>OY101449.1:18042090-19427122 GCA_956483635.1 Panzeria rudis
TATATATATATAATATATATATATATATATATATATATATATATATATATTATATATATATATATATATATATATATATATATATATATATATATATATATATATATATATATATATATATATATATATTATATATATATATATATATATATATATATATATATATATATATATATATTATATATATATATATATATATATATATATATATATATATATATATATATATATATATATATATAATATATATATATATATATATTATATATATATATATATATATATATATATATATATATATATATATATATATATATATATATATATATATATATATATATATATATATATATATATATATATATATATATATATATATATATATATATATATATATATATATATATATATATATATATATATATATATATATATATATATATATATATATATATATATATATATATATATATATATATATATATATATATATATATATATATATATATATATATATATATATATATATATATATATATATATATATATATATATATATATATATATATATATATATATATATATATATATATATATATATATATATATATATATATATATATATATATATATATATATATATATATATATATATATATATATATATATATATATATATATATATATATATATATATATATATATATATATATATATATATATATATATATATATATATATATATATATATATATATATATATATATATATATATATATATATATATATATATATATATATATATATATATATATATATATATATATATATATATATATATATATATATATATATATATATATATATATATATATATATATATATATATATATATATATATATATATATATATATATATATATATATATATATATATATATATATATATATATATATATATATATATATATATATATATATATATATATATATATATATATATATATATATATATATATATATATATATATATATATATATATATATATATATATGCTCTTTTTCTGTGTTCGATGTTTTATTTACTTTTTTTGCACACATTATTTTTTTGATTTTTCTTTACATTTTTTCACAGCTAGTTCAGATAAACTAGCGATAATTTGTTATCAAAATTGGAGATGATAGTAAATTTTCGTAGTTCGCAGCTAGATTCAAAATGAACCATATGGTTCGCTCTCAAAATTTCGTATTGCGAAACATGTAGATTCAATCATTATTGGGCCGCGAACCAGGAATGAGAGAGCTAACCTCGAATATTGCTGTCCGTATGTATGAACATGGTATTAGGAGTGATGCAATACTCGTATGCAAATTTCTTAAAAATGTTTTTACAAATAAGAATTGCGATCACATTCAACAAGTGGTGATAAGCAGAGATACACATGTGCCTTGACGATTTGAGTGTGGCGGCTTCCGAAACGTTATTCTGTTCTGCTGTGTACGTGGAAAACTAAATTGATGTTTTTTTTTACCGGGTGTCTTTTAAAGCAAAATGTTTTAAAGTGGCATCACTGTTTTCTGTAACAGCTGATTTGACAGTTCATTACAAATATACTTAAATTATGTTACACTCAAGTACTTAAGCACTTAGTTTTTTTTATTGATTTCCACAAAAATTCTTTACACGAGTAGACTATCCAGGTTGTTGAAGTAGCACTTAAGGGCGAAGTCACTGTTATAAGAGTACAAATTACGGCATTCGTTATCAATCAAAGCTTTCATATTTAAACTCTATTAAAATTTTTATCGATGTCTAATGCCGTATTTTGACCTCCGATTTGTGCTAAAAAGTCATTCTTTTATTTGCAATTTTGGTGTGGGCCTTCACTTGTGGTTGTACTATAATAGTATTTTTCATTAATTAAGTTCATCAACCTTAAACTTGATACAAATAGTTAGATTATAAACGTTTTTGTTTTGATTTTTATGGGGAACTGTTTCCAATATTTCTTTATAATTAATAATTATCAATTATATATTTCCGTCGTATAAATTTGAAATTATTAGTAAAGTATTCATTTCTCATAATTCCCACGCTATAGGTATGAGATCAAAAAGTTATAAAGAATATGCAATATACATACATATATGTTTTTACGTTAAACACAGTCAAGGTCAGCAGAGTAACACAATAACGTTTCAAAGATTAATAAAAGTTTCATAAAAAAACATGTTTTTAATAAAACCTAAAAATAACAAATTCAGGTTGTTGACGTCAAATTAATAATAAATAAGATGTTTTCGACCAAATACAAAACTGTGAATACCTTAAGTAAAATGTATTTTTTTTTTTAATTCTTGCCTATTTTTCTGTTTTTATTTTTCAGTTTTAATGAATGACAAGAAGCTTGTTTTATTTTTTTTTATTATTTAAGTCACGGTTACACTATGTATACATATATGTTATACTATTTTTTCAGATTTTTACATCGTATGCGGTTTTACAAGGCAATTTGTGGTCTATCTCATTTTGAAATATTTTGCTTTTTTATGATGTGTACAGATCTAGAACTTTGTAGTTCATTTAACCCAAGGTTATTTATCAACTGCTTATATTAAATGTTTTGCACGGAATTTATAGAAGAAAAAAATACACGTTAAAGTTGTAAAGAATGGAGCTTTATTAAATTGTTATTTACTTTTGCCTCTTTTTATCTTAACAAAGTTAGCATCACTATAATTTACATACATTGCCGTTATATGCCAGCTGTAAAAATTACGAATAAAACGGAATCATTATCTCGTTTATACGCACGTCTTGTTTACAAATAAAATTTGTAAAATCTCAGAATTTTGCCGCATAAACACTGATAATATGTTTATACGCCAACTATTTCCACACAAATATAATGCACATACCAATGCAAATTCATATCAGGTAGATTCGCCTCAATTCGCTTTAGAAAATACCTGGTTTCTTTGTCACAAAATTTACTGAAAAATATGTCAACAAAGCATTTGACAATATAACCAGATAAAAAATACAAGCAGAAAAAATGAGCAAAAAATAAACAGCTGATCTGTAGAGTCCAACTGTTATGAATTCGCCTTGGCACATACTTAAATTACTCGTAATGCCCCACATTGCATACAGAAATCAAGGGGAATTGAGTACCAGTTGGCCTCGTTAGCTCAGATGCATGATCCAGTAATACAGGTCGTGTTGAAAGCACATATGACTATTTCGCCGCATTGGCTGCATCTGTCAATTGTTTTTTAAACGTATGTTTTTAAATGATAAGTAAGCCATAGACACTTTTATGTGGCAATAAACAAAAGAAGGTATTTATTTTAGGCATATGAATTGTAATGTAAGCACAGTTGTTAAAAGTACATTTTAAATAAATTTTCGTCTTCTGTTTTTGACAGATACGGCCAACCAGGCGAATTGATGTTGCTTTTGTTGTATTATTACCACCACCTGTAAAATTAGTTCGCCTTGGCTCAGATGATAATCAGCTTTTGTATGGTAAATTGAGAAAAGGCGAATTAATTTTACGGTTAATTCGCCTTAAATTGCTCTATTTGTGAATTGATGCCAGATAGGAATAATACAATTATGTATTTTGTTTGCCAACACTTTGAGAAAATTATTTTATAGCAATTGGAAAAGTAACAATTGTTAAGAAATTTTTGTTGGATATAAACATGAAATAAGAAATGTGTATGACCACATTCCGGGTGTATTTAACAAGGTGGCATCGCCACGGCAGTTAATTATTTTTTGCTCTACTTTGTTTTGCCAGACTGTCAAAACATATCCAAGGGGTTGCTTGTTATTTCCTGCTTAATTTTTTTTACAAATTTTCTTAATATTTCATATGGAGTTTGACAGCGCAGCCACTGTGTAAAGTAAATACGCCTTAGCCACACTTCTATTCAGCTAAAATTAAATTTTAGGCTCAAAAATTCGTTTATTATATATTTCCAAAGTCAGTTTATTAAATATTTTTATGTTGTATATACTTTTAATATGTATTTTTATTTAATTTAATCATTTTCCATTTTTTTAAACTTGACATTTTGCATTATACTTTTTTAGGAAATCCCCAATCATAAATTTAATAATCGTAATGACTAATTTTAGAGTAATTTATACAATAGAATAAAATTTTTTCAACTAATTAGTGCTAAAAATGAAATATTTACTCAAGAATTTTATTTTAACTAATGTTTAATTCAATTCCTTATAGAAATAACTACAGGTGTTTTAATTGTAGCAAAATAACTCAATAAATTTATCATTTTATACATTCAATTGTAAATAAAATGACGTCAATTAAAAAAGTGTCTATTGTTTTAATAAAAATTGATTAACGAAACAAAAAATCTGTACAAAAAAGAATTTATTTTCATTAAGAAAAAAAAATATTTATTGCACAATTTTCTGTTGAGAATAGTTTCATTAATTGGCTACAAATTGTTTTTGAAGCCCAATTTAATTGTTAAATACGTTTATTTAGGTTATAAAAGATAACAATTCTATTTCATAAAACAAAAAAAGAAAAGAACAAGTTATTAAGGTTAAGATTTTTGTCTTACAAATTATATTGGAAATTGATTTATCGAGTATAGTAACAAAGACTCGTTGCTGGGTATCGAACCCAGGAAACTCTGACTAATAAAGTAGCACACTACCAGATAGCTTAAGCAATGTTCACATATGACGTAAAGTCGATTTCGCCGATTATATCCCCTCCTAACCGCCCCCATTTAAAAAAGTTCAATACGCTCTCGTTCCGCAACTAAGTTCCAACGTAATTTGTCTCTACCACCGACTTTTTAATTGAATTTTCATTAAATCTCACTGTTGTGAAGGAAGTGTCATAAAATAAATTTTGTGATTATCTGCATATTTATTTAATTTTTTATCATTATAACAGAAATACATGTGTATTATTTAAAAATCTTTAAATGCCTTGTCTAAAAGTCAACACAATTTCTTAATGCAGTATGATTATCAATTAGTAAATAAAGCTTAAAATCATAAAACAGCTATTTAGTGTTTTATTTTTCTAGGGTAGATAAAAAAGTAAAAAAAAAAATAAATAAAAAGAAATTGGACTTTGGTCTCGTTTTAAGTGTTCTGCTATTAACCAAAAACCCTTTCATACTACTAGCTTGACTGGTAAAAGGACCACAATATTAAGATTATTATTACGTGAAATTAAAGAGCAAATAAGATAAGGCAAATATTTTTTTTAATAAAAAAGATAAAATTCCTACAGCTGCATATTTTGTAATTATTAGTATTTTTTTAAATAAATACTTTTTAGTAATAAGATAAATGATTTTTAATTGTAGCAGAAATTGTTTGCGCTATTGGATTTACTTATGATTATTATCGGAATTCAGTATTTGGTACAAATGGTCTTGCGAAATCTAACATCAAAATATATAAATTGCAATCCATTATCAAAAAAACGTGTAGTTCTCTAAAACGCAGCAAATACTGAATATGTATCCATCCTACTGCTTTTAAGTTTGTTGTTATTGTTATTACATTCGGCTCTTTAAAAATTGGATCTCTTAAGAATTAGATCTCCACATCTTGTTGGCAACTCTAGTTCAGGTAATTTCTGCTTACTGTTAATTACTCAACACTATTCAATACATTTCGTTTGAATGGTCAATAGCGTTTTTTTTTATTATTCAATTCGAAGCAACATATTTTATATTACTAACTTATTTCTGTGGCAATAGAGAATAAGTGCTTAAGTCGACTTAAGCAATTCTACTCTAACAGTCCTTAAATATTATCGCATTTAGTTGAAAGTTAAAGTGTAACCTAACCCAGGAAGGTCACAGAAGATATAAAGCATATAAGAGGCTTATCTCTTAACAGTAACTTTCGGAAAAGGTACTTTTCTTAAGTCGACTTAAGCACTTATTCCTTTTTTCACGGATTTATTGCTGACTTTGCGACCATAGGCATATAATTTTCATTCATTTAAAATTAAAAAAAACTCCTAAATTTTAAAAAGGTGTATTAAGCTCTATTTTGGTTGATACATTTTTCAGCCAATTTATTTATTAAAGGCCTTGGCAACGTATCAAATACACATAAAATTGATACATCAAACGCACTTTTTTACCATTGTATTGGTTAAAAAAAATCACACGTATATGTTTGACGAAAAATCTAAATATTTTTGATTTTTGACAAACCCACCTCAACCTATGAACAACTTCTCACGTTGCCAAAGCCCTTAAAAATACAACTCTGAAAGTATTGTTTATAGCTGTTTTACACTATCTCACAAGCCGTTCGTTCGACTTCTGTAGAAAATGTAACCCTGATCTAATGAATTTATGGAAAGTTTTAAAAAAGTAATAACACATTGGCCGATTTCATAAACGCCACAATGCATTGCAGTGCTGCAAAGTTGTATGTACTTTATTGTTGTAAACAATGTAAAGTCGCATCACTGCAATGCATTGTGGCGTTTATGAAGACGACCATTATATCAGGGTTGCATTCTTGGCAGAAATCGAACATCTTCTAGAATAGTCTAAAAACAGGTTTATAGCTGTTTTACACTATCTCACAAGCCGTTCGACTTCTGTAGAAAATGCAATCCTGATCTAATGAGTTTATGAAAAGTTTTAAAAAAGCAATAACAACACATTATATCAGGGTAGCATTTTGTGCAGAAGTCGAACAGCTTGTATAATAGTCTAAAAACAGTTTTACCTGGACAAAGAGCAAATGTTCTGTGCTATTCAAGAGTTATAACCCTACACTGCCAATGCAATAAGCTTTAAATACGGCCAGATGAGCACAAATTTGACAGCAATAGAAATTAATTTCTCAGCTGCAACAAATTTTTTTGTTTGTATTGTTTTTCACAACGAGAACAAGCAGACAAAATCATCTGGCTAATTGTAAAACTTAGATCGAATTTATATATATATATATGCACATGGCCGGATTTAAATAGAACTTAAATATAAATGACATTTAAATACGAAGTCGAAAACTGGGCACTATATTTCTCTTATTTAGTTTGTCATTCAAACTACGAGTACAAATAGAGATAAGGATAAAATACAACTGATAAACTTAAACTTAAAGGCCGTGTCAGATAAAACTTTGTCGCTTTGCGTGACGTTTCTAACTTTGATAGAAAAGTGTAAAGCAAAAGGTGTATGACACAATGAAAACTTTGACAACATTCGCGCATTGATCGTTTACCAAAAAAGTAGTTGATAATTTTGCTATTTATATATATATTTTTTATAAAAATAAAAGTCAATTATGTTATTTTACGATTTATTATAAATAAATAAATGCCACATACATATTTACCTCTTATTAAAACAGATTCAAACGCGCAATATGTTTCGTTTGGCAATATAATAAAAGAAAATTATTCCAGCTGATTGTCAAAGCAAGCAAAAAGATGAGAGTTGCCGAACTTTTCGCTTCACGCTGCGTTAAAAGTGCTTTATGTGGCATGTTTCGTATAAGTATGTACATTTCATCTTAGATGTCAAAGCGAATCTGTAACGCAACGCGAAGCAAAAGTTTTATCTGACATGGCCTTAAGTATGTTCCATTTCATTCAACTTAAAATGATATCATTGAAAAATAAACACATATTAGAGTCATATCAACATTTTAAACTACAAAAACCATATTTTTTTCTTACCAATTTGCATACATATTGATAAAAAAAAAAATTATCATATTTGCTCCACATTCCATTTAAATGACAAAAAACCCGCGTGTGGGCAATTTTCTCTACTTTTGGTCACACTGCAAACTGTTTTCCAATCACAACAAAAGGGGAAAGACTGGGGCTTTTTGGCACTTGGCAACGCTGCTGTCGTTCTGCATGAATGGCAATTTGAAGGAGCCTTTACACGGAACTATTTTTATCACAACAAATCTAACTCTTCACTAATGTGTTTAACTTTTAAGATTTTTTAAATTAATTAGAGAAACAGTTTTCTCAAAACAAAAATAATAATAATTATTTTCGCAAATTGTTTTATAAAAAAATTTTAACAATCAATTTGAATTCAGATTTTGATTCCCACCCAACTCAAGCTGTCTAAGAAGCTTGAAAATATAATAGTTGAATGAAATGATAAAGCTAAGGTTAAACGTATTTTTAACTCGTTCGACCATCAACTCTAAAAAAAATCAAGCTTAAAGTATTCGTTTAAATCCCGTCTATCATAATTCAAATGCTTGACTTTGTGCTTATTCGTTTTCATAATAAACTAAAAGAAATGACTCATTCTTTTAAATTGAAAATAAAGAAATGACTCAAAAGCTTGCAAAAAGAAATTACTGACCCCTGCTTGAAATACGTTTTTATTCTACAAAAGTGCAAAACTAATCACCAATTTATTTATTTATTTTTTTTCTTTTAACACACAAACGAAAAGTCACTGATTGAATATTTATAAGCATTTATAAAATAGCAGTCAACTAAATATAGTCGGTTCTTGTTTTAAATAGATTTCCAACCAAACTAAAAAAGAATAAACCACATGGCCTGAATTTTAGTAGTATTACTTGAAATTTGTCTGTTTGCGTCACATTCTTGAGGCAAAATTATTTTTTTTTCGCTTTCATAACGTTTGTATTTTGGCCGTGTATTCATTGTAGGCTAGGCAGATTTAATCAGGTAAACCTATTAAGGCAGCTAATCGTGCAATTGTCAACATTTATCCAAAAAAGTTAAATGTGTAACCAATCTGTCAAACATACATATGAAAAGGATCGGGCAGCAATTTCGTGTGTAAGTAGCTGTAATAATAAGGCCACTTTTTTAGAAACGCCTTATAGGTTATGCACGTTATCAAGACACATTAGCAAAATGAACTCATCAAAGCAACAGGTCATCTTAACAGCCGTCAAATATAGCTGTACAAATTAAAAAAATAGTAAATATGAAAATTCAATTACGAAAAACCGTGGGTGGTTCATTTGTATCGTTAGCTTAAATACAAAATCATGTAATTACGGTTTTCTATTTGTTTATAGCAATAGCAGTCACGTCTTTTTATTTTCGTTTATAATATCTCAGTTATTTTATGGCAAACATTTAAGAATTCTAGGAACTGGAATTTTTATATAATAATAAATAAATAAATTACTGTTCGTAAGAAAAGTCATGACAGCGCTGATAATCATGCGTGATTATTTCGGAAATGCATCATTGATCTACATCTGTTGCGCATACGTTATAGCTTTGCGTTCTTCGATTATATCAGTAATTTTTATATTACGCTTATGACATTTCTTTGCATATCATCTGCCGCAGCTCAGTAATGCGTTTAAGAACAAGACTACGGTTTTGCATTTAAGCAAACGATATGCAAAATATTAATGTTACTTGTTTAAAAACAAATCAGGTATGAGCCATAAAAAACGTAATAAATAATATTTTAAATTTTTAATAAAAATATGCACATAAAAAATTATATTTATTTTATATATAAGCCACAAACAAGATTTAAAATGCAAAAACAAAAATTATAGTCTTTACACAAGATATTTAAAATTAATATTACTTGAATAATAAATATTTGTATTTTCTCTAGACAAGAAAGATGTTATTATTAGTTGTCTATTATATGAACAAGATCACTACGACTAAGCCAACTTATCAACCCAGCAGCTAAAGTTACAACTAGTAACGCTTTGGGACAGTCATATTACTAGTTGTAATGGTAGTAGTCAAAAAACGACAGTCATATTACTAGTTGTAACAAGAGTAGTAACGTTGCTGGTCAAAAAAGAACAATCACATTACTAGTTGTATCGAGACTAGTAACGATACTAGTCAAAAAAGCACAATAATATTACGAGTTGTATCGAGACTAGTAACGATACCAGTCAAACAATTACAAAATTTTCAGGTATACGATTTTATATAAAACCAATTGTTAGCTATTAAAAAAATAAGTAGAATGTGGCTCAGTGGGTAGCGTACTTGCATTAAAGTATGAAGAATGCGTGTTCGTACCACGGTTGAGCCAAAGTTTTTTTTTAAGAGCTACAAAACTCTTAATAAAAAAACTAGTAAGCGCACTAGTTTACAATAACTAGGATTCCAACTGGGATATAACTGTATACAAATGAACTAGTTGGTCCCCTATGACAACCTAATGTTAAAATCGATAGTTCGATATATGAAAAAAGGATAGATAGGCAACTAGTCTGAAGCAAAAAACAACTAGTATAGTTCCAACTACATACAAGTTACTTTGTCTGCAGGGAATATTAGGACTAACTGCTGCAGTTGGATATATGTAAGTAGAAGGTGCTTACATTTTACATCTTGTTAAGTTTTGTAATTTATTATTGCTTTATGATGCTTTAAACTTGTTTAAAAGATTTATAGTATTTATATGTTAATTATTTATTCTTTTCATTAATCCAAACTATTATTTTTATTATAAATTCTTACACGTTTGTAACTAGTCGTCGCCTGTTAGATATACTGCTGGAATTTTAATACGCATATATAGAAAAAAATATTAAATACATCAACTAAGGAACATGAAATGAATTTCTATAATGTCATTAGAAATGCCATAACAATATTATTATTAGGGATGTAACGAATACCGATACCGATATATCGGCGATACTTCAGATTTTCCGATACATCGGTATCGGCGATATTTTACTGTCGATACGACGATACTTTAAAAAATTTTTTCAGAGTTTTTTTCTGACAAATTATTTATTTTTTTGTTAAATTCATTTCGTTATTTTTTAAATCTTAGTAATATCAATTTTAAAAATTAATAATATTTTACGCTGTTAATTTTGCAAAAACAATAATTTATTTATTGTTAATTTTACCATGAACTCAAATTCAATTCGTTGTTTTTTAAATCTAATTCCCAGCAAAAAAATACATTATAAAGAAATCATGAAAATGTAGCAGTCGCGATCCGGAAATATTGCGAAATTGCATAATTTCCAATTAGTTTCACATTTGCTTGTCATTGCAAGAAGTTCCCTTTTTCCATTACCAATCACCGAATTTGAAGTGATGTTAGGACAAATTTCTTTTTCGGTGTTCTATAATGATTCCTCAAATAATTCTGGAAAAAAAGCCGACTTCAGTATAAAGAGTAATATACTTGATGGCCTTCCATATAAACAATTTTGAAAATCGGTATGCCAATGGAGGAATTGTGCTCTAATAAATATTTTGGGTGGAGGCGTGGAAGACTTGCCCCACAGATTTTCGTAGAAAAATTATGCGACCAAACTCTAGGCAAACCATTCCAAACAAAAAATAAATTTTGGAATTCGGCCCATAAATGGAGGAGCTATGCGATAATCAATATTTCTGGGGGAAGGGGAAATCCTGCACAGATTTTGGAGAACAATTATGGTACCAACCTGAAGGGGGGGTTTGCAGCAAATTTCACAACTGATTTTCGAAAAAAACTGTAGTCAAACCCTTTCAAAAAAAAAAAAATTTTTTGATAATCGGTTCCCAATGACAAAGTTATACATGGTTCCCCCTCCCATTTTCGAAAAGAATTATGGGGCTAAACTACTAGCGAACCCTTGCAAACAACACAAGAATTTTGAAAAGCTGTTCACAAATGACATAGTTATGGATTGGTGGGGAGGGGGAGCAAACTTGATTCTCCGTTTTTCGAAAAAAAAAAATTGGGACCAGTTTTTGTCAAACCCTTTCAAACAAAACAAGAATTTTGAAAATCGGTTCACAAATGACAGCATGGGGGGAGCGAATTTCCCCCTCCGATTTTCAAAAAAAAAAAATTATGGGACCAAACTGCAGGCAAACCCTTTCCAGCAAAAAAATAATTTTTAAAATCGCTTCACAAATGACAGAGTTATGCGTGTACAAACATAAAAAAGTAAAAAAAAACACACGAATTGATAACCTTCTTCTTTTTGGAAGTCGGTTAAAAAAGGATGAAAAATTACCCATTTTCAGAACTTGTTTCTTTTTATGCGAATTTAAACACAAAACTGTGTTTCCATGTAAATTTAAGTGAATAAATATAAACTTTTAGCAGACTTTTAATAATTAAGCTAATAAGTTATTTAGATGAATATTAGTTGATAAATGTCCTTTAAAAAATCAAATTTTTAAAAAGCATGGCGAGTATTTTTTAAAATTATAAAGTAATTACAAATTTGTACTGGCTTTTCTACTAATGATCTGCATATTTTTAATATAGATTCTTTGAAAGCAATGAAAATGTAGTTCCTTAAAACTTACTTCCAATTTTATATACTGTATTAATATCTATTTTAAATATTAATAATCTCTTACACTGTAATGTTGCATAATAAAAAAATTGCCCTTCTTGAGTTTTGTTAATCTAAACTTGAACTCAATTTCAATATTCGTATCGGTATCGGAATCGGTATCGGCGATATTTATTTTTAAGTATCGGAATCGGTATCGGATCGGCAAAACGGCGTATCGTTACCTCCCTAATTATTATAAGCAAATAAAACACAAATACACTATTTAGACATTTGAAAAAGGAAGACTTTGACTAAAGAAACAACAAAATTAACATCACAATGTTAAATATAAAATAATAAACACGAGGGGTGCTATTTATATAAAAAAAGTGATACATTATTAAATATGTATTCTGTTTTGGCATGTGATGGAATGACTTGCTATAACATTTTTTTTTCCTATTCTGATTTCTTTTCGGAGAAAAATCCGTGCCGACTCAACACGATACTCATATGGCAGCATCACGAAATATCATAAAATTACCATAAATGTCCAACAAGAAAAAAAGAGCTATTCAACAAAAGCAAAGAAAAATTTCGGAAATAAAATTCTCTTCAGCCATGAAATAAGAATAATTAAGAGTTGCTACAATGTTTTAAAAGAATTAAAATAACTTCAAGAATTTTATAAAAGATAAATATGAAAAAAGACGACCAACTTTCAAAGCTACAGTAGCAGTTGATTTTTTGTTTGCATTGTATTGCACAAGAAGAATAATCTTAACTTATATCCACTTTAAGTTTCATTTAAGTCTGTAGCAGTTGGGACCACTAGCACAGCTGACTAACTATTCCTTACTCGGTTATACGTCAAACTTAGTGGTATCATTCCACTGGAATGTGATAAAAATATAATAATATCATCACTTCCTTCAAATTGTCAAACTCTATATAGAGCCTACTTTTACTGTATTTAACATTTTTTTTACGGACTTAAGCGTAGTATGCAGTTCTCACTGAAATTCAGGTTTGGAGTTTTGCATTTATTTCTACACGGAAAAATAATCGTGTAGAATTTTATACAGAATTTTGTTTGCATACACACAAATTTATATATTTTTTAATTTACAACACACAAAAACACTAAAAATTAATTACAATGTACGAAAAACTAGAAATGTCAAAAATTCCGTGACCAAACAATTGTCTGAACATTAATTTTTGTTTCAGTTGACGGAAAAAATTCTCCACTTATTGTTATAACATGCCTGTAATAGACAATAAATGCCAAAATTCCGTGTACTTTTCTTTTGGAACTGCGTACTAGTAAACGGAAATTTCTTTAAGAAATTTATCAACCTGAATTTCAGTTTGTTTTTTTTACACATACTTCTTATGGCAGCCTGAATTTCATTTAGAGCTGCATACTACGCGCTGATAATTTTCCCCGTCTTTTAACGTTATTTGACCAGCGATGCCAACTTAGTGCTTTTGGCACTATTTTTAGTGCTTTTGGCACTATTTTTTAGTGCTTTTTGATGTCTTAAAACTCCAAATTTTTTGGTTTTTTTAATGCTTGTGATTTGTTAAGGTGCTTTTACCAACAAATTATGCTCTTTAGTGCCTTTTTTAAATTTGATTGTGCTTTTTGCTCCAAAAAGTTGGCATCACTGTCTTTGACAACTAATAGAGTAGTTTCTACAACAAACTTTATATTGTTGCAGAGATATGTGTACCTGATAAATATGCCTTGTGTGTGTAGTGAAAAGCTGAATCTCGACGCATCAACTGACACTAGATATTCTTTACTAGATTAAACGTCAAACTTAATGGAGTGGTATAAAATGCTCGTTACCCTACGTCTCCACGTAGCAATTTTTATTGCCGGCAATCGTCAATTTCCATTTTGAAAATTAAATTGAAGTTTTTTTTTGGAGTATTTTTTATATGAAGTTTGGCAATTTCCGCAATAAATATTGCTACGTGGACACGTAGGGTAACATCATCACTTCCTTCAAACTGTCAAGTGCTATAATAGTTTCTACAACAAATGTTTTATTGTTGTAGAAATGGGTGTACCTGAATGATGTGCCATGATTCTTAAATAAAAAGGGACTACCAGATGTTTAAAATCATCTATTTAGCACAGGGCTACTAGTATTGGGAATTTGTGCACAAAGTTGGAGATTACAAAATAATTTAATGGAAAAATTTTGTTTATATATTCTTATACCCAAAATTTTTATACACATACTTTTATGTATTTTTATTTTATTTTTTTTCTAAATTCGTCTGGGAGAAGCGGCAAAAAGTGATATTGCAACAATTTTTTTTTGTGACGAGATTTCAATTTGCTGCATTTGGAAGTTTTTAAAAATAAATTTTTTTGTATTTAACGCGTTGATTAAGGAATTTCTGCTGCGTTGCCAGCCGGCAATTAAAAATTCGTGGTTTCTAGAAAAGCAGCTAAACTTGACAGCTGTCAGTTTCTAGATGACATCCTTAAATCGTTTTTAGAATTTAAAAACAAAACTAAATGTTCTCTCTCATAAAGTTTCAGTTTTGTAGCATATATACATGCTTCTTTAAATATTTAGCACAATTTCTATTTGAAAATTAAAAGGATATCCGGTTACCCTGGACAAACTTAATGCATTTATAAAATTTAAATACAATTGTTATTAGCTTTTGCAAATTATTTTAATACAGTCATTTAAAAATCTATTGTATATTAACTTTTATTAATTGCTATTAAATAAAAATTAAATTACACGTTTTAAGGTTTAAAACAGAAACCGGAAATAAATAATTTATATTATTACCTGACGTACGTAATTATGTAATTATTGTTAACTTAGTTTTCAATTTTGTAGTGGTTAAAAACAATTTTAAAAAAATATGAAATTTTGTTAGCAAAAATTAATTGATGCCACGTTTTAGGGATTAGCTTTAATAGATATTTTATTACTTATATCAAAATTCCACACTTATGGCAAGCAGCCTGTAGGGTATAATAAGATTTAAGCATTAACAATAAAGACAAAAATATTAAAATTTTGGCATGAATTTTGTTAAGCCACAAAAATCATTTCCAAATTTATGCAAGTGACGTCAAAAAGATTCACCAATATTGCTAAATGTGTATTTTTTAGATACCAGTTTTTTAGACTAAAACTACGTCAATCTTATATAAAAAATAAACAATTTAGCTTAACAAATGATTGTAACTTTATTGATGAAAGTATAAAAATGATTTCCATCCAAATGAAATAATAATCCTATAGTAAAGACTTTACCACAAAGTGATCCTCTATCTCATTACGATCCTATAATAATCCACACAGAACTACGCACAAAGTTCAATATTTACAAAATATGTACATACATATGTACGTAGATATGTATGTGCATACATTTATTTAGATTAAGTTTAGTAAGGTCAGTTTTGACGTCACTGCCTAATAAACAATTAATACTGTATTCCTCTCAAAAAAAAAATGCCAACGTGCCAGCCAACAAAAAAAAAATTAATAAATACGGTACACATAGAAAGTTAAAAAATATTTTAAAGTTCACTTTATACCGATTTAGTCACGTAATATTGAATCAAAAAGTTAACTGATAAAAATTACTTATATAAATACATACAAAGTATGTAGGTATGTAACTATTTGAAAAAATAGAAATAGATATTAAGAAAAGCAATAACCCTATAAAGGCATTAAAAATACACTTCACAACCCTGAAACTTCTAAGAACCCGTTACAGTCTAGTACCCAGTTCTGTCTTAATTTCAGGCTGCCATAAGAGTGAGTCTATACCTGATAAATTTTTATCAAGATAAATGTCTAATCGTTATCAAGATAAACATTTATCAGGTATAGACAGCATTTATTAGTATTATTGCAGTATCTTGACAATTTTTTCAGAGCTCAAGCTCAGACAAATTTGTCTTGATAAAAAACGTAAACAAACTGTTTGACGTTTTAATTTATTTTGAAAAACTAACATTTTACAACATTAAAAAAAATATACGATTAAAGAAAAACATGAATGCTTTAATTAAGGCCCCTATTATGATTCACAACTCAACTAGGTTGAGTTGTCAATGCTACGACCCAACTCAACAATTTTTTTGTATTATGATTGACAACTAATTTTAGTTGTCTTCGAAAAAATGTTCGAAAAAAGGTTCTTATCTATACTCTCTGTTTTTTGAAACCATAGTAGCCATAACAAAATATTTTAAATATTTTTAGTTTTGGCCTTACTATTTTTTCTTTAGATTTTATGTTTTATGGATATGGCAACAATATGGGTTGACAAATGGGATAGATTGGCGCCTAAAAGTGCCATTTTAAAAGTAATTAAAAGTAACACAATAGTCGAAATAAAAACCAAAACACAACTGATAAAAAACTGAGACAACTGCTTTGATTAAGTTGTATTCCATAATATGAATTTGAAAACTACGACTCAACTATCAATTTAGTTGTGAATCATAATAGGGGCCTAAATAAAAGCAGTTTAATGAAAAAATAAGTGAAATAGTGCATGCATGAATAGTGACAAAATTTCCTTCACGACGACAAACAAATAGTGATTTATCATAACAAAAAAACCACAACGTGTTCGCACGTATGCTTGTATTAACAAAAATTTTACAACGGCTTTGCCGATATTTTGTTATTTACTATGATAAAAATATATCAGGTATAGACGTAGGGTAAGAAGTATGTGTAAGAAAACTAACTGAAATTCAGGTTTGAAAAATTTTCAGGCAACTTTCCGTTTGGTAGGACGCAGCTGAAAAGAAAAGTCAACAAACGTTTTGTTTAATACAGGGATGGCATATCAAATACTGAATACTTTTCCCCGTCAACTAAAACAAAATTTAATGTTCAGACAATGTTTGCTCAAGAAATTTTTGATATTTTGTGTTTTCGTCATCTTTCAAATAATTTTTCATATTTTATACTTTGTAATTTATAAAAATTAGTGAATTTGCGTGAATAAAAACGAATTTGTCTATTATTCCGTCTAGAAATAAATGCAAAATTTCTTAACTGAAATACAGGCGGAACTGCGTACTAGGTTTAACTGAAACTATAAAGATATTAAAAAACATTTTACAACACTGAAACTCCTAAGAAACCGTTAACTTATAGTTAACAAACAAAAACAATTAAAATAAGATTTTAATCATTAACGTTTGGTGTGAAGTTGACAACAAGTTTTGTTTGTAACATTTTCTTTTCCTTTTTGTGCGCTTGTTGCATATTTACTTATTCAAGAACTGTAAAATTTGGATGCATTTCTAGTGCACAACACAAAATGCTTAATTATCACAGGTGTACCGTTAACTGACACGTATCAGAAGCAATTTGCTTTTAGTTTAAAATCAATAAATAGAATGGAAAGAAGAGGCTCGTTTGTTAAAACTAAATTTAAAAAGAGGTGTGACAGTGTTTTTTAAAACAAGAATTTAATAATGAGAAAACGTTCAGTCAATATGACAAAAAATCTTGTGCAGAATGAAGAGCATGAAGAAGCATTCGCTTAAATTAATGGGGAATAAAGATGTCAAATATTAGGAGTACGATATTAATGCGAAATATTTCCTATGTAAATGTGTTCAACTAATAATTTTATATTTTTATTCAAAAGTCATCAAAAGCTTAATGCGTCCAAATTCCAAACGAACAGTTCCTCACATACATACATATATACATATGTACATACATATTTATTTATTTAGGTATTAAGTTTTTTATCAAAATTGTTGAAAATTTATGTAGAATTTTAAATGGTTTTTAATGGTTATAAAACATTTAAGTGGTTTTTTGTTTCGTAAACGTGATAACGTCGTTTTAGATAAAAGTAAAAAAACATTATATATATTATTTTAAGTATCACTAAAATGAAGTAGTCTTTTCATAATTAAAAATGGTTATACAACTTTAAATCATCAAAAGTTATTTTAGTATATTATTAAAATTGTTAGCAGAAACAAGTTAAATTAGAAAAAAAATTTATAAAAACAGAAAGGGAAATGAATACTAAAGTAGCATTTTAGTTCCAAAGATATTTCCTAAATCTTGTACTATATTCAATATAAAATAATAATAATATAAAATAATTTTAATAAATATCTGAATTCATATTAATAATTTTTTCTTTGTTTTCTTTTCTTTTTAGAATTTATTATATGAGAATTGTGAAAATATAACAGATTACTTGGGTCAACGTGATTTTGATGTACCTAGCCGCATGTCTTTGTTAAAATTTCTTGCTATTGTAAGTATTAAGAAATCTCTAAAGTACACATAGGTACATACATACATATTTACATATTTGTCTTTCATTTACCACAATCAAGTGTAAATTTTAAATTACAATATTTACAAACAATTAAAGCAATGCTAAAAAAGACAAAAAAAAAAACACCAAAAATTTTCCATGAATGGAATTTTTCTTAAAACGAATTCCATAAAAAAATTAACTTAAACAAAAAAATTTAAATACAATACAAACAAGTTAAGTGTTATGTACCAGACAACATTATAATAAGAAACTTTTGCTTTCTTAATGTTAAAAATTCGTTGTTTATTAGTTAAATGTAAACATAGCAAATTATTGCTGAAAATGTTTCAATGAAAAATTTTTAAAGGAAAACATTTTTTCAATGGTTATGTAACTTTTTCCTAAATCCCGATTCAATGAATTATTTTAAATCTTCAAAATAACATAAGCTATTCGAAATACCATAGAGGAGAACCCCTTATTTTTATTATTCAAATTAGTTTTTTAGTATGAATTAATAATGTGAACTAAGAAGTTTTACTACTTTTAATAAAAAAAATTTTGGTAATTATTCATTTATTTATTATTAAAAACAATTCAACAATAATAAAACAATAAAAATTAGCTTTGTTGATATTTTTCCCACTTGGTAACATTTTGGAACAAATATCTAATGCCAGAATGTTTTGGCAGTGGCATCATTGTTGATATACATCAGGGATGGAAAACGAGTTTTTAATTTTTTACCAATTATAAAAAAAAATGTTTTATATAAATTTATTATTTTAATTTATTAAAAACATAGACGTACCAAAAAAGACAATTCGGAATTGCTCGGACAGTTGCTCAAAAATATTCATAAAACTACGGAATTATATATTTGAAAAATAAAACATGTACTCCTCCAGCTGTCTTCAATAAGTCTTCTGGTTGCAATAAACAGTATACTGTAGGAACCTTCCATATACATATGTACTTCTTACCTGCGAAGTGGTGGCGTCCTTCAGCTGAACCCAGGAAGATTAAACAAGGTACCCACAACTCTACATCAAAAACATTTGCATTTCCTAAGTGGGTGTTCACAACTCATGAATGCCAAACTCCATATAAAAAACCCGGAATAAAAATTTTTTTTATATGAAGTTTTACATTCATCATAACATAAATTCATCAGGTGTGGACACTCACTAACTGTCAAACAAACTCCATACATTAAAAACAGGGCGTCTTTACGAGCAATTTTTTTTTGCTATAACATTTGTCAAACTTCATATATAAAACCATCAGAAAAATTTGATTCATATCGATGTTGACAAGACAAATAATTTACTCGTCAAGACGCCCTGTTATGTTGCTTTTACATGGAGGTTGACAGTTAGGAAACTCAATATAACCGAACAGCTGCCCTAATTAGCTTACCTGGTTTAAGTGTACCCTGGTTTGAACCATACATAAAAAGTGTGTGGCGAAATTGAATAGTAATTATATTTGCGAAAATTTGAAATGGACCATGTATTTTCTGCTCCAATTAAATTTTTTCATTTCGTGGCCTTTTTTAGGATTTTTCGTAAAACGCACCTTTCGATACGGATGGGTCCACCCACCCGTTTTGAAATTTCACTAAGAATACACAACCAACCATAGAAAGGTTTCTGGTGCAGTTTTCATGTTTAAAATTTAAAAACAACACGGAAAGAAAAACTAAAGATAATATCAAACCGGAAATTGTACAAAATAAAGCCCCGTACACATCCAGCCAGTAACTGAGATGGCAGTTCATTTCTATTAGAAATTTTGACATTTATCGTCACTATCCTTAATATCAAACCCAACTCGATCAACGACAGTCGCTGTTGCTGCAGCTAGATAGTACGATACCACCAAGGTTGAAAAAGGTACCAAAAAAAGTACAACTGTACCATGATGTCCATCCTTGAAATGTTCTGAGTATTTAGCCAACAAGAAAAAACTAAATTTTATTCATAATGGAATTTTAAATATCAAACTTTTTCATTATTCTAAACATAAGTGGCCTTAATGTTTAGAATAATTAATCTTTTTGTTAAAACTGAAATAATGCAAAAGAAATAAATTTTGTTGATAAACAAAATTTGAATTTTTTTCCAAATAATGTGCTGATGCAACAACATATACAATTTCAACACAAGCTTCTGTCTTACTTAACGAAATGAAATTTAAATTGCAAGGAAGAATTTATTGACTGGTAATTTTTTTCGTTTTTATATGTACCTACATATACTTATGTAAAAGATTGCACGACTTTATTTAAAATAAAAAAAGTGTCACCTTATCTTGAAAAGAAGAAACAGTCAGTCTACAAACTATTAAAATGGAGACTCAGTCAAATAATTTGCGTCATTTGCTCACTTTTTTTGCTTCTTAATTACAAAGTCCCATTTAATTTAGACTTATAATTCTGTATTTCTTAAAAAATAAAAAAATAGTTTAAATAAAAAGCAAATTAAATTAGACATGCATTTCGAATCATAACGCGTCAATAATTACCTTGCACTTTTTATTTACTTTACAAATCGATTTGTAATTTAAATATTTAAAAGAAAAATGTAAAACTACATTGATTTGAAATTGGACACACCTTCTTTTTGGTATGTGTGGTCTGCATGTGATTATTTGCCAAGACGGGATATGTAGTATGTTATGGCTAAAAAATATTTGTTTTATTTAATGAAGTTAATTTTTTTTAGAAATGTAACTTCTTGGGATAATCCGTTTTTTTTAGTTGACATTCCTAAAACTCAATGATACCATATCAACTAATTTGTGCAGTTTATGGTGTTGTATATTGCAAGTAGTGCCACATGGCCAGCATACATACAAGAACTACATAAATAAGTACAAATAAGTTTGTAACTTTCATATCTAAAAAATGTTCAATGTCTAATTTCCAAAATGTCTTCTCTCATCTAAGTTTGTGATTAATCAACACTTGCAATTTCAGCCAGACGGTTACTCTGTAATGCGATGCGAAAGGAAAACTGTTCGCATTTGTATGTTATTTACATTGCAATGCGAAAGCATTTCTTTCGCTTCGAATTACAGAGTAACCCCCAGGTTTTTGCCCTCTACAATCAGCTGTGTTTCGATGTACTTAAACTGTGTATCCGACAACAAAATACACGTATATCGTTGTATTTGCAATCATGCTATCACTTTGTATAGATCAGTGGTGACCATTCTCGCGAGTATAGACTGTAGGGTGATCGATTGTTCGACATTTTCCAGAAACCGGTTTTCGAATAGTTCGACTTTTTGAAATTTTAGAAAAACCGGTTACGGTTTTTAAAATTCAGAAAAAACCGGTCAACCGGTTTTTTTGTGAGAAAATTATAATGCAAAAGTTTCGATTTTAATTTGATATAAAAAAAGAGAACAGTTCATGTAAATACTATCCGCATAAAAAAATAACTTTGAAAATAAGGCCAAGTTCCTATCCAAAAATTTCGGCCGTTAAAAGCACTGAGATCACAATGAGGGTCAAGTTCTTAATAAGTATGATACTACCATCTAACTTCTACGCTAACTTGGAAACTATTTCCCCATAATTCTTCCCAATATTAGAAATATTGCCAAATAACAGGTTGCCTAAAAATGAGATGGTATTGTACCTATCAAAAACTTGGTGTTCATTTTGATCTCAGTACTTTTAACGGCCAAAACTTTTGGATAGGAACTTGGACTTATTTCTTATTAATTGTTTTGTGCGGATCTGACTTCTGTTTTCTAATTTTTTGTTTGGTACAACACTATAATTTCCATCCCTATAATTTCCCATAATTTCTTAATTGCGCATTATAGTGCCCCTTATATGCGGTACGCATTCCCATTACGTGATCAGCACAGTTTTTTTACTAAAAGACCTTCCAAGGAGGATTTACAATCAAAATTCGAAAAAAATTTGGTCAACACATATAGGGGGAACCCTAGTGTGCAGATTTAATTTGTTTTCTTTTTCTTGTTTATTTCATGATATTCACGCAACAATCATTTATTTCTATGATGGATGTCGAACTCCATATAAAATATGAAGCTTGACATAAATTATATGTACATCACAAGGAATTTTATTCGCCCCTGCTACCATCTTATGAAATTAGTTCACCTTAATTGAACAAAAATACTTCGAAAAATCAACAGTAAAAGTTCATCAAGTTTTAATATAGTAAAAACTAACAGCCAAATTCATAAAAAATTCTTATTTTAGGTTTAAGACTCACAATTGTTATTGAACAGTTTCACGCTAAAAACTGTTTAATATAAAATTGCATTCATAAACACCACAATAGACATTGTGTGTTTTAAGGAAATTTAGATTTCGATACTGGCAACACCACCATGTTTTGTAGTTAGTGTTGCAATAAAAAGAATATGATATCATCTGGATATTGAAATAAACGAATATTATTTATTGTTTCCGTGTAAGTTAAGCTTTTTTGAACTCTCTTTATAATATATTTCTCAACTTAATACAAGTTTTCTATGAAGTAAAAGCAAAAAAGAGAAATGATTACAAAAGAGTTCACACGAATCTTTTAATCATGTATGAAAAAGGTACTCGAATAACGAGCCTATTTTCATTTGTGTTGATTGTTTCTACATCACTAACATTTCTTTTTTGCTTTTATGTGTTTTGATGGTGTTTTTTTGCTAATTTTGTTTAACTTAAAGAATTAAGTGACATTTCTATCAAATTTAAAAAAACATACGTAAACGTTTATAGCCAAGACTTCAAGCTTTAATTTAAAGCATATCATGTATTCCTGTGTGCTAAATTTGCGAAAATATTAGAAGTTGAAATTGATATATCGATGATATGAATTTATTGAAGGTTTATAGTACGTGCATACCATCTTTAAACCTATTTTAAAATTTTCATGTAATATACATTTTTTAATGCAATTTTATGAAATTTTGCTTAAAAGTAGTTTATTGCCCTGTTTTAAATATTTATGAATATGACTGTAATAATATATTCGACTGGGCCGGTTTTTTAATTTAAAAAAAACCGGACTATTCGACATTCGAAAAATCAACATTTTGAAAAAACCGACAACCGTATTGCGGAAAAACCCGGTTTAAAAACCGGTTGAAAAACCAAGTCGATCACCCTAATAGACTGTTTTTTATCATCAGGTGCACCTGTGGCTGAGTGGTAGCGACGCTAGCCTGTCAGTCCAGAGGTCGTGGGTTCGAAAGTGTATGTATGGCCACCACTGGTACAGATACACTTTGCTTTCACCGCTGTATTTGATTAGTGGGAAGTTGCCAGATCCTGCTTAAACTTTTCTGGGGTTGTGCTAAAGAATGGCAACAATCGATTTTCTAAACATTGTTTTGTGTAAGCTTTGGGTATCGTTGAAAAAATGTAGCGAGAGCATTGCAAAATCAATAGTTTCTTGCAAAATTTCGCAGCTGCATACAGTTCATATCCATGGCTTGGCGAAACGTGAAATTTATGCCATTTGCAAATTTGAAACTGATTTCTTTTAATAACAAAAACAACATGTATTCTATTGCATAAAGATTGCATTGCATAAAGAATGTAAACATAATAGCGGCGTTCAGTATTTGGTGCAAATAGACTAGTACAAATGCAAAATATTTCAGCATTTTACAAAAATTTGTAGTTGCAACACCTCTACGATTTTGGTAAACTATATTTTGCTATGGCAGCGCAAGTGAAAAATGTTTGCTTTTTTGTATAGTTCACGAAAGTGCAAAATCAAATTTGCACTTTTTTGGAAATCGAACAAAAAATACACAAATTTTCACTTGCAAGAAATAGCATTACAGTTTTGCTAAACTTAAAATGGCGAAAGCGGAATTCAGTGTTTGATGCAAATGGTCTTGCACAATAGCAAAGAAGAAGAAACTATATTTTGCATTTGCAATTTTGCACTTGCCCCGAAAGCTGAAACCCGCTAATGTTAAATGGGTTTGTGACTAAACACAAAACAATTTAAATATATTCATTTAAGCAATTAAGGGCTAATAAATCGGTGCAACATAAACTCTCTTTTTTCTTTAATATATGTTTACTAATTTATTAGCGATAACAGTAATTTAAATATCACTTTTATGTGAAGTACTTGTTGTATTTATTAAAACGATAAAATTAGGATATAAATTTGAAATTTTTATGGAAAAACAAATCCATTGCAAACTAATTTCCAGTATTTTTCTTATAAATTTGAAAGGTTGCAAAACTTTGTGCTTTAAAATTAAGGCCAGGTCATAACTCTTTCTATAAATTTAGTTTAAAATTTAATCTCTGTTTAACTTTGTTTTAACTTAGCTTCACCGAAGAAATTTGTTAATCTTAAAATAATCCTTGAACTTTTTTTTTGTCTAGACATGTCTGGTTGTTGTGAAAAAAAATTATTTCAAGCTTTCATTATCAAGACATTCTTTTAATAATTTCAATGGAATATTTTTGGTGATTTTTTTGATTGTGTACTTAAATGTTTGTGTATTTAATTTAAAGCAACCCCGCAATGTACAATAAAATCAAAAAAAAAAAAGAAACTATTTGCTATTTATACAAAGCTTATCACTAATTAAACACTTATTTCATTTTCTTTTAATTGCAGAACGCCTTAGAATTGAGTGCTCCAGCAACAACGGTGCTACTGCAGCAACAGAATAATAATAATAATAATAAATTCTCTAGCTGGTTACAACTTTCAGGACATCCTGAAAGTATAGTGCCATGCTCAAGCGGCGTGGTACGCAAACGAGTGGCCAGCTTTTCCGACTATGAAGTTTTGGCCTATCAGCAGTTAAGACAAGAGCCAGAGACCTGTAAAATTGTACCGGAATTTTATGGCTGCGTACAGTTAGAATCAGGCGAAATGTTCATTGAATTACAAGATTTGCTTAAGGGCTTCAAAGATCCTTGTGTTATGGACATAAAAATGGGATGCCGTACTTTTCTGGAATCAGAAGTTGGTAATAAAACTCTAAGGCCAGATCTCTATCAGAAAATGATAAAAGTAGATCCTTTAGCGCCCACCGAAGAAGAACATCAACAACAGGCCATAACCAAGCTACGTTATATGATGTTCCGTGAAGCGATGTCCTCCTCACAATTGAAAGGTTTTCGCATAGAAGCCTTAAGACTGAAAGGCAAACCTCCCATCAAAGATTTAAAAACTGTTCGAACAAATGAACAAATTAAACAAACTATAGAGGAGTTTGTAAATAACAAAAAAATGGTACAAAAAGATTTGTTAAAACGTTTGAAGCACATGCGCAGCGTTATGGAAAAATCAAAATTTTTCCAAACTCATGAAATTGTGGGCTCTAGTATTTTCATTGTTTACGATGAGTCAAAAGTAGGCTGCTGGCTAATAGATTTTGTCAAGTCTAGACCTTTGGGCGAAAATGTTGTTAACGTCAATCATCGATCCGAGTGGATGCCCGGAAACCATGAAGAAGGTTTACTCAAAGGCATGGATGAACTAATAAGCTCCTTTGAATTAGTGTACAATAAAAAATATACTTCCAGCACAAAGAAATTTTTGCAAATTTAAGTTTTGCTGTAAATCATCATTAAAAAAATATTTTTTTTTTTTGAAGAAAAGACTGATCATGTGTAAATGTTTTGTATTAAATATCATCCATTGTAAATCCTTTGAAAGCGCATTAATTTTCATATAATCAAATCAAAATAGAATTTATAAAAAAATATATACATTTTCCTTATATTTTCCATATTGGAAAACTTGTTTGTAGTTAATGGAAAGACTTATTATAATAAAATAAAATATGTTGAGTTTGTATTTAACAAAACAAAACTATTTTAAAGAGTATTGTATTTCATAATTTAAATTTGAAAAATCATTATTTTATTTTTTTTTTTAACAGAAACTTGTTTTTCATTTGCCTCAGCTTGAAGCAACATTTCTAAGTAAAAAAAATATGAAAAAAAATTTTAATTTAAAATCGAACACATGTTTATCTATCATTTACTTAATTACTTTTTTAAGTTTAGCTATAATTCTTATAATATACTTTATTTAAATACAACTGTATACAATTATTATAAAAATACATGTGTATATAAATACATTTGTTTATTGAAAAAATTAAACAAAAAATTTCATGTTTTTATTTAGTATAGTTTTCAAGCATTAAATGTACCATAACGATTTGAAAATTGGCTAGAATTTTCATTTAGAGTATCATTCTATCGTGATATTTATGCCCATATTACCGTTCTCAACTCAACTCAGTTTGGTCGTCTGAGATTCGAACCAACTTTCACCCTACGAGATTTTTTTAGTAATAGTGGCAAGTTGCCATATCTGTGCAAAACATTTCGGGGAAAGTACGGAATGTATTGAGTGGCAACAATCGTTTTCCTAAATATTTTTTAGGACAGTTTTGCAAATCTTTAAATAAAATGCAGCATGGCATGCCATTAGTTCGGTATTTAGGCGAATCGTTCATCTGCTAGTTTTGAATATTTAGCGTGATCTAGATCCACGACATTTCCTTTCAAATGTTTATCAGTTGTACTAGTGCCGGCAAAGTATTGAGTATTTGCTTTCGGGTGCTCAATATTCAAAAGTAGTCACTCGTTACTTTCAGAGTTGTAATTTTTAGAACTAAATCGAACGGAAAAGTTGAAGACCAAAATACAGCTCTGTCCGAAAGCTAAATATATAAATCATCGAGTAGCATTATGTATCTAAAGGGTGAGAAAGGAACGCTATTGTTGTCGATGCTATGTCCGTCTGGCGTAGGCATCCGTCTCGTGAACCGTAATAGGTAGAGACCCAAAATTTTCACAGGATACGCATAAGTTAAGTTGAGAGGGCAGTCACAACTTAAGAAGTGACTCACTTGAGTCAAGCCATCCGGAATCAGTGATGCCAGTGGAAATTTTAAAAAATCCCTACATGTTTCAAAAAAATTCCCTTTTTTGCCTACAACCAAAAATGTTTCCCTACGCTAAAAATTTATTGTATTTGGAGAAAAACTAACAAAATTTCCTATAAATTTTGTAAATACTATAGATTTATTTCATCAGTTACAAAAAATCTTTTAAAAAAGCAATAAAAACAAAAATAGCGAAAACTTAATAATGTGTGTTCCATTAATCGAGTTGTATTGTCAAATAATGTTCGATCAAACCGGAATAAATTTTAAAAGTTTCCGCTTAGTTCGAGTAAATGACAGAACTGGGGCTAGACGAATTTTTTCACACAAATTGACAGTAATCATACGCCGTAAAAAGCAGTCATGAGAGCCACTCATATTCTCTCAACAATGTTGCCGTGTTTAAATAAAATGTCATAAATTTTTCATACGAAACATAAGAACGATTTAGTGTTGGACCTGTTTATTTGGCAGCGTTTTTGCCTGAAGTTGCAGCCTTAGTTCTGTTTCATCATTAATGCTTAAATGGGAAAATTGCTCTAATAGTTCAAATGAAATAAAAGCTTTACTCGATTTTCCGAATAATTTAATACCCTCAATTCCAATCAATAGATAAATGAGGAGCTGCAGAACAAAACGTGATTTCTTACTCAAACAATATTATACGAAATATTAAAATACGCTTAAAAGATGTTTTCTAGTAGATTTCACCACAAATAATAGAAATTTATCGAAAAAGCTATTTGTATAAAAATGGAAAAAAGCACGTTTTGTTCTGCAGCTTCTCAAATAAACTGTTTAAAAAAAGTCGATTAAAATAAATGCTGTAACCATGACTTCGCTTCCCAGTGAAAACTTTAGGAGTTATGGTAATGAGTAGTAGTATTTTAATGGCTTATTTGTGTTGCTTATTAATTTACTAAGTACAAAAATTACTTATTGGTAAGGAATAAAATAAGTACTTTAAAAATTCCCTACATTTTCCTCAAAATTAAAAATCTGTCCTTTTTTCGCTACGCCTGAAAATATCCAAAAAAAAATCTCTACAAAATTAAAATTTCCCTACTTTTGGCATCACTGTCCTAAATGTTCTAAGTAAGAGGATAGCTTGACTAGCCCTAATTTTGTCCGACTTTCTAAAATCGCCAGCGTGTTAAGAGTATTATTGCCTCTACGCTTACTAGCGCAAGACAGTGACATAGAAGGTAAATAACCGCTTCGTTTTCCTCTTCATTGTTATCACTTCTACAAAAGTCGTTGTAAATTAAACCCCCTCCTTCTGGCATGGATCGCAATATTCTAGTGTCTTTACCGAGCCTGGACACATCATGTTCTTGCGCAGGCCGTAGTGGAGCCTCATAGGGTGAGCCACTCGGCAGCTGCCTGCATGTTCCCACCTATGATGTCTAAGTTTGTATGATTCGTGTGCAATCAGCTACTTGCATAAGATTGAGAAATACCAGCGAAGTGGCAGATCATTGAGTTGTTCAATGTCGCAACTTGTTTGGAAATACCACTCGCAATAGAGTTCCATGGCAATCTGAGTATCGTGTAAACCAAACTAGTGTCACTCTTGAATGTCTCGCGATCTCATTAAGAGATACCCGGGATTCGACAACCAATATGGATTGTGTTCAATATTAACGCTAGTAACCTGTCTTGCAACCTAACCTGGCAGTATTCTTAAAGGTTCAGTTAGACGTACCATACCATAACACCATAGCCATAACCATACATACTGCCTTCGATTAGTTTTACCTTAACCATAAGCAGCTTTTTTTCATCCATTTTATTAGAAAATATGGTTAAAAAATAAAATCTACATAATACAATATACAAAGAAGCACAAGCGAAAATATACCAAAGAAAATATACCAAATATGTATACCTAAGAATAACCAGCAAGCTAGAAGTCTACCACAAAGGCAGACGACAGCTATACTATTTCTATACCTTTCCCAACACCAGGTCACAAAGCACCACCGGGTTGATCGGTGATGGTTTACCAACATCACAACGATTCTTACATTGGTTGTCGGAAGCCCAACCAGCCACTAGCACTGGCCGAGTATCAGTCATTAAACCAACATCTCTTCCAGCGATTTTGGTGGTAACCACTGCCATCACGTCAACTCCCGAAGAAGACCTAACAAATAACCGGTCACAGAATCATGTTGAGGAAAAGAGCGAAGCTCGCCAGCTTATTCATCCCCATAAGAAATGAGAATTCTTTTCGCGAACATCATCCAAACTTATGTCGCGAATGGCGAGTATCACCTCTTTAGCCTTCAAGACAAGTCATCTGTGATAGCAGAGATTACCGCTTGCAATACGCTACAGCCGTCCTGGAGTCTAAATGGAACTCTTACATTAAAATTTTCTATATATAACCCCCTTCCAATCCTATCCCCCTTTTTGAGCTGTCTGACCGCTCCTTAGGGCTTCAGGATTATTTCCTATCGGGAACAAGTGATATAACTAGCCCCAAAAATGAAGTTTCGGTGCGCAATAGTCGATATTATCATGGACTAGTGGATGCTTTCGCAGAATCCTGACATGTCCATAGTCAGACCTCCATCATGTAGCGTTCAATCTGGTCGCTCAAAATGAATCTGTTTGGCCAGAACGTCCACTGAGAGCCAATTCATCATCATGAAAAGTGCTTTCGTCAGTGATGGAAAATACAGATTTTGAAATGGTACTGAATCTTAACTTAATAAGTACTTTTTTCACCTTAATGGTACTTTTTCAAGAATTGAAAATGTAATACTTCAGGGATTCTTAATTAAAAAATAATTTTCAAATATAATTTTCAAATATATTTTTTTACTATTTCCGTTGTTTTTTCTAGATGTATGTAATTGGAGCTCTTAAATATATTCGGATTAATGTTCACTGTAAATATGGAACTTCCGGTGTATTGTTGGTTATTAAATTTTGAAAATTTAGGTATCTTGAACTAGCAACAACGATTCATATCTTAAGGCAGAAAATATGAAATAAAGTTCAACCAGTGGCTAGACAAAAATTTAGTGTCATGCACAGAAAAAGCTAAAATACGATTTCAATTGCTAACCCCCATATTCATAAATGATTAGTAAAGTTAATGTTTGGAGTAAAACCGGTTTTCCCATACAAAATTCGTACAGTAAACCAACATTAACTTCAATAAATTTTTATGAATATGGAGAGTAAAACTGCAGATTCATTTAGCTTTTGAAGCTCAATCTACGATGAAAATATATCTTATTTCACTCGATATGAAAATACTGAGGACTTACAATTTGATTTGGGTATAATCTCAAAGTGCAACTTATATAGTCTACTACATGTAACAATGAATTTTATACCAGTTATAAACAGTTCTCTAATAACTTCTGTTTGAACAGATTTTATTTCTTCAAATAAAGATATCAAGAGTTTTCGAACAAGTTTTTGAATATAAAGGGTTGAATATTAATAAACCGGAAAAAATTTAATTTTTTTAACGTTACAGATTGGAAAAAGTACTTTTTATGTCGTGGGGGTACTGAGGTATTTTGAGAATGAAAAAGTACTAAAAATAGTACAATAGTACTGAATTTTCCATCACTGGCTTTCGTTGGAGTTGAATGCACCTGTTATTAGGACCGCTGCTAGCTGAAAGATTTTCGCAAGTGTTTTGCAATGACAGTCTTTCTCTACCGCATCCCACCAGACCACTACACCAAAAAATAAAATTGGATTTATTACTGCCTCAAAGATCCAGTTCATTGATCTGTGCTCTATGCCCCAACTGCTACCGAATGTTCTTTTGCACGTATCTGTAAAGGGGCTTATATGCTCTATGCAGGGTGTTCAGGTTCCATAACAGTTTGCTATGTAGGATTACAACCAAGTATTTAGCGTTCTCCGAGACTACCCAGGTGGTCCCTTTAAGCTTTGGAGGCACAAACTTTTCAACTTTATAGTTCCTAGTAAGAAGCAGCAACTCAGTTTTGGGTGGATTGGCACCAACCCCACAGTTGACGCTCCACTGGCTAAGGAGTGCCAGTTCAGACTCCATACACTGAGATATTGTACTAAAGTGCTTACTGAAGATAGCTACTGCTACGTCGCAGCGTATGCGAGTCTTGACCATCAAATGCCATGGGAAGGGCGCTATTACGCTTCCTTGAGGAGTGTTAGGATTGGCCGTTCTGTACTCAGTAACGTTTCCCATCAAGGCACTTATGACCCTGTTTGTGAGCTTTTTTCCATACCATCAAATTTTAATATCAATCCCTAAAGCTATCATCTCATCGATAATGGAGTAGATTTTGCGAAGTCACCTTATATGTCCAGAAAGCCCACCATGTGAATTCTTTGTATGCAAGAGATTTCTCTATGTGCCTGACTAGAGTGAAGAGCGTTTTCTACAGGTTCGACTTTGGTTGAGGGATGTTGCGATTAAGAAAGAAGTTCCATAGGTGTGGCCATTCACAGATGGATGTCAATAGTTCTTTCTAATGTTTTGAGCAGAAAAGACGTCAGGCTGATCGGCCTGAAATCTTAGAGTTTAAGGTGGAGGTACATACCACGCGTTACGCGGCAACGCTTTTCTTACTTTTTGAACTTTTAACGCTTTAAGAATGGCAAGTTACACACCACGCTTTTGATGATCTTCTGCTTATACAATTTCAAGCCTTTGCCGGCTATATATTGTCTTGCCTTAAGTTTTATTTTTTCTTTATATATTTAATGCAGTTTTCATACATTTTTTAATAAAAAAAATTAATTTCTAATAATTTATTTCCATTAAACAAACATTTTAGCATATGAATCTGGCAGCACTACGTCATTTTGTATACGACGCGTGAAAATTGAAGAATGCGCTTTGTATCTTGCCTTATGGAAACACACTATTTCAACTTTTTTGACAGAAGTGTGTAACGCATTAGCGTATTTAACGCATGCTATGTACCTTCACCTTTAGTGTGTGATATCTTGCCACACTTTTGGATGAAGACAACCTTTCAACTCACTCACCAATTCTCATTGGCGTAACAATTGCATGCCGAACGGAATCAAAATGTCGAAATTATCAAAGCATTGTTGCTATGTATAAGCATTTATTTGCAATAACAACGTTGTGCTAATGATTTTGAGGAGGGACTATTAGCAATATTTATTGAATTCAATATTGAAAATGTGCTTATTTTTTAAGTGAGAGAAAAGCAACTAATTCAAGCGAGCTAAATCTGGTGAGGATAGAAAAAATGCCAGCTTCAATTCACTATAGTGAATGTGTGAGGTCGTTTTTCTCACAACACACCAGTGAAAGAAATCGTATTTATTATTATTCTACACGCATGGTCGAAAAATTGTAGGGTCTGCCTAGTATATCAATATAAAGTACTACATACTTTTTCAAACCAATTATTTCAAATAAAAAAAAACAAGAATATATTTAACGGAAAATTACAAATAAACAAAAATCATGGATAAAAGAAGTGTGCTGAAGCTTAAATTTAACTTTTATCACAAACATACATACTCATCTATGCATATACATTTCTACAAAAACAAATTAACACAGAAACTATTTTAGAATAGAAAAGGCCAACACATACATAGAGATAAAGTGTCAAAAGAAAAAATATAAGAATTAAAAAAAAGCGAGAATACTATACAGGCAATGTCGAATCTTATATTCCCTTCCAAAACAGATATATATAGTTTAATTTATTTACTTATTTTAACAACTCTTAAACAGGAAACTACTTGAGCAAGCGGTTCGACTTATGAAGAAAATGCAACCCTTATGTAATGAGTTTATGGAAATTTTTAAAAAACAATAGTCTAAAATTAGCTTTAAGCTACCCTGCAAAAATCGCAGGACTAGTCCCAAACTAGTCCAAACGTATGCAATGGACGTGGTCCATTTAACATTGTGATGTCCCAGCACTGGACCACGTGGTCCAGCTTTGTATTATATCGGACTTACCCAAAAACTAGTCCATGTAACTACACCATGGGGCATAGTTTTGAAGCTACTCCGTCACTACTCCATGGATCACAAACAGAAAACTAATTTTCATTTTGAAGTCTACGTAAATGATTTTCCCTCTCTGCTTTAATCAATCTCCTTTTATGACGTGAACTACACTGCGTTTTTGATTTTTTTATAAACAAAACTCACTTTTATTTATTTTTCCGCTTTTGCCAAAAAAAAAAAAACATTTATTATAGCCACAAGTAAACTTTTGTGTCGTCAGAGCTAGCAAGCTGCTGGTAATTGATGGTATTTTATCAAATAAAATTCTTGGCAACACTACATTTCATGCCAAAACACGCACATTTGTTTGAACGTGGTCCATAGCTGCATTACATAGGACCATTTTGTAACTAGTCCATATCAACTAAAATGGACCACGTAGACCAATAATATTTCCAGGGTAATTTAGACTAAAATTATCTTAAAGCTAATTTTAGACTATCCCACAAGTGGTTCGACTTCTGTAGAAAATGCGGTGCTATTGTTCTTTTTAATTTCCCTAAACTCATTACATCAGGGTTGCATTTTCTTCATAAGACGAACCGCTTGCGGGATAGTGTAAAAAATCTTTAGTAGTACTCTACTATAGGGTTGCCAGACTAACTTCATTCACAAAAAATCAACTGTTGTTATTCTAGGAAAATCGAGGAGGCAAATTACGGCATTCAATATCGATCATAATTTGTATTTAAATTGTATTGAATTTTCGATCGATATCGAATGCCGTAATTTGCCACGAGATTTTTGTCAATGAAATACTGTCACTTAAATAAAATCAAAGTTTGTGTATCCATTTTATTGGGTTTTCGTTATGTTTGTCGTAAAGCATTTTTGACGTAATTTGGTCCTGATTTAGATTTAGGTGACTTTTAGCTATTCTTTAGGTTTCCTTGATTTTTCCTAATTTCAAGGGTTTGATCAGTGGTGCCAGAAATTTTCGGGGAAAAATCTTCATTCTTCGGAAAAAAATCTTAATTTTAGAAAAAAAATCTTCAAAAAATGTTTATATGTAATATAAATATAATTCATGATTGCTAATTATATTAAAGTTTCTATATATACCTATGGTCATATGTATATAAAAATTAATATGTAAACATCGAAACCCAAAATTCAATTCAAACAGGTTACTTATATTAAAATTATAATATATTAGAAGAAATTTATTTGCTGGTGTTTCAGCATTGTCTATATACATTTCATTGGTGCTTTACCAAATCGTCAGTAGACTTCAAACACACTTTTGTAGATTTATACGGGGCATAAAGTGCAATGCCTTCCTCCATTAGTGAGGGTGATTTCTTTAGAATAAAACATACCACCCTTTTAGAGAGCCAAAAATTTTTAAGAAACGAACATCAAATTGCAGTTTTTACATGGAAATGTACAAAAGAAAACACCATTAGTTTTGCCGAAATTTCCGTATCTGGTTAATAATCCAACACTCATAAGCTCTTATTATTTTTTGTTTCCGCGTGAAATGTTGAAAAGAGCACCAAGCTTTACGAAACTACTGTCTGTTTTTGTAAATAAAATAAAAATTTTCGTTACCCTACATATGTCCGTACTTGACAAATTTTTATCATGACAAATGTCAAACTTTATACTGAAAAATAACCTGTTTTATATTAGCTGTTGTTCTTATATGGCGTTTGACATTTATCATGATAAAAATATGTATATATAAAATATATAGACGTTGGGTTAGGGTCTGCTCTTTGAATAGAAAACAAAAACCAATTTCAGTTTTTTTATTGTTGTTTCAATATAAATTCCCTAAAGAAAATTTATATTTTATTTACAAACTATCTAGAATTCTCCCACGACTTCGTGGGAGAATTCTAGAGCGAAAAAAGTACACATTTTTACCCGTTTTTGCCTCTTAGAAAGTAGCCTATATTTCAACCTAGGCCATATGCTATGCATCTACCCATTTTCATCCAAATCCATTAATCGGGTTTCGTGTGATAGATAGATCAAAATCACAAACACACAAACTATCTAATTTTTTATAAGTAGAATGGATACAGGCAGTTTCGGAATTTTCATTGCACGTATTTAATTTTTATTAAAGAAAATATTCCAGTTTCAGAAATCGTATCAATGTTTTCGTCAGTTCAACCTTAAACTGAATAATTTTTACTGTAGAAGTTTTTCGTTTTCGAATTTTCCTCATTTTTTCGATATGATTTGGAGGGTTTCCCTTATTCTTTATTTTGCATTTTCGTTAGTCACTTTGGTTACTATATGAGTAAAACATTTTTTTGTTTTCAAAACAAACAGACTCTGTAAAGCCGCTTTAGCTTGTCTGCAAAACCACCCAATGTCATTGGCGGGAATAAACCTCCATACTGAGTGTAGCGCACACGCTGCCGAGCCGTTCGTCAGTACATATGAAAGCATAGAAGCAATGTGTTAATTAATATCCTTTTTAGTTTATATTCTATTTATTTGGGAAAGCGCATCTGATATATCGGCCTAGAGTTTAGGCCCACAAATTATCTAAGTCGGCTTTTCTACCTATAAGAACTTCATGAGGTTGCATGACGATAGCATCCTTTTACCCGTTGTGAAGGGTATACAAACGGCAACAACTGCTGAACCCACTAACCCACAACACCAGAGAACGAAATAAACGAGAGAGATACTAAATGAAAAAATTACATTACAATGAATAGACAAATATTAGAGCAAAACCAAAAACGACAACAAAATTACATTACACATACGCACATAACCGAAGCAAATACAGAACCTAATATTACATGATTACGGCCGGCAAATTTTTACCAAGTGAAAAAATTAATTTAAAATAAATTAAAGGCAAAAAATAAAAGCAAATTATGCCGGCAATGGATAAAAGTAATGACTTAATAGTAAGTATTCAAATATGTGAATAAATTTCCTAAAAAACTCTTTTCATATAAATAAAAAAAAGTCTGTGATTATTACGGTTTTAAATGGTGGCCAGTGGATAGATAATTGTATGGATTCGATTATTAAACAAACAGCTGTACAATCTCATAGTCATGAATTGCAAGAACTGCACTATCACCACCATCAACAGCTAGCCGCACAGAAACTACAACATTTCAAAGCGCAGAATCCATTTATGCCAACCATGACCATCTCACCAATTTTAACAGTAACAACAACCTCAACAACAACTGCCGTAATAACAAATGATTTAGCAACAACTCATTTACAAACTGTAATGCCCAGCTTAGAGGTTTGTGTCTTTGATGATTGCAGTAGTGATAACACTCTCAAAATACTCAACAAATGGGAGACTTTTTTGAGAAAACATTTTAATATTTTCATGCATATTATAGGGAATACAACGGGTAAATCAAAAGGAGGTAAATTAAGAACTACATACATATGTACTCAAAGATATAAAACCTGTATATTTCCTAAAATTATTTAATTTTCAGTCGGTTATGGCCGTAATAAAGCCATAGAGGCATCTAAAGGCAATTTCTTGTGTTTTCAAGATGTGGATGATGAAATGTTGCCGGAGCGTATATGGAAACAGTATCAGCTAGCAAAGCAATATAAAAATGCGGTAATATTTGGTATTTTGACTATAATTAATTTGCATGAGAGATTTACAGCCAATTCACACGATGAAATTTTGGACGTCATTTTTTGGACGCCACTTTTTCTTTTAGGCGAACGGTGTAGAGAAGAAAGCGGGGTAGAAAAAAACCTAGATTTCTGTTATCATGGTTTTTTTTGTTTTTACTGATTGTGTTGACGTTTTGTTGTTGTGAATGAGTAAATAGAGCGAATTTTGAGAGTAATATATAAAAATGACATGCAACTACAAAACACCGTATGAACGCAAAAGGTTTTTGGTGGCAACTTCAAAAGGGAATTGAGAAAAATAGACGTCATAAATTTCACGGTGTGAATTGGGTGTTATATGGCAAGTATTTATTAGGGAAGTAACGATACCGATACTTAAAAAGAAATTTCGACGATACCGATTCCGATACCGATACGCATTTTGAAATTTACTTCAAGTTTAAATTAACAAAACTCAATTAGGGTAATTTTATTATTATAAAAAATTACAGTGTAAGAGATTATTATTACTTAAAATTGATATTAGCCCAGCATAAAAAATTTGAAGTAATTTTTAAGGAAATACATTTTCATTGCTTCCAAAGAATTTATATTAAAAATATGCAGGTAAATTATTAAAAACACAAGTAAAATTTTATTTCATTCATAAAAAAAATTATAATTTCCTTATAATTTATAAAAATACTAGCTATGCTTTTTAAAAATATCGATTTTTTAAAGGATATTTCTGTGGTTTTCTTGAATAAGCGCGTATATATAAAAACCAATTTTTCAGGAGAGCCGAAATACTTTATTTTTAATACTACGGACTCTGTGTGATTTTATAATTTAATTTTTTTTTTGTTGACAGTAATGTAAACATACGTGGTAAAAAGTTTGTGAAAAAATTTAAGACAAAAATTCCATAAGGGTAAGATACTAGAGAATAAACAAAAAATAATTATTTGTCAAGGACACTAAAAGTGTGTGCAGAAAAAAAGCTTATGTCGATAACAGATTTTTACATTGAACTAATTCAAGCACACAAGATTTTTTACCTGAAAACTTGCGCAAGCATATAAAATAATGTAATTTGGCATAAATAACTCAAAATCGACAAAAATTGCCATCCCCGCTTATTCAAGGAAACAAAAGATTTATCAACTAATAATCTTCTAAGGGCCATTATTACAACTTGCTGATAATGCTTAAAATAGTTATTATTAAGATAAGCTATCTTGTATGATAACGTGACAAATAAGTTTTCTCCATTATTACAACTGACCAATAAAATAAAATGTGTAATTTATATAATGTGGCAATATTGCAGTAGATATCGACTACTTTTTGGTGCTTATAATACGTAGTGGCAACGATTTACTTTGCAATAAACTGTCATTGAAGTTACCATATCTGCAGCAGAAATATGGCAGCTTCAAATTCTTATTATTCACCAATAGTTACCATGAGGATGAAGTAGATATTAACTTATTTGTCGCTTCTTAGGTTAATACTAACTTGTAATAACCAAAAACCATTTATCTATCAAATAACATCCCAAAAATAGCTATTTGTAAGTTGTAATAATGGCCCTAAATAGCTTAATTGTTAAAATTCTTCTAGAAGTTTATATTTATTCACTTAAAATTCGCATAAAAAGAAACAAGTTGCTAAAATGGGTAATTTTTCACCCTTTTTTCTTGAGGAAAAATTATTATAGAACACCGAAAAATTAATTTTTCTTAACATCGCTTCCAATTCGATGATTGGTAATTGAAAAAGAGAACTTTTGCAATGACAAGCATATGTAAAACTAATTAGAAATTATCCAAATTTGCACTACTTCCGGATCTCAAATTCTACATTTTCATGACTTCTTTCGAGTATGTTTTTGCTGGGAATAAGATTTAAAAAACAACGAATTGAATTTTAATTCATGGAAAAATTATAAAAACAAATATTATTTTTTTTACAAAATAACAGCGTAAAATATTATTAATATTTAAAATTGATATTAATAAGCTTTGAAAAACAACGAATTGAATTTAATTCATGGTAAAATTAAATTGTTTGTTAAAAAAAACTGAAAAAAATTTTAAAAGTATCGCCGTATCGACAGTAAAATATCGCCGATACCGATATATAGGAAAATCTTAAGTATCGCCGATATATCGGTATCGGGATCGGTTACATCCCTAGTTAGAATATTGTCCATCTATGCCCAGCAAGTACTTAAAAATCAAATAACGACAACATGAGCTTAAATTCGGACGAAAATAAGAACATTTCTAACGAACCAATTTCGTTACGTGTTTGTGAAAACATTCATAGTTAGAATTGGATTGTATTATAAAGGATGTTCAAAATTGAGGTACCATTTTTTCTACTTGTAATTTTTATTCTAAATTTTTATGTTCAGATTCTAAATGCATTCCGGTTAGTTAATATGGAACGTTACACGAAGGAACAACGTGTTTTTATTATTAAAACAAAATATTCATAACTCAATTATTAAAACAAAAAATTATTTTAAAAATCATTAAAAAAAAGTTCAAAAGTGACATTATTTCTCGTAGAGGGGGAGTAAATTGGCCACCAAGATCGTGCGATTTGACAACTTTAATAAATTTTTTTTAATCGAAAATTTACAGCAATAATCCCACAACAGTTTAACAGCTTAAAACCAACATTATCGAGCACATATCAACCAGCAGATATCAACAGTTTACTGAAAACGTTATCGATAATTTTGGTAAAAGATTGGGAGTCTGCCGAGCCAGTAGGGCGGGTCACTTGACCGACATAATTTTCCATTTTTAACCGGAACCTAGTTGTAATAAACTGAAATGAAAATATTTTTAATATCTAAAGTCTTTATTTTATTAAAATTAAAATGATACCTCAATTTTGAACACCCATTACAAACATACTTTTGATTTTTCCTTTCAGCTGCGCACTACCAAACGGAAAGTTGCCTGAACTTCAGTTAGTTTTTTTACACAGACTGAAATTCAGGTAGAGGTCCGTACTAGGCTTTAAGAAGAATTCATGAATAAAATCAAACGAGCAAGAAGGAATTAAGCAATTAAAAGCCTACTTTAGGGATGAGCAATACACATACTTAGTCGACGTTTAGACGATGCAAGTCTTATTGATCAACTTCTTATTCAGCTGTGAGAAAGACAGAGAAATGGATTTATCTGTTTTTCTCCCAGCTGAATAAGAAGCTGATCAATAAAACTGGCATAGTGTAAACTGGGACTTATATACATATATGCAAAAATATGTACCCATCCATACAAACATCCTGTTTTTGTGTGTTGCCGTAGTGGCACTTATTAGTAGTTTAGTGTTACCGATTTGGGGATTTTCGATCATGTTTTCGGGCTTATGAGTGAAACGGGGTTCGACTCGGTATCGACCCAATGTTAGTTCAGTATCTTACCGGTATACTATTTTTTACTACTGTAGTGGCATTTATTATTATGTCAGTGTTGCCATTATGTAAGTCTGGACTTTTTGGAATTTTCCATCCCATTTTCGGCCTAATGAGTGAAAGGGGGTTAGATTCGTCTACAAACCCGGATTTAATATAGTTTCTTACCGGTATTCGGTTGTTGTGTTCTGCCTTAGTGGCGTTTTTTTAATATTTCACTGTTGCCGCTTCTACGTCTTTAATTTTCTCGATATTGGATCCCGTCTTCAATAATTAGTAGGGCATTCATTTAATCGGAGTTTTGCTTTAATCGTTTAATCGCTCGATTAATTAATCGAGGTTAATAAAGTTTTTTCTCAATTTGGAACGATTTTCCGTCATCCCACGTCAAATTTGGTTGATAAACAGACCGGTTTCGGCTATGTGCCATCTTCAGTGTTCTATTGAATACTACTTATTTTTTTCTTAAATTAAGTAGTTTCAACAAATAAAAATATGTACATAAATTATTTATTATTTTGAGTTTATTAGTAAAAAACAATAACATAACAAACAAAACAATTTTTAAACTAAATCAAGCAAAAAAAAAGTATAAATATATATTAAATAAAAAATAAACAAGTTTGTGACATCAATTTTTAATAGTTTAAAGAGATCTTCTAAAACAATCTTTTAAAAAAATAAATTAATTTAAATGTTTAGGATTTAAGCGATTCTCTTCTTTAGTTTTGATAAAACTTGAATTGTAAAATTCCTTTCACTTGTCGTAGATGTTGTAGAAATAGAAAGCAGTCCATAATACAGAATATCTAGTTTATCAGTCCTTTTCCTGGATTTATCTAAACATATATACAATCCTCCATTATGCCATTAGACTCCTGTTTTATTATTATTATTATTATTATTTTTAATTCTTAGCACTTCTAATGGCTTCGGTTAATTCTGTTAAAAGATTGCTTGTATTGCTATCGGTAGTTTCTTCTGTTGTCAGGTCACTCTGACTCATACAGGCAAAGCTCAGCACCGAACATTCTGCAAAAAAAGTTTATTTCCGAATTCCTTAGTTTCGTTTGCGTTACTGTATTTTGAAACATTGTTGCTAGGACAAAATATTGCTGAGTGGAGGTATAAGACAAATATATTTAAAACTTGAATTCGTCTCTCATTAAATCTAATCCTCAGATTTTTAATTAAATCGTTGGCAATAGTATTATTGGCTTTTATTAAATTATTAATCGGAAACTTAATTCCCTCAAGTTCAATTAGAGTAGCAAAGTCTTTAGTAAGCTCTTTTATGGCCACGTCCAAAGGTTTTGAAGTTTTACTTTTAAGTAATCTTAACTTAAAAGTTGAGATTATGAACACATTTGTTTGTCTGTATGAAAAAATTATATCTAAACACAAACCTTTCGTCTATGAGACGAAACAAATAATGAAACACACAAAAAATATGTTATAATACTAAAAAAATTAAAGTTTTTATACATCGATTAATCGGTTAGTCGACTGTAATTAACCGGTTTAGCCGAAATTAGCCAATTTTAAATTAACCGATCAGTTAACCGGGTATTAGTTAACCGGTTAACCGATTAACGATTAACCGAATGAATATCCTAATAATTAGTGCAACGGGGTTAGACTCGGCTATTTAGTACAGTCCCTAACCCATCACGAGCCTGGTTTAAATCCGCTCTCTAACCGGCTAGAAATTGGATTTCGTATCTGCTTGTGCTGTTTGTGAACTGGTGGAATTGCTGTTGAGGAGACTGTGCGTTTTATAACAGTTTGCTTTTGTTATCCAATTTTATTTGGCAGTGTCCAATATTAACTAGCAATAGAAACTAGTAGAAAAAAGCCCATGCTATAGTTTACTATAGCATGGGCTTTTTTTACAAACGTAAGAATTCTTACTTTTGTAAAAAAAAGTCCATGTGCTGTTGTAAATTCCATGCGGAACAAATGTCACTCATACATATCCCCCTTATTCTGTAACTATTTGTCGTCGTCACGTCAAGGCAATATTAAAAATGGGACACTTACGTACTCGTTGTCGACAGCAACTGACTATTTTTAGTAGTAGTTTCTAGGCCTTAGAGAATAGTAAGAGGCTGTCAGCAGTATTCAATTGTTGTCCACGACGAGTGCGTAAGTGTCCTATTTTTTATATTGTCTTGACGTGACGTTGACAAATAGTTACAGAATAAGCGGGACTATTTTGCATGAAAACTTAAAATGTTGCCAATACATTTCATATGTTTTTCGCAAGATGAGCAGAGTACTACTTCTGCAACATTTGTTCATGAACAATTCATGCCCAAGGTGGATTTATACAGGTGATATTATAAGCACAGCTGCTCTACTTTTTTTCCGCAAATTAGATGCTCGTATGACAAAATTTGTATACGTTGATATAGGGGCTGAGATGTCAAATGTTATTGTAATGTTGTAGTTGTTTTAGAATCAACACCACCTGATAAAATTAATTCACCTTGTTCATGCCTTGTTACAACTATAAGCGTACAGCATAGCGTAGCACAGTGACGGGGCACTGTGCGATCTTCAGACATGCTAGTAGGATAGGCCTCTCATACGATTGTTTTTATATCGTTGGCTAAAGACTGTGAAAACCAAAATTTAAGTGCTGTCCCAATATCATTTTTTTTTTGTTTAGTACAACCTTCTCCTATTACTTCGAACTCCAAAATTACAGTGTTTTCTCAAATTACCATGATAAATGTATGATAGTGTGAAAACAATGTCATAAAAAGCTCAAATGATACCCAAAGAAATTTCACATCCCATAAAACTCTCATTTTTAGAAGTTTTTCTAAACGAAAAGATTTTTCATCCTGGCAGTGTTGCATTTTTACAAAAGCAAAAGAAGAAAATAAGTGTGTTCGTTTACCCCAAAATTTGCAAAAATTTGTACAAATTTGTACTGGATTTTACTGAAATGCGTTCGTTTACACATAAATTTGCAAAAGAGAGCATCAATTGAGAGAGTAAAGTGACAGTTGTTTGACTGAGAGCCTGCAAATTTTTACTGAACAAATTTGTGCCAGTAAAATCCAGTAGAAGAAAAAAACATATGATTCAATAAAATAAACCAAGAAAAGTAAGCAATCAATATGTATACAATTTTAAAAAAATCGTTTAAAAGAAGAAAAGTTAAATTAAAAGTCCAACAAAAACTGAAAATAATAATTGTACATACATCCTAAGGAAGTTTCTTCTCAACTTGTATGTTCCAGAAGAGTATACAACGCCAAGTTTTCTTTTCTTGGCACCCAAATATATATTTGAACAATTATTACTGCATGTTACTTGGGGTACCGAATATCAAAAATAAAGTAATGATGTATTTTTGTATGTCATTTAAGTACAAACAAACTTAAAAGTCATGTACAAAATAAACAAGCGTAAAACCTTCTCCGAAGTTTTATTTAATAAATACATTTCGCTACGAACTTATAATTATAGAAATGTATTGTACCAAGTACCAAAAAAATATATGTGCTGGATAGTCGAAACAACACATATTTTACAACCCTATTCATTTTAGTGATCACTGTTTTGCTAAACCTGCAAATTTTTGCAATTTTCCGTTCGCGTACTTCTTTGTGCAAGAGCCATTCTTGTGAGTAAAATTCTCAAATTACCCAGAATTTACTCAACTACTGGATTTTACTGGAAAAGTAAACAAACGGACCTAATAATGGGTGTTGCTACGGTTCTGGAATCGATTTCGCCTTTGCAATAGATTAAAGAAAAATGTGCCGCCGCCGATGATTTAATCTTCGTCTTGCAATGACTCAAAAACCACCGCTCTGCTTGTATGATACGAATGTATTTTGTTGAGGTCTAAAAGTGTTAGTACTTTTCATTCGTATTTTTCTGGTACCCTTTTATTATTATATACATATTTATGGCGCCGCCTACATGAAAACACTTTAGCCGATGCTACTGAAATGTCTGAATCGGATTGTTTCTACTCATGTTTTTCATATTATTTGAAGTGTGATAGTCTAGAAACAAAATGTAACGTTAAGTTAGATTTTTTGACAATCACAGCCGTTTTCATTTGATTTCTTACTAACAAAGTCCAATAAGTCTTAAGACTTGTATTATATGTAGTGTGAAACGGCCTTAAGTAATGTGAATGTTATGGTTATATCAGGAATTTTCTGTATACAAATTGAACCCATTTTCGCCAGACCTAATTCCCTTTGACCAATTTGGTAATTATAATCGCCAGCGGCGACAATTTAGACCAGAATTATATTAAAATAATCATAGGTATGGTAGATGTTAAGTACATTCTTACCAAATTTCAAAATATAGTAGTAAGTAGTTTATTTAAATTGAAATAAACAATAAAGACTAAACAAACAAAAAAATCGTTTATTAAAACGTTGGCAAAACATTTTACGGGTTGAAATTTTTAACGTTGGCAAATAGTACTCATTTTTCTAAAAAAAAAATGTGTTTTGCCAGTGCTATATTTTTTGTACGGCTGGCAATTTCTGCCTGGTCAGTTTTCAATTTTTATTTTATTTATTTATGATTCGTATTGCTATACGGTGTAAATTTCAATCCTACATCAATTTCCTTTTCAGATAATTGGTTCCAAATTTGTACGAACACCTACTAATTCCACATGTCGCTTTACACGATGGGCCAATGATTTACAAACGGACAAATTAATGCTGCAAATCTATACATCCAATGGTCCCACTATAATTATGCCCACCTGGCTGTGTCATCGTCAGGTATACAATAATATAGCGGGAGGATTTTCTGAAGAAGGTAAAGGTTGTCCCGAAGATTTAATTTTTTTCTACAAGCATTTGGACAATCAAGGTGTAGTAAAACGTGTAGAAGAATGTCTGCTTAGATATCGTTATCACTCGGAAGCAACTACATTTACCGTACAAGCAAAAACTATATGGCAAATACGACTCAAGCATTTATTGGGCAATGTATTGAAGAAACCACCCTGGTGTAAGGGATTTTCTATATGGAATGCCGGGAAACAAGGTAGAAAGTTCTTTCGAGATTTGCCCGAAGAGCAGAAGAAGAAAGTGAAAACGTTTTGTGATGTTGATAGAAGTAAGTTCATTTTTGGAAAAAGAAAATACAGACATACATATTTTAATATGCTATTATTACAGATAAAATTAATAAATTGTATAAATATTACGATAGTACATTACGAAAGACCACATTTTCGATACCAATACTTCATTTTTCCGAAGTTGAAGCACCAGTAGTGATATGCATGAAATTAGATTTAACTAATGGCGATTTTGAAAAGAACTTGCAAAGTTTGCAATTTGAGGAGGGACACGATTATATATTGTTTACTTGAATATATAAATAGTTTTCAATATACAAACTAGTTTTCATAATTTCGCAATTGTAACCCTTTTATGTTAGTTTTTGTAGTCAAAGTATTCAAAATACTTTTCTATTTAAAAGTGAACCATGGTGATATATTTTATTATTTATATTTGACTTAATTAAATTGAGCACAAATAAAAAGTAAAAATTATTTATTAGTCTTACAAAATAAACTTTAAGTTTTTAATAAACGGAAATAAATTTGAAGATTTTTTTGAAAATCCAAAGAATTTTTTTCATTTCAATATAAATAAGAGAATGAAATCGACTTGTCGACATCGTGGGACAGGCCCTTAATATAAATTTCCGAAAGATTTTTTTTTGCAATTTCCAAAAAAAACTGGCAGTAAGAATTTTTAAGTTTCAGTGTGTTTCGAGGAACTTTTAATTCAAAATAGTTTCTATAATCCATGCAGTTGGCTTGATTAGAAATCACTTAAAAACTCAATGCTTTTCATATAAATTCTCTAATAATCAATTCGACCATCGTCTGGACTATTTTACATTTACAAACACAAACAAAAAGGTCTTTTTAAAAATGCCACCGCACAATACATGTTTTCAATTTTCTAATATTTTTGTGACCCCCAGCAGTATATACAGTCACATTTCTATATATTTCTAAACTTTTCTTATATACTTTGTATATTTAATGAATAAATACATAAACATATAAGTTCTTACCTTCACCACTTTTTGCGAGATAATTTTTAACGATGAAATATCTCAAACACAGAGCTTTTAAAGGATGATACATATGAACTGTTTGATATTAAAGATGATGTCTTTCTTATAGATGGTTTATTATTGATTAAATTGATGTTATATGGAATTTTAAAATGTTTTCTTTTCAAATCTACAATGAAATAAAATAAGTTCATATTATTGAGTTAATTAATAATTTTTTTTCATGTTCTTGTTGTTAATTTCGTTTTAATTACTTTATTAAAATCTTTTTCAAAAACTATTTCAATAGGGCAGAAAAAACAAGTAAAAAACTAAACATAATCTTACCTTAAAACACAAGGTGCTTAAAAAAAAGAGCTTAAGAAATTAAGAAACGTTGTTAAATGATATTGTTTGTTTTAACGAACATTAAACGCGAAATAAATAGCTGTAACGATGTAATGTTTAACTATTATAGCCTAATCTATCAAAAACTGAATTAGGCTTTGCACTCTTATGGGAGGGGTTTTCAAGATTAACCCTACCCAAACGTTTTGATATTGTCGTGTCAACATAATTTGAAGTGGACGTCGATGATGAGGGTTTACCCAAACGTTTGTGTACGGGCAAATCATGGCGGTTCATTAATTCATCGGCTTTCATTTTTGATATTGTTTTCAACTTTGAGGGTGGTGAAGATTTGAGATTAATGAATTTTTTTGTGGTGTGAATTTTAGAATCTGAAGAACAAGTAAGATAAAAAAATGCAGTTTATTAAAAAGAAGTATATCCTTACTTAAACCCAAGCGAGACTTAACACTTCCTGATTGTATTAAATCTTGCCTAGCTCTAAAAGATCTTCTTGTGGGAGAATTGTGCCTGCGCGGAGCGATTTCTCGTACTTCAGCTGTTGAGGCGAATTTGACAAATTTTTCACTAGCCGCTGAAATATCCGTATCATCATACATATCGTCATCTGATGGTCCCATACTTTCATCATCACTCTCTTTTTTAAGAGGAACTTTTTTTACCAAAATAACTTTTTGTTTGATGGGTTTGACAATTGTGGGCGCTACAGTTTTAGCTTTGATAATAGTTGACAGGCGCTAAGAAAAGATGTATTTAATTTTATTTTAATATTTTTAGCAGTTTACTGAATCCGATAATAGTTTTCAAAATACGGATGGGCAAAAAATATCGATATTTTCTTAAAAATATATCGATATATATCGTCGATATTTTTGATTTCGATATATCTATATTTTTTCCCAAATATATCGACAGTATCAAATTCGATATTTTTTCAACTTTGGTTTTTTTCGTGCAATTTTTAAAAACATTTCGGCATAGTCTTCATCAAATAGAATATTACTAACAAAATCTTTTATTTTATTTATATTTTGTCTATTCGAAAAATTATCATTCTTTGAGTGTATTTTGTTGATGTATGTCCCGTGAAATATTGGTGGAAAAAGTAAGGATCTTGGAAATTAGCTTTTTCCAGCTTAATTATTTATAAAAAAGGTACTTTTTTGTTTTATTTGGGGACTACGTATGAATTATCATTGTTGAAAAAATATCGATATTTCGATATTTAAAAATATATCGATATCGATATATGTATATCGATATATTTTGTTCACTTGCCCGTCCCTACTTCAAAACTTCAGTTGATGTCTCTAATTCCGTTTGTACTTACATTTTTAGCAGTATTTTTCAATATAGGCTTAATATGTTTTGTTACTGTATCATCGCTCGACTTTCCGCCAAGTCTAGAAAATATAGAGGCTGATGTTGGCAAACTCTTGCTACCTACGCCGGTTATTCTCATTCTAACATTATCTGAACTTTCTGAAGATGACTCTTCCTCTTCAAGTTCAATTGAATCTTTAGAATTTTTTGCTAATCTTTGAAAAATATCTGATTTTTCGTTAGAGACCTCTCTGTCTGAATATACTACAAAATAAAATTACAATTAAGAACATCCGTAAAAAAGCAGAACACGAATAAACTCACATTTAGCTTGTTTGGCCAAAATCTGTTTACTTCTCTCAGTGGTACCGGAAGGCAATTTGATTTTGTATTTACCCTCATGTTCAGGCAAGACACGGCGGGGTTTAACAGCGGTCAAAGGAGGAACAACTACGGCTGAGCATGATGATGCTACAGTTGCTGTAGCTTTAAGTTTTAAATTATCTAAAAACTTTAATATTAATTTGCAAAAAAAACTTACATTTTAGACGAATTTTAGTATTTTCCAAAGGAGTTATAGGATTTGCCGGCACAGCTGCTATGGGTACATGGGTTTCCGAACTTAATACTTTTTCTCGGGCCGTTTGATCGCACACGTTTTTGGCGTGTCTGTTATTAATTAAACTTATTTTAGTTTATTTATATTAAATAATATGTATATACCATTTACCTTAAAATGGCTATTATATCACCCATTAATGTTATCCCCATTTCCCTTAAATATTCCTTATTTAAGTCGCTCAACATGTCAACCTGTATCCGATTTTCTACAAATATGTGAGCATAAGTGGCTGCAGCCGGCGAGGGTATGCCGGAAGCGTTGAAGAATTTTACCCATTGACCTAGACAAAAACACATATTTGCATTTATCAAGTAAAACTAATAGATTTTATATAAATATTAAATAAATGCATAATTAAGATTGCTATATATTTGCTAATATAATCAACAAAAATTTATTTTTAAAAGTGTATGTACTCACCAGCTGTGGTTGTTGACATGTTTAATTGTAATGGTGTTCCTTTTTTATTTATGAATCGAGTTTTTATTTTATTTTCTCAAAATCACTAAAATTATATTTTTCAGAAAATTTTATTCAGGGGTAGCCATGTCAAACAAAATAACAAAACAACTGTCAACCTGTCCCAAAATGTAAAATGGTAGAATCAAAGCGAATAATATACTGAATTCGCCTTGGGTAGAATAATATGCAAGGTAGCCCTGGAACGTCAGCTGATTACTTTTTATTTGCTTTTTTCGTGGTACGAACGGTCAAATGTTGCGTATATGTGAAATAGCTACGTTGCACACACAATACTAAGGCGAATTCAGTACCAGGTAGCCTTATCATCACAGATGATCATCAGCTGATTACACCCAATCAGTCAAACTCTATATAAGAAAAGAGAAAAACTTTAACCCGAACTGTCAAAGCACAAATATAAATAGTCCTGCACCTACTTTGTATGTGTGTTGTTTTGATGATAAGGCCACTTGATATTAATTCGCTTTGCACAATACCACACGTATGTTTGCCGCTTCTGTTATGCAAACACACGCATACCCTCTCTATTAATGTTTGACATTTTCTATCCCAAAATGTACATTTGGATTAGTTATGCGGCTACTTGGTATAACTCAAATGTCACTCAAAAATTTAAAAAAGTTAGTTTCTGCAACAAAAATTAAAAGTCTAGACGGGGACTTGCATTCATATTTGTTTTTGAAAAACGCATAAGCATACCAAACATATGTGTGGAATATCAATCATATCGTTCTTATTGGGATTGACTATTGACATATGAATACTCTCCGAGCTGAATAAATACCGCGAGTGATGGAATAACAAAGCGTTTTCCGTTGTAATATCATGTAGATTTCGGCGATATTATGTGAAATTATTTAACACAAAGGGACCTATAATGACCCAAGTGGGCTGGTTTTAACCCTATGAACTGGCAGCCTATGTGAAATTAGTTAGCTTGGCATATGTCAAAATGCATAGGAAATTACATAACTTCAACTTGATTTATACCGAAATCACTTAATTTTGCCGCATTAAGTATTTAATTTAAAAACTTTCATTCTGTAAATTTTAGCACTTTCATTCTGATTCCATTATACCAAATAAATAAACTACAAATTAAGCAACCTTCAACTTGTAATAATGCCGAAACAAATTTATGACTTCAAGAAACTAACATTTTGATTAGTCTGGCAGCCCGACGAGTTTCAATGTATAAACACATTGACATCTGCAACTCCCAGAACCCACTGCATTGAAAATAAAAACGTAAAGAATATTCGTACAGTATTTAACAAGTTTTTTTTTAAGAAATATAATAAAAAATGCTTTTAATGAAGTACGATTATGTGGAAAAATTTATAGAAATATTTAAATTCTATTTGGCTTTTGTAAATTTCATCGATGTCGTTGTGCCAAATTGTAATCGTACTTTGTGGACGCGTGAAGAGTTCCGCCAGAATGAACGCGAATTATACAGTCTTTACAATAACCTGTTGGATTTGATAAAGCAACATAACAGCAGAGAATTTCGAAAATTTACACGTTTAAATGTATCAACATATCAATATTTAATAAGAATTTTGAGAAAGAGATTATGTAAATATTCATTGCGAAAACCAATACCACCGGAATGTAGACTTATGTTGACATTAATGTAAGTATAAATGTATACATACCCAGGCAGAAATTGCAAACCGTACAAAAAATATAGCACTGGCAACACTTTTTATAGAAAAATTAGTACTATTTGCAACGTTAAAATTTTCAACCCGTAAATTGTTTTGCTAACGTTTTAATAAACTATTTTTTTTAATCTATTATTTATTTCAATTTAAATAAATTACTTACGTAAAAGAGTGATAACATTGGATATATTTTGAAATTGGGTAAGAATATACTTAACATCTACCATACCTATGTTTATGTTAATAATTCAGGTCTAAATTGTCGCCGCTGACGATTATAATTAAAATTTTACCAATTTAACGAGTAAACAGTTGCCGAACGTTGCGTGAACTCCATCAGTATAAATAATCTACTATACTATGGTGATTTCAAACCACGTGATTTCAAAAGTAAAGTGTTAATAGCTGATTTGTTACCGGGGTTTTATTGTATTTTAAGTTTTTGTCATTTACAATAGAACATTTTATTCGAACTTTAAACGCTATAAATCGTGCAATTTACGAAAGCAATAGTTAGATTGTATAATTTTTCTGAAATCACCGTGATTTGACATCTCGTGATTTACAGAACAGGTCCGTATGTAACAATATTTTTATGTGTTAATTTCATTTTCTTTGAAATATTGTTGTTTTATTAATTTTAATAAAATTATTCAAAAATGAATAGCCAAGATTAAAATTATTTTGTACATCAACATTTCGATTAATCAGTATTCTTTATTAATTGATTAATCAGAATTTTGATTAATCAACGATTTCGATTAATCGCACATCCCTAATTGGAATACATATATTCATATTGTACCTTAATAATAATAATCGAGTTGTTTGCATATTTCGATAATCGATTTGAAAAAATAAGATACATTTATCAGGGTATTGAAAATTGTAAATTATATAAATTTCAATGTCGGTCATTTATATTTGAAAATATAATTAAATGTATCTTTGCTTCAGAAACCTTGTTTCTTTAACATTATTAATTAGCCGCACCTTTTTGCATTCCTTTTTTCCTGTTTCAGCTATTTAGCTCACGATTCTGCTAAAACGTTATTATCATTGGCTTTTCGTATGGGCAAATCGACCGTCAGAGAAATTATTTTAGACACTTGTCATGTAATATGCGAAACATTGGGGCCTTCTTACATGAAAACCTCTACAGCTGATGACCTTTTCGGTATAGCAGAAGATTTCGAAAAAGAACTAGGTTTGCCGAATTGTATTGGTTGCCTGGATGCCATCGAATTTAAGCACGACAAAAAATGTTATTCACCCATTATTGTAATGGTCGCCTGTAGTGCCAGATACCTATTCACCAACGCAGACGTGGCCCTGTCAAAAGAAATCAAAGAAAAGGATACTTTTGTGAATAAGCTTCTACAAAAGACATTACCCATGCCCAATGATCTGGTTATGCCCGACACCGGTTTATTGTTGGCTCCATATTTTATAGCTCCGTCGAATTTTCCTTTAGTTGATAATGTTGTTAAGCAATATCCTGGAAAAATGTTAACGCCAGAAAAACATAATTTAAATGAGCATTTGAAAGTAGGCTCCACAACGCTAGAAAATACTTTGGGCTTATGGATTTGGAAGTGGAAAGTGCTACAAAACAAATTCACGTGCCGCATGGATACTGGCGTTGAACATATTGTTAAGGCAACTATGATATTGCACAATTTCGCCATGCAACATGATCCTACTTATTTTAGTAGCAAATATGTTGATCATTATGACGACTGCACTATGCAACTTGTCCCAGGTTTATGGCGCCAACAGGATTTTGATATAACACATTCAAAAATATTTTATGATAGTAATTCTAAAGAGCAAGCATTTACTAATCGAGATTTATTAAAAGATTATTTATATAATAAACAAGTTAATCAATAAAAAGTTATATATACCAGTATGCAAATATAGTTATAGTTGTTGCACATTATTATTTTGCTGATGATTAATTATTTCCATCGTTACAATTTCTAAAATCCTTTGCTGCAAGCGCATTTGTGTAAGAGCTGGCAAATTGGCTTCCTCAACTTGTAGTGCTAAACTGTTGAAGAATACTTGATTTGAGGAGGGAGGGGTAAAATGTTTTTTAGCATTTTGTAATAGGCTTGTCATTTCCTGACAGGCCTCATTTATTAAAGCTTCTTTGTCATATTTTTTCTTTCTATTTTGCTCGTTATCCAGCCGATAAAAGTTGACATGAGTACTGTTGTTTGGAGCCTCTGTTACATTAGGATTTGAGGTGTTAGAGTTAGTGTTAGCATTAGCAGTGGTTGGTGTGTCTATTTTCTTGACATAATCATTTAAGTCAAAATTTTCAATCTCAAAATCAGCGTCATGTGAAAGATCTTGCTCATTGTAAACGGGAACGTCAAAATTCTTAGCCTCCGAATCGGTTTGATTCAATTGAGTTGTCGCAGCTTCAGTTTCATCGTCGTAGTTTTCTTCTACTTTGAAAAATGAATTGCTGAAAAATTTTAAAAAGGTCTTGCTTAATGTTTATTAAGGAGTGGGTGTTCACTTGTGTTTTAAATTGACGCTGTGAAAATAATGTCTAAAAATTAACAAGTTGCTGATTTAACTGCAAATTTCGAGAAGAGATGTGACGGCGGGAGTTTTCAAAATTTTTAATTTAATTCTATGTATGTACACACTCACAGATATTTATTTATGTATGTATGTCCCCTAGCTTTTGAAAGGCTGTCATTCCAATGGATTTCATTCTATCTGGTTTTCATGAAATGTGCATTTTCAAAGGAAAAATCAATTCCAAAATTGAAAACCAATGTCGAAAGGGATTCTGCGTTATCATTTGAATTCGCACGTTTAAACCGTTTAGTTATTAATACTAATAAAACGAAAGTTATTCGCTTTAGACCACATGGATTAAGCATTAACAACAACTTTAGTGTGTATATTGATGGGAAAAATGTTTATGAAACTCATTCTGTAAAATACTTAGGAATTACTCTTCAAAGTAACTTGTCGTGGGACTTACATATAAATGATTTGAAAAGGAAAATTGCACCAGCAATTGGAGTTTTATATAAACTACAAAACAAGCTTGAGCTACAGTCAAAGCTTATGATATTTAAATCTTTAGTTCAATCACACTTAAATTACCTTGCAATTGTGTATGCGTATAACAAAAACAATACAGCACTAAAATCTCTTCAAAGTATGCAAAACAAAGCTTTAAAAACAGTTTATAAATTGCCGATAACGTTTTCAACGATCTCATTATTTAAGGATATAAGCAAAACCATTTTACCAATATATGGTTTACATGAGTACCAAGTTTTAATGTTTGTTTTTAAATGTATTAACCATATTGGTCCTCATACCATAACATTTTCTCAAATTCAACAACATTTTAACACCAGGAATAGATCGAATTTTAGAACCCCTCGATGTAGGTTAGAAACAACTAAACAAAGAATTCATTTTGTGGGAAATGTAAAATTTAATAATTTGCCGGTAGAACTGAAATCTATACATAGTATTTCTTTATTTAAATCGCTTTGCAAACAAAACCACTGAACAGTTTCGAAACGCTCTTCTAACATATATGTACATACACTATCCCATTCATACAATATTATTCATACATACATACTCGTATATTGTACATTTTATTTCATCTTTAAATTTATTTTTATATTTCTCTCAATATGAAAACTTTAAAATAATTTAGTTATTTTTCTGTAAACCAAAACCATAAAAATATTCTAGTTAAAAGTTTAGAACTTTATTTGTACTTAGTACTAGAATACATGACAACTGGTCCCAACTGGCCTTTAAGGCACTGGGAATTTATTGAAATGAAAATAATTTATCTTTAGTACAAATAAATGAATTTAAAAAAAATCTAATCTGATGCATTTTATTAAGATCCGACCAATTCTTTCGAGGCATATATTTGTCGAAAGTGTTTTTATAAAGCAAAAAATACGGGTTAACAGGACCTAAATTTTAAACGTACTAAAACAAGAGGTATTTAATACATTCTTTATCTATAAAATCAGAATTATACTTAAAGCTAACCGAAATTATTCATTCATCTAATACCATCCGTATACCAAATTTACTTTAGCTACAATCCTCCAAATACACAAAAACTCCTATGTGATAGAAAATTTAATTCTAAGAAAAAAAGTTAAGTACAAAAATCTTCGGAATCGCATATTTTCGGAGTTACGGACCTACAAAGTTTTACAGATCTTAGGGATTTTCTTGTAAAATTTTTAAAAATTATTCGATGAAAATCATATTAAAATATAGCCCACTTAGGACCGGTATTTTTCCTTTTTTGTACTTCGTTGAGTAAAGATTGTTTACTTAGCCGGCCTTTGGCCGGTCTTAAAGGGTTTCTCCCATATGTATGTCGAATAGTGGCTCCGCTAAGTAAAGATTTTATGTCTGCACCATTTTTCATTGAAATTGAGAAAATTCCAAATAAAATTGAGAAATTCAATTTCGAATTGGAAAAATTCCAAATGAAATCGAGAATTTCAATTTGAAATTGGGAAATTTTCAAATGAAATCAAGATACATTAATACACAAGGCGAATTCACAACAGGTGAACTTGGAAGCACAGCTGTTAACTTTTTTTTAGCATTTTCTTCATGGTCGGATGTCAAAGTACATTATTTGCTTTGTGAGTTTGAGTACGAACAATGATTTTACAAAAACAAAATGATTGTGGTTTTTGTTACATGTTGTACTTGTTTTATTAGTGAGATTACCTGGTATGAATTTGCCTTGTAGTGGTGGAAACTAGGATACTTCAAGCAATTAGCTAGGCGGAATATGAAACTAGACTCTTTGGAGTCCTCCAAGGTGTCCAGTTTCATACTCCGCCACATTATTTCTCTTCTAAATTCCCATTTTCGTGGAAATCCCGAAAATCGCTAAATCATTCTGACGATTTCGACACTATCTTGGCGCACGTATGGGTTCGCCTTGCTTTCATATGAGTACACTTAATTTGGAAAAAAAACACAAAGGATTAATACCGGCTCTGAATGGGTTAATTTTTTTTAAATGTTTCTCATCGAATAATTTTGATAAGCTCTCATATGATACCTATATTGATACACTGAATTAAACATTTTAAAAGAAAATGCCAAAGATCAGTAAAACTTTGTAGGTCAGTCAGTAACTCCGAAACTATGCGTGTCCGAGGATTTTTGTACGTTACTTTTTTTCTTAGAATTAAATTTTCTATCACATAAGATAATTTTTTTGGAAGAGTGTAGTTAAAGTAAATTTAAGTCCCAGTTTGATCTAATACTTACTCGTCAAATTGATTGTTTAAAAACGACATTGCATTGTAATACTGCCAGGTTCTAGTGCTTAATACATCGCCATCCTCTCCTTTTTTCATTTTCTGTTTGTACGAGCGCAAATATGTATCCCGTAAATGTTTCCATTTCAGGCGCACTGCAATAGCTAAAATACACAACAGTATCCATCTACTTTATTGGAGTTTAAACAACAATTCCATCTTGCAGAATCAAACTTACGGTCTTTGCGCAAAATTCTTCCGATTTCCTGCCATTTCGCTTTCTTCTCATCTAAATATTTTACAGTCCGATATTGCTTTTCATATAGCACAGGATTCTTTTTTATAAAGTCAATCAATTTGTATTCCATATTGTTTATAGAATTATCTTGCAAACAAATTATCAGAAAGCGATACACTCAGAAAAATAATTGACAGCTTAATATAAATGAACAATTAACAGCTGGAACCAAGTTAAATCCAAGGCGAACCATAATAGGTGGGTGCAAGAGCCCAGCTGTTTACGTAAATGTTTTCACATTTGGCCTGTCAGCAGTGTTAATGTATCAGCTCAAGGCGAATTCAGTACCAGGTAGCCCTATCATCTCAGATGATCATCAGCTGATTACACCCAATCAGTCAAACTCTATATAAGAAAAGAGAAAAACTTTAACCCGAACTGTCAAAGCACAAATAAAAATAGTCCTACACCTACTTTGTATGTGTGTTGTTTTGATGATAAGGCCACTTGTTATTAATTCGCTTTGTATCAGCTTTTTTGTCAGCCCAAATTTAATTCTCCACGGCGAAATCTCTTGCAACTACCTGGTGTTGATTTACCTTGGTCAAATCTATAATCCAAAGTTATTTAATTAGTTTCGCTTAAGTTCATTTTTAATTTAATCTTTCGATCAAACTATTTTTTATTTAAGAAAGAAATTTCAAAGCATGTGAATATTCAAAGAAAAATTTGGATGTACGGAGGGTTGAACTGACAGCTGTTTCGTGACCACCAAGTCTACTCGTCAGAGTCCTTTACCTACACTACCACTGACAGTGGCAACAACACTGTAGCGAAAATCCTACTAATTTTAGTAAGCTCAATTAACAGACTGTCGCCATCTTGTGGCGAGTGGCACATATTAATTAACTTTTTCTAAATGTTCGGAACTTCACTAAAGGGCCCCATATACTACACCAGTATGCATGCGCAATCACGAGTTGGTGCCACTGGTTGGGTCGTGTATGGGCATGTGGTGCGATTGTATGATTTGAGTTTGATAATTTGCTGAAGGTACCAGTTTGTAGTATTGTGTATGGTGAATTAAGCTCAGTTGAGAAAAGTTGTCAAAGAGTAAACATCGGGGTAGCACACATTTACTTGAATAAATTACTCATAAATTAAGAAAAAGGGAACAAAATATGTATTGTAAAGTATTTCTGAAATAAAACATCATTCCTAATAATTTTTTAATACAAAAACCCGCGTTTTCCTTAATTTTTTTTTTAAAAATATATGCGGTGCGCACTAGGTACAACTCATCCGTACAGAATTTTTAAAGAAATGAATATTGCATTTGTGTGTGTAAAAGGACACTTAGAATCACAGACTACTTTGTGCGTAGAATGTTCAACTATTATAACACCCCGTCTTCACGAGCCATAAGTTTGGAAATTTGTGTGTTAACAATTGTCAAAACTCTGTCCTAACACAAGAAACTAACGTGTGGACAGAATGTGTTTGTGTCATAACACATGTTTGGAAATCAACACGAGCCCGAGGAAATATGTTAGAACACAAGCTGTCAAATTTAATATGTATGTGTGTTTTTTTTACAATTTGTTTGATTTTATTGAAAAAAGAATAAATAAAGTTAATAAATAAATGTTTTAGATGTTTTTTTTTATTTTTTGCATATATTTATGTTCATATTCATAAAATTTTTTCAAACAGAAAAATAATAAAGTGAAATCTATAAAAAAATTACAAAATGCCGTGCAAATTTACTATATGAATATATAAAATTTGTGTCCAAACATCAGTACGTTTACTCCACCCTTAACACAAGTTTGAACACATGAATTTTTTGTGACGTAATTCTGCCGACGTTATTTCTTATGTTAAGAAATATCAAATGTCTCGTGAAGACGTAAAGCTTTCTACGTAAGCTTTTTCATTTCAGTCTTATCAGCGTGGAATATCTTCGATATTCTCAATGCTGGGATCCTAACCACTAACACTAGTGTTACACCCCGTCTTCACGAGACATAATTTTGTTATAAAATTTGTCAAACTTCATACATAAAAACATCAGAAAAATGTTAGTACAATTTTTTTGATATCGACTTTGACATTTGTCAAGACAAATCAATCGCTCGTGAAGACACTATGTTAATGTATCAGCCAAGGCGAATTCATTTTATAGGTGGTGGTCAAGATATATCAACACCAGGTAGTCGCAAGAGAATTCGCCGTGGAGAATTTACATTTGGGCTGTCAAAAAAGTTGATCCATTAACATTGCTGACAGGCCAAATGTGAAAACATTTACGTAAGCAGCAGGGCTCTTGCGGCCACCTAGTATGAATTCGCCTTGGGTACTGGTAATAATACAACAAGCACTATATCAATTCGACTGGTTGTCCGTATCTATCAAAAACAGAAGACGAAAATTTATTTAAAATGTGTTTTGAACCAAGGCGAATTCAGTACCAGGTAGCCTTATAAGCGGCCTTCAGACTATTAGATTTAGTATTAATACTTGCCAAAAACTCAAATCTTAAGTAAAAATCCAACAGTGTGAAAACAAATTGTTATGATTTGTCAAATAATACGTAAAGAAATTTGACAGCATTATGGTATTTTTAGGAAATTTTCAAAACAATCAGATTTTTCATTTTATCAGGGTTGTCTTTTGCACAAACAAACATAGGAATAACAAAAATAGTTGTCTATTTGTTTGCCGGCTTAAATAAGGAAAAAGAAATGCGAAAAAATTTGCTTTATTGCAAGTTATTTATGCTACGTTTTATTTGGAATGTGGTAGTGCAGAAACAAAATACAATAAGAAAATGTTCTTTAAGATTTTTTGACAGTAAGACTGATTTTGATTTGATTTTCGTCTTATAAAACCTAACAAAAATTTCATAGCTTGTATTACAATGTGAAAGGCCCTTTATTGACACATAAAGCGTAGTATGCAGCTCTCACTGAAATTCAGGTTTGGAGTTTTGCATTTATTTCTACACGGAAAAATAATCGTGTAGAATTCTATACAGAATTTTGTTTGCATACGCACAAATTTATATATTTTATAATTTACAACACACAAAAACACTAAAAATTAATTACAACGTACGAAAAATTAGAAATGTCAAAAATTCCGTGGCTAAACAATTGTCTGAACATTAATTTTTGTTTCAGTTGACGCAAAAAATTCTCCACTTATTGTTATAACATGCCTGTAATAGACAATAAATGTCAAAATTCCGTGTACTTTTCTTTTGGAACTGCGTACTTGTAAACGGAAATTTCTTTAAGAAATTTACCAACCTGAATTTCAGTTTGTTTTTTACACATACTTTTTATGGCAGCCTGAATTTCAGGCACAGCTGCAAACTACGCTTAAAAGTGTATGCCTTGCTAATCATTTAAAACACACGATTAAAAAACAATTGACAGATACAGCCAACGCGGCGAAATAGACATATGTGCTTTCAACACGACCTGTATTATTGGATCATGTGTTCTTGTAGGGAAATTCACCTAGTATGAGTTCGCCTTGATTCTACCCAAGGTAGATCAACACCAGGTAGTCGCAAGAGAATTCACCGTGGATAATTTACATTTGGGCTGTCAAAAAAGCTGACAGTCCAAATGTGTAAAATTTACGTAAACAGCTGGGCTCGTGTACCCACGCTGTCAAAAAAGCTGATACATTAACACTGTTGACAGGCCAAATGTGTAAACATTTACGTAAACAGCTGGGCTCTTGCAGCCACCTAGTATGAGTTCGCCTTGAGTTATACCACTTTTGTAATACACGGTCTATTTATTGATTTGTTTATTTTGGTTTTAATTTGACAACACGCGGTTTTAACAAGTTTTTTTATTTGCAATTAAAAATGTCTCAATTTGATTTATTAAGTGACCAAGGACTACGATTAGATGGCCGCAGGCCTCATGAGCTACGCAGAATCAAATGTAAATTAGGTGTATTTGAGCAACCAGATGGTAGTGCTTATTTGGAGCAGGGGAATACCAAAGTCTTGGCTGCTGTTTATGGACCTCATCATGCGACAAGTAAAAAATTGGATCTAAATGAAGTCGTCATTAATTGTCAATATAGCATGGCTACATTTTCCACAGCTGAGAGAAAAAATCGTCCGCGTGGAGATCGTAAATCACAAGAAATAACAATTTACCTGAGACAGGCATTAAGAGCGGCAATTAAAACTGAGTTGTATCCTCGTTCGCAGATTGATGTGTACGTAGAAGTTTTACAGGCTGATGGTGCAAACTATGCCGTAGGACTGAACGCTGCCACATTAGCTTTAGTTGATGCCGGTATTTGCCTTAAGGAATATGTGGTAGCTTGTACCGCTTCACTTAGTAAAAATAATGTGGCGCTGACTGATGTTTGTCATTTCGAAGAAGTTTCGGGTGGTCCCACATTAACCGTTGCATCGCTACCTACATCGAACAAAATTGCTTTTATGGAAATGTCTCAACGTTTTCACTTAGACAATTTGCCAAAAGTAATGGAACAGGCATTGGCGGGTTGCAGAGAAATTCAGGCTATAATGGAAAACGCAGTGCGTAAGCATTTAATGCAAATGGGTTCTGCTGGAGATTGGAGTAATATAGCTAAATAAACAAAACATAATCTAAAGCTAAAATTCTTTTTGTATTCATTAAAAAGCACAATTTTATTTTATGAACAGACTTCATTTGTTCCTAGTTATACGTATTTATCCCTACTAAATACAGCTTCGTCCTGCCAATTTTCCACCATTTCAGCTAGCCGTTTTCTACGAAATTCTATGGCTATTTTTTGCATAAGGCTATTTAGATGTTCACCTCCGTCTAGAAATCCCTTGAGATTGTGCACAGTACCACCCTGTATGCGATGATCAGTTATGCGATCTTGCACAAAGTTATAAGTACGAATCTTTTCATTGCGATCCAAGTTTCCTTGCTGAGCTTTGCGCGTCGCTTTTGTACTTGCATCAGAGGATTCCAATTGTATTTGCAACAGTTTAGCTTGTAGCCTTTTTAGTGCAATTTCCTTATTTTTTATTTGGGATCTTTCAGACTGACTCTCTATGGCTATGCCGGTAGGGACATGCACAATACGTACTGCGGAATCTGTAGTATTCACATGCTGACCACCTGCTCCACTAGCTCTTTTCGTTTCAATCTTTAGATCCTTGTCAGCTATAACGACATTTACATCTGCAGGTCTTGGTATAACAGCTACTGAAGCTGTGCTCGTGTGTATGCGCCCAGATTTTTCGGTAGTAGGCACTCTTTGTACACGATGGACACCAGCTTCATAACGCAAGCATTTATAAGAATTGTCATCATTTACAACAACATTAGCATATCTTAAGCCACCAATATCCGTTATATCTTCAGCCAAAATTTCATAGTCCCAGTTATTGTTATCAAAGAAATTTATATACATATCGTAAAGCTCCTTAGCAAATAACATTGCCTCTTGACCGCCTGCACCAGCGTTAACTTCAAATATCAAGGAAGGATAATATTCAGCATCTGCTAGCGTAAACATCTTCTCCATTAGCTCTGCTTCCTTTTTAACCATGAGCTGTGCATATACATCAGCTTCTTCCTTTATTAATTGTTTCATATCTTCATCTTTTTCTGTCTCAATATCTTCCTGTGTTGGCATGTTACCTTTTAAGGCAAGATGTTGTTCTAGCATTTTTACTATATCTGATAACTGAGCCATTCTTCTAAATTCTTCATCACTGTTGGATGTGTTTGTACGCAATAAGTAAAATTCTTTCCTTAAAGATTCCAAATATTTTTGAAATTTTTCATTATGAAAATCCAAAATATTTTTATCTATCGCTGTGGTCAGTAAACGAACATTTTGTAAAATTGTCTCACTTTTGCGAATGTTGTGCAAAAGATATGCTAAATTGGTTTGGCTGGACACTTTTAAAAATTTATTAAATAACATTTTAATATACTATTAATTTTATTATAGTTACAATTACATATATTAAATTTTGATTAAGTAACTCGCTACACAAAGTTGGTCGGTACTCGCTATTAAACGCGTTTTTGTTAAATTCTGGCAGCTGTATTTATTTATGTTAGCATTAGAACAGGGCTGCTATAATGTCATCAATTGTACAATTTTTACACAGATATGCTATACATATTGTTAAACGCTTACTTTTACATGAGTTTTATATAGCTGTTTAATCCTAACCATCGTAACAAGTTTCCGTAGTGTAGTGGTTATCACGTGTGCTTCACACGCACAAGGTCCCCGGTTCGAACCCGGGCGGAAACAGCAAGGGTTTTTTGCCAGCTTTTTTATTCTTGTGAGATTTTGATAATTATTTAATACTAGGGGATTCATATTACTCGACTTTACCATTGTTCGATTAATCAATTAGTCGAAAAGAGTTTTTAAATTAATCGAACAATCGAGTAACACTTTGTATTTGTTTCATCTGGATGCAAATCCTTCTACACTTTAAAATACGTTTCACTATTTCTTTTTTTTCATTTTTGTTTAAATATATATACATTATAAATTTATGTTCTTTTTATTTCTTCAATGTTTTATTCAGTTTTTTTCGCACATTATTTTTTTTTTTTGATTTTTCTTTGTTTACTAAATTGAAGATGATAGTAAATTTTCGAGGGTCGCAGGTAGATTCGAAATTAACCGAGATGATTCGCTCTCAAAATTTTGTATGGTGAAACATGTTGATTAAATCATCGTTGGGGCGCGAACCGTGAATGAGAGAGCGAACCTCGAATATTGCTGTTCGTATGAACATGGTATTATTTCATTCGAGTTATTTGCGTAAGGTTTACTGCTAAAAATTATTCGAGTAAATCGGAAAATTTTTTAATTTACTCGGTTTTTAGCACGTTTTTGGAACAAAACTAACACAAAATAAATTTTTTTTCGCGTTTTATATATATCAATAATAAAAAATAAAAGAAGTTTTTCTTACTTCTACATACCTATATTAGATCATAAACTGATTATTTCAAATATGTGTACAGTTTTTTTAATATTCAAATGTTTCGTTTTGAGAAAATTTAGTATCAGGAAATATTTAATAATATTCAGATCTGTGTCTCGTTTTTATAACTAGTGAGAAGTTCTGGCATCAACAAAAAATTTACAATTATATTTGTCATCCGATCTTTTGTAGGACGATTCCATGATACAATTAACGGGTACACACAATTCTAAAACAATAGAAAAGTTGTTGTAGAAATACTTCACTAGCTGTCAAAAAACGTTGAAAGACGGGTGGAACTGTCAGCGCAATTAGCTCTATAAGGAAATGTCAAATACCGTAAAGAAAGGAATCTCTATACAGAGATGATAATATCATGATCATTACATCAGTGAAATAACAGCCTAACCCACGATGTCGATCCACAACTCGAGCAATTGACCACAAAATTGACGACAAGTCACTCATTAAGTTCGATTGAGCGACCCACGAACTATCTACTTGTCGATCGTCAATTAAAGTGTATTCATTTTACAAGGTGGCAGCATGGCTACGAAAATGCAACAATACAAAAAACAACAGGCATTTTGTTTTTGTAAGAAACTTACCAAACGTACTACATGTCAAAATCAGATGGTTAATTTTTTTAGAATTTGTTTGTTTTTGCCTTTTCCTTTTCAATCTTCTTTCGGCACACCCGACAGCAGAACCATACGCCATCTTTTGTTTGCATAAACAAGACAAAACAATAAAAACTTGACAACTAGCGCCTGAAAACAAAGTAGAGCAAAAAACAATCAGCTGCCGCAGTCTGCCACACACACATACGTGTTTATCGTCGGAGTTATTTCTTATAATATATAAATTAAAATTATTAAAAACTTTAGTAAAATAAACTAATCACAACTTCAACAAAGAACACAACACGTGGACTTTTTATAAACATAAACAAGACTTTGACAGAGATCTCGACAAACAATGCTCGAGCAAAATATTGTTATCTGACGTAGTAGTGCCACCTATATTATTTCATCATGGCATCTCTTGCTCCTAATGAACTTCATTATGAAGTTTAATTGAAGTAAATAAAGAAATTTTGAATGAAGAATTACATTGTATTTTCAAAATAAGAACTATTGATAACAGTTTATAAGAGAATAATTCATATACAAAGTAAAAAATGTTGGCTCCTATTAAACACCTTTTACCATCAAAACGCATAATATTGGCTAGTGGTTCACCAAGAAGGCAAGAATTAGTCCAATGCTTGGTAAGTTTTCAGTTTAAAATTTATTTTAATGCCAACCGAATATATTGTCAGGGTCTTAATGCTGAACTTATACCATCAACATTTGAAGAGAACTTGTTTCCTGGAGATTTTAAAGATTTCTCACAATTCATAGAAGCTACTGCATTGGGAAAGGCTAACGAGGTTTATAATCGCTTAAAAAATGGCGACAATCCAGAGGAACTTTTGGTAATAGCGGCGGATACAATGGTCACAATGGGCTCAGAAATATATGGAAAACCAAAAGACTCTGACGATGCAGTTCGTATGTTGACAAAGTAAGTTTAATTATTTGTTTCTAAATAAGTTGACTTATACGCATATTCGTCTAAACTAATGTATATCCTTTCGTTTGTAGTTTATCGGGTAAATGCAATCGTGTTTTTACTGGTGTGGTGTTAAAACATTCTAAAGGTATACGTTCCTTTACTGAAACGGCAGATGTATACTTTGGAAACATTAGCGCTCAACAAATACAAGATTATGTAGATTCTGGTGATCCACTGTAAGTTTGAACATTGCTCTTATAGACACTTATCTAACTCTTATAATTTTGTGTGCATGTTTTCTTAGAGATAAGGCCGGATCATATGGCATTAGTGGCCCTGGCGGTGCTTTAATTTCTCGCATTGATGGTGATTTTTACTGTGTGCTGGGCTTGCCTGTACATCGCTTATGTTGTGAACTTAATAAAATTTTTCTAGATGAAGCGTAATTTTTTTCAGGTAGAAAAGTTTGTTTTTTAATTGATGACGCATGGGTTGCCCAAAGCAATAAACAGAGGCTTTAATTACATATTAACTTTTAATAAATAGAATATGCTTATATAAAACAAATTTTTTTCTAAAATTATTTGTTAATTTAAGAATTTTAACATCAAGAAAAACTATCGCCTCAGTGCGACAAAGCTGGGCGAAACCGTTATAGATATAGCTCGATATTCATGTTAATCCTGGAGCTTTTCGAAGAGTTCTTACTAAGAGCGTCTAAAATGGTCCAACGGTCCGAAGAAAAACAATTTCTTAGTCAATACAAGCTGTAGATTCTGAAATGACTAATAAAAAAAAGTTAACCGATCTAGATGGCAGATAATTGCTAAAGAAACTCAAAACAAACAGCTTTATCGAAATTATTCGTAACCGATAACTCGAACGGATCAATAAATCAGAGAACGTAATGAAATTTGAAGTCAGGAGTTGATTAGGCCTTAAAATCGGTCGGTAAAATAGTTTCAAGTTTATTAAAAAAATATTTACATACAAATATTCAAATATTTTACAAATATTTTCTTTGAGAGTCTGTTTATAAAGGTACGGTGACATGGTAAATATTTAGCGAAAAAAAAACGCCCGTCAACAGACAAGCTAAAATTGTATTTATTTGCTCAATTCAAAACCTGTTGTAAGTGTTGTAGATCGTTAAAAAATATTGTTGGTAATTTGCACATAAACATGTTTATAAGCAAATGTTTATTTAGAAATTACCAACAACAATTATACGATCTAAAATACATACAACTGGTAGTGAATTGAGCAATTGTATTGTATTATATATCATTATTGTTACTGTCGCACTATCAAGCCCAGTTTAATATATTGAGACTTTGCTGTCGTGACAGCAAGTATCGTGATTACCTACTGTCATATTGTGAATGGGGATTAACGCTCACAGTGATTTATGACGATGCAATTTCATGATTTAAAAAGTAGGCAGCGCGACGCCCATACAAAGTAGATATTATTTTTCCACTACCTCTTGACCGCTTCTTACACAAGTTTGACCACACAATGAATAAGCAGGTAATCTAGGAAAAAGAAATTCAGCAATTATATTTAATAAACAAACGGAACACAAACATTAAAAAGGTTGCCTGTACATTTCACAATTTCGAGTAAATTGCAAAAAACTGCAGTTTTTCTCGATTTTTAACGATTTTTCGCAATTTACTTTAAACTCTGAGGTTGTATGTGGCAAACGGACATCAGATTCGGATTCAGCGCGCCGAAATACATATAGAAAGGTGGGTCTGGTCAAGTTAAGAGACCACATTTTTCACCATGCATGGGGCTACCAATAAAAGTAGGCGGACCATGTCCATTTTTTCTATAAAGCATCACTCATGTATAAACATTATATCTACCAAATTTTATTTCGATATCTGCTCCGGAACGAGAGTTAATAATTTTGGTCACCTAAAATGGCGAAGCGTCACACTGTGCAGCGCCACGACCATACAAAATTAATATTCTCTTTCAACTATTTCTACTTAACCCATTCTTACGCAACATTGCACACATGTGGAGTTCCAGTGACACTGAAAAATTATCTGTGTTCGTTTACTTGAAATTCTTACTACTTTTACTACAATTGGAAAAATTTGTTTACTTTTTGTATTGAAAACTTCCAGCTGTAGTAAAAATAGTAAATTGTAGTAAGTAAACGAGCAGACATATTGTGAATAGAAAACTGGGCAGTGTCGCGCCCATGTGAAGTAAATTTTCTATAGTTTGTTACTTTAAAATAAAGATTTCTTTATTGAGTGTTAACCAATGTCTATATGCATTTCATTGGTGCCTTAAAAAAACATCAGTAGACTTCAACCAAAAGTTCCAAACCTCTTATCTTATGCACAGACTTTCAAAAATCATTTGGGAATTTACAAATAATTTTTTGAAAGTCGCAATAGGTTTGAAACTTTTCAAAGGATGGTTGAATTCTACCGATGATTTGGTAAATAACCAATGAAATGCATATAGACATTGCTTAACCCTCGACAAATAGATCTTTATTTTAAATAAAATTGGGAGAATATCTCAAATAATAAATTTAATAAATATTCGTTACTTTAATTAAAATCATTTTTTAAATCTTTAAATCTTTTTCTTTTCAAAACCATTAAAGCCATTAATAAACAGATTTGGGATTTTTTTAAAATTTAAAACGATGTTTTTCCAGATTGGTCCCGTTGAAAAATGGGCAGGTTCACGCCCATAAAAAGCAAATACACATTCCTTTTCAACTTCTTTTACTCTACCGATTCTTATGAAACTTTACTACCGATTCTTATGAAACTTGACTACTACTTCATAATTAAAAAGTGGGCAGTGTCACGGCCAAGCAAAGTAAATATTCTTTATCAACAACTACTAGTAAACCGAATCTTATGAAACTTTGCATACACACTTAGTTATCGTTACAATACAACATTATGGTTAGAAAAGTGGGCAGTGCCACGCCCAAGCAAAGTAAAAATTCATTTTAGCTACTTCAAAGTACATTATGATAAAAATATGTGGACAGTACCACACATATTTTGTAGACGGTTTTTTTTGCAACGATAATTCTAATATATTATTAACTAGCAGTATACGCGCTACTTTGTTAGCGGGAAACCATTTTTTATTTAAAAATAAATTATCGGCCATGTTCTGAAAACCATTTCGTTTTGAAACCGCAAAATTTCAGGAAAAAATTCAACTAAAACGGTCATTTATTGCAACTTTTTAATTTATTTTTATGTTTTATATGTTTCAGATATTTTATTCGAACTTAACTTCGAATGCATTAAATTGTCCGATTACAAGAACACTGTCTTTCATTTTTGTAATTTTGCAATTTCAAAACGAAATCGTTTTCAGAACATGGCCGTATATGTATGTACGTATAAAAAAATTAATAAAAAAAAGCAAATTTAAAAAATATTTGAAGAATTATTTTTATATTAACCCCCGTATTCTAAGCTCTGTGACAAAATAAAAATAATAACAAATGACAACTTTTATATACAAATTTTTATTTGTTATAATTTGGTCAATAGTCACAAAGTTCAGAATTTGCGAAAAATGTTGATCAACATTAGTTTTTTCATACGAAAAATATGACAAGTAACCAATTATAATACTTAAAAGTATGCTGCAATTGTGTACGTTTTTAAAAAAACCCAATGTGTATGTTGTAAATTCCACAGGAAAAAAGTGGTGCTTATATTATTCGCATGAAGACTCAAAATGTTGTAGATACATTTCATATGTTTTTCACAAAATAAACAGGGCACTACACGAAAAAAGTGGTGCTTATATTATTTCACATGAAGACTCAAAATGTTGTAGATACATTTCATATGTTTTTCACAAAATAAACAGAGTACTACTTCTGCAACAATTTTTCATGAGAAATTTGTGACAATTTTTTTATATGAACTTTTGACAGCAGTTCGCACGAAATGATGAACACAGTACCATGCTTAAGGGGAGGAAATCTCAAAATACGTACATATTTTGTTAAAGTTTTTAGCAAATAAAATAGTTTTGTAATATAGGATTTTGTAAAAATATGTACGTGTCTTTATAGACGTATTATATGCAAAAAATATATCCAATTTACAAACTTAAAATTTTAATATGTATTAGATATTTGCATTTTATGTATGCTATTGTGAATACATGTACCTTCAATATGATAATATAATAAATAGTGGGGAACACAAAATGGTTAAAAATCAAACTATTAAATTTACTTTCTCCAATTGAACAAAATTTTATCATCTAAAATATTAAAACATATTAATTATTACTAATAATGCACAGATTTAGTTTCTTAAACGTATTTGTATTTGTCTGTAGTCATATCTCAAAAAAAAACAAAATTTTCAAGTTACTTAAGAAAAAGTCTTCATTAAGACCTTCTTTATATGGTAAACAAATTTTCAGAAATATATCTTAATCTAAGCCGAAGATATAACCACTAAAAACCTAATACTGCCCATATACTTACTAACAATTTTAAAACTTTAAATGCGTTTTGCCCACTTTAGTTTTTTTGAGATATGACTACGTTGCAATAAAGGAGCGATATATCTAATATGTACTGTATTATACATAATTACAAATTCGTTTTTGATATCTAATATTTGAAATTGAAAAACAATTACTAAATGATTGCATATATTGCCGATAATTGAAAAGAAATTTATTGTAGTCATGAATTATAACTTATGTATACAAAAATAATTAATACTTCTAAGTAAAAATAGGAATGACAGTATTTCCGGGATTTCCGCTATACTAACAGGAATGTTTTAAGGATGTCAGAAAAATATATGTTCCAATAAAAAAGTTCATACATACATACATATATACAATCTGCTGTGTAAAATGGTGAGAGATTGGCCTTTTTTACGCAATTACGTCGATATTTACAATGTACATATATAAATTAAGTAACCTTTTAAAATCTACTTATTACCAAAAGTAGCTCTTCAAAAAAAAAAAATAAATAAAAAAAAAACATTTCCTAAAATATATTTTTCAAGATTTAGAAAAAAAATTTTCTTAAAAAAAAAAAAACTTTTCGAAAACGTTCCCTATCCGAAATTATTCTTTTCCAAAAAGTGGATTTAAAAAAAAACTTTTTTCAAACTACCTTTTCCAAAATGTACACCTTCCGCAGAATGTATTTTAACAAAAGGTACGTCTTGCACAAAGTACTATTTTTAAGAAATACCTACTCCAAAAAAAATTTGGCAAAAGTACCTTTTCCATAGGTATATACATATATCTTCATATATACATATATCTTCCTACCTTTACCTAAAAGTGCCCTTTCCAAAAAATACGTTTTTCAAAAGGTAACTTCCACAGAATACCTTTTTTCGAGAAGTATTGTTTCGAAAAGTGTAATGCTTAACAGTACTTTATCAAAAAAGGGCCAAAACAAAAAAGTACCTTTTCCACAAAATATTTTTTTCCAAAATGTGTATTTTCCGAAAAGTATAATTTCAAACATCTGCCGTTTCCAAAAAGTACATATACGTAAAAGTGTCCATTCCGAAAATAGCTTTTTCAAAAACTACATCGTCAAACAATATCTTTTGGATAAAGGGCTTTTCCAAAATAAGGACATTTTGAAAAAAGGAACGTTCGCAAATAGTTCCAATAGCAAAAAGCTCCGTTTTTCAATAAAGTTTCTTTTCCAAAAAGCACCATTCCCTAAAAGGGCATTTTCAAAAAGTACCGTTTTCAAAAAGACCGTTCTCAAAAAACTATGTTGTCCAAAAAGTGCGGTTTCGAAAAGTATATTTCCAAAAAGTAGATTGAGCTAAAAGTGCATTTTTGAAAAAATTCTCAATGTTCCCCCTTAATGCCCACGTTCCAATATGCGTTAGATCAGTTAAGCTTTGTGTGACTAACGGCCCTTTTCAAAATGTACGATTAAGAGTTAACATGGACTTTAAAGGAAATTTTGCCATACAAAACTTGCCGTTAAAGTCCACGTTAACTGTTAATCATACATTGTGAAAAGGGGCGTAAAGGCACCTGTATTGCACCTGTAAAAATCTGCCTAATAGTTTTGAATTAATTAAATGCATTTTACTTGGTCTACCCTGTTTTGTATTAATTTTATCCCGCTTGTAGAAACAAAAATTTTCTAAAATCAGCTTTTGCTGAGTGGAAATATCCATAAACCATATCAATACACATTAAAAATATATGCATTAACAAATTACCAAAATGAGGTACGGTTTTTATCCCTTCTTTTAGAATTTTCAAAAAAGTACCAAATGGTACCCTTAAAGGAAGAACAATACAATTAAATGTAATTTCAAAAAACTTCCAAATACTTGTCTGCTTAATTTTTATTTAATTATGATGTCTTCTGAATTTTACGTCTACCTTAATTGGATCCAGAGATATAAGGTTACCAAATTTACCAGGTTTACCTCTTTTTATCCCCTTCTATATCTATACATGGAAATGGAAACCTACATACAAACAATTTTTCTACTAAAATATATTCTTTCAGTATATAAATAAACATAAAAAATAGTTGTATTGCAAAAAGGATAAAAGAAACATCTACTTATTTTACCCTTTATATATTCGAATTCAAAAAATTACCAAAATATGTTTGAGGGCTCCTTGAGGAGAGAATAATACGATTTAAGTTTCATTTCCAGCTTTATTACTTTTTACTTTTTTAAGATACATTTGTTACCAAAAAGTACCGAATTGGGCTTTTACCCTTTTTGCGCCCCTAAATGTGCAAATTTCAAAAAAGTACTAAGTACCTGTTAGCTTATTTTCAAATCCACATATGATGCCTTTTAAAGTTTATATCTACCTTAGTCAGATACGGATATATAATATTACCGTGTATACCTCTTTTAATCCCCTAAGAATATATACAAACGTATTCATTCAGTACCTATGTATATCAATGTGCTTAAAAAATAGTTGTATGGAAAAAAGTACCAAAAAGAGCATCTAATTTTACCCTTTATATATTCGAATTTCAAAAAAGTACCAAAATATGTTTGAGGGCTTCGTAAGGCCAGAAGAATGCATATTAATTTTAATTTCTATCCTCATTACTTTAGGAGATAAACGGTTAACAAAAAAAGTACCAAAATTATATTTTTACCCTTCTTCGGCCCTTATATGTACAAATTTTAAGAAAGTACCGAACACCTGTCCACTCATTATTCTATCTTATTATGATGCTTTTGAAATTGTATGTCTACCTTAAGTGGCTGCTAAGCACATCAATATTCAGCTTCAATATATATGTATATGTATGTGTTTGTGTGTGTTTGTTTACAAAAAATTGTTACACATATACGGAGGAGAAATATTGAAGAACATCTGATTTTCATAACAAACGCGCACAACTATATGTATTGAAGCTAAAATATTGATCCGTCTAGCAGCCACTTTACTTAGATTAGGAGATATAAGACTACCGATTTTACCCGTTTTTACCCCCTTAGAATTTAAGGTCTCAAAAATCCGTTCTTAGTGAATACATACACACATATTCATTCAGTATGTATGTATATCAATGTCCATTAGAGATGAGCGATATTTCAGTACCTGTGATTTAATCACTGTTACTGACAAATCACGATTCACAGTTGTGACAAAATTTGTCAAGTAACTGCTACTTGCAAAGTTGTTCTTTTCTATTTGTTACATACAGAAAATTATGATATTTCACTGTTTGTGTGGGTAATAACGTTTTTTATTTGCGTACAATAACAACAAACGTATAGTGTTGCAATTTCTTGTGTTTTCTTCTTCCTTATTGGTATATCTTTTTAAAATTCAAAGTATATTTTAAGGCGTATTTAAATCTGCTTTGGTATATTAAAGAACAACGTTTTTGTTGTAGAGATGCATGTGTGTTTTGATAATCACATTGCTATAAGAGAACTGAAAACAGTGATCACAATCACAGTTTTAAGTAACACTGATTTTTAAATCACGTTCACTGTTCACGATGTTCTTTAAAAATCACGGGATCGTTCATCTCTAATATGCACATTAGAAAATAGTTGCATGGAAAGAAATACCAAAAAGAGCTGGAAGTTTTACCAAAGAAATACTAATGAATCCATTCAAAAGTATTGAATTTTTGTGCCTATTTGGGATAAAAATTTTTAGTACCAAATAGAAAAATTTCCAAAAAATTTTTAGCAAATCAATATTTTTTGAGCTGGAATGTATTAAAAAGCATTCTAAATACATATTTTCATTAATTAATACAAAAATAATTGTACAAACTTCTGAAAATTCATGTGGTTTTAGTGCTGTGGGGAAAAATTTCCCTGCAGACAAAGTAACTAGTATGTAGTTAGAACTATACTATTTGCTTTTTACTTCAGACTAGTTGCCCATCTGTCCTTTTTTCATATATCGAACTATCGATTTTAACATTAGGTTGTCATAGGAGCCCGACTAGTTCATTTGTACATAGTTATATGCTACTTGAGATACTAGTTATTATAGACTAGTGATCTTACTAACTTCTTCATTTATATTTTTTGAATATTAAAAAAAATTTGGCTCAACCAGGGTATGAACACATAGTTCTCATATTTCAAGGCAAGTACTCTACCCACTGAGCCAATTTCTACTTATTGTTTTAAGAGCTGAAAATATGTTTTATATACAAGTCGTATACCTGAATATTTTGTCCTTTTTTGACTAGTATCGTTATTGTCTCGATACAACTAGTAATATGATTGTTCTTTTTTTACTAGTATCGTTACTAGTCTTGTTACAACTGGGAATATGACTGTCCTTTTTTGACCAGTAACATCACAACTAGTAATATGACTGTCCGAAAGCGTATCTAGTTGTAAATTTAGCTGCTGGGTTATTTTAAACCAATACTAATACAATATGTTCTACTAATACATTCTTAGACTTAGCTTTTTGACAGCAGACTTAGTTTTTTGAAGTTTCAGGTTGGCCTCTATATACCCTATGATACTACTAACTACTTTTTTCAATATTTTTTGGATAAAGAGTAAATTTGATTGTACTCTCTATCATTGTGTCACTGGATAAACATTACTGGAAAAGTACTCAAACTCACCTAATGTTATTTTCCAATTCTTATTTCGAGCATATCTTGCTCGCAACATTAATGTTGCAATAGGTATTGACATAAAACAAGACTTTAAACACGTTTTGAAAACGTCTTGTGTAGCACTCTACAACAGGTTCGGAACTGAACAGATTACATTTGTGGAATAATTGTTTTATTTTATAATTATTAGAAACTTTTTCGATTATTTAGTAGTAATGTTTATATAATTTTATTTGCAGAGAAATTGCAAAACCAAAATTGAGCTGCAACTGCAAATAGTTCCAAATTAAAATGTAATTTCCAGCTAATTTAATACTATTCCAAATAGAATGTTAGTTCCCACAACTATAATTGATAAACCCAATTATTTTAAAATCTGCATTCTACTTTAGTTGTTTTTATTATTTTAGTCTGTCCGAGTAAAAGTAAAAAAAAAATAAATATAAATAAAACTGAAACTTATTCAATAGATAACAAAAGAAAAAAAAATTATTAAAATAATTATTTTACAGCAAATTGGAAACTACATATACGCGAGATAACTCACAGCAGTTGCGATTTTAATCTGAATAAGCAAAGACCATAAAATCAAAAGTTCCTAAACATCAACAGCTCTAGACAAAAATTTTAAATTAATTAAATAAGAAAACTAAAAACAAAAAGCTGCAATGATACAACAGCTGTGGGGCGGACGTTTCGGTAAAAATGCCGGCAAAACTAATCAATGTCTAGCCACGCTCAATTGCAGTCTACCCGTAGATGCTAGACTTTTTGCCGATGACCTTGATGGCAGCAAAGCATACGCTGAAGTCTTGAAAAAGGCCGGTTATCTAACAGCCGAAGAGTGTGCCACGATATGTACAGGCCTAGAATTGGTACGTTATGATTGGATAGAGGGTCTTATAAAATTCTTACCCTCTGATGAAGATGTGCATACGGTAAATGAGCGACGTTTGATTGAACTAGTGGGAGAAGTAGGTCAACGTTTGCATACCGGTCGTAGCCGTAATGATCAAGTTATAACCGATATGAAACTTTGGTTACGCAAGGCTATACGTGAAACTTGTGCCAGCTTGCGTAAGCTTATGGAAAGTATAATGCAGCAATCTCAACAGCATTTAGGTGTGCTAATGCCGGGTTACACACACTTGCAGAGAGCTCAAACTGTGCAATTCTCTCACTGGCTGTTATCTCATGCCTTTGCTTTGCGTGAGGATTGTTTGCGTTTGTGTGATGTGCGTAGTCGTTCGAATGTTTTACCATTGGGCAGTGGCGCCTTGGCCGGCAATCCCTTACAGATCGATCGTGTTTGGCTGGCAGAACGTTTAGGTTTTGCAGCCGTCACTGCCAACAGCATGCATGCTGTGGGCGATCGTGATTTTGTTGGTGAGTTATTACGAATACATACTATTTCAAGTTCATGGTGTTATCTTTGTAATGGGATTTTTTTCACAAACACTTGATGCATGTTCCAGTTTAAATGACAGAAAAATATGATAAGGAAAATTTTCAATTATTAATTTTACTTTGTAAACTTTTTAAACAGTCACAGTGGAACCGATATCAAAATAAATGGTATTAGATACGAAAAAAATGAGATAGGAAACAATTGAAATTAGATTATTATCCTACGTCTACATTAGACACGAAATGCCTAACAGATGCCATTTTCCAATCCAATTTTTATAATTTTTGTGATAAAATTCTTTTCAATAAAGAAATATTTTTATAATATTTGCGGTAAAGTTCTTTTTAATAAAGAAATACTATTTAAAAAACACATTTTAAAATGGCTTCGTTTTTTAAATCGATTTCCATCACATACTTGACTGAGTATGTGTGTTTGTGTTTGTGGTTTTTGACAAAATTGGAAAATTTTCATTTTTCAAAAAATTATAAAAATTTAAAATGGCAAAAACTTACCATTTTTATTAACTGATCATAAAGCCAAATATACTATAAATAAAATAAGCTTTATTTCATGAAAATAGATCAATAAATATTGATTTAATTCACAATAAAGTGAAATTACCTGATTTTTGCACTAAATCGAGTTGAAAGGGTTGTCCAATTTTATTACAAAAATCACTAAAAAGCTTCAAACGAAACTATCTTTAAGCTGTTTGAATATTATTAAAAAAATCAATAGTTTTGGAATTATTAAGACCGCAATAGTACATAGGTAAAGCCAAAAATGGTGGCAGCTCTGTTAAAAATGGGAGATTTTGGGGGGATTTTCATGATCTGATCAGGCGATCAGCTATCAAATCAGCTACCTGATCAGGTTATCAGCTATCTGATCACAACCTGATCACCTTAAGAGGTTATCAGCTATCTGATCAGCTACCTGATCAGGTGATCAGCTATCTGATCAACTACCTGATCAGGTGATCAGATAGCTGATTCCCAAAACGGGATCAAGTGATCAGATAGCTGATCGCCTGATCTTATCATGAAAATCCCCCAAATTCCCCATTTGTGACAGGGCTGCCACCATGTTTGGTTTTTCCCGGTTTTCAATTAAAAAAACAGGACGATCGTTCCAATTACCTATCTACTCGATATGATTAACATATATTTGTTTTAGGCAAAATTGGAAAATTTCATTCTTTTAAATGTTAATAAAAAAATCGAAAATGGCTGAACCCACACCAACAAAAGACAAAACATGTTTGTCTTTCAACTCAAATACACTTCTTTGATGCTAGCCCACACCAAAAAAAAAGTACGTCTTATCAAGTTTTTGTCTTAAAAGACAACCGGTAATCAGGCAGCAATGCGACAATGTTTTTTGTATTTTTCGTTTTTTTTACTTTAGAGTTGGGTCCAACTAGCTCGAACTCGTTCAGCAGCTTGTTTTAGACACAAACCAATGATCAAACCCATTTAAAATACATGGGTTTGATCATAGGTTTGCGTCTAAAACGATATGCTGAGCGAGTTCGAACAGTTGGACCCAAGTCTAGACCCAAGTCTATTTGACTTGTCTTAATTGTAGACTTGGTTCCAACTCGTTCGAACTCGTTCGGCAGATCGTTTTAGACACAAACCTATGATTAAACCAATGTATTTTAAATGGGTTTGATCATAGGTTTGTGTCTAAAGCGACCTGTGGAGCGAGTTGGAACCTAGTCTACTTAATTGTAGACTTAGGTCCAACTAGTTCGAGCTCGTTCTGCAGCTCGTTTTAGACACAAACCAATGATCAAACCCATTTAAATTACATGGGTTTGATCATAGGTTTGTGCCTAAAACGAGTTGCTGAACGAGCTCGAACGAGTCGGACCTAAGTCTACTTAATTGGTTGGGTTACATCATACAAAAGCACGCAATTGTGTTCAACGAGGTTTGTTTCAGTCTGTTTTGTCTTAAGGCTCCATTAAGGCTCAGTTAGCCGACCGTAACGTTGATGTAGTTGCATGTGCTGATCGTTTCTGTCTCATAGCCTTGCAATGTGACAGAAACGATCAGCACATGCATCTACATCAACGTTACGGTCGGCTAACTGAGCATTTACTCATACGTAACGTTGATGTAGTTGCATGTTGCTGATAGTTTCTGTCACATTGAAAAGCTATGAGACAGAAACGATCAGCAACATGCAACTACATCAACGTTACGTATGAGTAATGGAGCCTATACTCTGTGTGGGTATGTCATATCAAACCACATATATTTTCTGCAACCAATGGTTTTGCGCAGTAAGTCAAAGATACAGTATTGCGGTTGTTTTGTTTGGTGTGGGTTGTCTCATAAGAACTAATGTACTGTTGTCGTATTAGTCAAAAAAAAAGTTTTGTCTTATGTTGGTGTCGCTTCAGCCTAACTAATTATAAAGCCATATATATATCAAATAATAGAATATATAATATTTAACTACTGCTAAGATGAGTCTCAGATGAAAGCTTTCAAAACGCCGATAGACAAGCCATTCAAAAGGTTTACAAAAAAGGTAAAAAAAATTACTGATAGAATTTTAAATCTCGATTGTTTTTGTAGTTAGGGAACGAGTTGTACTTCTTTGAAAAATTTAAATTGAAAATACAATTAGAAATCAAATTCGGTTTCAATGTATTTCGTAATTAAATCAATTACTCATTTAATCAAATAAAATTTTCTAACAGTTAGCAACAGTTTTGAGTAATTGAAGATAAAAATGGTGGTAATTAGTGTAAAAAATGGCGAATATGAAATTTTCTCAATTGATTTTAATTTTTTCTGTTATTCACAGAAAAATTTCTGTTACACACAGAAAAATTAAAATTAGTGACAATAAATTTCACATTTGAATGAATTAATCATATGATCAATAATTAAAATCTGGGGCCTTATTAAATAAGTTTTATCAGTATGTTCGCAGTTACATACATATTTACTATCATTTATTTTGCAATTGGCCCCAATGTGCAACTAAGCTAACAGAAATAATCAGTTTATTATACAAGATAATTTTTGAAATTTGGTCGGAGATGCAAGCAAGTCTTTTATTACTCTATCTTTTCATTTTGTTGTTGACGAAATCATCGAGATATGTATGTCTCCTCTAAATGTTAAGTTAATCTCATGATGGATTTTTTTTAAATACTCGTACATATAAGAAATTATTTCAATGATAAACAATTTATTATAAAGAAAGACAAAATTTGTTTTGAAGGTTGCTTGAAACTTCTCGTCTATGAGTAATTTATTTTGAACTATTCAAATAATTGAAGTTTTATGTAATTTAATGAAGTAAAATGTAAATCTTCCCATATGATGATGAACTTCCCATATTGCTCAGCAAAGAAAACTAAGATTTCCGTGTGAGAATCTAAGAAAGTTCCAAAAAATCCCAAAAATGGAATTTTTTTTATGATTTTGCCCATAAAATCGACATTTGGTCCATGGGCCATAAAATATTTTGCCAATCAAATGGATGCACATAAGAGTTTCTGCAAGTAGTATTTATTTTTCGATCCGAACTCTGGGATTTTAAAAACATATAGGCTAAGGTCTAAAATTTTCTGCAAAATTAGTCGAACAAAAATGGTAAATTGGACAAAATTTTTTCTCTAAAATCATGCCTGTGAAGACACGTTTCAGAAATTTATAATAACTAGGATCCCGCCTGGTGGTCGGAGTTCGACCACTTGATCCGTAACCGGGTTTATTTCTAACCGGTTTTGTAGCCAGGTTGTTAGGCAAAAAATAGTATATTGTGCATAGCTAGAGAAAAATACCTTTTAAACCATATATGTTGAATCAACATACTCGTATTGATTAAAAGTAGATGATATTCAACTCTTGACTGAAAACCACCGACTTTGGTCGAGTTCAACCCTCCGCGCAGTCAATATTTTCTTTGTCTACATGCTTTACATTTATCTCGAAATAAAAATATATTTTAATTGAAAAATTATATTAAAACCGAACTCAAGCCAAAATACTTACATTTTTTGTAAACTTTATAAATTTTTATATATGAAATATTTAAAGTTTAGGATGAGGAAGAAAAAGTTATTTTTATTTTTTTCATTTCGGCCATTGTCCAGGTAACGGTACTTTTGTGTTCGATGTATACTTCTCTTTAAAGCGCTATCCAAAGTGAAAGGCTAGTTCGACTAAAATTGTTTGAAAGGCTTTTATATTATGAGTCAAATAAATGCTAATTTGCCTTGATCGGATAAAAAATGACTGAGATACAGTGGATTGAAATTAAAATTATTGACATTTTTAATGATTTTAACGAATTGCTGTTATTTCAGAAGCTGTTTTGTATAACAAATAATAACATAATCTATAGTTTTATAATTTTATTCAATAAACCATACGCTCTCTCCCAAAATTCTTTATATTACTCCTACATAAATTATATTTAAATATATTTCTCTTTCAGTTGACTTTATCTACTGTTGTTCAATGATTGGCCTGCATTTATCACGACTGGCTGAAGATTTGATTATCTTTGCCACCAAAGAATTTGATTTTATACAAATTTCCGATGACTTTTCAACGGGTAGCAGTTTAATGCCGCAAAAACGTAATCCCGATAGCTTGGAGCTTGTTAGAGGCTTAGCGGGCAATCTGTGTGCCACTTTAACAGGAGCAATGATGACCATAAAAGGAACACCTTCAACGTATAATAAAGATTTGCAATTTGATAAGCAATATTGCTTTGAGGCTTTTGATAAGTTGCAATTGGCCTTGGCCGTAACTGAAGGAGTGGTGAAATCGATGAAAATTAAAATGGAAAAAATGGAAATGGCTTTGAGTGCGGATATGTTGGCCACGGATTGGGTGAGTTTAGTGCTGAATCAGAAAATAATTTTTTTAACATGTTATTTTTTCTTTAGGCCTATTACTTAGTACGCAAAGGTGTGCCCTTCCGCAAGGCCCATCACTATATAGGAGCTGTGGTGGCCCATGCTGAACGTATGTCTTTGGAAATTACCGAAATTCCTTTAGAAGACTTGCAACATATTTGTCCTTATTTCGATGTTGATATTGCCAAAGTAGCAGACTATAGTTCGAATGTAGAACAATACGATGTTATAGGAGGCACTGCCACAATTTCCATAACGGAACAATTGAAATTGTTGACAGAATTTATAAGCGGTTTGAAGAAATTAGAATAACTGCTGTTGTTGTTGTTGTTGTTTTTGTGTTAACCCTAAAGTAAAACACATATTTTTCGTGATTTTATTTACACCAAATACTATAGATATTATTAATTTTTTTTTATAGAACAATTGAATGATAAAATAACTAAAATAATAAAAGATTTAAATTAAAAGCTGAGCTGCAAATTTTTTTTAGTTAATTACAATGGGATTGTTAGGCTTATATGTCATTGGATCACTTTCCAAGAATTTCTCCGACTTCTCCAACTGTGTATAACCGGTCATCGGTGAATTCATGGGTGGAGCCATCTTGCCGCCGGAAATTAATATACCTAAACTTTGCTGTAATTGCCACCGGCGAGCTTCACGTATGGACTTGTTACGCCTTAAGGTCTTGGCTAGCATGAAAGCACAAATGGCACCCAAAAACTGAAAGAAGTAAAAGTAAAAAGGATAATTACACTATGCAATCAAATTAAACTTCTCTCCTGGCCAAATTTTTTGAAGGGCGGGTAACAATTAAAAGCTAGATTAATTATACAAAATATATCGAATATAGTTTGTAGAGAAAGTTTTTGAAAAACTTGATGGTAATTTTTTAAACTTATAAAATATAGTTAAATGTTTTCTGATGAGCTGCCATAAGCAGCACAACAATGCATGGAGAATTTAAACGACATTTCTGATAAATTTCTAATTTTAGCTCCGACTTTTCTCTGATATTAATACGCCAGGACGTAAAACGTATCAGATAAATCGGAAAATTTTCTGATGTTTCGTCAGACATTTTTACGACATTTATAAGACATGTCGAAAATTCCTTTAGAATTTCCCTAGGAAATTCGTCGGAATTCGTACAGAATTCTGTTAGACCTTCTCGGTATAGTTTTTAGAATTTCCTCAGATAAAGAGATCCGGTTTCTTGTCAACCACTCATATGATTTTCGGTACGTTTTCTGACCGACATCGGATACGAACTCGGCATCTTTTGCAGACTTTCTGACCGACTTCGGACAGAAATCGGCAAAAATTGTTTGCTGGGAGGTAAATGGGAATTGTAACGAAAAGTAAAATCAGAAAATTTGCAGAAGTGATTGCTAAAAGTCGTAAGACGTAGATCAGAAAATGTGCAGACTACTCTGGTTAATGTCTTAAAGGGAATTAAATTGCCTTCGGATAATGTGCAGACTATTCTGATATTAATCAGATAAATTTTCAGACAATATGGAGAAACGTCGTAGCAGAAAACTGTCTACTGTTCCGCCAAATGTCTGAGGGAATTTTAGACAACTCGTCTAATATTCTGGTAAAGTCTCAGATTTTTTCTGATGTTATGCATGTCGCCCAAAATTTTTTCCTGGGATGTTCAATCACAAAATGTACATTTGTATTAGTTATGTGGCTACTAGAGTATTCATTTTAACCGACTTTTCAATTGTTCGATTAATTAATTAACCGAAATTGAGGATTTTGTATTACTCGAGCAATCGAGTAAAACTTTTAATTCGTTCGAGTTATTCGAGTAAGCTTTACTGCTAAAAATTATTCGAGTTAATCGGAAAATGTTTGAATTTAATCGGTTTTTTGTACATTTTTGTGGACAAAAATAAAACAAAACAAGTCGTTTTTATATATTTTAATAATAAAAACAAAAGAAAACACAACATTTCTACCTAAATTAGATCACAAACTGATCCTTTAAAATAGTTTGTTTTTTACTATTCAAATGTCGCGCTTTGAGAAAATTTTGCGCCAGGAAATATTTAATACCATTCCGACCTGTCCTGTATTCAATGCAGAATAAAAATAATCGGAATTGGCATAACATTATTGTTGTTATAAATATAAATACGGTTACACTTTGGAAATATTTGCCCAAAAAAAAGTAACAACTTTTTTTGCTCAGAGTTAGTTTGATTTAACTTGTTTTTTATTATCACAAAATAAGTTATACTGCAAAAAGCTATTTTTATATTATTTTTAATAAATGCGAACCCATATTAAAAAAACATATTGTAATTAAAGGAAATACAATTTTAACTTGTCTGTGGGTTAAATTTTTTTCGACAAATATTTGCCAAGTATGACCATACCTTAAAGCTTTTATAATTCCGAACATTATAATCCATATTTTACGAAACATCTAGTTAATTAGTTAACTAGTTGCTCTCGAAATATCTTCTTTATTTCAAATAATTTTTGTTTGATGTTTATATTACCGAATTTTTTTTTAAAAGATATTTGAAGTTGGTTTCTTTCTCCATATTTTTGTTACCACATTATTTACTTAATTTTTTGATTATGCGGACTATTAGTATGAAATAACGTTCGAATTGAATGGCAAACTTCATATAAATTAAAAAATTTTTCCACTCTTTATTAAGAAATGTACAAAAACTCATTAAAAAAAGAAAATTTACATAAAATTTTTTAATCGAGTTATTCGATTAATCGACCTAAATTACTCGAATAAATTTTTACTCAGAATTTAAATTTTTTGTTTGATCGAACATTATTTGACTTTTATTATTCGATTAATCGATCAAACATTATTCGTGTGGATACCCTAGTGGCTACCTACCTGTTGGTAACTGTGTTAACTTTAAATTAACTTTAAGCTAACTATTTCGCAACTAGTGCTGACTGATACTTGGATTACTTTTCAATGGAAACAACTAACTATTTTAGCATTGCGATGTCCTACACAGAAAAAAATAGATAAGAATTATGTTCAATAACTTCATCCTATTGAAAAAAAATATGAACTTAATACAATATTTCGTTGTATGTACATATTTCTTTCCCGTGCCGGTTATTTCTTTTCTTTTCATATACATAAGTGCTTAAAACAAGTTTTATCTCATAAGAAAATAACTGGCTCTGCTGCAGAGAGTATGCTTTACGTGTGGGAAGACCGGGTTCGTACCCCAGGCATGTCAAAATTGTTTTTAATTTATATTTTTTTTTAACAATTTTGATATCAATATAATGGAATTCTTTATCACAGGAAATTTGAAACCAAAAAAATATTGACTTATTTTGAACTGAATAGGTATAAGTCTGAACATTTTTATTATTTCGGCTTTCTAGTTCAATATTTTGAATTAATGTAAATTAAAATTATTTTTTATTAAGAGTGGAGTGTTGGAATATTCAAATCAGATTAGCAGAACGGATCAGTACTACTGATTTCGACAGGCCGCTACACCGTCTCATCAGCGTTCTTGTTCACTTTTACCACTTTTGCTGGCAAAAATTAGTTAAATAGCTGATGTTTCCTTGTAAAAAGCATCCACCTTCATAAGTGGTAAAAGTGAACAAGAACGCCGATGAGACGGTGTAGCAGCCTGTCGAAATCAGTAGTACTGATTTGAATATTCGAACACTCCACTCTTAATAAAAAAAATTTGAATTTACACTAATTCAAAATATTGAACTAGAAAGCCGAAATAATAAAAATGTTCAAAAAAATATTTAATACCGGTGTTTTTCTTATCAAAAAAGAAAGTTATTGTTTTCTGTGTAGGCGGTAGTCAATTGCCACACTCTGCACTATTTTTCAAATAACTTAAAGTTGACTTTATTTAAGTCACCTGGTAGTTAGTATATTTGTAAAAAGATGTTGATGGGGTTCGAACTATATATCACACGTTTTATGGTCAACGCGCTGATCACCAAGCCAAGGTACCCCATTTAAAATAATGACAGCAAAAAGTTAATATAAAATTGAACTGCATTTCAAAGTAGCTGAGAGTAAAGTTCTTGGCTCTTACCAAATCCGATTATGTACTCAACTTAAGAATTGATTTTGCGTCAGTTCTAGATTACATTGTAGTTAGCTTTTAGTTAGTCTAAGGAAAGTTAACTATATGTTTATTATTTTTTTTAGTCGACTAGTGATTTTCCGACAGGGCTGTTATATTATTCTACCATAAATTCATCCATAAGATTTAAAATTTCGACTGTTTTTGTAGTTAGGGCCCAATTTCTTATATTTTTAAGATATTTCCAATTAAAAAAAAAAAAAACTTCAACTAAAAATTTCACTTACCTGCACAAAGGCCACAGTGGTAGCACCAGTTGCAATTAGCATGGTACTCTGAGAAATTATAAAGTCCATACGTCCATAACAACCACTTTCAAATTGCATATCACATTTTGTAGCATCGTCTATATTGAAATGACCACAACATGAAAATGGTACTGAAATTCCACCACCCATTTCGTTGTTAGATTGATTCATATATTTTATCCAATCCTTGGGCCCATCAACACCGCAACATTCCAAACCGCTTTGCATGTAATCCACACCAGCTTGTATGTAATAATTTGTCTCATATTCGGCCATCGAGTGACTTAAGGTACGCCCTAACATTTCATGTACTTGCCCCTGCATAATAAAGGCAGCAATGGATGCGAAAACTTCCAAAATAAAGACAAAAAATAAGCAAACACCATACTAAATTGTGCATACGGAAGAAAAACGGGTAAAAATCCAAATTAAAAAAATTTTCATTTTTTGTCGTTTCTGCGTTTATAAACTCACCAGATTAATAAGCATTACACTCTCCTTAATGGCACCATAAGCACCCAAGGTGGCTACAAAAAGCAAAATGAAACCAATGGCAATTAGAAGAGTGGGTGGCGAAAGGAAATGATCGTCTACGAATTGTCGAAAATCGCCAAATATTGCTTGTATGGTCGAACCAACCATAACCAATAGTACAGCCGTTATCTGCAAGAAAAATTTCAACTTATTTTTATGCATGAACTATAATTTTCCAAAGATTACTGAAAAGGCGATTAGAATATATTCCTGGGGAGCATAATCCTTCTAAGAAAATACTTGGGCTTTTTTATTGAAAATTTTAGCTTACATTCGATTCAATAAATAAATAACATAAACGATCCAGATAAATTCTGAGAAATAGTAGCGGAGTTCATTGGCGGTATTCAGTGTTTGGTGCAAATGGTCTTGCGAAATTGCCAATGCAAAATATTGTAGTTTTTTTTAATGAAAACCAACAGCAAGATAGACAAAAATGTTGTTGTACTAAAAAGAAAAAAAGCTACGATACTTTGTATTTGCACTTTTTCAAGACCATTTGCATCAAACACTGAACACCGCTAGTGTAATACAGAAAAATAATATGGTTCTACTAACAATTTTTTATATAAAAATTATTTTGCATGAGAATATTTGCATAAGATTTATCCAATAAAATTTTTCATTGAATAAAAATTTCATTCGAATAAAATTATTAGGAAAAGATTACTCTAATAAAATTACATATTCTGATAAATGAAAATTTCGCTTTGAGAATTATGAGAAAAAATTTATATTTGAATAAAAATTATTCATATAAGAACTATTTATATGTAAAATTATTCGAATACATATTATTTGTATGAACAATAATACATAAATAGACTTTTACAAAAATTGTTATCCGATTAAAATTATTCGAAGAAAAATTATTCGAGTCAAAATTGTTAATATAAAATTATTCGAAAAATTGCCTTTGAATAAAAGCTTTCAGATAAAAATTTGTTTAAATTATTAAAAAATATTTCAAGGAATTATTCAATGTTCGAATTAGGGATGTAACGAATACCGATACCGATACCGATATATCGGCGATACTTCAGATTTTCCGATACATCGGTATCGGCGATATTTTACTGTCGATACGACGATACTTTGAAAATTTTTTTCAGAGTTTTTTTTAACAAATAATTTATTTTTGTTCAATTTTACCATGAATTAAATTCACTTCGTTATTTTTTAAGTCTTATTAATATCAATTTTAAAAATTAATAATATTTTATGCTGTTATTTTGTAAACAAATTATTTACTTTTTTGTTAATTTTACCATGAATTCAAATTCAAGTCGTTGTTTTTTAAATCTTATTCCAGCAAAAAGACAATCCAAAGAAGTCATAAAAATGTAGAATTCGCGATCCGGAAGTACATATTGCAAATTTGGATAATTTCTAATTAGTTTTACATATCCTTGCCATTGCAAGAAGTTCTGTTTTTCGATTACCAATCACCGAATTGGAAGCGATGCTAGGACAAATTACCAATTTTCACAATTTTTTTTATGCGAATTTAAACTCAAAACTTTATTTTCATGTAAATTTAAGTGAATAAAAATAAAGTTTTAGAAGACTTTTAATAATTAAGCTATTAAGTTATTTAGAAGAATATTAGTTGATAAATGTTCTTTAAAAAATCGAGCGAGTATTTTTTAAAATTACAAAGGAATTAAAAATTTTTTCTTGCTTTTCTACTAATTATCTGCATATTTTTAATATAGATTTTTTGAAGCAAAGAAAATGTAGCTCCTTAAAAATTACTTCCAATTTTTTATACTGGGTTAAAATCAATTTTAAATATTCTCTCTTACAATGTAATTTTGTATAATAAAAAAATTGCACTTGAGTTTTGTTGATCTAAACTTGAACTCAATTTCAATATTCGTATCGGTATCGGAATCGGTATCGGCGATATTTATTTTTAAATATCGGTATTCGTATCGGATCGGCAAAACGGCGTATCGTTACATCCCTAGTTCGAATCTTTATAAACAAATTTTTCGAATGAAGTTACGTATTTAAGTACAAATTATTCGAATCAAACTATTCCAGCAAACATGTTCGCATAAATAAATGAATAACATTATTCGATTCCAAATTCTTTAATATCTAAATTATTATAAAAAAATTTTCGAATCAATTTTTAAAATTAAAAACATTTGAAAACATATTTGGAATAAAAATTATTCGAATAACATTATTTAAATGAAAGTTATCCGAATGAATATTAGTCGGACAAAATTATTCGGATAACATTTTTGAAACATTATTTATTTGAAAAAAAAAAATATTTTGTATAAACTTTTTCATTTAAAAATTATTTGAATAAACTTATTTGAATAAAATTTATTGGGCTAAAAATCACTCAAATAAGAATTATTCGAATAAAATTACATGTAGATGTTTAAATATATTATTTGAATAAAATTATTCAAACTTAAATTGTATGAATAAAAGTATTTGAGCAAAATTTTTAAAATAAAAATTATTCGAATGAAATTGTTTGTAGAAAAATTATTTCAATAAATATTTTTTTTAGTTTTGTAACGTGTTTTTTTTCCCAAATTAATATTTTACTTTTTCAGTAAAATATTAAAGTTTTTTTTAAATACAATGAAATCGTTTATGGAGGGGTATTGGCTAGTTCCTATGCGCATTTCGTTAGGGCTAATACTAAGTTTATAATATCAAAGTTAAAACATCAGCTCCATAATCAAAATGTTTTTTATTTTCTTACTTGCATAGGACAACTGGTTGGTTTTCTTCCAACTCTAAATTGTAGTTGTAAAAGCAATTGAAAATAAATGATAGATTCAGTAATAGCTGTTTTACATTGTCTCACAAGCCGTTCGACTTCTGTAGAAACTGCAACCCTGATCTAATGAGTTTATGAAAAGTTCCAAAAAAGTAATAACAACACATTGTATCAGGGTTGCATTTTGTGCAGAAGTCGAACAGCTTGTCTAAAAACAGCTTAAAGTGCGACTTTGGCTCGCACATGAAGGTTTCCGCACGAATACCCATACCCATATATCCCTTTTCGTTTTTGCCCTTTTTTCATGTTGGCAATTTTTTCGTTTTGCTTTTTTGTTTAATTTTATTTGTTTTATTTTTTCCAGTTTTTTTTTCGTTGTTTTGGCGGTTTTTTTTGGTTTCGGCGCTTTTTTCATTTTTGATGATTTTTCGTTAAAAAATTTTTTTTTGTTGATTTTTTTACTTTTGGCGATTTTTCGGTTTGGTGTTTATTTGCTTTAACTAATTTTTTCGTTTTTTGACGACATTTTTAGTTTTAGCGATTTATTTAAGTTTTCCCGCTTTTTTCAGTTTTGGCGCTTTTTTGGTTTTGAGGATTTTTTTCAGTTTTTGGTGATTTTTTTTAGTTTTAGCGATATTTTTTGTTTTGACACTTTTTTTCGTTCTGGCGATTTTTTGAGATTTTTTTCTAGCAGCCAAAGTATTAAATATTCTGTAAAAATTTTAGGTCCGTAGCTCTTACGGTTCCCGAGTAAACAATCTGTGACAGACAGACAGACAGACAGACAGACAGACAGACGGACAAACAGACAAACATACAGACAGACATACGGACAGCGTAGCGAAAGCAATAGGGTTCCTTACAGTTTTGGTGTACGCAACCTTAAAAAAGCAACAACTGCTACAAATGAGCTGTGATGCCAACATGTATTTTTTACAAGCTTTGTTCGAGTGAAATCTTGCAACTCAATTTTGAAGCAGATATCTTCAACCGATTGAGCTGAAATTTTATATACACGTTCAGTTTGGATGACAATACATGGTTAACTATGTGACGTCTTTATAAATTCAAGATGGCGGCACATCCAAAATGGCGGACTAGTTAGTTTTAATGCTCTCCTACAATATGGATATCAAATGAAAAGGCTTGCGAAGAATAACCGGAAAAATAAAGTGACGTCACTACAAATGCAATATGGCGGTCTCCTGAAGCAGATATCTTCAACCGATTGCGCTGAAATTTTGTATTCACATTAACTTTGGATGACAATACATGGTTAGCTGTGTGACGTTATTCTAAATCCAACATGGTAGAACGAACTCTCATGATGGCAGACTAGTTATTTTTAATGTTCGAAATTAGCCGGCAAACAGCCGAATGAGATGAACAGGCTGAGAAACGTGTCCAGGGATAACTAAGAGGTAAAAAATAAATTAAAAGTAAAAACCTTTTTAAGAAACAACCTTTTATTTAAATGTCCTAAAAATAAAAAAAAATTGTACTTTAAAATTTTTACTATCAACTTGTAACCATATTGTACATTTATCAATGCTTGTAACGTCATTATACAATTTATATGATATAAAAGCTTGTCGCGAGATTTACTTGTGTAGATAAGCAATTAAATTAAATAAGTCTCGGTTCACACTGTGAAAGTTTTCTTTCAGAGAGTCCTAGTATTTGGGTGAGAGGGGAGAGAAAATGGGAAGGGGTACACACTTTCATGTTCCTTGAAACTCTCCTTTGTTTTGTAATTCCAACCTAATGTTGGCTGCAGCTTAATTTTACATTTTCTTTTGGATTTCATTATTAAAACTTTAGTGTGTGGACACAAATGAAAGTTTAAAAGAGAATTAGAGAAAATTTCGGAAAGAAAACTTTCACAATGTGAACCGAAACTAACGAGATGTGATTGATTTTAACTATTAAAATTTTTAATCTAAGTAAATACGAGTAGTTAAATCTCGTGAAAAGCTTTTATATCATATAAATTGTCTAATGACATTACAAGTTGATAATAAAAGTTTTAAAGTAAAAGTTTATTTTTTCTTTTTAGGGCATTTAAATGAAAGCTTGTTTTTTAAAAAGGGTTTTTACTTTTAATTTATTTATACAATTTTTTATATACAAATTTATTCAAATAATTGAATATTATTTGAATAAAGCATTTAAAAGTTTGAATTATTCGAAATAAATTATTTGGATAGAGTTATGTATATGACCAAAAGCTATTCGTATGAATTGTTCGAGCTAAAAGTATTCGAATATAATTATTTGAATAGAAATTAGTCGTATAAGATTGTATACATAAATTGTAAGGCTAAATTTCTTCGAATCAAAATTCTTCAAACCAAATTATTCCAAAAAAATCTTTCGAATAAAATGATTCGAATAAAATTTTTCAAAACAAATGATTATTCGAATAAAGTTTTTGAAATGAAACTTTTTCTAGTATTATTACAGAAAAAAAGTTATTCGATAGAAAATTAATCGAACATAAACTAAAACTATAAAAGTTTATGTTAAAATATTATTTGTATAAAATCTAAACGTATCAAACTTTCGCTAATAATCTAAACAAAACTTTGTTATTCAAGTTGAATATACTCGTATGCAGTCACGGGACTACTAAAAACATTCGAAAAATCTTATATTTCCCTGTCTGTTTAAAAATATTTTAAGATATAAGAGATTGCTTATAATTCGGTACAGTGTACTATTGTTAATGATATTGAGCATGGATCGAGGAAAATTTATGAGCTAAAATTGGATTAAATAAATTATATTTTTGTGTATTTTCCGTTCCAGGTGATGTAATTCTCAGTGTACTTTAAATGTAAAACAGAATTTGGGTCTAGGTCAATTGCTTAAAAAGCTTTTGTGTATAAATTTTACTGTTTTACGTTGTAAAATATCTAGTTGAATCGGAAGATAAGAACGTTGATAAGAATGTTTCGAACTAAATATAACATCATAAATGAATGAACATGATAAAGCGTATTTAGACACAGAAGAGAAAGTTTGATTCGAGCATTAAGCAAAATTGTTTTTCTAAGTCTATGTCCATATGAAGCAACTTTTGCTTCTGCAACTTCCTTAAATTTTTTTTTGAATTTGCATTCGCGTCCATATAATGAAATTCTTGTTGCGCAGCTTTTGTTTTTTTACATAGATTTTGTAGTTGCTTAATATTACGAAGAAGAAAACAAAAGAGAGTTGGATGTACATGAAGCAGTGTACCCCTTCCCAATCTTCTCACCTCTCTCTCTCACCAATATACTCAAAAGCTGCGCAGCAAAAGTTGACTTGTAATGACATAGACTAAAGGCTCAGTTAGCCGACCTTAACGTTGATGTAGTTGCATGTGCTGATCGTTTCTTTCACATTGAAAAGCTATGAGACAGAAACGACCAGCACATGCAACTACATCAACGTTACGGTCGGCTAACTGAGCCTTAAAGGCTCCATTACTCATACGTAACGTTGATGTAGTTGCATGTTGCTGATCGTTTCTGTCTCATAGCTTTTCAATGTGACAGAAACGATCAGCAACATGCAACTACATCAACGTTACGTATGAGTAATGGAGCCTTAACTGAAAATATTCGGGCTAACCTTTTTGATTACGCACTTTCAGACACGACAAATATTATAAAGACATTTTGTTAGACTTGGGTCCGACTAGTTCGAACTCGTTCAGCAGCTCGTTTTAGACACAAACCTATGATCAAACCCATGTAATATAAATGGGTTTGATCATTGGTTTTAAATTGCAATAAAAAAGTTTTACAGCCTGAACCACGATGACGAAAGTTATAGGTAATCGGATTTCTAGGTTTAAAATAACTAACTTGCGTTCCACTTATACGCGATTTTATTTATCTATTGACTTAATACGTAAATAAATAATTAAAATATGTTGTTTAAGGTACGCAAATCCGTTGTTTTTCGTACAGAGTTCCATTCAGCATTTTCGTTGGTTCGATATCGTGGGCAGTCTGTTAATATTATATTTCGATCATCATTGCGGCTGACCAAAAACAATAGATGCAATTTTTAAGAAATTAATTTTTAATCGCTTCGGTCGGCAAGGGATCCATGATGGTAGTGGTCCGCTTTGATATTTCCCCTACATATACATAAGTATACTGTAAAACACTTTTGTTGAAAATTAGGTCGATAATATTCGGCAACACTTTACCGATTATTATCGACCTAAAATTACACACGCATTATTTTTGAACAAAATGTTTTTACTAAAAAAAGCGGTTGGTTGCGAGCAGGTTTGAACTGCGACCTCTTGACTGATAGTCTGACGTATCTACCATTCTGCCATAGCCGTATTATACTTTATGTTAAATTTTTTCCACTTGGACTAAATATGTTTAATTTTAAATACTAGTCAAAAAATGACAAAATTTTCAGATATACAATTTTATATAAAACCGATTGTTAGCTATTAAAAAAATAAGTAGAATGTGTCTCAGTGGGTAGAGTACTTGCCTTAAAGTATGAAGAATGCGTGTTCGTACCCCGGTTGAGCCAAAGTTTTTTTTAAGAGTTACAAAACTCTTAATAAAAGAACTAGTAAGCGCACTAGTTTACAATAACTAGGATTCCAACTGGGATATAACTGTATACAAATGAACTAGTTGGTCCCCTATGACAACCCAATGTTAAAATCGATAGTTCGATATATGAAAAAAGGATAGATAGGCAACTAGTCTGAAGCAAAAAGCAACTAGTATAGTTCCAACTAAATACCAGTTACTTTGTCTGCAGGGTACATACGACAATACTCTCACAGAGAATGTGTGCCGTTGTGTGGTCTTCTTCCAAGCATAAACGACACAAGGCTGAACTAACTTGGTTACTTTTCCACAGAGGATAGTTCAGTCCAAAGTGACTAGAGACAAAACCGGCAACAAGCCGTAAATCATGTCTGTTGAAATTCAGGATGCCACTGTATGAAAATGGCTGCATCAATGCTTTGGCTTGCCTTAAACCAGAAGAAGCCAGCCACACTTCCTTTGCGGCTCTGGGCCCGTAAGAGGAGTAGCAACCAAGTAAAAAATGTTCGCGTTTTTTGAAGCAGTAAAGAAATATAGCGCATCATAATTCGCTTCAAAATATGATCATTTTTGGGCGCAGACTTTAACAACAAGCACTTTTGTGGTCGTGAACTGGATTTATTGTGAGTAGTAATGTATGATGTAGTTCTAACGTTATATTCAGAAAGAATCAGACATGATCAATATTCCAAGGGACCGGGGAAAAATCAACATCAATCTAATTTTCAACACACACAGCAGAACAGACAAACGTTGATTTCGAAAGCCGCTATTCACAGTGTTACCGTTGAAGATTCCTTCAATGAAACAACTTTATCATAGAATGCAAACGGTGCCAAATATTTTTGTAGTTGAATCAGTTGTGCAGCGGCGCACAGTAGTTCCAATTAGAAAAAAGGGTAATAAATGTGTATCTTTGAAACTTGCAATCCGATTACAAAACAATATATGTGACTTTCTCCGAGAAAAGGGACCTAGTGTGCTAAGAAACAGGTTTGGACTTAAGAGTGGATTCTGGTACCTAAAAGGGTGTAGAATAAGATGAAATGAGTTAGATTTCTGATAAAAATTTCACACACTAGGTCCCTTTTCTCGGAGAAGGTCACATATATTAAAATCATAAAGGCGGACCTAAGCTTTAAGAATCCTGTTATTTGGACCACCCTGTTGAAACTTATGGGGAGCTACAGTGTGCCAAATTTGACTATCTCGGGTATGAAAAAACTTGTTGGCCTCATAACTTCTACAAATATTATGCGATTTTAATAAACTTGCTTTAAAGTTTATGAATAGATAAAGTAACACACTTTTATTCGATAGGCTATCTTTAATATTTTCAAAGATATTTGGCTTTGAATTTTAAAATTTTGGATTTTGGCATCGACGCTGTTCCCTATTTCGTAAATAGCTTTCTCAAAAAAATTGCAAAACTAAAAATAGTTTTTTCAATATTTTAAAAAAATATCCTTCAAAAATGACTGCAGCTGAAATTTTAAATCTATTAAAGCATGCACGTCATACCCAGCATCAATATTATTAAAGCTTAGGTCCTCCTCTATGATTTTTACATCGGTTCGTTTTGTCATCGGATCGCATGTTTCAAAGATACAGAGTTATTACCCCTTTTTTCCCAATTGGAACCACTGTGTGGCGGCGGGCTGCTAACTACAATTCCGTAGAATCTTATTAAATAAACAAGACTAACAATAAAAATATAATGAATTTTCAAATAACCAAAAAATTGAAATTGAGTTAAATTTTGGAAAGGTTTCCATTGTTGTAAAATCTTTCAATCGAAAAAATTCGTTAATTTTGGATGTTTAACTACTGGACTTCACCACTCTGAAATACTGGAAGGATATAACACGAACTCTGTTGAACTTCGAACTTCGGTTGATCTCGAAAATGTTTAAGGCTTTTTAGTACAACTGCCACCAAAAAAAGTACAAATATGCACATAGTCAAGCACAATTTTTTTAATTCAGCCGGTACAAAGACAGAGATCGGAATACTTCTTCTCTCTGTCTTTCTACTGGCTGAATTAAAATTTTGCAAAGTAAACTTTACTAGTGCGAAATCGGTGTTGGCACGGCTTAAAGATAATGTTGTTGTTGAGTTTCGGAATTTTTTATCTAACTAAATAGTACAATCTGTTCTCCAGTTAATATATATCGTGCAACTGCTTCTTTTTTGACATAACGGTACATTTGGAAATCTAGAACCAATTTGAAGACACCGAGTGCACATTCGAATTCAGCGCCCCAAATAACAAAACAACATTTCCGTTACTCCAGTCCAAGGCTTGACCTGAATTTTTAAACTTCTGTAATCGGTAATTTTAAAAGTGATCAATTAAAAAAAAAATAAATTTAGCAGATGTAGCGTATGGCTAAGAAACCCTCGAACAGTTTTTAGTATGTACTTTTGTTTTCACCTGTTGGTCAGAGAAGTTTTAATTATATTTTTAATTGAACTCAATGCTTCCATAGTATTTTATTCAGGAACTTCATTAATATTCCTTTTTGTATTATACAAAATTTTCTCCAAGTTTTTTCTTGTAGAATATCACTCCCAGCAGAGTAGAGTGTTCACTTGCTTCTAATGAGGCGATTTTAATAATTTACATATTATTATACATACACTCTAAAACAGCGTTGCCCAAGACCTATACGCTTGGTGCTCATTTGTTTTTGTAAAAGCACTTAGCTATATGCTGTGTGTTTTAATACACACATACAGCACTCAACACTAGCAATACGAAATACACAAACAACTTTGTCTTATTAGCTTTTTTGTCGTTCTTCAGTGTAAAGCAACAACAAATAAATATATCAAAAAATTTTTTTTCTTTTTTCTTTGTATGTATTGGTTTTTACAACAAAAAATATTGAATAAAAATTAGTTTTTCTTTAAATTTATTGATGTTTGCTCTTTCATAAGGAACTTTTGGGCACCCCTGCTCTAAAACATTACTTCAAATTTAGGATCATATATTGTCTAAATTTGTGTTGAAAATTTCTCCTTGTCTAAACATACATCGATTTTGTATTTATTTTATTAAAGAAAAATCCTTTCAAATTAAACATATTTAGTCCAAGTGGGAAAAATTTAACTATGGATGAGTGGTAGATACGTCAGACTATCAGTCAGGAGGTCGCGGTTCAAACCTGCATGCAGCCAATCGCTTTTTTTAGTAAAAACATTTTGTTCCAAAATCAACAATAATAATGAGTGTCTAATTTTAGGTCGATAATAATCGTTAAGGTGTTGCCGACTATTATCGACCTAATTTTCAAAATAAGTGATCTGCAGACAAAACTACAAATTGCTTAAGCATTTGGGTATAAGTTCTTGATTCTAGTAAAAATATCAGTACTATTAAGTTATTTTTATCAGAATGTACATTAAAATTGTCGCAATAAATTACTGGGATTGAAAATGTAGCACAGTTTCCGAGAACGTATGCAAGACGGAGCTATGTTTTTAGTCAAGTCCAAAAAGGGTAAAATGTCGCCAAAAATGACAAAAGTCGCAAAATAAGATGAGTTGGAAAAAGTCGCACAAAAACTCGCTGGCGGTCAAAAAGGTCACAAACTGCGACTTTAGTCGACGAACGGTAACGCTGCGTATGAGTCATCCCCTCAGTTTTGGCCACCAAAAGTTAAAGAAATTGGAACATTACATTCTTGTTGATCCAAATTAATAGAAAATAATTAATGAAAATTTTCACAGCTCAATTCATTCAATTCCTTTTTTTTTGTTGGCGAAACAGAATTAGCAATTTAAAGCCTCTCTCTAACATCCATTCTTCTGATCATATTCTATATTTATTTATCATATGGCTAAATTCACATGATTCATATATTTCTCATGAAAATAGAGAGAAAAAATAGCATTGATAAAATATGTAGAAATAAAAATTTGCTCTTCTAGAAAACTCATACAAAAAAAGATCAATAAGTTTTTGTGAAATAGCAACAGTTTTTTCCTTTTTTTCTTTCTTAATTTCAAATTGAAACGTTGGCATCTTGAATTCCGTATTATTTTACAGAAAAATTGTTATTAAAATACTTACAGCAAACATGAAGCTGACAATGAGTAACATGTATTTAGCACAACGCATGCCAGAATTTAATTGCAAATCCTTGGTTGAGGCCATTTTGTCAAGTAATTGTATCACCGTTTTGGGTTTTCCGCTGAAATATTTATTTATATTAAACTCTTAATTTTTTGGAATAATTTGTTTAAATATTTGTGATTGTTAAATTAGTTACATTCTTTAAAAGAGTCTCTTTTGTCTTTTGTTTTAATAATTTTTTTATCTTACAACTTTCTGACTGAAAAGCTACAAAAACACTAAAATATATTTAAGCTTTTTATATACGAGTATCAAACCTTATTTCCGTTGGTAGTATAAATATGAGTAAGTGTTAATTTTTATTTGTTTAAATTTTTTCCATAAAACGTTATCAGTACATACTTTATATTTTAACTGAATATTATTTTTTATTTGTGCTTTAATGAAAGAACAACAACAGCTAAGATAACAGACATTTTTAATCGATATGATAAGACATTGTTTTTTTATTCGTGTTTCTGCTGTTTTCGCAATATTCACTTGATTTTTTTCACTTTTGTTTTATTCAAAAAGAGCTTTTTTCCAGATCAAATAAAAAAAATGTTTTTTTTTTTAATTATTTGAACATATTGTTAAAATTATTTTATATTTACACTGTATTTATTATCTCACTACATCAACGTTAAATGTTAATTATTACTAAAAAGTTTGTAAAATGTTTATTATTATGCATAAATACAAATAGTTTACAAAATGCTAAAAATGTTTGCTGGTTTCCTAGGCTCGTTTGTTTATTATGTATTTTATGGCCACAACAAATGTTTCATTTGTGTAAAATTTATCGATTTTTTTAAACTAAAATAAGATTTACTTCCATACAGATAATTTTATTTAAAAATTCAGTAATGGTATTCGAAAAGGGGGAAATGCGAATGCAAAATATTGCAGTTGTTTCTTTACAGTTTAACCAAAACATGTACATAATCGTATCTAAAGCACAGCTGCAAGTTTGCTAACCTGAAAATGATGTAGCATTTCTATTTTACAATGCACTTATGGTTCACAGAAAAAATATCATTAAACTGCAAATAACAATTTCAATTCAAACATATATTTTGTTAATATAACAAATGGCATTGTTGGTACGACAAACACAGAAATTTTTTTCAACAAACTGAACTAACCAAATTTTTTGTTATGTATTGTGAAAAAAAAATTAACAATCACCATTGTTGCTATAACAAATGAATGCACGCACACACGTAGATGAAACGAAAGCAAATCACGTTTTGTGTATACCCAGCAAACAATTTTTGCCAATTTCGGTCCGAAGTCGGTCAGAAAGTCTGCACAAGATGCCGAATTCGTATCCGATGTCGGTCAGAAAACGTACCGAAAATCATATGAGTGGTTGACAAGAAACCGGATCTCTTTATCTGAGGAAATTCTAAAAACTATACGAATTCCGACGAATTTCCTAGGGAAATTCTAAAGGAATTTTCGACATGTCTTATAAATGTCAGAAAAATGTCTGACATAACATCAGAAAATGTTCCGATTTATCTGATACGTTTTACGTCCTGGCGTATTAATATCAGAGAAAAGTCGGAGCTAAAATTAGAAATTTATAAGAAATTCCGTTTAAAATTCTCCATGCATTGATGTGCTGCTTATGGCAGCTCATCAGAAAACATTTACCCATATTTTATAAGTCTAAAAACTCAAATATTTGTGAGTATAAACTCAAGAGATAAATGAGAATTGTAACGAAAACTAAAATCAGACAATGCGCAGAAGTTACTGATAAAAATTGTAAGACGTACTTAGATCAGAAAATGTGCAGACTACTCTGTTAAATGCCTTAAAGGAAATTAAATTGCCTGCGGATAATGTGCAGACTATTCTCATATTAATCGTCTTACCAGAAACGTCTTACCAGAAAACTGCCTAGTGCTCCGCCAAATGTCAGACGGAATTTCAGACAACTCGGCTGATTGTCTGGTAAAGTCTCAGATTTTTGCTGATGTTAAACATGTCGGCCAAAATTGTTTCCTGGGTATTCATTATTTGCGTATTTAATAACGAATTGCTCTGTAGCTGAGAGGTAAGAGCGTTAGTCTATTAGTCCAGAGGTCACCGGCTCGATTTCGCCCAAAGACATTTAGTGTTTTTCGCACACAAGCAAAAAAAAAGTCACTTCGAGAATTGTGATTGCATAAAAAAAATATTGTTAATACAACAATTATGATAGTTAAAATTTGTGCGGAAAATCAACAATTCACATTGTTGATATAACAATAATCTTAATTGAAATAAATTTGAAAGCAACAAAAAAATTTTTAAAAATCTTTTTCTGGTTTTTCTTCAACTTATAATTTCGTAATTGTATTTCCAAAAATCGTTGTAGGTTCAAAATCAATTAATTATTTAATTGATATAACAAAAAAATTAAATGTATTTACAAATTTTTTTTTTCTGTGTTCAGGTGGACACTTTCTTTGGACAAAACTATTTTTTTGATGTTTTCTTTTCATGCATTTGTTATTAAAATCTAGGCTTTGTTAACATTAATTAACCGTTTAGCTTACACTATGCAACAAAATGAAACTTTTGTCATTACCTTTGTTTATCACTATATTTTTCTGATGTGTTATGGTCCAGTCGAACTTTTAAATTCTATGAAAACTAAAAAAAAAATTTGTTTTGTAAAAGTTGGAAATTATTTAGTCGAGCAGCCTCGACTGATTTAATCATAACTTGGATACAAGTTGCACTCTAAAACACTTTTGTTGAAAATTAGGTCGATAATAGTTGGCAGCACTTTACAGATTATTATCGACCTAAAATTACACACGCATTATTTTGAACAAAATGTTTTTACTAAAAAAGCGATTGGCTGCGTGCAGGTTTGAACCGCGACCTCCTGACTGATAGTCTACCATTCAGCCATAGCGGTATTATACATTATGTTAAAGTTTTTCCACTTGGACTAAATATGTTTAATTTGAAAGGTTTTTTCTTTAATAAAATAACTACAAAATCGATGTAATTTTAGGCAAGGAGAAATTTTCAACACAAATTTAGACAATATATGATCGTAAATTTGAAGTTATATTTTAGAATATGACCAAAAAACCACTAAAAAATTTGAAATAAAATCACCGTTTAAACATGTTTTTATATACTCAATAGTTTCGGAATTATTCCGACCGCAATAATGAAAAATATTTTATTTTGCAAAATTGAAGATATGTATTTATTATTTAAAAATGTATAAAAAAATTGAAAATGGCAAAGTGGCATGTAATAGAAATGAAATAAGCTTTATTTTATGTAATTCGATGGATAAATATTTATTTTATTCACAATAAAGTGAAATTAGTTGATTTTTGAAAAAAAAAAATGGAGTTTTGAAAAGGCTGCTCGCTCCACTGATCGTTTTCATAACTTGTGAATAGGGTGGTCAAATTTTATTACAAAAACTACTAAAAACTTTAAATAATACTTTTTTAATCTCAATAGTTTTGCAATTATTCAGACCGCAATGACGAAAAATATATTTTTAACAATTAAGTTATGAATTTTAGCGGAACTGTATGGGTTAAATCCAAAGAAATTTAATTATTTTGGCCAGACTTCGGTTTTAATTTAACTTTTCAATTGAATTATATTTTCATTTAGAGAATAATGTGAAGCATGTGTAGCTCCTACGGTTACCGAGAAAACAGCCTGTGATAGACAGACAGACGGACAGCGCAGCGAAAACAATAGGGTTCTTTTACACTTTTGGTGTACGAAACCCTAAAAATATGGTGGCTGTCTTTGAAAATTTTTTTTGCTGCATGGTGTTACCTTAAAAAATGCCATATAAACTTTAAACATTTTTGAAGTAAAGCAGTGTAATAATATTGGAGACTCGCAACAAATATTTGGAAATTTCGATGGTGGTATTGCCGGACTAGCCAAAATGTTCTATTTCCATAATTTTCGTATTGAAAGGATTGAATTTTAAAAGGATTGATTAAAAAAGCAATGGATTCTCATAGACTTTTTATGCTTTTGCTTTTTATATGATTATCTTAACTACTTTCTTTTATTTTTATTCATGCCAAATAATATTGATTAATTAATTAACAATTTATATTTCAAATAAGTAAAATTTTTAATTTAAAACAGATTTTTTTCGTTTCAATTTATTACACTGGGACTGTTGGGTGTATATGTCATTGGTTCGCTTTCCAAGTGGGCATAACCGGTCGTGGGTGACTTCATGGGTAGAGCCCCCTTTCCAGCAGATATTAAAGCATCTAAGCTTTGTTGTAATTGCCAGCGACGAGCTTCGCGTATAGACTTATGTCGTCTCAAAGTCTTGGCCAGCATAAAGGCGCAAATGGAGCCCAAAAGCTAAAAAGAAATTAAAATAATTTTAGTATGTAAAATGTTTATGAGAACGTTTAAGCATATTTTCAGATTTTCAGGAATTTTTGAAAGGAGATGGAGGCACTGATCACACAAAAATTGTTGCTTATGAAGAATATTTCCTTAAAAGAAAAATTTTTTCTTTTATTTTAATGCAGTCCCTCCCTTCTAATCGACGGTTTGGGTTAGGCCAACGAGAGGTAAAATGAAAGATACTGCTGACGAGTGAAGAAGTTTTGTTCTAATCCAGCTGGTTAATGTTTTAAATTTAATGTAAAGAATTTAAGTCTGAAAATTTTTATTATTTCGGCTTTCTAGTTCAATATTTTTGAATTAATGTAAATTTAAATTATTTGTATTAAGAGTGGAGTGTTGGAATATTCAAATCAGATTAGCAGAATGGATTTTGACAGGCCGCTACACCGTCTCATCAGCGTTCTTGTTCACTTATACCACCTATGAAGGTGGATGCTTTTTACAAGGAAACATCAGCTATTTAACTAATTTTTGCCAGCAAATAGAATACCAGAATTCATTTAAATCCGTGCCATGCATTCTTTTATATTGTGACTCAATTTTTAGTCTTTGCCGAAATTTCCCTATCTGATTAATAATCCAACACTCACAAACTTGTTTTTTGTTGTCTCGCTCTGATGGATATTTTTTCAACAGCAACCAACGCAATAACACACCACTGCACACGAGAAAAAGGCATGGTGTTGTTGGTTTGCCTGAAACTAGTCTTGAACTCATGACGTCAGGGTTTGTAGTGAAACGCGCTAACTATCCAGCCAACAGCACAGGGACCATAACACATCAAAGGTCACGACAAAGATTTTCATTTTGTTGTCTAGTTTTATAAGCAGTAAACAGGTTCTCGTTTAAAATTACAAAGAATATAAAATATAGATAAAATATAAAATATATACACTTACCTGCACAAAAGCCACAGTAGTAGCACCAGCTGCAATAAGCATGGCGTTTGAAGAAATAATAAAATTCATTTGTTTAAAACAACCATTTTGAAATAGATTTAAACATTCTCCAGAAGTATTGTTGTAAACATAGTACACACCACAACAAGAGTGGGGTACTAAAATTCCATTTTTCATATTATGCAAACTTTGATTTAAATATTTAGACCAATCCTTGGGACCATCAAAGCCACAACATTGCAAGTTGGTCTGCATGAAATCAACACTACCGTGAGTGAAAAGATCTCTGTCATAATCGGCCATCGATTGTTTCATTGTGTCTTCTAACATATTGTGTACTTGACCCTTCATAACGCAGGCAGCAATGGCTGCAGACACTTCCAAAATGAAGACCAAAAATAAGCAAACGCCATGCTAAAGAGAAATTCGAAAAAAACAGCAAAATTAAAAGGACCTTTTTTTGTCGTGTATAAGCTCACCAGATTAATAAGCATAACACTTTCCTTAATGCCACCATATGCACCCAAGGCAGCTACAAAGAACAAAATGAAGCCAATGGCAATTAGAAGAGCAGCTGGAGAAAAGAAATGATCGTCTACAAATTGTCGAAAATCGTAAAATATTGCTTGTATGGTTGTGCCAACCAAAATCAATAATACTGCGGTAATCTGAAAATAATTTTTTGGTTATAAAAATTATTCGTATTAATTAATATATTTTTTAGTTGCTAAGGAGCTGGTACACGTAGAGTAAGGTCATGACTGGGTAATGCTTATATGCAAGCAATATTATAGTTGCGACATTAGAGCGGTAATAAAAATTAAAAATTTAATTTTTTCAAGTCTCATACCCCAAATTGATGGGTATTTATTAAAAAACTACCTTAAAAATTTTTCAGATCAATGAGTTAAGATTAAGGCGTATCGCACGTCCACCAAAGTTTATGTCTCAAAACTTAATATATATAGTATTTACAAAAAAATTTTCTTCTGTTGTTGTCGGTGAAGTTTCCAGCAACTTTTGTCTTGCCTACTTGTATCTAAATCGCATATTTAACAAAATAAACAGGAAAATATCGAAAGCCACGTCATAAATATTAAATAACTAAATGAAAAAATTCAGTAAAGTGCGATTTTCGCTCGCACATGAAGGGATTCGTACGAATGCACATATAACCCTTTTCGTTTTTGCTCTTTTTTCATAAAAAAATTTTTTTTTGAAACGTTTTTCGTTGCTTTGGCGATATTTCTTTTGGCTATTTTTCGTTTTTTGCAGTTTTTTTGTTGTTTTTGCATATTTTTATAGTTTTGGCGTTTTTTGGCTTTGGAGTTGTTTTTGCTTTAACGTTTTTACCGCTTTTTGACGATGTTTTTCATTTAAGTGATTAATTTTAGTTTTGGCGCTTTTTTCGATTTTTGGGATTTTTTAGGTTTTTTGTGATTTTTTTTGGTTTTTGGCTATTTTTTAGTGTTTGGCGTTTTTTTGGTTTTGCCGCTTTTTTCGTTTTGTTGATTTTTTCCATTTTTGGCGATTTTTTCGTTTTTTCATGATGTTTTTAGTTTTAGCGATTTTTTATGTTGTAATGCTTTTTTTCGTTTTGACGACTTTTTTCGGCTCTTGGCGTTTTTTTTAGTTTTTTGGCGATCTCTTTAGTTTTAGTGATTTTTTACGTTCTGATTTTGGTGCTTTTTTCCTTTAAGTGCTTTTTTCATTTTGGCGACTTTTCGTTTTGAAATTTTTTAATAATGGAATTTTTAGCTTTAGCGTTTTTGAAAATTTCAAGAGTTTACCTCTTACGGTTTCTAAGATACAGCATATTGTCTAAATTACATAGTAAAATTACATTAACTAATAGAACACCCTTTAATTTTTATTGTTTTAAATATCAGTGTTTATTGGTGTAGTCTATTCTCCAGACTACACCAATGAACACTAACTTTGAAAATTTAAAGTGTCTATATATAAGTGTCTGTATACTACATTAGTATTTCAACATGTTTCGTTGCTCGCCTTAGAACACCCTTTAATTTTTAGCTGTCATATATTCGGTAAACTTTTTCATTTATTATTTTGTTATTTCTTTAGTTATTTGTTTTTATTATTTCTGTAGTTATTTGGGCCACTGAACACGAAGCTGCACTCCAATTTTTTTATTAGCTCTAGTTTTCGAGATATACCGTTATATAAAAAAAATGAAGGCTCTTGCACGGCATGCATTCGCATAACTGTGGAAGAGTTTGCCTTATTTAAGACTGATTTTGTACTCAAATTGCTTCAAATTTAGGATCATATATTGTCTAAATTTGTGTTGAAAATTTCGTCTTGTTTAAAATTACATCGATTTTGTAGTTATTTTATTAAAGAAAAAACCTTTCAAATTAAACATATTTAGTCCAAGTGGAAAAAAATTCAACATAAAGTATAATATGGCTATGGCTGAATGGTAGATACGTCAGACTATCAGTCAGGAGGTCGCGGTTCAAACCTGCATGCAGCCAATCGCTTTTTTTTTAGTAAAAACATTTTGTTCAAAAATAATGCGTATGTAATTTTAGGTCGATAATTATCGGTAAAGTGCTGCCGACTATTATCGACCTAATTTTCAACAAAAGTGCTTTAGAGTGTATATACTACATTTAGTAAGTTATGAGACATAAAAAGCAGAAAAAGAGCATTTGGCAAAATTTTGTGGGCGTGCGACATGCCCTAATTTTAGCTGATTGACCTGAACATTGTTTTAGATTCGTTTTTTATAAATACCCATCGGATTGGGGTACTATGAGACAGAGAAAAAAAAATTAAAATTTTAATTTTTTACGACCACCCTAATGTACATATGTATATCAAAATAATCAAGAAAGAAAACCTTTTTTAGAAAATTGACACACATGCTCTTAAGTTATTTTGTCACCAAGGCTAAATCGATGCCTTGGTGATACTTACAGCAAACATAAAGCTGACAATGAGTAACATGTATTTAGCACAACGCATGCCAGAATTTAATTGTAGATCGCCGTTTGTGGTCATTTTGCCAAATTGAATTGCTTGAGATTTTTAACTGAAATATTAAAAAAAATATTTGGTTCAAATACTTGTCGCTGATAATTTTATTATAACAGTTTTATTATTCTCTTGTTTTTTTTATTTTTGTTATTTTACTTTTTAATTACTTTGTTTTGTTTTTCGAACAATTAAAAACTTTCCTGTAGCAAAGCTAGAAATACACTAAAGAATTTTAAAGCTTTTTTTTAGGTCCAACCTTATTTCTATTGGCATGTAATATACTCCCATAGGCAGCTACTAAATTTTATTTTCTTAATACATATAAGTATGTAGTTATATTTCGGTGTATATTTTTTCTTTACATGAAACGTTATCGGTAATAATTTTAAGCCTTTTTTTAGAAAACTCGAAGATAAATATTTAATCGATGTGATAAGACATTGTTTTTATTCACATTTTTTTTAAATTTCGCAATATTTGAGCTTAAAAAAAGCTTTTTACAGAGCGACTAAATATATGTGTATATATGTATATTTTTTCAATTACCTGTACAGTATTTTTGTTAATTTATTATCCACCAAACGAAAGCGAATTATTTGTTACTGACTCTATTTACTTTAGTTTTATATGAAACAATGCCGAATTTTATATACCCTTCAGCAAGGTATTGCCTTAATATCCTTTCTACGACAATGCATTTTATACTGCTAACCATAGTCATATATACACTGAAAATAAACCATGCAACATTTTACGAAAAAATTTCGTACTTACTTTTTTCGTAGAATATATGAAACTTTCGTAAATACTAAGAAAAAAATTAAAGAAAACCTTTCGTGAACATTTTTCCTTCTTAAAAAATATATTAAAAAATATTAGTTAAAATTGTTTTTTACACTGAAAATAGTCCATGCAATTTTTTACGAAAAACATTTTCGTAGTTACTTTTTTACGCAGAATATACGAAACGCTCGTATATATTACGAAAAACATGTCTTCGAATTTACGAAATTAACGAAAACCTTTCGTAAAAATTTTTCCTTTTTAAAAAATATATTTGAAATAAAAATAAACTAAAATTATTTTTCGTGAATTGACATTTTTCAGTTGTAAGTTAATAAAACTAGCTCTTATATACTGAAAATAATCCATGCAACTATTTACGAAAAAATTTTCGTATTTACTTTTTTCGTAGAATATATGAAACTCTCGTATATATTACGAAAAAACTGGTTGCAATATTTTTTGATTTTACGAAAGTAACGGAAACCCTTTGTAAAAATTTTTCCTTTTAAAAAAATATATTTGAAATAAAAAATAAACTAAAATTATTTTTTATGATTTGACATTTTTCAGTTGTAAGTAAACAACAGTTTTATATCAAACAATGCCGAAAATTTTATATACCCTTCCGCAAGGTATTATATACCTTATTATCCTTTCTACGACAATGCATATTATACTGGTAATCAAAGTCATATATACACTAAAAATAGTCCATGCACCATTTTACGAAAAAATTTTCTACTTACTTTTTTCGTAGAATATATGAAACTTTCGTACATATTACGAAAAAACTTAAGGCACCATATTTTGGAATTTACGAAAGTAAGGAAAACCTTTCGTAAAAATTTTTCCTTTTTAAAAACTAAAATTGAAATAAAAAAACAAATTTAAATTATTTTATACACTGACAATAATCCATGCAACTTTTTACGAAAAACATTTTCGTACTTACTTTTTTCGTGGTTACTTTTTTCGTTGAATATGCGAAACTCTCGTATATATTAAAAAAAATATTTTTGCAATATTTTTTGAATTTACGAAAATAAGGAAAACCTTTCGTAATCATTTTTCTTTTTTATAAAATATATTTGAAATAAAAAAATATATTTAAAGTTGTACGTAAATAAAACTAGCTCTTATACTCTGAAAATAACCCATGCAACCAATTACGAAAAAACTTTCGTAGTTATTTTTTTCGTAAAATTTCTACATATTACGAAAAAAAGTTTAGGCAATATTTTTTTCATTTTACGAAAATAACGAAAACCTTTCGTAAACATTTTTCGTTGTTAACAAATATATTGCAATAAAAAAAATAATTAAAATTATTTCTTATAAATTTGACATATTTTTCAGATGTAAGTAAATAAAACAAATTTCTATCACTTATAAAATAAGTAGAAAGTGGCTCAGTGAGTAGAGTACTTGCATTGAAAAATAAAGGCTGTGGTTTGGTACCCAAGTTGAGCTAAACTTTTTTTTTTAATTTTATTCTCTAATTATTTTCGTACATTTCGTCTATTTTACGAAGGAATTTCCTGTTGCGAAATTATGAAATATTTCGTGATATGTACGGGCGTTTTCATGCATGTTACATGAATTGTTTTCAGTGTAAAATAAGTAGAAAGTGGCTGAGTGGGTAGAGTACTTGCCTTGATATATGAAGATTGCGAGTTCGTGCCTCGGTTGAGCCACACTTTTTTTTACTTTTATTTTTTAATTCTTTTCGTACATTTCGTATATTTGACGAAAAAAGTTCGTGATGCAAAATTGCGAAATATTTCGTAAAATGTAAGAGCGTTTTCGTGCAAACGTTGCATGATTTTTTTTGGTACACAGAAAAAATTATGATAGCTTTTTTTTAAACAAACATCTTTTTGAAACTGATTTTAAATCTTTATTATTGTCTCTATTTAGTTTGATAAATAGTTTTGTTTGACTTATTATTTCATTTCATTTACTTACCGCCAATGTTGGCAACCTGATAAAATTATGAAATTCTTTGATTTATTTTTTATATTTCTCTAAAACATTTTTCGATTGAAACAATTTGTTTATTGAAAAAATAAGAATTTTTTTTCAAACAAATTATTAAAAATTTTTGCATTTGAATTTACAAATTTCTTAATAGGACCTAAATTGAACAAATTTATATTTGATTCAGGGAATTTGGTATTTGAAGTGAAAAATTTGTTTTTTCTGTGTATAAGTACATTAGAGTAGTCGTTAATATTTAAAAATGGATCTCTTCAATTCTTATGCCACAAATCGTGGGTATTTATAAACAAATATCTTAAACAAATTGCAGGTCAATCAGATAAGATTAAGACGTATCGCACGCCCACCAAAGTTTAAGCAAATGCTCTTTTTCTGTCTTTTATGTCTCATAACTTAATAAATTATTATTCACAAAAAATTTTCCTTCCAAAAAAGTGTTGTCTGTGAAGTTTCCAACAGCTTTTGTCTTACCGACTTTTCACTTAAACAGAAATATCGTGATGGAGCAGATATTGGGTCGGTGGCGCATCTCATATTTCCGGTTCCGGCCTGGGCCGGAAATTGGGTAGGTAGTGCGGTTCATATTTGTATGGGATCAATAATAAAAAAAGTAAAGAAGAACGATATACTGTTACAAATCCAAATGTCTTAAAATTACGTCACTACGAAAGATATATGTATTTTGCAGCACTGAATAAACTGAAACTAAAAGAGCATACGTAATGCGCCGCTCAATATGCGCAATTTGGAGCGCAAAGCGCTAGACAAAAATATAAATGCGCATTGCGCAAAAGTTGCGCTAATAAATCGAATGCGCTTGCGTTGCGCTAACCAATTGCACCTTTTTTTACCTCTCCCCTTGCGCTTGTGCGCATTTTTAATACGTTTGTAAGAAATGCGCAATGCGTAATGAGCAAAAGGAGTGCGCAAATCCCAACTCTGTAAAAAACAGAAAAAGAGTATTTGCTAAAACTTTGGTGGCCGTGGAACACAACACGCCTTAATATTAACTGATTGGCCTGAATTTGTTTATGTTAGTTTTTTATAAATATCCATCGATTTGAGTTATGAGATTTAAAGAAATCCAAATATTAATACATCCATTCATGTAAATATTTCTCGGCTAAAATCCAATTGGGCTGTCATGGTTCTCCAATTGGATCTTATCCGAATGTTTTACAAGTTACAAACGGAATGCCCAACTTATATGTACCATTCCGGCTGTAGTAGAGAACATAAAACGTGTATTACACTTGTCAACAATGTTTTGTACAAGGAACTTGAGGATACTAATGTTGCAAATGGTAAAAATTCTGGTTTTTTCACTCTAAAAATTTCGAAAAAAGCAAAACTTTGAGATGAAAAAAATTGTATTTTTGATATGAGTAGTCCACTTGCAAACACCGCTATGTTAATATGTCGAAATTTGTAGAAAATCGATTAAAACTTTAAACAACAAATAAAATGGCGGCTTTTAGCGAATTTTTATGTTTTTCAACTTAGCGGTGTAATAATTGAATCAATTGCTCATGAGATGAAAAACAAAAAATTCTAAAAATGTTAACAAATAAACTTCTCTTGACCAGTGTTGTTTGTCTGTCTTGCTGGTTTCCAAGGATCGTTTGTTTACCTGCATTTTGACCACAACAAAACTTCTTTTGTCGTTAGTAAAATTTATTGATTTTTTCTAGGTTAAATACGATAATTTCCCATACAGTCAAGTTCAAGCAATTATTATTAGTTGCGAAAAGCCCACAAGCTCAGTAGCCGATGGGTAAACCCTCTCTACTCAGAAATATTATTGAGAGTTTTGAACGTCATCAGGTGATTAAAATTTAGCCATAGAAAAATTAAGTAGGACAGTTTACGATATTAAACACTCTTTATAAAAATGCTCAGTACAGAACTATTTATAGAAAAATTTACGATATTAAAATATTTTTATACGACACTGGATTTTCTATAGAAACAATTTTGTTAATATACTGCCTGTTCTGTAAATCGATTCGATTTAAAAATGCTCGATTTGTAGAAATTAAATCTGCAAAATTTTGTCAGACTTTTTTACCTGCATTTTGACGATAACAAAACTTTTTTGTTTTTAGTAAAATTTATGGATTTCCTTTAGGTTAAACGAGATAAATTTATGACGGTTTTATTTCACACATCAACTTTTTTAAAAATATTATAAATAATAATGTGTATTGAGTGTTACGCTTTTTTAATACGCTTCATTACTCAGTTTAATTATTGAAATTACATTAACAATATACACTAAAATAATAATAATAAATTCATAACTTAATTACTAAAATAATAATATTTAAGAGTTTTGCGAACTTTGTGAAATAGTATTATATTGTAAAATGTTTCATCAATCAATCATTGTTTGTATCCAAATAAATGTATTGAATGTTATCCATATTTTTTTTAATTTAACTAAATTTTAGTGAATAACTAAGTAAGTTATATTAAAATACATCGAAGACTGTACATATAAATTGTTTTAAATTCAATATATAGTGAGTATTCTGATAGTATAATCTAGTTCGTATATAAATGTATTGAGCGTTACGTTAACAATATTCTCAAAAAAACTTCATCTATAAATTTTAGGACGGCAAAAAAAAGTTAACAAATGCGGAAATCTCTGATTCGCTTTGAAATAATTTTGCTTCTACCACACTGTGTGTTATTATATTTTCGAGATCGTATTAGTCAGGTCGTATTTTGGTATGAATAATTATTTGATATTGACATAACTTTTAACTAGGGATGTAACGATACGCCGTTTTGCCGATCCGATACCGATACCGATATTTAAAAATAAATATCGCCGATACCGATTCCGATACCGATACGAATATTGAAATTGAGTTCAAGTTTAGATTAACAAAACTCAAGTGCAATTTTTTACTATACAAAATTACATTATAAGAGAGAATATTTAAAATTTATAAAACATTGGAAGTAATTTTTAAGGAGCTACATTTTCTTTGCTTCCAACAAATCTATATTAAAAATATGCAGATAATTGGTAGAAAAGCAAGAAAAATTGTTTAATTCCTTTATAATTTGAAAAAATACTCGCCATGCTTTTAAAAAAATCGATTTTATTTTAAAGGACATTTATCAACTAATATTCATCTAAATAACTTAATAGCTTAATTATTAAAAGACTTCTAAGTTTATATTTATTCACTTAAATTTACATGAAAATACAGTTCTGAGTTTAAATTCGCATAAAAAATTGTGAAAATGGGTACTTTTTTATCCTTTTTCCTTAAGGAAAAATCATTATAGAATACCGAAAAAGAAATTTGTCCTAGCATCGCTTCCAATTCGGTGATTGGTAATCGAAAAACAGAACTTCTTGCAAGGGCAAGGATATGTAAAACTAATTAGAAATTATCCAAATTTGCAATACTTCCAGATCGCGAATTCTACATTTTCATGACTTCTTTGGAGTATCTCTTTTTTTGCTGGAATAAGATTTAAAAAACAACGGCTTGAATTTGAATTCATGGTAAAATTAACAAAAAATAAATAATTTTTTTTACAAAATAACAGCATAAAATATTATTAATTTTTAAAATTGATATTAATAAGATTTAAAAAATAACGAAGTGTATTTAATTCATGGTAAAATCGAACAAAAATAAATTATTTGTTAAAAAAAACTCTGAACAATTTTTTAAAAGTATCGTCGTATCGGCAGTAAAATATCGCCGATACCGATGTATCGGAAAATCTGAAGTATCGCCGATATATCGGTATCGGTATCGGTATTCGTTACATCCCTACTTTTAACATTGTTGGTCGATTTTATTAAAATTATTTTTATTTGAAAGAAGAGTTTTACTACTTTTCGCTTATGTATAAATGTTTGTAAACGAGTATTTTAAAGGATACAGTTTTTTTATTTTTCCATGTAAACCCAAGGAAAAATTTAAGAAGTGCTCATAACTTTTAATTTCGTCCTGCGATTATTATAATTTTTTGTTTTCAGAGAGTAGATGTATAGTGCTTTCAAATCCTATACTAATTTTTGGTGGCGTATATTTTCGCAAAACGCGAAAGCAAATGTAACGCTCAATACACAAAAATGTTAACAAAATCGGCATTGCAATATTGAAAATTCTGTTAATTTTTCTGATTTTTATCCCTAACTGTCTATATATAAGTTAACCACTGTGGGACTAACTAACTGGTCTATGTAGATGCGACAGTGAATAAAATGATATATATTTTTGAAAATTGGCTTTTTTTAACTAAAAGTGCTATTTTCGGATATATAATTTTTTTTAGTTTCTTCTGGGGGTCGAACAAATGCTTTACCTTTCAAACAGTGTATCTTTGAGCTCTGTAACTCCAAAAATTTTCGATATATATATATATATATATATATATATATATATATATATATATATATATATATATATATATATATATATATATATATATATATATATATATATAAATATGTAAGTAAATTAAATTTTTTAGATCTATTTTTTAAATCTTGATGACGTCATATCTTTTTAACTAGGCGACTCAGAAACTTAACATTTTATACCTGCTTTTTAGTTATATTAAAAACACTCCATTTATCAAAACCGGAATGGGAGGCGTCCATTTAACCTTTTTTCTTAATTTATTTGGGGTGGAATAACTCTATAGTTTTATTATATAGACATCGCTTTAACAAAAAAATTTTATTTGGATGAACCGTTTAACCACACCCTGAATAAGGAACATACACATAGAAAAAAAAAAGAAATGTAAAATCCACATGCCGCAATTTTGATTGGAAATCATATTAAATTTACATGAAATAATTTGTCGTTTGAGTGTGTTAGTGTTTATTTGTTTTGTTCATTGCTGCAATTCACTGTTCTGCTTAGTTGTGTGACTTGTTGTTTATTCTTACATGTGTCGTCTATGTAGACGACAAAAAACGAATTACCAGCGAAAATTTACTGCTGCTGGTTTAAAATTACCATTGTATCATATTAATTTTAAGCGGAAAATTATTAATCTAACATTAAATCAGCGCAAAAACAATTTTGTTATAAACATCAAGTTTCATTTTCAATCGACATGACTATAGCTTTAATTTCAAATAAGTTTTATGTTAAATAATCATTTAAATCATGTTGAATTAAAATGAAATGCATTTTACATACGATGGTATTTATTTAGTGTATAAGTAAAAAAAAGTTTGAAGCTGTTGTGGCTGCAGTTGTTAGCGCGTGGACTATCATGCAGGTGGCACGAGTTCAAATCTTGGCTGGGGCAGTCAGCTACAACGAAAACTTTTCTGATGAATATCACGTAAGTAAAATAATTAATAATATAGCTACATTAAAGTCATGTTGTTTCAGCTTGATATAACTTTAATTCAACATGATTCTTCGTGTTGTTTCAATATCAAATTCACGTTGTTTCAACTTGTAATAATTTTGATTCAACATGATTCTTCATGTTGTTCCAATATCAAATTCATGTTGTTTAAGCTCGATATTACTTTGATTCAATATGATTTTTCGTATTATTTCAGTATCAACTTCGTTTTGATTTAACTATACTGGAATATTAAATCAACATGAAATATAGTTAATTGAAAAGGAAAAATTTTATTTCAAGATTATTGTATGTAAATCATGTTGATTTAACATGAAACACCGCCTATGAAGCAAAATCACTACCGAAAAATGTTAAATTAACCTGGTTTTCAACGATTTTACATGGAAATTTTTCTGTGTGTGCTTAAAGGTGGTATTCTATTTTTCAATATCTTTTCAATACAATAAAAAAAAACACAACAACAAAAAAATTTATATATTAATATTTTTATTTGTATTATTATTTCTTTTACAAGCATTTACAAAAATATTTTGTAGAACATTACAAATAAATGAAAAAAAAAATTTTATAATAAAATTTTAGTAAAGTTTATTTATAAAAAAAAATTCAAAACTTTAACGAAAATTTTAAAACTTAACCCATAAAACCAGTGATGCCATTACGAATTTTAATCTCACGGGCAATATAACAGGCAAATAGAATGCCAAAGAACTAAACGAGAAGGATGGAAAATAAAATAGAAATTGTTTTAATATTAAAATAAATGTTTGCTTTGACAAACCTGTAGGACGGCAATAGCAATACCAGCTGCTCCTAAACTAAGTGCATGATCTGCAATAAATTCAGAGAATTCGGTCAGGCAACCCTTAGAGTAACGATTGACGTCTTCGTTATCAATAGTGCAACTGAAGTTACCAACAATACCATAAGGTATTCTACAACAGGACAACGGCAGCGAAGAATTGAAATAATTATGCCAATCTTTAAAGTTCTTAACTCCACAGCAGGTGAACTAAGTCGCCATACAATTTTATTGAAATTGTTTTTTAGTTTAAAGATGTTTTTAATTTTAATACTCTACTTACAGTTGTTTGCACATAGTCCCACAATCTAGTTGTATCATTTACTTTTATACTGTCATACTCCTTCATGGTGGCATCTAATGATTTCTTAATAAGATCTTCTGCCTGATTTCTTAAAACGTAGCCGCTAATACCTGCTGATAGTTCCAAAATGAATATCAAGCCCAAAAGTGCAGAGAACGTTAGGATTAAGCAATAGTTTTCTTTCAAAGCACCCCAGCAGCCAAAAAAGGTGAAGGCAATAATGAATGAACCGATAACAATTAGGAAAGTGGGTATCGAAAAGAATTTATTTACTAGAAATAAATCGTAATCGCGAAAGACAGTACCAACACCAATACCTACGGCTATTAAAACAATGCCAGTTAACTGAAAAAAAATAGAAGAATACAAATTTATTTGATTATAATTTATTTAGGCAGTTGAAAATAAATATATTTAATTGAACGTTATCCAAAATCGCTATACAATTAGGAAAAACTATTTCAAATGTTAAATGACTCAGTTACGAGTAAAATGAGTCATTTATTGAAATTCTTTTCAGATAAAAAAAAACTTCAAAGTTTTATTAGTTCTTAACTCAGGTCGCTGACAAAGAATTTTTTTGTGAAAAATTTTCAACTTAATTGTGATACATGAGATATTCAAGTTCATACACAATTAATTACTTTTGTTAAATAAACAACTAAAAAGTTCGCTTCAAAGTACACTCTAAAACATTACTTCAAATTTACGATCATATATGTATTGTATAAATTTGTGTTAAAAATTTCTCCTTGTCTAAAATTACATCGATTTTGTAGCTATTTTATTAAAGAAAAAACCTTTCAAATTAATCATATTTAGTCTAAGTGGAAAAAATTTAACATAAAGTATAATACGGCTATGACTGAATGGTAGATACGTCAGACTATCAGTCAGGAGGTTCAAACCTGCACGCAGCCAATCGCTTTTTTAGTAAAAACATTTTGTTGAAAAATAATGCGTGTGTAATTTTAGGTCGATAGTAATCGGTAAAGTGTTGCCGACTATTATCGACCTAATTTTCAACAAAAGTGTTTTAGAGTGTATAATAGAACGGATAGCAAATAATTTAATGTCTTATTATTTCCTTATGAGTTTATCTTTATATTATTTATATTAATTAAATCAATAAAAATTTTATTTCTTTGAATTTTTTAACTTTCGTACTATGTCACACCAGTCGGTCACACCAGTCGGTCACACCAGTCGGTCACACCAGTTGGTCACACCAGTCGGTCACACCAGTCGGTCACACCCATCGGTCACACCCGTCGGTCACACCCGTCTCATAAAAAAAATTTTTTATAAGAAAAATAATTTTTTGTCAAACAGTAAATACATAATACAATTAAAATCTCTTTGAATAGATATCTATACCAAAGTTATTGTATACCTTATAGTAAATATTTTACAGAATTCATACTGAAAGTCATAATTCTTTAAAACTTAGATTTGCAAGGTCACACCCGTCACAGCTTTCTGACGACTTTTTTGAGCAGAAATTGTGTTCTATCAGTGTTTACCCGTTATTCAAGCTTAATGTCCTTGTGAGCCGCAACGATTTTTTAAGTAAAAAATTTTATATTCTTGATTTATAACAAAAAATGTGTGTAAAATGGTCACACCCGGCTAAATGGAATTACTCATAGATTTTTTAAGTTTTGAAAACAAAAAATGTTTAATATTTTTTTCCGTCGCGAATTTCTAAATCTGCAGTAATCTATAAATCAGATTAAAAGCGTATCCTGGTACAACTTAAAGAGATTTATAATGCAGACTTTAGAGTCTTTAGAGGCTTTAGAGACTTTCTCAAACTATGTTAGTATATGTAGCTTGTGCAACCTCCTCAATATCAGATGTAATAGTTAATTTCGATAGCCAAATACATATATGTATCTATTAATATATGTGCCTATTATCAGAACGGAGTTAAGTTCGACCCTTTTACAAGTCAAAAATTTGAGTTTGTCTTTTTTTAATTATAGCAAGCTTCGAAAAATTCCTTTCACAGATAAAAATAATTTCATTAAAAAATTTAGCGAACTTAAGCCTGAATAACTAAAATATCTTTAGGTTAAAAAGCATACAGTTCGCCTAAATTGTATAGCTTCAATTGTAAAAAAATTAACGTTAATTAATTCCAACCTAAACGGCAGAGCATAACAGCATTTGTACATAAAGCATGAATGTGTCCACTTTTAAGGTAATCGTAGGTTTTTAAATTATGAAAAAATACGAGAAAAATGCAATTTTTCAACATAAAAAGTATAAAATTGATCGATAATTTAAAATTTACCTCTAGTATTGTTTTTATCAATTTCATTGTGGGTAGTATATTTATGCTGGTTCCAGGCCTCAATGTTTTTAAGTACTAATGCCAATTTATTATTCTTTCTTTATGAGAACAACTCTTTGTGTATTTTTTCCATAAGGATTGTATTTTTTCCATAAGGATTTCTCGTCAGGATTATTGGATCACATCGCGTACAATCAATCGGATAACACTGCACAACAAAATACATGTTTTTGAAATTACTAAGTTCTAATAACTCTGTTTGATAGAGAGCAAAAAAAATATATGCTTGCATCACCGTTTTGAAACCTTACATCTACGACTCGTTGTACGGTAAGTTACATTTTCTCACATTTAGCACATAGTTGTACTAACTCGACATAGGAAATCTTGTAAGCCTTACGTTTATGGTATAAGATGTGCTAAGAACTTTGATGAAAAATACCACGAGAAACATTTTAGCCCTCTAACTCTTCGTGGTGTGGGTATTTTTGTCCCTTGCTTAAATAAAGAGAAAAAAACTCTCCTTGGGCGGTGCACAATGCCTCATAATCGTTTTTCCTTTGACAAAACTCTATAGGCGGGTGATATATTTAACTAATTTTTTTTAACGCACGAACAAATCCTCGTAAAAAAACACAACGCTTACAAGATTACCTATACCAAGTCACTTTAACTATGCGCAAAAGGGAGGGGGAGTTGAACTGCCCCTTAAATGAATCAATCGTTAGAACTTCATTGTACAGTGTTATTAAGATAAAGAGTTTCATACCAAGCTAGCTTATTAAAGCTGTACATACATAAATATAATATGAAGACGCAAAAAAATTCTCGTATTCGTGATCATTAAATAGTTTTGTTCAATACGTAATTAATATATTTCATAAATAACAGCCACCTAAGGAATTAAACAACAAGAAACAACACATGAACGCTAATGGGAATCAGTTGAGCCCTTCCAGAATTATATGCGGTCACATTCTGCTTTAGTGATGTCAGAATTAATTAGACTTTCGTATATTATTTTCTTAAGAAACACAGTTAAGTAAATCATTTGAATTAACCAACTGCAATTTGATATTTGATAACGTGACTAAACATTTAATTAACGGCTGGTTATCAAATTGATATGATTTTGATAAAAATTTGTCATCTAGTTACCAAAAAAAAGAAAAAGAAGAGCAATATTAAAATAATGTGTCTATCACAAGATATAGTTAATACCACAGTGCACACTGGGGTCAAGCGGAAATTGGTTGTAGCAAATATATAACATCTAAACTATTCCCATACGACTATATATCTATGTCATTTTATCATAACTCGACTTAAGATGAGTTAAGTCAAAATCGAGTCTAGGTCATATTCTGGAACGTCTTCTTGTAATCAACATCGCGGCCTATTGTTTTTTAACTTTCTACACTCTAAAGCATTATTTCAAATTGAGGTTCATATTAGGGATGTAACGAATACCGATACCGATACCGATATATCGGCGATACTTCAGATTTTCCGATACATCGGTATCGGCGATATTTTACTGTCGATACGACGATACTTTAAAAAATTTTTTCAGTTTTTTTTTTAAAATTATTTATTTTTTTGTTAATTTTACCAAGAACTAAATTGATTTCGTTATTTTTTAAATCTTATTAATATCAATTTTAAAAATTAATAATATTTTACGATGTTATTTTGCAAAAACAATAATTTAGTTATTGTTAATTTTACCATGAACTCAAATTCAATTCGTTGTTTTTTAAATCTTATTCCCAGCAAAAAAAGACATTGTAAAGAAATCATGAAAATGTAGCAGTCGCAATCCGGAAATATTGCGAATTTGGATAATTTCTAATTAGTTTCACATTTGCTTGTCATTGCAAGAAGTTCTCTTTTTCCATTACCAATCACCGAATTTGAAGTGATGTTAGGACAAATTTCTTTTTCGGTGTTCTATAATGATTCCTCAAATAATTCTGGAAAAAAAGCCGACTTCAGTATAAAGAGTATATACTTGATGGCCTTCCATATAAACAATTTTGAAAATCGGTAAGCCAATGGAGGAATTGTGCTCTAATAAATATTTTAGGTGGAGGCGTGGAAGACTTGCCCCACAGATTTTCGTAGAAAAATTATGCGACCAAACTCTATTGTCCAAACAAAAAATAAATTTTGGAATTCGGCCCATAAATGGAGGAGCTATGCGATAATCAATATTTCTGGGGGAAGGGGAAATCCCGCACAGATTTTGGAGAACAATTATGGTACCAACCTGAAGGGGGTTTGCAGCAAATTTCACAACTGATTTTCGAAAAAAAAACTGTAGTCAAACCCTTTCAAATAAAAAAACAATTTTGATAATCGGTTCCCAATGACAAAGTTATACATGGTTCCCCCTCCCATTTTCGAAAAGAATTATGGGTCAAACTACTAGCGAGCCCTTGCAAACAACACAAGAATTTTGAAAAGCTGTTCACAAATGACATAGTTATGGATTGGTGGGGAGGGGGAGCAAACTAGCTTCTCCGATTTTCGACAAAAAAAAAATTGGGACCAGTTTTTGTCAAACCCTTTCAAACAAAACAAGAATTTTGAAAATCGGTTCACAACTGACAGCATGGGGGGAGCGAATTTCCCCCTCCGATTTTCAAAAAAAAATTATGGGACCAAACTGCAGGCAAGCCCTTTCCAGCAAAAAAAGAATTTTAAAAATCGCTTCACAAATGACAGAGTTATGCGTGTACAAACATATAAAAATAAAAAAAACATACACACGAATTGATAACCTTCTTCTTTTTGGAAGTCGGTTAAAAAAGGATGAAAAATTACCCATTTTCAGAACTTGTTTCTTTTTATGCGAATTTAAACACAAAAATGTGTTTTCATGTAAATTTAAGTGAATAAATATAAACTTTTAGCAGACTTTTAATAATTAAGCTAATAAGTTATTTAGAAGAATATTAGTTGATAAAAATCGATTTTTTAAAAAGCATGGCGAGTATTTTTTAAAATTATAAAGTAATTACAAATTTGTACTGGCTTTTATACTAATTATCTGCATATTTTTAATATAGATTCTTTGAAAGCAATGAAAATGTAGTTCCTTAAAAATTACTTCCAATTTTATATACTGTATTAATATCTATTTTAAATATTATTAATCTCTTACATTGTAATTTTGCATAATAAAAAAATTGCCCTTCTTGAGTTTGATAACCTTCTTCTTTTTGGAAGTCGGTTAAAAAAGGATGAAAAATTACCCATTTTCAGAACTTGTTTCTTTTTATGCGAATTTAAACACAAAAATGTGTTTTCATGTAAATTTAAGTGAATAAATATAAACTTTTAGCAGACTTTTAATAATTAAGCTAATAAGTTATTTAGAAGAATATTAGTTGATAAAAATCGATTTTTTAAAAAGCATGGCGAGTATTTTTTAAAATTATAAAGTAATTACAAATTTGTACTGGCTTTTCTACTAATTTTCTGCATATTTTTAATATAGATTCTTTGAAAGCAATGAAAATGTAGTTCCTTAAAAATTACTTCCAATTTTATATACTGTATTAATATCTATTTTAAATATTATTAATCTCTTACATTGTAATTTTGCATAATAAAAAAAATTGCCCTTCTTGAGTTTTGTTAATCTAAACTTGAACTCAATTTCAATATTCGTATCGGTATCGGAATCGGTATCGGCGATATTTATTTTTAAGTATCGGAATCGGTATCGGATCGGCAAAACGGCGTATCGTTACATCCCTAGTTCATATATACGGCCATGTCACAGAGTTCAATTCCGTTCGGAAACAGAATTCAACCTACCCCATTTTTGTACCAGCTGGTGTCTAAAAAAGAAAACTAAAATACGCAAATTTGTCAGGTGTGTCCAGACTGTTAGCGGCGCTGTTATGGTGCGGTATGCTCCAGCTAGATCTTGACATATTAGGGTTGATTGAATTCCGTTTCCGAACGGAATTGAACTCTGTGACATGGCCGATTGTCTAAATTTGTGTTGAAAATTTCTTCTTGTCTAAAATTACATCGATGTTGTAGTTATTTTTATTAAAGAAAAACCTTTCAAATTAAACATATTTAGTCCAAGTGGAAAAATTCAACATAAAGTATAATACGGCTATGGCTGAATGATAGATACGTCTGACTATCAGTCAGGCGGTCGCGGTTTAAACCTGCACGCAGCCAATCGCTTTTTTTAGTAAAAACATTTTGTTCAAAAATAATGCGTGTGTAATTTAAGGTCGATAATTATCGGTAAAGTGTTGCCGACTATTATCGACCTAATTTTCAACAAAAGTATTTTAGAGTGTAGAACACCAACACAACAGATTTTACATTAAATCGTTATTATCTCCAAACATGATTTTTAGACTTAAGACGCTATGATAAAACGACACAGATATAGTAGTCATAACCAGGGCTGGGACTTTCATGCAACTAAAAATTGATTTTAAGCGCTTAACAAATGCATCTAAAAATTTAAAATATGCGCAAAAATATGCATTAGCCTACGAACAAAGTGCCAAAACTAAAATAATATGAAAATACTATTTAATTTAATTTCTTAACTTCTTATTATTATTACAGAAAAAAACATAAAACAAACGTAATTACTTACTGCAACCGAACTTTAGTCGCATTGCCAGTCGGCAACTGAAAATTAATGGTTGCAAGAAAGGTACGAGTACTAAATAGCAACTGAAATTGACAGCTCTCAGTTGCCATTAGTAGTATAACTTTCAGCAACTGGCAATCCAACTGGCATACTGTGTTGTCATATCGTAAGTTTTTTACGATATGACAACACTGCGATATGACAACACCGTGTATCATATCGCAGTGTTATCATATCGTAAAAAACTTACGATATGACAACACAGTATGTCATATCGTTTTTTGTCATATCGCAAAAAATCTTCACAAATGGCATCACTGCCCATGACTGCTTTTTACGGCGTATGATTAATGACAATTTGTATGGAAAAACTCCTCTAGCGCCAATTCTGTTTCATCATTTACACAAACATGTGTCACATTATCAAAGATTAATTTATTTCGATTTGAACAAAGAAAAATTAAAAAATATTTTATTTTTTTCGAAAACTTACCATAAATACTAAATTAAAAGCAAATAAAACATATTTAATGCAATTCGCACTTCCCGTCAGCAAAGACATCTTTTTCTTAGAAAATTAGTTAAACTGAAAGAGAAAACGAAATATAAAATTTTAACACCATTTCCATTAAAGTTTGTAAAATTTAAAAGCGCAGTAAGACCAAAATTGTATTAAGTTGACTTAGCATAGTTTAACTTGTAGTCATTAATATGTAGTTTTATTTAGAAAATTACTTGTTAGTTTTTGTTTTCAAATTAAATTATTTAAAACAATTTTATTTTAATGATCAGCACTTTTAAGCGAACTATTTACGTAAATAAATCAATATTAAATGAAGGTTTTGTTTAAGCAACATTATTTCTTTCTGTTTTAATCGATTGATATTTTTGTTGTCTTATCTAAAAATATTAATAATAAAAGTAAAATAAATGACGAACTGCAAGCCAATAGCGTTAGCTGAAATGCAAATCCCTTTACAGGTTAACAGTACAATTTAGAGTGTAATGCTGTAAAGAAACTGTTTTGTGAAAAATAAATTTTTTTTACAGTTGTAAATGTTTGTAAACGTCAGGTAACTTCACTTTATTATGCATAAAATGAATATTTATTAATCGATTTTCATGAAGCTCATTTTATTTGTAGTATGTATATATAGCTTTATGCTTAGTTAATAAAAATGGTAAGTTCTTGCCATTTTCGAAAAAATTAACATTTTCAAATTTTGCCTAAAAAGTATATTTTTCATCATTGTGTTCTGAATAATTCCGAAACCATTGAGCATAAAAAAAATGTTGCTACACCTTAAAGGTAATTTTTTGTTCAAGTTTTTAATTGGTTTTTGTAATGCACTTGCACACCCCCTGCCCAATTTATGATAAAATCTGTTGAAAAGCCTCTTCAAAACTCGATTTTTTTTTTGCAAAAAGCATGCAATTTCACTTTATGGTGAATACAATCAATATCTATCTATTAACTTTCATATCGACCCCTTAGCACCACATGATCGTAAGCGACAAAAACTAAATTTTTCAGTGGAAGGGCTTTTTATTGTATTTAAGCTTACGATCAAATTTTATAGCCAGTATTTCAAAAGTTATCAACAATTTTGACATTTTGACGATTTCAAAGTATGAGGAGGCGCATAAAATTTTGATTTCAATAAAAAAAAATTGTTTTTTAAAAATGTCGCTTACGATCATTTCGCGCAAAGGGGTCGATATGTAAAGCTTTTTCTATTTGTGTTATATGTGGCTTTATGATTAGCTCCAAAAAATAGAAAGTTTTTGGAATTTTTCGATCTTTTAATAAATTTTTAATAAATAAAAATGTTCCCATTTTCAAAACAAAATTATATATATTACATCATTGTGGTTCGAATAATTCTAAAATATATATATATATATATATATATATATATATATATATATATATATATATATATATATATATATATATATATATATATTAACGGCTTAAAGGTAATTTTGTTTCAAGTTTTTTAGTGTGTTTTGTAATAAAATTGGGCAACCCTTTTCCAAGTTATGAGAAAATCGGTTAAACAGCCTCTTCAAAAATCCAAAATGTTACCAAAAAGTAAAAAAAAAATTATTCGTAGAATATCCAATTTCTACTGTTTTTGTAGTTGCGGGACCATAATACATCAAGTAAATATAGCGGTACTCTTTGGCATTTTTCTTGTTGCATAGTGTAATTAATAAAGACATAATTTCGAATTTTTTATCACTTACGTGGTTTTGCATTTCATCTGACGATATAGAGCTACTTTATTTATACTCACATGTACTCGTATTAAAACAAAACTTGCAAAAAAGTATTTAAGAATCAATAACCAATAAGCGATATATAAATATCTACTTGTAAATGTAATTGTAAAATATAAGCTTCAGTATTGGACACTGCAAGCAGCTGAAAATTAGGAAAACTAGTTTGCTGTTACAAGGTAATGCGTGGTACTTATTTACCGTATTACTTTGCTATGTGTAGTAATGGCTTTCTATATTTGCATATCGTTATCTTAAAAAATAATATTTAACTACTTTCTTCTTATTGATAAAAATTAGTTATAATTAACAGAAAAAATACAATTTCATTATCAGTAAAGAAATTCAATGAATTAGTATATATTTTGTCTAGAAACGGATCTACAAAAAAATTTGTAAATATAAACAAAAAAAATTATTTTTCAATAAACAAATTGTTCAAATCTATAAAACAATTTATTTCAACATATTTACAAGTTCTAAACAAAATAATTTACTGAATCAAACAATAATATTTACTGGATTTTATGTAATATATCAAACAGTATTCTGGTCTGAGCTTTGAAAATAATTTGTCTAAAAATACTTACAAATTCTAAACAAAATAGTTTACTGAATCAAACAAAAATATTTAGTGGATTTTTTTTTGCACAAACTTTTTCTGGCTCGCACAAAAAGTTTGTGCAAAGAAACTTTTTTTTGGAAAATATTTTTAAGTTTTAAATAACAACATCATCATTAAGCATTTATGAAATTTCGCTTTGTTAAATGTTCGCTTTGTCTGTATGTTTATCTAAAGACTGTAAGAGAATGAATAAGAATTAATGCAACAAAATTATCGAATTGATTCACTTAGAAATTTTTAGTATACAAACTTGTTACAATCGCATTCCTTTAGTTATAATTGTTGTTGTTGTTATTATTTATGTCTATGTCGCAATATGTCGTCATCGCGGTTGTTTTTTTCACGGTATAGAAAACTGGTTTTGTTGTTGTTTTTGTTCACTGATTGAGTAAAGAACATTTACTGAAAATGAATTGTTTTACACAAATTTTTGTTTGAAACTTTTTTGGTTATATTATTTTCTATGTTCATATAGCTTGCTTGTATTTGGAAAATTTATAATAAAATAAAAATTCCAAAAAAAACTAACTTTCTCTGCGTTTGACCTCTGATATCTTGTGACGCGTGCACGACATTATTTGACACTTTTGAAACAGCTTATACAACACACAGTTGTTCCAAGTGGAAAAAAGGGTAATAAATCTGTATCTTTGAAACTTGCGATCCGATTACAAAACGGTGTATGTGAAAATCATAGAGGAGGACCAAAACTTTGAGAATATTGAAATATTAACTGCCGTGTTGAAACTCATGTTGACCTACAAGGTGTCAAATTTGACTAACATGAACAATTTTGTCGGACTCATAACTTTTGCAAATATTATCCGATTTTGATGCATTTAAACTTGCTGTAAAGCTTATAAATAAATAAAGAAAATATAGTTTACTTTATTAAGATATCTTTAACATTTTCAAAGAAATTTGGCTTTGAATTCTAAAATTTTGGTTTTTGGCCTCCGCAAATAGCATGGCCAAAATTTTCTAGAAAATATTTTATGGTTTTCAACACAATCCTTGATAATATGCAGAAAAAATTGCTTAGTTATCTCAGTGCATGTATTCGTGAAAAGGAACCAAAATCAAACTTTGAAATGAGAGTGAAAAATGGCTAAATTTTGACAAAAATAGAGCTTAATTGTTCCACCTTTTTGCTTAAAAAATTTTCAAAACTAACATTTTTTATTTTACTGCCTAATTTGTTAATATTTTTATTTTCTCATATTAACTATTATTGCTTCAGCTATTATTTATCTATGATTTATTAGTACAAGTGTCTGAATTTCACACATAAATAAATAAGTACAAGTATGTTCTCTTAAAGCATAAGCGTAGATACTTTTGCCAGGCATGGAATGGCTTTTGGCACCCCTGGAATGGCTTTTGTCACCCCCAAATATTGCGCAACTTATATTTTTTGGATATGACGAAAACGAATTTCTCTAGGGAAATTGAGCTTTTGCCGCCCCCGGAAAATATCAGTAGCTACGCCAGTATCTTTAAACAACAACAACAACAGTAAAAGCTTTAATTTATTTAATTGTACTCTTGTTTCAGTGAACTTGACTGTAACATGGAAATTAACCAATATTTAATTATTTATTCTGAGAGTATTGGAAAAATAGCATGCAAAGGGTTTATCGCACCTCGCTCCATATGTGTCTGTTTTACTCTTTTATTTGCACAATGTTGTGAAATAGAATATTTTAAATTGACATAAATTAAACAAAAAAAAACATAATTTTTTAATACAAAGTTTAAAATACGCACCTGAAGTAATATAAAACAAATAACGTAAAAAATAAAACATTTTATAACAATTTGTAAATTAATTTAAAAAAAGTATATGGCAAATTAGAGCCGAATGTAAGTTTATGATATGTCTGTTTTTATGATATGAAAAAAATTTGTGGGAATTTATATTGCAAACATTAATAATATAGAGTTAATCCACCTCAAATCAACTAAGAAAAATTCAGTAAAGTGCGACTTTGGCTACCACGTGTTCCGTACGAACACACACATATCAATTTTCATTTTTGTAATTTTTTTCATTTTGGCAATTTTTTCGTTTTGCTTTATCGTTTAATTTTAGTTTTTTATTTCTTAAGTTTTTTTTTTCGTTGTTTTGACGTTTTTTTTTTGTTTTCGCGCTTTTTTCATTTTGGTGATTTTTTTAGTTTTTTTTGCAATATTTTTGTTTTTAGCCGATTTTTTTAGTTTTGGCGTTTTTTTCGTTTAACGTTTTTTTTCTCGATATTTTTAATTTTTTTGCTTTTGCAGTTTCGGGGACTTTTTTCGGTTTCTGGTGAATTTTTTTGTTTTAGCGTTTTTTTTTTGGTTTAGACACTTTCTTTTCGTTTTGGCGATTTCATCGGTTTTTGGCGATTTTATCAGTTTTTTGCTATTTTTTTAGGTTTAGCGCTTTTTTTCTTTTTCGTGATTTTTTCCATTTTTGTTGATTTTTTCCTTTTTCGGCGATATTTTTAGTTTTGGCGATTTTTTTTTAGGTTTTAGTGCTTTTTTTCGTTTTGACGACTTTTTTCGGTTATTGGAATTTTTTTAAGTTTTGTGGCGATCTTTTTAGTTTTGGTGATTTTTTGTGTTTTAGCATATTTTTTTAATTTTGCATATTTTTTCCTCTGAGCACTTTTTTTCATTTTGGCGATTTTTCCTTTTGCCATTTTTTTAGTTTTTGAATTTTTTAGTTTTAGCGTTTTTTTTAAATTTCAAGGGTTTGCATCTTATGGTTTCTAAGATACTGCAAATTGTCTAAATTACATAGTCAAAATTACATTAACTGATAGAATGCCCTTTAATTTTTTTACAGACTACACCAATTAACCCTAACTTTGAAAATTTAAAGTGTCTATATAGAACTGTCTTTATATTACATTATAATTTCAACATATTTCGTAGCTCTTACGGTTCCCGAGAAAACAGCATGTGACAGACAGACAGACAGACAGACAGACAGACGGACAGACGGATAGCATAGCGAAAACAATAGGATTAATTTACACTTTTGGTGTACGTAACCCTAAAAAGGGTGAAATGAATCACACGCTCTCCGATTCTAATAAAATTCGGTATGTATTTTTTTAATAAAACAAAAACACGGATATAAAATATTAGGCTACTTACATAATTACATATAACTCAAGAAATGTTTGATTTACAGAGACCACTAGTATATCGTGTGAAAGGTAAAATTTTTTCGGACCGCATTGAAAATAAAAAAAAAATGTTTATCCAAAGTTATAGATAATAAAAATTACTGATAAAATTTTTTTCAATTCTTCACATTTTTCGCGGTTATCTCGAAAACCGTTGATAAGAATAATAAACGAGCTTCAGTTTCGGCTTCAGCGGTCCATATTTAGAATTAGAAACCACTTTTATTTTAAGCTTAATTTTTATTGCAAACTACTTCAATTAAAAATTTTGTTAATATTTCTAACTTCATTCACAAGTTTGTCTATAACTTTGGTTATAACAATTTTACCACTTTCAGGCTAAGTAGTCTCGGTAGATATGAAAGTGAGCTAATATATATATATATATATATATATATATATATATATATATATATATATATATATATATATATATATATATATATATATATATATATATATATATATATATATATATATATATATATATATATATATATATATATATATATATATATATATATATATATATGTTTTTTGAAAATTTTAAATTTACCTTTTGTAAGATGTAGTAATTTTCAAATTTCGGGAATCTAAAAATGTTTTAAAAATATTTCTGTGTTCCGAGAAAGTTTTGGGTGACGTCATTATGGAGGGTGTTTTATAACCTTTCAAACGGTTTGTATTTTTTTTAAAGAGAAGTAACACAATCAGGCAATTAATGCCTAGCAGTTAATTAATTAATGTGTTATCTTCTTTGTGAAGGGTATAATGTAGAGAGAACAGGTGGTGAAGTGGGAAATATAGAAAGCTTAATTCATTTACAACACTGCTATTGCGCGTCTTTTGTAGATCAGTGTTGCATGCCCCTCTAGTGTCAAGTAGATAAGCTGTTTAGCCATTTTATTAGTTATTATACTTCGCCGACGGTTCTGTTACAATACCGACAAAGGAGGGTGCTGTGAAGTGCATTAGGATATGTTAGTATTAATCGCTGCCGGTACTGCCAAGGTGATCAGTGCTATGCCTTCATCACTTTAAGAGTCTAACAACAGCCAACACAATAACACACTAATGCACATGAGAAAAATTCATGATGTTGTTGGCTTGCCTGAAACTAGTCTTGAACGCAAGATCTCAGGGCTTGTAGTCTAATGCGCTAACCACTCAGCCAACAGCACCCTCAGTACTCAGTCTTAAGTACTTTAGGAGATATTGACAACTCTATTTTTTTAGATATATATTTTTAGATATGTGACGTCATATCTCCACAACCGAAGAAGTTAGATATTAAAAATTTTACATCCATTACTTTAGTATACTGAACAAATTGCACACAAAGTTTTATCAAAAGCGAAGATGGTGATGCCCACCTATTGGTTGATTTGAGTTGGTTTAACTCGTATATGGGTGATTCTCATTTACAATACTTTTTTCGTTTGCGTTGAAACTATGGTAAAGTATTTCATACAATAAACTCATAAATTTTAAAATCAGTTATGTGTATTGAGTGTTTTTTTTAGAATGTTTCATTACTCAGTTTAATTGTGAAAATTGCATTAACAACAGATACTAAAATAACAGCGAAGGTTTGTACTTCTAAATATTTCAAAGTTTTGTGAACTTTGTTCAATAGAATTATATTGCGAAATATTTCGTCAAACAATCGTAGTTTATATCCAAAAAAATGTATTGAGTGTTATCTATATTTGTGTTAAAATACATCGAAGGTTATACATATGAATTGTTAACAATATTCTTAAATAGGATTTATTTATAAATTTTGGGACGACAAAAAAGAAACTAACAGCAGCTGAAGGGTAGAAACCACATAAAGAACATTAACTGTTTACAAATTTCTGGTTTTCTTTGAAAAAAAAAATTTTTTTTGCTTCTACCACTCTGTGGGTTGTTATATTTTCGAAGAATGTATTGGATATTTTGCTACGAAAAATTACTTGAAATTGCCATTACTTTTGACGTTCTTGTCAATTTTAAAATTAGTCTTATTTGAAAGAAAAGTTAGCCAACTTTTTGCTCATGTGTAAGTCTTTGTAAGGGATTATTTTAAGAGAAGCAAATATTTTTATTTTTCCATGTGAGCGTAAGGCAATATTAAAAATGTAGTCATAACTTTAAAGTGCTCCTTGCGATTATTATTAAAATTTTTTGTTTTTAGAGAGTAGATGTATAGTGCTTTCAAACATGAGTATATTTTGTGGTGTATTTTTTTTCGCAAAAATCACTCCCAGAACAACCGCGAAAGCAATTGTAACGCTCAATACACAAACATTTTAAAAAATCCCAAAAATATTAGGATATATTAATTGAGGCGAAATCTATAACATACTTCTATTAATTAAATTGGTAAAGTAAAAAAAAAAACCAAATGTACTCTCAAAATGGCGTCCTCAGTCTTGTTATTTTTAAAAAAGTTGACTTTGTTGTACAGTGTAATTGATTTAATTAGACGTTTTCGACAACAACGAGCTGTCTCTTGCATTTCTCGAACTGGTAGACCACAAACGGCTCTTAATGGAGAAAATGTTGGAAATGTTCGACAATACATTCAGCCATGTCACAGAATACCATTCCGACCGGAAGTGGTTTCAATTCCGTAAGTTGCTTCTTCAGAAAACGAAAAAAGAAAATTTTCTTCGTAATCAAACCACTTTTAAATTTCGAAGTGGAATTGAAAAACACTTTTCTACTGACTTCATTTGCAGTAGATACTAAAAAAACGTGCATACTTTTAGGAGCGTCAAATAAATATGTGGTCATGAACCTTCCATGTTAATAAAAAGCTTAATGTGAGCTTTGCATCTAAAAACGAGAGTTAGAAAACGCCTCAAGGTATAAAAACTTTATCATTGTAAAAACGAAATAGATACAAAATAAACGGAATCTAAAGCACCAAAAATGCACTTTTTCGTAATGACAACTATGGAATCAAAACCAATTCGAACGGAATCTGTGACACGGCTGATTATGTAGGAATATCCAACACCGTCAACCAGGAGTAGGGATGACAGTCCCGAAATCTCGCATACCGAAAAGGTTTTAAATAACTTCAGTAGTTCTAATAAAGGTTTCTTACCACATATCTATGTAAGTATACTTTGTCCGATAAATATTTGAAAAAAAATTTATATTCGATATTCGGCTGCAAAACAAGATGAAAAGCAAGCACGCAAACCGAAGATATTAAAAATTACAAACTTTCTTGGTCTACAAAAAGAGGTGTCGGCTTGGGCTGTAACTGTTAAATTGGCAGCATTACATGGTTTGCGCTTTTCATTATTTATTTCTGCAACTGAACTACGAAAACTGTCATAGGAAACAGATTTAGAGATTTTAATATATCATTGTCGTAAGATATCGTTGGTTTTACTACTAAAGGCGCGCCAACCACGAATGAGTTTATTAAATTTTTTTAAAGCATAAAAATCCCGAAAAATCCCGATCCGTCCCGGAATCCAGTTCTTTTAAATTAAAAATCGCGAATCCCCAGGTTTCGAAAAACCTAGTTCCGTTTGGCATCCCTAACCAGGAGGCATTCAACGAATGCGACGTCTTCTCTTACGCGACGTTATTTTTTATATTTAATAACCCTAAAAATTTCGCATTAATGAAGTGTAATAAAAAAATTTGAATAAACTTTAAAATAAAGAGTTTATAGAATATTTAAACCTGTGAATTTATTTCACCGAATTTCATTTTCTGTAAAGGAATTCAATGAAATAGTAAATATTTTGGCTAGGAACGGACCTTCAAACAAATTTGTAAATATAGACAAAAATATCTCAATAATTTCATTGAAAAAAGTGTTTTTTTTTTCAGTGAACAAATTGTTTAAACCTATAAGACAATTTATCTAAAAATATTTACAAATTATAAACAAAACAATTTACTAAATCAAACAAAAAGATTTACTGGATTTTCTGAAAAATATCAAACAATATTTTTGTCTGAATTTATAAAACAATTAGTCTAAAAATACTAACAAACATTAAACAAAATAGTTTACTTAACCAAACAAAAATATTTACTGGATTTTTTGTAATATATCAAACAAATTTTCTGTCTGGGTCATCTTCATCATCACCCATTAAGCATTTATGAAATTTCACTTTGTTAAATGTGTTCAAGTCTGAATGTTTATCTAAAGACTCTAAAAAAATGAATGAGAATTGACGCAACGACATTAACGAATTGATTCGCTCAAAAATCTTCAGTAAACAAGATTGGTAAAATCGCACTACTTTTGCTATCATTGTTATTGTTGTTGTTACTTGTGTGTATGTCATCATCGGAGTTGTTTTTTACGACAAGGTATTTCTTGTTGTTTTTGGTGCTTGCATCTTAAATAAAAGTCAAACAAACAATTCATTGATTATGTAAAGAACATTTACTGAAAATGAAATTTATTTTTATACAAAATTTTGTTTGAAAATTTTTTGGTGATAAATTTTTCTGTGTTTGCACCACCGTATATATAGAATGACACTTACGATAACATCTTACAGACTGTATTTTTATATTTGTCAGAAATTTTCACAGTTTTAATTTCAGTAATAAAACATGAACTGAGAGGTTGATATAGTACTTAAATGAAATAACACCTGCAGTATTTTGACATTGAACAGCCGATGTTTGAAAGTCTTCACATTTCGCAATGTTTTTCTTATATTTTTTTTCGTTGTTCAGATTGTAATTCTTTTGTTTACTACAACTTTAGAAAAAAATTTACATGCTATTTAAATTATTAAATAGATTCTGTTACAAATACCAAATATTTGTACATTTCTGCTACATGAAACTTTGTTATGAAACTGTTAATTAGTCATTTATTCATTAGAAAGTTCAAGAATATGAGTTAAAAAAATACTACGTATGTAGTTGGGGGAAGTTTTTTAGTTAATTAATAATAACCTTTGAGCATATTAAAGGATAATAATTGATATTGATTTTTCGAAATAAAATTTTTATATCAGCATATGACGTCAATTATTTCATAATGATATGCAAAAATTTTCACACAAGATCTTATATAGATGACAGTTATTAGGTTAATATTTTATAGAAAACATTCTCTAGCGATATATTTCTTTAGAATTCGAGATTCTAATAGTGCTTTTTTTTGTATTACTTTGACGCAACATTACTGTACACTCATAGAAAAATATATCATGCATTAAAGGTGCTGTCATCATAGTTCTGACATCAATGCTATGACAAATGTCATCAATAAAACGAAAACAAACATCAATCTAATAACAAACGTCATCACAGAATAGACATCTTATTATATATTATTAAAGTGTGAAATATGTATAAAAGAAAAAAAATTAAACACATACAGAAAAAACTAAAATACGATTTCAATTACGAAAACTGCAGATGCAATTAATTGTGTTGTTGAAGTTCAACCAACGACTAAAATTGTATATTCAATCACTGAAATTAAAATTTTCAATTACTCAAAGTTTGTAAAATTGTTTAGAAAATTTGGTTTTTGATCACATTCAATTACGAAATTAATTGAAACTAATTTTAATTTCTGATCAAGTGTATTAATTGAAATGGCCATAGGAACTAGCTAATACCACCCCATAATCAATTTCAAAGTATTTTAATAAAAATTTAATATTTTACTTAGAAAGTAAAATATTAAGTTGGGAAAAAGCACGTTAAAAATTAAAATTTATGGAATATTTCCATTTTCTACAAATTTATAAAAAATCGAAAATAGCAGAAACGTGCAATTTTTATTAACTAATCCTAAAGCCATATATACATAAAATGAAACAAGCTAATAAAGTGAAGTCACCTAATTTTTACCAACATAACGAATACTTAGACTGTACAACAAAATCAAAATTTTTTTAATAACGAGTTTCCAACGAATGATTCTGGTACAGGCCAGCAAAAAAAATGTATACGTCTATCGGCGTTTTGAAAGTTTACATCAGGGACTCATGTTAGGGGGAGTTAAATTTCACCACTTGTTGGCCTTAATTTTAACGTGTTATATGTTCAGCACTTTCATGTAAAACACCATGGTTACTATTTTTACAGAACTTTTCAACCCTCTAGCATCCATCGATTTTCTTGAAATAAAGCTTATTTTATTTGTAGCATTTGTGGCTTTATGATGAGTTAGTGAAAATGGTAAATTTTCAGATTTTTTATAAACTTTTATAAATAAAAATTTTCCTATTTTGCATAAAAAAATATGTTTTTCACCATTGCGGTCTGAATAATTGCGAAACCACGGAGTGTATAAGAAAATTTAGTTGAAATTCTTTTTAACCGATTTCAAATTTTCTAGTGTTTTTTGTAATTGAATTGGACTACCCCTTTCCAAGTTATGATGAAATCGGTGTATAAGCCTCTTGACTCCGAAAATTTTATTTTGTTACACAGTGTATTAGGTAAGATATCTTCTTCGGATCCATTTTAAGTTCATATAGTACAGCCGATTCAGCCAAAATATGTACCATTTGAAAGGTATTTGCTTACACATATGCCCAATGTATAATTCAGTAAAATTGTTTCAGTATTTCACGAAGTTATGAGCTTTTAAAATTGCTACTAATACATGCACGTGTTAACGTCCATGGATATTATCTCCTTGGATATTATCGCATGTCTCTGCTATCGGCACTAACAAGGTATGTATGATCACTTTTTAACATTTTTTGGTAATCAGTTTTCATATCAAGCATATTTCGTTTTGTAAGAACCCCCTCCGCTGATTTAAAAGAATTTATCTCCACACATTTTTTTGGCTTTTCTCTAGTTTCTCATTCTTATAAGACTTTTGCCTAAAATTTTTCTACAAAGTTTTTATGAGTTCTATCCATGTGGCTCTTAAAAAAGCTCAAAATATTAAAAAAAATATTTTACGATTAACATACTTAACTTAAACTTCAAATAAATTGTTTAACAAAAGAATTAAATATTTGTTTTACTTTTAAAATTATAACATCCAATAAACTTCCATGTTTCTGAAATTATTTTATTACACTTACACTTTTTTATTTAAAAACTTTTTGCTAATTAATTATAACAGCAAAATAAGCAAGTTTTATTTATATATAATCTCTCAAGTTTTCTTTGAAGTATGTTTGAATATCTATTAAATTTAACTATTTTTGGTTTTTTCCTAAAGAATTGAAGCGTTTAACTAATACAGCACATAGAATTCAACTAAATCACAATATTTAATAACCACATTTAATTACAAGTGACACCTGAGGTAAAATACAAAGAAAAATATTATGAAATTTTCTACATCATATACCACTCATGTGTCAAAATTATAACAGGAGAGTTAATATATCGTATGCTCTACAGTCGGCCTGCAGTGATAACAAAGCTTTTAAAATTATATACATAAACTTTGGAAAAGGAATTTTGTTTTATTTTTAGCGATAGCGATAATTAATAGCTATCTAATCGTATCAAATTTAATAACTCCATGTCTTAATTTTGGAATTTTTTAAATCCCCTATAGAGCACATATTAATATGCTGGGTATATAAAATTCGTTTTAACCGATTTTAATACTATAAATTTTCTCTCTGACAAAGCTTTCTCAGACAACAAGTAAAACAGCTTTTTCTCAACGCAATTTTTAACAACTAAACCATATTTTAATAATACATGTGTTATCAGCCAGTTATCTTTTTTTAAATAATATGTCAAAGATAATATAATACTATACAAACACTTTTTAATTTTTTTTACGAATTGGTTTATATCTGAGAAGCTTATGGAGAGAAAGAAAAAAAAGCTTCTTACCTTAAATTTTAATGCTTGAGAATAAATAAATTTATTAAGAAAATCTTAAAGAAATTTTTTTTGATATATAATAAAAACTAAAATTGCAGTGAAATATAAAAGTTTAAAAAACACCAACGATTTTCTTTATCTAATTTTATTTGCCAGAGAAATATTTACGATAAGTTTTAATGAAACTTTGTTGAATTAATAATTTTAATAAATTTCTTTTTGAAAATATTTTAAAAAGCTTTCAAACTGCATTTTTTTAAAACTTTTATGCGACAATTTGTTTTATAGGCAAAAAAGTAATGATAAGTTTGACATACTTTGTTGCATTGATGCCAACTTTGGCTCTTTTTTACGATATAACAAAAAACGGTATGACATATTGTATTGTCATATCGTACGTTTTTTACGATATAACAACGCTGCGATATGGAAACACCGTGTACGGCTATCTTAGTGTTATAATATCGTAAAAAACTTACGATATGACAATACAGTATGTCATATCGTTTCTTGTCATATCGTAAAAAAGAGCCAAAGCTGGCATCAATGCTTTGTTGCCATATCCTAAGTTTTTTACGATATCGCCATATATACCATATCGCAGTGTTGTCATATCGTAAAAAACTTACAATATGGCAACACAGTATGTCATATTGTTTTTTGTTATATCGTGAAAAAAACTTGATATATAGGATCGCTGGTTGGAACAAAATATTAAAGTTTTATAGCGTAAAAGCTTTACATCGTATATAATCCTGTTATTGTAAAATTCAGAACTGGCAAAAAATTTTCTGAATTAAAAAAAGCTGGAGTTTTTATAATTTTCTAATTTAAATGTTCTAAAAAATTTACGATAAAGTTAAAACAGTAAAAATTATATAAAACAGAAGTGAACATAAGCAATCAATAAAATATTCATATATATGAAATGTATATTTATTGGCCAATAAGAAATATTTTTACGATAAGCAATAAGTTTACCAAGAGCCAGCGGTATATTCGCAAGCAGTATAAAATATAGATTTAAGCTACATAGAATGATCTTCTGTGCGCGGGCTTTAGAGTATTTTGTCTTCTGTGTTTTAGCATTTTAATGACTTTCAGTCAAAGGATATTAATGACTTGACTTGGCCTGTGGCGGACAATCTTAACTGACTAAAACGTTGTTTATGCCATTTTAAATTAAAAGATTGGATTTACAAAATGTTTAAACTTTATTATTAATATTTATTTAATAAATTACAGAAATCAACACACAATTTAAGTTTATTTAAACATTTTTCTCAAAAGTACTTTAAATTAAAAAAGGATAAAACACACACATTTAAACACAACATAATTTTTGTAAACTTAAAATTTCTAATAAAATAAACATAATATCGTATGAGTATCATAAAAAGTTAATAAATCTAATGAATAAGTAAGTTAATAAATCAATTAATACTTTTTTTAGAGAAAATAATCAACCAGTCAATAATTTATGCTGCTGCTGGACTACATTTTCAAAGTCATAAGTGTGAGTTAGAATTAAATAGTTAAAATATATTAAATGGTAGGCAGATAACCAGAGGAACTGCTAATATTTTTTTAATAACATATCGTTTAATATAATAAATAATTAATTAATTATGAAGTTATCAAGTTACTTAAACGTAAAATTAGTTATAGTTAATTTGTTATTTTTTTGTTTGTTTAATTAAATTCTTTTATTTCTTTTCTTTTCTATTACGTGATTTTTCTCGCAATTTCGTTGTTGTCTTAATAATGGCTGATTTCAAACCATGGACATGTTCTTTGTGATCTTCGTCTCGTTTGGATTTATGATGCTGCCTTTCAGGGCGTTCTTTAGCTGGGTTGTGTGACTGGTGATGATGTTGGACATTTTTACTAGAGCTACAAAAATAAGTGAAATTAATTAATTTATTTTTTAGTATTGTATTACAAATTCAAATTAATTCTGTTTTAAAACTAAACTACGGTATGAAGCGAAGTTTAATAACTACCAAAGAATACACAAGTATTGAGGATTAAATTTCTCAAAGAAAGGTTATAAGCTACTTATGAAAATAATAGTAAACACAACGCAGATACGATGATTGTTGGGGTAAGAAAGGTAAGAATAAACGATATACGGAAGTATTTTTTTTTCTAGGGCAACATGTTCATAGTCAGTTGGTAAAACGAAATACGATATGAAGATAAATTGAAAAAAGTTAGGAAAATACCAACTAAAAGAAATTTGTTACGCAAAATGTGTTAAAAGTTTAGATATTGTTAAAGTGTAATGTTTAAAAATATAAATAAAATATACAGCCATGTCACAGATTCCGTTCGGATTGCTTTTGATTCCGTAGTTTTCATTCCAAAAAAGTACATTTTTGGTGCTTTAGATTCCGTTTATTTTGTGTTTCGTTTTTACAATAATAAAATTTTTATACCTTGAGGCGTTTGTTTACTCTTGTTCTTAGATGCAAAGCTCACATTAAGCTTTTTATTAACATGGAAATCTCATGACCAAATATTTATTTGACGCCCCTAAAAGCATGCAAGTTTTTTAATATGTACTGCAAATGAAGTCTGTAGAAAAGTGATTTTCAATTTCACTTTGAACTTTAAAAGTGGTTTGATTACGAAGAAAATTTTCGTTTTTCGTTTTCTGAAAAAGCAACTTACGGAATTGAAACCACTTCCTATCGGAATGGTATTCTGTGAAATGGCTGATAATATTAAACAAAAATTTTAGAGATTTGATGAAATTCAAAATTAATAAAAAATATTTTTGTTACACAACATGACAACAACATTCATAAATATGATTTATATGTTAAAAAAAATTTACGATAATGTGAAAACTTTCGAATTTAAAAATTTTTTAAATTCAAAATTATAATAAAATATTCTTAATCATGTTCTCGAATAGAAATATTAATAACAACATATTTATTAGAGATACATTTACGATAAGCACTTGTACTTTAAATATTAAATTTAGCTTATTTAATGAAAAAATAAATCCTCCCATTATCTCAGCTGCTATATGTATGAGGGGGTAAATGGAGAAAATGTAGTATTTAGAAAATACCATAAGTCTGCCGGCCACGGGCTCTGAGACTAATATATGTTAAAACCAAATTTAAGAAATTTATTTAAGCCTGAAGAATTTAATATTCAACACGAAAACCGGCATAAACATAAATGCAAATTTACGATAATTTTTTGAAACACATATCGCTGATTTACTCAAACAACGACATAAATCACAATAACTAGTTTCAATTTACATACGCGTTAATGGAAAAATTAAATTATATTCTTTTCGTAAGAGATGAGTGAGTATATGTACAAGCTATTTCTACAAAATTTTCCCACAATATTGCATTATTAACTCAAAAATTAAAATTTTCTAGTTATGACGTTATAAAAAGTAACAAAATTCTAAATGAAAGAACAAAAATCAGAAATAAGTAAATTAAATATACATAAGTAATATTCGTGATGAAAAAAATTACGATAATTTTTAAGTTAACTTTGACTTAGCATAAAGACTTAGAAGAGATATTTGATTTACGATATTATTTATAAAAATTAAGAAGTAGAAAAAGTAGGAATTAAAGAAATCAGACCTAAGATATTAAAATGTTAATAACGTTAATAGTCATGCCAAGCAATTTACGATAATATTTAATACAGACTATTATCTCCGTTAAATTTCAAATTTAATTATATATGGCAGTCGAGAAAAATTTAATATCGAACATTAATAACGACTCAAAAAATAATTACGATAAGAAAAATGGAAAAGTAATGAAATTCGAAATTAAAGAAAAATGAAACAAATCCGATGTATGTTGTTAAAATGTGAATAACATTAAAAGTCATGATGACAAATTTACGATAATTTTTAGTACAAGATGATTCACAGAATATTATCTATGTTAGATTTCAAAACTAATTATTTATAACAGTCTGAAGCAATTTAATATCGCACATTAATAATGACACAAATTACGATTAGAATAATTGGCAAAGTAATAAAATTCGAAATTAAAGATAAATAAAACAAATCAGACGCAGGTTGTTAAAATGTAAATAACATTAAAAGTCATGCGAAAAAATCTATTACAATTTTTAGTACAATCTGATCCATAGAATACTATCTCTGTTAGATTTAAAAAACTGTTAGATTTAAAAGTGACACAAACAACAATTACGATTAAAAAAAATGGAAAAGTAATAAAATTCGAAATTGAAGAAAAATAGTGTAAATGCCTAATTCAGATATAAATAGCATTAAAAGGCAACCTCATATAGAAAATGTTATCTATGTTAAATTTAAAAACTATTTATATACAAAATAATCACGAAAATATAAGTGTAAGACATTAATAATAGCACTAATACAATAAAAATTTGCGACAAATTAAATAAATAGGAAGAAATTAAATCCATAGTGAACATATTACGATATTTTTTAGAGATAAGGTGATCTAACCAGCGATGCCATTTTTAGCCTTTTTTACGATATGACAAAAACCGATATGACATACTGTGTTGTCACAAGTTTTTCACGCTATGACAACACTAAGATAGCCATACATGGTGTTGTCATATCGCAGTTTTATCATATCGTAAAAAACTTACGATATGACAACACAGTATGTCATATCGTTTTTTGTCATGTCGTAAAAAAATACTAAAATGGCATCGCTGGATCTAAGAAATATTATTATTTTATATATCAAAATGAGTGATGTGTATATAAAACGGCAAGAGATTTAATATTAAACTTTAATAATGATACGAGCAGCGATGTCATATATATATCCATTTTTTACGATATGATAAAAATGCTATGACATACTGTGTAGTCATAGCGTAAGTTTTTTACGATATGACAACACTGCGATCAGGGGTGTTAAGTATGACGATTTTTTACGATATGAGAAAAAACGATATGACGTACTATGTTGTCATATCGTACGCTTTTTACGATATGACAACACTGAGAAAGCCATGAACGGTGTATGGCTTTCTCAGTTTTTTCATATCGTAAATAGCTTACGATATGACAACACAGTATGTCATATCGTTTTTTGTTATATCGTAAAAAATCGTCATACTTAACACCGCTGACTGAGATATGACAAAACCGTGTATGACTATCTTAGTGTTGTCATATCGTAAAAAACTTACGATATGACCACACAATATGTCATATATGTAGTTTTTTGTCATATCGTAAAAAAGGCTGAAAATGGCATCGCTGATGAGCAGAAAAAACTTACAAAAAAATTTGAAAACAAAAAAATTAAAAATGTAATAAAATTCGATAATAAAGAAAAATAAAACAAATCTGCTGCATATATTTAAAATAGAGCTTACATTAAAAATCATAATACACAAATTACGATAGCTTTGAAGGCAAACAGATCTTCGAAATATTGTCCTTGTTATATTTCACAATTATTTCAATACACAACAGTCAATAGACAGAGCAATAGTTTATATTAAGCATAGAAATATAATGATATGAACAAAAGATACGATACGATTTTTAAGTTAAGAAAATTGAAAAATAATAAATTTCAAAATTTAAGAAAAATAAAACATACGAGCTGCAAATTTTTAAAATACAAATTACGCTAAGCGTCACATTGAAAAAATTACGATAACTTTTAAGACAAGCTGAATGTCTTCCTTGCTATATTTTTTATTAGATAAGTATAAAGTAGTAAAAAGCAAGTTTATGTTGAATTTTAATAATGATATGAACAGAAAACAAATTACGATAAAAATTTCAAAAGAAGAACATTGAAAAAAATCGAAATTAAAGCAAAATAAAAGAACTTAGCTGCCAGTATTTAATATACAATTACAATTAAAAGTCACATTGAAACATTTACGATAATTTTTAGGACAAACTGATCTTTGAAATTTCGCCCTTATTATATCGAATATAAAAAGTACTAAAGTTCGAAATTAAAGAAAAATAAGACAACTGAGCTATAAATATTTAACACACAAATAATTTTAAAAGCTACGGTAAAAAAATTATGATAGTTTTGAAGAAAAGTTGATCTTTGAATATTTGTTTCCTTATTATATTTCATGCATAAATATAACAATTGACAAATAAGTTCATACTGGCCATTAATATGTATGTATTAAGATTACCACAACCTTTTGAAAACTGGAATTTGGAATATATAATAAAATACTAAATTAAAAGAAAATTAAACAAATCAACTGAAAGTATTAAAAATAGAAATATTTTAACAGTCGGATTGAAAAATTACGATCATTTTTAAGACAGAACGATTTTCTTTCTTTTTATATATTAAGTATGAAACTGCAGAAAAAAAGGTTTGCATTGAACGATGTAAACAGGATAAAACTTTGATAACCAGAAAATTTAAAAGCTAACAAGGGCTCAGAAAGGGCTCAGAAATAAATAAGCAAAGTATGAATAGCCTAAGTATTCTTGCTGAAAAAATTACGATAATTGTAATGACAAGCTGATTATCTTCCTTGTTATATTTCGTTATTATTTTAGTAAAAGATTGTAGAAAGAAGTTTATATTGAACACAATAACGATATGAGCAAAAAGAAGACTAAGACTTACGATTAATTTTTGAAAATAAGAAAATTTAAAAACTAATAAAATTCGAAATTAAAGAAAAATACAAGAATTCAAAAAGAAGTGTTTTAAATATAAATAACATACAAAGTCGTGGTGAAAAGCTTACGATAATTTTTAAGACAAACTTATGTTAGTATATTACTAAGTAAGTACTGTATTTTTAACTAAACAAAAGCCGAAATTCAGTATAAAGAAAAAGAAAAACTAACTACTGAAAGGAGAAATAAAAAATTTGCCATTTCTTACTTTGTCAAGAAGTAAAAATATTTCCAAAAATGTTTGTATGTACACATGCATTTGTAAGTTTTACAAACAAAATATGTACATAAAATGGGATGTTGTTGTTGAAATTTCTTTTTGAATGGTAAACAAAAATTTTGAATTCGTATCGTTCTGATCGTAAAACATGGCGTATTATTAAAAAAAGGTGCAAAATTAAATTGGTGTAATTTTTGTTGTTTGATTTGTTGATGGTGGTGGGTGTAAATTTTGCTATATGTGTTTTCTTTTTTTGAGTTTTTAAAAGCTTAGTTTTAGTGAAGAGGAAGTGAGGTAGTTTTGCCAGAAAACGTATATGCGAGTATTTTTTGCTTAATTATTTCTTTTGTGCTCATTTTCACTTAAAAAGCATTTATTTTGAGGTGAATTTTGTTAAAAGGGAGACTGAGAGAGAAAGTGAGCTTAGGGTTGGTTGGATGGCCCGATTCTTTCAGTTGTCCCATTTTGCAATAGCTAATGTTTTTTGCTGTACTATGAACATGTGCATATGCCAAATGGTTGATGCGTTGACACTGAACTTCGTACAGTTCTACGCTTCATTCCTTTTCCTCCTGCTTCTCTACCTCCTCCATAGGCTGCTGCAGCATGATGGCGATTGTACGATGAACCAAAAAGATGAGCATGATCATTAACTAAATTCTGCTTATAGGCTTTATTATTAGTGTAGGCTGCCGGTACTGCATACAACATGTAGTTGTCATAGACATGACTAACATCCGAATTTCGCTTGGCTGGTAAATAGGGCAGGAAGGCAAAGGAAGATGATATTGATTGAGCATGTTTGAGGGAGGATTTTCTAGATTTGACCAACATGGCTAAACGACTTGTGGGTCGAGGTAAGGAACTTTTTTTTAAAGTACTTTGATTGGAATAGGAGGGAGGTATATTTTTCTTAATAATTTTATACTCATAAGTAGGAGACTCACTAGCAGGATTTTCTGTATTCAACAAAGTTTTCAAAGGTATGGGAGGCAAAGGAGGCAAAGGAGGTTCTCTTTCAGGCTTAGAGGGTACGGCTATGGGTATAAGTGAATGTTTACGTTTCTTACGCGGTGGCTTACGAGGTGGAATTTTCTCATTTGTTTGTATATCAGCTATATCGCTATATATCTGAGTATCATTAAGGTATTCGCTATGGTATTCGTTTTTTACTAAACTATTGTTTTGTTCGTTTTGAAATTGAGCTAATTTCGTTACGCTTACGTACGTCGTATTATCAGGATTAGACGACTTCGTTTTAGAATCTCTTGTGCTTAAATGTTTGCTGTCTGAATTCGTTGATCTTTCATGGTGATGATGGGAGGTGGAACGACTGGAGTGACCTGTGGGTAAAGAAACATTTTATAAATATATTAAAGTTTTGCATATAATACTTTTTTTTCAAGAAATCATCTTTTATTAGTTATTTTTTGCATTAATTTTTTCCATAGTTATTATTCAACATAAAATCTATTTCTTAACTAAAATAGAATAGATATGTGCTTTGTGCTTTTAGGCCAAATTATAATATATAGCGTGTATTTTTGTGAAGTTTCTAGCTACTACTTTAGAAACTTTGTTTGTTGTCTAACCTAAATCTTTTGTGTAAATTTCTTGGCTGTGTAGCACCCATTATTAATAGGCTCAATAGTAATAGGTCTGTAAGAAAAAATGTATAAACAATAATATAATAATTTACATATAAATTAACTGACTTGAGAAAAAATTATATATAAAAAGAAATCAAGCTAAAGCTTATTGTAAACCTTTGCCTCAATTTATTTTCGACGTGCACTAGCAGCCGATTTTTGTAAAAAAATTTTCTAGTGTAATTCTTCATTTAATTTATAATTAAAGTTTACTTTATTTGGGCGCACCACTGCCCACTTTTCTTATAATAATGTTGTATAGAGACAGATACTCAATGTGTGTGCAAAATTTCATATGAATCGGTTAAGTAGAATTACTTGGAATAGAAGTACATATTTACTTTGTATGAGTGTGGTAGTGCCCATTGCTTTATATGGGCATGGCACTGCTCACTTTTGTTATAATTGAATTGTATGGTAGGAGGAAGTACATGTGTGTGTTAAGTTTAATAAAATTCGTTATAGGAGTAGTTCAAAAATATTATTTACTTTGAATGGATGTGGCACTGTCCACTATTCATATTTCTGTATTGTCACGTGACTATTAAGGTTAAGTAGTTGAAAAAACTTATTTACTTTGTCTGGCTATGACATTGCTCTCTTTGTCAGATATTCTATTAAAATTTCTGTCTTGTGACGTGAACTCAATGTGCATGCAAATTATTTAAAACTTTTTTACTTTGTGTGGGTGTGTCACTGCCTACTTTTCTAAACGTAGTGTTGTATTGCCACAGGTATTCTATGCTTGCACAAAGTTTCATAAGAATCGGCTAAGAAGAAGAAGAAGAAGAAGAAGAAGAAAAACAAGTTGAAAAATAATTTATATGGGCGTGGCACTGGCCAATTTTTTAATCACACTGTTGTATTGTCATACGCACACAATCTATAATCAATATTTTATTGGAATCTGTTCAATAGAAGTAGTTGAAAAAGTTTATTTAATATAAGGGCGTCGCACTAACCACTCTTCTAATCATAATGATGTATTGTCACAGGTGTTTAGTATAGAGCCAGGCAAAGAGAAAACTAAATAAATGAGAAATAGTTTGTTGTTTAAGTGCGTTGGTGCTTAATTGCTTTGTTGATATGTACAACAGACTGTTGTGCTCTTGTTGTTCTTTATTTTGATTGTTTGTGATGTGTGTAAATTGCCGGCTGTGTATATGTAAATTTTTGGCTATTTAGCTGACGAACGTCATGGTCTATGACAATTATCGGCTGCCTTGGGTTTAATGCGTGTGCATAGTTCATTAACAAACGCTTTAGTGGAAATAATTGAAAGAGTATTTACTTAGTATGAGCAGGTCACTAGCCATACTTTGTAAGGGTGTGACACTGCCCGCTTTGCTATTTATAATACTGTATATACATCTGTAATATTTTCATACGGATTCATTAAGTAAAAGTAGCTGAAATAATAATATTTACTTAATGAGGGCATTGCACCATCCATCTTTCTAAGCACAGTATTATATTACAACGTAAAAAGTGTGCGTGCATAGTTTAATAACCAATTTTTCTAAAACTTTCCTGAAAAATGATATTTATTTTGTATGGGCGTGAGAATGCCTACTTTTCTAACAGTAAAATTTCCCAAAAAAGCGTTTCAATAGAAGGAGTTGCAAAGTTTGGACGAAGCTCTAAATAAAACTACATAACAAAAAATTTTGGAAACAGCTAAAAACTGAAGCCCGACAATCCTAAGCATCACCTCTAGTTATACTTATATTATTATAATGGTATTTTCTGGTGATTGATATGATACTTATCGCAATAAGTTTTAATATTCTTAAATTTTTACATGGCCGCCATATTGAATTTGTTGTATATCGTTAGAACGGAATTTTTTATGACCTTTAATACGATACCCATCACGATATGTTTCGATGGTTCCTAGGTTTTGGTCCTTGGCCTTATGCTGTTCCATAGCCGCTAGTTGGAATTTGTTATATGGGCATTTCCACAGAAAGTCATCATTTTGTCATGTTACGTTACCAAGCAATTAGCTTGTATTTGTAGAGTCATAGATTTTTTCCCCTCTTTAACCAAGTGTAGAGCCAACCACAACACAAAAAAGTTAATAAAAAATATGTCCTTTAAGCTTAATTGCTTCGTGACGTAACGTAACGTAACAAAATGGTGACTTTCCTTGGAAATGTCCATATCCTGTTGGAATAATAATTGTATGCTTTTTAATATGATACCCATCACGATAGGATTTGATGATTTGGAAATTTCGGACCCAGGCTTTTTGTGTTGTTCGTTGGCCGCCATTTTGAATTTTTTAAACTTCGCTAGAATGGTATTTTTATGACTGTGAATATGATACCCATCACGATATGTTTTGATGATTCTTAATTTTTGGGCCCTGGCGCTATATCGTCCAATAGCCGCCATTTTGTATTTATCAAATACATACATACATATATCGTTAGAATGGTATTTTTATGCTCTTCAATATGATAACCATCATGAAACGCAACATCACCATTGTTCAAGTGTACGCCCTTACCGAAACCACGTCAGTAGACATAAAGTTACAATATTATAGTGAACTAGACAAAGTCCTCTAAAAAACACTTAAAGGAGACATACTAATATGTATGGGAGATTTTAATGCTAAGTTGGGAAAAGATAATACCTCCTACGAACATGCAATGGTTAGACATGGACTAGGCATGCGTAACGAAAACCGAAAGCTTCTTTTAGAAACATGTAGCCGACATGGTCTCGTAGTAGGAGGAACACTCTTTAAACATAAACTTAGCCATAAAATTACATGGGTCTCCCCAAATAGGAGGACTGAAAATCAAATTGACCACTTCTGCATAAGTCGTAAGTGGAAGCATAACATCTGCGATGTTAGAGTAAAACGTAGCGCCACTATTCGATCTGATCATCACCTGGTTGTCGCTGTCTTGCAGATGAAAGTCTATGCCATCCGTAGCGTCCATCAACGGTTTGTCGGCACGTAAGTTTAATGTTGCAAAATTAAAATCACCCAGCTATCTGCAAGCGGTAGAAAACGATATTAACAGTTTATCAGAACATGAATTCAACCTAAATGATGGAAAGGAACAACGTTGCAATCAAATAAAAGAAAGTCTCTTACAAACATGTGAGCAAATACTGGGACAAGCCCCCATGGGAAGAAAGGAGTGAATGAGCTCCCAAACTTGGTCCTTAATTGAAGAAAGATGATGGATGAATACATCAAAGAACAACGAAAAGTCGCTTAGTAAACGCATTGAACTAGAAAATCAATATTCAATAAAAAATGACGAAGTTGAAAGAGCTTGTAGGAGAGACAAAAGGATATTTACTGATGAACTCGCGTCCCGGGGCAAACGATGCTGCAAGCAAAAACGATACTAAAACTGTTTATGAGATAACGAGAAGACTAAGTGGTAAACATAAACCACCTTACCGCCCCATCAAATCCAAGGATGACAAACGTAGACGATCAAAGAATGCGATGGAGGATGCACTTTATGGAGACCCTCAACAACAGCTCATCACATCCTGAACCATCGAATGACATGTCCGCTCCAATATTAGTTCAGCTGAACACCAGTCCTGCAACTCTGGATGAAATCGAAGCCGCTATTAGAAAACTCAAAAACAATAAATCGCCAGATTTTGAGCGGACTCCACCTGAAATTATCAAAAGCTGCCCAGGTAAAATGGCTACGATATTTTATTCACTCTTCGAGAAAATTTGGGACAAAAAAAAATTACCAGACAATTGGCTGCAAGGAATCCTTATAAAAATATCAAAGAAAGGGAACCTTTCGCAATGTAAGAATTATCGTGGAATCTCACTTCTCTCTATAGCATCTGAAATACTTACAAGAATCCTCCTAGAAAGAATAAATGATACAATAGAAACGTAATTGTGTAAGGAACAAGCAGGCTTCCGGTCGAACAGGTCGTGTGTTGACCATATAAACACACTAAGAATTATCGCGGAACTAGTAAAAGAATAGCAAAGTAATCTGTATCTCACTTTTGTAGATTATATTACGGCATTTGACAGCATATTCCATTACAAAATATGGGATCTCTTAAAAAAACACTGGTATTCCACATAAGATAATTAATCTTATAAAAACTAATTAATCTTACAAAAACTTTCAATGCAGAGTCTTGCACAGCCGCCGGCTCTTAGAACCATTTCTTCTGAAATCGGATGTTAGACAAAAATGCCTACTGTCGCCACTACTCTTTCTGCTTGTTATAGATAATGTCCTTGAAAATACGGTTGCAACTAATCGTCGCGGTATCCAATCGACCTTAACCAGTCATCTCGTGCATTTAGATTACGCTGACGACATCTGTTTCCTGTCCACTAAACATTCGGATATGCAATTGAAACTTGATGACTTAGTTCTCCACTCAGCAAATGTTGGCCTTAAAATTAGTACGGTGAAAACAAAGGCGATGACTATAAGAACCACAAGCAACAACCGTTCTGTCATCGGTAATGAACAGGTTGAGTTTGTTGATAAATTCTGATACCTGGGAAGCATGGTTTCATCAGAAGATAGCGCAAAATAAGACATAGTACATAGGATTGGTAAAGTAAACAGTGCGCTCTTCCAATTGCGAAACATTTGGATATCAACCATTATATCAGTCAAAACTAAAATAAACATACCCAGCAAAATCTACTGCCTCGACCGAAGCAGGCTTATAAGCGAGAGAAGCTAGTTTTGTTGTTTCTACTGCTTCGAAAAGCGCTTCGAACATGCATGATTTTTGATCGCGATGTCCCACTTTGGAGCTCTTGTTTCTTATATAAAACTGCGCTTCTTTCGAAGCATTGAAAAAGCTCTAAAATCATGTCTCATTTTATCATCGTTAAACTACAGACAAAACAAATAGTGTTTTATTATAAATTTCTCTCTTCCATGCAATAGAAAGAGAGCATACTTTAAATGGGTTTTGAGTTTTCAAATGTGTTAATGTTTCTTTGAAACAATGCGTGCGACAATTCTTTAGAACCTATATTGTTGAAAGATACAATGCTACTGAATATGATTTTGTTTATTTTGGAGTTCGTGTTGGAGAAATGTAAAATGCTGACTAACTTCGTAATTTAAACATTATGAACACTGAGAGATCTCTGCCTTCTTTTTGAGCATCCTCGGAAGCGCTTCAAAAGATAGCATGTGGAAGGCATGAAAGTTTTTTACAGCTTCCAGAAACATAATATTTTTGCTGGGTATTTAAGTCAAATGTTCTATCAGTTATAGCTGCGAAACGTGGCTGACAATAATAGCACTGAAATATAAATTACAAGGTTTTACAAACCGCTCCTTGCGCTACATTTTGAAAATCTGGTGGACAAACGTCATAAGCAATGACGAAATATATAGAAAATGCAACACGGAGCCTATACAAACGATTATTAAATGAAGAAAGTGAAAACGGATCGGGCAAACTCTCAGGAAGGACCCAGATGAAATGAGCCGGCAAGCCCTAGACTGCAACCCACAAGGCAGTAGGAGAAGAGGTCGGCCAAGCACTATAGGGAAAAGAAGCTTGCTTAATGATATCGAGAACAGCGGAAGAAGCTGGAACGAAATAAAAGTACTTGCAAATGATCGAATATGCTACACAGGGAGTTAAGCAGACGGAAGAAGAAGAATATGTCGTTAGAATGGCATTTTGACTCCCTTTAATATGATAGTTATCATGATAGGCTTTATTCATCTTGATATTTCTAGTTCCCAAATTTATGCTGTCCCATGCCGGCCATTTGAATATGTTAAATATAGTTGGTATTGTATTTTTATGCTACTTTATGTGATAGCCATCATGAAAAGTTTTGACAATTCATAATATTTGGTCCCTGCCAGGCGCAGATCCAGGGAAGGGGAAAAAGGGATATTTCCCCCTCCAAAACTAATAAAATATACCTCATTTCTATGGAGTTTCTAAAATAAATTTTACAAAATTGTACGTTTCATCTAAAAGTTCCCCTCCCAAAAGCTTCAGCTGGATCCGCACCTGGTCCCTGCCTTATGCTGGCCTATGTCCATCATTTTGAATGTGTTATATATCGTTAAAATAGTATTTTTCTTCTCTTTAATAGAATACCTTTCATGCTAGGTTTTAATGGTTGTTGGTCACTTACTTGATGCTCTACTATGGCCGCCATTTTGAATTTGTTATATATCGCTAAAGTGCAATTTTTAGGCTCTTTCTAATGATACCCATAACTATGAGTTTTGATGATTTTTAGTTTTTGGTCTCTGAGTTTATGTTGTCACATGGCCGCCATTTTGAATTTAAAAGAATAAAATATAGCCGACTCTGACTATATTAGCGAATTGATTTACATCTCATTCAACTAAATCGGATAATTAGCTTAAGTTAAACCTTAACCCTAACTTTTGGTTTTGCCCTAGTCGGGTAAAAACCAACAAAGATCACCTTTTAATATTGCTGAGAGCAAGTGATCTCCAAGTACAGTCTACAGTTTTCTAATTTTTTTTTTCAAAGAAGAGATGTAAATACCTATATTCAAACTTAACACATTTTTATTAACCATATTTTACCTAAAACTCTTAGATCACTCACCCTTTGCCGATCTTGAAGGTTTATCCTTCTCCTTGTCATCACGCGCCAAACGATGTGACGACAAACGTTGTGAGCTATTCCGCTCATCGTTACGAATGGAACGTGTAGCATGCTTACTGCCCGTTTGTTCAGTTTTCTCATGGCGATCACTGATCGATCGACCCGAAGCAGTAACTGAAGATCGTTTAATTTTTTGAGAATCTCTAAGATCATCTTTTTGATGACGGCCACTACTAGAGGTGGCCGTCGAACGTTGTAATCCAGCATTAAAGCTGCTGTGCTGCCTGTGTTGTTGAGTCGTTGCCGCTCCAGTAGTAGCATTATTATCATGCTTGCACTCAACGCGTTCTCTGTGTAACGAAGAATGCGTGGTACTTGATAAACGCTTCGTATCACCCTGATGATTATGATATTGTTGCTGAGACGACTGGCGCAAGGTCTTGTCATCTCTTTGCTGCTTGTTTCGTGTGCCTAAAGTAGCCGAGCTAGTAATACGTTTTGTTTTTGTCCGAGAGCGATCCTCTCGACGAAAACTGCCAGCTGTTCGCTTACGCTGTTGTTCCTCACCCGAAGAATATTGCGAATTTGCTGATTTTTGTGAATCTAGAGAACTTGAACGACTTTGTGTAAGTTTTTGTGGCTTATGCTTTACCATTTGTGTGGATCGAGAAGTTTGCTGCTTAGCAGCATCATACTCCTTTTCACTGGACAAAGAACGAGATCTAGCCCTGGGGCAACATTCTATGGATGATTGAGAAGAAGTACGTTCCCGTGAGTTATTCTTAATGCTGGTAGGCGAGGGTGTAGAATGGCGGGAAGTTTTCTTAGCTTCAGAGGCATAAGTGCCGCGTGAAATTTTAACTGCTATGCAGGTATCATTAATTCTTTCGGTTATGGATTTTTCATCAATGGTTTCAAGTGGTTTGGAATTGCGTCTCTGCAGAGAACGTCTACGCCGATCCTTAAAGGCAGCTTCATCGGAGAGTTCCTGTTAGAAATTATTTATAGAGTTCAATTTGTTTTGCAGTTGTATACGGAACCAAAAATTCAACGAATGAGCTTATTGTTTCACTATACAATTTTTCATTGAAATTGAGAAAATTCCAAATGAAGTTGAGAAATTCAATTTCAAATTGAGAAAATTCCAAATGAAATCGAGAACTTCAATTTTAAATTGAGAAATTTCCAAATGAAATCGAGAATTTCATTTTGAAATTGAGAAAATTCAATATGAAAATGAGAATTTCGATTTGAAATTGAGAAAATTCCATATGAAGTTGAGAAATTAAATATCAAATTGAGAAATTTCCAAATGAAATCGAGAGCTTCAATTTGAAATTGAGAAATTTCCAAATGAAGATGAGAAATTCAATTTCAAATTGAGAAAATTCCAAATGAAATCGAGAACTTCAATTTTAAAATGAGAAAATTCCAAATGAAATTGAGAATTTCAATTTGAAATTGAGAAAATTCCAAATGAAGATGATAAATAAATTAAATTTCTAATTGAGAAAATTCAAAATGAAATCGAGAGCTTCAATTTGAAATTGAGAAATTTCCAAATGAAATTGAGAATTTCAATTTTAAATTGAGAAAATTCCAAGTGAAATTGAGAAATTTTAATTTCAATGAACCATTTTATATGGAATTTCAATGACTATTTTCATCGAAACAACGTATGTATACATTGAATGAACATATTTTTGCAAAAAATTAATGCATCTAAGCCAATGAATTATGAATTAGTTTATCTTTGAATTAGTCTATGATTTGTGAATATCTAAATCTATGAATATATGAAATAATTTATGAATTAATATATCTAATTGACGTATTATAAATTGATTCATCGATGAATTATGAATCTATGAATCTTTGAATCTATAAATTATGAATCTATAAATTAGTTTATGAATCAATTAATCGATTTAATGAATTAGTTCATCTATGAATTAATCTATCTATGAATTAATTTATGAATCTATGAATTGATGAATCTAAACAATGAATTATAAATAAATTCATCTATGAATTAATTATGAATCTGTGAATTAATTTATGAATTATTGAATCTAGTTAATGAACTATCAATTACCAAATCTAGGCCAATGAAGTTACATATGAATGTAAAATTTTTTTCAGTACTTACCCTTAAAGTTTGATCGGCATTTTTATTCATTTCACTTAAAATCATAGCGTCTCTTTTCAAATCCATTTTACGATCATATTGTTCGGGTGGGGTGCCTGCTTTAACCACAAAGATCGGAGTTATATCATTGGCTATATTCTCATATAAATGTTCTTCATCCTCATCTAGCTCGGCTTTCTTTTTTAAGCTGCTACGTTCGCTTGGTTTTCTTTCAATGGGATTATGTTTTAGCAGATCTGGTTTGTCATTATCCAATTGCCATTGTTCTCGTTGTTTTGCCTCCGAGGAAGAAACAGATTTCTCTCCTGGAAGTTTTCTCAAGGGCAGAGAACGTTTTGGTGAATTTCTAAAATTTGTGTTCGATGTATATTTCGATTTGGGTTTTTCGTCTTCTGATGTCGATAATGGTACTCCAAAATAGGATAGTTCATGTTCTCGTAGCTGACGGGCTCCGCGGGCTTCTTTAATTATTTTCAACGAGTCCTTGGTAGGTAGACTGCTACGGAAAGAGTCCCGTTTGACAAGTGGCTGGGTTTCTTGTACTAAATAATAGATAAATAGGATTTTTATGCAAAATATCTTGTAAAGACTTAACCTTGGAACGCTATCCAGGGAGCTCAGGCACCCTAGCTTGTTATTTTTTCGACTATTTTTAGGTATTATATAAATATATGACTCTTAAAAAAAATGAATTTTTATAAATATTTTTGAAAATCTTACTCATGATGATGCAGAGTGGTGCTCGAGTACACTGGGTAGAAAAATCAATGTCAATTATGGATATTAATGGTACTTACTAGTTGTAACGGTTCTGAGTTTGGCTATGGGAGGCACTACTTTAAGTGGTGGCTGAATTTCATTAGCGCTTTGCGGTGAGTGAAGTTTAATGCTCATGACATTCGATTTAGGAAGTTCTAAAATAAAACAAGATAAGAATAATTAAATAATTAAACAATCAAATATCTTATATCCTGGCTACAAAAAAAAAGCATGAGCAAATAAAAATGATCATGGACCTGGTGTCTCGTGATGTAACTAATATTAAGTTGCAGGCCTCCGTGAATGGTGCGTTGTGCTCTTAAGTACTGTTACATAAAATTTATTTGCTAAAAACTTTTCTAATTTACGTTTAAAAACATTTCTTGCATATTAACTTAAAATTCCTCATACTAACCATACATTTAAGTTTATTCTTATTATGATGATCTACTTTTTCTTAATGTCGAATTCTAAAATCTTAAGCAAGTATTTGAAAAATTACCTGTTTTATCCCAAGTTTTGTTTAAATTTCTTTGCACACCTTCATTCGCCTCAATTTTCCATATAGTCTTTCTAGCTTTTAAGCGACTCCAGCTATTCGTATCTTCCAGACACTGATCATCTTCATACGAAGAACTGTCTTGCGTTCCACCACCACTATCACTTTCAACTTGTTCCTTAAAATATCTTTTGACTTCCTCATCAGCACTATCTTCATCTTGCGACATGGTAGCAGCATCATAAATTAATCTTAAGCGTTGTAATTGCTGGCTTACCGGTAACTGTTCATTACCAAGAAAGCTCAAACGTGGCAGAGAGTCATTGCGCGTAAAGGAGGCTCCCGAATCGGTGGAAGTTTTTCGTGAATCTTGTGAATATTTACGTGACAAGTCCACCGTGGACCATGATGATGTAGAAGAAAAACTCGTAGACTTAAACAAGTTTTTTATTTCACCCAAGTTGGGTTGCAAATAGTCCAAGGACTCTGTGGAGTCTTGATAACTGTCTGATCTCAACATAGCTGTAGGTTTGGCTACAGCCGTTTCTATGGAAGCCATACTTAAACGTCTCATGGCCTCATCAAACTCTGTAGCTGAACGCATTGTCTTTATGATTAAGGTGGTCGATTTTAGTCCCTCATCCAATATTTTCTGATGTGCTTTCAAATCATGCATTAGTAGCTCTTGCACCGTGGTTCTACGTTTTAAGTTTGTTGTAAGACCTGTTAGCGAGATGATGTTTGAGTTGATTGATTGGTTTGCTGATTGTTTTTGGTTCATCATTTTTTAATTTTTTTTTTGTTAAATTATTTGTTTTAGAAGTTTCAATTGAGTTTTTTTATAGTGGTAGGTAGTATTAGAAAAAGTTTTTGTTTTTAAAAATCTTAAGTTTTTTTTTAATGTACTAGAGTGATATACGCAGTTTAATGGCATTATAAGCTTTTAAAAATCAAAGAAATTGTTTTATAGTTTTTATTTTTTGTAAAGAGTTTAAAGAAAAAAGAATAGTAGTAATAAAAATTAGTGAACTTAGAAAAATAAAAATTAAAAAGATAAATAATATTTTTCAAACTAAGATTGTTGATAGGGTTAACATGCAAAGAAGCTTTTATTGATACAATGCATACGTTACTAAAAGCTTCACAAAGCTTTTCACAAATAAGCTAAACAAATGCAGCAACGTCGAATATTCTCAAAAAGCGTTACCGTTGAAAAATTTCAAAAAGGAGGAAAAAGGGGATTTTCAATATAAAAGGAGCATGAAAAGCGAAGTTCTAAGAAAAAAAGGGTAAGAAAAATGTAAACAAAACACAATAGCCCCATTCACAATCTAAACAACAGTTGTTAGTGGTGAGTATCAATATACTATACCATTTTGCAAATGCAACGATGCAAGACCATTTGCACAAGATTGTGAATTGGGCTTATGTGTTTCATTTGTAATAATAAAGGTTTGCACACATATTTTTATACCCATTAATACATAGTTCAGTTGTGTTAATTTTATTTAAAAGTTTACTAACTTTCTGTTTGCTTTAACTTTAGTTTTAACTGATAGTTAAAGATTTTCTTTATGATTTTTAGTCGAAAGAAATTTAATTATTTCGTCTTGAGTTCGGTTTTAATTAAATTTTTGAATTAAATTATATTATTATTTAGAGAAAAATGTGAAGCATATAAACAAAGAAAAATTTTATTGCACGGAGGGTTGAACTGACATGCTTGGAGACGTCCCGGTCTACTCAGCAGAGTTTTTTATCGCTTAGACCACTCGATCAAAGTCGCTGGTTTTCAGTCAAGTAGTTGAATATCATTTACCGTTAATCAATTCATGCTGTCACTCTTAGAGCTGTTTTTTCAGCTTTTTAATTTGATAGTTATTGATATTCACTTTTAATTCTTCTTCCTCCCATTTGAGGCGAGTCGCGTTTCTCGGATCTCTGTCCTTACAGGCCTTCAGCTTCTGATAGTTAGTTACATCCTCCTTAGCGTTAGGTTGTGCTTGCACCATACGGTGGTATTCGCCCGGCATTGGGGTTGTAGTGGTGGGTATACGATCCGATTCGAAAGCCAGATTAAGCATTTCCTCTACTGTAGTGGAATCTCTACGTCGGATATACGACTAATAATCTGGTCTTGAATTCCGAAAACTTTTTGCTAATTTCTGGCTCCCAGTATGGCCGATGCCACTCAATGAGTAGCAAAAATTAAAACATATAGAATACCATTGAAGTGGCCACGCTATGAGCGGCATTTCTGAGCGGCATTTTTGAGCGGCAGGAACGGCGCCGCACAGGAATAGAACTTGTTCTAATTTTTAGTTCGTTTCAGAGCGGCAAACAGTAAAAATTACTAATATTATGTTTTCAAAATTTTAATGCCATTCTTGGAAAAATGGTAAAAAATTTGGAGCAATTTTAAATTGTAGGAGAAGTCGAAAATGTTCTGCTTATTTTTGAATATATAAAAATAAAATAATATGTCAATATTACATTGAAAACAAAACTCAAATATGCAAATCTGTTTTTTTTCGATATAAGCTGCCGAGCGAGAATTTCTTTGCTATTTTCAAAAACATTCAGTTAATATGTGTGTTTCTCCAGTAACTTTTAGTTAAACAATTTTACTACATCTTCCATAGGAAAAAAGTATTTAAATAATGTTTAGATGAAATTACACAATAGTTACAATACAATTTTATGATCCAAAAAATTTTATTTATTTTATTTCCGTACTGACTCGATGAAATTTATTCGATGCTCCATAGTTAGCATCAATGATTCTTGTTCGGCATGCGGATTGGATGCCGAACGAGATGTCTCGAACTTCACTGGCGATGTTGGTAATTATGTTTTTTTATAAAGTCCCTGCTCGGGCGCCATTGTAACGGCACGTTTCCGCTGGTTGCTGAGGTAGACTCAGCGGAGTCCTGGGTCGTAGGAAAAATCAAACGCTTTTCCTTAAACTTTATAAAGTTTCTCTTTGTTAAATTAAATTTAAGTCTACTTTTTTAGAGAGCCGTAATCTCGAGAGAACCGTTAAAATTAAAAAACAATTTGAATATTTATAGAAAACTTAAATAAATCTCCAGACAATATAATAATATTGAGAATAATGTAATGAATAGCAAAGATAATGCAATATATGAGGCGCTAAGTTCCAAAGCTCCTTACTTGCATTTGAAAAAACATCATAACTTTCAATAAATTTTAAGAGATAATACCGCATTACTTTATCTGAAGTGAAAAATACACAAAAACTTTTCTTTGCCCTTTATAAAGTATACTGACAGTTGAGAATGAGCTCTAGAGCTCCTTCCTCTCATTGCCTATTGAGAAGCAATATTATTGCTTCCTTGTATGGGTTTCAAATGTAATTTAACGGCTTTTGGAAGTGAGTGCCTCATATAAAAAACAGAAAAATAAAATAGTTCATATAATGATGGTGAGGCAAAAAGGAGTGCATGACTTTTGCCGTCACAAAACATGCAAGTTCAATCCTCCGCGCAGTCAACTTTTTCTTCGTCTACATGATTCACATTTTTCGCTTAATAAACTTTGCATTTGTGTTTAAGAGTAGAAAATTTCCGGTTGAAGGTATAAAATAAAAAAAAAATCACTAATTATAATTGACTCAAATTTGTGAAGAATTGACTCAATTAAAATTTTAATTATAATAATTGTTTGAAAGCTGATATTACTAAATGTTACAAATACAATTACAAATTATATCATAACTTAATTTAAACGAGAATTGTGACAAAAACCTTCACTCGTTGCGGTGAAACAGACCAGAGTCTATGGTGGGAATCGAACCCACAACCCACTAACATAGCGAGACACCCAAAAGCTGATATTAAATAATCTTAATTTTAAAAATAGCTATAATTGGTTGCGCTGCATATCCGTTACTTAATTAATTTTACGAAAATTTTACGAATAGAAAACATAAGTTTTTACTTGATAGACAAGCCAATGACCAATGAATTTGCTTGAGATATTTTTGAAATTTTGCACTCAATATAAACACGTTTTTTTGTTACAATTAATAACTAACGTTAGCGTTTACCAGCGATGCCATTTTTGGGGAGTTTTTTTTACGATATAACAAAAAACCATATGACATACTGTGTTGTTATATCGTAAGTTTTTTACGATATGACATTGCGATATGACAACACCGTATGCAGGGGTGTTACGTATGACGATTTTTTACGATAGGACAAAAAACGATATGGCATACTGTGTTGTCATATCGTAAGCTATTTACGATATGACAGCACTGAGAAAGCCATACACGGTTCATCACTTTCTCAGTGTTGTCATATCGTAAAAAGCTTACGATATGGAAACACAGTATGTCATATAGTTTCTTGTCATATCGTAAAAATCGTCATACTTAACACTTCTGACCGTATATGACTATCTTAGTGTTGTCATATCGTTTTTTGTTGTATCGTAACAAACCCCCAAAAATGACATCGCTGGCGTTTACTCATGCTGTTAGCAGGTTTTAGTATTTAATATACAACAATAACATTTTTAATAGAACTTTAAAATATTTAAAAAATATTTATATATAAATTTCAAATAAAAGTAGATCATCCCATAAGAAGAAATATAATTAACACTACATATTTATTAAAAAACAACATAATAAATATACATATGTACATATATTAACCATATACAGATATAAAAGATTGATTTATTTATATAAAACACTACTTTATACAATAAAACACAACATTTAAACTAAACAAACCGTTTTGAGGAAATAAGATATGAATTAAATTAAACTCACCAGTTTCTTCCCAATTGTTATTAACGGCAGCGGTATTTCCCAAACTAACATTAATTTTGGTGGAAAAGTGGTTTGCGGTTTGGGCTACAGGAGATGATGAGCCCAGTTCTTGTATGCGCTCAGCTACAGATTTTTGTGGCAAAGCATTTAGCAAAGTAGGAGATTCTGATTTGAAAACTAAAAAACATTTAAAATGGAAATGAATATTAACAAGATATTTAACAGAAAAGTTTTAGTAAAGTTTTACTACCTCTTTCATTAATTATTTGATTGCCTGCAACCGGTTTCAACTGTACTCCCCACAGATCATCGGGCTTATCAATATTTTCACCCAGTACATATGGCTTGGGTTTGGCGGGTTTATTTTTCAAAATACCTCTAAGCGAGGTCATTTCATCAGTATCACAATCGGTGGTATCCACACCGCTAGTAGAAGCATAACTACTACGTGAACTTTCTGCATAAGCAAATGATTCGTTGACGGAAGGTATTGTGACGGTGACATTTATTCCCGATTCCTTAGGCTCTGGAGAGCCCACCAAAGGTGCACGATATGCCACCATGGTAGAAGCAATAGCCTTCTTTTTTGTATTCTCATCACCGAATAGTGTAACTGGCATAACCACTCCCGAAGGCATTGAGGAGGGTGTACCAACTGTATTCGCTGTTGAAACAGTAGTGGCTGATTTCACTAGACTTTGTAAAGGACCCACACTAGAACCACGAGGTCTACGTCTGCGAAAATTATTAGTTGGTGGCGGTTTACTATCTGTCTCTACTATATTAACACGACCCGACTCGGTTGCAAAATGTACTTCGGTCTTGCTAAACTCTACACGTTTCTGTTGGCCTCTGTCTGAGTTAGTGGTAGATTCTGTGCAGTGTATAGACTTTGTATAATTTCCCGGCTGATGGAAACCATTTATATGGATTTGAGTAGTTTGCCGGGAACTATCACGCACATACTGGCTTTCATCTACCGCTATGGAGTGTCTCTTGGAGACCGCTAACTCCTCCTCGGGAGAATTTTCTGATTCCTCATAAGACTTTTGGGGCCTAAAGCGTCGTTGAACACTAGAAGCAGCTGTAACCTTGGCGGTCTCACCAAAATGCACTACAGTACGATTGCTGGCCGCTGCTTCGGTTGTAGGTGACCAATTTTGTAGCTCGCCTGATCTACCCAGACCACTATCAGTAGAAGCATCTATTCTTAACATGGCCTTTTCAGGAGGAGACATTTTTTCAAAACCATACGATTTACGTCTCAGATGCCAATCGGTCGAATTAGTATCTCTATATTTCAGTCTGGATTCCAAACTATTTGTGGTATGTTTATTATTTAAATCCTCCTTTTTATTGGTTACCCTATATCTTTCAGGACTTTTTTCGTTACTCCTTTTAAATTTCGTTTGATCATTCACTATATGTTCCACTTCGGGATTTTTATCATTGTTTTGTTGATTCATAAGAAAATCCTCTTTGTACAAAGACTCATCCGATAATTTTTTTAGTTTTCCTCGAATTTCTTTTAAAGATTCAGCCGTCAGAAAGGAATTACGTTTGGGTAATACAGGTGATTTGGTTTCTTTGTCCCCTCCACTACCATTCAATATATTGCTAAGGGCTGCTAAGTCCACATGATTATTACGCATGACTGTATTAAGTCTACGACCGTTTTCCAACTCAGCTCGTATCTTTGATACACTTACTGAGTTGGTGGGTAAATCTAGCGGTCGTCTTGTCGCTGTTGGTGAACTAAATGACTGATTGTTTTTTGTGGATGACTGAAAAGATCTTCTTAGTTTACTAACACGTCGCCACTCGGCTGGTTCTTCACCATCGTCACCTTGTATATCCCACTCAGTACTCAAGTCGTCGGTGGAAATGGAGCGAGATCTTTGCAGGGAGCTTATGGGCGATTCGTCGGGTATTTGTTGCCTTCGCTGGTGACGAGAAGATCGTCTGTAAAGTAAAATTAATTGTTAGAAAAAAGTTTTACTGCCTATCCCACAATGTCGTTAAGAAACTTTCATTCTCATATTTATATTGAAAACAAAAACAAATTTTAGTTTTTTATTATTGTTTTCAATATAAAGAGAAGAAAGAAATGTTCTTATCGACATTGTGGGACAGGTAGTCAATGTTTCGGAATTGTTTGCATTTTTAAAACAAAACATTATTTCATGAACATTTCTACAGGCGGAGAAAAAACATTGTTGAGTTGACCATAAGTTCGGTGACAATACAACATTATGGTTAAATAATTCAGCAAAAAAAAAAAACCGACCTTAATACAAAGATCCCATTACAAAGAATACGAAACGGACGCAATTTTGCGTTAGGTCAAAAAAGGAGGAGGTTATCAATTCGTGTGTGATGGATTTGTATTTTTTTTATGTCATTTGTGTACCGATTACAAAGTTCTTTTTTGGTTTGAAAGGGTTTGCTTGCAGTTTGTTCCAATAATTTTTTTGTCGAAAGTCGGGGGGAAATTTGCACAGAAAAAAACAAAGTTTCGTTTTTGATAACAAAAATCCTGGTATATTTTTTCAAATTTCCTGTGATAAAGAATTCCGCTATATTGATAACAAAATTATTTCAAAAGAAAAAAATATATAAATGAAAAAAAATGTTGACCTGGCTGGGACACGAGCCCGGGCTTCCAGCACGTAAAGCTTACTCCCTACACCCGAGCCATGTCGCAGTTATTTTTTATGAGATAAAACTTGTTTTAAGTACTTATGTATGAAAAGAAAAGAAATAACCGGCATGGGAAAGAAATACATACAACGAAATATTGTATTAAGTTACTGACAAATGTTATTGAAATTCATTTTTTTTCCCAATAACATGGTCTTATTGAATATAATTCTTGTCTATTTTTTTCTGTGCATGCTTAACTCTGTCATTTGTGAACCGATTTAAAATTTTTTTTTGTTTGAAAGGGTTTGCTTGCAGTTTGGTCCCATAATATTTTTTAGAAAAGGGGAAGAGGGGGTTGATTTGTACCCCCACGCATAGCTTCGTCATTTGTGTACCGCTTTTCAAAATTCTTTTTATTGTTTTAAAGGGTTTGCTTGAAGTTTAGTTCCATAATTTTTTTTTCGAAAATCGGTGGTAAAATTTGCTCCCCCCCATGCTGAGCTCTGTCATTTGTGCAACCGATTTAACTCCACCTAAAATGAATCCCAGTTCTAAGCTTTCAAAAGACGTACTATGTATTTTTTTTGTGGACTCAATCAGTCGTTATAACCTTTAAATTTTTCATAAAAGAAATATACACTCAAAATAAAATATTGGTAAATCTAACAAATTTCATAGATTAGAATTGCGCTAACTTATAAAATACAGTAAAAATCAATCAATGGAATTGTAGTTTGGTTGATAGTGTGTAAAACTACTAACCGGAAGGTCGCAGGTTGGATGCATAACAAGGCTTAAGCAATAAGTGTGTTTGTTAAAAAAATTTTTTTTTCTGTTTGTAAAATTTTGGTTTTGAACATAGGTTCTCACAAGCTTACTCATGTTTATAAACCGGACGCCTTTACCATCTCAGCTAACCCATCTTTTTAAATAACGATAACACAAAGTATACACAGACATGTATGTGCTGACTTGCTTGACTTAAATAAAGTAATTTTTGTAAAATAACTATTTTCATTGTTATTATTTTAAATTGGTAATTTTAACCATAAAATTTGGTAGTTTTAACTACAAAAATTTTTAAAAATTAAATTAGCAATTTTAACCATCCAAAATAATTTTAATTTTCAAAAAGCATTTTTCACAAATTTATATTTTAATTCAGTAAAATATAATATATTTCGGTCCTGAACTTAGGTTCTCATATTTGTTACCATCTCAGCTAAGTCATCTTGTTACATAATGATAGCACAAAGTTAGCCATAAACATGAAATTACTTACAACTTTAAAAAGTTATTTTAACGAATGAAAATTGTTGTTTCATAAAAATTGCAACAACAATTTACATTAACAGTAAGTTAACTATTTAAATTGCTTAGATTTACCTGCCATTTTATTTTGAGTGTATATTTCATCATTGAGATCTGAATATATCCGAAAGCATTGAGTATATAAAAAAATAATGTTAGAACGGCTTAAAGGCATTTTTATCTCAAATTTTTAGTGCGTTTTGCAATAAAATTGGTCTACCCTTTCCCAAGTTATGATGAAATCGGTGTAGTAGCAACTAAAAAAATCCGAAATTTTAGAAAAAAAAACATATCCATATGACTAATACTCTCATGGAAACGTCTGCTCAGCCACCTGAGACTGTGGCTTTGCAACCTCGGGCAATGGCAGATAATATGGAGCAATGGTTTCTAGTTCCCTTCGTCCTTGCACATCCTACAGAAATCTGAAGTGCCAATCTCCCAAATACTGGTTCCTGCTCTAACTAAGCAGCACCGTTGCCATTTTTAGCCATTTTTTACGATATAACAAAAAACGATATGATATACTGCGTTGTCATATCGTAAGTTTTTTACAATATGACAAAACTAAGATAGCCATACACTTTGTTGCATTGGTGCCAACTTTGGCTCTTTTTTACGATATAAAACAAACGATATGACATATTGTATTGTCATATCGTATACGTTTTTTACGCTATAACAACGCTGCGATATGAAAACACCGTGTACGGCTATCTTAGTGTTATAATATCGTAAAAAACTTACGATATGATAATACAGTATGTCATATAGTTTTTTGTCATATCGTAAAAAAGAGCCAAAGTTTGGCATCAATGCTTTGTTGTCATATCGCAGTGTTGTCATATCGTAAAAAAAATTGCGACATGACAACACAGTATGTCATATAATTTTTTGTCATATCGTAAAAAATGGCTAAAAATGGCATCGCTGCTAAGCATTGACCACTCAGTGCATCTATCAAGACCCCTACCACCTTTCCATTCATAACCTGTAGTAGTTCGGATATTCCTAAGTAAAGTTTTGGCCACATAGCCCTCGAGACTCTAAAATTCTCCATACTACCCCATGAACGGTTGGCCCTTCTCAACACCAATTAATAAGTTCCCTATACTAATGACCCATCGATAATTTAACCAATCTGTTGCTACCCACTGTAGTATATTAGATACCTGACAGCGAATTTAATAAACTTTGTCGCTATTTAATGAGTTTAATAACCAGGCCGTAATATTTCATTTGGCTGACGTAATTTTTAATAGAGTGTAGTAAATTTTAAAATCTATTTTTGTAGAAAATTAATTATACAACAAATATCGTTTTAAGCTTCTATATATTTTCCAATTAATGGGTTTTGTTAGTCCATAATTATATAAAACAAAATCAAAGATGCTTACTATCTTTTCATCAGAACTCGGAAAATACAATTACTGAATTTTAAATCTTTTTCGCTCTTTTCAAATCTGTTGCACTTCTTATAATTCATAAATAGTTTTATTTTTAATTTTTTTGTACAATTTTAAATAACTGTTTTTTAAGTTTTTTTCCTTAAAACTATTGAAACACTTAAAACACTTTTCGTTTGACAAAATTTTATTTTGAAGCGATCATCTTACCAAACCTCACGAAAACACAATTAAAACTTAAATAAATGTAAAATAACAATTGCTAAAAACCTCCAAACTGTTTAAAAATAAATTATTCATTAACGAAATTGAAATTGAATAAAAAAATATTGAAAAGTCGAACATTAAGAGTATTGAAGAAAAAAAAAACGGTTGTGTAAACAGTTTATAGTGATCATATGGAAAGGGGGTATGAGAAGGAGATGTTGAAGAAGAAAATGTTTCAAAAATATATGAAATAAATCTTACCGTAAACCATCATCATCGGTGTCGTTGTTAATATTTGTTGTATTCTCATTACTACTATAATGCCGGAAACTTTCCAAATCGACACGATGGTATGAATGTGGCGAATGCGTTGGTGTCAATCTATCGTTTTGTTTAAAATGTATTTGCTGGTGCTGCTGCTGCTGCTGTTGCTGTTGTTGATGATGTTGATTGTTTGACTGACGCTGGAGATGACAAAGATCTGTCTCAATTTTGCCCGCATATGAACGAGATTCATCACCACTGCTGCTGCTACAGCAATTGTTAGTGTCACCTACGCGTGATTTCATTAAATGTTTATTGTTGCTGTTGTTGTGGCTGTTTTGTCTATATATGGAAAGTTGCTGCCAAGATGGTCGTGTTGTTGACGTTGGAAATGTTGGTGATGGTGTCGATGATGTTGTTGTTGCTGTTTTAGTATTAATGCTGTTGTTGTAGTTGTTGCTGTTACTGCCAACAATTGCATGTAGGCTTATTTTGTTTGTTGCTAAATTCTTGTGGGTGTTCATTGACGTTGGACTTGTAGTCGTTGTTGCCTGAGATGCAGTCGTGGAATTATTTGAACTATTCGATAGGCTGGAACTACTTTTCTGTAATGAAGACAAAAGACAATAATGGCACACCACTGTTATAGTTTAAACACATAAATAACTGTTTATTTTTTATGTTTAAAAATCAGTTTTTTTTCTGCTGTAAAGTTATGATGAATTATATTACTGTGTGTTACAAAATAATTCGCACTACTACCACTTTTTAAAATTTAGTTTTAAAACAATAAAAAAATTAATCAATATTGGAGTTAAAGATATGTAAGTTGAAAAAAGAGAATTGTGGCACAACTGGTTGGAATATGCTCCTTCTGTTATACGTCATATATGTATTAATTTTTTCAAATAACTTATTTACAGTAATTCTTATATGAATGTTACAGCTACAATAACTTTGTATATCGAAAAGATTTTGTTTAAATAATTTTCATTGATATAAACCTATTTTTTTTCATAATATTGTTTGAAAAATTTTAATCGATTAATATTTATTCGAATAAGTTTACTCGTAAAATTTTTACTCGAATACATTTTTTCGAGATAATTTTATTCGACTTATTTTTATGTGAATGGTTTTACAAATTATAAATTTATTAAAAGTTTTTTTATCGAATAATTTTTTTTCAAATAATTTTGGTGCAAATGTTTATATTCAAATAAAAATCGTTAAAATACGTTAAGTATAAAATTAAACCAAAAAAGTTTGACTTGAGTAGAACAAAAAAATCAGATAAATAGGAATGAAGAAAAATTATCCGATGGCAACACTGGGAAAGTGCTGTTTAATGCCAACTTGAAAGTGATTTAATTCCCGTATTCAATTTACACGAAAAAGTTGTATATATATGTATAAGAATTGAGATCATATTCAACAGAGCCACCTGACAAGTGTTGATAAGCAAAATGCATTTCCGTCAGATATTGTAGTGTCATCGGAAGATATCCTTTGCTTATAAACGCTTTGTCCGGATGATCCATCGCAGCCCCATTTGCTGATCAATGTTAGTTTCTGAGGAAGAATTTCCACCTCATTTTCAGGAAGACTTTCCAACAACCGTTTTGCTGTATGGTCCATAAGATCCTGCAGATTGGCTTTCGCAGAGACTTCCGTAAACTCCGTACGCAATGGTCGTGAATTTATTTTGGCTTGCGTAATATGCTTGTATCCGGGGAAAAGGTCAGCCCCGTGTCGCATTAAAGATGCCCGTAGTATCTCATATTTCTCTTTGGAAAGTTCTAAGTCCAAAAACAGAGCCAAGGCTTCTTCGGAACTATACTTTTTAATATGTGCGTTTGTGGGAGTGGGAATGCTTTCCTTAATCCTTTTTAGTCGCAGTGGGCTTGCATCAGCAACAGATTTTGTAATCTGCGACCTAACTCGTTCACTATCCTTTATGTATTTAATAGACAGCGCATCCGATAAATCCTTCGTGGTCAAGTCATTGGTGGCATCGGCAAGTTTCCTCTTTCTTGTGAAAATTGAACACTCCTCCATACTTTTTTTTGGCCTTCCTTTTTCTCCTCTGGTTGATGTGGAGGGTTTATCTACTGCCAATATATCCAGGATGGTGTCTTCATTAAGCCAGTCCTCGTATTTGGAGTTGAAGATGTTAATGGTTCGATTGCATTTCACCCATTTTGTCTTAATTTTGGCATGTATCATACAAAGATTATTTTTTATACTTTTGCTTCTCTCAATATTTCCGTATAAGCTATCGAGTTCTTCTAAAGCAGCTTCCGCGAAACACGTTGGTGTAATTGACTTTCTAAACAGTTCAAATAATTTTAAATTGTTCAACGCCATGTTTTCAATACTTGTTTCGCCAACTTTCAGTCGTAGACTAATGCAGGCATTAAGCTTGTTTTGCAATATATAGGCCTATGCTACCATGTCTACAAATGTACCTGTTACATGCATACATATGCATTTGGGCTGAATTATACAGTTTTGATATTATGCACGTAGCCAAATGAGATTTGTGCCTACCTGTACCATAAGTCAGTATTGTTCTTCACCATATGTACGCCAAAAATAATTTTTAAGTGAGGTGCGTACCTGCTTATTTCAATGAGTAGTTTTTTGTGCATCTTGTGTCTGTAACGGAATATTAGGACCAAATTTTTCGCCAGAGGCTCTCAGGTAGACAACTGACTCAAAATGCAATTTTCAAACTATTACATCAAAGTAACTGTCAGTCAAGGCATGTAAGGGATGCCCGCCATACAATTTCTGCAACAATGTCTTTTTAACGTTTTTTACCTGTAGAAGCCAAATAGGCACGTAAAGGCAGATAAAACCTTTTGAGTTATGTAAAAGACTAGTTAAAGAACATATTTTGAAAATATGGCGGAGGTAAAAAAAGGTAAATTTTTTTTATTTTCCGTCAAAGTTGAAGAATAGTGAAAAAATGGATAGTTTTTAAATACTGATTTACCTAGAGAAACACAAAGCAAACAGCACAATTTTTTTTATTGTTATACATTTAATAAGCACATCAATCACTAAAAACAAAAAAAAATACTATTCGTTGCCTAGTTTTCGTGATATTACACCTGAAATCGGATCAAACTACCTAAAAATTGTGTGTTTTTTTAAATCCGAAAATTGGTTAACTTTGAACAGTTATGTCTTCTAAACTAAAAATCTGATATTGTTAAGAGTAGCATATTTGAGATCGTTGAAAAGTTTACTATAAGATGGATTCATTTAAAATTTCGCAGGCGCACATGAAAATTTTGATTTTTGCAACCTCGTTTGCTCTACGGGCGCCACTGTGTGACGATGGTAGTGTAGCGGCTTCCGTAAATGGCCAATTCCTTCTGAATATAAGGTTACGAACGTTAGCCTAATAATCAATTTGGATTCACAAAGTAAATACGTTCGAAATAATCGTATTTGAAATAATCGTAAAAATGAATTTTTTGCAACAATGGCATGGTACTTTGACTCAACCTGCTTAAAAGCGAGAAACTCCTGGCCTCCACGGGGTACTGCACTTTCAGAGACTATGGCAAACGTACGGGTCTACCCTATAATGGCTACTGCTTTAATTGTAAAGACGAAGAGGAAATAGCAAATAAATTTAAAAAATAAAAAAACCCGACTGCGTAAAAAAGCTAAAAGAAAAAAAACAATACAGTGTGCGGAAAATAGCGACTTTTACATCCGGTAATCATTATTGTGAAGATTTGAAGATTCGTTTTCTCATTCTTGCCGACTGTAAAAGTCACTATGTTCCCCAAACTGAACTTGTTTTTTTTCTTTTAGTTTTTTTTACGCAGCCGGGTTTTTTGATTTTTTAAATTTATTTTTCACTTGTTTTCTTTTTAGTTTTCGTACACAGTTTGGTTTTAGATTTTTGATCACAGTTCACTTTTTATGCAATTGGATTTTTTTTGTTAATCAATTTTAAACTGTTAAAAATCCTGAATGATCATTCGAAATGAAAAATGATAAGAGAAACCGAACGTTTATTTTTCAATACCTGTTGCATGATACCCATTTTAATATAGTTCGCCGACTTTTTATTATTTTCTAGGGATGTAACGAATGCCGATACCGATACCGATATATCGGCGATACTTCAGATTTTCCGATACATCGGTATCGGCGATATTTTACTGTCGATACGACGATACTTTAAAAATTTTTTTCAGAGTTTTTTTTTTAACAAATAATTTATTTTTGTTCAATTTTACCATGAATTAAATTCACTTCGTTATTTTTTAAATCTTATTAATATCAATTTTAAAAATTAATAATATTTTATGCTGTTATTTTGTAAAAAAAATATTTAATTTTTGTTAATTTTACAATGAATTCAAATTCAAGTCGTTGTTTTTTAAATCTTATTCCAGCAAAAAAAGACACTCCAAAGAAGTCATGAAAATGTAGAATTCGCGATCCGGAAGTATTGCAAAATTTGGATAATTTCTAATTAGTTTTACATATCCTTGCCATTGCAAGAAATTCTGTTTTTCGATTACCAATCACCGAATTGGAAGCGATGCTAGGATAAATTTCTTTTTCGGTGTTCTATAATGGTTTTCCTCAAGGAAAAAGGATAAAAAATTACCCATTTTCACAATTTTGTATGCGAATTTAAACTCAAAACTTTATTTTCATGTAAATTTAAGTGAATAAATATAAACTTTTAGAAGACTTTTAATAATTAAGCTACTAAGTTATTTAGAAGAAAATTAGTTGATTGATAATGTTCTTTAAAAAATCGATTTTTTAAAAAGCATGGCGAGTATTTTTTAAAATTACAAAGGAATTAAAAATTTTTTCTTGCTTTTCTACTAATTATCTGCATATTTTTAATATAATTTTTTTGAAGCAAAGAAAATGTAGCTCCTTAAAAATTACTTCCAGTTTTTTATATTCTATTTTATTATATTCAATTTTAAATATTCTCTCTTACAAAGTAATTTTATATAATAAAAAAATTGCACTTGAGTTTTGTTGATCTAAACTTGAACTCAATTTCAATATTCGTATCGGTATCGGAATCGGTATCGGCGATATTTATTTTTAAATATCGGTATCGGTATCGGATCGGCAAAACGGCGTATCGTTACATCCCTATTATTTTCGTTTTAACAAAATGGCGTCTGTTGGCCGTCATATTGAATTTTGACTATTGTGACACTCGCAGGATTAAGACAAATCGATCGGTACGTAAGAGTCTTTCCTTAGAAGCGTTACGTAATATGCGAATATATTACGTAACGCTATTTTTATATTCCCGCCGATTTCCTTTTTGCAGTTTTATTCGTATTTTAATAATTTTTATTCGAATACTTTTAAACCGAACTAGTAATCTCCTGTACTAACTTCTTTGCGAATAATTTCTCATTAGGATAGTTTTTAGTCAATTGGTTTTATTTGAAATATTTCTATTCGAATGATTTTACCCGAAAAATTTTAGTTTCAATAATTTTTTTTAAATATTTTTATTCGAATTTTTTCGAAATAACAACCTTTATTCAAATAACTTATATTGAAATTGGTTTTGTTCCATTAAATTTTATTCGAATAACTTTTATTCGATATATTATTCGAATAAGTTTATCTGAAGAATATTATTCGAATAGCTTTTATTCGATTAATTTGTATTCAAATATAACTTTAGTTAAATACTTCATCAATTTGATTTATATCCAAATGATTTTTATTCGATTAATTTAGTTAGAATACATTGCATTTAAATTATATTCTTCGAATAATCTTTACTCGAATAAATTTGATTTCAATATTTGAATAATATGCATCATGAAAATAATTATGTCTCTTCTGTTGATCTCATTATTTTATTCAAGCGGTGTTTTTGCATATTTTGATTGTTTAGAGTTTCATCTATTGATATATCCAAAAATAGTGATCTAGAGCGTTTCTATATTAAAACAAGGATATGTAGATATATTCGAATGTTTAGTATTTATTTTCTTAAGAGCTTTCTTATATGAAGAAGTTTTATTCGAAATCTTTTTATATTTTTTATTTATAATAATTACTTTCATTCAAATAATTTGATAGGAATGGTCTTTATTAAGTTGACTTTTTTATTCGAATAATTGCACTTGAATATTTGACTACTTTTAACGGTCATGTTTGTATGGCTATCTATATGTATGTGTGTGTATTTGTCAGTGTGTAAGCCACTCACAACTTTTGAAAGGATTAGCCGGTCGTAGAAAAATTTTCGCTATTCTTAAGATTTTGGCTCAACTTAGATATTGTCTACAGATTACAGACCGATAACATAGATGAATTCGACTAGATAGATTTCGACAATTTTCGAAAATAAAATTTTCGCACAAATGTTTTTTTTATAATATTATGATACTGGTCCGATCGAATCCAAATTCTAATCATCTCTTAAACTTAAAGAAACTACATCGCTTGCTTCTTTTGAGAGATATTGTTGCCGAAGAATTCGAAAAAGTGTTATTTTGTAATTATGTATGTACTTTAAAATTCTTGTCAAATCGAAGGTTTTTTTTTAAATTATTCCAAAATTCTAATAGATTTTATTAGCGATTTGAGCTTGAAATTAGCGGGAAGTTTCAGGGATGGCCAGAAAGATCAACTGTATCTAATATTTTTTATATAATACTGTTTATACATTTGTTGTTCTATAACTTGGAGTTGACAAATTTTATTAAACTAATTTTTATTAAATAAATTTTTACTCGAATAGGTTTTCAATAGTTTAGCTCTTACAATTTCAATTCGAATAATATTATCCGATTTTTACTCCGAAATTTTCTCCTCTAATATATGATGGAAAAATTAATATTGGATTAAGCTTATTCGAATAATTTTTAGTCGAATAATTTTTAATCGAATAATTTTTAATCGAATAATTTTTAATTGAGTAAATTTTAATCTAATTTTTTTGACTTGATTACTAATTTTTGAGTAGCGGGATAGATCACATTAAAATTATTTTAATTTGAAGAGCTTTTTTACTTGTAATATTTTTTCGAAACATTTTTCATTCCTGTGTCATGATATTTGCCCATAATACCGTTTCTACTGAGCAAGTATAACAGTTTGGCTCAACACATTGCTTCAGTTGTTGTCTCGTATGGACTTAGCTTAAGGTAAAATTAATTGTGAACTATATAACAGTTGTTAAAACTGCTCTTTCTTATTCATACTCTATTTTTAACACACATACTTTTTGTAAGCACTGTATATTGTACTGTGTTAGGCTATGTTCATTTTAACGGTTAAATTGGTTTAAATTTAAATTAAAGAAACATAAATAACAAAAATTTGTGGGTGTTTAGACAGAATTTCATTAAAAAGAAATGTTTTGTTTGGTTTCTTCTGCATGTTAAATGCCAAAAAGAAGAAAAATAATTAATGACATTTCAAATCAACAAAAGTGATCGTACGTTCTTTCTCTTTTATATGTGTATTTCGCCCCCCTTTGACAATAACTTGTATGGTTTATTTAATTTTTCTGGAACTACCAATAACTTCTATAAGTTTTTTTTTCTTTTCCTACTCTTTTATCATCATATTCAATATTTTATATCTTTGAAATAAAGTTGTCATTTCATGCTGTTCATGTGATTTTTTATTTTTAGCAAGAAAAAATATATATTTTTTAATTGTTCTCATAAGTTATTAAATAAGAAGCGTCGGGCTTCACGCTTGGCTATAAACAATGAAATTTAAAAAGTTCAATGTACTGTATTTATTCCTAAAGAAATATTAATGCACGAATAAATAAAGATCTGTTGTTAAGAAATAATTTTTCTTTTTGGTTCAAGTCAAGGGAAATGGAAAGGGTCATAAGAACATTTTTATTACAGTTAGAGTGATGAGATTTTTTTGAGTTTTTTTTCAGTATTACTACTGTTCATTAGAAATCGAATACACGACCCTTCGTCTAATAGCATTAAGCAAGCTGCCATCGTAATTACAGTGTTTAAGAAATTTTACTCTACACCAGCAGAATGGAATAATTTATCAGTATTAAACTCTTGGAATTCGTTGAAACATAAACACGGTAACGGCCTGCACTATTGCAATTAATAGAAGTTCAATTGGCAGAACCAGACATTTGGGAGAACCTATCGTCGTCAACACCAAGGTTGTAGCAGCATCGTAAACACTGGCAGCCACATCTCCTGGTTGCAGCATGTGACAAGAGGCCGGCTCGAAGGACTATAAGCAAGTTGCAAGCGCTAACACTGTACAACACAAAAAAATAACAACTGATTCAGGCAAAGAGCTCCAAAACAATATATACATGTAACGAAGTTTTGAAAGCTTACATCTGGGCTTCTTTTTAAGGGGATTTAGAGCCCCCCCACCCCTTTGCACATGGTTATAGTGTCTCGTCATAGGAAATTTTCTACGCCTTGCATTTATGGTGTAAGATGCGTTCAGCATTTTTATGTAAAAGACAAAAAGAATAATTTTTCTGGAACATATTAACCCTCTACCTCTAACTCTTCCTTGTATGGGTCTTTTTGTTACTTTCTTAAAAAAAGGGACAAACAAATCCACTTCAACGGTGGCATAGCGGGCTGAAATGTTCTACAGAAAAATAAGACATAAAACTCTACTAAAAATCTTTAAAAACACCGAAGCTTCGTGCTCAACTTAAACGTCAGAAATCATTTTTAAGGGTTAATTTCGTACTTATTCACAATTCATACTCGGATTAGGAATTCTTGTAAGGCTTACGTTTAAAGTATAAGGTATGTTCAGCTTTTTTAAGTGAAAAATCCCAAAAAGTATTTTTGTGGAACATTTTAATCCTCTAAATCTTCGCTATATGAGTATTTTAGACCCCTTTTTCAAAAAGGGACAAACACCTCCCCTTCAACGGCGATATAGCTGTCTAAAATAAAAATATTTGCTATAAAATTATACTGTGAGCCTTTAAAGACACTTAAGCTCCTAGCTAAACATGAAGGCCAGAAATTATTTAAAAGTTAAAATGTGTTTAAGCCTTAATTGTGAATAAGAAGTAATTAGCCCTTAAACTTTAAGGGCTAATTACTCCAAACTCCAAAAAACTCTTCAAAATTATTTGACATAAAATTTCGACTGTAACACTCACAATATTATTGCAGTAACGGAATGTATTTTATTCACGAAGTATTCCGTGCAGTAATTTTTAAATGAATAAACATTTAAAATTCTAAAAAATCTTATTTTTAACTGATTCTAACATTCAATAGAAAAACTAAGTACATATTAATACGGATTTTCGGTTGCTTTTAATATTGTCCGTTGTTTATGTTACAAGTACTAAAAAAGTACATGCATAAAAATTACACACGCACACACAAGCACTTAAAATATTCTGTACGTAAAATTATCTAAAATTGTAATTTAAAACATATGAATACTCATTTCAAATCAGTAGCGTTGTGGATAGTGTGCTAGATTATTAAATTTAGTAAGTTTATGTTATCTTCGTGCTGTTGGTCTACATACTATGCTTTAGACGCGTGGTTGGTGCATTGGATTTCAAACCTGAAGGAGATTTGATCGGTTCCCAGTCGAAATTAAAACAACAAACAGTGAGTAAAAATATAAAATTAATAAAATAATAACTAAAAACTACGAAATAATAAACCTTTAACATTGAAAAATAAACGAAAAATCATTTATTTTTACGGAACTTCGGGTTGTTTATTTAACAGTAAAAACTGCAGAAACAAGACAAACATCTTTCATTTTTACGGAAGTTACGATTAGTTCTTGTGACCGTTAAATTGATCCAAACAAAGAAAGAATCATTAATTTTTACGGTTTAATTCAGTTAATTTTTTTAACATCTAAAATTAAATATACTTTTGTTAAATTTAAATTAAAAAAAGAAGACCTGTTTTTAATTGAATTTTCATTTATTTTTTATTACAATTTCAGTTAATATTACGTACAGTAAAGTCTTTCCAAGACATCCAATCTTCAAACTCAACTTGAACGCCAAAAATCATTTTAAACTTGAAGTTTTTTTAAGGGCTAATTTCGTACTTATTCTACAAAAAGCGATATGGCATACTGTATTGTCATATCGTAAGTTTTTAACGATATTTTAACACTAAGATAGCCGTACATGGTGGTTTCATATCGCAGCGTTGTTATATCGTAAAAAACGTACGATATGACAACACAGTATGTCATATCGTTTTTTGTCATATCATAAACAATTTTCATAAATGGAATCGCTGGCCATATCGCAGTGTTGTCATATCGTAAAAAACTTACGATATGACAACACAGTATGTCATATCGTCTTTAGTCATATCGTAAAAAACTTCATATATGGCATCGCTGCAACTACATGCTTACGGACACGCCATTTTTTATGCAGAGAGTTAAACAGTATTTTCGTCCTTCGTTTTTAACACATAATGGATAGTCTCATACAAAAAAAAAAAAACTTATATACATTTATTTATAATCTATTAAGTCATGCTAAAGCAGTTTTCATTTTAAAATTTTATTTTATGAAATATTTTACTATACTTTCAACGGACACGAAAAATGCATTTGAAATGAGTATCACGCATATATATAATTTTTTTGATGCCTATACGAGAGTCAGTCGTTAATTGCAATTGTTTGGCGGTACCAAAGCAAAGTTGTTGGACAATTATTCTACACTAGGAAAATGAGAGATATATTTTCTGTGCCGCAATGCACTTCATCAGCCTTCAGGTATCTGAAGTTTCACTGAAACCTAAACAAATATATCATACTAACTGTGTTTCATTCGATTACTTCATCAACCCGTCTTTATTGAAACCTCCTCTATTAACTTCTTCATTTATTTTTTCTTTGCTTTTATTTGCAAATTATGTCATCTAATGTTAAATAGCTTTTAGCAGTAAAATAAAATAAAACAAAATACAATTACTTTTGGTTTACATCACCATTATTTTGCCAAAAACCATTAACAACTTTTACGTTGACCTCCTTTTGTAATACAAAACTAAAGATCATTTCGATGAGAAACCAAAAAAATAATATAAACTGAAATAGTAATTGTTTCAAGTTAACATGTAAATTAACTGAACTTAACAGCAGCAGCAAACAGCAAACCGTACAAAATATATGTATACACCTAAATTTTTCATAACTTACGATACGAGTAACTATTTGTAAAGAAAGGAAAAATAAAAACCAATCGATAATCATCTACGAGTACTTACCATTAGATTACTTAACTTTAAACTTGGCGCCGTATCCAACAAAAATAATTGATTATTATTACTACAACTACTAGCACTACTACTGTCACGACTTAAATTATTATTGTGGTTGTGGTTGTTGTTGTTGTTGTGTTGGTTGGAATGGTGATGGTTATGTTGTTGTTGATGTTGGTTATGATGTGAGTCATTATGATCATTATGATGATGTAGTGGCTCATAATGATTACCAGAGTTGATTGCAGTGTTAATGTTGCTGTCATTCTTGTTGGTAAATACCGTAAATGAGTGACGTTTTGTTGAATTAACATTTTTCAAATTATTACGTTTGTTTAATAAAAACTGATGATGATGATGATCATGATCATCATCATTATTATCAACTTTATTATTAGTATTATTTTCAATTAATGAATCGTCATTATTATCGTTGTCATTATCATCACTTGCCTGTTCATCACTTGATTCGTGTTGTACAATATAATTACTGTCATGATCATGTTCATTATCATGATCATTATCACAAATATCCAATGAGGACATATTTTCAGTTAAATCTGGCCAATTTCTATTACGTCTACTAATACCATTAACTAAACTATGTGGATATTGTGGCAACTGGTCGAGATGATGTGGCTTATGATTAAAACCATTAGTCAATAATGTTGTTGCTGTGGCAATAAAAGGAGAGGAGGAGGAATAGGAAGAAGAGGGAGAGTTTGAGTTGACTGTTTGTTTTTTGTGTATTTTTTGTTTAAAACTATGTTTGTTGTTGTTGTTGTGTTGGATTGTTTGCTGTAATTGCTGTTGTGGCATGGGTGAATTGGATGCCGATAATAATGTTGGTGATGCTGAGGACGTTGACCAACGTGATGATATTGTTTGTACAGTTTGAGATCGTATCACTTGCATTGCTGCACCAGCAGCAGTACATGTTTGTAATACTTCCAACTGTTTGCGTTGTGTCTGTTGGGTGCCATTGGGTTGTGCGATATTTTGGGAATCGGAAATCTGCAATGAGATTGAGAGAGACAAAAAGGATGTGTCATGATAAGGATCAGGAAATGATTTGTTTAAAATTTTTTTATTTTTTTTTATTGAAGTAAACTCTAATTAAATAAATAACCAATTGTATTTGTTTGTTATGAGTAATTGTTTTGTGTTTGTTAAGTTGCTTTTGTCGTGCAAAATGTTTGCTTGTTAATGATATATTTGCAGGGTAAAGCATGAAATATGTTTAAGTGTACAAAGAGATTTTATGAGTTATATAATATAAATTAAAAACAATAAATTCCAGTAAGCTGCGGACTTGAGTCGCACAGGAAAGGTTTTGGCGATCTTTATTTATTTTTTTACTTTTTAATTTTAGAGTGATTTTTTTTTTCATTTTGGCGAACTTTTTCGTTTTTGGTGATTTTTGTTAGCTTAAGCGATTTTTTCCGCTTTTGCCCTTTTTTTGTTTTTTTGACTATATTTTTAATTTAGACGATTCTTTCTTTTTTTACGATTTTTTTAGTTTTGTAAATTTTATTTGTTTTTGCGATGTTTTTGTTATATGGTGATTTTTTGTTAGTTTTGGCGATGTTTTCTTCTTATAGTGTTTTTTCCGATTTTTTACGATATTTTTAGTTTTGGCGATTTTTTCGGTTTTTGGTGATTTTTTTATTTTTGACGACTATTTTTCGTTTTGGCGATTTTTTTTTTGTTTAGCCGACCTTTCCGTTCTGGCGATTTTTTTCGGTTGTTGACGATATTTTTCGGTTTGACGATTTTGTTAATTTTGGTGCTTTTTTCCTTTTGGCGATTTTTTAGTTTTGGTTACTTCTTCATTTTTTGTAGTTTTTTCTTTTTCGGCGATTTTTCTCATTTTCCGGCGATATTTTTTTTGTTTTTTCTTGCGTTTTTTTAATTCTTGAGAATTTTAGCATTTCAACGATTTGTTTATTTTTGGTGCTTATTTTTCTTTAAACGCTTTTTCCATTTTCGCTATTTTTTCGTTTGGCAATTTTTAGTTTTTGGATTTTTTTTAGTTTTAGAGTTTTTGTTTGTTTTGGCGATTTTTTTGCGTTTTGACGATTTCCTTGCATTACTTATTGTGAAACCCTTTAATAATTAATGTACCCATTAATTATCAATTTTGTTTGTTTCAAATGTTTAGTTTGTTATGGTTAAAAAGATACACCTAAATTTTGGAATTACACAACCTGATAGAATATCCTTTCATTTTTTATTAGTTTGCTTTTTTAGCATTCGCTACTGTTGCCTTTAAAATGCTGCACTAGCTGTGAAAATTTCAAGAGTTGCCCTCTTACTGTTCGCAACATACAGCTAATTATCAAAATTACATAGTCAAAATTACAATAACTGATAGAATACCCTTTAATTTTTATTTTGTTTAAATTTTAGTAGTTATTGGTGTAGTCTGTGTAATTATACAGTAACTTTGAAGATATCTAGTGTCTAAATATAAGTGGCGTAGAAGATATATGTAACTAAATTTCAAAATAACATAACTTGATAGAATACCCTTTACTTTTTAAATTGTTTTTTGGCATTCGCTACTGTTGCATATAAAATGCTGCACTCACTAATTGTGAACATTTCAAGAGTTGGTCTCTTACTATTTGCAAGATACAGTTAATTGTCAAAATCACATAGTCAAAATCAACTGATAGAATACCCTTTAATTTTTGTTTTGTTTGTATTTCAGTATTTATTGGTGCCCTGTGCCAAAATAATTTTTTAGAGCCATGCATTTTTGTGTTATACAGTGTTAATTGCGTTTAATGCAAAATGTGTGTAGTCTCATTGCCGACAGTGGTTATAGTGCCAATTGTAATTAGAAAAACTTGTGGATCGATTTTGATGCCAGTTTTCGTAAAAAAATTATTTAATCATAAAACTTTAAAATGTTGTATGCATAACTTGTTTTTTTTAATAAATTTACTTTCTAGTATTATTGAAACTAGTACATTTTTTCAGCGTCTCCGGTCTATTCTATGCTCAAAATAAAAAAAACGCATAAAGTTAATTTCCTTACATTTACATTTCTTTCTAACAAGCTGCCAACTTGAAACTTGTTTCTTAAGTCTTTTGTTTTTTTTTTGCTATTTTGTCCAACTCATTCGCTTAAAGTCTTTAGTTCAAAGAACTACAACTTCCTCAAGAAAATTAATGTTCTCTATTTATTTCAGCACTGACGACGACGAAGACGACAATGACAAGACACGGAAATGAAACATTTCTCAAGAAAATTTTTCTAAACTTATTTTTTTTGCCTTATTCTGCTGCTTTATCGTGCCATACTTAATATCATTGTCTGTTTATTTGTCTTTTTCGATTACTAATGGGAGATATTTACCTAGAAAACTTATTAAACTAGAAAAAAAGCGAGTAAGTTTCTTGTTAAATATTGCCAAGTTTATCTTTACTCTGACAATAGACATTGTTTGCGGTATTTTCTAAATAAAAAGAGCAGTCAAGCGGCATATATCAAAACATTTCTTGAACAGCATAAGAAAAGCAAAAAACAAACAACAAGAAGAAAATTTAAAGTTTTCCATATGCAAAAAGAGGTCAAAGAAATACAACACAGGTTAAGACTACACAAACAGACAGACAACACAATGGTTTTGGAATAAAATCTTAGCTTAAATCTCCCATGTTAGTAAAATGCACGAAAACTCTTTTAAAGTCTTGTTTTGAAGTAGCAGCAAGTTTAAAAATAATTTTTTTCCAAGAAACTTTTAGACTTTTCAGAATACCAGCAATAAGCGTGAGAAACTAAATCATTTTTCCCATACAATTGGGCAACAATTTAATGAATCTTTGCTGCCATAACTTGAGTTTGATTGCTTAAAAAAACTAAAGAACTGAAGAAAAACTGTGATAAAATATGAGTTTCATCAAGTAAATCGTGCGTTGCTTAAAGGGTTTTGTTTGTCATAACATCAACTCAAAGGAAATACCAAGAAAATATGTTGTAGAGTTCTCAGTCATAATTTCTAATAAAGTTTTCAGCCACTATATACGAGGTTAAATCAATAAGTCGTTGAAAAATCATGTAAGAAGTACAGCTGTTATTAAAGAGCGCACAGTGGCACCTACTGAAATAAATTCAGTAAAGTGCTACTTTGGCTCGCGCACGAAGGGTTCCATAAGAATACACATTTATATATACCTTTTCGTTTTTGCCCTTTTTTTAATTTTGAAAATTTTTTCGTTTTGCTTTTTTGTTTAATTTTAGATTATATATTTTTTAGGGCTTTCTCGTTGTTTTGGCGATTTTTTTGGTTTTAGCGCTGTTTTCATTTAGGATTTTTTTTTTATTTCTGGGGATTTTTCGTTTTTTGCAATTTTGTTTGTTTATTTTAGCAGGTTTTTTTAGTTTTGGCATTTTTTGATTTGGCGTTATTTAACGTGTTTTTGCTTTTTCACGACATATTTAGTTTTAGCGATTTATTTTAAATTTGGCGCTTATTTTTAGCCTTGGCGCTTTTTTCGGTTTTGGGGATTTTTTTCTGTTTCTTGTAATTTTTTTAGTTTTAGCGATTTGTTTTCTTTTGACACTTTTTTCGTTTTGGCGATTTTTTTTTCGTTTTGGTGATTTTGTTTCCACTTTTGGTAATTTTTTTAGTTTTTTAATGATATATTGGTCTTAGCGATTTTTTTGTGTTTTAGTGCTTTTTTCGTTTTGACGACTTTTTCCGGTTTTTGGAGTTTTTTTTTAGTTTTTTGGTGATCTATTTAGTTTTGGTGATTTCTTGCATCTAAGCGTTTTTTTAACTTTGGTGCTTTTTTCCTTTAAGCGTTTTTTTCATTTTGACATTTTTTTTAAAATGTTGGAATTTTTCAGGCTTAGCGTTTTTTTAAATTTCAAGAGTTTGCCTCTTACGGTTTCCAAGATACAGCAGATTGTCTAAATTACATAATCAAAATTACATTAACTGATATAACACCCTTTAATTTTTATTGTTTTAAACATCAGTGTTAATTGGTGTAGTATATTCTACAGACTAAACCAATTAATACTAACTTTGAACATTTAAAGTGTCTTTATATAAATGCCTGTATATTACATTAGTATTTCAACATCTTTCGTTGCTCGCTTTAGAACACCCTTTAATTTTTAACTGTCATATATTTGCTGTTGTAGCGACCAAAGTTTCACATATTCTGTGAAAATTTCAGGTTCGTAGCTCTTACTGTTATCGAGAAAACAGCCTGAGACAGACAGACGGACAGACAGACATACAGACAGACATACGGACAGCGTAGTGAAAACAGTAGGGTCAGTCCTCTACGCTTTTGATGTACGGAGGCCTAAAAATAATGTTAATAATTCTATATTTTCTGAGCTCCTGATCCGATTACAAAATTATGAATGAAAAAAAGTTAGAGCAGTACCTAAGCAGTACTCTGGGCACCCTGTTACAAAGCAAGACGGGCGACAGGGTGTAATGAAACATTTCTGAGACCGCAACTCTCACAAATATAGATCGGGTTTTAAGATAAAATAAAAAAAATCAAATGAGACATAATAAGACCAATCGAAGGTAATAGTTCCCAGAATTTTGAAAATTGGCACAGTTGGTCCTTGGCACATATAGGTTATTTCTACACTTTTTTTTAAGAAAAGGGCCAAATGACCCATACAGCAAAGAGTTAGGGGAATAAAATATTTCACAAAAATATTGCTTGTGGTGTTCTACATAAAAATACTGAACATATTGTATACCGTAAACACAAGACTTGCAAGGTTTTTATGCTTTATAGAAAATTTATTTTCTAATTTTATAGAGGGTTTACTACCGGACCGCGCTTAAAAGTTGTTGGGTGGCTAAAAGTTAAAAATTATAAATTAAAAAAAATATATCGAAGGATAAAGTCATTTTCAAAAATAAGACTGAAATTCCAAGCCCAAAAATCAAAATCAAAAAAGTTATAAAATGCCCCATGGTTAAAGTCCTTAAAATCTCATTACCACTGCTTTTGTATTTTCGCGGTTTTCGGTGTAGCGAAAGTTCCGGGATTTTGGGAAGATTTTAGTCACAGCTTTAGGGAATCCGGGGAAAATGTAAAATGGTTGGGGAAATTTTTGTCCTAGTTTTTGGGAATCATTCGACCAGGTTCGCCTATGTATCTTCCAGGCGATAGTTGTTTTTTTTTGACGAATTATCTTCTTTTTCCATCTAGAGGTTGAAATTACTATCCCCGTTTACTTGGAGTCATCAAGGTAGGTAAAAGTTTTGTTTTTAAATTATAACTTTTATTTTTTGTGGGTTTCTGCTATAGCGACCGAACGTGGCCGGCCGAACGACCCGGCTGAAGGTGGCCTACCAATGGCAAAAGGATGAAAATGGCCGCCCGATGGCATAACGCAGAAATTAGCAGGCCGAGGGCGCACAGTGGCTCCAATTGGGGAAAAATAGTAATAAATCTTTATCTTTGAAACTTGCGACCCAATTACAAAACGATATATATAAAAGTCATAGATTAGGACATAAGCTTTCAGAATATTGAAATTTGAACCATCCTGTTGAAATACACATTGAGCTACAGGGTGTCAAAATTGACTACCTCTGGCTAGAAAAACCTTCTCGGCCTCAAAACTTTTACAAATACTCTCCGATTTTAACGAATTTAAACTAAATGTAAAGTTCGTAAATATGTAATGAAATGCAGTTAATTTTTTTGAAATAGCTTTAATATTTTGAAAGATATTTGCCTTTGAATTTTGAAATTTTGTTTTTTGACCTCAACTTTTTTTTCTATTTCGTCAAGAATAGCATAGCCAAAATGCTCAAAGAAATATTTTATGATTTTAAAAACAATACTTGATAAAACGCAGAAAAATAATTTTAGTTATCCCAGTTCATATAGTCGCTAAAAGGAATCAAAATAAAAACTTTGAAATGAAAGTGAAAAATGGCTAACTTTTGACAAAAATCTAAATTAATTGTTCGAGGTTTTTTTTCAAAAAATTTTCAAATAAAATTTTTTATTCTCAATATTTCAAAAGAATATACTTCAAAAATGGCTGCATTTGAAATTTCAAATCGGTTAAAGCCTGCACGCTACATCCAGCAAAATGGTAAATTTTTTCGGCGAATGTTTAAATTAAACTCCCATATAGATTTTCAAAATTTCTGTACAAATTATATGAGGTATATTTAAACTTAATTAATCTGGGTTTTATTGTTCTCACACGCCCGCTCCAAAATGTGGCCAGAAGTGCAAATTTTCTAAAAGTAGTCAAGTTTTCAGAACCATTTCATTTACCTGCATTAAAACTATACTCAACTTAATTTTTTAATTGTTATTTCTTGACTATTTATTAAAAAACATTGTTATTCTCGTATGTTTAAAAGAAGTCTATTACGTATGAGTAATATGATGGCTTACGCCGATGTGGAGTAGGACGAAAGCATCGTGAGCTCTTTTTATATAAATTTTTTCGTGCTTAGCACATTCTCAATACCATAAAAAAATTATTGAAAAATATTAGCTTTCCAAAAATTAATACATGAAAAGGATTTTTTTAATTTCTTGTTCTTCTTGACTTTATAACTCGAAAAAGGTTGGTCTTAAGTAAAACATGATTAGAATCATTTTTGTAGGAGATTTTGTCAGCTTTAACTCTTTAATGCAAAAATTTTTGCTGATAGTTATAGTTTCAGAGGAATGAGCAAAAAACTAGAAAATGTTATCTTAAGGAGGCCTTCCTTCCTCTAGCTCGCCCGCCAAGCACTGGGGCTCTGCAGTTTCTTTAAATATATGTACCATTGACCAGCTGTGCCAATTTTCATAACTCCCTGTTACTACTTCCTTCGATTTGTTTAATTTGACTGGGCTATTAGAAAATATTACAATTTGAACTTCGAAATTCTTTTTTACAACGTTGAATTATTTTGGTTTCATGCAAATAGCTCATCTATTCTTTGTTATTTTTTGCTATTTTGAAGTCAATCCGAAATGATGTGTAGCGAGCTGAAAGCTTACTACGATGCTGCAAAATTAAAAATGTTAATTCAAATTGTTTTTGCAGAGATGGATTAGCTTAACCTTGATTCTTATTCTTTATTTTGAAAAGAAAAAATGTACTCGTTTAAGAAAATCTTTTAAATTCAATATTTTTAAAACATTATTTATTGTCCTTTATTTGTATTTAAATAATACAACAATCTACAGTGACTCATTTAGTTTATCTATTAGAATGCATAAAGCAAAAACTAGGCTTGTTTATTGTGATTGTACGAATGTACAACTTTTAATAAGAAAAAAGATCTTTAAGTCTATTAATTTTTATTTATTTATGGTTTCTTATTTTATTATTTAAAGTTTTCTATATATTTTTTTCTTGCTCTTTGACCATAAACTTTGTCTTATATACCTGAATCATATTAATTCCATGTGTATGCATGAGCTATGGCCTTAACAAAAAAAAAAAAGGCAGCAAATTGTGCTTTTGGATTTTTTTAATAGCAAAGTACCAATTCTTATAATCTTAATATTAATAAAAAATAGCAGCTTAAACAGCCATTACAAAGTTGTATACATCATCCATGCATCCATTGTAATGTTGAAAATACAATGTTGGCTTATATGATATTTTTTTCGAAGTAATTAATATACGAGTACTTTAGGAAAATTTTTTAAGTGAAAATTCCACTTTATTACTGTGCTGCCCAAGAGCGTTCTACGAGTGTTAGAATTGCATCAACGCATAATACAGTAAAATCTATCAATGGGTTTGTTGTGTAGTGGATAGTGGCCTAAATTATTAACCGGAAGGTTGCAGGTTCGATATCAGCCAAGGCTTAAGCAGTAAGTGTGGTGTGGTTTTTCTCCAAATTAATTATTATTTTTTTATCTTGAATTTAGGTTCTCGCAATTCTTCGCATGTTTATAAACCGACTCCTTTACCATCTCAGCCAAGTCATCTTGATAAATAACGACAGCAAAAAGTAAACATAAACTTCAAATGAATTAATATCTTAGACATTATTTTAGCCGATAAAAATAGTTTATTCATCAAAACTGCAACAAAAATTTACATTAACAGCAAGTTAACAATTGCTTAGGTTAACCAACATTATTATTTGAATTTTAGTGGTTGAATGTCTACTTGGGTTATTTTATTTTTTAATAACTTCATTCAAATTATTTTTATTCGAATAAATTTATTCGAATTATTTAATTCGATTTGCATAGTCGAATTATTTTATTGGAAAACCTTTTATTTGTTGTGCAGATATAGAAAAATTAATTAACTCATTTGAAAATAGCCATAAAATTGCTTATTTTTTTGGTGATCTTTTTAGTTTTGGCGATTTTTTGTGTTTTTACCGGTTTTTTCACTTTGGCGATTTTTCGTTTTGACTTTTTTAATTCTAGAATTTTTTAGTTTTAGAGTTTTTTAAAATTTCAAGAGTTTGCCTCTTACGGTTTCCAAGATACAGCAAACTGTTTAAGCTGCATAGTGAAAATTACATTAACTTTCAGAACATCTTTTAATTTTTGTTGTGTTAAATATTCTACAGATTACACCAATTAACACTAACTTTGAAATTTTCGAGAGTCTATATAAAAGTGTCTGTATATTACATTAGTATTTCAACATGTTTCGTTGCTCGCTCTAGAACACCCTTTAATCTTAAGCCCATAGTTCTTACGGTTCTCGAGAAAACAGCCTGTGACAGACAGAAAGACAGACGGACTGACGGACAGCGTATCGAAAACAATAAGATTAATTTACACTTTTGGTGTACAGAGCCCTAAAAAGAACCTTTTCCAAAAGTAACTTTTCAAAAAGTAACCAATTTCAAAAGAGTAAGTACCATTTTCAAAAAGTACCCTTTCCAAAAAACATTTTTCAAAAAGTACCATTTCTTAAAACTACATTTTCAAAAAAGTAGGTTTTCGAAAAAGTACCTTTACTTTAAAATATAAACGGTTAAAAAAAGTACCAAAATTATATTTTTACCCTTTGTCGGCCCCTAAATGTACAAATTTCAGAAAAAAGTACAAAACACCTATCCACTCATTTTTCTATCTTATTTTGACGCTTTTAGAATTTTAAGTCTACCTTCCTTAGATTCGAAGATATAAGGTTACGGATTTTATCCGTTTTTACCTCTTTTAATTTAAAAATTTTCAAAAATCTTTTCTTAGTGAATATATACAAACGTATTCATTCACTATGTATATCAATTTGCACAAAAAATAGTTGTATGGAAAAAAGTACCAAAAAGAGCAACCAATTTTAGCTTTTATATATTCGAATTACAAAAATGTACCAAAACATGTTTGAGGGCTTCGTAAGAATAGAAGGATGCATTTTAAATTCAATTTCTATTTTCATTACTTTAGAAGGTAAACGCTTAACAAAAAAGTACCAAATTATAATTTTACCCTAAATATAAAAATTTGAAAAAAGTACCAAGCACCCGTCCGCTAATTTTTTGGTCTTATTATGCTGTTTTTGGAATTTCATGTCTACCTTAGCTAGATCCGGAGATATAAGGCTACCGAATTTACCCGTTTTTACCCCCTTTGCGTTCGAATTTTCCAAAACCCCGTCTTAGTGGATCTATACATCCTGAGGGGAGCCCACATACGAACTTTCTAGCTTTAGTGGCTTGGGCTGGGCGATGATGTATCAGTCAGTCAGTCACTCAATAACGTTACTCTTTTATTTATATAGATTTATTTACGAATAAATACGACATGAATAATTTTATTCGATTAGCTTTTATTAAAATACTATTCAAATAATTTTGTTCAACTAATTTTCATTCGCACAATTTGATTCGGAAAATTTTTATCCAAATAAATTTCCTTCTAAAATTTTTTTTTTGCAAAAATTTTTTCGAAATACATACATATAATTGAATAAACTTTTTCTTAAATACTTTTATAAGAATAGCTGTTAATTGAATACCTATATTCGATTAAATTTTAATCGATTAATTTTATTTATATAACATGTATAAAAAAATTTTATACAAATATTTTTATACAAAAAATTTTACTCGAAATCAATTATCGTTCGAGTATAATATAGTTTTATTTAAGAAGTTTATATAAAATATTTTTCTTACTCGATTTTGCACTGGGTCTTGGCGAGACATAAGTTTGGAAATTTTTATGTTTGCAATTGTCAAAATTTGTTGCTAACACAAAAACTGACTGTGTGGACAGTAAATGTTAGTGTTCGGACACATGTTTGGAAATTGATGTTGAAACACAAGTAGGTATGTAGTGGTTTCTATATAATTTGTTTGTTTTTATGAAAAAAAAGAACAAGAAAGTAAATAAAAAAATATTTAAATAGTTTATTAATTATTTGCACATTATTTCTGATCATATTCATACAAAATAAAGTGAAATATGTATATGGAATATTTATAAAATGCCGTGCAAGTTTACTACACGAATATATAGAAATTGTGTCCAAACATCACTACGATAGAAATTTGAACACAGAAATTTTTTGTGACGTCATTCTGCCAACGCTATTGCTTATGCTCAGAAATAAAAATTGCTCGCCTGGTCGCAGTGTTAGCTCAAATCATTTTTACTCGAACAATTTTTGTTGAAAAATTCTTATCCGAATTATTTCATTGCAAATGAATTTATTCAAATATTTTTATAAGTATAGTGCTGGAGTTTGTTACATCTGTGTGGCTGTCATTCGAAACGGGCGCACGAATTAGGCTGTCATATTGATTGGATTTAGTCATATGCTGGTAGCGCTAAGGGCCATTTCCAGTCTGTGCTAGGTCTATGACCGTCTAGATTAACCTATCCAAACCTCTATTGGAATCATTTTTATTCAAATATTTTTATGCGAATAAATTTTAATCGAATAATCTAATTTTTATTCGAATAATATGTATTCCAAAAGTTTTAAACGAATATCTTTCGTATAATTTTACTCAAACAATTTTATTAGATTAATTCCTTTAAAATAACATTTATATGATAAGCTTTTAATTAAATTATTTTATTCGAATAATTTTTATTCAAATAATCTCAATACGATTATTTTTGTTTTCGAAAAAAAGTTTTACTCCAATTATTTCATGGGAAAAGCTTTTATTCAAATATTTTTATACGAATATTTTGAGTCGATTAATATTATTCGTTTAGCTAATAGTTGAATCATTTTCGTTCAAATAGTTTTTAATGAATAATTTGGTTCGAATAGTTTTATTGAAATAATTCTATTCGAATATTTTTCATTTGAAATAACTTTTATTCTAATAATTTTAATGAACTTTTCGTCGAATAATTTTACTCATATACTTTTTATTCAAATACTATTCCTCCGAAAAACTTTTTTTTATATTCGTGTCTATTCGGAAATACGCGTCGACAAAGTGAAAAATACATGGCAAACAAAAACAAAAGTGCATAAATTGTTTATCATACAAAATTTACTGGTTTTAAAAGAGAGAGAGAGATACGCGTTAAAATTCTCACGTTTATTTGATTTCAGAAATTTATAGAATACAAAAACAATTTGTGAAATTTTGTTTTTGTTATCATGTAATTGTTCACTACTTCGACGCGTTTTCCCGAATAGGCACCATTATTTTATTTTTAAAGTTTTTATTCAAATATTTTCATACACATAATTTTTTTTTCGAATAATTTTATTCGATTAGCTTTTAGTCGAATACTTTTTATTCGAAAAGAAATTATTATGTATATTTTGAAATGTGTTATTCAGTCAGCTACTTAACGCATAATATACATATTTTTGTATATACATACATCTGGAGCTTTGTTCGTTTTATATATAAATAATCTATTTACATCCAGTGCTAGATCGTCTTATACATAGACAATAAAGATCATAAAGATTGGTGAATTTCATTTTTTCTTCTCTTTTTTGGATTCTAAGTTAAATTAATGCGAATACATATCATTACATTTATCATCCACTTATGCCGCTTCAGCTTTAGCTTTATCATCAGAAATCACTCTATTTGCATCCACAGTGCTTCTTGTATAATTTTTCAAAGTTATCGATTTGCTTCGCACAACGGGCAAATGTTATTTAAATTTTCAGTCAGCCTTAAACTTTCATGAGGTCTAGGTAAATGGTAAAGCAATATATGTCTTCCTTTAACTCCCATTGGAGCATAGGGCGACCGATGGTAAAGCAAGATCAATTTAAATATGACCAAAATTCAAAATCAGGAAATAGAGTCGGTGTATAGGCTTAAACTATATTTAAGAAAGCTTGGAAGCAAAAAAAAATTACTGAAATTTCATTCTGATGATGCAACCACTTGACATTAGTGTCTCTTCTATTGCAAATACTAAACATATTTTCAAAATTTGTTTAGCATTTTGATGAATAGTTTTCTTACAAGTGTTTTGAGCAAAGTAACTTTATAGAAAATATACAATTTAATAAAAATTTACCACATTTTTAACTTGGTCATGATATTGAACTTAAGGTCTTACAGTATTTTACCAAAAAAAAAAAAAATACTTTACAAAACTAGCTTGTAGCATAAAGCGCTTAAGATCATTATAAAAGAAAAGATAAACTTAAGTAACAGCTGACATCTGCAATGCAATCTTTAGGAAATGAATAGCAATTGCCAAAAGAAAAAAAAAGAGAAGTTGTATAGGTTTTCATATGATTATAACCAGCAAACAGACAAACTGCTGTTGAATTTTAAATAAGTCTACAGCAAAGAAAATTGATTTTTTTAAGTTGCAAAAAAAGAAGAAACAAAAACCCAAAAGTCAAGTTTAAGGTCTGGTGGCAGGCAGCAGCATATATTAGGAAACCTTTTTTTCTTTTTTCTTTTTACATTTTGTTTTTGTTGTTGCTTATGAAGATAGCTTAAGCCATGAGACTACATATGGCATTGAGTTCATATCGTGATGAAGACTTCTTGAATTTTTTAAATTTAAAAAAGAAAAATTGTATACAGAGACTTTTTTGAATATTTGTTTTTTGGAAATATCCACTCGTATTGTAGAGTTAAAGCATGCTTAGATCGCTTGTTTATGCTTGACTGCAGTTTAGCTTAAGCTTTTTTTCCTGTTGTCTTTGTTACTGTTGTTATTTATTTATTTTTTGTTTGTAATTTTTAGAATATTTTATCCGTATATGTAAGATTGTATTTCAATCATTGATTGACTTAAGAATAGAGTTAAGGCAAATATGTCTACATGGAACTCTATATTAGATAGAGTGTTATATTTGGTATTTGGCAAAGGTTTGTAACGAAGTTTAATAAAGCAAAAAAAAAAATCACAAGGCTCTAACGACTGATCCTGGTAGAGGCGCGCAAAAAATAATTGTTTCGGTGTTTTGAAAGTTTACAACTGGGATTCATTTTAGGAAGAGTTAAAGGTCCTTCCGCTTGCACATAGTTACAGTGAGTCGGCACTGGAAATCTTGTAAGCCTAAATATAAATTATAAGAAGTGTCCAAAGTTTCTATTTATAACACCACGAGAAACATTTTTGTAGAACATTTTAGCCCTCTAACTGTTCGTTGTATGGCTCTTTGTGTCCCTTTCTTAATAAAGCGGCCATAACTCCCCTCTTCAGCGCCAATATAGCGGGCTGAAATGTTCTACAAAAATATTTCCCTTAAGATTCTATTGCAATTGTTTAAGGACACTTAAGCTCTAGGATCAGCTAAAACGACAGAAATCATTCAAAACTTAAATTGTGTTTAAGGGTCAATATCGTACATATTCACATCTAATACTCGGCATAGGAAATCCTGTAAGCCTTACGTTTAAGGTATAAGATGTGCTCAGCACTTTTATGTAAAATAATTTTATAGAAATTTTTAAACTTCTAACCAGCCTTTGTTTAGCCTTTTTTTACGATATGACAAAAAACGATATAACAGGATGTGTTGGGTAAGTGTAAGTTTTTTACGATATGACAACACTGCGATGCAGCGACGCCATTTTTGGGTTTTTTACGATATAACAAAAAACTATATGACATACTGTGTTGTCATATCGTAAGTTTTTTACGATACGACAACATTGCGATATGACAACACCGTATATGACTATCTTAGTGTTGTCGTATCGTAATAAACTTACGATATGACAGCACAGTATGTCATATCGTTTTTTGTTATATCGTAAAAAAACCCCAAAAATGGCATCGCTGCTGCGATGTGACAACACCGTGTACCATTGATGCCAACTTTGGCTCTTTTTTGCGATATAACAAAAAACGATATGACATACTGTATGGTCATATCGTACGTTTTTTACGATATAACAACGCTACGATATGGCAACACCGTGTATGGCTATCTTAGTGTAATATCGTAAAAAACTTACGATATGACAATACAGTATGTCATATCGTTTTCTGTCATATCGTAAAAAAGATCCGAAATTGGCATCAATGCCGTGTACGGCTATCTTAGTGTTGTCATATCGTAAAAAAATACGATTTGACATCACAGTATGTCATATCGTTTTTTGTCATATCGGTTTTTGTCCCTTTCTTCAGAAAGGTGAAAAAAACTCGTCTTCAGGGCCGATATATTGGGCTGAAATATTCGACAAATATATTTGGCATACAATTATACTTAAGACTTTCAAACACATATAAGCTCCAGATTTACGTGAACGGCAGAAATAATTGAAAACTAAAAATGTGTTTAAGGGTTAATTTTGTACTTATTCAAAATTAGTAGACGGCAAAGGTAATCTTGCAATGGCTAATATATCAGTAAACGTTTAACCGCTAGTTTTGTTAAAGTAAACTAAAATTTAAATGAAGTTTAAACTCAACAGCAGTAAATCACTTCCCCATGTATTAACCCAAGTTAACATAATAACAGTTTGGCAGCACCACAATAAAAGTCATATATAGCTGGTTTTTTGGTGGGATATCGACCAAATACATATGATTTGTATTGGTAGTTTAAACGGTCAATTTTATGCGTTTAATATATGGTTTATATGTTTACTGATTTATAGATTTGCTGGTTTAAATACATTTTAAACCAAAAACAGAGCTTAACTTGCACTGATTTATTAGCTCTAAGTCTTACGTTTAAAGTATGTTATGTGATCAGCAATTTTATATGAAACACCACAACAGTTTAACCCACTAACTCTTCGTTGTGTGTATCTATTTGTACTTTTCTTAATAAAGGGCAAAAAACTCCCCTTCAGCGGCGATATTGCGGATTAAAATGTTCTACAAAAATATTTGCCATAACATTCTAGTGCTGATCTTCAGAGACACCAGAGCTCTAGACTAAACTTGAACGCCAGGCATCATTCAAAATTCAAAATGTGTTTAAGGGTTAATTTCGAACTTATTCATAACATTATGCAACAAAATAAAACTTTTGTCATGTCCTTTGATCACCACCATATTTTTTTGATGTGTTGTGGTCCCCTAACTACAAAAACAGTCTAAATTTTAAATTCTATAGAAAAAATTTACAGCTCGATTAGCTGTATATCTTTTATTTTCCTTGGACGCTTTTCTAATGTCACGTACGTAGTGCAAAAACATTATTTATTAACGTCATTTGAATTTGACCGGTCGCAACTGTTACAAAATAAATGTTTAAAGCAAGATGTTTGTCGCAAACAAATATTGATCGACCTTTTTTTTTTGCAATTTGGTGTAATAAAAATTTTATAAGCATTTAAAGTTCGTCACGTGCGCTATTGTAAATGAAAAATGGCAAAATTTCCATTTCAAATTTCAAAAATAAAAAAGTTTCATCCATTTTCATATCATGATAATAAGCATATAAATGATTCTCGAACTTCGTATTCATTATGTACTACTCTGTTGTAGGCTAAGTCCGTAAACTAAGCGCCCAAGTATTTAGTATGCAGTATGAAATGAACTTAAATCTTGTTTGTTTTTATTGCTATTATCACCAAATCTATATTTTTTATTTGTTTTTAATTTTATGTTTACATATACATATTTACAAAACATATATTTCGTTACTGAAGAATACTGTCACGTACGCTATGTCACGTTCGCTATTAAATTTTGTTCTATATAAAATCATCCAAAAGTTTTTTTATTTCAAATATACGGAATATAAAGGAGAAATAGCTGGCTTAGTGTAAGAAATTTAAAAAAGAAAAAAAAAACTTCACAATTCGCAGACTTTCGCATATTTTTACATGCACCTTAGCACCACTTCCGTTTTATGTCACGTACGCTATACTCTTATTTCCCTCGATATTTTGAACAACAGGGTTCCAAATGTGATAAACTTTTCTTTCATATATAATACCCTCTAAATGGAACAAAACGACAAAATTTTTTTCAGTTACACCTATTGTTGCAAAACTTTTTCCACTTTGTAGGCGTACAAATGTCACGTACGCTGACATGGAAATGCCCATATGTTTAAAATAAACTAAGGTTTATTTCATGAAAATCGATGGTTAAATATTTCTTTTATTCATAATAAAATAAAATCTTATATTTTTTGCTAAAATTGTGAATATTTACACTGTACAACAAAGTATTTTTTTTTCAAGTAAAAACAGCTGATTCTGGTACAGTCCACCAAAAAATTATATGAATGACTCTCATTCTAAACGTATATTTTGTGTGTTTTATTTACTAATGAAATGAAATGAAAATCTTATAGTTTTCGCTTCATTCGATGGATCCTGAAATAAAATTATATTTTCGCTTTTTTAAAAATTAAAAAAAAGCAAAACTTTTTTTTTCACAAAAAAATATATAGCTTTCATCATTGCGGTCTGAATAATTCTGAAACCAAATGGTATATAAAAAAAAGATTTTAAAACGGTTTAAAGGCAATTTTATATAACATTTTTTAAGTGGATTTTTAATAATATTGGACAACATTTTTCTAAGTTATGATCAAATTAACGGAGCAGCCTCTTTAAAAATCCAAAATTTTAGGAAAAAAAAAAATTAAAACAAAGGAGACCATAACACATTAAACAAAAATATAGTGGGGTACTTCTTGCCATTTTTCTTGTTGCATAATGTTATTTATGGAAAAATTAATGGCTTTTTATAAAAACAATTAAGAAATGGACTCCAAATGAATAAACTTATATGACTCTCTAAACAAAAACTCTACATATAGTTGTATAAACTTAAAAAAATATATCATAAATAAATTTGTATTCGTAACTATTAAATTGTATGTTATACAACCTTATTAATGTCACGATCTTGTTAAAATTATTACTTACAACTTTATAACAGCTCTTGTACAATAAAAATCATTGAACTTTTTTCTGATTTATAGAAAACCATAAATTTAGTGCAGCTTTTAAAGGTTTTAAATTTAAGACACAAAGTATGAATAAACTTTAACTTAAAATAAATAAAAAATAATACGAAAAGGAAATTCTTATTTAAGTGGGTGTAGTATTAAACATGACACAAAACAACATATGAAGGTTGACGACTTTTAAATTGGCAAGTCGACTAATACAAAAAAAAAAAAAACTTAAAAAAATTACAAGTTTTTTAATACAAAAACCAACCTTTGGCTACACAAAACTAAAAGGAAAAAACTTATCCGGTAATTATCTTTTAGAACAACGACATTAACTTTGAAAAGTTGTTTTATAAAAGCAAAAACATGCATTAAATCTTTTATATGCTCCTTAATTATTTATAAATAATTCTATTTTATTTCTAGCATTCTATTTCTCTAGTCTCTATTGCCTGAAGTATTATAAACTTTATCTTTTCTTTCCACATCATTAATATTAGCAAGCAATTTTTTTGTAGTTTTGTTTGTTGTACACTTGAAAATAAAGTAATTTTATTAATTGAAATTTCTTTTGGAAAAAATTTCTTTCGTGCTAAAATCTTAGATAAGTGAATTACTGTATGCCTAGAATATACGATATATGAATAATCTCTGCAAGTTTTATTTGCATTGAAAAGACATGACTATCAAGTGCGTGACTTAAGTATTGATAAAGATTTTCAAGTGCCGAAGAAAAATTCCATTTGAAGTTTGTAGCCTAAGTCTTTTGTTTTGCATATAAAATACGTTAGAAAAATAATGAAAAAAAATATAACAGGATAATATAATTTTTTTTTGCAAAAAAGATTCCAGGAATTTACAAAAAAATAGTCATGTGAGCACTAATGAGGGGGTGTATTGGCTATCGAAAATAGCATGCTACTTCTTTCTCCTCTAATGCGTTCAGAATGAATCAAAGTAATTTGAATTAACGAGCTCAACTGTTTTTTTCTTACCATCTTTTAAATGACTTCAAAAAGAGCAGGTTTGTTCAATTAATTATTTTATTAACTGAATTAATTTTTTAATTGATTTTAATAATTTAAATCAGGGCTAAATTACCGCATTCATTACCGAGCAGGCTCAAATAGCTATATTAAATTCATGTTATTTAAACTTGATATAACTTTGTTCAACATGATTCTGCGTGTTGTTTCAATAACAAATTCACGTTGTTTCAACTTGAAATACATTTGGTTCAACATGATTCTTCGTGTTCTTTCAGTATAAAACTCACGTTGTTTCAAGTTGAAATAACTGTGATTCAACATAATTCTTCGTATTATTTCAGTATTATTTCAGTAAATCAACTATTATTAAATCAAAAGGAAATATTGAATATTAAATAAAAATGAAATATGTTCTTCGAAGGTTATTGTAAGATCATGTTGAATTAATATGAAACACCTGTGAAGCAAAATCACAACCGAACAATGTTAAATTAACGTTGTTCTCAACAATTTTACTATGAAAATTTTCTGTGTGTACGTTGAAAAAAAACGTCATTTCGCAAAAAAATTTTGTATATTAAAAATTAAGTAAATTGCGACTTTGGCTCGCACACGAAGGGTTTAGTTTTCCCCCTTTTTTCATTTTAGCAGTTTTTTCGTTTATCTTTTTTGTTTAATTTAATATTTTTTTTATTTTTTAAGTTTTTTTTGTTGATTTGGAGATTTCTTTCGTTATGACGTTTTTTTTTCATTTTGGTGATATTTCACTTTTTTTGCGATTTTTCTTTTTTTTAATATTTTTGTTTTTTTGCCGATTGTTTTAGTTTTGGCGATTTTTTGTTTGGGGGTTTTTTTTGATTTTTGTTTTTCGTTTTTTTTTGTGATTTTTCTTTTTCGCATTTTTTTTGTTTTTGCCGATTGTTTTGACTTTGTTTTTCGTTTTTTAAACGTTTTTTTGGGCTTTTCTACGATATTTTTAGTTTTAGCGTTGTATTTTAGTTTTAGCGCTTTTTTTAGTTTTTAGCTTTTTTAGGTTTAGGCGCTTTTTTCGGTTTTGGTGATATATTTAGTTTTAAAGATTTTTTGTTTTGGTTCTGACACTTTTTTCGTTTTGGTAATTTTTTCGGTTTTTGGCGATTTTTTTTTTGTTTTGGCGCTTTTTCCTTTTTTGTGATTTATTTTTAATTTTTGGCGATTTTTATTTCTATTTTTCGATTTTTAGGGTGTTAGTGCTTTATTCGTTTTGACGACTTATTTCGGCTTTTGGCGTTTTTTATAGTTTTTTTGCGATATTTTTAGTTTTGGTGAATTTTTGCGTTTTAGCGATTTTTTTAGCTTTGGTGCCTTATTTCCTTTAAGTGCATTTTTCATTTTGGCGATTTTTTGTTTTGACATTTTTTAAATTTTGTAATTTATTAGTTTTTATTAGTTTCCAAGATACAGCAAATTGTTTAAATAACATAGTCAAAATTACATTAACCGATAGAAGACCCTTTAATTTTTATGGTTTTAGATATCAGTGTTAATTAGTGTAGTTAATTGGTGTAGTCTATTAACACGAATTTTGCAAATTTGAAGTGTCTATATAAAAGTGTCTGTATATGACATTAGTTCGTCAATATGTTTCTTTGCTCGCTTTAGAACACCCTTTGATTTTTAGTTGTCATTTATTGTTGTAGCGGTCAAAGGTTTACATATTTTGTGAAAATTTCAGGTCCGTACCTCTGGGTTTCCGAGAAAACAGCTAGTGACAGACAGACAGACAGACAGACAGACGGACGGACAGACAGACAGACAGACAGACAGACATACAGACAGAAAGAAGGACAGCGTAGCGGAAACAATAGGATTCCTTTACACATTTGGTGTACGGGGCCCTAAAAATATAACAGAGTTTTATTTTCAGTTCCAGTAAAATCTTGCAGAAATGACTCGTCATGTATTTCACGGGAACTAATTTTTGGATTGAAGTTCCCTATGCAACGTTGTGCATATCAATTTTTTCGTATGTTGGGGTTAAAAAAAATTCGTTTAGTATGAAAAAATACGTGTAACGAATACTGGAAACGGATACTGGTAACGAAAATACAAAACGAAGACAACAGGCTGGTGCGAAGCACAAATTCTTAAAAAACTCAGTGGTGCTACCTTAGTATATTTTATGAATTTTATGAGATTTTCGGGAGATTTTTGTCCCACTTTTTGGGAATCCTTGGACTACGTTTGTGTCGGTAGTCGATAAGGTTTGGTGTCCTTCCTGAGTAAAGGCGTGTCGGCTAAGCACCATGTGTCCCGGCAAAATTCGTGAGAAGTATCACCAAAGTATCTTTCAGGCGATAGTAGTTTTTCGCTGATGAATTGTCTTCTTTTTTCATCTAGAGGTTGAAATTAATATCTGAATTTACTTGATGTCATCAAGGTAGGTGATATTTTTGTTTTTAAATTTTAATTTTTTTTATGTGGGGTCATAACGCCGGGTTCGGAGACTAGACGGACTTTGTCGAAAGGCGATACAGATGAGGGGGCGTGTGACATAGCGACTGAATGTGCCTGGCCGAAGGTGGCCGTCTGAAGGTGGCCTGCCGATGGCTTAAGGCCGATAGTGGCAGGCCGATGGTAGCAGTGCGAAAAAGGTAGGCCCAAGCCAATAGGCGGTTGGCCTAAGGCGACAGGAACTGCGTTCCTACCCGGTGATCCATGATACCGTGCGTTCTGTTTTTTTCATTAAAACTTGCCAGTTAGTGCAGCTATACAAAAAGACGCAATTACACAGGAAAAAGTGAAACGATTTCGATTACGAAAACTGCAAATTTCGTGCTTGATGTCCAACTACGAAAATGGTGTTCTCAATTACTAAAATTAAAAATTTCAGTTATTCAAAATTTGTAGAATAGAATATTTATGTTATGATCATATGATTAGTTAATGCAGTTACGGAATTAATTGAAACTAGCTTCGAATTTTGATGAAGAGTTTTAATTGAAAATTTCTAAGTCATAATTTTTTCTGTGTAATTTTCTAAAAAAAAACTATTTATATTAGAAGCCTTAGTTTGAAATTGGAAAGCCGATTAAATCGGTTTCGTTAACAAAGTTTAATAAATATGTTATCTTTAGTTTGAAATAAGGCCCTTAATAAGAACATATTTTGTGCAGTTTATTAAGCAAAAAACTTAGACACCAAACTATTGATAACATTGGCCGACAAAATTTTTTTTTAGTTATTTCTCAAGTTTCAACTTTATGTACAAATAAATGAAGGTACACAAATATAAGTGCGATACTGTTGTATGAATGCCACTATTTTTGTCTTTACAGTCCCGTCACTTAAATGGGAATAAAATCAAAACTTGTGCATTGGTTTTATTTATTAAACTGAATATGTGGCAATATTCCAAGCATCAAGTGAAAAGTTTCCATGTGTATTCTATATTTTTCGCCACTGTTTAGGTGGCTTAGTTGTATGTGAATTTAAGTATTACTTAAAGAAATCATAAAAAAAATTTAATACGAGAATTATAAAATTTACTATCACTAAATTAAGGTTAAATTAACCAACATCATCGAGGCCACGGACTTCATTGCCACATTACCAGATTGTAGTAAAAAATTTTAAGAATTTCCCAATAATACCTTGTGTTATTAAGATCTATATTTTACTATAACTACTAAACAAATCATTTCAAATTTCATAATATTCTTTGATGTCGGTTTCAAAAACTTTGATATATTTTTTTCTATAAAAAATGTATAAACGAATTCATCTACTTTGCTGCCAACTGATATTTGCAAGTCAAAATGACATCATATCATTAAAGATCCCTACAGTTCTGATGAATTGAAAAAAGTATCAAATAACAGATCAATCTTATAACTGACATACATGCATAAAAAAAACTTTGTCTGGCAAACATTAATATAAAATTCATATTATTAAATATTTATTTATGTAGATTTTGTCCTATAAACTACTGAAAGAAACATAAAATTTTTATAATGATTTATTTAAATTCTTAAGATGCTTTTTCTTCTTTTTTTTCTAGATCCATTTCCTTTTCAAATACTTTATTTGTTGTGACATATAATATTCTTTTTATATTATTTTGAACACATAACAAAATGCATAATTAATCATTTGAAGTGTTATAATAGACATGTATTTTTTCATTTCATTTAACAAGTGATTTTGTTTTTTTTGCTGAATTTATTGCAATTTAATGTTTAATGACGCGTCATTGCAATAAGAATATATTTTGCGTTCAATAAAGGGGTTTTTATTAAAGGCTTGTAGACATTAAGGCTTTTATTCTTCTTAACTTGAAAATGCTGTTGAGAATTATTAAAAGATATTTGCTAGCAATGCATTTTCATAGAAGGATGCTTGTGTGGTAGATTTCCCAAAGAGGTTACAGTGTACAACACAAACAAATTACTTCGTTCTAACGACTGATTCTGGCTGAGGGCACCAAAAAATATGCATATATTTAGGCGTTTTACAAGATTACATCTGGGTTTCTTTTAAGGCGGATCTAAAGTTCCCTCCTTTTGCAGATAGTTTTAGTAACTCGGCATAGGAAATCTTGTCAGCTTTACGTTTAAGGTATAAGATATGTTCAGCACTTTTATGTAAAAGTCCACGATAAACGTTTTTGTGAAACATTTTAAACCTCTAACTCTTAGTTTTATGGGTCTTTTTGCTCTTTCTTAAAAAAAGGGGAAACTTCCCTTCAGCGGTGAAATAGCGGGATGAAATGTTGCACAAAAATATTCGCCATAAAATACTATTTCAAGTCTCAAGGTAGCGATGCTAGCCTATCAGTCCAGTGGTCATGGGTTGGATTCCCGCCATAGACCCTGGATGTTTTCCGCCGACAAGCTTAATCGCTTCGCGGGTTATGTTTGTGTGTGTTATTGTAATGTTACAATAGTGTTGTTGTCATGTTATATATATCGCATTTATATCACAGTATATGTTTAAGTTGAATTATTATTACGGCTATTTAAAGTGCTTAAAAGCACCCAAGCTCAAGACTTAACTTGTGCTCCAGAAACCAATTAAAACTTAAAATATGATTAAGAATTAACAATCAGTACTCGGCATAGAAAATCGAGTAGGACTTACGTTTAAAAATAAGTTGTGGTAGACATTTTTATGTAAAAGACAACGAGGAAAAGTTTTTTTAGAGCAGTTCAGTCCGCTAGATCGTCGCTGAATGGAAGTTTTTTATGACCTTCTTTAAGAGAGAGACAAAATGATCCATACAACGAAGAGTTAGACAAAAAACTTCCTTGTGCTGTTTTTTAAATGAAAAATATACGTCTAGCAAATACGTGTAACAAATACGTGTCACATATACTGGCAAGAAATACTACACGTATTTCCAAACGCAGGCAGCAGTCCGGCGCGAATTATAAATTCCTTAAAGACTCAGTGTTGGCCCTTTGGTTTTCAGTGTTGTCGTTGTTTTTGGGGAAAGTTCTGGGATTTTAGGAAGAATTTTTTCCCAGTTTTTGACAATCCAGGAAACTTCTGGGATGTTGGGGAGTTTTTTGTCCTACTTTCTGGGAATACGGGGGAACTTCTAAGAGTTTTGGGGAGATTTCGTCCAAGTTTTTGGGATTCCATGGACCACGTTTGCGTCTTTGCTAATGATTTGGTGCCCTTGCTAAATGAAGTTGTCTCGCCTAAGAACCAGGTGTCTCGGCTACATTCTTGCGAAGTATTGCCTAAATGTCGCTTAAGTATCACCTAAGTATCTTCCAGGCGATAGTTGTTTTTAGGGTTCCGTACACCAAAAGTGTAAATGAACCCTATTGTTTTCGCTACGCTGTCCGTCTGTCTATCTGTCCGTCTGTCTGTCACAGGCCGTTTTCTTAGGAACCCTAAGAGCTACGGACATGAAATTTTCACAGAATATGTTGAACTTTGGCGTTATAGCACAGCTAAAAATTAAAGAGTGTTCTAAAGCGAGCTGCGAAGCATGTTGAAATACTAATGTAATATAGACACTTATGTATAGACACTTTAAATTTTCAAAATTAGTGTTAATTGGTGGAGTCTGTAGAATAGACTACACCAATTAGCACTGATATTTATAACAATAAAATTGAAAGAGTGTTCTATCAGTTAATGTAATTTTTACTATGTAATTCAGACAATTTGCTGTATCTTGGAAACCGTAAGAGACAAACTTTTGAAATTTTAAAAATTGCTAAAATTAAAAAAATCCCAAATTAAAAATATCGAAACGAAAAATCGCCAAAAATGAAAAAAGCGCTGAAAGGAAAAAACACCAAAATTAAAAAAATCGCTAAAACTCAAAAAATCAACAAAACTAAAAAGATCAATAAAAAACTAAAAAAAACGCCCAAAAACGAAAAAATCGCCAAAACGAAAAAGTGTCAACACCAAAAAATCGCTAAAACTAAAAAAACCACTAAAAGCCAGAAAAAGTTCCGTAAACCGAATAAATCTATCAAAACGAAAAATTGCCAAAACTAAAATAAATCGGTAAAACTAAAAATATCGTCAAAAAGCGAAAAAAAGAGTCAATAAAAGAAAAATGCCAAAACCTTCAAATCGCCAAAACTAAAAAAATCGAAAAAAAAATTCCAAAAGACGAAAAATCTAAAATAACGAAAAAAATCACCAAAATTAAAAAAGCACCAAGGCCAAAAAACGCTAAATCAACCAAAAAACTTGAAAAAAAGATATTACCGAAGATATTGGCGAAATAAAGAACAAAGTCGAGGCCAAAGATCAAAATTTTAAAATTTTAAAATTATTAAAGATATCTTAATAAAATAAACTGTAGTTTCCCTACATCTTTATAAACTTTGCACCAAGTTTAAATTTATCACGGCCGACAAGGTTTTTCATGCCTGAGGTAGTCAACTTTGACACCCTGTAGGGCAACTTGTGTGTCAGCGGAATAAACCAAATTTCAATATTCTGAAAACTCAGGCTCTTCTCTATGATTTTCCCCTACATTGTTTTTAATCGGAATGGCATTTTCAGAGATACAGATTTATTACACTTTTTTTCAATTGAAACCACTGTGAAACGTACAATAGGGAGCTTCTTTGCAAAATATAACAAAACTTTTTTTTTAAACTCTATAAGAGCTTCAGCTTGGACTTTAAAATATTTACGCCTTTTGTCCCGGTTTTTTTTTTTGCTTATAAACGTTTAATATTATGAGTCTATCATAAAAGAAGTAGTTAAAACAACAGGAAATGTTAAAAAGGTTAATTGCCAACTTTTATATTTTTCTTAGCAGCCATATAAAAATCATTCCTTCTAAAACGCTTGCATCCTAAGTCTTTTGTTGCTTTTTTCCCCCATTAGCAAACATGTCTAACGTTTACAGTATATGTGACTTGAGTCTTTAGTTATTTATTTTAAAACATTGATTTAATTTAACTACTTACCCATTTAAAGTCGTTATGTGTATGTATATGTATGTCTGTGTATATATAATTGCTTCTAACGTAAAACTTGACTGCAGGTATTATATTCCATGCCATCAAAAAGAAAAAAAAGAGACCTCGTTGCTACCAAAGTGCTTAAGCACTCACATACTCTACTTACATATTTACACTTAAATTGTATTTATATGTCTATAAGCTTGTAACAATCAATTAAGCTGTCTATGAGCACACGTCAAACAGCATTATAATTACATTTCTATACATTTCTTAAGATTTCTATAGTCGATACAGAACAATTGAGTTAAGCTGTAGAAAAAGGAAATTACAACCCACCTTGCCATATTTATTTAATGGTCCATTTATCCAACGATCTGCTTCAAGACGTCCTGTTAGCAATGCACCTGTATCCGGATCAATACGTTGCCATTCACGCACCTCACGTTGAAAGGGAGATCTAGCACCACCACCACCATTTGCTAATAATGTTGTGGAATTTGCGGTTTGCTGTTGCTGCTGCTGCTGCTCATTTGGAGCGTATAAACGTAATTCTTTTTGATTATGATTATTTGTTGTTGTAGCCATTATTTCCATTATAATGTTGTTGGTGTTGCTGTTGTTATTGTTGTTGTTTTAAAGAAAATATTTACATGTACTTATTTATAACGTTTTATACTTCCTTTAGTTTTAAATTAAAGCTTTTGCTTGTTTTTTTATTTATAAAAAACTAGAATTTCTTTTAATATTTTTGTTGCACTTTAATTTATGTTTTATTTTATAAGTTTTCTTGTTTAGCTCTATTTTTTTCCAAATTATTTGTTTGTTTTATTTTTCTCTTGGTTTTTTAACTGAAATTTTAATTTATGATCATAAATTATGATTTTTATATTTGTATTTATTATAGCTGTGGCTTTAAATTAGTTTTGGCTACTGTTTTGTAGATTCTTTTTATGAAAAAGAAATTTTTCACGCTCTAATTTAATAAAATCTTGCTGGTCTTTCTTCTTCTTTTTTTTTCTTTGTCGGAGTCTAACGAGGTAAATGAAAGCTGCAAGTAAACAAAATAATAGTTTCATAAATAAATTTATAAGAAAAATCTTTTAGTTTTTTTGGGATCAAGTTTTACAAATTTTTTTTAAGAAATAAAACAATTACACAAGATTACAAATTTAGATCAGGTTTTGGACTAAAACAAATTATAAACGTTTCTTAGGTGATTTTGTGCGCTGAAAACTATATCTAAAAATAAGGCAGTTGCATGTGATATTTGAGTATAATTTGAGAGAACTCAATTTAATTAAAACGAAAATCCAGAAAATTTTCTTTCTAGTTTCTAAATATGTTCGGGAAAAACCAACCCTCTGCGACTGACGTGACTTCATTATCACAATTCCACTGACGTGGTAGTACACTAGACACTATTTCGACTGCTTATATTTTCCAAGTTCCGTTTGTAAGCACACTGAAAATATTTTTGATTTTAGTTTAATGTAGTAGTTTGTTATTTATTGTAATTTTTTGTTGAAAACAAAACGACAAATCTTATTAAAAACAAAATTTTTGGCATGGCATAAATTAGCTTGAAAAAACGTATATCCATACAAAAACAAAAAAAAACTTCATATATTATTTTTTTGTTAAAGAGTTCAACATTAATTTTAGCTTATACCTAAGCTAATCAATATAGAGAAAAAAGAGATAATATCAATGGTTTAATAAAAAGTTATAAAGTATTTTGTCAGGTTTAGCTCAATACTGACGTGGTAGACTTGTAGACACTTGTATGCTCACACCAACGCGTGCGCTCGTTTCAATTGCTTTCTTCGCACTAACGTACATACGAGTACGTAATAAGAAGCTACTGAAAACACCAGAATCGATATTTGTAGAATTATGGCGTAAGACAATGTTTTCTGTTTACTGTTGTCTGCTAGACTACGACGTCAGTCGCAGAAACTTTCCTTACTATTAGGCAAATAAGTATATGATAATTTAAGGCGTAACTACTTACAATTCGACTCGATAACTACTTATTTTTCTTTGAGAAGTCCAACAAATAAGGGCTACCCCGTACAAATGTATTTACATTGCCACAGCTATTAACTAGTTAATATTTGGCTTACTTGAAGCTAAAAAATATGTAGTCAAATAAACAAATTAAAAAAAAGAAACTTTATACACATTGTATTTTATTTATATTTTTTTCAATTTTGTTTTAGTTTTATTTTCCTTTTATTTTTTGACCCAGCTGGGATACGAACCTGTCCTCGTTCAAATATAAGGAAAAGAATTTTACCGACTCAGCTATTATTGATGAGCAAAATACGTACTAATTTTATTAAAAACTATGTAGCAGTCATAATTTGAAGCATATTAATAAGATAATTAAGTAACACTCATTACTTTGTAACCCATTAATATAGTACTACCGATTACAAAAATAACAAAAGTTTTTGCTGGGTAAGTTCAAATATAAATTACCGCTGTATGAAATAACGCGAAAAGCAATAACTCCGATAAAAAATGAAAAAATTCCGAAATATTTCCATACATTTTATTTCGAAAGTAATTTCAATTTTTTGGGAATAATTTCATTTTATAGAGAAAACTACAAATGAAATAAGACCAGAAAAAATTATGTTTGGTTTTAATTTCATTGAGTAAAAGATTTGGGGCTTATATATTTTTTGGGGACTTATTTCATTTTCTTCAATACGATATTTTTTAGGGTTACGTACACCCAAAGTGTAAAGGAACCCTATTGTTTTAGCTACACTGTCCGTCTGTCTGTCTGTCTGTCTTTCACAGGCTGTTTTTTCGGGAACCATAAGAGCTACGGACCTGAAATTTTAACAGAATGTAAAACCTTTGCCGCTGCAACAACAAAATTATGTGAGTTAAACATTAAAGGATGTTCTAAGGAGAGCAACGAAACATGTTGAAATACTTATGTAATATACAGACGCTTATATATATATAGACACTTAACATTTTAAACGTTAGTGTTAATTGGTGTCTATAGAATAGACTATACCAATTAACACTAATATTTAAAAAAAAATAAAAATTAAAGGGTATTCTATCAGTTAATGTAATTTTACTATGTAATTTAGACTATATGCTGTATCTTGGCAACCGTAAGAGGTAAACTCTTAAAATTTTCAAAAACGCTAAAACTAAAAAATTCCAAAATTAAAAAAAAAATGTCAAAGTGAAAAATCGCCAAAATGAAAAAATCGCTTGAAGGAAAAAAGCACCAAAATTAAAAAAAAAACCGCTAAAACGCAAAATATCACCAAAACTAAAAAGATCGCCAAAATACTAAGAAAAACCCAAAAACCGAAAAAAGTCGTCAAAACGAAAAAAGCACTACAACATAACAAAATCGCTAAAACTAAATATATCATAAAAAACGTAAAATCGCCAAAAATGAAAAAAATCACCAAAACGAAAAAAGCGCAAAGGGAAGTGTTTAAAATAAAACATTTTGGCATTAAAAAATTGAATATTAAATAAGTTTACTTACGCTGATTTTCTTAAAAATCACTGAACTATAAACAATAAATTACTGATAAATAGCTTAACCCAGTATCCCGGAGACGGTTGCAAAACAGCCTAATATTCGTGAATAAATAAAAAAATGTTTATTTTTTATCTGGAAACATTAGTGTGACGGGCATGACACACATATATACTAGCATAGACTTTAACGCAAAATTCTTTTAAGTTTATTTTAAGACTATAAAGAAGTTGTGTTAATTTCTAACTTATAATTTTATATTAAATGTTATATGAATTGTGTGACGGGCGTTACACGAATACTTAAAACTACAATTTTAGTAATTATATATCTATGGAACATTCAAATTTTCGTATATTAAGCAAATGTAGCATCGATACCAAATACAAATATCGGTCTTCTAATGTGGTAAAATTAAAAAAGGTGTTGCCGTTTTGATTTTTTTTTCGTATTACACTGACATTTTCATAAATTTCTATATGTTGCCCTCTGCTAGAAGTCTCAATCATTATCTTGTAGCTCTCTTTACTTACAATACATTATTTTCAGTCTCTTCAAAGCTAGAAATTTTTGGCAAAAATCAGGTTACTTTACTTTATTGTGAATAAAATCAACATTGATGCATGCTTGAGGCACAAGTAGCTGCATTGTACACTAATAATAGTTCTAAGTTTTTTATTACTTTCGATTTTTGTGAATTTTTATTAAATAAAATTTTAAAATTTGGCAAACAAAAGAATATTTTCTTCATAACTCCAAAGCCGTTTTTTAATAGCTAACTTCTTTTGTGCATGAAATATCATTGCAATGTGGCTTAATCCAGACCCTTCTTCCTCTCCTCCGAGATACGCACCTGGTTACACTACACTTAATTTGAATTATGCTGTCATTATTAAAACACTGACAATTCGAATGCAAATGATATTTGTACGTTCAATAGTGCAGTTAAAAGTTTGCTGTTTAAGTCTTTTGTTTTAATTGAAACACATTAAAGTTGATAATAGCTTCCTGGCCAACTCAAAGCAACATTGTTGTGAATATAAGCTGACTTAATTTAATTGTATTTACTACTCGTGTATCATTTTTTATATTTTCTATAATCTTAAATAAAATAAAATAACAAATTTACACCCTCATGGTTAATAATACTTATCTAATTAATATAATTGTAAAAATGATTTGCAAATAAGCAATTTTTTTTGCGCTTCACACATGCCTCATAAGCAAACACGCAATAAAAAAATAGTAAATAAGAAAAAATCAATTTCTAAAGAAACATTATTTAGCTGGTTGAAAATTTCTCGCAACGCCCAATATGAATTATATTCTAATATAAATGACTTGTGTAATTTAAGAAAATTATAAAAACTACTAGTAAAAGTATTAAAAATATCATAAATCTAAAAAAGTTAATAATAGGAAACATTCGCTACACAAATATAATAAGATTTAAGTAATTTGTCTTATGCAAAAAAAAAAAACAAATGATCATAGAAAAGTTTAACTGTGGGTATCTCAAACTTGGAAAATTAGAATAAATTTTATTTTAAATGAGAAGAAAAACCGGAATAATTGAGAAAATATTTCTTAACAATTATTTGTTCCTTGTGATCATTTCTCGTTGTACAACTTGTTAAACGATTGAATTATTTACAATATTCTCCATCGGTTATCTGCTCATGTTATACTACAGTTAATTTTGTATTTATTAAGTCAACACTTCCTTGTATACGAGTTTGAAAAAAGCCAGCAAATTTGTTTTCTTTTTAACGTTTTTATTTTCTTAGCTTTTAAGCAAAAAAGTAAACAGGTTGAAGCTATAGACTGTAGCTTAAGCCAGGTAGACTAAACATTACTTTAATTTACAATTTTAATCATATTTTTCGATTTAAAATTTCGAAGATGAATAAAAGAAGTCCTTTTACAAAGTGTTATAAAAACTGTTATACAAGAGCAGGTTTTTCTTTTTTAAGGTAATTTCCTTTTAGCTTGATATACCCCATTGACTAATTCTATAAGTATTTTTAGCTCTCTTCGTATTAAGACTTTAAAAGGTCACTACATTCATTCGACCTAAATCTTTCTTCTTAAAACAATTTCTTTCAATTTCTAAATAAGAAAAGATCGCTAAAAGTTAAGTCTGGAGAATAAGTTTGCGAATACAACGAATGCTGTTGAGGATACTCAGCAGCAGCAGATGACAAAACTGCCCAATGTTAAGAAAGTAAAGCGAAGACATTGATGATGAGCAAGTTCTCAGCTTCAAACAGCATCATACAGTTTATAGAACGTAGTTCCTTATGGCCCGCTATGCCCATCAATGATTTGAATAGTAAAAATCAATGCTTGGGGAGGTAAAAAATTTTAATATGAAACAAATACTTGTGAGGAAAACTGGTAACGAATACTGGCAAGGAATACTGGTAGCGAAAACACAAAACAAAATCAGTACATGATTTTCTTTTAAAACTCCACTGGCAAAGTGTCTCAAGTTGAAGGTGTAACGCCGGCAGGAAGATCGAATTCCGGCTGGTGATCAGTGTTGCCGCTGTGCATTTCTCTGATATTTTCTACCCTGATTGTGGATTCTCCAATAAGGCGTATATCCTTGCTAGGTGGTTTATGACATGAATAAGTGGCTCGTGACCGTGCTAGCTGGTGGTGTCTCTGCTAAGTATTTTCAAAGAGTCTTCTTCTTATCATCTGGAAGTTCATATTATTATCTTCCTAAGGATTGGTGTTATTAAGGTAGGTGGAATTTGTTTGTTTGGCAGTAGTCAGGGGTCCTCCGGATCCGCTGTATGTAGAAGCGGGAAATTTCGAAGGGGGACCCCACCGATGAGAAATCTTATATGGCTAACAGGAAGAGATTAAAACCAAGTATTACTTTTCATAGGCGTGGCACTGCCCACTTTTTTAATTGCAAAATTGATTAGCCATCGTAAGTAAAGGTGTCCACCAAATCTCACATCAATTGGTTAACAGGAAGGGGCTAAAACTAAATATATCTTCTTATGCGCGTGGTGCAGCCCAATTTTCTAATCACCATAATAAATTGTCATCAAAATTAAAGGCGTTTACAAAATTTCATATCAATCGGTCGAGAGGTAGGGGATACATTTTCAATTATTAGATTTGAACCAAACTCCACCTACGCATAAACTCCACAAACACGGTAAACTAATTAAAACCATTTAAGAAATTAAATAAAGTGCGACTTTAGCTCGCACACGAAGGGTTCCGTACGAATACACATTTATCCCTTTTCGTTGTTGCCCTTATTTCATTTTGGCAATTTTTTTCATTTTGCTTTTTCGTTTAATTTTAGCTATTTATTTGTTAATTTTTTTTGTTGATTTAGCGACTTTTTTTGGTTTTGGTGCTTATTTCATTTTGTTGTTTTTTGCGATTTTTCGTTTTCTTTTGTTTTTCACGATTTTTTTTAGCTTTGGTAATTTGTTCGTTTTGGCGTATTTTTTTTTTGTTTTAACTTTTTTTCGCTTTTTGACGATATACTTAGCTTTAGTTTTGGCGCTTTTTTCGGTTTTGGTGATTTTTTTAGTTTTAGCACTTTTTTTTGGTTTTGACACTTTTTTCCGTTTTAGCGATCTTTTCGGTTTTTGGAGTTATTTTTTAGTTTGAGCGCTTTTTTTCGTTTTGGTGATTTTTTCTCATTTTTGGCACTATTTTCGTTTTTTGACGTGTTTTTTTTAGTTTTAGCGATTTTTTAGGTTTTTTTCGTTTTGACGATTTTTTTCGGTTTTTGCTTCGTTTTCTTAGTTTTTTTTGGTGATTTTCTTAGTTTTGATGATTTTTTGGCTTTTAACGATTTTTTTTTTAATTTTGGTGCTTTTTTTCTTCAAGCTCTTTATTCATTTGGGCGATTTTTCGTTTTAAAATTTTTTAATTTTCGAATTTTTTAAAATTTGAAGATTTTACCTCTTACGGTTTCCAAGATACAGCAAATTGGGTAAATTACATGGTCAAAATTACATTAACTGATAGAACACCCTTTAATTTTTATTGTTTTAAATATCGGTGTTAATTGGTATAGTCTATTCTACAGACTACACCAATTAACACTAACTTTGAAAATTTAAAGTGTCTATATATAAGTGTCTGTATATTACATTATTATTTCAACATTTTTCGTTGCTCGCTTTAGAACATCCTTTAATTTTTAACTGGCATGTAGTTGTTGTAATGGCTAAAGTGGCCAAATCTCCCTAAAATGAGTCCCAGATGTAAACTTTCAGAATCTGTTGTTGGGATCATGTGTTGTATAGTGTTAATAATTACTAAACCTAAACCTAAACCTATGTGGGAGACTTTACAAAATGATGTAAGTTTTAGTCAAATTTCGCATTTTTTGTGCCTTATTGACGATATAGAAATCGGGGGCTGAAGAAATTTGTTCCACAATTAACTATTTAAGGCAATTATCTCTGTTGTTGTCTTCTATAGGGTATATTTATAAATAAAAGTATTTTGTATCAAACACATAATTGCGTGCTTATTAATATTTAATTACCAACACACGTTAGCAGTGTTACATATTTTTCAACAATTTTTCTTTACAAATAGAATTGTATACACAATATTCTCCTATTGAAGCTGCTTATTACAGAGATATTGAATATCTCTGTCTTTATGTTTGGCAAGTCATAAACAAACGACTATCACCAAAACGTATCTAGTATATTAAAGTATAAAATATAAAAACTAGTTCTTTCTAAGTAGTTTTTTTTTCAGTGCTTTTTATAATAAAATTGTTTTTTTGTAAACACCTTGTTTTTGTAGAACAACTTTGAACTTGTACTCGTTTTTCTAAAATTGTTTCTCTTTTATTTGTGTTTCAAAATTATATAATTTTTTCTTTTCATTTAAAATCATAGTGGCTATATAAGTGGTCCGTCCACAAGCAATTACCAATTTGGGTTTCAAATTGCTTTCAAAATGTTATTTTTTATGTTTATAGCATATTTCAAATGAATCTAGTCTATAGTAAATTGAATGAAATATATTTAATATGAAATTAAAACCAGCAAAAGAGAGAATATCAAATTTCAATGAAATAAATTTAAAATGCAGCAGTTTGGAATATAAAAATCTATATAAATAGAAGAGTAACGTTATTGAGTGACTGACTGACTGACTGACTGACTGACTGATTGATTCATCATCGCCCAGCCCAAACCACTAAGGCTAGAAAGTTGAAATTTCGTATGTGGGCTCCCCTCAGGATGAATAGATCTACTAAGACGGGGTTTTGGGAAATTCAAATGATAAGGGGGTAAAAACGGGTAAAATCGGTAACCTTATATCTTCGAACCTAAGTAAGGTAGAAATAAAATTTTAAAAGCATCATAATAAGATAGAAAAATGAGCGGACAAGTATTTGGTACTTGCCTCAGATTTGTACATTTAGGGGCCGATAAAGGGTAAAAATATAATTTTGGTACTTTTTTGTTAACCGTTTATATTTTAAAGTAAAGGTACTTTTTCGAAAACCTACTTTTTTGAAAATGTAGTTTTAAAAAATGTTAATTTTTGAAAAATGTTTTTTGGAAAGGGTACTTTTTGAAAATGGTACTCTTTTGAAATTGGTTACTTTTTGAAAAGTTAATTTTTGAAAAAGGTTCTTTTTAGGGCTCTGTACACCAAAAGTGTAAATTAATCTTATTGTTTTCGATACGCTGTCCGTCAGTCCGTCTGTCTTTCTGTCTGTCACAGGCTGTTTTCTAGAGAGCCGTAAGAACTACGGGCTAAAGAGTAAAGGGTGTTCTAGGGCGAGCAACGAAACATGTTGAAATACTAATGTAATATACAGACACTTTTATATAGACTCTCGAAATTTTCAAAGTTAGTGTTAATTGGTGTAGTCTGTAGAATATTTAACACAACAAAAGTTAAAGGGTGTACTGAAAGCTCATGTCATTTTGACTATGTAGTTTAAACAGTTTGCTCTATCTTGAAAACCTTAAGATGCAAACTCTTGAAATTCTAAAAAACTCTAAAGCTAAAAATTCCAGAATTAAAAAGGTCAAAAGGAAAAATCGCCAAAATGAAAAAATTCGCAAAAACACAAAAATTCACCAAAAATAAAAAGATCACCAAAAAAACTACCCAATTTTATGGTTATTTTTAAATGAGTTAATAAATTTTTCTATATCTGCACAACAATGGTGTAGCGAAGCATGCCGGGTATAGCTAGTGCAATATAAATAATTTATAGAGCATTTGGTTTCTAAATTAAACTTTTAGTTTTGCTTAATTTGATTAGTTTTTATTCGTTTTTAGGGGTTTAGGTTTAAAGCTTCCCCCTTTGGCATGATCGTGCAGCATATCGGTACATGAAACTATGTGTTCTTTACATTTGAGGTGTAGGATATGTTTAGCAAGTTTGTAGAACATTTTTGATCACACATTTTTCTAGAACATTTTAACTCTCTAGCTCTTCATATTATGGATCTTTTTCTGTATTTCTTAAAAAAGGGACAAGAAACTTCGCTTCAGCGGCGATATAGCGGGGTGAAAGTTTCTACAAAAATGTTCCTCGTGGTCTTCTACATAAAAAAAAACTGAAAACGTCTCATACCTTAAACGCAAGTCTTACAAGATTTTCTATGCCGAATACGAATTGTGCATAAGTACAAAGTTAACCCTTAAACATATTTTAAGTTTTGAATGATTTCTAACGTCCGAGTAAAGTCTGAAGCTGGGTCTCTTTACAGGCCTATAGTAGAATTTGATTGCGAATATTTTTGTAGAATATTTTAGCCCTCTAAATCGCCTTTAAAGGGGAATTTTTTGCCCTTTTTCAGAAAGGCACAACAAAGAGACCCATAAAGCAAAGAGTTAGAGGGCTTAAATGTTCAAAAAAAATTTTTTCTCGTGGTGTTTTACATAAAAGTGCTGAGCACATCTTATACCTTAAACGTAAGACTTGCAAGATGCCGAGTACTAATTGTGAATAAACATGAATTAAACATGATTTCTGGTGTACAAGTTGAGTATGGAGCTTGGTTGAATTTGAAGATCTATGATTAAATTTTATAGCCAACATTTTTGTAAAACATTTTGTTTCCTAGGGACATTTTTATGATTTGTTAGAAACGAGCCAAAAATTATCTTTATGTAGGGGAATTAGAGGGTTAATATATTTCACAAAAAATATTTGCCCTAATATTTTGTACAAAGTTTCTGACCATAGCCTACACTTCAGATGTAAACAACACATAGTGTCATGTAGCGATATGCTGCACGATTACGCAAAGCTGTGGAAACTTTAAAGCCCTTCCTTCGCCCCCCCCCTCCCCCTCTTAAATTAAATTCCTGTGTGATCTTGTAAAACGCCCACACACGTATATTTTTTGTCTCCTCTACAAGAGTCGGTTTACAGAGCCGCGTATTTTTTTCCCGTGTTTTACAGTGTAGTTAAATAATTGAAAAAAAAACAGAATTAATAATTGATGGATAAATTAATTTAAATTTACATCAATTCAAAAATAATGAACTAGAAAGCCGAAATAATAAAATTTTCAGGATCAATTAATTATTAAAGTGTACCTTGTATTAAGAATGCAAGGAACAAGTCGAAAAGTAAATGGCCAAAATCGTCAAAACGAAAAAATCGCAATAACAAAAAAAAAAAAAAAAAAAAATTAAAAAAAAATCCAAAATTAAAAAAATTCCAAAACGAAAAAATCGCCAAAATGGAAGAAGCACTTAAAGGAAAACCGGCAAAATAAATCGTTAAACTGCAAAAAACGCCAAAACTAAAACAAAAAAATGAAAAAAAAGTCGCAAAAAAAATAAACAACAAAAAAATAAAAAAATGGACAAAACTAAAAAATGGTAAAAACTAAAAATATCGCCAAAATAAAAAAAATAAAAAAAATTGCCAAAACTAAAAATAATGTCAAAAACCGAAAAAGTTGCCAAAGCGAGAAAAAAACGCTTAATATAAATAATCGGCAAAAAACCGAAGATATCGTCAAAACTAAGACTTCATAAAAACCGAAAATATTGCGAAAACGAAAAAAATCGCTAAAACTTGAAAAAATCGCCAAGAAACAAAAAATCTTTAAAAACGGAAAAAATCACCAAGATGAAAAGAGCTAAAGCCAAAAAGAAAATCCAAAATTAAAAAATTCCACATAGAAAAAATCGCTAAAATGGAAAAAGCGCCAAAACAGCAAAAAAATCGTTAAACTGCAAAAACGCCAAAACTAAAAAAAAAAAATTTTAAAAAAAATCGCAAAAAACAAAAAATGGACAAAACTAAACAATGGTCGAAACTAAAAAAAATCCAAAACTAAAAATATTGTCAAAAACCGAAAAAGTCGTCAAAACGAGGAAAAAAAACGCTTAAACTACAAAATCGGCAAAAAGCCGAAAAAAGTCGTCAAAACTAACACTATCATAAAAACCGAAAAATTGCGAAAACGAAAAAACTCGCCAAAGCTTGAAAAAATCGCTAAAAAAAGTCGTCGCTAAAAACGAAAAACTCACCAAAACGAAAAAAGCGAAAAAACATCGTCAGAAGCTGAAAAAATTGCCATAACGAAAAAAATCGTTAAAACTAAAAAATCGCCAAAAACAAAAATATTTGAAAAAAAATCACTCTAAAACTAAAAAGTCGCAAAAATAAATAAAAATCGCCAAAACGAAAAAAGGCTTAATGTATATGTATATGATGGTCGTACTGATGCCTTCGTGAGCGAGTTAAATTCGCACTTTACTGATTTTATTTTCTTAAGATTTTGTAAGTCTCCTATGCAGTTTTATGTTATTTATTTTAATTGCACTATGCAACAAAATTATTTTTTTATAGCACTTGATAACCACTTTACTGCAATGTTTCTACTTTTTCACTACTCGTAAGAACTGTGAGAAAAAGGAAGCCGTTTTGTTTAGTTATTGCCTTCTTTAATGTGACACAGAAGTAATTTCTTCATTGTGTTATAAGAAGAAAAAGCAAAGAATTTTCCTGTTTGTCCAGAAAATCTAGAGGAAGTCATTGAAGAAAGTTGTCGCTTAACTTAATTCAAATAAAATGTTTTTTTTATTGATCTCTCATATCAAATTTTCTTTTTCCGGGAAACGAATATTTATATCATTTCTACTCTATGGATTTTTTTATATAATTTCTAATCTGCATTTTTTAATAAAGTGAAATGATTCATTTCAATTGACATCACTCATTAAATCTTTCCTGGCTTTTGCGACAAAATCTGCAAAAAAAAAGCCATAGTCATAAAATGTTAATAGTAATAACCTTCACAGTTAAAATGCATTCATTACAAAGTTTATTTGTTTATGGCAGCACTTTGGGTCTGAGTCTTATCGTTTTAATAGTAAAACTATTCGCATAACGACTGAGTTTGTGTCTTAAGTCTTTTGTTTTGTCTGCCTAAAATTTGACGTACAAATTTGAATAGACTCAGCATATGCATGATCAAATTTGTTTGCTTTACAAGCTCTTTATGCTAATTTGACCCAAAACGTCATGATGTTATTTTCAAGTCATAAAGTGTTAATTAGTATGAAATTAAGTTTTGATAATTTATGGACTTGGTCTATAAAAAATTTGTAATGAACTTGACTTTGAATTGAAATGTTTTTTTAAACAATATTCCATAGGAGAGTAATTAACAAAATATATATGCGTTGAACAAATGGTTTAGCACTTCTTGTATTGAAATATCAAACCAATTGGTTTGAGTTTTTTTTTCTCCAAATTTGATCATAAAAAACAAACTTCAAAAAATCATGTTAAATGGTAAATTTAGCTAAAGGCCAAATTTACCTTTAAAAAAAATACACAAAAACATTTAGAGTAACTGTTATAAAAAGAAAAAAAAAACTTATTGAGTACAAACATGCATCTCAATTTAAGCATGATGGCCAGTGTTTTTTTTAATTTAAATGTAAACTGTTTTTACATTCAGAAAACCATAAGACAAAAAAAAAACAAGCAAAAAATGCAGTAGTCATAATTATTATGTTTTTTACGGCATTAAGCAAATTTATGTTGATTAAAATTAAAAATATTTCTAGCTTTTTTTTTTGGTAAAAACGCTATAATATTTATGCCAATTTTATTCATGTCTTCCATAAGACATTGTTAGCAAAGCAAAAAATTTATTTTATAAAAAATTCTTAGTAAAAATCTTTCAGCAACTTTTAGTTTCATGATTAAGTCAACATAAATATGTAAATTAAGCTGACAGTTATGTATACTTTGGCAATGTTTGATTTTATTAAATATTTATTTAAACTGATTAACGTGTTATATTTACATATTAACATTGTTGTTGTACCTACGACTAGTTATTATTATGGCAACAAAAATCTATAATTTCGTCATATAATGCAAATAAACTCAAATCATATTTATTTCTTTAAAATAAAATCAGCTTCTATTGTGACTCATAAATGCGTAAATGAACCAGTATGATGCAAAAAAAAAATGAAAAACACGTATGTATATTTTTTGTATAACAGTAATTGGAAATTTTGAAAAGTTTTTGCGGTCTAAATATAATATTATGTGGAATATTTAAATGAATTAAGAGAACGTGTTATTAAAAGTAAATATAAATATAAAATAACACAGCACAACAAAATGCAGATTTTTTTCTGTTGTTTAAATAAAAATAGCTTATTCTTATGTATTTCTATCTCCTGCTTACGATGGCGTCATTGCATAATTTACACCACTTTTTGTATTATTCGCTTAATATTTCACAACTGATCCTCCAATCTTTAAAATAGTTTCTGGATTATTAATCTTTCTGTGCTTATCTCTGAGACGCATTTAACGGCTAGAAGCTTTTTTAAAATCAACGGATATACTCTCTACGACACAAAGGACCCTCAAGGTAGAGCTTGTGGTGGGTCAGGTACACTAATAAAATCGCGATTAAAACACTATTTAATGGGTGATCATTGTGAAGACTATCTTCAAGCAACTGCATTAAAGCTTTTCATCAAAACTTGGTGATTCCATCAATTTACTCTCCTTTCACTAGGCCTACGCTTTTTGGCCGCCGGTGCTTACAACGCTAAGCACACGTTCTTTGGATCTCACCTCATCACGCCATAGGGTCGCGTTTTGTTTGACACAATTTCAAAAATGCGTTTGAATGTTATATCAAGTGGGCAGCCAACTTACTGGCCAACAGATCGCCGAAAAATACCTGATGTTATTAATTTTTGAGTGGTAAAGGGTGTGCTTAGCGAAATGATCCAAGTTGAAGCATCTTTAGATTTGTCTTCAGATCACTCACCAACTGTTGTCACTATATATTCACATACATCTTCATCACGAACTTGTAATATAACGATGACAACCACACGTATTAATTGGTTGAAATACAAAAAATATTTGAGTGCTCATTGCCCAGAAAATATTCCATTAAAAACGCCTGCTGACATAGATGACTCTATTAGAATGTTTGAGGCAAACCTTAAGCAAGCTGCTCTAAATGCTACTACTACAAATCTTCAGGTGAGATATAATAAAATTTATTCAGCAGATGTAGAACGGCTTTTATCCGAAAAAAGAAGAAATCGTTCAGAATGGTAACGCTACAGATCCCAACAGCTAAAATCTAGGCTGAAGGAATATTCTAAACAGCTGAAAGCTCTATTGGAATATAAAAAAACTGCTTCTCTTCAAAAATTTCTGAATGGGCCCGACGCAACACCTCAAGCAGACTATTCGCTATGGAGAGTAGCCCGAGGCCTTAAAAGACCAGTGATATATAAGCCTCCATTGCGAGCTTCGAATTTGGACTGGGCAAGAACTGACGCTGAAAAAGGTACTCTGTTTGTAAACCACTTGCAGAAAGTATTTACTCCAAAGACATCTGATACTATAGTTGAGCTGCCACCAGTCCTCGCTATACCAGATGTTACTTTGAGGTTCAATAATCGTGAGATTGAACACTGTATTGCGGGCTTAAATTCGAAAAAAGCTTCAGGCGCTGATAAAATAAGCAATCAAATGCTCTTAGAGCTACCCTATACTGCAAAACTGATAGTTCTATTTATTTTCAACAGTATTTTGCGCCTCAAATGCTATCCCGCAGAATGGAAGGTTTCGCTGACTACCATGATACCTAAGCCAGGCAAAGATCATACGAAGGTGTAATCCTATAGGCCTATAAGCCTATTGTCTAACATGTCAAAGCTATTTGAAAAGCTACTTATGAGTAAGGTAACACCCATAGTGAATCGTACTGGATGCATTCCAGACCACCAATTCGGTTTTAGGAGACAATATAGCACGATTGAACAAACACATAGGCTCGTGAACGTGGTTAGAAAAACCTTCGAAGAAAAGAAATGTTGTTCTGCGCTCTTTAACGATGTTTCTCAGGCATTTGATAAAGTATGGCACGAAGGTTTAATACAAAAACTAAAGCAAAACTTACCCGAAAACATCCTACAAGTTTTAAAAAGCTACTTAACTGAGCGAAAATTCGTTGTTAAAGAAGATAATTTTCTAAGCCCTCCGCAACCGATTGAAGCAGGAGCTCCTCAAGGCAGCATCCTCGTTCCTGTATTATATCTGATATATGCCTCTGACTTGCCGGTAAGCAGTAACATACACATATCAACATTCGCTGATGATACAGCTTTTCTAAGTGTTCACAAAAGTCATCAAGAAGCTTCCCGCAAACTGCAAGATTATATACCCCAGTTGGAACAATGGCTAAAACAACGGCGGATAAAAATTAACGAACAAAAATGTCTACACATTACTTTTGCATTGTGCAGAGAAACCTGCGCACCTAGACAAATAAATAACCAAACTATACCTCAACACACTGAAGTAAAATATCTCGGTGTTCATCTTGATCGTCGTCTAACATGGAAGTCCCACATAAATGCAAAGGTGAACCAATTGAAATTAAAAGCAGCTCAAATGAATTGGCTTATTGGAAGGAACTCTACTTTAAGCTTAGAGTGTAAACTTCTTCTATACAACTCCATTCTAAAACCAATATGGTCCTACGGTATCCAGTTATGAGGCACTGCCTCGGTATGTCAGAAACAAGCGAATTCATAAAGATTTAGATGTGCCGCTGGTTAAGACAGTGTTTTCTAAGCACGTGACAAGATACATACAAAAACTTGAGTTGCACCCAAATCCCCTAGCCCGAAACATCATTAAGTTTAGAGGCCACACCCGGCTGAGAAGGAGGAACACTCTTGCTTTCAGCCGAAGACGCGAAACGTAGACAACTACAGAACCAACCGCTGAAACAAATATTTTTGTCTGGCATTGGCTGGACTTAAAAAATTAAAATTTTAGAGTTAAGATTTGATTACTTATTGTTAGTTAAATTTTATTGAAGATACAATAAATAAATATAAACGAAAAGAAAAAAAAAATAATCTACACAAAATTCTCTTTCATTTGGGTATAGTCACATTTATAAATATATCAGGATATCTTACTGTTATTGCATGGAGATTAAAAATCGTGTGTTTTTGGCTTAGTCCTTAAAAATTTTTTTATTTTAATTTCTTGATACTAAAATAACTGATCCTTATGTATTTTCGTCTGTATGTAAATGCTAAATGTCACTATATGTATCTTTAAAACTAGAACTGCTAGGCAAAAACTAATGACGCCATCGCAATCAGGAGATAAAAATACATCAGAATCAGCTATTTTTATTTAGCCAACAAAACCACTGTTGCACTGTGTAATTAATGAGAATTTTATTATATATAAATACAGGATTTTGCTAATAAAATAATAAGCCATACATAAACCAAAAATTTATTAACACTATGTAACAAAAACTTTCAAAATTCAAAAACTCTATACAAAAATATCAAGCTCTTACACTAAAGTCCTGTACAGACGGTTGTCAGATCTTACAATGTTGTCAGATCTGCCAATGTGCTGACGATGTACTGACAATAAAAAATTGTCAGCACAAGGTATATTGTTAGTTCACACATTGTATCAAAGTTATAAGAAAAGCTTACAATTTATTGGCAGACAATTGCCTGACAATAAATTTATCTGACAATATTGTCAGTAAAAAAACTGGCGGCCCACACGATTGTCAGATGCAAAAATTGTCAGATCTGTTGTTTAGCGCTTCCAGACTCAGATCATTTAACAGCAATTATGAATTATTTATCATCTGTGCTTGTGTTAACTTTAAAAAGTGAAAATATAAATTAGTATTAAACATAAAGAAGCAATTTTAATAGTTGAAATGACCATTTTTTTCTTTTTTTTTCTATCATGAAATTGACGATATTTCCGCAAATTTATCTGGCAGCCTTGTCTATGTAAGGGGAAAGAAACCAACGAAAGCTCAAAGTGTATATCAAATTGTTTTGGATGGAAGAGCAAAGAGAAAAAAATCTCTGTAATTAGTTTGTTAAAATATTGAAAACTAACCCAAATGTTTTACAATATGCCCCAAAATGCCCTTTATGCACGTCTTTTTGATGCATTTAATGACAAAGAATATCGGGATGATAGTGATGTTTTTAAAGGGAAGACTTTCGAGGAAACTTTAAATCCTAGTATTAACAAAGCAGCTGAAATATGAAACAATTAATACATAGACTGTTTTAAAAAGCCATTTCCAACAAAGAATATAAAATTATAAACTTTCTAAGGGCACAGAATTGTCATTGCATACCAAGACTGCTCTTTGTCAGCAACATTTATCCTAGACAACCAGTGATTTTACTAATGATTTGTATGCTCACTTTTTGCTCGGTCTAAAAAAAAAGATCTTTAATATTTCGATAAAAATTTAGTCCTTCTTTACCTAATTTATTTCTAATCTTGTTTTTTCCGATGTGTTAAGTTTTTTTTTATTTTTTATCTCATTTCTTTAGAAACTGCTAAGTAATCATGATTCAATGATTAATTTTGCTCATATAAAATCTAGGGATTCCGGAAATTTAAATTTTTGGTAAATGTTTTATTAGGTTCTTCATTTCCCGGGAATTTCCTGGGATCACAGGAATTTCTTTTTTATTTTCCGCTCACCGGGGAAACAGAAAAGTCCGGAAATAAAAAAGTACTTTCGCTAATAAATATATTTTTAATTTGAAAAAGTTTTTGCAATAATTATTTACATATGATAGATATGAAAGACGCCAAATGTGATTATCAAATCATATTTATGGATGTGATTTTATACTTTTTTTTAACTTGATGCATGGTGTAAATTAATAAAAAGTTTTATAATATTCAATTCTTTGTATGACTCAATCCTATACATTTCTTTTTAATCAGAAATAATTGGCTTGACCTTTTTGGTCATAAATAATAAATGCTTTACCACAGATGTTTAATACTCGTATAATACACAAAATTGCAATAGTTGAATTAAAATTAAGAATTTTGCAAACCAAACATTTCTTCGGAAATTTTGTATGGCTAAACCACAATTGATACCATTTTAGGCCAAAAATGACGAATGGTTATGTTAAATCTTTAAAATGAGGCTGGCCTGATGTTTCCTGAAAGTTGTCATAAGTAACACTGTACAACAAAATATTTTTTTTTTTAGTTTCAAGATTCTAACGATTGATTCTAGTAGAGGGCACAAAAATATACACGTGTATCAGCATTTTGAATGATAAAATCTAAAATTCATTTTAGCAGGAGTTAAATTTTCCAGCTTTTTGCACATAGTGATGCTGACTGTGCATAGGGAATCTTGTAAACCTTACGTTTAAGAGATAAGATATGTTTGGCAGTTTTATGTACTACACCACGGAAAACATTTTTGTAAAACAAATTAATCCTCTAACTCTTCGAGGTGTGGGTCTTTTCGGCTCTTTTCGGCTCTTTGTTAAGGAGAAAAAAGCTTTCCATTAGCGCACTATGGCCGAATTTCCAAATTTTGCGACAAAAAGTAAATTTATTTTAACTTTAGATTTAAAAATTTTTTTATAGGGTTCAATTCCCAATATATTGAATTTTAAAAATATATAATAGCTGGTAGCCCTGTTTATGTATACATAGCTTCATCTTTTTAGGGTTCCGTAGACCAAAAGTGTAAAGGAACTCTATTGTTTTCGCTACGCTGTCCGTCCGTCTGTCTGTCTGTCTGTCTGTCTGTCTGTCCGTCTGTGACAGGCTGTTTTTTCGTTCTATCAATTAAGAGCTTCGGACCAGAAATTTTCACAGAACATGTAAAACTTTGGCCTGTACAACAACAAATATATGACAGTTAAAACTTAAAGGGTGTTCTAAGGTGAGCAACGAAAAATGTTGAAATACTAATGTAATATACAGACAGTTATATATAGACACTTTAGATTTTTTAAGTTAGAGTAAATTGGTGTAGTCTGTAGAATAGACTACACCAATTAACACCGATATTTAAAACAATAAAAATTAAAGGGTGTTCTATCAATTAATGTAATTTTTACTATGTAATTTAGACAGTTTGCTGTATCCTGGAAAACGTAAGTGGTAAAATCTTAAAATTAAAAAAAAAAACGCTAAAGCAAAAAAATTGGAAAATTAAAAAAAATTTCAAAACGAAAAAACGCCAAAATGAAAAAAGGGCTGAAAGAAAAAAACACAAGAATTAAAAAAATTGCTAAAACACAAACAATCACCAAAACTAAAAAAAAAACGCTAAAAACTAAAATAAAATGTAAGAAAACTAAATAAAGTCGTCAAAACGAAAAAAGCACTAAAACTTAAAAAAATCGCTAGAACTAAAAATCTCATCAAAATCGATAAAAATCTTCAAAATGGAAAAATCACCAGAACGAAAAAGCGCAAAAAACAACGCCAAAAGTAAAAAAATCGCCAAAAACCGAAAAATCACCAACACGAAAAAAAGTGTCAAAACAAAAACAAAAAAAAAAACGCTAAAACTAAAAAAATTAACAAAAACCGAAAAAATCTCCAAAGCCGAAAAAAGTGCGAAAGCTGAAAAAAGCGCCAAAGCTTAAATAAATCGCTAAAACTGAAAATATCGTCAAAAAGCGAAAAAAAACTTTAAAAAATCGCCAAAAGTTAAAAAATCGGCAAAAAACTGCCAACAAAAAGGAAAAAATCAGCAAAATTAAAAAAAACACTAAAACCAAAAAAAAAAATCGCCAAAACAATGAAAAAAAAGCTAAAAAATAAAATAGCTAAAATTAAAAACAAAAGCTAAACGGAAAAATAGCCAAAATAAAAAAAAGGCAAAAACGAAATTCGTACGGAATCCTTCGTGTGCGAGTGAGTCAAAGTTTATTTAATTTATATATTATTTAATTTATATGTATATAATACGTATCAGTGAGCTGCAACAAGTGTCAAACTATCGAGTATGCCCAATCACATACTCTGATTTTTGTGATGCAACCGTTTTTGTTCAACAACAAGTAATGATTGTAAACGCAATAGATAATTTCAAACAATCAGTTTTAATCACTTGTGTTCGCAATGACATGAATGTTTGTGAGTATTTCTTTGGTATGATTGTAGCCGCATCGGATCGAAACGAACATGATATTCGGCGCGAGGTACTTATGTTAAAGCACACACAATACATGCATACAAGCTATAAAAAGTTCTTGCTACTGTAGTTGTTGCCTAAAAACCTCATTCGTGTTGTTTCTTCTTTACAAACTAGCATATAGTAGACTTGGGTCCAACTAGTTCGAGCTCGTTCAGCAGCTCCTTTCAGACATAAACCTATGATCAAACCCATGTAATTTAAATTGGTTTGATAATTGGTTTGTGTCTAAAACGACCTGTTGGACCCAAGTCTAGCATATAGACATGGAACATATTAAGTCTCTAACTTTTCGCCGTATGGATCGTTTTGGACCATTTCTTAAAAAGAGCCAAAAAAACTCCTCTTCGATGGCAAGATAGCGGGCTAAAATATGCTACAAAAATTTTATGATAAAATTTTATTAAAGGTTTTTGAAGACAATCAATTTCTGAACTCAACTGGAATGCCAGAAATCATTGAAAACTAAATGTGAATAAATACGAAACTAACCCTCAGGCAAATTTTAGCTTTTTTATGATTTCTAGAGTTCCAGTTGAGTTTAGCAGTTTATTGCATTCAAAGGCTTATAATAAATTTTTATGAGGAACTTTTTTGTAGGATATATTAGCCCGCTATCTCGCCATCGAAGGGGAGTTTTTTTGCCTCTCTTTTAGAAAGGGTCAAAAAAGACCCGTACAACAAAGCGGTAAAGAGCTAAAATGTTCAATGAAATTATTTCTCGTAGAGTTTTACATAAAAAACCTAAACGTAGATAATACATTATATGTAAGGCTTACACGATATCTTACACCGATTGTCTATATCAATGAGCAAAAGGTAGGGTTCATGTGAGGAAATTTGTATAACTTTTATTTAAACTTATGGGAATACCATTATCAATCAAACTTTTATAATATAATGAGGACGCCTTAAGCTAATTTTGGTAAAAAAATAAAGAGCATCGAAGTAAGCAAAATTTTACTTTCAATTGGCCATTTGCGGTGTTGAGCATGAAAAAAAATTCTTTTACCTATAAGAATCACTTATTTAAATTTGTTTGCTTTATTTTTTTTAGATCGAAACAATAATTAAACATTTTTTTTTAAAACGGCAACACATCCCATAACATGACACATAAACATCATACAAAAAAATTACTATAGTTATGCTATAACTATAGTTGTGAAATTTCGGCAAAAAAAATTTTTGGGTTGTGCGCTTCAAAAAAATGCCCCATAAATTTATACGTTTTGTTTATGAAATATTTTACTATATTTTCAACGGGCAGCAAAAAAGCACATGAAATGAGAATCACCTAAATTGCCTTACATAAGTACAAAACATTTAAGTAATTGCTGTTAGTGGCACTTTTTGGTCCCAGCAACTTGAAATTTAAGGCTTTGAAATAATCATTGCCCAAAAATTTGCTTTGATAAACTTTGTCATAAATTTTACTCCTGTGTAAGAACAGATGAAAAATAAATTAATTTTAAAAGTGAGTGAGATAAGTTTCATTATAGCCAGAAACATAAGAATTTGACAAACATCAAGCTGAACTCCCAATTAACATGGTTGCATTAAACAATTGACTTAGCCGCTGCATTCTATTTTCTCTTCACAATAAAAATTTACTATTTTTACAAGTTTGTGTCTTAAGTCTTTTGTTTTTCATTCTACAACAATTCTTTGTTTACAATTTTATTTGCCTTATTTAGAGCTGAAAATATAGCCTTTTTTCTCCTTAAACAATTTCTTAAAAAAAAAACAAAATTGAAAGAAAGAACGAAGAAAAAACATAAAGATGTTTCTAGCTGATAACAGCTGACACTTTTGTAGCCATAAATAACTACTTAAACATGCACCCTCGAGGATACAATTTTACCATATTTTTTTATCACATTTTTTTTTTGTGTAACAAAAAGTAAAAAGAAATTGGTTTTATTAAAATAAGAATAAGAACAGAAAACGTAAATACTCTTCACAATGACCAAAAGCAGTTTATAACTACACTTACGATTAAACAAAAAGAAAAAAAGCCTTTAACAATATCACCATCTAAGGCTAACAAGATGTACAATGTCTTTGTCTGGCTATTATTATAAATATTGCCTACTTTTTTATAAGACAATAGAATAGAATTTTTAGACAAACATGGTCAGCATTTTGAGAGGAAACAAATAAGAAGCTATTCTTTTTCCTGGCAAAGTTAATGGTATTTTTCAAGCCTGGTTTTATGCTTAAAGTAAGAACAAAGGATTTTCTTTTTTTCTTATTGTTGTTTGCTGTAGAAACATGTAATCATGTACTTATTATTATTACTTTTTTTTCTTGTTAAGACTTTAAAGGAAGTTAAAGATATACAATGGTTAGAAAAGTCTTTAAAGTGATGCCATAAAAGGGTTTAAAACCTTAACGTTTTAACAAGCTTGGCCTTTAGAGAATTGAATTGAAATTATATGGAATTTGAAATACAATTTTTTTCTTTTAACTAGGTTTCTCAACCGTTTGTGTTTGTTTACAATTGTTAATCAGGTTTTTTTAAAGGATTATTATCTTAATATTGTTAGTTTTTTTTTCATTTTAACGTCTTTTGATATTTAGTCTTGTTGACTTTTAAAAGCTTTATCTTGTTTTTAAATGTTGCTATGGTTTATAAACTCTTAGATTATTTTTATTTAATTTCTGGTAATTTTAATGTTAGAGAAATGTTTGCATATTAATTGTTTCTAGTTTTTACGTAATCAGCAAATGTTTAAAAGTTGCTGAAAGTTTAGTCTGGTTTATAGAAATTTATTAGAATGTATTTATTTGACGTAAATTAATTATGCAATAACATAAGTTAAGTATACAAATATTTTAGTAGTTTTAAAAGTTGTTTGCGCTAAATATTGTTTATTAAGACTACAATCTAAAGTAGTTATATAAATAAATAAATTCAGTAAAGTGCGACTTTGGCTAGCACACGAATGGTTCCGTATAAATACACATAAATCCCTTCCTTTTTGTCCTTTTTTTATTTTGGCAATTCTCATTTAATTTTATTTTTTTTATCTTGTAAGTTTTTTTGTTTGTTTAGCGATTTTTTGTTTGTTTTGGCGCTATTTGCATTTGGAGTTTTTGTCGTTTGTTTTGCGATATTTCGTTTTTTGCAATTTTTTTGTTTTTTCCCGATTTTTTTAGTTTTGGCGATTTTTTTTGTTTTCCCGTTTTTTTTGTTTGAACTTTTTTTCGCTTTGTGCCAATATTTTTAGTTTTCGCGACTCATTTTAGTTTTGGCGTTTTTTCAGTTTTGGCGCTTTTTTCGGTTTTGGGTATTTTTTCGGTTTTTTGTGATTTTCTTAGTTATAACGATTTTTTGTTTTTTGGCTTCGACACGTTTTTCGTTTTGTAGATTTTTTTAGTTTTTGGCGATTTTTTTTTGTTTGGCGTTTTGTTTTTGTTTTGGCGCTTTTTTTGTTTCAGTGACTTTTTCCATTTTTGGCGCTCTTTTTCGTTTTTTGACGATATTTTCAGTTTTAGCAATTTTTTAGGTTTAGTGCTTTTTTCGTTTTGACGTCTTTTTCGGCTTGTAACGTTTTTTAGTTTTTTTTGCGATCCTTTTAGTTTTGGTGATTTTTTTTATTTTCCCGTTTTTTTGGCTTCGTGGCAATATTTTTAGTTTTCGCGACTCATTTTAGTTTTGGCGCTTTTTTCGGTTTTGGGGATTTTTTTCGGTTTTTGGCGATTTTTTTAGTTTAGCGATTTTTTGTTTTTGGCTTTGACACGTTTTTCGTTTTTTCTTTTTAGTTTTTGGCGACTTTTTTTAGCTTAGTGTTTTGTTTTTGTTTTGCAGCGTTTTTTTGTTTTAGTCATTTATTTCCATTTTTTGCAATCATTTTCGTTTTTTGGCGATATTTTTAGTTTTTAGCGATTTTTTAGGTTTAATGTTTTTTTCGTTTTGACGAACTTTTTCGGCTTTTGGCATTTTTTAGTTTTTTTTACGATCTTTTTAGTTTTGGTGATTTTTTTGTTTTCCCGTTTTTTACTTTGTGAGAATATTTTTAGATTTAGCGATTCATTTTATTTTTCGCACTTTTTTCAGTTTTGGTGCTTTTTCGGTCTTGGGGATTTTTTTGTTTTTGGAGTTGACACGTTTTTCGTTTTGGAGATTTTTTTTGTTTTTGGCGATTTTTTTTAGTTTGGCGTTTTGTTTTTGTTTTGGCGCTTTTTTTCGTTTTGGTGATTTATTTCCATTTTTCGTTTTTTGACGATATTTTTAGTTTTAATGATTTTTTAGTTTTAGTCCTTTTTTCGTTTACGAATTTTTTCGGTTTTTGGCGAGTTTTTAGTTTTTTGGTGATCCTTTTAGTTTTGGTGATTTTTTGCGTCTTAGCGATTTTTTTTAATTTTGTTTGCTTTTTTCCTCTAAGCGTTTTTTTCATTTTGTCGCTTTGTATTTTGATATTTTTAAGTTCTGAAAGTTTTTAATTTTAGCGGTTTTGAAATTTCAAGAGAGAGAGAGAGAGAGAGAGAGAGAGAGAGCGAAAACAATAGGGTTTGGTGTACGAAACCCTAAAAACAACTTATATTGTCATCGGACACCGGGTTGGAGCAAACTTCTTTCGCCAACGCGCTGTCGCTATAATCCATCATATTACTCATACATAGTTGACTTTTGCCCTATCCACATATCTGCATTTTATTCACATATTTTGTTTTGGAATAAAAAATTCATAGAATTTTTTTTAAAGATAAGAGGTTTGCTATGTTTTTTAACAAATAGTCAAGTACTGCCTCCTCGTCTTTATCACCCTTCGACACACTCCGTCCAGTCAGCGCACCCGGCGCTATGACCACCAACAAAAATAAAAGTTATAATTTGAAAGAAAAATTCATCTACCTTGACGACACCAAGTAAGCGAAGATAGTAGTTTGAACCATTAGATGGAAAAAGAAGATAATTCGTAAAAAAAAACAACTTTCGCCGGGAAGATCCTTAGGTAATACTTAAGCGATAGTTAGGCTATTTCTCAAGAATTTATCCGAGACACCTGATTTTTAGCAGAAACAAACCTGGTTCAAACATTCCCAAAAACTTGGATAAAAAATTCCCCAAAATCCCAGAATTTTCCTAGATTCCCAAAAACTAGGACATAAATCTCCCCGGAATCCCTGAAGTTCCCCGGACTCTCAAAAACTAGGAGAAAAATCTTTCCAAAATCCCAGAACTTCTCCGAAAAACCCCGACCATACCGAAAACTTCGAAAATAGAAAAGCGGCAGCACTGAGTCTTTAAGGAATTCGACCTTCGAGCCGGCCTGTTGTCTACGTTTTTAGTTGTCTTTACACGCGTTTCTTACCAGCATTCGTTACACTTATTTTTTACCAGTATTCGTTCAGGTATTTGTTACACCTATTTTTTAAATAAAAAAACGTGCCATAAGGATCTTCGTTCCAAAAATAAAACTCACAATCTTACAAATTGATATAAACTAACATTTCCTATACTTCTTTCTTAATAAAAGTAACTGGAATTAAATATTTGATTTAAAGAGCTCAAGCTCTCCAGATAAATAACTTCTAATCTTGTGTCCTACTTTTTAATTTTACTATTGATTTTTCAGCAATTAACACGATTTATTTCTTAAATTAATCTAGCAATTAACCCAATTTTATTTCAATGTTCAAGATGTTGAAATACATTAAAGAAATTGCTAACGAGTTTTCTAATTTTTTTTTGCTCTGCTCTAATTCACGTACAATTTTATAAGAAAGAAAACATGAAATATTTTTTTCCCAGATACAAGTATTTTGTGTTAATTAGAATAATAATGTACTTAAGAAATAAAATTTGAAAGTATTTTGTTGAAAACTTCTATACATGCACATTGGGTTGGACAGTATCAAAAATTGTTAAGCAATCTTGTTCAGAAATAATGAGTTTCTAAAGCTTATTGGCAGATATCTGGCATAAATGCCTGCACTCTAAAACATTACATCAAGTTTACGATCATATATTGTCTAAATTTCTGCTGAAAATTTCTCCTTGTCTAAAATTACGTCGATTTTGTAGTTATTTTATTGAAGAAAAACCTTTCAAATTAAACATATTTAGTCCAAGTGGAATGGTAGATATGTCAGGCTATCAGTCAGGAGGTCGCGGTTCAAACCTTCACGCAGCCTATCGCTTTTTTTAATAAAAACATTTTGTTCAAAAATAATGCGTGTGTAATTTTAGGTCGCTAATAATCTGTAAAGTGTTGCCGACTATTATCGACCTAATTTTCAACAAAAGTGTTTTAGAGTGTATATATGATGATCCTGATGCAAATCGACCTTAACTTCCCACAAGAAAAAAATTTCAGCAGAGCCAAAAATAGCTGTTTGTGTAAAACTTTTCGATTTTTAGATTATGCTTGGTATCACTGCTCAAACATGTTCTCCCCACCCCAAACTTTACAAATGGGAATATCCTACACTCAAAATAAAATGGTAGGTAAATCTAACCAATTTAAATAGTTAATTGTCCGTTAATGTAAATTGTTCTTGTTTTTATGAATATAACAAATTTCATTGGTTAAAATAACTTTTTAAATTTGTAAGTCATTTCATGTCTATGGTTTACTTTGTGCTATTGCTATTTAACAAAATGACTTAGCTGAGATGGCAAAGGCGTCCGATTCATTGTGAGAAATGTGAGAACCTAAGTTCAAGACCAAAATATTACATTTAACTGAATAATAAGGTATACATTTGGTGAAAAATGTTTTTTATGTTTAAAATTACTAATGTAATTTTTAACAATTTTTATGGTTAAAATAACCAATTTTTATGGTTAAAGTTACCAATTTAAAATAATAACGAAAATAATTATTTTACTAATATTACTATTTTTAAATTAAGTAAGTCACCACATGTTTATGTTTAATTTGTGCTGTCATTATTTAACACGTTCACTGTCACAAACAAAAAGGCAAAACTACTCCGAACGCCCAATTGATTTTTTGTTGAAAAAAAATTGTCCTAGCACGTACCTACCAAAAAACCGCATAGTCCAAGCACGTTTCGAGAAATTATTGCCATATAAGTTGAACTGTTCTCCTGCGTAACATGTGGCTCATAAGCGTAGTTGTGTATTCCAAAATCACGTTTTCAGAGCCATATATGGTTCATCGGGCAGTGACCGTGTAAATAAGATTATTTGGCGGAGTTGGTAAAGTTGTCAGGTTTATAAACACGAGTAAAATTGTGAGAGCCTAAGTTCAAGACCAAAAAATTACAAACAAAAAAAAACCTTTTTTTTTAACAAACACACTTATTGCTTAAGCTTCGGGAAGCATCGAACCTGCGACAATTCCTTTGATGAATAATACTGTATTTTATGGATTGTTCCAATTCTAACCTATGAAATTGGTTAGATTTACCAATATTTTATTTTGGGTGTATATTTAGCTCCGAAATGACTTAAATTTTATCCAACCTCTTACAGGATATCTTCCCCAATATTACCAAAATTTAAAGCTCATTTATTCAAAACTAAATATTTTCATTTATAGTACTCAAAACTTCATATCTCGGTAAATTTTTAGAATTTTGCGGTAAAAACTTTATTCTTTTTATAATATTATATATTCCATTTCGGCCTCAGGAAGATAAGGCTCATTAGGATCATCACATATAGACTTTTATACCACACATATACACAAAAACACATTTCCAATGTTAGCTATTGTTCGACCCATTGTGCAATTTTTAGAATATATCCACTCACTATATAATTTTAATTTTTTTTTTGTTAATATCGTCATGCTTTAAATAAAATAATTTTTATTAAATGACTGGCTTTTGTAAATTTTAAATTGAAGTTGTCACTGTTTGTTATCATAGCTGAAGGAGGTTTGAAACGCATATTTAACAATGTGTTAATAAGTGTTTTTTGTTACTTTGTTCTTTTTTTTTCATTGTTAATTTTTGTGTGTAGGAGACGTGAAAGTATTTTGTTATATAAAATTGTTACTTGCTTGTTCTATTTTATTGTTGTATATCTAAGTATTGCTTCAATTGCTTTTTAGCTAAATTTATAGAGCATGACAATATTATTATTATTATTTTTTTAAAACTAATTACACTAAATTGTAAATTATTTTTTAAGGAATAAGGTACTTATAGAAATGAAAGTGTTTTATTATTCTTTTGTAGATGTTTCCAAGTGAAACATATGATTATTTAGTGATTGTTGAGTCGTGAGAAGAAAATCATGTTTACAGTTATTGTAGCAATAAATAGGTTTTTTTAGAGTTATGTTATTTTGGTGACCTATTTCAGCAATTACTGACTAAAGAACGCCTATATCCGACCCCTAAACATTTTACAAATTGGGGAATGCATACGCGTCGGATTTTCCAGTTTAAATTTTTAAAGAATATTTTTGATTTTTTTCGGAATAACTTCGATTTGTTGTATGCTTTCAATATCTTTTTAGTGAACTTAAAAGTTTTTTGGTGCATTTCAGGCATTTTTGTTTAAATTTCTAAAATATATTTTATACAGAATTTTCGGAATTTTTTCGATTTTTTTTTTATTATAATATCGATTTTGCTTGAGAGTTTTTGAGTTCTTTAGTGAATTTTTAAGCTCTTGCATTTTATGACATTTCAAATTAAGATTTTCAATTTAAGATTTTGTTAAGTTTTTAATTTTTTCGGAATAATTTTGATGGCTGCTGTTCAAATTCTTTTTGAAAATTATTAGTTTTTCATGGATTTAAGTAACTTTTGAAGTATATGAGTGATTCCACGTAAAACGACCGTATGCAAGGAAAAAATATCTCTCTCATTTTTAATAAAAAACTCTAAATTGATGTTTTTTAGAGAATGACAATTATAGAAAAAATAAAAAAATACACTATTTAATATTTTTTAATCAATTTGAGGCAATTTTAAATGATCATGCAAGAAACATTTTGCTCTCCCTCTTTGTATGTTTAATATTTATTTCAAATTTTCTTTTATTCCCTTTCTCGTTTTTAATAAAAACCGTTATCTCTGAAAAGAATATACTTTTTTGCTTTTTATTGAATTTAAAAAATATTCAGCTAGAGTATTCTGCTGTCTATAATATAACGGATAGCAAATAATATAATGTCTTATTATTTTCTTATGAGTTTATATTTATGTTATATATATTAATTAAATCAATAAAACGTTTTATTCCTTCGAAATTTTTAAATTTTCGTACTAGGTTACACCCGTCGGTCACACCCGTCTCATTTTAAAAGTTGTTTTTTATAAGAAATATTATTTTTTGTCGAACAGTAAACACACAATACAATTAAAGACACTTTGAACAGATATCTATATCAAAATTATTGTGTACCTTATAGTAAAAATTTTACAGAATTTATACTAAACTAAGATTTGTAAGGTCACACCCGTCGCAGCTTTCTGAAGACCATTCTGAGCAGAAATTGTGTTCTGTCAGTGTCTACCCGTTATTCAACGACTTTAAGCCTAATGTCCTTGCGAGCCGCAACGGTTTATATTCTTGATTTATAACAAAAAATGTGTATAAAATGTTCACACCCGGCTAAAAGGAATTACTCATATACATACATATACATTTCTCATATACATATTCATATACATATGTTTAGTAAATATCAAATATTCGGATATTATTAAATTTTTTCGGAGAAACTTTGATTTTTTAGCGAGTTTTCGATTTCTTTAACTATGTTTTTGGTTTCTTGTGAATTTAAGACACTTTTTTTTAAATGATTTTTCGACTATTTGTTATATATATTGGAGAATATTAAAATTTTTCGGAGTGGCTTAAATTTGTCACAACATATGAATTCTTGTGTGAAATTATTTAATGAAACAATTCTGGTGCATCTTCAAATGTATATTATTTTTATTTTTTCGGAGTAGGTTTGATTTTTTCGGAGTATTTTTTTTTTCAAAGAGAAGTAACACTCAGGCACTTAATGCTTGCCAGTTAATTAATAAATGTGTTACTTTCTTTAGGAAAGGGATAGACAGAACAGATGGTGAAATTAGATAGAGATATAAAGCTTAATTGCTTTGCAGCTCTGCTATTGCGCTTTACAATAATTTTACAGCAGTAATTGCAGTGCCTCTGGTATTAAGTAGATGCATTAAAATGCTTAAGCTTTTATTTATAGCTATTTAATTAATTGTTTTGCTAAGCCGAAGATTTTGCTAATATTACAGAAGAAGGAGGGCACTGTGATGTACATTGGCATAGAATAATATCAGTCGCTGCCAGTACTGCTTATTGACGAGTGCTATGCCTTCATCACTTAAACAGTCCAACAACAAATACCGCAATACCACACTAATGCACATCAGAAACATTTATGATGTGATGATGAATTGCCTGACACAGGGGTCGAACCGGGCATCATTGCTTTGTAGTCAACGCGCTAAGTACTTCAGCCAAGAGCATATGAGTGGATCAGAGACGCTCTTGGTGGTGCATATACGAGTGTCTATTATATATTGATATTTCGTCGCATTTTTTTCGGAGTAACTTTTACACCTTTCGAGTTCTTTAGTGCAGTTGAGATATTTGCTATTGGAAAATTTAAAGCTTTTTAGTGTGTATTTTAATATGTATTAAATATCGAGCTTTCGGAATATGTTCCATTTTTTTATCAACCTCGGCTTTTTTGTGGAAATTTTCAATTTTCTATGTGAAATTGTGATTTTATTTTTTAAGAGAGATTTTTAGATTTTTTTCGGAGTAACTTTGACTTTTTGCATATTTTCAAAATCTTTAATAAACTTATTGACGAACAAAGCTCACCTTAAGTGTATTTTGAAATATGTGTTCAAATTCGAATTTTCGGAAACTTTAAATTTTTCGGAGCTACTTCGAATTTCTAGCAAGTTTTCAATTTCTGTATTGAAGTATATCTTTTCTCGCAAGCTTAAAGTTGTTTTTTCGGAGACAGTTCAACTTTTCGCACGGGCGATTTCTTTCTTGAAATTATAACTCTCTGCTGGACTACATTTGCTACATTTTCGTATATGTGCTAAAGCGCGAATTTTCGGAGTGTTTTAGCCTTACTCGGAGAGACATAGATTTTTCGCGAGTATTTCATTTATTTAGTTATGTTATCAGTTTCTTGTGGGTTCAACTTTTGAGTATACGTATGTATGTATGTATGTATGTGTGTTAATCATAGAATTTTCGGATTTCGGTGTAGCTTAAATGTTCGTTTGTGTTTTTGATTTCTTTAGTAATATTTTGGTTTGCTGTTGTTATTGATGTTTTTCTTTTTGGTGAATTTTCATATAATTATTAAATAACGAATTTTCGGAGACTTCGAGTTTTTCGGAGTAACTGCTATTTTCGTGCTAGTTTTTGATTACTTTAGTTAAATAACGGTTTTCGATGAATAAATAACTTACACTTGTAGTGCATTTTAGAATTTCGAATATTCGGAGACTTTTGTTTTTTTCAAAGTTACTTCGATTTCTTGCAAATTTTCGGATTCTTTAGAGTAGTTATTGGGTTTTTGGTGAATTCGATACAAAGCGATTTTTTCACAATAATTTTAAGCATTCAAGTTCTCTTGTAAAATTACAGGATTCTAATGTGCTGCTGGAGGTCCTTGCGAAAAACTATTAGTTTATTAAGTATTTACCTAGCGAGTGTTAAGAGGTGTCCTTCCTACGCATTCGAAACTCCTTTCAGTTTCATGATTTAAACGTTTCTTTGTCTCTGAAGACGGACAATTCCTTGGTCACCCTCGTACAGATATTATTAAATTATAACAACTGTCATATGAATAATATAAGCCATTTTCAATGCAGAAAACTGCATTAAGTTTAAATAAAGACATTTGGCCTTACCAACTGCTAGCGAATATTTTTCGCTTAAGGCTTTTATTTCTATTACTTTTTTCTTTAAATTACTTTTATCAAAAAAGAAAATTTGAAAATATAAATAAGTATATACAATTTTCCTTTAGGCTTTCTTCATTAAACGAGTAGCCAAACCAAGCAAGGCTAAAAACAAAACAAAATAGCACTGATATACTGAAACAGTAAAAACAGAAAGTGAAAGCGCTTTGGAGATGATATGAAGCCAAAAAAATACTATAAACCTGACAAAAGCAAAAAAAAAACTAAATAAAAAAGGTTAAAAAGGAAATTGTAAAGCAAAGTATAAATTTAAAAACTAAAAGAAAGAAAATGTTTTTTTTTCAAACTTAAATTTAAAACCTAAAACTTAAAATAGTTCCGCATTATAGGAGATTGTAAACTTAAGAGCCATTAAGTAACCAGATCAGTTATTTAAAGGTTGAAAAATTACATTTTGTATGTAAGCAGTACGAGTATTAAACTTTTGGTATTGCGTTTTAAATGCGAGTATATTGCACTAAAATCTATAATTATTTTAATGACTATTTAAATGCACAAAATTTTGCTTTGGAAATAAATCATGAGTTGTAGTTAGTTTATTTTTTGCTTCTCGCAAATGACTTTGGTGGTTCGAGTATTATTATTTTCAAACACATATATATTTACATATTTATATTTTTCCCTATTAAATAACCGCAAAAAGTTATTGAAACTTGCAAAATGTTTTTACATTTATTGCAATAAAAATATCGTAATGTTTTTGTTTCTTTTTGTAGATAAAAACCTAAAAAGTCTGTTATGTAAAAAAAGAAAAACAAAAGACTTAAGAAATAAACTTGTAAAAGCATTTTGCTTAATTATAGAATAGCTTTTATGCACTATACAAATGCAATTTTTCATAAAAGCTTAAAAAAATTCAACACAATAGTTCGAGAAGTAGAAGAACTATATTTTATTATCGCCTAATAAATTATAACTGTTAGTTTTGAAGAATTATTTAACAAGTTTAAGTTATAAATTAAACAGTAGCCCAGACTTAGAAGACCAACAGCTTCATATTTTTCTCCAGCTTTATAGTGAAAACAAAGCTATGAGTAAATATTTACATAAGTATTGTTGGCAAACAAAAGACTTAGGAAAGAAACTTGAAATATTATGTAGTGTATTTTTTTAAAGAAAATAAAAGCTTTGGACACATTTAGTAGCATTAATATGAGATTATATAGCAAGTGAGAGTTTTATATGGGAAAGTGCTAAGCAAGCGGGTTTTTATTGAAAAAAAGAACATTTGAAAACAATGGAAGTTATAATGAAATCAATAAAAGTGGTATATTCGACTATATAGCTTATATACGAATTGTATTATTAATATATTTTTTCGTTTATTACACTAGTTCACAAATTTTCAACTTTTTGCCAGAACCTCAAAACAAAGAGATATTTTCTAAGCTAATTTGTGGTCTCTGAGCACGAATATGGCATTTATTTATTTTTTCTTAAGCATGGTTTTTGAGATATTCGCGAAAAATATGTTTTTCTGCAAATGTTTTAGCTATTTTCACAAATCTCGAATTCACAAGTTCATCTGAATTTTACAAAATTTTCACTAATGCATAGATATGTCTATTTTGCGTTTTGCCAATTCACAGATTATGTTGATCGGATCATTGACTTTTAGGCCTTAAGATTTGAAAAAATTAGATTTTTAAAAGTTTTTTTTTAAATGCACCATTTTAAAGTTTTTGTGATTTTTTTTTAATTTTGGTACTTTTTTCTTTAAGCGCTTTTTCATTTTGGCGATTTTTTGTTTTCACAATTATTTTAATTTTGGAATTTTTTAGTTTAAGCGTTTTTAAAAATTTCAAGATTTTACCTCTTACGGTTTCCAAGATACAGCAAATTATCTAAGTTGCATATTCAAAATTACATTAACTGATAGAACACCCTTTAATTTTAATTGTTGTATATATCGGTGTTAATTGGTGTAGCCTATTCTACAGACTATACCAAGTGTCTGTATATTACATTTTTCGTTGCTCGCTTTAGAATACCCTTTAATTTTTAGCTGGCATACATTTGTTGTGGTAGCGGTCAACGCTTTACATATTCTGTGAAAATTTCAGGTCCGTAGCTCTTACGGTTCCCGAGAAAACAGCCTGTGACAGGCAGACAGACAGACAGACAGAGACATACAGACAGACAGACAACCAGACAGACAGACATTCAGAGAGACAGACAGACGGACAGCGTAGTTAAAACAATAGGGTCCCTTTACACTTTTGGTGTACGGAACCCTAAAAAATTAAAAAATCGTCAAAAATGGAAAAAATTCACCAAAACGAAAAAAAACGCCAAAACCAAAAAACAAAAAAAAATATAAAAAAAATCCCAAGAAAAAAGTCTCCAAACGGTAAAAGGGTCAAACAAAACAAAAAAAAATCGCTAAAACTAAAAAAATCACAAAAAACCGACAAAACCCCAAAACCGAAAAAAGCGCCAAAACTAAAATAAATCGATAAAACTTAAAATATCGTCAAAAAGCGGAAAAAACGTTAAAAAACCCCGAAACTAAGAAAATCGGCAAAAAACAAAAAAATATAAAAATGCTAGAACGAAAAAAATCAGCAAAACGAAAAAAAGTGTCACAACCAAAAAAAAATCGCTAAAACTAAAAAATCACCAAAAACCGGAAAAAGTCCCAAAAACCGAAAAAGTGCCAAAACTGAAAAGAAATCGGCACAACTAAAATAAATCGGTAAATCTAAAAATATCGTCAAAAAGTGAAAAATTTGTTAAAAAACGCCAAAAGCAAAAAAACGCCAACACCAAAAAAAAAAAAATCGGCAAAAACTGAAAAAAAACGAAAAATCGCAAAAAACGAAAAATATTGCCAGAACTAAAAAAATGTCCCAACAAAAAAAAATGCTAAAACTAAAAATCACAAAAAACCGTAAAAGTCTCCAAAACCGAAAAAAGCTCCAAAACTGAAAAAAATCGCCACAACAAAAAATATCATCAAAAAGTGAAAAAGAAACGTTAAAAAAAACTCCAAAACCAAAAAATAGCCAAAAGTAAAAAAACAGGCGAAAAAATATTTCAATAAACGAAAAATCGCCAGAAAAAACAAAACATAACGAAAGTGAAAAAAGCGCCAAAACCAAAAAAAATCGCCAGATAAAAAACGAAAAATACTAAAATTAAACAAAAAAGCACAACGAAAAAACAGTCAAAATGAAAAAAGGGGCAAAAACTAAAAAGAGGGATATACAAATGTGTAATCGTACGGAACCTTTCGTGTGCAAACCAAAGTCGCACTTTACTTAATTTATTATTTTTAATACAAACCTTTATAAGCTAGATCGATATAAATACATGGATACATATTTACCAACACATATAAGAAAGAAAACATTTTTAATAAAGAATTCGTGATGTTGTTTTCAAAAATTACTATTTTATACCAAAAGCTCTTATATTACAAAAAATTATTAACTGAAGTTATATATCAAACAGCCACCACAGGTTAATTACTTTATGAAAAACTTAGTATCAGTAAGTATGCTGGAGGGAGTAACAATTTATACTTAATTCTCTAAACATGTGCTCTTAATTAATTTAAAAAATAACTAATTAAAAGCAAATACAGAAAAGCAAAAATATCAATTGGTAAATCCAATATGTCATACCAGTATTATATGCAATATTTTTTTGGGGCGTGATTTTTATTTGAAGTGATTGTGTTAATGTTTTTTTTAACCTGCTGATTTTAAAATACTAAAAATACGAGGAAGTAATATAAATATGTAGCTTTCGTAATATTAAAATGCAATTACAATTTAAAATTATTATTACTTATTTTCATTAATAAGTCTATTCATACTTAATATGGTCAGTTTCATTTCTTAAATAACTTAAGTACAAAATCATAAAATTTAATATATGATTATTTGATTACTTTTTGCATTCAATTGAAGGAATTAAGTTTTTTTGTTCATGACTTCAAATTTCAGTGATTTATTGTCAAAGGCGCGTGCGTCTTAAAAAAACATTTTGTACTTCTAAAATTACTCAACACCATTTTGGTTTTTTTTTGTATCATTTTGAAGTAACTGCAATTTATAACAAAAGCAGCTTAAGTTTGACAAATAAATTAAATAAATAATTCCGCACCTTAATATATAAAGATATTTGAAAAAAGTTTAAATTGTGGTTGCAGTATAAAAAACGGAAAGAAAAATTGATTAACTATAACAAAAATATTCAACAAAACTTTATTGAATAAAAACTATATTAAAATATTTTATTAATATTAAGATCCGTATAAATTTTTTTTAATCGTTGTTATTCTTAATCATAATAGTTTTTAGCACTTTCATTAGGGGTCTATAAAAGTTTTGTTAGTAATTGGGAATATTGGCTAAAGTAAATTTTTCATGTTTTAAATTTCTCCCTTAAGGAAAGTAACCGGCTCGGGTTGCGGAACTTTATATACAATGGGTTTGTCACTTTTACATGACGTTGTCAGTGGAGTGGGTCAATTGACATAATTAAGATAATGAGTAATATGTTCTAGATCAAAACTTAAGGTATTTGGCCTATGGTGGTTTCTTTAACACTAGTCAAATTACTGTACTCTAAACAAATATTTTTGATTTGGAAAAAATCTGTTTGTACATTGAGGATATTTTGTTAAAATTTTTTTTCGATCTAATTGATGTGTGCAATACATTGCATCACTTCCATTTTTACTAGTCATTGGACAAATACGTTAGAGACAATTGGTATAAAATTTCGCACAATATGATACTAATAATCCAGAGCTAAACTGCACAAAGTGTATAGCATGAACAAACGCCACTAGAATTTAATGTATATTGAATGATAAATACGCCACATCTTAATACAAAACCACAAAGTAATTAGATTTATTTATTACTAATGCATTTCGTCTGATAAATGTGATATTTTATAACTAACGAATTTGTATTTTTATGTAAAAATTATGGAAAACTTGTAGCTAATTAAAAGTTAAATTTCAATCCCAACACCTCATTTCATGCTTAATTAAGTTTGTTGTTTAAGTCTTTTGTTTATACATTGTTTACAAAACAAAGCATAACATAAATGTTAAGCTTCTTGTGCATTTAACATGCTCCAAATGTTAAGTTTGTTGCTGTTTATTAATGAAAAAAGGCCAAAACGAAAAAAATCGCAAAAAACGCCGAAACTAAAAACCCTAAAGTAAAATAATGATCAAAACGGAAAAAATCGCCAAAATGCGAAAAAGTGCTAAAACGATATAATAGATTAAGTAAAGTGCAACTTTGGCTCGCACACGAAGTGTTCCGTACGAATACACATGTGTATATCCCTTTTCGTTTTTGCCCCTTTTTTCATTTTGACTGTTTTTTCGTTGTGCTTTTTTGCTTAATTTTAGTTTTTGTATTTTTAAAGTTTTTTTTTCGTTGTTTTTGGCGATTTTTTTGGTTTTGGCGCATTTTATGGTTCCTTTACACTTTTGGTGTAAAGGAACCCTATTGTTTTCGCTACGCTGTCCGTCTGTCTGTCTGTCTGTCTGTCTGCCTGTCTGTCACAAGCTGTTTTCTCGGGAACCGTAGAGCTACGGACCTGAAATTTTCACAGGATATGTAGAACTTTGGCTGCTACAACAATAAATATATTAAAGGGTGTTCTAAAGCGAGCAACGAAATATGTTGAAATACCAATGTAATATGCAGACACTTATATATAAACACTTTAAATTTTCAAAGTTAGTTCTAATTGGTTTAGCCTGTAGAATAGACTACACCAATTAACACCGATATTTAAAACAATAAAAATTAAAGGGTATTCTATCACTTAATGTAATTTTGACTATGTAATTTAGACGATTTGCTGTATCTTGAAAACCGTAAGAGGTAAAATCTTGAAATTTAAAAAAAAAAAACGCTAAGACTAAAAAAATTCAAAATTAAAAAAATGTCAAAACGAAAAAAACGCTAAAATGAAAAAGTCGTCAAAACGAAAACAGTACTACTACTATTAAAAAAATCGCAAAAACTAAATATATCACCAAAAACGCTAAAACTAAAAAAATCACAAAAAACCGAAAAAAGTCCCCGAAACCGAAAAAAGGGCCAAAATAAAAAAAAAACGACAGAACTAAAAAAATCGCTAAAAATTAAAAATATCGTCAAAAAGCGGAAAAACGTTTAAAAAATCACAACCAAAAAAAAAACGCCAAGACTAAAAAATCGGCAAAAACAAACAAAAATTTCAAAAAACCAAAAATTGCGAAAAAAAAAGAAAAAATCGCCAGAACGAAAAAAACTGTCATAACTAACCAAAAAAAAAATCGCTAAATTAATAAAATCACTAAAAACCGAAAAAAATCCCCTAAACCGAAAAAACGCGAAAACTGAAAAAAATCGCCAAATATTTATCGTAAAAATTTTATCGTAAAAAAATTAAAAAACCCAAAAAAAAAATTAAAAAAAAAACGAAAAATAGGCAGAAAAAAACGAAAAAAATCACGAAAATTAACAAAGCGCTAAAACCGAAAAAATTGCAAAAAACAACAAAAAATACTTAAAAATAAAAGTAAACAAAAAAGCACAACGAAAAAACTGCCAAAATAAAAAAGGGGCAAAAACGAAAAGGTATATACATATGTGTATTCGTACGGAGCCCTTCGTGTGCGAGCCAAAATCGCACTTTACTTAATTTATGTTGATGTAACAGTAAAAATTTGAAATTCAATTGACATTTTTTTTTAAATTTTTTTCTAAAATTAGGAATTTTTGAAAAGGCTGCGCCACCAGTTTTATCATAGCTTGAAAAGGTGTTATCCAATTTAATTTAAAAACACCTAAAACAATTGAAAACAATATAACCTTTTTTAATATACTCAACAGTTTCGGAATTATTCAGACCGCAATCATGAAAAATATATTTTTAAGAAAAAAAATGGAAACATTTTTATTTAAACAAAAATCGAAAATAGCAAAAACATAAAATTTTTATTGACTAATCATGAAGCCACATGTCATTTTTACATATTATCCACTTTTTGTTACCGGCAAGAACTTAACATGGAACTAGGATAATCATCTCATCAATAATCAATCAAGTTTATTTTAAAAACCTTAAGAATTCTCACTGAGAGGAGAATTTAAAGAAACATGATGAAGAGTATAAAGTTCCGAAAATACTATGACTCAACTTAATTGTTTTTGAATATTTGAACAAAAGAACTTAAAATACGTCTTTTATTAAAACAAAAGATTTAAGCAACAAACTTTTAAGTGAAACATACTATTTTGCAAAACTTCTCTTAGAAACTCTATAAAAATTTACTCGTTGGGGAGGGGGGAAATATCCCGTTCTCCCCCTTGTATCCGCCCCTGGATATAAGTAATGTTTTTTTCTGTATATGTAGTATGTGTCATAAAAACAAGTGAACTTGACAGAGTTTTTCAATGCAAAATAGTCTGCAAACAATTGCCAAAAAAATATAATAGAATAACAAATGTTTTTTTTTAAACCTTCATGATTAAATGATTGCTTCAAATAAATTTTAATAAATTTAAATTAAAAAATTTAGCTTAAAAATTGTATTGATAGAACAAGTGACTATTTAAATCAAAACAAGTTCAATAATTTTAAGCTAATTTAAAAAATCCGGGGACTTGTCTTAATAATAAGAAATTTGTCTGTTTTCACAAGCCTTAACCGTTTAAGTAGGTAATTTTTTTTATGAAAGTAATTAAAAGTCTCCAAACGTCGCTTGACTGGATGGAAGCGACGTTGGCTTGTTTTTCTTTAAAATTTTTACAGATAATAGCCGTCTTAAAAAAGTTACAAACAAGAAAAATTGATATCAAGAAGATTTATAAGCGGATGGATAGGATCGCTTAACAAACTCAACTTTTTCCTTACCCTTTTTAAAAAGTTTATGTAACTGAAAAACGAAAGCTTTTTAAAAAAATATGTTTGCAGCCAAATTTAACTAGCTAAACATTTGACATTTTACTATTATTTGCTGGCAAATTATTTTAGTGCACCACTAATTAAAATTGAGTTATAATTTTTAATTAATTTGCTTTAAATAATGACAAACTCTTTTGTTGTGAAATTTTTATTTAATGTAAAAAACATGATTGTTAGCACATTTCAACAATTATTTAAATTCTTTTTGTATGATATTTTGGCAAAAACCAGATTCATTAAAATAAATCAATTAAAATATAACTGAATTTGGAAATAAAATAATTTTGTTTGATTTTTATATTTTGTATTTTTTGAAAAGGTTAAAGACTGAAAAAAATAAACAACTTCAAAAGAGTTAAAAAGCAGATGATCAAATAACAAGTTTAATTTTTGACTAAAAAAATTTAGATAAAATGTCTTTGTTTAATACTCGTATAAATAAAGGGTGGGCAAATTTGAGGTTAGGAAGTAAATAGGCTGCCAAATGATGAAATGTCAAGAATTGAACTGTCATCCTTTGGCATTTATTTAGTGAAAACTTGGGAAATTTTAGCCATGGAACGCTACACTCTTGAATGGCAAAATGTTACCTAAAAATGATAAGATTTTGCCATTTTATATTTTTTATACATATTTCAAAAATAAAAATTATTTGTCCGTATGCGATATAAGTATCAAACTCTAGAAATTAGTTGAAAATGTATAGTTTTGAAGAAAAATGTGATTTTTCAGCACGAGATTCACGAGGAAGTATAACTTCTTGGAAGAAATTTTTAGCTAGAGGGCACATTTTAGCACAAAGGCGATGATATTCTTAGGTTTATTCAAGGTCGTTAGTGGAAATAAGACCTTTTGAAAAATCACTCCTTACATTACATCAAATAAATAAGAGTTTTTTTTTTAAAGTCTAAATTCTATTTCTAAGAGTTAATTGAAAATAAATGTAAAAATAATAAATCCTTTAACAAAAATCGAAAGATCTAAGCAACAAACTTGCTTTAACTTTAATTAACATTTTTAGTGAGTTGTATGGAAACTACTTGCTTTTTAATCATTTAAACGACCTACGATTTTCCTGAAGTCTTATAAAGTTTACTCTGATATAAAATAGTTTTGTCAATCAACTGTGTCAGAAAGTAAAAAGACTAGTTGTGAAAGTTGTAAAAAAGTAATAGAAAAAATGGTTTATTTTTCTTAATTGACTTTTTGCAAATTAAAAAGTTTTTTCTTATTTCATTACTTTCAATGATTTGATATGGATTGGAAAAAAGTACTTTTTTCAAGAGGTTTATCTTGGACATTTGATATTTTGCATTTATAACAGCTTTTACTAATTGTATTGTATGGCTTTTGTTTTCGGATGTGAAAAAAAACAAATAAATCTAATATATACTTTTCTCACGCTGATAGCTGTTATGTACTTTCATTGTTTTCATTGGGAATATCATGTGACTTACTTACTTACGTCTTATCTCAAAATAATGATCATTTATTTAATAAAATTTGATTAGAGAAAACCTTACTTTTTTAAACCAGTATTTATGAAATTGATTTATCATACCTGCAAATAATATAAAAGAAAAAGTTAATTTAGAAAAATATTAATATAATTTTTTTATATATGTTCGTATAAGTCTTCTTAACGCTATTTGATTTTATTTTACATTTTGCTTAACCTTTTGCTACAAATTTAATTATATTTGCCAGTAACTGGCATTTTATAATTAAAAAATAATTTAGCACCCCCGTTTGTTTTATTAGTTACTAGATGCTTTTACTTGTTGTGATTTATAACATATTTTTATTTTAAGTATTTTCAAAATTCACCGAAGTGTGCCTTTTTTCTGTATTTTGCTTTCTAAGTAGTGTTATGTTAATTATATATTGTTATGTTAGAAAAAAACAGATGACATATAAGTACGAAACGAATTGAATATACCCTGTATCATAAAACATTATTTGAGCTTATTTCTAAGATTGAAAATTTATGTAATTGGAAAGTAAATTTGTTCAAGAGATGAATTCGCACAAATATTATTAGCTTAATTTTTAAAATACTTTTCATATAAAAAATTATGTAAAAACAATAGCTGGATAGTTATTTTACTACCCAATATTATAACAGAATCTCCAGGAAAAAGTAATGATTACACCAGGATCGTATACAGTGGGGTAGATGTAAGATATTCTGGCAGAGGGCACAAAAAATATGTATACGTGTTTGGGGCTTTGAAAGTTTACATCTGGGATTAATTTTAAAAACAACACACATACAGTGGTAGGCATATATATTTTGACATTTAAACCGTTGTTCTCCTTTTTAATGTTCCGTATATCAAAAGTGTAAACGAACCCTATTGTTTTCGCTACGCTGTCCGCCTGTCTATCTGTCTGTCCTTCTGTCTGTCCGTCTGTTACATGTTGTTTTCTCGAGAGCCATAAGAGCTACGGACCTGAAATTTTCACAGAACATGTAAAACTTTGGCCACTACAAATATATGACAGTTAAAAATTAAAGGGTGTTCTAAAGCGAGCAACGAAAAATGCAAAAATAAAGACACTTATACTCGTATATGGACAGTTAAAATTTTCAAAGTTAGTGTTAACTGGTGTAGCCTGTAGAATAGACTATAGTAATTAACAAACAGTGATATTTAAAACAATAAAAATTAAAGGGTGTTCTATCAGTTAATATAATTTTGACCATATGATTTAGACAATTTGCTGTATCTTAGAAACCATAAGAGGAAAACTCTTGAAATTTTGGAAAATAGCTAAAACTAAAAAATTTCAGAACTAAAAAAATTAAAAAAAAAAACGCTTAAACGCAAAATATCATCAAAGCTAAAAGGATCGACAAAAAACTAAAAAAAAAGAAACGCAAAAAGCCGAAAAAAGTCATCAAAACGAAAAAAAGCATTAAAATACAAAATCGCTTAAACTAAAAATATCGTCAAAAAACGAAAAAAATCACCACAAATGGAAAAAATCACCAAAACGAAAAAAGCGCCAAAACTAAACTAAATTGGCAAAAACCGAAAAAAATCCCTAAACGAAAAAAGGTTCAAAACCGAAAAAAATCGCTAAAACTAAAAATATCACCAAAAACCGAAAAAATACAAACAAACGAAAAAAGTGCCAAAACTAAAAAAAAACGCCAAAACAAAAATAAATCGCAAAATTTAAAAATATCATCAAAAAGCGGAAAAAAGCGTTAAACCAAAAAATCGACAAAACTAAAAAAATTGGAAAATAAATTGAAAAAAAAACGAAAAAATTATAAAAAATGAAAAAAGCGCCAAAGCCAAAAAAGAAAAAACGCTTAATCAAAAAAACTTAAGAAATAAAAAAACTAAAATTAAATGAAAAGCAAAACGAAAAAATTTTCAAAATGAGGAAAAAAGGGCAAAAATGAAACGCGAACCCTTCGTGTACGAGCCAAAGTCGCACTTGACTGAATTTATTTTATTTCCAATCCTATATAACGAAAAAAATAAATTAAAACTATTCAGATTAGTAAGAAATATTGTATATTATTCGAAAGCAAAAGGCTATTCACATATCAAATGTGTTTTCCTAATTTGTTTTTATTGAAACTAAAAATAGGAGAGCTCAGTATGTGGCTTACATATTTTGATATATTTTTGCATAGCTTATCTCAAAGACGTGAAAACTTTAAACTAAAGAAAAATGGATTCAACTTGTTTAAATTAATAAAACAAATATATTATAATTTATAATTTTTCAGATCAGTTTGGAACAGAGTCCACCAAGAACTGAAGAAACTCTCTTGGAATCTTGTTCCACGCATTTTTGATATCTGTGATCGTTTCATCTTCCGTTCTTGCGAAGTCCGTGGATCTATTTTGCTTTATGTGACACTTCGCTTTTATGATATTTTACCTTGGGGTGGCCAATTCAGAGCTTAAACACCAGCCTCTGATGGAGTCTTTGTGATCATTCTGCTCCAAAGCACCCAAAGCTGCTACTTTGGAGTGGGATAAACGCAAATAACTTCGAAATAATCATATTAAATAAAGCACAGTTACTCACATAGGCGAAATATATTTTCGCTAGCGTTTAACTGAAGCCAATATGAAGACTTACATTGCCAAAATAAATAATTTTATTACTACAAAAAGTAGTATAGTGCACTTAGAACTCGCCAAAAATTATATCAGCAACCCTTTTTCGTTTTGGCGTAATATACTCTGGACTGATGAAAGTAGTTTCAAATACCCAAACATCACCAAACTTTTTTTTTGGCAGATTAAATAAAAAATAAAAAATGGCACATGTATGCAAAAAAAAGTTATCCATGGAAGCGGTAGTGTTATGTTCCATGAAGCTGATTCATATAATAGATCAGCAACTTAGTTCCCGCTGATGGTTCCACGACCTAACACCAGTATTTAAAAATATTAAATGAATATGCATTGCCCTCTGGCCATAAGTTAATCGGAGATGCATTTATTTTCCTACAGGTTAACGCTCCATGTCATAAAAGCGGGATAATAATGATTTTAATAGAGAATGGTGTTCAAACTATGGACTAGCTACCCCAAAGTCCAGATTTGAATATAATAGTGTATGTCTGGTAGTACATAAAGTGAAATAGATCCACGGATTTGCGAAAAACGAGGGATAAAACGACCACACAGACTCCAACAGATTTTCTCCAGTCCTTGATGGATTCTGTACTAAACTGCCCTAAAAAAAATTCTAAATGCTAAAGGAGGAATATATATTTTTTATTAATTTAAACAGTGGGTATCACTTTTCTTTAGTTTAAATTTGTCATGTCTTTTAAATATGCTATGCAAAAATATGTCAAAATACTTATGCTACATACTCAACTCTCCTATGTTTAGTTTCAATTAAAAAAAAATTAACAAAACACATTTGAAATGTGAAAAGTCTTTTATTTGCAAATAACATACAATATTTCCTACTAATTTAAACTGTTTTAATTTCTTGTCAAAATATATATCCCTACCACTATAATTTTTTTTATTTTCTGCAAAAAAAACCCAGGATCTTGGCAGGTATTTAACCTGCAACCTTTCCTTTAATAGTCTAGCACACTATCCACTGCACTAGGGGATTTAAATTCCCCATTTTCTTCTTGCACATAGCTATAGTGATATAGCACAGAAACTCTTGTAAGCCTTACGTGTAAGGTGTAAAATGTAATCAGCACTTTCATGTAAAACAGCATGACAAAAATTTTTATGAAGAGTTTTAACCAAATAGCTTTGTGCCCTTCCAGACTCTAATCTATCACGCTTTAAATTTCATTAAAATTGGTTAGGCAGTTTCGCAAGGGCAGAAATTGCTGCTTACTCCCTCTCGTGGTCCTTTTATTGAAAAAATATATCACCTATCTGTTCTTCTAGATTCAGATTAACGTATGTTTTAAATTTCACTCGAATTGGTCAAACAGTTTATACAGGCAGAAATTGCCCCCCACCCCCTCTCATGATACTATTTTTGAAAAAATATATAGCCTATGTGTCCTTATAGACTCACATCTATCGATGTTTTAATTTTCATTAAAATTGATGAAAAAGTATATCGCCTATGTGTCCTTCCAGACTCAGATCTATTCATGTTTTGAATTTCATTACAATAAGTGAGATAGTTTCGGAAGGGCAGATATTGCTTCCTACCACCCTCCCCACCACCACCCGCGATCCTAGTTTTTAAAAAACATATAAGCTATGTATCCTTCTAGACTTAGATCTATCTATGTTCTAAATTTCATCAAAATCGGTTATGCGATTTAGCTGTTAAAGCGCAACAAGCTAAGAAAGGATAAAGGATAGTTAGTAGAGACATCTTTAGCTATCACTGCCACGACACACTTAACCAAGTCACAAACCATTTAGCAAGGACACAAACCATATTGGAGATTCGCAAAAACTGAGTTTAAATTCCCAAAAGCCCAGGAGCTCCCCGGCACTTCCCCGGAAGATTACGGCTACATTAAAAATCTAAGAAATCCGCAGCGGCAACAGCATTATGTAATGTTATGTTGTGTCATGTCAAAAATTTCATATCATCTACAAGAATTGATATAATTATCAGAGACAAATTTAACTAACACGAACCACTTATGCAAGCCATAAGCCGTTTAGCAAATACACAAATCATATTTCAGATTTCAAAAACTTGGCAGAAATTTCCAAAATCCCAGGAGTTCCGCGGCACTTCCCCGAACTGCATGATTTTTAACCAAAAGTTATGTAATTAGTTTATTTTTATTTTAGAAAGAAATTCTGAAGCATGTAATAAATGAACATTTAAAGAAACGTTTTGGCTGTACGGAAGGTGGAACTGACATCAGATGTTTCGTGAATACCACAGTCTTCTTATCAGAGTTCTTTTCCACCTACACGACACTACCAGCGAAGGCAGCAACAACCAGCGAACGAAAATCCTATCTCGTGACTATTCATCTGTTAATTGGTTAAAGTAATTAGGATTTTCGCTCGTTGGTGGTTACCTTCGCTGGTTGCCTTCGCTGGCAGAATCGTCTAGGTGGAAAATCGATATGATGAAAATACTGTGGTGTTCTCGAAATATCTGAGGTCAGTTTAACGTTGCGTGCAGCGAAAGTTTTTCTATGAATGCTCAATTATTACATGCACCAGAATTTATTTCTAAATTATATATAATTCAATCAAAAGATTAAATTGAAAATGAACTCAAGCCAAACTAATTAAATAACTTTGGATAAAAATATATATTTTTCATCATTGCACTCTGAATGATTCCGAAGCAATTGAGTATATAGAAAAATTAGTGCTTTTTGTAATAAAATTTTAGACTCCCTTTCAAAGTTATGATAAAATCCCAAATTTTAGAAAAAAATTAAAAAACAATATATTCATAGAATTTGAAATTTCGTCTGTTTTTGTAGTTATGGGACCACATTACATAAAAAAATATAGTTATAGTTCTTGGAATTCATCTTGTTGCACAGTGTAATCAGAAGCTAGAGCCTTGTCATAGAAAAAAACATACATTAAAAAAATATTGTTGGGTTGTACACTGTGAACCGCCAGATGTCAAAAATTTTCATTCATTACTGGCTTGAAAAATATGACAAATCAATGAATGTATTTTCTTTGTCATAATGTAGGGTACTAAAATAATAATGAAATTAACAGCAACAACAATTGTTTAACAACCGTTATCAAGATCAAATTGTGTAAAAAATACTTTTTTTGTTCACTTGTTTTTGTTTGTTTGTTTTTTTTTTAATTAAATGTTGAACGTAAGTGTTGTAAGACATCATGTTTGTTTTCAATCACTTCATGGGTAAAAAAACACAGACAAGTTTTCGAAAAATCTCTCATATGTAACATTTTCAGCCGCCGCAATAACAAACATTATTTTAGAATCCAATGATTTTATTACTATTATTATAAATGTTAAAACAAGATTAAAATTAAACACATTTCTAATTACACAAATTTTTAAAATAAAATGGCGTGCAAAAGTGTTAAAAATCAGTCTAGGAATATTTAATACCAAAATTAGCTAAACAATTTTATAAAAATATAAAAAAAAACAAAGCTATAAAATTGCTACAAATCTTCACTTTACTAAGGACATCTACGGCAGCAAACAAAAGGCTTAAGGTACAGACCTGAATTTTTATATGGAAATTTAGCTTTTAATTTATTTCTGTTTTCATTTAAATCTTACAACTTTAAATATTTTTAGTGTAAATGTATTTAGTATTTATATTTTAACATTGACCTTATAATCAAATTACTTATTATTGCTACTACAGCGTATACGGTCTCGAAACATTTAGCCATAATTAAGAGAAGCGAAAAAAATAATGATAAAGAATAATAAATAATGAATGAAAATGAAAAAGAAAATAGTTATAAAAGTATAGAGACCTTAAATAAATTACTTTATTGTTTTCGTTTTGTCTATTAAACATTATAATTGTAAGGAGAGATAAATAAAAACTTTTAATTAATAGATTTCAAGAAGATGTTTAGCAAAAAGTTTTTATTGAAGTTCATAAAAATAAATGAAGTAAACTTTTTTGTACGAGTAATAAATTAAGTTTTTTTTACATTAGAAATAATGTATTTTTATTATTACTAATTAAATTTATCAGATTAAAAATTTAATTAGACTCATAAAATTTAATAAATTAACTGCTATGAAGTGAAAAGATTTTTCTCTAAATTAAAGCAGTTGTTTTTGATATTTTTCAGTTAATGAAATATGATATCCTGATTTATAGAATCAAGCAATTGGCTCCTTACAATTTTTAGTTGGTTTTTATATTTTAATCACAGTACAGTTCTTTATTTAGTGCAATCGCACATTGTTAATAACTCGTTTTATAGAAATAATAAAAAATTTGTAAATGTGTTAGGATTTATAACGACACATAGTGGTTCCAATGAGGAAAAAAGTTAATAAACCGGTATCTTTGAAACTTGCGATCCGATTACAAAACGATATTCGTAAAAATTATAGAAGACACCCTAACCTTTAAGATTAATGAAACTCAGATCATTCTATTGAAATACACTGTGAGCTACAGGGTGTCAAATTGGACTGTCTAGGGTATGAAAAAACCCTGTTGGCCTTATAAATTTTAGAAATATTATCCGATTTCAATAAATTTGAACTTCGAAAGCTTATACATAAATGGTATGATAAATATGATAGTATATACTATAATATTACTCATACGTATATAATTTTGCCCTAAAAATTTAAAATTCACACTTTCTTCACTGTTTTTTAATTAAAACTTCATAGAAAAACACCCATTCAATATATCGTTAGCATTTTTTCAACACAGAAAGATTGCTATGTTTTTTTTAATAAATGGTAAGGAAATAAGAATTAAATATATTAAGTAAAGTGCGACTTTACCTTGCACACAAAGGGTTTCGTACGAATACACATACATACAGATATCCCTTTTCGTTTTTTCCAATTTTTTTGATTTTGGCAATTTTTCGAAAAAGCGTTTAATTTAATTTTTCAATTAAATTATATTTTTTGTTAGAGATAAATTTGAAGCATGTAGACAAAGAAAATAAAATAAAAAAATTAATTTATTCCCCAACCTCAAAGTGAAATTAATCAAGATTTCCAGTGCTTACTTCATATTATAACAACTCCCACACAAACAATGCAATAAGCCCCAACTAAGTAAAAACCATAAACTGTCCCACTGAACATTTTTTGGCGACATTTCTGAAGCCGAGAAAAAATCTGAAACATTACCAGACAATGAAGAGAATTTTGTATAAAGTTCCCTTAGTCAGAAATTTTCTGGTACAACGTTTCTGCACATTTTGTAAAATATTATACGATTAATAATCCGAGTTGGCAAAAAATTATTTCTGAAATTAAATAAGTTCAAAATTTGTTATGGTCTTATTAGCAAATATTATGCAGGAAATCTTTAGTAAACGTAACCTGTGTTCAAAATACTATAGAGTACAAAGTTTATTTATTTGAACAGTGTGCTTTTTTAGCTATATGCCTTTAGAGCTTACAACAATTACGTTATGCATTTTTAGTCAAACTGTATGCGTTTAATCCAAAGAAATGTAATTATTTGGGCTTGAGTTTGTTTTAAATTAAATTTTTGATATAAATAACTTTTTTATAGAAACAAAATTAGAAGCATGTAGATAAAGTAAAATTTGACTGCACGAAAGGTTGAACTTGCATGTTTCGAGACCAACTCGTTCTACTCATTAAAGCTCTTTTCGGCCTAGATCACAATATCAACAACGATAGCTTGCAGACAAGTAGAAAACATCATGGTGTTAAGTTCGATCCTTGTTTCGTCAAAAAATATCTTTGACTTTTCAAATATTACATGATTTTTCTACTCTATTCCTAACGAAGTTTAAAGCTTTAATAATAAAAGGTGCTTTGAAATTAAAAACCATCTAATTAAATTTTTTTTAATAAATTCTGTTTAGTAAAATTTTTGACAGAGAAATTATAACGCTAACAGATATTGTCTCAGTCAATGAATTAAAGGCGTTAAATCTTTTTTAAATATAAAAATAGTCTAACTATGCAAACACGTCATTAGCTAAAAAAAACACTTTTTCTTATGTCTCAACATTTACTTTAATAAACAATTATCATTGCTCAAGTTTTTGTCTTCAGTCTTTTGTTTTCAACACCTACCCACACTAACCTGTAATATGAGTACATAGCACAGACTCTTACTTAGTGTTTTGATAGACAGATGTTTGAAATTTCTAAATAAGTTCACCTAGACCCACTTTAAGGTAAACTCATTACTTTACAATTACTTTCTAGGTCAAAAGTGGGAAGTTTAGAGGGACATCATACGCCAAATATGAAAAATGTTAGAGATTTTGTTAAAGTTTTAATATTTATCTCAACTACTTTTCTTCATAGGCATTTTTACTTTTCTAAAAGTTATTGAAAAATAAAATTATTTCACTAAATATTGAAATTTCAATATTAACATGTTTGTTAATTATACAAGCAAATTTGTTTGCTTGTTTGTTTACTTGTGTCAACCAACCACTGTTACCGCATGTTGAATATCTGGTCACGTATTAAACTTCTTGTTTTTTGTCATTTAATAACTTTTTGCCTATTTTTTCAACTCTATATTTATTTAGAATAATTAAATTCAAAAACAAACAAACAAATAAACAAACAGTCTTGTACTATTTAAGGCGTTATAATTACCATTAAAATTTTATTTATATGACCAAATTATTGTGAAGTGAGAAATCTATGAACTCATAAAAAATTTTGTTTTACAAGCAAATAATAATAGCAATTATTTTTTATATGAAATGCGCATTAAGTCAACAAACATATACATAATGGCAAAGAAAAAAAGAAACAAATGACTTCAAAGAATTTTAACTTTGAATATTTTGCTTATGAATGTGAAATATTTCCATTTTTATTAGGAGCTCTAAGAAATTCTGAAAAAAAAAGTTTTAAAAAAAGAATTTTAAATTTATTTTTTATTTAAATTGTTTTAATTCGAGAATTATACCTTTTGTTTTATTTTGTGACCTTCAATATTCTTTGTTGGGTGAAAAAAGACGTTTAATCCTTTAATAGGTTTAATGACTGAACTTGAAAAAATATAGAGTTAAACAAGGGTGTTTACCATGCTCTTAATCACTGAATGACACGAAAACTTAATGATGATTGTTTTCCTGTTAAGAAATCTACAGAAACGTTCGTTTGTTTAAATTATGACTTTTTATCAAAATAGTGTTTAATCATTCAGTGCTTCAAAAAGTCCAACTTTATTTGCTTTTTTTTTTCGTCAAATATTTAAGCGACATCATAATTGTGCTTCCTATAATTTTTTCTATGCTTTAATATTGTCTCGTATTAATTAGCACGTGTTTATGTTGCATAAATATTATGACTATGCTTAATTTATTTATATTTATTTTCTAATGCTGAGGAATACAAACAATATGACTGTTTATATTAATTTTACATAAAATCAATTAAATACAGCATGAAGTTATTATGAAAATGTAAATATATAAATAAGGAAATACATAAATAAACGTCAAGAAATTATTTGCATATATTTATGTAATGAATTGTAATAAAAATATTTAACTAATGTTATCATGTTTACTTTTATTGGCCATAAAACAAACATGTAGTGCAGACATAATAATATTTTTGCTACAAACGAAATTGTTTGTACATACATACATATTTCTTAAGGTATGGCCAGGCTGGGCTAACGAGGGAAAAGAGAGAGTTATAAACGACTTTAGCCATATGGAAATATTAAAGCCATTTTTAAAACAAAAGCAGGCTTTAAGATAAAAGTAATTTTTCTTAAAAAGGTACTTTTTATAGAAAAATACTTTTTATTAAAAAGGCACTTTTTATTAAAAGGTACTTTTTATTAAAAATATACTTTCTATTAAAAATATACTTTTTATTAAAAATATACTTTTTATTAAAAATATACTTTTTATTAAAAAGGTTCTTTTTAAATAAAAAGGTACTTTTTTTAATATTTTACTTATTATAAAAAAGGTACTTTTTATTAAAAAGATACTTTTTATTAAAAATTTACTTTTCATTATAAAGGTACTTATTATTAAACAGGTACGTTTTACTAAATATGTATTTCTTCTTAAAACGATACTTTTTATTAAAAGGTACTTTTTATAAAAAAGGACCTTTTTATAAAAAAAAGGTATTTCTTATAATAAAGGTACTTTTTATGAAAAAAGTACTGTTTATTATATATGTAATTTTTATTAAAAAGGTACTTTTTATTAAAAAAAACTATTTACAAAAAATATGTTTTATATTATAAAGGTACTTGTTATTAAAAAGTTACTTTTTATTAAAAAGTTTGTTTTTATTAAAAAAGTACTTCTTATTAGAAAGGTACTTCTTATTGAAAAGTTACTTTTTATTAAAAAGGTTATTTGTGTTAAAAAGGTACTTTTTATTAAAAATGTACTTCTTATTAAAAAGGTACTTTTAATTAAAAATGTACTTTTTATTATAAAGGTACTTCTTTTTAAACAGGTACGTTTTATTAAAAATTTATTTCTTGTTAAAACGATACTTTTTATAAAAAAGGTACTTTTTATAAAGAAAATACTTTTTATAAAAAGGTACTTTTTACAAAAAGGTACTTTTTAGAAAAAGGTACTTTTTATATAAAATAAATTTTTTATAAAAAAGATACTTTTTATGTAAAAAGTACCCTTTATTATATATGTACTTTTTATTAAAAGTACATACATATATATTGTTTAAAAAAAATATATATTACATTATAAAGGTACTTTTTATTAAAAAGGTACTTTTGTTATTAAAAAGGTACTTTTTATTAAAAATGTGCTTTTATTAAAAATATACTTCTTATTAAAAAGGTACATTTTATTAAAAAGGTACTTTTTATTAAAAAGATACTTTTTATTAAAAAAGGTACCTTTTATTCAAAATGTACTTTTTATTAAAAAGGTACTTTTTACTAAAAATGTACTTTTTATTAAAAAGGTACTTTTTTATTAAAAAGGTACTTTTTTATTAAAAAGGTATTTTGGTCAAAATTCAGCGATTTTGCACCCTCATTTCGAAGTCTTGACTTCAATTTTTTCGCGGCTACAAGAGTTAAGATAAATTAAAAGTTTCTTCAACATATCAAGGATTTTATTGTAAATCATAAGATATTTTTTAAGTGTTGGCTATGCTTTTACCGAAGATATACATACACGAAATCGGAAATAATGTCGTGGCCAAAAACCAAAATTTTAAAATTCAGAACCAAATATCTCTGAAAAATATTAAAGTCATTTTAATGGACAGAAGTGTATTTTCTTTGGCTTTACAAAAAAATTAAACTCAGTAAAATTGGATAATATTTGTAAAAGTTATGAGGCCAACAACTGTGACAATCTGTAGCTCACCGTGTATCTTAACAGGATGACCCATGTTTAATTATTCTTAAAGCTTAGATCCTTCTCTATGAATTTTGCATACATCGTTTTAGAATTTCATCGCAACTTTCAAAGATAGAGATTTATTACCCTTTTTTTCTAATTGGAACCAATGTGTACCGCTCCATCTTAAAATGTACTTCAAAAAAAGATTAGTTCGATTGTGCTATATTTGAAAATATTGAAAATATATATCGCGACCTCAGTATTGGTTTAGCCCATATGCCAAAAAGTCGGAATGGAGAAAAACAGCAAAGAAGATTTACATAAAGTTTTCTCAAAATATATCCGATAGAATTTCGGCATATGTTTGGAAGAAAAATTTACATTTTTGTGAACTTTCATCATTGGGCACCCCCGTAGTGTAGTGGATAGTGTGCTAGTGTAGTGGATAGTGTTCGATTCCTGCCAAGACCCTGGGTGTTTCTGCAGAAAAGCCGAAAAAAGGCTGAAGCAGTATGTGTGTTCGTTTTTATTTTTTTAATGATGATATCGAGCACAATGAATGCTTGATATCCCAGAAACCAGGAACAATTTCGCGAAACAATTTTTGGATTCTGAAAGAGGGTATACAAAATATATATACCCCATACTTAACTCAATTTTTTTTAAATGGTCGGTGGGCCAAAACAAGACTGAGGTCGCGATATGTGCAGTCGGTTCATATCCACACGATATCTAAGTGAAGTTAAAATCTTTAGAGTGCCGCAAATTTTCAATCGATGATTTTAGCCACTCAAAAGTTAAGATTGATTTAGAATAAACACATACGCAATCGCACAGAAACATATAAACAGCTATACAGACAATATCGTAGAAGTCAGAATAATTTTCTACGGTCTCAAAACATCGACTTCTGATAACAACTCGAATTTCGAAAATGGGGATAAGATCGCGATCTTTTCATTTTTGAAATCGGGAAGTTAAAAAAGAAGAAAAAAAAACAAATATGTTTTAATGAACGTCGAAACGCTGTTTTTAATATCTCAATATATAAATACTCATTTGCTGAAATATCGTCATAACTCAAAATTTTTGACTTTTCAGCTAATAATGAAGAACTATTCACCATATCGTTCTTTATATTGTGTAAAAATTTCATATAAATATCTCTCATACTCCGCTCTTTCGAGAAGAATGAAATTTTCTTTTTCCATTAAGTTGTGTATAAATTGAATATTTTAAACTCGTTTTCTGTAAAACTAGGTTTTTAAGTTATGGCAACGTTGCAGCAAATATGTATGTACTTTTATTTGATAGGATTTAAATACTTTCAAAATTATTGACACGTACTTATATGGAGATTAATATTATGACCCACATCGTTGTTGAAACTCAAGGTAAACATAAAAGTTTCAAATACAACATATGAAAAATATTAATAACATTTTTAAAACTACTAAAAAATATTAACAACTTTTATTTTGTCTACTAACTATATATTGTTAGTAGACAAAGCTTGTTCTGACTGTCTGACGTATGTAAACTAAAATTAAGTTCAACGAAAAGAAAAAACGTCGTAATCCATAACAGCAACAAAAATATTACAAGCAGTAATTACTATAACACCTCTGCTCTCTTTCTAGTGAACTAGTTAATAAAAATACACAGAAGAAGCAGTCGCTCACACAAACACATACATACATAAATACATAGCCAATACACAAGACCGCAAACAGCAGTAAAATTTCAAGTTTGCAGCTTAAGTCTTTTGTTTTAACATACAAATAAACAAGCAAAATATTTAAAAAAGATTATTTCCACAACGTATAAAAACAAAATCAAAATACAAATTTAACTATTAATAAATTTTAATATTAATTTTTTTAATAATTAACAACACAAAAAAAATTTATTGTTAAAATGCAGTTTTAGATTAATGAATGAAAATGAATATAAAATAACAAGGTCTGCCTACATAAAGAAAAAACTTGGCGAAAGATCCCATACGTTTAAGTTAAATATTAAAAAGAAAAAATTATTAATTTCATTAAAAGTAAGTGCATTTGAAGATGTTGTTGAAATGCAGTTTTTTTTTAAAAAGAAAATAAGCTGTTGTTACTTATTGCTAGTAGACGTTTGTATATTCATAAAGTATTTTCTGTGGTATGGGGTTTTATTTTATTTTGTTTTTTTTTTTTCAATTAATATTTTGCGTGGTTTTGTATGGCCCAAAGCTTTATATGCCTGAGTAGCTGTGGTGGTGCATAGTCTGTGACTATATTTTAAGCCAACTGTTTATATAAGTGTTATTAAAATATGATAATTTTTGGTTTGTTAACAAAAATATATATAAAACTAAATACTGTGTAGGTTGCATTTAACTTTAATTAAGCCAAGTTCAGCTTAATTTTGTTTTTCTTATGAATTTTTATTGAAAAACTAATGGTAAATGAGATCTTTATTAAAAGTTTGCAATTTTTTTTCTTGCATTTCAAATTCTTAGATTACTTCCTGGAAAGGAGTTACAACTGTTTTATAGCTTAGTTGAAATCCCGAGTTATGGAAACAAATTCAATTACCGAAAAGATAAATTAATATGCGTTCCTTAGTTTTCATCTAGAGAAACTTATTAAAGCAGATGTGTCTTGATGTCTTGTGATGCTTACATTGAAATTAAAATTTTTTTAAAATGATAATCAGAACAAAATGAGCGCAAATGGATATAATGGATACACATGCACTGACGTGCATGTTCGCACAAAAAATACTTTTTTTGCCATATGGCCCAGTCTAAATTTGGTCATCTTCTTTGAAAATCTATCATCTATAGAATTAATGGGCAAACCGATGCCTTGTGAAGGAGTTTATGCCCACATCATCCAGCCGATTTTGCTGAAACTTATACCATTTTAAACATATTTATTCACAGATGTGTACAATTCATATTTTGGTAAAATCTGTGCATTATTGCGCGCTATAAGCTTTTAAAGTTGCTACTATTCCATACACACATATCACTCATGCATGTAAGTTGAATAAAAGAGAAAAAAACATCAAAAACAAAAAAACAAAAAAAAAAAACAAAACATGTATGTATTGTTGTCCAACTGGTTTTGCAAAGAAAGTAACAATAATAAGACATAAAAAAAATCATCAAACAAAAAAAAAATTCGTTAAAAAATTAGGAAAATCTGAAATTTATTCTTTTCGGCTTTTTAGTTCAATATTTGAATTAATGTAAATTCAAATTATTTTATTAAGAGTGGAAAAGATCGCCAAAACAAAATAGCACTTTGAAGAAAAAAAAACACCAAAACTAAAAAAGTAGACAACATTAAAAAAAACACCAGAATGAAAAACGCGCTAAAACAAAAAAAGCACCAAAATGAAAAACCACATAAACTAAAAAAAAAACGCCAAAATTAAATCCAAAACGAAATAAAGCCGCCAAAATCCATAATTTCCACAAAAAAAACACAAAAACTAAGAAAGTAGACATCATTAAAAAATTCACCAGAATGAAAAAAGCGCTAAAACAAAAAAAAAACATAAAGACAAAAAAAAACACAAGAAGTAAAAAATTGCCAAAATTCAAAAGGTCGCTGAGTGATTCCACGTAAAACGGCCCTGTGCAAGGAAAAAATAAGAAGAGCATGACAATTATAGAAAAAATAAAAAAATTAATTATTTTTTTTAAGCAATTTGAAACACTTTTAAATGATCATCCACAAAACATTTTGCTATCCCTCTTTGTATGTTCAATATCTATTTCAGATTTTTTTTTCTTCTCTTTCTCATTATTAATAAAAACCCTTATCTCTGAAAATAATATACTTTTTTCGCTTTTTATTGAATTTAAAAAAATACTCAGCTAGAGTATTCTGCTGTGTAGAATAGAACGGATAGCAAATAATTTAATGTGTTATTATTTTCTTATGACTTATTTTTATACTATTTATATTAATGAAATCAATAAAAAATTTTATTTCTTCGAATTTCTTAGATTTTCATATTGGGTCACACCCGTCGGTCACACCCGTCACATTTTAAAAATTGTTTTTTTTTAAGAAAACTGGTTTTTATACGTAATACGTAAATACGTAATACAGCTAAAAGCACTATGAGCAGACAGCTATACCAAAATTATTGTGTATGTTATAGTCAAAATTTTACAGAATTTATGCAAAAGTCATAAATCTTTAAAACTAAGATTTGTAAGGTCACACCCGTCGCAGCTTTCTGACGACCATTCTAAGCAGGAATCGCGTTCTTTTAGTGTCTACCCGTTGTACAACGACTTTAAGCTTAATGGCTTTGCGAGTCGCAACCTTTTTTTAAGTAAAAAATTTTGTATTCTTTATTTATAACAAAAAAATATGTGTAAAGTGGTCACACCCGGCTAAATGGAATTACTTCGCTAAAACAAAAAGCATCTCAACGGAAAAAAATACCAAAACTAAAAAAGTGGACAAAATAAAAAAAAACGCTAAAACTAAAAGATAATCGCCAAACAAAAAAAATGCTAAAGCGAAGAAGTGATCAAGCAAAAAAAAGCAGAAAAAATCGCCAAAATAAAAAAACCAAAAGTAAGAAATCGACAAAACGAGAAAAACGCCTAAAGGAAACAAGCACAAAAATGAAAAAAACCGTTAAAACTAAAAAATCACTTAAATATAAAAAATCGCAATAACGAAGAAAAATCGCAAAACAAAAAAACTGCCAAAACTAAATCATTCGTCAAAAAGAGAAAACAAATCCGTTAAAACGAAAAAAGCTAACTAACACAAAAAACAAATGAAAAAAGTCGCCAAAACGAACGAAAAATCGCCACAATTACCACAGATATTTACAACAATAAAAATTAAAGGGTGTTCTAACAGTTACTGTAATTTTGACTATGTAATTTAGACAATTTGCTGTATCTTGAAAAACGTAACTATTTATTTAACTATTTATTGAAATCCTGCTCAACAAGACAGAGTCTTATAATTACAGGGCAGGAGTATTAAGGTTAACAGGTAAAATCTTGAATTTAAAAAACTAAAAAATTGCAAAATCTAAAAAAAGTATTAAAGCGAAAAATCGCCAAAAAGAAAAAAGCGCTTAAACAAAAAAACCCCCCCATATTAAAAAAAATCGCTATACGGATTAAAAATATTTCAAAACGAAAAATCGACAAAATGAAAAAAGCGCTTAAAGAAAAGTAGCACAAATATTTAAAAAAATCGCTAAAACGTAAAAGTACCAAAACTAAATACATCGCCAAAAAATTTTAAAAAGCAAAAAATAAACGAAAAAAGTCGTCAATACGAAAAAAAGCACCAAAATCTAAATCGCTAAAACTAAAAATATCGCCGAAAAACTAAAAAAATTGCTAAAAATGGGGAAAAAATTACAAAAACGAAAAAAAGCAAAAAAAGCGCCAAAGCTAAAAATCGCCTAAAACCGAAAAAATCGCCAAAACAAACAAAATCACCAAGTGTCACAAGCAAAAAAATCGTTAAAAAAAATCACCAAAAACCGAAAAAACCCCAAAACCAAAAAACGTCAAAGCTGAAAAAATCGCCACAGCTAAAATAAATTGCTAAAATTAAAAATATCGTCAAAAAGTTTAAAAAACGTTAAAAAAACGCAAAAACCAAAAAATCCCAAAGACAAAACAAATCGGAAAAAAACAAAATAAAAATGCAATAATTGAAATCGCCGGGAAAAAATCCAAAAATTAAGAAAATTAAAAAAGCGCCAAGGTAAAAAAAATCGCAAAAAACAACGAAAAAAAACTGCAAAACAAAAAAAATTTTAAATTAAACAAAAAAAGCATAACGAAAAAATAGTCAAAATGAAAAAAGGGGCAAAAATGAAGAGCAATATACACATGTGTATTCATACGGAACCCTACGTGAGCGAGCCAAAGTCACAGCTTACTTAATTTAGCTTTTATTGTTTTAAATATCAGTGTTAATTGGTGTAGTCTATTCTACAGACTAGACCAATTAACACTAACTTTGAAAATATAAAGTGTCTCTATATAGCGAAAACAATATGGTCGGCTCCTTTACACTTTTGATGTACGGAACTCTAAAAGTCATAAACTATTTAATTTTTTGAAAAATTTTGCTATGCTATTACTTTACACTGAGCTGAAATTTCTTAAAATCAAATAATATTTGTAAACGTTGTGAGGCCGACATTGTTTGAAACTTTTGAAAAGTATGAGAGAATTGCGGGCATATAAACATGCTTAACCCGCAAGTTTAAGTTTAAGTGAAACAAAAATATTTTTTTTAGCAAAATTGATAAAATGTCGCAAATAATAAATTTAATAAATGCCTTATTTAGATTTTTTTTATTCATTTTGCCTTATAAATACTTTTTATTGTCAACCAATGGGCGAATAATTGTATGAAGGTATAGACAAATAAAATAGATTCATATCGAATATAATTTTTTTGTTGTGTTGTGTATAAGTTTCTAAGCCTACAGGGCTTATTTTATTATTGATTTGTAAAAATCATTTGTAAATTCTGAATTGATTTATGAAAGTCTGTTCATAAGATAAAAGATTTGAAACTTTTCAAAAGTATAGTGGAAGTCTACTGATGATTTGGTAAAGCATCAATGAAATCCGGGCATAAGACATGCTAAACTCGCAACAATATAAGCTTTTTTTATTTTTTATTTATTTTTTATTTTGAATTTATTTATTTTATTTTGTTTATTTGCGCACTTATTTTTAGATTCAAGTAAGTCAAATAATAAGTAGTTAATTGAGGTACTCCTTATTTTTTGCACTTCTCAAACAAAAATACAGTATTTATCGGTTATATGCATTTTCAAATTTGCACGATTTTTGGTGCATATAAGCGGGAAATGCTTATATAAAAAAATATTTGGGTATATTTTATATAACAAACGCATAAAAACAAGTGCATAAAAGCGGTAAATGCTTATATCCGGCATGCATATAAGCGATAAATACTGTAATTTATTATCAAGTCAAATTATAAGTAGTTAGGATTTAAATCCTCATATATTTTTTGCCTACCGGTAAGCAACGTTTTTGCTGTGATGTTTCAGGAAGTATGTGTTAAAATTTCATCAATAATTTGTGAATACCTTTATAGTCTCTGTGTAAACCAATTATACATCTGTCACTAAGTCCACTTCTTACGATGCAATCGTTTAAACAAAATGGTTTAAATCAAAAAATATGAAACCAGTAAAATTCATAATATGTTATGGCTAATAAATTATGTTTTTTAAAGGCTTAAGTTAGTAATTTATAGAAGGAAAATAAATATGCAGAAACTACCAGCTCTAACAGCTGTTAAATAAGTCTAAAAACTTGTTTTATTTCAACTTATTTTTCTTTGCCTTTTTATTGACAAAAGAAAAAGACACACAAACTTACCTCAAACATTAAATTTAATTTAAAGCAAAATCAACTTGATTTTTTGTTTTTTTTTTGCCGGAAACACCGAGTCTTTGGCCAGCAAATAACGTTATAAAGATACAAATTTAATTTTGTATGAACATTTACTGTTTTATTTCTTTTTCAATCTTAGCAACTTTTTTATTTTAATCAATTAATTCAAGAAATTTAATTACTTTTTGTTTTAATTTAATTAAATTTTCACCTGAAGGAAAAAAATAATAACTTGATTTTTATTTATTCTTTATAACTTTCAGGTTTTAAGCTTTTACGGTTTTTTTCATTGCAATTCAAGCTCAACACTTTTTTGCCTTGGATTTTATTCTGGCTTGCTGTTGCTGTTTTAATTTTATCTTTTTTTTTGTTGTGGTTTTTGTAAAAGTCGTTGCTTTTTATTTAATTTTTGTTGTTGTGGCTGTCGTTGTTATTGTTATTATTATTATTATTGCAATTGTATATCTAGTGTGGTTTCAGTGTGCTGAGGTGATGTTGTTAATGCTGCTTCCATACTTCAGCCACAACTGACATCATTTGTGTTTTTGCTTTAGACTGGTTCTGCTTCAGATCTCTTCTAAAGTGTTATACACTTTTTTTTGCAACTTTTATTCCTTTTTTTCTTAAATGTTTCTTGCCTGCCCAATTAACTAATTTTTTCCATCTACTGTATTATTATGCTTCTTATATTGTAATTATAAATAATAATTGCCTTTATCTCTTTGTGTTAATTTTTAATGGATATTTTTCATTAAGGCTTTAACTTTAAATCTTTGAATGTCTACCGTTGTGCAAAAAAAATCACATTCACTTTATTAAACTCTGTTTCTTTATTGCTTTTTTTTGCTAAAAACGTGTGTTGTGGCTTTTAAATTTTTTTTTCACAATTCTTTTTATTTTTGTCGCTTTGCAAAAAAAAAGAAAAACTTTGTTTAAAACTTTGCGTATTATCGTGTCGTTTATGTCTTGAAATCCGTCACTTGTGCCCGCCAACGCTGTACTGAAAACGTTGGCTGTTCCAGCCAGGCATTAAATAAGTTTTCATCGATGATGTCAGCCAACTTTAAAGAGAAAATAATGGCTTAGAAATTAAGAGAGCTGTGTTAACTCTTATGAGTTAGCCATTGGCCTACGTGTTTTTGTGTTAAAATTTTAACATAGGTTTGCCTAATTTAAGCAATGTGAGTAGCTTCATGCCTGACTGATGCAATTTCATGCATTTTATATGCACAGAAAAAACAACATTTTATCTTCAGTAAAGGAATTCAATAAACTAGTAAATATGTTGTCTATAAACTCACCTACAAATAAAGTTGTAAATGCAGAGAAAAATGTTATGAAAAAGCCGCATTTTTTCAGTAAAAAATTTTTTCAAACTTAAAAAACCATTTGACTAAAAATATCTACAAACTCTAAATAAAACAAATCACTGAATCAAACAAAAGCATTTACTGGATTTTCTGTAATATATCAAACAAAATTTTTGTTCTGAATTTAAAGTACAATTTGTTTAAAAATACTTACAAATTCTAATTACTGGGTTTTTCGTAATATATCAAACAAACTTGTTGTTTGAGTCAGTAAAATTTCTTTTCTAAATATTAAATAAATAGCATTGTCATCCATTAAGCATTTATGAAATTTCACTTTTTTAAATGTGTTCCAACTCTCTATATGTTTATATAAAGACTCTAAAAAGATTAATGAGAAGTAATGCAACAGCAATAACGAATAGATTCCCTCTTCAGTAAACAAACTTTTTACAATCAAATTCATTTTGCTATCATTGTTGTTGTTGTTGTTATTAATCTGTATGTCGTCATCGGGGCTGTTTTTTTACGACAGAGAAAACTGGTTTTTGCTAAGTCTTTTGGTGTTTGCGTCCTAAATAGAGGCCCAAAAAATTTACTGATTCAGTAAAGAGTATTTATTGAAAATGATATTTAATTTAGACAAACTTTTGTTTGAAAAATTTTTTGTGATAATATTTTCTGTGCATTTAAAATGAAAGAAATATAAAACAATTAATATTAGTGTATTTAAATTATAAGATATATATTATCCTTTTTCTAAATACATATCAATTACACTATACAACAATTTCGAACTTTTTTCAAAATTACGGGGTAAACGATTCCGGTAGAAGAGACAAAAATATATATGTGTGTGAGCGTTTTGCAAATTCACATCGGAATTTTGTTTTAGGTGGTTTAAAGTTTCCCCCCTTTTGGCCTGATCGTGCAGCATATCGGTACATGAAACTATGTGATCTTTACAACTGAGGTATAAGGTATACGCAAAAACTTTGTACAAAATATTAAAGCCTTTTAAAGGTCTTTTTGTATATTTCTTAAAAAAGGTGCAAAAAACACTCCCCTTCAGCGGCGATATAGCTCAAAAAAAAAATATTCTACAAAAATATTCCTCGTGGTCTTGTACATAAAAAAACAGAACACATCGTATACATTAAACGTAAGGCTTACAAGATTTTCTATGCCGCGTACGAACTATGCATAGGCACGAAATTAACCCTTAAACACATTTTAAGTTTTCAATGATTTCTAACATCTAGAGTTAAGTCTAGAGCTTGGGTTTCTGTAAAGATCTATAGTAGAATTTTATGGTGAATATTTTTACAGAACACTTAGGCCCCCTATAAAGCCACTGAAGGGGAGTATTTTGCCCATTTTCAGAAATGTACACAAAGACCCATAAATCAAAGATTTTTATAATTTAAATTTTTATGAAAGACTTACGGCAAAACAAGTGGAAAAGTGGCGCTATGTGGAGTTTTGTGCATATTAAATTTTTTCTTAATGCTATAAAATCGTTTATTATTGATATTTTCTAATGAAATTTTGCAGTTATATAGGAATTTATGTGAAAACTATGATTTGTTTCTAACAATCATTAGAATTCCTAAGAAAGTTCCAATAAATCTAAAAAATAGGTAGATTTGAAAAGGGTGCATGCCCACCAAAAATTGTAAATTCGATTATGTTGTTTTTCTAAAATCATGTTTGTGAAGACACATTTTTAACATGTATACAATAATTATTTGATCCTTGAGAAAAACATTTTATAGAGAAAACAATTATCATGCTTTTTTGGGCAAAAATTGTCATAAATTCAAAAGTTTTCAATTTTCAAATTAAAGATTGTATATTTTCCAACTCTGAAAGAATACTTCCATCAACTAGTTTTAACTATTCGAAATTTTGTTATGTAACTAGCAAAGAAACAATTGTGACAATCGGTTGTTATTTGGATCCGATATCTTGAATATACTGGACCAAGGATTTGAAAAATTGAGAAATTTTAATATTAAAATGAGTATACCTCACTAACTATACAAGATATTTGTTAAACCAACGACTTTTTTAGAACTTTACAAGGTATATAAGGACAAAAAAACTTTTGGAATCGAGCCAGAAACAGAAAAATGACAAGCGTTGACAAATTTTACATGACCGAAGTGCACTACTTTGCACTTCATACCTCTGAACCAGAGAAATATGGGAAGCTTATCTTTCTAAGTTATATAAGAACACTCCTGTGATATCTCTATGTAAAATTTTATACTGATCGGACTATACAGATAAAAATGGTTGATATATTTTCAAAATATTCTGTTCTGCCCCACTGGCATTTTTCCTATACTCATACACCATACACAATTTTTTTGTTATTAAAATTCAAATTCGGATGTTTTCACTAAATCTATTGTAACTTTTTAAATTTTTGGCCAATATTAACAATTTTACTTTTTGCACGTTGGGAATAACATTTTATTTAAGATATGAGTCAAAACAAAAATTTTAAATTTTTTGTTTGCTTTAATGAAGCATTTCAAAATGGTAAATTTTGAAAAAACTCAAAAAAAAATGATTTTTTTTTTCAAATGTAAAGGCTTGTAATTCAGTGTATTTTTATCTGATCAACACGGTAAAAATATGAACTGAAAGAGGAAAAGCATATCTATGCCAAATTTGCTCAGTTCAAGTAAATAGTACTCAAGATTTTTGGAAGTATCTTTACAAACTGCAAAAAAAAACTAGTTTTTCGCGAATATCTCAAAAACGGCTCTTAAGAAAAATAAATTAATGCCATATTCGTGTTCAGCAGCTTCAATTTAGTTTAAAAAACATCTAATTTTTTATGTGCATTTTTTTTGTGAACTAGTGTTATCAGTGCCGATTTTTATGTTGGAAATTAGGATGTTGGATGTTAGGAAAAAACCCATCAGTGCACAATCAGATTTTTTCCAAATTAAAAATATTTGTTTAAAGAACAGTAATTTAACTTAAAGAACCCATCACAGGACAAGTAGCTTTAGTTTGGGTCTAGAACCTATCACTGAGTATCTTAATTATGTCAGTTGACCCCCTCCAATGACAACGCCATGTAAAAGTTACCGGTCCCTTTCATATAAAGTTGCGCAACTCGAACCGGTTGCTAGTGCTTGGGACTGGTTCTTTGCCCTCTAGGGTAGTTACATATCACATCCTAGATAAGACTCTCCCATTTGGAGAAAGCAAAAACATATTCAATAAATTTTGAAACTTATATAATTTTGTTACTTATAAAAATATTAACTCATTAGTTAACTTTACGTATGTATTATATATTATTTATTTTGCAATTTATTATAATTTTATCTATCTTAAAATACATGATTGATTATATTGTCTTTAAATGATCAGTATCATGTAGGCTTCTTATTTACTTTTTAAAAAAAATTTTTTTCCTATAGCTCTGATTGAACAATAAGCCAATAACTCGTATAATAAAATTAGTTTCCTCTGTAGAAATATTAAAAATGCTCTTTAGATTTTCAAGTTAAATGAGACTCATTTAAAAAGTTAATAGATTTTTTTTTAACTGAGAGTTAAATTATTTCTCTTGCCCTTTTTAAATAAACTCTTTAACGACTACAACAAAAGACCGGCTGGAACAACATAAACATGTTTTATTTTTAATTTATTTATTGCCGGCTTTTGTTAATTTAATAGAGCTGATGTACTAATAAGCTTTTGAGAGAATGAAAAAAGCTCTCTTTAAAAGAAACACTTATAGTTTTAACGTAAGTCTATTACGTTCTTATGCTCTCTTTTTGAATGACGATAACTGTTTAAATTAACAGCTATTGCTTTAGAAAAATATTAAGCATCATAGGGGTGTATATTGTGTATGTAAAACACATACACATACATATATGGATTAGCATTTATGTATTGTATGTGGATTGTATGTGTATCTATTTTATCTTTTACAAAACAAATTTTTTCTTACAAATGTAATTTCTTTAAATTATTTCAAAACAAGTATTTTCAGTAACTTTTGTAGCCCTTTTTGTTCAAAAATATTATACATGTCAAAGTTATACATATGTATGTATGCATGTATGTAGGTATGTAAGTTTTGCATACCAACATTAGCTTGACTTGCAAGTTTTTTGCTTAAGTCTTTGGTTTTCTTTGTTCATTTTTTTCTTGTATTTCTTAGGAATGTTTATTTTGCTCTTGTTAAAAGTACAATCAAAGAATATGAAAAATAGAAAAAGGTAACATTTTTAATCAAAACTGTAAATGTGTTGCTTTTACAAATATAATATTTGTAAAGCATAAATTATAAATTCTGTGGGCACGCTTATGACCCTTTAAGTTCAAAAACGTGGCAAAACAACATTAAACCAAACCTTAAATGAAGGCTTAACAAATAATGGCATAAATAACAAACAAAAGAAAATTATAATAAAATATTAGAAAAGTTTATGACTTTTTTCAATCATAATAAGAAAACAAATATAAAAAACTAATATCTTTATTATGCCAAAAACACTAAATACTCTACACTAAGGCCCTAATTGTGTAAATCACGTCACCAAAGTGAAATTTATATGGAGCACAATGACAAAATTTCAAATATTTTATAAATTTGTTTTGTTTTTCATACAAATTTTAAAATAATTTAAAGAAAAAGCAGCGCTTGAATTTCTATGCGTTTGTTTGGTGAAGAAATTGTATGAAAAACAAAAACAAATTTTTTCAAATTTGTTTTTGCTTTAATATAAATTTCACTTCGGTGATGTGATTTAAACAATTATGGCCTAAATATACATTTTATTTAATTTAATAATATTTCTTGTAGGGCATTTTAAATATCATGATTAATTTACTTGTTTTAAGCCCTTTTTCATACAAAAAAATTTTTATGTTTGATTTTATGTATTTCTTTTTATCTCTAAATGAATATTTATGATCAAGCTTTAAAATTTATTTAACATAAAAATAAATATTTATACATTTTAAAATTAGAAAACATATTATAATTTTCTTAATTTTTTATGTTTGTTTATAGCTTAACTAAGACCGATCAATCACAAGCTTCCGCTGATGTTTTTTTTTGGGACATTGATTTTAAATGTTAGAGACACAATAACACGTGTTCATCTTAAAAGTTTATTGACATTTGTTATAAATTTACAGAATTAAATTTAATCATAACGATTTCAAGATATATTAGACTTAATTTTTTAATTTATTTAAATCGTGCAACTTTTATTTTAAATTTGCTTGCACTTTTTAAATTAGGCGTGGCAACAATTTATAAGTGATTGGAAAATTTAATTTAAATTTTAGTGATTAAAAAGTCTCAGAATTTCTCCAACAATAAAAAATTCTAGTATATTTATTGTAGTTATAACAAATAATTGCTAACAAAATTTAAAACTACAAGAAACTTATTGAGTAATTTTAATAATTTTCGATATGTTCTGGATTATATATGTAATATTCTTGTGAGCGCATTACATGACAAAGCCTTGTTTCGCATCGAAAAGTTTTGAAATTGCTTTATTGTTGCTTAAGTATAAAAAAGCCCAATATCAGTTGCTTTTCAAATTGACTTTTTAGCGTTTTCTGGTCATTAACTTCTAAATAACTTCTTAGAAAAATACTTAAGCTACGGTTGAAAAAACCATACTAATTTGGAAATATCTCTTGATGGAAAAATTTCTATATAATAAAATATGCAATCCTTCAACAGATATTTTTGATTTGGAAAAAATCTGCTTGTGCAATGAGGGTTTTTCCTAAAATTTTTGTTCTAGTTTTGTGATATATTGTGATATGATTCTCTTCACCGATCACCACTCAGAAACATTTCGTACCATTCCCATATTCACCAGTCATAGAACAAGTACGTTCAAGACACTTGGTACAACATCGGCACCAATAATCGGTACTGATAATCGAGACCGATAATTGGCAGCAATAATCCGCACCGACAATCGGAACCGACAATCGGCACCGATAATCGGCACCGACAATCGGCATAAATAATCGGCACCGAAAATCGGCACTTATAATAAGAACCGATGAGAGTTTTTCCTAACATTTTTGTTCTAGTTTTGTGTTATGATTCTTTTCACCGGTCACCACTCAGGAACGTTTGGTACCATTCCAATTTTCACCAGTCATAGGACAAGTGCGTTCAAGACAATTGGTACAACATTTCCCGCAGGATTTTGTAGCATTTTCAGCAGCTTGCTTAATGTTTGTCTCTGTACTATGTCTTCTTCTGGCGCTCTGAGCGGCAAATTTTCCATGCAATGCGCACTTAAATATTTTTTATATTTCAGCCAATCAATGCGTGTGTGCATCAAATCGCGAGTGGGTGAGATTGTTGTGAGTGAGTATATAGTTATAATAGTGGATGAGTTATCTGAAGATAAATCTATGGAGCTTTCAACTTTAATTATTTTGCTGGGAACTCTTTTTACTACTCCGAAGTCAATAACATCAGTTATTTTTCGGCGGTCTGTTGGCCAGTAAGTTGGCTGTCCAATTGAAACAACATTCAATCGCGTTTTAGAAATGTTGTCAAACAGCATGCGGCCTTTAGGGCTGACTAGCCGCGATTCCCAGAATGTATGCTTAGCGTTGCAGTTACCGGCGGCCAAAAAGCGTAGGCCTAGTGAATTAAAAAATGTACGATATTGACTTTCTGTAATAGAATAACTGGGAGGATAGTAAATTAATGAAATCACCAAATTTTGATGAAAATGTTCAATGCAGATGTTGTTTGCTTGAAGATACTCTTTACAATGATCACCCATTAGGTAGTGTTTTAATCACGATTTTATTAATATAGTCAAGCCACCACAAGCTCTACCTTGGGGGTTTTTTGTGTCGTACAGAGTATATCCACTGATTTTAAAAAAGCTTCTAGCCTTCAAGTGTGTGTGTGCGATAAGGATAACATCAATTTGTTTATCCCTGATGAAGTATTCGAGTTCGTTTTTATGTTGGCGGATGCTGTTTGCGTTCCAGAAAAAAATTTTTAAGTTCATGGTTTGTTTAATGCAGCCTGCAATTTCAACATTTCCTGCATCATGCAGGTTATCTATGTTACGTACTGCTTGGACCGACGTCGTTCCTGACTAGCTCATTTTGGTCTCAGGAGGTCCCAACTCTATCATCCGGCCAGAGAACCATAACACAAAAATAAAAATGCTAAATAACAAAACAAAAACCGAACTCTACAAAATACAAATATACCACACACAACTTAGGAGACAAGGTGTTAGGAGGTCTCTTCATCGCTCACCCAATCCATCAAACATTGCATCTGCAACCCGAAATCCGCCCGAGCGGACTACATCACTTACCAGTTCCTTATATGTTGGTTGTAAAAAAAAATTTTGTGTTTGAATTAAATTATCTATTGAAGCCAATGTTGCTATGAACTTATATAGAAAACTTAAACGCAAATTGCCTCTTTCTTAAAAGTGATTGTTTTGACATTGGCCCTTTTAGCACCAAGGCAGAGATATGTACTATCAAATATGCTACAAACTTTTATATTACAGACATATATACACAAACAGACATATATATCTGTGGACTTTTGACAAAAGTACACAAGTCGACTCAAGAAAATTTCGAATTTTTATTAACATTAAATACAGATTTTTAAGGCGCATCTTTTGGTCTAATTGCCATGTTCCTATAATAGTTATTCAGCCTATTCATGGGATCCGATAAAGAATTGGATGGGGACTGCAATCCAATTCTATTTGTCAATGCGTTCATGAAAACGTAACGAAATTTCTTTGTTAAAAAAGTGTTTATTTTCGTTCAAAATTTAAAATATCGTTTACTAAGTTGTGTATTTAGTAATAAGAGGCTAGGGAAAAATTTTTTCTATCTATTAAATGCAAAAAAGAAATCCATGAATATTAATTCCGTTTCTCAACGGAAATTTCGCAAATCCAATTATAAATGGAATTCATGAACGCAATCACTTGGATTTGTTGAGAAAAACTATACCAAACTTGTCCGTATTGGATTCTGTGAACAGTCTGATTAATAAAGATGTTAATGTTTGAATATTTTTGCTCATTCCGATTTCTCTTAATGTGCGACCGATCAGCAAAGAATTTAAAAATGCCAAAAAGGGGGAAAAAATTAAATATGAAACTGTAATCAAAATCACTTAAGGCGTTTTCTTTTCTATAAAAAAAAATTTTAAATTTTATTACTTTTTACTAAAAAGTCGTAATTTGGCATTGCTCTAAAACAAAAATTTACCTTCGTAAAGCCCTTATGACACTACATATTTTCTTCATTTTTCAAGTTTTGGAGAACAGTACAAATATAATATAATGGGAAATCTTACCAGGTGCAAAGAGTTCAGCTTTATTAAGATAAATACCATATTGTCAAAGCTTTTACTAATGTTATCGATAACAAAAGGGGGCCTGTCAAAAAAATTTTTAAATTGTTCAACTTAAAATTGACATTTCAAGCTTGAAACATTAAAGTGCTGCCAAGTTAGCGGTTTATTCACGAATTTAGCTTCTTAGCGCCTCTTTTTTTCAACTTTTTTTTTCTTTTGTCGTTTTATTATAAATAAAAAGTAGGCAGCACTTAAAGAAGCCATTACGTTTTGTTTACATTTTGTATAGTTGTTTCTTTCTATCATTTGCTATTTCTTTCTTTCAATTCTATAGCAAAACAATGCAAGAAAAATGTAGTGTCATAAGGCCTTAAGTGATGATACAATAATTTCTAATAAATTCACTTCCTCGAAAAATGATTATCAGCCGTGTCACAGATTCCGTTCGGATTGGCTCTGATTCCGTAGTTGTCATTCCGAAAAATTACATTTTTGGTGCTTCAGATTCCATTTATTTTTTATTTCGATTTTACAATGATAAAGTTTTTATACCTTGAGGCGTTTGTATAATTTTGTTTTTAGAAGCAAAGCTCACATTAAGCTTTTTATTAACATGGAAAGCTCACGACCAACTATTTATTTGGCGCTCCTAAAAGTATGTACGTTTTTTAGTATATACTACAAATGAAGTCAGTAGAAAAGTGTTTTTCAATTCCACTTTGAAATTTAAAAGTGGTTTGATTACGAGGAAAATTTTCGTTTTTCATTTTCTGAAGAAGCAACTTACGGAATTGAAACCAATTCCGATCGGAATGGTATTCTGTGACGTGGCTGTATATTGCAAATATTTATTGAAAAGTGCAAACAATGCAACATTATTTTTTCTTTTTTTTTGTAAAAAGAAAACGCCATTAGTTTTACTTAACTTTCACTTTTCATAAAGCGCATACACAAAACTTTTTCTTTATCACTTTAACGGTATTTTGGCTTTCCTGAAAATTTTTAAAATTACACTTAAGTTGTTTTCTCAAAAGTCCACAGATATTTGTATACATTTTTATTATTATCAATCTTTTTATGCAATTTTTAATTTGGTAAATTTTTTTGGCGAAATAGATACAAGAATAAATTTTTTGTTGTTCTTTTCTTTTAATTTAAAGAAAGAATTGCATTCCCGTTCATAATATATAAAGAAGTACCGGCTAAGTGGTAGAATTTCGACCACCGGCCGATCCTAGTTTAATTAAATAATCTTTCAACTTTAATACCGAATAAGCTTTTCATGCCAAAATCGCCACTTCATTATACGTTTTTATAATTTTATTTTCCATTCGACTTTATTCAAATCATTTATTTTGGACTTGATTCTTTTCATAAAATTCTCATATAAAATTTGTCTAGACTTAAAAAAAAATGTATAATTTGCTTGTCATATTTATTACATGTTTTCAGTTATTAACTTTTATAACTAAATTACTTAGTTTATTTTATAAAATATGAGGGTGTTTTTAGAATAAAAGTTTATATTAAACTCCTACTACTTGCTGAGCTACAACTTATCGCTTATGTTTTTTTTTTTTCTTTTTTAAATGAATATTTTTGCAAATAATAACATTTATTAATAGACACATTACATTTTCTCGAATATTTATCATATGAGATAATCAAAACTAATTATGAGTGGTTGTAAAAAAATAAACAAGTTAATTTTAAGTGTAAGTCCAGTAAAAGTTTGAAGGAAAATTTTTAATATGACAATTTATCGCTAATATGTAAAATTTTTTAACAAAAAATGCTCAATTTTTCTTTCTAACACAAGTATGTATGTATATACTAGGAATATATCTTATATAATATAGTGTTAAAGAATAACATCGCTATAATTAATTAGTCTAGATATAATCCATAGATATTATTTCAACAAAGACTGTTTCCTTTTTTAAAGCTTAAGTTTGCAAATATCAAAAAACACATTAAAAAGACATAAAAAATTTATTACAACACAATGCTAAAGTTCCCTTAAAATATAACATTTAACTGAATAAAACAAAAAAATACTTAAGAAACAAACTTGCTAGCTTCAAAAGATCTATATCAACTTGATTAATTACGCTCGTTTCTGTTTTTCATTTTCTTAACATCGCCTTTCTTACTTTGTTGCAGAAAAAAAAACTAAAAACAAAAGAAAATACATAAATAGAATTGTTTCTTCAAGCCTTATCAAAATTACGCAATCTGCATGAGTTCCCTCTTTAAAAGAAAAGTAATGATAAAAAAATTAAAAAAAAACAATGTTGATGACCTTCGAATAATAATATTAAAGTAAAAAAAAAAACTGACCATGTATAAATATACTAACAATTTACATTAAAAGCAATTGTTAAACCAAAAAAAGGCCAAATTCTTACAGCTTTATAAAAAGAATAGTAAGAGTTTAGGACTATTAAATAAAAGACAGGTGATTTCTAAGAATTTATTTTAAACAAATCTTTGCTGTGGTACTTTCTAAATACTTTTTTTTATTATTATTTATTTTTATTTCTGTTTTTTACTTTTTTGCCAAAAAAAAAGTTGTCATGTTAAATGTTTGGCAATTCAAAGTTGTTCTTTCAAAATGTCTATTTTATTGCTTTTAAGCAGGAAGTATGCTGGTATGAGTTGTTTGCTGTCTTAAGATCACCATAAATGCAATTAAGGCTTGTTGACAGTTAAATAAAATTGTTATTTTTCTACAATTTAAAATGCTTCTTCGCACCAGAAAAAAAATTCTTTAGAAAAACTTGATTTTTAATGATTAATTTCAATTTTCACATTTGATATTAAAGTTTAACAACTATTTAACTAATAATTAAAGTGTTAAATAAATTTATTAGTTAATTAAAAAAAGCAAGAATTTTTGCCCAACAAAATATATTTTGCACTTAGTGAGACTTCTATATATCCAGAACGCCGCCTTAACTTCAGGCTGTCACCTTGAAATAGGAACTAAGAAATAATAGTGCTGCACAAATGAATGGCTTAACATGTCCCAATTTGTCAACGATTCTTGTACACCTATAGTCCTCTGAGCGAAAGTTCTTGCATGATGTCCTCACAGAAAAAAATAGACAAGAATTATATTCAATAAGACCATGTTATTAAAAGAAAATATGAATTTCAATAACATTTATCTTTAACATAATAAAATATTTCGTTGTAAGTATTTCTTTTCCATGCCGGTTATTTCTTTTCTTTTTATACATAAGTACTTAAAACAAGTTGTATCCCATAAAAAAATAAATGGGATATGGCTCAGCTAGAGAGTGTATGCTTTACGTCCGGAAAGCCCGGGTTCGTATTCCAGCCATGTCAACATTTTTTTAATTTATATATATATTTTTATTTTAAAATAATTTTGTTATCAATATAGGGGAATTCTTTATCACAGGAAATTTGAAAAAAAAGTATTGAATACCGGGATTTTTGTTATCAAAAACGAAACTTATTTTTTTCTGTGCTGTACTCAACACTTTCGATGAAAAATGAGTGATAATGTCTTACATTTTGTCATCAGTTAAATTGATGAGGACAAGATGAGTGATAGTGCCTTACATATTGTTCTCAATCTAACATTGTTGAGGAAAATATTAATGAAAGTGTCTTACATTTTGTCGTCAATCCACCATTGTTGAGGACAGACAATATGAGCGACAGTGTGTTACGTTTTTTCTTCAGTAAAATTGTTGATGACCAAGATAAGCGACGATATCTTATATTTTTAGGACAATATTAACAACATTGTCTTGCGTTCAATCCAATTTTGTTGAGAACAATATAAGCGACAATGTCTTACATTGGTGCTCAATCCCACTTTTTGAGGACAACATGAGTGATACTGTTTTACATTTTGTCTTAAATTTTGTCCACGATCTAAGTTTGTTGAGAACAATACGGAAGAACGTGTCTAGCGTTATGTCTTCAGTAATATTGTTGAGAACAATGTGAACGACAGTGTGCTATATTTTGACCTCCATCCAACTTTGTTGAGCAAAATATGACCGACAGTGTCTCATATTTCGTCTTCAGTTAAATTCTTGAAGACAAGAGGAGCTACAATGTCTTACCTTTTATCCTCAATGCAACTTTGTTAAGGACAATAGAAGCGACAGTGTCTTGCGTTTTGTCTTCATTAAAATGTTGGGGACAATATGACCGAGAGTGTCTTACGTTTTGTCTTCTGTTAAATTGTTGAGGACAATATGAGCGACAACGTCTTACATTTGTCCTCAATCAAAATTTGCTCAGGACAATATCAGGACATTTTGTCTTCAATTAAATTATTGAGGACAAAATGAGTGATAACGTCCTATTTTTTCCTTCAGTTGAATTGTTGAGGACAAGATGAGAACCAATGTCTTACATTTTGTGCTCCATTCAACTTAAGGCTTAGATAAATTACATTGAACATTTTTTTTATCGAATATGCCTTGTCTCTGAACAAACTCTGTGTCTGGAAAAAATCTTTATGTCAAGTAAAATAAGATTAACAAAATGTTTTTAAAATCCATAAAACATTTAAAAATTCTGTCAATCAAACTAAAATCTTTAGAATAAAATATATAAAATTAATATTAAGAGGTTGTCATACCGTGCTACCCGATATTAGCAACGTGTTATTAAATACGAGGTGTTTAAAATGAATTCTTTCCTATTTTTTGTAAGAATTTCACAAAAAGGATGTCCAAGATTTAGCCCCAAGCGCTATTAACAAAAGAGACAAGTACTTAAGCTCTTAAGATTGGTAAATTTCATATATTGAAAAAAAAAAAAAGAATAACAAAATATGAAAGTGATTGTGGAATATAAGAATAAGTATCGTAGAAACAAACAAGAAAGGTATATAAAAAAAACTTTTGTATACAAAATTTGTTTTACATGCATGCGGCGAGATCTTTGAATATTTAATAATATTTAATTGAACAAAATTTTAAAATATTGTGATTAAGCCTAACATTTGCAAACTATAGAACTCTTTTTCATTAAACTATTTGATGAAAAATTTTTTTGCAAATTTATAACTTTTTTTTCAAAAATACATGTGAAGAATAAAGTTACTTGTTTCTATTCAAATCATTATCAATCATCAATACAGTGACAATGAGAAATGTTTGAATATGTCTAAATTATAAAAAAATCATTAGAACATAATTATTGTTAATGGTTTAATAAAAATTTGGCAAGATTGATTTAAGATTTTATAGTTTTTTAGCACTTATTTTATTTTATTTTATTTTATTTTATTTTATTAGTTTTAAAACAAAAGACTTAAGACAAAAACATTCTAAGAAACAAAAAAGTTTTAATGAACAAAATTAATGTGAAGCTTAACAAATAATAGCAAATAATTAAGTGTGGATTTTATTTATTAATTACTTTATATATTAATTACTTCGTTCTTAATAACACAATGCAATATATTAGTTTGTAAACCAAAAATCTCTTGATGTATGCCGGTGTGTATAATATTTAACCCTTCTACTACCGACTTTTTGTGTAAATAAATAATACAAATAATTATTGCAAGAGTAATTAATAAAAAAAAGAAGCTAAAAGCAAGTGAAAGAAATTGATACTAAAAAGGGAAACTCATTAATTAATTTAATTAATTTGGTTAATATGATTATTTCCAACGTATTTGCTTGTGAATTCAAATTGATTATTAGAATAAGGTTCGTAAAATTTTATATTCGGAAAGAATTGGGAATGATTAATATTGCAAGGAACAAGAGAAAAATTAACATTAACGTAATTTTTCAACGTACACAGCCGAACAGAGTAGCGCACCACTTTCGGAAGCCGCTACATTTCCATTGTTAGTGCTCACGTGTATTTGCTTATCACCATTTTTCAGGTGGCTCTCTTGAAGGTGATTTCAATTCTTATATATACAAATTTTGCGTGAAAATGAAATACGAGAATTGAACTGCACTTATTTTTAAATTTTATAAGGGTTTTTGGTAGAAAAACTATCGAAACGTCATTGATAATTGTATAAAAAAAATCTCTTATGAAACAGTCCCATAATAAAATTTGGCTAAATTTTAAGGGCCGATGTTGAATGGGAACCACACCTAAACGTCAAGTTTTTTTTTGCATTTCATTTGACATTTCTCAATTTCAGACTAACTCAATTTGAACCATGGAAAGGTAGACAATCCAGCAAAGCGTTAAATTTATTCAGGCTTATTATGAAAATGGGCGTTCAAATCAAAATGCATATCGTGCACTTCGTGATTTTTTCGGTCAATTTAATCGTCCAAATGTGCGTACAATCGGAAAAATCGAGCAAAAATTTAAGCAAACTGGGTCTGTACGAGATGTGAAAATACCAGTGCATGCTCGTACAGCTCGTTTGATGCGGTTTATGTGCTGGCGGCATCATCGGGCCGTTTTTTTTCCAAAATGGTGCCGGTCAGGCAGTTACTGTGAATGGTGTTCGCTATCGTTAGATGATAACGAACTTTTTATGGCCCGGAATGAGAAGATATGGATGTGGACGATGTGTGGTTTCAAGAGGACGGCGCCACTTGCCACACAGCTAACGAAACAATGGCTCTTTTGCACGACAAATTCAATGTCCGTGTTATCTCACGTGGTGGCGACATCAATTGGCCGCCCAGATCATGTGTTTTGACACTGTTTGACTTCCTTCTTTGGTGTTATTTGAAAGAAAAGGTGTACGTTGATAAGCCAGCAACAATTCAACAGCTAAAGGATGAGATAATTCGGCACATTAACGGCATAGAACCTCAATTATGCCTCAGCGCCATCGATAATTTGGACCATCGGTTGGAGGTGTGCCGCTGAGGTCGTGGTGGCCAATTGGCCAATATTTTGTTCCATACATAATTGAACTATACCATATTATCATATTAAAAATATATGACAATAATTTCCTAAATAATTTGTGTTTTATTCAAAATCAACATCGGCCCTTAAAATTTAACCACCCTCTTTATATTATGGAAATATAATAAATTAGTTTTCTATAGTGAAATTAAATAAATTCTGTTAAGTGCGATTTTGACTTTGATATATATAGGCATTTCCAGCGAAAAGTAACGTAACACCAATGTTGCCAGTATATGTTTTTTTAAAAGGCCACTGCGTGCAAAAGAAAATACCTGGAAAGTACTGGTGCTTCAAATGTTTCGTTCTAACCAACATAAAATGTATATATATATATATATATATATATATATATATATATATATATATATATATATATATATATATATATATATATATATATATATATATATATATATATATATATATATATATATATATATATATATATATATATATATATATCTGTCCAATTTTCCCTACGTTCCTAATTCAATGACTAAATTACCTACATGTAGAGATTTTTCCCTACGTTTTGACATCACTGCGTAACACCATAGACGGCACCACGAAATAAGTCCCCCAAAAGAAATATGAATTAACTCCTAAATTTTTGGGGTCTTATTTGATATGAAATAAATCCCCAATGGAATGAAATAATTCCCCAAACAGAAATGAAATAATACCCTAATTTTTGGTTACTTATTTCATATGAAATAAAACCCCAATTTTTAAAATAAAATAAATCCCCAATATAATACATTTAAAATTATGAGCCACAAAATAAGGCACAAAGCTTAAGAAATTTCTCCTCTGGGTATGTCGAATAGCGGCTGCACTGATTGGAGAATGTCGGAATAGCCGGCCTTTGGCCGGGCCTAAGGATGTTCTCCTCTGTGTATGTCAAATAGTGGCTTCGGTGAGTAAACATTTTCTGCTTAGCCGGCCTTCGGCCAGGTTTAAGGACTTTCTCCTCTCCGTATGTTGAACAACAGCTTCACAGAATAAAGGTTTCCTGTTTAGACAGAGTTTGCCTTAAGACGACTAGCTATGTCATGCGGACTTTTGCCTAAAGTTTAGCTATGCCAAAAATAAAACTCCACTCAGCGAAGCCGCTTTTCAACATACATAGAGGAGAAAGTCCTTAAGCCCGGCCGAAGTCCGGCTACATAATAAAACTTTATTCAGCAAAGCCGCTATTCGACATACACAGAGGAGAAAATCCTTAAGTCCTTCCGTAGGCCGGCTAGAAACTTTTTATTAAACCCAAATTTCGGCCGGTTTTTTATATAATTTGAAATGAAGTAAGTCCCAAAAATTTGTTCATGGATTTATTTCATTACAGACTTTTGGTGAGTTATTCCCCAAAATCAAAATGAAATAAGTCCCCAAGAAAAAGAAATAAGTCCCCAAAAACGTTGTTGTTGCTTTCTTTGCAATTTTTGGGGACTTATTTCATAATTCTTTTGGGGACTTATTTCGTGGGCACTTATTTTATGGCGCCGCGTTAGACGCCATTAGCTACTTACGCCCTGCACAAATATATAGAGAAGCAAAACACAAAAATGTTACTGAACTTTTCCTTACAAATGCCCATATCCCTTTTTTTCGTTTTCGCGATTTTGGTTTGCTTTTGGCAATTTTTTTAATTTTAGTGTAGTTTAACGTTTTATGTTTTTTTTCGTTTTGAAGTTTTTTTGCGTTTTTCTAGTTCTGGCGACATTTTTCGTTTAAGCGTTTTTTTACATTTTTGCAATTTTTTCGTTTTGGCTATTTCTTAATATTTTTTATATGTCGATTTTTTCTTTTTACGGCTTCTTCGTTTTTTGTGGAATTTTTTTTTTGTTTGTTTGGGTGATAGTTTCGGTTTGGTGATTTTTCGTTTCAGTGTTCATTTTCTATTCAACCATTTCGCGTTTTTTAGCTTTTGTCTTTTTTTGACGATGGGCATTTCTAGAGTAAAGTAATGTAACAACGCCATGGGTGACTCTATTAGAATTAAGCTTGTATTTCAGAGCCATGTCGTTCGATTTATCTTAAACATTTACTCAATGTAGAGCTACTAGCGGCTTACACAAACACATAGAAAAGTAAAATAAATTACGTTTGCTTTGATATACGTACGGCTTAAGTGCTTGTTGGTGTTATGTTAAGAAAAGTGGACTTTTCCTTGGAAATGCCCATATCCCTTTTTTCGTTTTGGCGATTTTGTTTTTTTTTGGGGACTTTTTAATTTTAGCGTAACTTTTCGTTTTAGATTTTTTTTTTCGTTTTGACGTTTTTTAAGGTTTTTTTTGTGTTTTAGCGAATTTTTTCGTTTTAGTGCTTTTTAGGGTTCCGATACACCAAAAGTGTAAAGGTACCCTATTGTTTTCGCTACGCTGTCCGTCCGTCTGTCCGTCTGTCTGTCACAGGCTGTTTTCCCGGGAACCGTTAGAGCTACGCAACTGAAATTTTCACAGGATATGTAGAGCTTTTGCCGCTACAACAACAAATATATGACAGTTAAAAATTAAAGGCTGTTCTAAAGCGAGCAACGAAAAATCTTGAAATACTAATGACCTGAAATTTTCACAGACTATGTAAAACTTTGACCGCTACAACAATTAATATATGACAGCTCAAAATTAAAGGGTGTTCTAAGGCGAGCAACGAAAAATGTTGAAATACTAATGTAATATACAGACACTTATATATAGACACTTTAAATTTTCAAAGTTCGTGTTAATTGGTGTAGTCTGTAGAATAGACTACACCAATTAACACCGATATTTAAAACAATAAAAATTAAAGGGTGTTCTATCAGTCAATGTAATTTTACTATGTAATTTAGACAATCTGCTCTATCTTCGGAACCGTAAGAGCTACAGACCGGAAACTTTCACAGAATATGTAAAACTTCGGCCGCTACAACAACAAATATATTACAGTTAAAAGTTAAAGGGTGTTCTAAATCGAGCAACGCAACATGTTGAAATACTAATGTAATATACAGACACTTATATATAGACACATTAAATTTTTAAAGTAAGTGCTAATTGGTGTAGTCTGTGGAATAGACTACACCAATTAACACCGATATTTAAAACAATAAAAATTAAAGGGTATTCTATTAGTTATTGTAATTTTGACTATGTAATTGAGACAATATGCTGTATCTTGGAAACCGTAATATGTAAAATCTTGAAATTTTAAAACACGCTAAAACTAAAAAAATCCAAAATTAAAAAAATTTCAAAACGAAAAAAACGCTAAAATTAAAAAAGCACTTAAAGGAAAAAAGCTCCAAAATTAAAAAAAAATCGCTAAAACGCAATATATCACTAAAATTAAAAAGGTTTCCAAAAAAAATAAAAAAACGTCAAAAATCGAAAAAGTCTTCAAAACGAAAAATCGCTAAAACTAAATAAATCATTAAAAAATGAAAAAATCGCCAAAAAATGAAAAAAATCACAAAAACGAAAAAAAACGCAAGAACCAAAAAAAAAGCGCCAAAACTAAAAAAACGCCAAAAACCAAAAAAAGCGCCAAAACGAAAAAAGTGTCAAAACAAAAAAAAAATCGGTAAAACTAAAAAACCACAAAAAACCGAAAAAAATCCCCAAAAACGAAAAAAGCACCAAAACTGGAAAAATCGCCACAACTAGACTAAATCGTTAAAACTAAAAATATCGTCAGAAAGTGAAAACGTTAAATAAATGTCATAACCAAAAAATCGCCAAAACTAAACAAATAGGCAAAAAACAAAAAAAAAATTGCAAAAAACGAAAAATCGCCAGAAAAAAATTTAAAAAAAAATCACGAAAAGCGCCAAAATAAAAAAAAATCCAAAGAAACAACGAAAAATATTTCAAAAAATAAAAAAGAAAGCGCAACGAAAAAACTGCCAAAATGACAAACGGGGCAAAAACAAAAAAGGATATACATATGTGTATTCGTACGGAACCCTTCGTGTGCGAGCCAAAGTGGCACTTTACTTAATTTATTTAAATTTTTTCAATTGTTTTTGCTTTGGATATTTCTTAATTTTAAGGGTTTTAAGCTATGTCGTTTTTAGAGTTCCATACACCAAAAGTGTAAAGGAACTATTTTTTTTCGCTACGCTGCCCGCCTGTCTGTCTATCTGGCTGTCACAGGCTGTTTTCTTGAGAACCGCAGGAGCTACGGACCTGAAATTTTCATAGAACATGCCAAACTTTACCATTTTTATTTTTTAATCGATTTCGATCCTATATATGTTGCTTGAAATTTTTGCAATTGAATAAAATATTCCATAAAATTAGAAAAATATGGATTTTGTTATTATTTGTGGTACAAAATATTTTTCGTCTTAACAACATTTAATGAAAAATTCTAAAAATTTCATAACATTCTAATTTTCATCCAATATAACTCAGTAATTTCTTACACGATCAAAACCAATTGATTATCCAGTATTCGAGTCATACTTTAATAGCCTTTTAAACAAGATATAATTTTATTTAATAGAACCAGGCTTTGACTCTAGATGGCGCTTTAGAGAGAAGTACACATATATTAAAAAACACAAATGTACCGTTATTAAATAATAATTTTTTTTCTCGTGTTTAGCACATCCTAATTAACATAAAAAAATTTATTAGAAAATTTATACCTTCCAAAAATAAAAACTTGTAAAGCAGCGCATTTAGAATCTATATATCATTAAATGGCATGTGGCACACTTAGCAAACCAATTTAAATTTTATTTAAAACTATTGTTTGCAAAATCATTTTTTCATATATTATTTAAGAAAAAAAATAACTTTGCTATTGTTTTTTCTTGTTTTGCTCAATAGTTCATTATTCGTATATTTGAAACACAATAGCCAATACTTGTTATAACAGATATACTTGTACATTGTTAATTTCTCAATAGCATTGCATCGAATCTTATTGCTACTGTTATTAATTATTTAAGCACATATGTTTGTACATTTTTCTACATTATCTTAACAGCATAAATGCATATATTTAATAATAATTTATATTCATTGTTTTTTATAATCTTTCATATCACACCTCCTGCTGTTAATTTAAGTTGATGTTGCTTGTTATGTTGCAATTTAGTTCACAGCGTGTTGTGTGTGTGTGTGTGTGAGAGAGTGTGTGCATATGTATTTTAAAAATAATTAAATGTTGTTAACACACATATTTTATAATATTGTTTCATTAATATAAAAAACAGAAAAAGTTAAACTAATTTAAAAAGAAATTAAATTAAACGACCTTGGGCAAATTATTAATAGGTGTTAGTACATGCCACTTACATAATTTCTGAATATAGGCTAATTTGATTAAGGCAAACATATAAACAATTATTAATTTACACATCTTATTATTTTAAGTGATGCCCTCATACAAGTTAAATTAATTGTTAATATATAAGCAGGAGCTTGCTAAATTGGCCCCTACTGTTAATATTGAAATCGTTATTGAACATATGACTCACCTTAGATCTGCAATAGTATAATTTAAATATAAATAAAAAAACATACTTAGAAAGTTTTGAAATATTTGGGTTTGCTAACACAGGTCGACAAAAGCCAAGGTGAACAAAAATTTAATTACACTGTACAACGCAAGAAAAATATTGCATGATTTTAACTACTGAATCTTGAAAAGGGCAACAAAAACTAAATACGTGTATTTGTGTTTTGAAAGTTTACATATGCGATTCATTTTAGGGGAGGTTAAAGTCCCCCCCCCCCCGTCACCCCTTTGGCACATTCTTATAATATCTCGGCATAAGAAATCTTGTTAGTCTTACGTCTTAGGTATAAGATGTGTTTGGCACTTTCATTTAAAAAAAAGTTTTATTTGTTGAAGGTTAAGCATGTCTATATGCATTGGTGCTTAACTAAATCATAAGAAAATTCTCAAACCTCTTATCTTATGCACAGACTTTCAAAAACCATTGGAAAATTTACAAATGAGCTTTGTAAAAATCATATTAGGATAAGCATAGTAAGCTTAGAAACGTATACGAAACCCAACAAACAATTTATATTCGATATGAATCTATTTTAGTTTTCAACACCTTTATACAATTAGTTGTCCATTTGGGCGACAATAAAAGTACTTATAAGACAAAAATGAAGTCCAAATTAAGGTATTTATTAAATTTATTATTAGAAATATTCTCAAAATTTTGTTTTAAGAAAGATTTATTTGTTGAATGTTCAGCATGTCTATATGCATTTCATTGGTGCTTTACCAAATTACACTATGCGACAAAATGGAGACTTTTGGAAAAACAAAAGGGCTGGACAGTACAGGTTCGATTGCACTACCACGAGGTGGTACAACCCTATACTCAGTTTGGCAAATTTAGTGACCAAAGTTTCCAAAGTTTCCAAAATTTCTGAAAATCAGTGTGGCCCCAAAAAATCGAGTTATCAGTATTTAGCCAACAGCTAGTTCAAACTTAATGATATCGCTTAACTATATATGACAATAATGTAGCTAAGAGTCCGCATAACAGATAATTTTTAACGTTTTATGCAAAAAAAAAATTTTTCGTTAACTTTTTGTTGCAAAAATTAAGAAAAAACTTTTTATTTCACATTTTTTCAGAATAACTTACAGGGCCGTGTAATTTCTTACTAACAATATTTTGCAAACTTATAGCTTCGGTAAAGTTGAATAACTTTTGTGAATATATATATACAATCTGAACGTGTCTAGGCACCCTAATAACTCACACATGCCACTTTTCAGCTTAAAAATGGTAAACCTATTTTTTTGATGCTAAAAAAATATATATTTTTTTGGAAATAGTATATTACAGTACATACTTCTTTCTCTGTTGTGTTATGTTGTGTTTGATAAATATTTTGTGCCAAGAAAAATAATTTTTTCCTGCACTAAGGAGTAGTGGTGAACACTCAACTTTACTCGGCATGACACTCAACTTTCCTCGGCGTAAAGACCACCGTCAGGTTAGGCCATAATGATAGGTACTGATGTTAATCTTGAACACACCAGTTCACTCAATAGCCCCGGTTCTGGACCTTGGTGACTAACAAACTTTGCTGTTGTGCTTCCTGGGGAGAAGGTGGTTCTTCCTTATAATTATCTTGCTACTACTCAATCTCTAAAAAAACAGAGCAACGGGCGTGCATATAAGTATTCAAAGGAAATAGGTTAACATGTTCGAGTCTGGTAGAAGGTGAGAAGCACCTCAAGTCTCTCCCAAGTCCTAAATTTATTGAAAGTTTTTCTCTAGGCTACATTAGACACCTAACACTTGTACCACAGGTTCCGGTAGCCGCACAGATAACCTGCCTCTTAAAACGTTAAACAGATGATGCTCGCCATCAGGCATACTCTGTTCGCTGTGAATGGATATGTTAGGTGACATCATCCCGGATGATGTTCGCGAAAGGCATGCTCTATTCCTATGGTAATGGAATAGCTGGAGGACTACGTCTTACCCTCAACATGAAGATTGATTCTGTGACCGTTTTTTGTGGAGGTCTCCTTCGGAAGTCCAAGTGGTGGCTATGGTTGCTATCAAAACCGCTGGGAGAGTTGTTGGGTTAATAACTGATAATCGACTAGTGCTAGTGGTTGGTTGGACTTGGAGCACCTAATATAAGCCTCTTTATAGTGTTGCTAAAGCTGTTTTTAGACTATTGTACAAGCTGTTCGACTTCTGCACAAAATGAAACCCTGATATAATGTGTTGTTATTGCTGTCTTAAAACTTTTCATAAGCTCATTAGATCAGGTTTGCATTTGCTACAGAAGTCAAACGGCTTGTGAGATAGTGTAAAACAGCTTTAGGCCAGCAGAGGCTGCATCTGTGGTGCTTTGTGGTCCGGTGCTGGGAAAGCCCAGTATATCTGTCGTCTGCCTTTGTGGTAGACTTCTAACTTGCTGCTTACTCTTTGGTTAAACTCGGCTGAATCACATTATCTGCGAGTATAGATAGCCCTAACACTCTAACCAGGTGCTTATGGATGGTGGACTGTTCTTGCAGAAGTTGTCCTTGCAGAAGTTGTCCTTGCAGAAGTTGTAGTCTGTATATTTCCTGGCAGTCACATAGGTGTCTTCGGGGTAGCTTGGGAATGGTGGTGAATACTTAGCTTAACTCTGTGTTAAGAGCACGGTCACTTGGGGCTGTAAGGCAGGTACTGACGTCAATCATGAACACAATTCTTCTCCTAGCTACAATTGTGTGTGTATCCCAGTAAAATTAGATCTTATTTCTTGTCTATAGATACGACCTCGTTACCGAACTAAACATAAGGAAACAAAACGAATACGATCAGGATGCGAGACCAACCGCTATCGCCTGAATCCGAATACACCGGCCGATAGGAATGAGTACAGGTATCCCAAGAAAATAAACTGTTATACATAAAAGCCGAAGCCTAGTACACCGATAAGACTGAAGGCGAGTCTAAGAAATACCGAACCGAGCACGCAAGTACATATTTTACATATTTTACCTACGACCTACCGAGCAACTCCTTACTTTGAAGTTTATTGCTGTAACTTAATCGAAGTTGGAAAAAAACCAATCTGTTGTAGTACGCAAGTAAAGAAAATAAAAAAAAATATTATAAACTTCTTATTCTTATGATTAGGAGTTTAATATAATATCTTTAGTTTTTCTATGAGATTTTTGGGTAAAGGTTCCCTCACGATTTGCATTAGCCCCAATGAAATGGCCATAGGAACTAGCTAATACCCCTCCATAATCAATTTCAATATATTGTAATAAAAATGTAATATTTTACTTAGAAAGTAAAATATTAAGTTGGGAAAAAGCACGTTAAAATTTAAAATTAATGTAATTTAATAATTCCCAAAAAAAATAAGTTTTTATAAGCAAATTAAAATTACAAAAAAAATTTATACGCATTGGTGCATTTTCAAAGTCGGTTTTTGTTTTAACTTAAGTATGATCTATTTTTAATTATTGCTAAAGTTATTCATAGTCTGTTTAGTTTCGATTTATCTGCTTAGTTGCAACTTAAAATTTAGTTTCAGCTGAAACTGAAATTAAGTTGAAACTTATATAATGTTTTATAAAAAGAAAAATTTTCAAGTTATTTTTAAAGTGTGAAGTTAGCCATTAGAAATGAATTACGATGAATTGTATGCGCGACATACATAGATTTGATAAGCATACAGAGAAATTCATTATCAAAACTGTATGGTATGTAACAATATACATAGACATCAAGTTGAAAGTGAAATACCGTCTGTTAAAAATTTGAAATAAAGTTCCCGAGATCGAATAGTGGTTTCGCTGAATAAAGATTTTCTGCTTGTCCAGCTTCCGAGCTGATATAAGGACTTTCTTTTTTGCAGGCTAAAGACCGGTTAGGCTATGCGGTTTTATTACAACATCAGCACAAAAACGTTTAGTGACATTGTAATTTCCGCGATGCTAGCAATTTTTAGCGAAGTTTGCGATTTACTTGATTTCCTGAGTTTTGGTTATTCTTTACACTTTTAGTGATTTCCTCAATACATATAACAATTTTTCACAAACTTGCGAATTCTTCGCGCTGTTATACAGTTTTTTTTATTTCTAGTAGGTTTGGTGATTTCAAATCAATTTTAGGGGTTGTTTCCGATTTTGCAGCTTTTCGCGAATTTTTGCAATGTTTGCTATAAAAGCAACTTATTGCAAGTTTTCAGCTTCTTTACACTTTTCACGATTTTTCAGCAATATTAGACTTAACAATAATGCCACTGTTAGCAAGTTCCTTACAGTTTTAGCATTCCTTACAGTTTTAGCCATTTTTAATAAAAATTATGGGCGAGTTTCCAGAAATTTTGGCCTTCTTACTTTTTAGTAACTTAATCAATATTTCGCTTTGTAATCTTTATAATTTTTGCAAGTTTTGGCGAATTTTCATAAATTTCGAGATTTTTCCCGAGTAGATTCGAAGTACCAAAAAATTGTCAATTAAAGACGTATAAGATGTATTAATATTTCTACATACAATTTTCTTTTTGCCTGTATCTAGGAGGGTTTTTTATTTTCTTACATCGTAAAATAAGTCGAAAGTAATTATCATTTGTGAAGAAATCGACTATGAATAGAAATGAGTTAAGTTGGTACCTAAATTTAAGTTGTACCTTAAATAGTTTCGAATTCAAAGTTTAACTATGAATATGCCCAATTATGTTTTATTTATATCTTTTCAATTTTATTTTATTTTTTTATTTTTTGACCCAGCTGGAATACGAACCTCTGCTCGTTCAGATATGGAGACAAGAACTTTATCCACTGAGCTTGTTGTTGTTGTTTATAAACTCAGATTTTTTTTAAGTGACAAAAATTAGTTTTCATATGCAAACATATGTTGACTCAAAAAGTGGTTGTCTACTTATTTTATTGATACATATCAACAAATTATAACTACCTTCAGATAATGATAAAAATGCGTATTAATTTTATTAAAAACTAAGTAGTAGTTCTAAGTTGAAGCATAGTAATAAAATAAATAAGTACCGCTCATTACTTTGTAACTCATTAATAAAGTACTACCGATTACAAAAATGACAAAAGTTTTTGCTGGGTTAGCATTCGTTATTCCCAAAAATCCCTTTTTAAGACGAGGGGAGCTTACCTACTGAATTCTGAGTCTCTAACTTTAGTTGCTTTGGCTGAATGCTGATAATTAGATCAGTCAATTTATATTTCATAGTACGAAATCTCTTGTAAGTATACCAAGAATTTATTTGTTTCTCATCATTTTATGTTACAATAAAACTTTTCTTTAGCTGCTTTAATTTTTTTTTCAATATCCACTAACCTATATTTTTAAATTTTTGACCTATTTATTCTCTTCTAAACATAAATGCCTGGAAGATTCCATGGCTCTTTATCCGTGTACATAGCTGTCGTATTATCTCAATTATTTTCTTAAGCTAACTTTTTTCTTACTTCTAGCTGTCCACATTTCTCTTTATCAGCCTATTAACAATTCTATGAAACTTCTGCTTTTAAAGTTTATGCTATTTCTTTTTAATTAACTTGGTTTATTTGCTGTTGGCTTTATGTGTACCTGTTTTTTAAGTCTTTTTTTCTGTTGCTTTTCATCTAAGTCATTAGGTTTCAATTAAATTATATATTTCTTAATTGATGATGTGTCTTAAAAATGTGATGAAATAATTGGTAGAGTTGTTGGCAGATGCTTTTATTTATTTATGTTTTATTACATTAGTTAAAGTGTTGTGTTGTGTGTGAGCCAACACTCTAACAGATTTGTTTATTTTTTCTTTACATTTCAATTGCTATTGTTTTCTTTGCTTAATTTCCTTAAATGTTCAAAACAAGTATATTTTTATGGTGTCATATGCAGCAGTTTAATTTTGTTTTAGTATTTTTATTATTGCAGAATGTTGCAATGTGTTGCTCTTTTTTGGGCTCGCAATAAAATGTTTAATTTAATAGCGATTACTTAAAAATTAATTCACATTCAAATAAAGCTAAAATGCCGTAAGAAATTCGCACATATTTTATTGATGGCCAAATTACTTGATTGGAAGGCAACAGTGTTTGTTGCTTAAGTCTTTTGTTTGTTTGCCTCCAAAGTAAATGTAATATACGCAGAAGTAAAGGATGTTTTGAAAATGTTCGCAAAAATACATGTGCCAGCCTTCTTTCTATTATCAATATACTTATTCCTTAGATCGACATCGAATACCGTGATTTGTCCTCTAGAATTTAAATATGCCAGACCGCACATTGACTGAAATATTAGAAAAACCCTAATCCTCTAGCTAATATAATAGTCTATATATAATGTAATAAGAAGATAATTATACACGGACATGGAAGATAGGCTTGTCCTTGCATAAATAGAAATAACAATTTCTACAGAGCTTAAATGTATAATTTTGCAAATAGATATTAATTTGTCGCTGCGTTTTTATTTTATCAATAGATAATATTAGTACTTATTTTTAGCGTTCTGTATACCAAAAGTGTAAAAGTTTCCTTTTTATTTTCACTACGCTGTCCGTCTCCCTGTCTATCCGTCTGTCTGTCTGTCTATCACAGGCTGTTTTCTCGGGAACCGCAAAGCTTGGCCGCTATAACAACAAATATATGACAGCTAAATGTTAAAAGGGTGCGAAATATGTTAAAATAATATTGTAAACTTCGGCCGAAGCAGGCAGCAGCGAGAGAATATGGTTGTTGTTAATTTTTCTGTTTCGAAAAGCGCTTCGAACATGCATGATTTTTGTTCGCGATGTCCCACTTTGGAGCTCTAGTTTTTGATATAAAATGGCGCTTCTTTCGAAGCATTAAAAATGCTCTAAAATAATGTCTCTTCGTCTTATTGCATCGTCCAATTGTATCATCATTAAACTGCAGACAAATCAAATCGTGTTTTATTATAAATTTCTCTCTTCCATGCAATAGGTGAGAAATGTAGTAAGAGAGCATACTTTAAAGATGTTTTCAGTTTTTAAATGTGTGATGGTTTATTTGTAACGATGCGTGCGACAAGTCTTTAGAATCTATTTTGTTGAAAGCTACAATGCTACTGAATATGGTTTTGTTTGTTTTGAAGTTTGTGTTAAATAAATGTAAAATGCTGACTAACTTCGGAATTTAAACATGATGAATACTGAGAGAAATCTGCCTGCTTTTTGAGCATCCTCGGAAGTGCATCAAACATCTCATGTGGAAGGCATGACTTTTTTTGCAGCTTCCAGACACATGCTATATTTTTACTGGGTATAGACACCTTAAGTTTTCAAAGTTAGTGTTAATTGGTGTAGTCTGTAAAATAGACTTCACCAATTAAAACTGATATTTTAAACAATAAAAATTGAAGGGTGTTCTATCAGTTAATGTAATTTTGACTATGTAATTTAGACAATTCGCTGTATCTTGAAAACCGTAAGAGGCAAACTATCGAAATTTAGAAAAACCCTAAAACTAAAAAATTCCAAAATTAAAAAAAAATTTTAAATGAAAAATGGCCAAAATGAAAAAAAAGCGCTTAAAAATCACCAAAATTAAGAAGATCGCCAAAAAACTAAAAAAACGCCAAAAACCAAAAAAGTCAAAAGGAAAATAAATTCAGTAAAGTGAGACTTTGGCTCACACACGAAAGGTTCCGTACGAATGCACATATATCCCTTTTCGTTTTGCCCCTTTTTTTCATTTTAAACATTTTTTCGCTTTGATTTTTTGTTTAATTTTGGTTTATTTATTTCTTTAAATTTTGCCGATTTTTCGTTTTTTTGCAATGTTTTCCGATTGTTTTAGTTTTGGCGTTTTTTAGGTTTTTTGCGATTTTTGTTTGTTTTAACGTTTTTTTTTCGCTTTTTGACGATATTTTTAGTTGAACAATTTATTTTCGTTTTGGCGCTTTTCTCAGTTTTGGCTCCTTTTTTCGGTTTTTGGAATTTTTACTTTTTGCGCTTTTTTATGGTTTTGCCGCTTTTTTTCGTTTTGGTAATTTTTTTCCATTTATGGCGATTTTTTCGTTTTTGATTATATATTTAGTTTTAGCGATATTTTTATGTTGTATTGCTTTTTCGTTTTGACGAGTTTTTCGGTTTTTGGCGTTTTGGTTTTAGTTTTTTGGCGATCTTTCTAGTTTTGGTGATTTTTTGCGTTTTAGCGATTTTTTTTATTTTGGTGCTTTTTTCCTTTAAGCGTTTTTTTTTCATTTTTGTGATTTTTCGTTTTGACATTTTTTAATTTTGGAACTTTTTAGGTTTACCGTTTTTGAAAATTTCAAGAGTTTACCTCTTACGGCTTCCGAGATACAGCAAATTGTCTAAATTATATAGTAAAATTACATTAACTGATAGAACATCCTTTAATTTTTATTGTTTTAAATATCAGTGTAATTGGTGTAGTCTATTGTACAGACTACACCAATTAACACAAACTTTGAAAATTTAAAGTGTCTATGTATATGTAAGTGTCTGTGTATTACATTAGTATTTCAACATGTTTCGTTGCTCGCTTTAGAACACCTTTTAATTTTCAGTGAAAATTTCAGGTCCGTAGCTCTTACGGTTCTCGAGAAAAGAGCCTGTGACAGACAGACGGACAGCGTAACGAAAACAATATGGTTCCTTTACACTTTTGGTGTACGGAACCCTAATAAAACTCTAAACCTAAAAAATCGCTAAAAACTAAAAATATCGCCAGAAAACGAAAAAAATCCCAAAAATGGAAAAAAGCGCCAAAACAAACAACAAATTGCCAAAAACCGAAAAAGTTACTAAAACGAAAGAAAGAGTCAAAATAAAACAAAAAACGCTAAAACTAAAAAATTCACTTAAAACCGAAAAAAATTCCCAAAACTGAAAAAGCGCCAAAACTAAAATAAATCGCTAAAACCAAAGATAATGTCAAAAAGTGAAAAAAAACGTTAAAACAAAAAAAATCCCGCTTTTGACAAAAACTTTCTGGCCATGTTACGTATAAACCATATATTACATTAAATTGGGCGTTTCATCCCATATCCCACCAGCTATTTTTGACATTTATCGTGGTGCTGCCATGGGGACGTGATCTACTGCTGGTGAGTTTAAACTACATTAAAAATTTTAGTTTAGTTTAACAAAACTAGCGTTAAAATGTTCACTAATTTATTAGCCATTAGTGCCTATTTCACCAATTTATTTAAATATCAACTGATATTTAAATATAATTTTTCCAAACAAAAATGAATGAAAATCGTCAGTATATGAATTGAAATTTGAATAGAATTGGTTAAATATGCTCTTTCTTAGTCATGACAAAAGCATACGATTCGTTGATCTAATCAATTTAAGAATTGTCTTTTATATCAAATTGATAGCGTAAGTGGAAGTATAGTCTATTCAACTAACATTTTATTGGCCTAACCATTTCGCAACCAATCTTTTGTGCTGGGTGAAGCCTTAATTATGCATAATATACCCTCAACGTTAGATTTGTTCATGTTGAATCAGAATATTAAGACCTACCGTACGTGATGATAATTTGTCTTGTAAACTGACTCCAAAATGAAAGTTACCCGATGCAGACATAAATTTACAAATGGTTCACCATATTTATATTGAGAGAGGTCCACACTCTTTACAGCATCAAAATGCAAAATCTAAATTTTAAATAATCAAAATGCATGGCTAGCAAGTGTTTTAAGTCTTTTGTTTTCCTTAGGTAGAGAGAGAGAGGCGTGTTTGAGATGAGAAAAATTAAAGATTTTTTCTCAAATGTGACAACAATTTATTTTATTTATTTATTTGAACTTTCATGACTTGTTGTTGGTTAAGTTATTTTATTTCTTTATCATAAATGAGTTTAATTCAGCTCTTGTATCAATTCATTTATTTCTCAGTATCTCGTATCTTGTTTCTTTTTAAATTAATTAATTAATTCATTTAATAAAATTTATTATATCAACTGCAACATTTATAAACAATTTCGAAAAGTATACATTTTTATTTATTGCAATTTTATGTGGGAAGCTGAAAACGCACATACACACACACACACCCGCTCTCATCACACTCACTCATATCATGTGACTTTAAAGCAAAAATAATTAACAATGAAGACTCTAAATAAATTTAAGCGAAAAACAGTCAGGCTGCACCTTCATAAACAATAAAAAAGGTGTTGATGTTAATATAAAGATAATTAAATAAATGTTTGCTAAAAAAATTTTATGTTGAATCCATAAATTATTCAAATAAATTTGTGTAGTCTTTTAGTTTGTTTGGTGAAAAACTAACATTTTATAAAAGTTAATTGTATGTCAAATAGGCAGACATTTTGGCACCATTTTTATGCACATCATGCAAACTTAAAAACAAACTGAAGTTGTTAGTTGAATCTTTGTAGCGAAATATCATTGCTATGATAGTCATATAAATTTTGTAGAGAAATTATAAAAGAAAAGGAAAAACAATTCAGGAGTTACTGAAAATCCTTTTGCATTTAATAGATGCCGCCAAAATAAGATTGCCACCACAGATTATCAACTATGGATTTTTTTTCGTGTAATAATTTCATCTGAAATATTTGCTCATCATGACTTCAAAGCAATAAAATTGCAGGTATCTCTAATATGCTTTAACTAGATGATTATAAATCATAAATATCACATATTAATCTAAACTTTAGTGTAGGGTACAATAAGAAAAAAAATTAAGTAAAACAATTTATTTTTAAATTAATTAAAACCATGTTATAAATCCAAGAACTCGAATTTGTATGCGGAAGTTTTTGTATGTATGATTTAATTAATTTTTTCAAATATTCTTATATTTTGTATATTCACTGCTTCAGATTGCTTCTCGCACTTAAGTAATTCTTAAGTGAAGACAATTACTTGAATTTAACTGACAATATCATTAAGCTTTAAGTTTATAGAAAAAGCCAGCTATTGGCATGACATGCATTTTTTTTATTTATTTTTTGTTAACAAGATTCTTAATTCCTTATTAACACAACAGCCAGAAATTCATAAATTTTTAGCTATAGTTTATGTGGCAGAAAATTGTTTCTAACAAATCAGTCAAACTCAATTAAGCTTAAAATAATAACTGAAGATTTACACTATCATCATCTAGAAATAATTAATTTTTCTTCAACTATATCCGAAATCTTTTAAACATACATTTGGTGATATTGCCATGATATTCTAGAATGAATAGAACGTACCATTTTATTAATATTAATTATATGCTACAATTAGAGTAGTAACAAGCTCTTAGTAGTGTAAGCGATTGGAGTTTTGGGTCGGAGTTGGCCTATACTAATAGGCTAGCACACTACTTGCGGGACTAAAATAACCAGCAAAAATTTTTTGAGTTTTTTTTTTAATCAGAAGTTCTTTTTTAATGAGCTACAAAGTAATGAGTGGTATTTATTTATCTTATTACTATACTGCAGATTAAAAGTACTATTTATGGCCCTTTTCACAATATATGATTAAAAGCTAATGGCAAGTTTTGTTTGCCGAACTAGCCGTTAAAGCCCACGTTAACTTTTAATCATATATTGTGAAAATGGCCCTTAGCAACTAATCAAATAAGTGTTTATTAATCTCATTATCTGAAAGTATGTAGCTATAATTTATTGTTATGTATTAATAAAGTAAATAGAGAAATACTTTTTAAATTAAAATGTGTTTGTATATAAAATTTTTTTTGAGATTTACTGCCATTTTCACAATGTACGATTAAAAGTTAACGTGGGCCTAAACGGCAAGTTTAGAATGCTCAGCTTGCAGTTAAAGTTCACGTTAACTTTTAATCGTACATTGTGGAAATGCTCGTTAATATTATAAGTCAATAATAGCTGAGTGAGTAAAGTACAGTTGGGTCGAATAAAAGACAAGCGGTGTTCTGGTGACACCCGGTTATAGCTACGCTTCTTTTCTATATAAAAATAAAAAGATGGTTATAAATTAACTTAAAACAAACAAAAACTACCAAAAATTTCAAAGCACTTTTTCCATTTGATCAAATAAAACAAAAAGAAACGGATGTACTGAGCAAACATCACAAAAACATAAAGTTTAAATGGAAATGGAAGAAAACAAAAGGATATATTAGCAAGACCAAACGAGTAGGGCAAACAAAAGAGCTTAAATAGAGTTGAATATGAAATATACAGAAAACCAACTGCTGCAGACACAATAATACACAATTCATCGAAACATCCTCAACAGCATAAGAACGCGGCAATTAAGCATTTAATAACGATAATTTAAAATTCGACGGACCTGACATTTTCACAGATATGTAAAACTTTGACCGATAGAACAACGAATATATGATAGTTAAAAATTAAAGGGTGTTCTACAGCGAGCAACGAAAAATGTAGAAATACTAATGTAATGTTTTCTCGGGAACCGTAAGAGAAATTTTCACAGAATATGTAAAACTTTGACCGCTAGAACAACGAACATATGACAGCTAAAAATTAAAGGGTGTTCTAAAGCGAGCAACGAAAAATGTTGAAATACTAATGTAATATACAGACACTTATATATAGACACTTTAAATTTTTAAAGTTTGTGTTAATTGGTGTAGTCTGTACAATAGACTACACTAATTACACTGATATTTAAAACAATAAAAATTAATGGGTGTTCTATCAGTTAATGTAATTTTACCAATGCAATTTACACAATTTGCTGTATCTTGGAAGCCGTAAGAGGTAAAATCTTGAAATTTTAAAAAACGATAACACTAAAAAAATCCAAAATAAAATAAATGTCACAACGAAAAAAAAACGCTAAGATGAAAAAAGCGCTTAAAGAAAAAAAGCACCAAAATTAAAAAAAATCGCGAAAACTCAATATATCACCAAAACTAAAAAGATTGCCAAAAAAACTATAAAAGCCCCAATAACCTAAAAAAATCGTCAAAACGAAAAAAAGCACTAAAGCATAAAAAATCGCTTAAACTAAATATGTCACCAAAAAACGCAAAAATCGGCAAATATGAAAAAAAATTACTAAAACGAAAAAAAAACGCAAAAACAAACAAAAAACGCCAAAACTAAAAAAATCGCTAAAAACCAAAATCGCCAAAAGTAAAAAAAGTGTCAAAACAAAAAAAAAAGTCGCTAAGAAAATATTTCCAAAACCGAAAAAAGGGCAAAACTGAAAATAGCGCCAAAAATAAAATAAATCGCTAAAACTAAAAATATCGTCAAAAAGCGAAAAAACGTTTAAAAAACCAAACCAAAAAAAAAAAATCCATAACTAAAAAAAATCGGCAAAAAACAAAAAAAAAATTTATATAGCCAAAAATCTAAAAAAATCGCTAGAACGAAAAAAAAGTTTCATAACCAACTAAAACTAAAAAACTCACCAAAAACCCGAAAAAAGCGCCAAAACTGAAAATAAATTGCCAGAACTAAAATAAATCGCTAAAACTGCAAAGATCGTTAAAAAATGAAAAAAACGTTAAAAAGCCCCAAAACCAAAAAATCGCCAAAACTAAAAAAAATCGGAAAAAAACTAAAAAAAAATTGCAAAAAAACGAAAAATTGCCAGAAAAAAACGAAAAAAATTGCGAAAATAAAAAAGCGTCAAAACCGAAAAAATCGCCAAAAACAACGAAAAATACTTTAAAAAAATTAAAAAAACTAAAATTAAACAAAAAAAAGCACAACGAAAAAACTGCCATAATGAAAAAAAAGGGCAAAACCGAAAAGGGATATATGGGTATGGGTATTCGTACGGAACCCTTCGTGTGCGAGCCAAAGTCGCACTTTACTTAATTTATTTAATTTTTATTTCTTGACTATTTATTAAAAAAACATATTAGTCCTGTGATGCAAAAGTCTATTACGTATAACTAATATAATGGCCTACACAGATGGTGGGTAGGCTGAAATCGATAGGGTGTCCCATCATATCGGACCAGTTTATAATGGAAAGATAGATACAATCAAAGCGTTTGAGTTTTCAAATGTGTTGGAGATTACTTTAAATAATGTAATATGACATGTTTTGTTGAATGCTTAAATGGAACTTAATGAAACTTTATTTGGTTTATTACTCTCAATTGTCTCAGCGTTGATGTTTGCATTGCGTTAAAAAAAAGAAGTTGTTCGGACAGTTTCACTGATTTAAAATCATTTGCTTTTGTTCAACAAGAAAGAAAAATTACTGGTATAACTCCTAGTTTTTCCAGTCATGATGTTAACTAGTTCCTTGCATACTCCTGTTTTAATAATTATTCAAACTGCCATAAAAATAGGTTTTAAAGTTCTTTAAACTCTCGAACAAACTATTATTTTCTTTATGTAAGATACTATTTTCATTTATTTATTTACAAATTTTAGTTTTGAAGATCATATACCAAAATGTTCCGCTTATTATTTTCGGTAAACATTAATATGAATTTTTATTAAATAAATAAATCTTTTCCTGTATGATGTAAAAACGTGACTTGCTACTTCTGAAGTGTCAAGTTGAAGGTTTCTTACAAAAAAAAAAAACAAAGATCTTAAAGAAGCCATACAAAGTACTGAAATAAAATCAATAAGTTTTAGGTACATAATCTTAATAAGACATCAACACAATGTTTTATAAACTTTAAATGTTAAGTAAATAAATCTAGATGATTTATAAGGCAGGGTGTGTCTTAATGACAATGTTAATAAAGAAAAAAAAAGATATAATAAACAACAATTAAATTAAATAAAACAAGAAATAAAGGAGTGCGAATGTTTGCATTAGTTTAGTTTAGAAATTCATATAATTTTTAATTACTAAAAAGGGGATTTTCTCTTGATTTGGTATTTGTTAAGGATTAAAATTTTATAATTATAAAAACTTTATTATTAATAAGACAAATCAAGGTTGAAATATTTTATAAATTAAATCACACCTTTTTAAACAAACAAAAAAAAAATTAATATAACGGATGCTTATTTGGATTTCCTGCTGAGAAAAATATTAGAAAAAAGTGTCCATATCTTTTAAATCGATTTATTCAGCAAGAACTTGTTTATTGTAATAAAGAGACATAAATATTTTTGTAAAGTTAAAGAGAGGCTAAATTGTATTTGGTTGTTTTTTCATAAACGCTAATTACACTGTACAACATAATCAAATGGAGTAGATTAAAAAAGAAATTAAATTGAAATAATAATATCTAAGACAACAGAGTATAGTCGTGGTCATCATCAAACCATAACACTGTACAAAAAAAAATGATTACAAGGTTCTAACGACTGGTTCTGCCAGAAGTAAGGAAAATTTACATTTGGGACAAATTTTAGTAGTAGTTCAATTCCCCCTCCACCCCCTCCCCCTTTTGTGCACATAGTTATAGTGACTCGGCATAGGAAATCCAAGGTATAATATATGCAGTAAGTTATGCATTTTAATCGAACTGTACACAGAAAAATTATTGTCCAATTTTTTCCAGTTTTAAATAATTTTTTAAATATTTTTTTCCATAAAAATCTAGAAAATTATTTTCCGCGAAAAAAACCCGGTTAATCGACACGTAAAAAGCCGAATTATACGAAAACATAAATTATTCGAAACCGGGTTATTTTCAGAAAGACAAAAAACCGGTTCACCGGTTTTCGGGTTTTGCATACTCTAACTGCGACCGAAAATTGCTATGGCTTAGAATTATCAAATGAATTTTATACATATACGAAGCTTTACAGGCATTTCATTCACTCTTGTGTTTTGATCACATTTACTCTATTTTATGCATGAATATGTGAATGAATGTTTAATATGTGAATGAATATTACTTTCTTGCTAGCCTTGAATATATAGCTCCTAAAGGCACGATATTCCAACGAATAATTAGAAGGCTGAAAAGGTTATACAAAAATGTTTCTCATGGTGTTTTACATAAAAAATAGTCAGCATATCTTAGACTTTAAACGTAAAGCTATAAGCACTTAGACGACAGCAGGCTACCGACTACAATCTGTCAAAATTAAAATACACACGTTTATATGCAAACGATTATTTTGACGACTTCAGAGCTACGCGACTACACGACCACCGCTCTAGCTGTCGCCAACTTAGCCTAATTTCTATTTTGATTGGCGACAATAAACAGATTAATGCTGCCAACATAATGAGAAATGTGAAATAAATTAGCGCTTAAATTTTTTTTGAAACTAAAGAATATGCAAATTGTTGAAGATAAAAAAAACACATAAGGTAATAGCCCTTTCAAAAATAAAAATGATTGTGTAATTTTTTCGGCGCTCTCTCCAGGCTCCGGAGTTACAAGGTTCAAAACTTTTATTTTTAATTGGTTATAACCCGTAGAATATAAACACATATAAACGATATTGGTATCATTTCAAAGTGCTCTAAAATGCCTCTCTATTGGTACATACATTTTTAAAATCGTTTAACCCATTGCGAGTGAAATGCAATTTTAAAATTTTATTATCTGAGTGTTCATGTAAAAATACCATTATCTTAAAAAGTGCCCGATTCAACGATACTTAAGCTTGTACGCAGTTTTATAGAGAACCTTCCTAGCTTTCATTTGGTATATACTTGATAGCCTTTATCGATAAATACGTGAGTTATGGAGCTTTGAAAATGAGATTTCAAAAATAAATTAACTCAAGCTCATTTTCAAAGAGCCAAAGCTCACATATTTCATCGATAACGGCTATCAAGTATATGCCAAATGAAAGCTAGGAAGGTTCTCTATAAAACTGTGTACAAGCTTAAAAAAAATAAGATTTCAAAAATAAATTAACTCAAGCTCATTTTCAAAGAGCCAAAGCTCACGTATTTCATCGATAAGGGATATCAAGTATAAACCAAATGAAAGCTTGGAAGGTTCTCAATAAAACTGTATACAAGTTTAAGTATCGTTGCATCGGGCACTTTTTAAGATAATGGTATTTTTACATGAAAACTCATATAAAATTTTAAAATTGCATTTCACTCGCAGTGGGTTAAAAGATTTTCAAAATTTATATACCAATAGATTAGGCATTTTATATCACTTTGGAATGATACCAATATCGTTTATATGTGTTCTCTATTGTAGGACTTATAACCTATTAAGAATAAAAGTTTTGAATCCCGTAACTCAGGAGCCAAGAGAGAGCGCCGAAAAAATTACACTAAAATTGCTAGGCCAAAAAAACCTCTTACCCAATGAAATTTTTTTAATTTTCAACGATTTTGGTATTCTTGACTTAAGTCAATAGATTATTTTCTTTAACAGAAAAGAACATCACAAAATTCAAGTATACATATATTAAAAATGCAATAACAATAAAGAGCTAAAATCAAATAAATTGATTTGTTTTTAAATTGTTTCGAGATATATGTATGTTTGGAATAAGCGATTTTATTTTTATATTTGATAGTGGCACCACTGAAATCTAGACATCTACAGCAAACAGCTGAAACGTCAAACTTAAATGTCAGCTGTTTAAGATGTAGCGGCCGCGTCCAAAATAATTAAGTAGCATTTGTTGTCATGTAGCCATGTAGCCTGCTGTCGTCTAAGTGTTTACAGCTTAAGGCTTAAAAGATTTCTTGTGTCAAGTACTGACTGTGAATAAGTACGAATTCAACAAGGTTAGAACGATATCTGGTATTCAAGTTTAGTCTGCACCTGGATCGTTTTTCAAAATCTATATTAGAATTTTCTGACGAATATTTTTGTAAAACATTTTAGCGTGCTATATCACCGTTGAAGCGCAATTTTCCCCCTTTTTAGGAGAAATGTCAAATATACCCACCCATACAAAGAAGAGTTAAAGTGTTAAAATTTTCCACAAAAATGTATCTCATTGTATTTTACATTAAAATGCTGAACACGTCTTATACCTTAACGTCTTATACCTTAAGCTTTCAAAATGCCTATACACGTTTATATATTTTTGGTGCTTTCTACCAGAATCAGTCGTTAAAACATTGTAATTTAAAAAAAATATTGATTTTGCTGTACAGTGTAAACATTCGCAATATTTTGCAAAAATCAAGTAACTTAACTTTATTATGAATAAAATCTTGATTTATTGAGCGATTTTCATGGAATAATATTATTTATTATTCATTTGGGGTATACGTGATCCAGTTACAAAAAAGATATTTTCTTACCACACTAACCAGGAAGTCAATTCCTGTTCTGTGAAACGGTGAAGTGAAAAGATTTTTCACATTTTCATACTAGTTTTGATTCTCGTTTAATGAAACAATGAAAAGTAATGTCAATATTTTTTCATATGAAAAACATTGGAACGAAACAAAAGTTTTTCACAATTACACATCACTGCGATTCTTGTTTTGTGTAGCAGTGAAAATAACTGTCAAAAACTTTTCATAGTAAACTTACAAGGAAATAAATGTTTGTTTTTTATAATTCATTTATTTATTAACTAAGAGATGATTTTGACCTTCCAAATGATAATTAATGATTTAAATATAAAATACGCAGGAAGGATTTTATTTATTTATCATTTGGAAGTTGTATTTCCACACACGGACAAAATTCATACTGCAAACGCTATAATTCACTATATACTCTTTTAAATTAAAATCGCTTTATTTTAAATACCTAAAACTATTTATAAAACATACTTTTTCTTATAAAAACCATAACGTAATAGTACACGCAAATATCGCTATTGTATTTCTTTGTAAATATTTCATTTTGATTTTGACACTTGATAACCAGCGTTGTCAACTTGGTGTTTTTCCTGCAGTTTTTAGTGATTTTTCAACATTTCGACGCAAAAATTTTTCAAGTTAGTGCTCAGTGCTTTTTTATTTAGTTTCTGGTGGTTTTTATTTGGGAAGGTTGCAATAAACACAAAATTCACAAATACGTTCATTTATCTAAAAATATATTTTTTTCAAGTGTAAAATTCGTGACTATTTTTTAGATTATCTTGTAAACTATAAGGAATGTGAAAATTTTGTTAAAAGCCTTCTTTTAGATAATAATATTATCCACTAAACATATTTTTGTTGTAAATTGTACAATTAAAAATTTATAGCTATTATGAAAAAATACAGCGTGCATCACGCCGAGTGCGTCACAAACGGCTTTGATAAAAAAACGATAATAATTTTTGGCTGCAAATAAGTTATTTTACAATTCTCTTATATTCCTCTTTCTTTTATGAATTAGATTTTGTGTGCTTTATTACACAAAATTCGCTAATAACTACGAAAAACACTTTCAAAGTTACTTCCACGTGCGCAACAAAACTCTGTGCTCAATTATTTCGCAACAAGTAGCCGCTAAAAAATTATGTTTTATGCCATTAGAAGGTACATACAAATAAATCCCACTAAGCACTATGCATAAGTTGAAGGTATATCTTTTGAAAGAATAAAAAAGTTTTATATTTTAATCTGGGGCCGAATCACCGCATTCGTTATCGAGTAGGCTTTCGCATCGAATAAAATTTCCTCACGTGTCGAGTGGATGGATTACCGCATTCGATAGCTTTCGTATTAAAGTTTTTAAAAATTGTGTTGTGTTTCTTTAAGCTAGTTCAACAACCAAGTCCATTTGACGACTGTAATAAGGCTTATTGGTAATGTTCCATGCTTTTTTTCAAAACATACAAATAAAAGAATATATTATTTTTGATTGCTCTGGTCCTAACGAGTAGAATTTAAGCAACATCTACTCGATTATCGTATGCCATAATCCCAAAATGAAAATTTTACTCGATCACGTATGCAGTAACTCGGTCCCTGAATGTAGCGTTCGTCACGTATGATTTGCCCATATGTATATTTGTATCTGCTGAATTCAGACATGATCATAAAACTTTTCGGTAAGCTTTAGTTTCAAATATATACTTTTATATTTTCATAAATTACAACAATTTAGTTCTTTTTTATTTATGTTATTACTCGATTATATCGCCCATGCCCTTCAAAAGTTGTACAATTCAAGGATTGCGTTTTTAGAGTCAATAGTACAATAATAATTGTCATATTGCTTTTCATATTGCATAAAAATCATACAAATATGTATCTTGTATACTAAACTCTTGAGGAGAGAATACATTTATATTTTTTTCCATGAAAGTGTGAGTAAATTAAAAGCTAAAACTCGTTTTCTGGAAAATTAGTATTATTAAGTTCTGTCACTTTTCAAGTGCATGTGCGATATGTCCTTTAATACATCACAAATTATGTATTTTACTTTATGAAATGATAAAATACATATTATTTTTAAATAAATGAAAGATTTTTAATTTAGTGCGTTTTTTCCAGAATTGAGCGCTTTTATCGCGTTTTAGTGCATTTGAAATTTAAAAGTTGACAACGCTGCATAGTACCAAAGTTTTCACAGGTACGTATGGAATGAAACGTTTTTTCATAATTCAAACGAGAATCAAAAAATGAGTAATTTTGAAAAAAATAGAGTGAAAAGTAATAATGAAAACGAATATGAAAAGTTTTTTTTTTCATTTCACATTATCACAGAACTAGAATTGAGCCCCGGTTTGCTTCTTGTTAAATCTAGCCTTACCCCTATTAACATGGGCTTGCTTGACCCAGGTAACTTACCACAAAGAACTTTAAAATTGCACTGCACTGAAAAATCAATATACAAAAAAAATCACCTTGCATAACTAAACTTTAATTGTTTTATTGTGTTTTTCAATATTTAACATAATATTGTTTGGCATTAAACCCACTAACACCAAAGTACTTATGCATTTTGTTTAACCAAAGTCCGTGTTGTTATGCTTGTAAAATATTAAGAAAAAAAAACCAATTCATTTTAGTTTCAAAATAACAATGGTTTTCAAGCAACTTTTATATTTTAGTTTTATATAAAACTCCTTAAACTAGAAAGAAAATTTGCCACAGCAATAAATCGATTTTAACAACTTGACACCGAAAAATATCTATAGCCAGAAAAAAAGAACAATAAAAAAAATTGTAGTCTGATAAATAGAATTTGGCACGTTTATAGCAACCGCAACACCAAACTTATTGACGACAATTGAAAATTGCAGCAAAGAAATATAGAATAAAATCTATAATAAAATGATTGGTCAATTTAAGATTTATTAGCCAAAAGGGGCCATAATACTCAAACCAAATGAATTTTACACAAAAAAAAAAATAAAGAGTGGCTTTTCCAGTTCCTTTGTTACTTGTTCTTTCCCCCCTTTGATAATTTACAATTAACTGATTTTTTATGCTCAATTCATTTGTGGTCAAAGTTTAGGTTACTTATTTAGAAAACTATAAACACATACTCGTACTTGTCTTGTCAAAGAAAAATAAAAAAAGGAGTAAATACAGCCCATATACTGACTGGTGTTATGTTAGTTTACTTTGATCTTAAAAAATGTTTCATTGAATTTATGAAACTTAAAGCAAAATAGTAAAATCATAGAAATTATTTAACTAATTCTTTTTTACCGTTAGATTTTTGCCAGAAGGGTGAGTCACACAATACATAAATAAAATCATGTTTAATAATATGACGAATAAAAATAGGTCAAATTTGATTTGAAAGACATCAATTTATATGAACAACATACAGATCAAAGTTTTTTCTTTGGTTAAACAAAAGACTTAAGAAACAAACTTTGTGGCATATGGTGAAATAATTTTAAATTTTGAAGTATGACGGCTGACAAATGTTATGACAACATCAAAGGAATAGGAATTTGTAAATTTTAAGATATTTTAATGTACATACATGAAATCTTATTAAAATATATATTTTTTAGCAAAGTGCTACGAAATAGAACTTTTTTTACAGGACTACATAAAAAAATTTGCAGCAAAAATGTTTAAATATCCGATATAGTTTATAAAAATGATTGCGAAAATATACTGTATATGAAAAAGTATGCTAAATTTGTAATAAAAAAAGAATTTCTTATCCTGAAAATTGGAAATCTCCAAATTGAGCAAAACTATAAGAAATTATCCCAGTAAAAATTTCATGTTTTTTGAAGCACTAAAGAAATAAAGCGCTTAATAATTCGCTTTAATATATGAGCTTGTTCAAAAGCTGATTTCATAGCGTCACAACAATGCAAGTTTTGAAGCGAGAAAAGTATTTGCTTTTTACTTATACAAAAGCTTCGTATACAAGCTATACAAAAAAGCTGATTTTATAGTGCTGATCCAAAGCAGGTTTATAAGCGAGAATGAAGAGTAAGTTTATTTGAGTTTCTTGGTGCCATTTTGCAACAGTATTTTTGGTCGAGTGATTGGTACGTTGGACTTCAAACCTGAAGGTTCTTAGTTCGATACTGTCTGTTAATTGAGCTTACTGTTGCCACTGTCAGTGGTGGTGTAGGTAAAGGCCTCTGACGAGTAGACTTGGTGGTCACAAAACAGCTGTCACTTCAACCCTCCGTACATCCAAAATTTTTTTTTAATGTTCAACATTCACATGCTTTGGAATTTCTTTCTTAAATAAAAAATAATTTGATCGAAAGATTAAATTAAAAATGAACTTAGGCCAAACTAATTAAATAATTTTGGATAAAAACCATACAGTTCGACTAAAAATTCATTACTCAATTGTTATTAGTCGACGCTATTATTGAAACCCTGACAGAGATGTTTTAAGAGAAATAGAATGATATATCAAAAACATTTAGAAAGACTGTGGCTCAGGGTATGTAAAACTCGGCGCATCTAAGTATGTACTGTGACTTGCTTGTACCTAACGATAAGAGTCCTCCCAGAAATTTGGCACGAAAAATAAGGAACATTACGTCTAGTTATTTATAAAATGATTTGGAGGCTTTAAAATTAGCCCTTAGACAAACTATTACTGTGTAATAGCTACACACTCTTATTTGTCTGAATTCACTTTAAAATTCTTAAAAGTTTGTTTTAGAATTGTTTTTACATTAATTTATATTTAAATAGAATGTTTACATTAATAAAAAAAATTGAAATTACACCAATTTTCATTTAATAAATCTACTTAATTTAGAGAATCAACTATTCCCGGGAACGCGATTTTTTATTCCCCTTTCCCGGGAAGTGCAATTATGAATAAAGCCCGTAGTTTAATATATTTAAGTGAAGTAAACAGATTTCACAGCAGGCTAACATTTTTATATCGCAAGTTTTATATCTTTCATAACTTCAAAGATGATTAAAATTAAATGCCCATTATGAAAGACAAGGTCATCTACATTACTATTATAAGCCTTAAATATTTTTCGTCAGTTAAAACACTGTCTCTAAAAGTATTACAATTTTGTGATAGTAATTTAGGCAATTATCTATTGCTAATTGCAAATTAACACAATGGTACTTAAATTTTTTTTTATTTAATTGTATGAAATATTTTTACAGATGAAATTAAATTTTTCATTTATTTTAAATTAATCATTATTACTAGATAGTTTGCCTAAATGTAATTATTTTCAAATCGTCATGTTGTAGTATTTCCTTTTGTTTAAGGCGCTTTCATGATAAGTTTTTTTTTTACTTTTTATTGTTTGAAGCTCACAAAAAATTTAAAAAATAATAAGATTTATTTTAATAACATTTCAATATGGCTAATAAAACTACTAAAAAGAAACAATTTAAGCAATTGAAAGTTAGTGTGCACTTTAACAACAACATCCTTGACCATTCATTCCTCTTTGACCATCAATAGTGGCTACAAGCGCTAAAAAGACAAATAAATACTGCGCAGCTTAAAGATTGCAATGAAAACCCAGTTACCTATTAAGCAATGCAGACAATATTTCGGTCTTTTAGCAAAAGGTAATGAAAACAAAAGCAGCCAGTACATTTTACAAATGACTCTCAATGAATAGAGTTTGGCCTGTGTTACAATCAAATCCGTCCCCCCCCCCCCTTAAGACATGACTTTAAACAACAACAATAACAACAAAACAAATGAAAAAAAATCCAAAATATTTTAACTTATTTCCACACACAAAACTTTAAACAGAAATGTAATATTGCAAATTGTTTTGAGATTTTTATATACAGATACTTATAGTATGCTTTTAACGCCTAATAAAAAAATTAATACAAATACAGAAAAATGTAGTCGTATAACCAAAAAAAAACAGACAAAAACTAAACTCAACTGAAACATTGTAACCGTACCAGGTCTAGAAATTTATGTTTGTAGATGAAGTAAAATAGAAAAGTTGTCTTGCTTAGAAAAAAAAAGTAGGAAACTAAGGCTGCTTTTATCTTGTGTGTGAGAAAATAAGTGCAATTGTCTGGTTTACTTTCATTTGTGTAAATGATGGCCAATAGTTGAATACGAATATAAATAAATGATTATAGAATAGAGAAAATGGATGCAGCAAAAAGACCATCAAATCTCATAACCCAAATCGATGGGTACTTATAAATAAATTCAGTAGAGCGAGACTTAGGCTCGCACACGAAGAGATCCGTAAAAATACACATATATCCCATTTCGTTTTTGCCTTTTTTTTTTCTCATTTTGAAAATTTTTTCGTTTTGCTTTTTCGTTTAATTTTAGTTTTTTTTTAATTTTTAATTTTTTTTGTTGTTTTAGCGATTTTTTTGGTTTTGGCGCTTTTTTAATTTTTTTAGTTTTTTCCGAATTTTTGTTTTTGCAATTTTTTGTTTTTTGCCGATTTTTTTTTTAGTTTTGGCGATTTTTTGGTTTTGGCGTTTTTTTTGTTTTAACCCTTTTTAGCAATATTCTTAGTTTTAGCGATTTATTTTAATATTGGGGTTTTTTGAGTCTTAGCGCTTTTTTTCGATTTTTGGATGTTTTCGTTTTTTTGTGATTTTTTAGTTTTAGCGATTTTTCTTCGGTTTTGACTCTTATTTCGTTTTAGCGATTTTTCGCTTTTAGGCGATTTTTTTTTTGCTTTTGAGGCTTATTTTTGTTTCTGCGCCCTTTTTTCTGATTTTTTTTTTAATTTTTGGCGATATTTTTTCGTTTTTGGCAATATTTTTAGTTTTAGCGATTTTTTTAGGTTTTAGTGCTTTTTTCGTTTTGATGCCTTTTATTTTGGTTTTTTCGGTTTGTTTTATTTTTTTCCACCTTTTTAGTTTTAATGATTTTTTTGCGTTTTAGCGTTTTTTGCTTTTTTCCTTTAAGCGTTTATTTCATTTTGGCGATTTTTCATTCTGACATTTTTCTAATTTTGGAATTTTTCAGTTTTAGAGATTTTTTAAATTTCAATGGTTTCCCTCTTACGGTTTCCAAGGTACAGCAAATTGTCTAAATTGCATAATCAAAATTACATCAACTGATAGAACACTCTTTAATTTTATTGTTTTAAATATCAGTGTTAACAGCTGTAGTCTATTCTACAGACTACACCAATTAATTTAACTTTGAAAATTTAAAGTGTCTATATATAAGTGTCTGTATATTACATTAGTATTTCAACATATTTCATTGCTCGCTTTAGAACACCCTTCAATTTTTAAATGTCATTTATTTGTTAATGTGGCGACCAAAGTTTTACATCTTCTGTGAAAATTTCAGGTCTGTAGCTCTTATGGTTCTCGAGAAAATAGAAACGAGAAAACAGACAGACAGACAGGCAGACAGCGAAGTGAAAACAATAGGGTTCCTTTATACTTTTGGTGTACGGCACCCTAAGAACTAACCTAAAAAAATTTCAGGGCAATCATGCGAGACTGAGGCCTGTCGCACGCCCACTAAAAATTAAGCAAATGGTATCTTTCTGTTTTATGTCTCATAACTTAATAAATATAGAATTTATTCTGGGAGTTTATGTATTCAAGTCGAACGAACCGTTCGTGAGTTATGACGTTCTCTTTCGACTAAAGTATTTTTCAAAAAAATTTCTTTTATAAAAATTACTTGTTTTACATCAAGGCATTTTTCAACAAGGCGCTAAGACAAATTTTCATAAAATATCTATTTCGTTTCTTACACAGAAAAAATTATGATAGGTTTTTATTTTGAGACAAATATGTTGAATGTTTTTTTAAACTTTATTATTTTTTGTTCGATTTTCTAATATTTCAGTACAATATTTTAATAGAAAAAAATTAGTTTTTTTCTTATTAAATAATTACGAATTTTAGTTTTTAGTTTTATGAATTTTGGTTTAGGTACTATTTCCGTAAAAAAAATATCTGAAATTATGAACTCAGTAATACAATACGAATTTTATTTTTTTCTGTGTACATTCTGTAAATTGACGAAATTCACAGCACCCTGTAAATAGATGCAACAATTGCTGCAATATATTTTATGTAGTTCAAAGCTCGGTTGGTACATATTTTCTTTTTTTTTTATCGTGTCCATTTTTTCTTTTAGCAAATTAATATTGTGTACATGCAGTGTGGGAAAATTGAAAAACTTGTACAATAGAAAGCTATTATAAATAAGTGATATATTAGCACTAGATAACACTTAAAGAAAGTATGCAATTCTGAGTCAATTGAAAGAGTGAACGAGTTGGTACTTCCTTTTTATACTTTTGACTTGAGATAAATGACTGTGAAAATGTTTTAAGGGCAAAAAAAAAACTAATTGTTATGACTAAAAGTGCTAAATTTTATGCAGGCATTAATAAAAGAAAACAAATATTTTAGTAACATAGTAATTTCTTAAGAAATAAAAATATTTAGAAAAAAACGCTTTGAACTTAAAACCACAATCTAATAGATTATTTTAATTTAGTTTTTTGTCTGTATATAAATTTGCAAACAATCACTTTAATCATGTTAAACTAAAGATAAATTTTATTAAATATTAATGCTTCAATTTAACCTCAAATAAAACCCACAGACAGCATTCGCATAAACTTCCTCAGAAGTTAGCAATATACAATTTTTATTTTATTTTTTTTATAAATAAACAAATTAAAGGAGTGTTTTGCCTCCATTTAAGACACGCTTTTGAGGTTAGTTATCTAAATATCAAGCTTTTCTATAAACAACCGGGGAAAATAAACAAAAGACTTAAGTAGCAAACTTGCGTTGTGTGTGTGTGTTTATCACATGCCAAAATAATAAATTTAAATTATTAATTGCAATAATAAAATTAATAAAAAAAGAATCATTGGGAATAAAAGCACTGTATGCAAGCTAAATTTTGATTACACTGTGCAAAAAAAAATTTACAGGGTTTTAGCGACTGATTCTGGTAGAAGGTACAAAAAATGTATACGTGTATCGGCGTTTTGAAATTTTACGGTGGCATGTCATAATGCCCAAATAACATGCCACAGTGATATAATGTTCATGGATATTATGTCACTCCAAAAAGTGTCATAATGTCCATGGTCGGGCTTGAGGAGTTTTCACTCTCGATATGTCGAAATGCGGCTTCGCTGAGTAAAGGTTTTTACATTGCCGGCCTTTAGACGGGCTTAAGGGTTTTCTACTCTGATTATATCTAAAAGAGGCTTCGCTGAACAATAATTTTCGCATAGCCAGCTTTCGGCTTGATGGTTTTTCCTCTTGGTATATCGAATAGCGGCTTTGCTGAGCTAAGATTTTCCGCTTAGCCAGGAGCAAATCCTTAAGCCCTGCCAATGGGCGGCTACGTAAAAATCTTTACTCAGTAAAGCCGCTTTTCGATATACCGATACGAAGAAACCATTAAGACCGGCCGAATGCCGGCTACGCGGAGAAACTTCAGTAATAAAAGTAAAATTGCGTAATATTGTTCATTAATTTCCAAATATTTCTTTAAGTTTGTTTTAATTTTTTTTTTATTTAATTTAAAATGTGGTTATTATGACACATTTAAAAGTGTCATAATGTCCATAATAATAATGTCATAAAGTCCATGGCCTAATTAGTTAATTGATTAATTAGCTAACTAAATAATTAATTAATTAATTAACTAATAGTTAATTAATTAACTAGCTAATTAGTTAAGTAACTAATTACTTAATTAACTACTTAATTAGTTAACTAATTATTAATTAACGAACTAAGAAATTTAATAATTAATTAAATAATTAGGTTAAAAACTAAATACTGCATTAAAAATTAATTAATTAGCTAATAATTAAATAATTACCTGACCAATTAGTAAATTAGCGTAATTAATTAGTTAATTCAGTAAATAGTTAACTAAATATTAATTAGTTAACTAATTAGTTAGTTAACAAGTTAGTTGTATACATCATTATTTAATTAACTACCTAGCTAATTACTTAATTATTAATTAATTAATTAATTAACTAATTTATTAATTAAGCAAGTAACTAATAATTACCTTTTAATTAATTAATTACCTAACTAGTTAGGTAATAAACTAACTAGTTAAATAATTAAATTATTACTTAATGAATAATAACAATGTAATCTATTTATTACCTAATAATTATTTAATTAACTAACTAATTAAAAAATAAATAATTAAGTAATTAATTAGTTAGCTAATTACTTAATTAATTAGTTAAATAATTACCTAATTATTATTTAATTAACAAATTAGCTAATTACTTAATTAGCTAATTATTAACTATCGCCGTTGCTTTCCGGCGAAGTTCTACAATGTTGAAACGATTTTTGTCCTAGTTTTCGGGAATCTAGGTAACTTCTGGTATTTTGGGGAAATTTGAGTACTAGTTTTTGGGAATCCACGAAACTACCGGGATTTCGGGAGAGATTTTTGTCCAAGGGTTTTGGAATCCTTGAACCAGGTTTGTGTCCTGGCTAATAGATGGTGTCCTTGCTAAATGAAGGTGTCTAGGCTGAACACTAGGCGTCTCGGTTAAATTTTTGAGAGGTATCCCTAAGTATCGTTTATCCTAAGTATTTGCAGTATTTGCCAGGCTATAAATGTTTTTTGGTGACGAATTATTTTCTTTTTCCATTTAGACGGGTAAATATCTATCTTCGTTTACTTGGTGTCATTAACATAGGTGAAATTTTTTGTTTTTAAACTATAACTTTTATTTTTGGTGGAGTCGTGGCGCCTGGGCCGGTGACAAGGGGGAGTGTGTCCAAGGGCGATAAAGATGAGGGGGCGTCTGACAGAGCGACGGAGCGTGGATGGCTGAAGGTTTTAGGCCGTTGGTGGCTGACCAAAGTTGGCCTGCCAAAAGTGGCCACCCGATGGCATAGCGCCGAAGGCAGACAGAGGTTCCAATTGAAAAAACGTAATAAATTTGTATTTTTAAAGCTTTCAATCCGATTACAAAACTTTGTATCTAAAAATCATAGGGGAGGACCTAAGGTTTAAGAGTATTAAAAGTTGTACTACCCTGCTAAAGCACACGTTGAACTACAGGGTGTCAAAGTGGATACCACTGGCATGAACAACCTTGCCGGCCTCATAACTTTTACAAATATGCACTTTTAATAAATTTTAGCTTGGTGTAAAGTTTATAGGTAGATAAAGAAATAGTAGTTTATTATTATTAAAATATCTCTAATATTTTCAAAGATATTTAGTTTTGATTTTAAAACTTTTTGTTTTTGGCCTAGACTTTGATCTCTATTTCATTAATATCTCCGGTAATAGCTTATGCAAAATTTTCCAACAAAAAAAATTTATTATTTTTAGCCCAAACCTTGATAACATGCAGAAGAAATTTGTTGGTTATATTAACTCATGTAGTCGTTAAAACCCAGTAAAAAAATGGCTTCAAATAAAGCAGGTTTTTACTATGAGAGAATAAAAGTAGTGCTTACAAACCTGCTGATATCGCTGCTAATTTTCGTATGGCGAGTTCCCTCTTTGGAGTACAACTTTTTTGACACAAAAAGTGCTTTTTGAAGCGCTGAAAATCATCACCATTTTCAGCGATTCAATTACCGCTTTGCAAAAATCATATTTTATTTGAAAGATAAGAGTTATATCCTTGGAATATGAGAAAGTTTGTAAAAATTTGCTTTGAAATAAAGAAGTTATGACCGTTTAAATTTCAAACTTGAGGAAAACCATTTTTCACTACATTTACCCAATAAGATTCATTGATTTAGAAAAACTATTTTGTATTCTATTTTAGTTTGCGGTTGGGAACATTAAAAAAACACCCTTTAGTAATTAAAAATTTTAAGACTATCAAGAGTAATTGAGTTTTGGCCGGCTTTACGTGAAACGTTGTACTTACTGTGCGTTGCCAGGTCCTTATTTCTCAGGTACATTTATACTTGTACTGCTTGTTTCTTAAGTCTTTTGTTTTCTGTGCTTAAATGAAGTCGTCAGCATTATATGTAAATATCTTATTTTAATTAAATAGTTTAATAAACAATATAAATATCATAAACTTTATTAGCACCCAATTTTGACTATAAATACGTAAAATTTTTTATATAACTCTTTTTTTTTAATTTTTCCCTTCTTTATTCGATTACATCATTCCGTATGGAAATTGGCGGTTTATACAAAACGTTTACAAACTTTAAATATCAGCTATAAAAAATCTACTTTTGCAGACATGTCTACAGAAAGGCTTTTGTATATTTTATTTATTATTTTACTTTTGTTATTTATTTATTTATTTTTTCTTTAGTTTTGTGACACCGGAAGTGTCAGCATATTTTAAGAGACCGTGCTGTGTTATTCAACTTTTTTTTTGTAGTTTGATAAAACCAGATGAAATGTAAAAGAAGCAATATTTAACAATTAGTCAAGCATGTAAATAAGCATTTGTTTGCTGCTTAGCGTCTATGGTTGTATGTTAACAATAGTGTTTAAAGCCATAAACTACACGACAAATAATAAATTTTGTGCAAATATAAAAAATAAGAGTTGAAAGCGTGCTTTATGATTGTTTAACAAGACCAGAAAACTATTTTTATAAAATATTAGTAGAAAAAACGACAGACAAATGCACGTGCGACTTTTTGACTTTGTTACGATATTATGGAAATTTGCCAAACATTTCAAAAGAAAACTTTCAAGAAAAAAATATGGCTGCAAGGAGCTTAAGAGTCATTTTAAGTTGCAAAATGTTGAAAGGTTTTGTGTTAAAGGGTTTAGTTTATACGGTTACCATTTAGATTTACTTTACATGATTTATTTGACAACGAAATCAAAAATAAAGATTGTTGCTTCTTAGGTAATGTAATTTTGATTTTGTTTAGAATAATTATATCTGTGGTCATAAGATACCACCGTTTGAATCGTTATAAAATTTCTCAAAAATCGTTTCAAGTCAAACTTCGGTTTATTTTTCTTTAATATTTTTACAGATAATAGCTGTCTTAAGAAATTCACAAACAAAAAAATTTACAGCAAGTAGATTTAGTTATACAGGATCGCTCAACAAACCCAACTTTATGCTAACTCGATTTAAGCTGTTATAGCTTTTGACCACATATCTGTTAAATTCTTTTTTATTACATACACGTATTATGCATATTACGATTAAAAACTGGGCAGTGTCACGCCCATATTTATTAATTATTCTTTTTCAAATAAATAAAACTACGTTTACTCAGCTGATTTTTAAGCGACTTTACGCACACATTAAACAACTCTAAAAAGACAATTTCTTGACCAAAAAAAGTGGGCAGTGCCACGCCTACACAAAGTAGATATTATTTTTCAACTATTTCTGCTGAGTTTTTGTGAATATACAATTTTATGATTAGAAAAGTGGGCAGTGCCGCGCCTATAAGAAATAAATATTATTTTTCAACTACTTCTACTCACCCAAATCTTATAATACTCTCCATGTGCATTGATTTTCTTGAGCATACAATTTTTGTGATTAGAAAATGGGGCAGTGACACGCCTACACAATGTAAAAATATTATTTTCCAGCTATTTCTTCTTACCAAAATCTCACAAAACTCTGCATGCGCATTTTGTGATTAGAAAAGTGGGCAGTGCCGCGCCTATATGAAAGAAATATTATTTTTCAAATATTTCTGCTTAAAAGATTTTTACGAAACTTTGCACTAAAACTGAGTCTCTCCGACAATTTAATGTTGTAATAAGAAAAGTGGACAGTTCCACGCCCATACGCAATAAATATTCTTTTCCAACTATTTCTGCTTAAATGATTCCTATGAAACTTGGCACACACATTTAGTTTCTGCGACAATTTCACTTTGTGATGAGAAAAGTGGACAGTGCCATGCCTATACAAAGTAACTATTAATGCTCAAAAAATTCTTGTGAAATTTCGCACAGACGTTTCATGATTTAAAAAGTCGACAGTGCCACGCTGGTATAAAAATATAACTATTCAATTATTCCAACTTTCTCCTTGAATTTCACCAAAGATACGCTAAAAATATTATGTACGTAAAATTAACTGAAATTGCATTATAAAATAAATGAAAATTCAAATAAAATACCGATCTACTTATTATTTCATTTAAATTTAACAAAAAGTTTACTAAATTTTAATTTTTAAAAAATAAGTGGCACAGCTTCCGTAAAATTATAATACGGTTCCCTTGTTTCTCATATTTCTACTGTTAAATAACTAGCTCCAAGTTCCGAAAAACAAATGATTTGTCCTTTATTTTTAAATGAGCTAACGTTATATTTAAGGTTTATTATATCGTATCTTTAATTATTATTTTATTAATTTTATATTTTTACTCCAACCACTCGGCTAAAGCACAGAGTGGAAAGTAGCAGCAGGAAGTTAACATAAACTTACTCTTAAGCTATTTCTCTTTCAAAAAAAACTATTTCTGGGTATGCACGTACATATGTGTGTCATTTTTATGCATTAGGCATAAAAAATAAAAATAAAAAAAAGCATATGCAGTGTATGATTGAAAGAGCCGGCATTGCCACGTCCCAAAAAAGTAGATATTGTTTTGTGACTAGAAAAGTTGCCAGTGCCACGCAAATACAAAGGAACTACATATTTTAAATTATTTCTGCTTAAACTATTGATAAAACGCTCTTTACACAAACTGAACTCTTCTGCTGGGAATATACCTAAGCAATTACAAAAGTGGGCAGTGCCACTCCTATACATTGCATATATTATATTTAAACTATTTCTGCTTAAACTATTCTAATGAAACTTTGCGCACACATCAAATTTCTTTGGCAATACAATTTAATGATGAGAAATGTAGGCGGTACCATGCCCATGCATATATAAACATTAGCTCATTCATACATATTAGATTTCTCTGGCAATGAAATTTATTACAAAAGTTTATTTATAATTTTTCTAAACTACATATTATCAGAGTAATTTCGGGTAATATGGTATAGGCGGGTAATATGGTATATCTGTTTTTCTCTAAAAATAAGAGTGTAGAAAAAAAACTATTTCTGGGTATGCACGTACATATGTGTGTCATTTTTATGCATTAGGCATAAAAAATAAAAATAAAAAAAAGCGTATGCAGTGTATGATTGAAAGAGCCGGCATTGCCACGTCCCAAAAAAGTAGATATTGTTTTGTGACTAGAAAAGTTGCCAGTGCCACGCAAATACAAAGGAACTACATATTTTAAATTATTTCTGCTTAAACTATTGATAAAACGCTCTTTACACAAACTGAACTCTTCTGCTGGGAATATACCTAAGCAATTACAAAAGTGGGCAGTGCCACTCCTATACATTGCATATATTATATTTAAACTATTTCTGCTTAAACTATTCTAATGAAACTTTGCGCACACATCAAATTTCTTTGGCAATACAATTTAATGATGAGAAATGTAGGCGGTACCATGCCCATGCATATATAAACATTAGCTCATTCATACATATTAGATTTCTCTGGCAATGAAATTTAGTAACAAAAGTTTATTTATAATTTTTCTAAACTACATATTATCAGAGTAATTTCGGGTAATATGGTATAGGCGGGTAATATGGTATATCTGTTTTTCTCTAAAAATAAGAGTGTAGAAATATGGGAACTAATCTTAATAGTTAATGCTCTCAGAAATGTAAGAGTGCGTTAGTGAATTGCGTTTTTGCATGTCATGAAAATATTCAATCGTAAAATATATGCGTAGTCGCTTGGTTTAAACTTTATTATTTTAATTCTAAAGTCAAAGGTGACTATTTTATTACTGAAGAACACGTGCAGCAATATTGCATATTTAGTGTTCAATAATTGTTCGAATAAACTGTGTGGTCGGCTAAAGTGGTCTACTGTATCATATTACCTTTAGTTGAGGGTATAGTATACATATCACATTATCAAACCATAGTATACCATATTACCTGCCAATTTTATAGGGTTCCGTACAACAAAAGTGTAAAAGAACCCTATTGTTTTTGCTACGCTGTCCGTCTGTCTGCCTGTCTATCTGTCTCTCTGTCTATCTGTCTCTCTGTCTGTCTGTCCGTCTGTCTGTCACAGGCTGTTTTCTCGGGAACCGTAAGAGCTACGGACGGATATTTAAAACAATAAAAATTAAAGGATGTTCTATTAGTTAATGTAATGTTGACTATATAATTTAGACAATTTGCTGTATTTTGGAAACCGTAAGAGGTAAAATCTTAAAATTTTAAAAAACGCTAAAACTAAGAAAATTCCAAAATTAAAAAAATTTCAAACGGAAAAATCGCCAAAATGAAAAAAGTGCTTAAAGAAAAAAAACCCCAAAATTAAAAAAATCGCTAAAACGAAAAAAATCGTCAAAACTAAAAACATAGTAAAAAAAATAAAAATATGCAAAAAACGAAAAAAATCGTCAAAACGAAAAAAGCACTAAAACTAAAAAAACGCTAAAACTAAAAATATCAAAAACGAAAAAAATCTACTGTAATTAAAAAACACCAAAATAAAAGTAAAAGCGCCAAAACTAGATAATATCGCCAAAAACCGCAAAAATCGTCAGAACGAAAAAAGTGACAAACAAAAAAAATCGCTAAAACTAAAAAATCACAAAAAAAAAGTCCGCAAAAACGAAAAAAGCGCCAAAACTAAAAAAGCGCCGAAACTAAAATAAGTCGCCAAAACCAAAAAATCGTCAAAGCTAAAAAATCGGCAAAAAATTGCAAAAAACGAAAAGTCGCAAAAAAACAACGAAAAAGGTCACGAAAATTAAAACAAGCCCCGAAACCAAAAAAAAATCGCCAAAACAACGAAAAATAACTTAAGAAATAAAAAAACCAAAATTAAACAAAACGCGCAACGAAAAAACTACCAAAATGAAAAAAGGAGCAAAAACGGACAATGATGTATTCGTACGGAACCCTTCGTGTGCGAGCCAAAGTGGTGCTTTACTTAAGTTATTTATATTGCTTGTTTATGGGTTTTTTTTAATTTTTCTCGAATTTCTCTAAAACTTGGACTTGAAAGATTGTTTTACTTTCCTAAATGTAAGCCCAAAACTTTTAGTAGAACACTGAGATCTGTTCTAATCGCATCAAGTTTCTAAAAACTATAGCTCGATAACAAAAAACCACATTACCCGAACTTACATTATAATTATCATAATGACTAAAGCACAAAACTTATAAAACCCTATTGGTTTTTGTTCCACTGTCTTGCTTCCAAAAGCCACTCCATTATTAACAGTCAATAAACAAATAAATAAATCACCAAATGTCTCATTAACAACTCAATAAATATGTGAGGTCTGCAAATTGCTAGGTGTTGCCCTCCTTTACACAAATAAATTACAAAATATATATTCTGCTTATTTGGTGACAATTTAACGATTAAATCATTTTACCATTGAAAGTTTGTATTCTTTACAACACACACTAGATGTTATACTTCATGTATAGTTTATTTGAGTTAAGAATTTCTCACAAGTCAAATAAGAAACCTAACAACAAACTAAAAAAAAAATTGATTAATTGCTATTGTGATAAGTCTGCTATAAGGTGATTTAAGGCATAGAGTAAGTAAGCACAGAAGTGAAACTCAGATTTCAACAAAATGAAATAAAACTAAGCTTCATTCAATAAATATGACTCACAAACAACTTTTAAATTAGTACTCACTGAGAACTTACCAATATTTTGATAAGAGATGAAGATTTTTTATTTTTTTTAACAAACGTTCGTCTCTATCACAATAGTTCTTCTCTAAAATTAAAAAAAGTAAAAAATAAATAAATAAAACTTCTAATTCTTCTACAACACACTTGTAACAAATATTTACGTTAGACATTTATGCAAAATATTTTGGCTCGTACTTGATTAAATTAGAAAAAACAACTTAACACTTTACATGCTGCACAGAGGGAAAAACGGCCAATCTAGCGGCGGAAAAATAAAAAAAAATTATCGAATTTGAAAAAAAATTTAAACGCAGTTTCAAAGTGAACGAAAAATTAATTTATTTAAAAATAGCTTTAATGCTCAAAGCATAGCTCCCAAAAAATAGTTCTATCAAGTTCCACGAAATAAGAAATATTTTTGAGGGTAGCCATTACAATGTCATTGGAATAACAGAAATTTTATTAAAGGGTAGTATATCAAGCGGGTCAATAATAATTAATGTTTACAATGTTTTTAGAAATGACAGGTGTTGGTCGAGGGGAGGCGGAGTCTGCTTATATATTTCTAATAGATTTTTTATGAAAGAGTAGTAGAAAGTTTCTTCTTGGAAATCACCCTGAATGATGAAAGGCTACTAGTGGGCATTGTTTACTTGCCGCATGGTAATTTTTCTACCTGTAAGGACGTTTTAATAGATTTATCTAGCAGATATGATAATTGCATTATGATGGGCGATTTTAACACCGATCTATTAAGGAGATCTGACGTAGTTAGGGATTTTCGCTCTACTTCCAATTTATCGCTAGTTCATAACTGTTCAAAACTAAATTTCATTTTCTGTAAAGGAATTCAATGAAATAGTAAATATTTGTTGTCTATGAACGGACCTATAAACTAATTTGTAAATATAGACAAAAATACCCCAACAATTTCATTGAAAAAACGTGTTTTTTCAGCGAACAAATTGTTTAAATCTATCAAACGATTTACCTAAAAATATTTGCAAATTTTAGACAAATTTCCAAAATCAAACAAAAATATTTACTGGATTTTCTGAAAAATATTAAACAATATTTTTGTTTGAATTTAATAAACAATTAGTCTAAAAATGCTAGCAATTATTAAACAAAGTAGTTTACTTAATCAAATAAAAATATTTACTGGATTTTTTGTAATATATCATACAAAATTTTTGTCTGGGTCATCATCATCATCATCATCCATTAAGCATTTATGAAATTTCACTTTGTTAAATGTGTTCAAGTCTGAATGTTTATCTAAATACTCTAAAAAAAATTAATGAGAATTACTCAACAATCTTTTGTAAACAAACTTGGTACAATTGCATTCCTTTTGCTATAATTGTTGTTGTTGTTATTTGTGTGTATGTCGTCATCGGCGTTATTTTTTACGACACAGTTTTTCTTGTTGTTTGTGGTGTTTGCATCCTAGATAAGAGTCAAACAAACAATTAATTGATTATGTAAAGAACATTTACTGAAAATGAAATTTATTTTTAGACAAACTTTTGTTTGAAAAATTTTTGGTAATAATTTTTTCTGTGTAATGTGGGCAACAATTCATCGTCTTTAATTGACTATTTTTTCGTCTCAAATAGTAGTCATGTTTCCCGTAAAACTCAATATCAGTTCCCAGCACTTAATTCCGGACATGCACTCATATCACTTTCTTATATGATTAAATCTAAACTGCATTTTACTGAAAGATTTTACAGAGACTATTCTTCAGTTAATTTGGAGAATTATGCAATGCAACTTAGTCAGCTAGATTCTTCAAACGTTTATGTCTCAGCGAGCATTGATGAACAGCTAGAGATTTTTAGTAAAATTGTTTTTCACACTTTTAAGAAATCTCGACGTCGTGAAAATGACACATGGATGAACTGTAATGAAATTAAAATTGCTAGAAGAAATCGAAATTTTTCTTAGAGTGCGTATTGTAACAACAACACAATAGAGAATCGTAGAATTTACTGCAAGTACAGAAATAGGCTAAAGGCAATAATGAGACAGAAAATAAAGATATTTAGCTTACGCTTCTTTGATGGATGTTCTCAGTCTCAGTATTGGAGAAAATTATGATATGAAGGGATTTTCGGGCATGATTGTGTGAGTGACTTCGTTAATGGGAATGAGCTTAATAACCTGTCTGTTCTTCCACCTGTTAATAACTCCATTAACTATGCAAATATTTTTGACAGCAATAACAGATTTTCTTTCAGAAATGTAGATGAGCACGAAGTGTCTTGGGCCCTGAGTAAGATACCACTAAAATTCCTTAAGCTTATATTTCCATTTATTTCGAGACATTTTACATATTTGATCAACTCCGCGATTACGTACTCAGTGTTTCCAAAACTTCCAAAAGTTAAAACACCACGCTCTTATTAAAATTTTCGTCCAATAAGTATCTTGAGTTCAAGCTCTAAAGTCCTTGGGATATTATTAGAGATTTAAATTCAGAATTATCTAAGTTTAGGCAATTTTATTAACCCGCGCCAGTCTGGCTAACAGAAAAAAATACAGCACTACTGGCTTAGTGCTAGAGATTGTGAGGAATTTGATACAAAACATGGATAAATCGTACAACTCTATACTTGTAACATTAGACTTAAGCAACGCTTTTGATTCGCTCGACTATCAACTATTTTGTCATAAATTGTGTAAAGAATTTCGATTTAGTTATTCGTCATGTTCCTTAATTTCGTCTTTTCTCAGGAATAAAAAGCAATATCCCGACTAGAAATTTTCCCAATACTCATAATGGGGCCCGATTGGGAATACATGTGCAAACCCAAAAGGGTTATCCAATTCGCGATATGATCGGGAACTTGTTGGTATAGCCCATCTGCAAATTAGTGACTTAACATAAGTTCTTCCCAAGTGGGAAACTATTGGAAACTTTTTGGGAAGAAATTAGCAAAAATGTTTAATCATATTATTTGCTAATCTTCAATAGAGGTGATTGTTACATAATTATGTCCCTTGGATAGCTTCAGCAATTTTAATTCAATATTAGAGTTTGATATTTTTCCGATTTGAGCCAATTTTTGCAAGATTTTGATATTTCTCCACAGGAAACCAATCAGGTCCCAAATGCGTTTCTGCGTTACATCGGAATCGGGATCCCAGTTAGATCCCAAATGTGTTTGCGTGAAAATTTCTAGTCGGGATGTTGAACTTAACTCTCAAAGATCATCTGTCTATGGAGCTGTTGAAAGGGGTTATATATCGGGACAGGTAATATTTATGATATACCCGACTAGAAATTTTCCCAATACTCATATTGGGGCCCGATTGGGAATGCCTGTGGCACACCCAACACCGTTATCCCATTTGTGATTTGATCGGGAACTTGTTGGGATAGCCCATCTACAAATTAGTGACTTAACATAAGTTCTTCCCAAGTGGTAAACTATTGGGAACTTGTTGGGAAAATCGAACACAGATTTTTAATCGTATATTTTCTCATCTTCAACAAAGGTGATCGTTACATACTTTTGTTCCTTGGATAGCTTCAGCAATTTTAATTCAATATTAGAGTTTGGTATTTTCCCGATTTGAGCAAATTTTTGCAAGATTTTGATATTTCCCCACAGGAAACCAATCGGGTCCCAAATACTTTTCTGCGTTACATCGGAATTGGGATCCCAGTTAGATCCCAAATGTGTTTGCATGAAAATTTCTAGTCGGGTATGTATATGAATGATCTCTGCTATATTATATATTTTATTATACTCAATGGTATAAAATTCACATGGGCGAACATACGTAAAGGGTATTGGAGGACGACGTGGTCCTATATTTGTATTTGTAGTAAACTTAATTAACAGTTTGAGTTGGAAGAAGCTATTTTCCAATTTTCCAAGTGGTTCCAAAGTGGGATTCTCTGAGGCATCAGTCTATTATTTTATGAAAGGGGGGGGGGGGGGAGGTAAAGAAGAGGAATTGAATTTTTTAAACAAGGTGATCCCTTATTATTATCTATAGTTATAGTGTATTTAAAAGCAGTTACTCCACAATTTTCAAATTGTGTGAACTTTTGACTCTTTCATTTCTTAGAAAAGGGAAAACGCACTTGGGGAGAAAAAATTTTCGACCAAATTACTGATTATTGTTTCTAGGGTTAATAGTAGCAAAAATCAAAAAGAAAAAATCATTTTGAGCGCCCCCATAAAAAACTATGGAGTAAGGATATTTTTCTCATATGAAAAACAATCACTTTTCTTGAGTAAATTTTGATGCCTATGACGGCGTCATACAAATGTAAAAGAATCCTACGGCTAGGTTATATACTTTTTTGATTCAACAATAAATGCTATTAATAAATGACATCTTTCTGGAGACTTTTGCATATTTAATTTTAAAAAATTTATTGCACAATTTAATAAAATATGGTATTTTATAGTGCACTTTTTTCGACTTGAGGAATCATGGACTCAGTAAGGTTCTAAAATTGCAAGATTTTAATACAGAGTGACAGAAATACATATATATTTTTTTTCAAATAATTTTCTTAAAGCTTCAAAGTGCAATATTGCACAACAAAAAATAATTTTAATCGGACGCAATTGAAAGTATGACCCTTAAGAAACCCATGATGCCATATGGCATCAAAAATACCTAAAAGAGTTTTATCGCTAAAATTTTTCTTATATAACAACATATAGCGCCCACTGGGTAAAAACTATCTACTCCTTCCCTATAATTCAGCCATAAATTTTTTATGAATTAAACTATTCGTTTGGAAGATATGATTTTTTTGCCGCTAGATTGGCCTTTTTTCCCCAGTGTGCGCTGGCTGGTACGAATAGTTACTACGTTTGACAAATAGCAAAAATTCATGGTAGACCACGAACAAGTTTTATATTCTTAATTGAGATGCGTGGGTTGTAGACAACTGTCATATCGAGAACATAATGGAGTGCTTGAGTTTAAAACTAAAAAAAAAAATAGAAAAATGAACAACATGAAGAAAGCCGGACACAGTACAATGTGTACTCGTAATATTAATATAGTCGAGTAAATGTATTTGAGCGATTTGAGAAGAAATTTTTTAAGCTTAAATAAAGACGATGCCCAAATCAGCACCGGTTGCAGCCTTAAAAAATAACACTGTACAACAAAATCAATTTTTCTTAATTACAAGGTTCTAACGACTGATTCTGGAAGAGGGCACCAAACAGATGGAATATCGTGATTCTTATTTATAATACATTTTTCATGTCCGTTGAAAGTGCAATAAAATATTTCCGAGAATAAACACATAAATTTGAAAATTTAACCTACTTTAGCGTGATTTAAAGTATTCTGAATTTTGGGTTAAAAACGAAGAACGAAAATACTGTTTATAATCTCTTCATACGAAATGGCGCGTCCGAAATGCATACTGTTGCATATTTGCATTTGCTTCTCTTATTTAGTACATCAAATATTTGAAAAATAATATAAATTATATTTTTTTAAATAAATTTTTATTGTCTACAGTTTTGTGTATTGAACGTTACATCAATCAATCTTGGTTTGTATCTAAAAAAATTTATTGAGTGTTATCCATATTTATTTTAAATTAATTGAAATTTTTAGTTCATAATAAACGAGTTTATATTAAAACTCATCGAATATTATACATCTGAATTGTTTTAAATTCAAAGTATAATGTGTCTTTGAGAACATATTGAATTCGTAAGAAATATTCTTAAATATAATATATCTATAAATTTTAGGACGGTAGCAAAAAGTTAACAGCAGCGGAAGGGCAGCAACGATATAGGGAGCGTTATCCGTTGAGCAATTTCTAATCTGCTTTCAAAAAAGGTTTGATTCTACCACACTGTGGATTGTTATATTTTCAAAGAATGTATTATGTAGGTCATATTTTGTTACGAAAAATTATTTGAAATCGTCAATTTTATTTAAATTGCTCTTATTTTAAAGAAGTGTTAGTCTGCTTTTTGCTCATGTAAACTTTTTGTAAATAATCATTTTAAAAGATACATGTGACCTTAAGTAAAAATTAAGAAAATTGTTGTAACTTTTAATTTCCTCATACAATTATCTAAAGTTTTTGTTTTCGGAAAGTGGATATATAGTGCTTTGAAACCCCATACTTATTTTTTGTGGTGTATTTTTTTTTTTTTTTTGCAAAAACCATTCTCAGAACAAATGTGAAAGCAAATGTAACGTTCAATACAAACAAAAATTTAAACAATAGAAAAATATAATTTTATTTTAGGATCCATTGAGTAATGCGAAAACTATATTAAAAATCCAAACTTTTCATATTTCTCTTAATTAAATTGGTAAAGCTAAGAAAATCCCCAAAATGTACACACAAAATGAGAATCACTCATATACGTGTATCAACATTTTGAAAGTTTACATCTGGGAGTCATTTTAGGAGTAGTTAAATTTCTTCTCATTTTGCACTTACATACACACAGAAAAAATATCAATGTAAAATCAACATGTCGCATTGTTGATTAGATATCATATTAAATTTTTGCAAAAGTACAGACTTTATTTAAAATTTGCTAAATGTATTGGTGTATATTTGTTTTGTTGATTGCTACAACACACTGTTGTGCTCTTGTTGTTGTTTATTTTGGTGTTAGGGCTGTGTAAATATAAATAGCATACAAACTTCGCATTACATGCAACCTTAAATCTTATTGATTAAACATTTTTTACTGTTAAAACAAAATTGTTCAAAAATGAGTCCATAAAATCTTGTTTTGTAGTAAAATCAATGTGTATCATTTTAAAATAAACTTGGATATACTTTACACAGAAAAAAATAGACAAGAATTATATTCAATAAGACCATGTTATTTAAAAAATATGAATTTCAATAACATTTATCTTTAACATAATAAAATATTTCGTTGTAAGTATTTCTTTTCCATGCCGGTTATTTCTTTTCTTTTTATACATAAGTACTTAAAACAAGTTGTATCCCATAAAAAAATAAATGGGATATGGCTCAGCTAGAGAGTGTATGCTTTACGTCCGGAAAGCCCGGGTTCGTATTCCAGCCATGTCAACATTTTTTTAATTTATATATATATTTTTATTTTGAAATAATTCTGTTATCAATATAGGGGAATTCTTTATCACAGGAAATTTGAAAAAAAAATTATTGAATACCGGGATTTTTGTTATCAAAAACGAAACTTGTTTTTTTCTGTGTAGTGAATCAGTGAAAACTTAACGTTGTATTTCATTTTAAATCAACATGACTATAAACTTAATTACAAATAAATTTTAAGTTAAAGCATCAATTAAATCACGTTGAATTAAAATGAAATTCATGCTAGTTATAATGGTATCTATAAGCCCGAACTCAAATCTTGTCTGGAGCAGCCAACTATAACACAAACTTTTCTGGTGCCTATACCAATACACATCATGTAAGTAAAATAATTAATAAAATAGTTATTTGAACGAAATTCCTTATGGCACGTTGTGCATATGACATGCAGCATATATATACAGGAAGAACAACGCCGTACTAAATTCAAGTATTTTCTACTCACTTGGAGTATTCTTTAATTGTGTACAAAAATTCTTATGTTAAGTACTACTATTAGTATAAACTTTTTACACAGTCGTAGTGTGTTGCTATTTTTTTGTTTGTTGGTAGCTTCAGTCGCATGTTGTGCTAATGTTGTTGTGCTGTTGTTGGTTATTCTGTTTGTTCGTTCAGTGTCGACTAATAGCCTGCAAACGTCGTAATACATGCTGCTGCTTTAAACTGGATTTTAGCTGTTGTTTTTTCTATACTGAGTTAGCTGAGTGGTCTAAGGGGTTGGTTTACAAACATGATGAGCTAAGTTCAATACTAGGAATGAACAAAAATAAATTTTGTAGAACATTTCATCTCGCTGTATCGCCGCTGAGGGGAAGTTTTTTGAGCCTTTTTTAAGAAGTGGACAAAGAGATTCATACAATGACGAGCTAGAGGGTTAGAATGTTCCACAAAAATGTTTTACATAAAAGTACTGAACACATATTGTACCTTAAACGTAAGATTTACAAGATTTTTGGTGCCTTCTATCAGAGTCAGTTGCTAGAACCTTGTTATTTTGAAAAAAATTTTATTTTCTTGTCGAGTGTAATCAAATTAACCCTTCCTGGCACATATTTTTTTTAATACTTAAACCATTAATTAAGTTAAATATTTCCTTAACAAGATAACAATTTTTATTGAACTTGAAACGCTACCAATTTTTTGAATAATATCCGAAAACATATAAATATCGCCTTAATTAATTTCAACTTGATAAAAACTATTTTGTTCTTTAACGAATGGCTTGTTAAAAAGTGCGTGCTCAAAATAATCAATACAAAAATTTATTTGAAAAAATTGAAACGCCCATAAAAACTTAATGAAATTGTAATGAGTATAATTTAAAAATAAATAATATAGTAAATTTATTTCTGATATTTTTCATTTAGTATGCAATTTGGATTATTTTATAAAGGTCAAGACCAGTAGCCAGGCAGTACAGTGCGTAAACTACAATTTATTTAATATATTACTATTATTGTTGAGTATTTGTTTGTGTTTATTTTTTACAGCATTGATTTTGTTTCTTTTAGCCTAGTAAGCTATGCAAAAAAGTGATAAGGCTTATGCTTTTTAACAAATTTTATAAAAATAAAAAAAATAGGGTTAGAGAAACAAGAGTTTTAGGAATAACTATGTATATACTTGCCTTTAGATCAGGACTTCTAGCCATTTTATTTTTCATATCCGCTAAATTTAATCAAAGTAACCTTATACATGTCATGCGCACTTCATGCTGCTTAGACATGCTTTTATTTCAGCTATAATTGGTTTTATGGTACGTGCTTTTGCAAAAAAAAAATTTTAATTGAAAAAATTAATTTCAAAATTGCAATTTTAGCCTGATTTAAGCAAAAAAAAAATGATATTAAAATATTATTTCAATTCCAATAAACTTGTTGTGTGGCCTGTTTGATCTGACAAATATTAATTATTTATTCATTTTTAGTTTTTATTTCAACATTACAATCATTGGACATTTAAAATGGATCGTATGTCTTTGCAATTTAAACATTCAGTTGCATTTTATTTGTAATTATTTTATTGCTATAAATGCTGCTTAGCGATCAATATCAATTTTTTCTCTTTTTGGCGGTAGTTCAAAATGTAATGGACACTAAAATCAAATCGGTATTTATAGCAAAATTAAGTTAAATTTTAAATGTTAATTCTTCAACTTGTGCCAAGTGACCGATATTTTGTATAAATTTGATAGAAATTCTGGTTGGTAATCAACTCACGTGTGTTTCGATGCACTGCATGTAAAATTTAATGTCTTACAATTCTAATTTATTTAAAAAGTCAAGTTGGCTTTTTTGTTCTTTGTTAAGTGGCACAAAGTTGTTGTTCAATAAATTGTTCAGTTGATGGCAGAACAGCAGAGTTTCCCAAATTATATGTGTGCCGGAAGACATTGAGATTTTTTTTCGCTACATTTCATTTAAAAATTAATTCAGTAAAGTGCAACTTTGACTCGTACAAGAAGGGTCCGTACGAATACACATACTATATCCCTTTTCGTTTTTTCGTTATGATGTTTCGTTTAATTTATTTTTGTTATATTTTAAGTTTTTTTTTTTTGATTAGGCTTTTTTTTTGTTTTAGTGATTTTTTTATTGTGACGTTTTTGCAGTTTTCTCTTTTTTGTTGATTTTTTAGTTCAGGTGATTTTTTTCTATTTTGTTTTGGCGCTGTTTTTTTAACGTTTTTTTTCACTTTTCACGATATTTTTAGTTTTAGCGATTTATTTTAGTTTTGGCTCTTTTTTCCAGCCTTGACACTTTTTCGGTTTTGAGGATTTTTTCGGTTTTTGCTGATTTTTCAGTTTAAGCGATTTTTTTTTTGTTTTGGCACTTTTTTGTGATTTTTTTCCAATTTTGAAAATTTTGTTCTTTTTTAACGATATTTTTAGTTGTAGCGATTTTTTATGTTTTAGCTTTTTTGTTGTTTTACGACTTTTTATCGGTTTTTGGCGTTTTTTTAAGTTTTTCGATGATCTTTTTAGTTTTGGTGATTTTTTCTTTCGTTTTAGTGATTTTTTAAATATTTTTGCTGTTTTTCTTTTAAGCGCATTTTTCATTTTGGCGATTTTTCGTTTTGACATTTTTTTTATTATGGAATTTTTTTGTTTTAGCGTTTTTGAAAATTTTCAAGAGTTTACCTCTTACGGTGTCCAAGATATAGCCAATTATCTAAATTACATAGTCAAAATTACATTAACTAATAGAATACCCTTTCATTTTTATTGTTTTAAATATCGGTGTTAATTGGTGCAGTCTATTCTACAGACTGCACCAATTAACACTAACTTTCAAAATTTAAAGTGTCTATATATAGTAAGTGTCTGTATATTACATTAGCATTTCAACATATTTCGTTGCTCGCTTTAGAAGACCCTTTAATTTTGCGCTGTCATATATTTGTTGTTGTAGCGGCCAAAGTTTTATATATTCTGCGAAAATTTAAGGTCCGCAGCTCTTACGGTTCCCGAGAAAACAGCCTGTGACAGACAGACAGACAGACAGACAGACAGATAGACGGACAGCGAAGCGAAAATAATAGTGGTCATTTACACTTTTGGTGTTCGGAACTCTAAAAAAAGAAAATGTAAATAAGTACTTTTTAAAAAGTTTCATGTCCTGTCATGACCTGTCTGTCATGTCATCTCTATTCATTTCATGTCATGTCATATCATGGCATGTCATCTCAAGTCATTTCATGTCATGTCATATCATGGCATGTCAAGTCATGCCATGTCATTTCGTGTCATGTCATGTCATGTGATGTCAAGTCATATCATATCACGTCATGTCATATCGTATCATATCATGTCATGTAATGTCATGTCATGTCATGTCATATCATGTCATGTCATGTCATTTCATTTCATTTCATGTAATGTCATGTCATGTCATGTCAAGTCATGTCATGTCATTTCATTTCATTTCATTTCATTTAATTTCATTTCATTTCATTTCATTTCATTTCATTTCATGTCATTTCATTTCATTTCATTTCATTTCATTTCATTTCCTTTCATTTCATTTCATTTCATTTCATTTCATTTCATTTCATTTCATGTCATGTCATGTCATGTCATGTCATGTCATGTCATATCATGTCATGTCATGTCCTGCCATGTCACGCTGTCATGTTATGTCTTGTCTTGTCATGCTATGTGAACATGACTTAACATAACATATAGTTTTATTTAAATTTTTTTTATTTGTTTTTTTTTTTAGCGTAAATAAATCGTGAGGAACTACGTTTCTACCCGGTGTCCCTCTATTTTGTCAAATATACTTTTGTATTACAAAGCTATTGTACAATTTAGAAACTCTGTCTCTAAAGTTTATCTTTATTTGTTTTATTTCTTTTTGTTAAATGTGTCAATTACTTTATTTACTTTTTCATTCTCCTTATTTTTTATATATAAATTTTATACATAAACATTTGCTCGTATTTATACAAATATTTCAACCTGTTTAATTTTTTCGTATTCACGTTTTGTAGTTGCTGGTTTTTAAGATAAACCCATGATTTATTTAATTGAAATTTAATTTTTTCTTAAATAAATATTCTAACAGTAGCCAATATGTCTTCTATAAAGCTAGAAAAAAACTAAACTAAACAAATATTAAACACAAAGTGTAGGAATTACTTAATTAAATATTATTTATGTTATTTAAAGATAAAATTAATTTAACTAAATAAATCTTAAAGACATAAATTATTTAAGACACCAATGAGAAGATCGTGATATAGTAGCAAACTATAAAGTGACTTTTAAACTGAAATAAAATTTTTCGTTTAACTTTCAAATTTGCTATTAAGGCAAAAATGTGCTGAAATTTTAAAAGCTGTTCTATGTTTTAAGCAGTAACAAAAAAAAACGGACATAGAAAAAAATTAATAGTACAAAGAAGAAAATTTTATACTATATCTAAAAGCACAAACTAAAATAATATAAACTTCTATTTTTTGCGTAGGATACAATTTTGCAGATTAAAATTAATATGTTCAAAGTTGTCACTTTAAACACCATTTTGGAGTAAATTATTGGTGAAAGTTTTCTTTTTTACATCAAAACAATAAATTTATAAATGAGCATTTATCTTATTAAGAAAGAAAATGCAAACTAATGCTTTGGATAAAATACTCCAAGATATTCTATTAAAAAAACGCAGGTCACGGCGAATAGTGCCAAAAAATAGAAAAATATAATGCAGCGTTAGCGAAACTAATTTTAAAGAACTTCTTAGTTTTAAATTTTCTGACGCCAACAGAGAATGCTAAAGTCATAGACTATTAGGTGAGAATTACTGAACCACATTGTAAGTTCTAAGTCGGTGGCCTGCAATAATGTCCAACGAAATAACGTCCTTGAATATTATTTAAACTTCAAAAAATAAATAATGCCTAGACGTTCTCAAATACGTCCGAACCAACCAAGAGTACAAGCAGGCGCGGATACAGGGGGGAGAAAAGGTGATATTCCCCCCCCCCCTAACGAATAAATTTCTATAGAGTTTCTAAAAGAAGTTTTGAAAAGCTGTATGTTTTACTTAGAAGTTCCCCCTCCCAAAAGCTTCAGCTGGATCCGCGCCTGAGTGCAGGCGACCTTCTTCCAAGTGTTAGGAGTTGCTTGGTCCTAATTCTACTAAGGTAGTTCAAAATAATCTTAGATATTCTAAAAGTGGTAATTGGGCACTGCACGAGTGTCCTTCACCCTTAGCGCCCACTCCTTAGCCTAATGTTATTCCGACAAATCCTTTTCAATCTTCGGTTATGGCATAAATCTCCGCCTGGAATAAGGTAGAGGCTTCGGTTAACCTAAGAGAGACCAAAAGGTCTCCAGAGATTTTCAGAGTACACTCAAATGCAGTACTAGCGTTCTTTTCCCGTCCGTAAAGAACAATACTCCATTATCTCGACTTACACAATTTCCCTTCAAGTCGTCCCAATTCGGTATATCGACTAAGAAGGTTTTGTGAAAGTTCATGATAGGAGCCATGTAGTTCGTTTGTCTCTCCAGGACTTGCATTCCTACCTTTCATAGACTCGTGCCATTTTCAATACAGTCACGCTTATATCGCTTGACTCTCTGAGTCTAACGGCAGACCTAGCATATATGTATTTGATATAAACATGAAGAAGAATTAGGATGGAGTATTATCTCTAGACTAGCCTGAGGATTAGGAGACATATTATCCTTTGCAAGAGTAGATATTTCTCTACGCTGGGCAAGGGTAGAGAGATATGTACTCTTACCCCCTACTCTCCGCCACACAATCTATCCGTAAGTGAGAATTGTCGGATCAGTGTCACATACAACCAATGTAGGTTAAACGACTTAAGCCCACATCTTTTCTCATACGTTGTTTTACACACATAGAATGCGGGTAGAGCTTTCTTTAATTCGTTACTGTTATTGCGTTAATTCTCATTCATTTTCTTAGAGTCTTTATATAAACATTCAGAGTTAAACACATTTAACAAAGTGAAATTTCATTAATGCTTAATGGATGGTGACTCAGACAAAAATTTTGTTTGATATATTTAAAAAAATCCAGTAAATATTTTTGTTTGATTGTGTAAAAACTATGTTGTTTAGTATTTGTAAGTATTTTTAGACAAATTGTTTTATAAATTCAGACAAAAATAGTGTTTGATATATTACAGCAAATCCAGTAAATGTTTTTGTTTGATTCAGTATATTATATTGTTTAGAATTTGTAAATATTTTTAGATAAATTGTTCTATAGATTTATACAATTTGCTTACTGAAAAAAAACGTTCTTTTCTTAAATGAAATCTTTGAGATATTTTTGTCTATATTTACAAATTTGTTTGTAGGTCCGTTCTAGATAAAATAGTTACTAATTCATTGAATTTCCTTACTTAAAATGAAATTTAGTTTTTTCTGTGTGCTCTCTATTTGTTAAATAAGCTTCGGTATTCTCACAACAACTTGTTCGTAAATTTGGAAAAGAAGGTGGAATTATTTTTCTCTTGACAGATAAAATTGAATTAAAAACGAACAGAGTTCGAGCAATACAGCGAACTAAATGTGCTTCAATAGTCTTGCTTGAAGTCAACATTTTCCAAATACTTGTAGCAAATAATTTTTTCTTTCACAAATTTTTAGGAAAATATTATTTTCAGAAAAATTAGTCAAGATCGATATTCCAAGGAACAAGAAAATGTATGTTGAAAATTGAATTGATATTAATTTTTTCCTTGTTCCTTGGAATATCCATCATGTTTAACTCTTTCTAAACATAATGTTATGAACCTTAGCTTATATACTGACTTTGGATTATTGACGAAACAAAATAGTTTGAAGGTGTCATAATAATTTTTTTTTCATTTTGTTGCATAGAGTTATTACAACATCATAAAGCTAAACTTTAATAATGATCACCTTTTAACACCATTAATTTGTCATTTACAACAAAATGAAATATGTACGAATGTTAACAAATTTGATGTGAATTTCCACGAAAATAAAAACTAAACCAAATGACCACATTGCAGTAATATTTAACTGGATTTCGCCACCACAAGCTCAAACCTTTATTAAAAGTTTATTAAAGTTGGTCTTTTTGTTACCTTTTGTTTTTAATTTGTTGAATGACAAAAATAGTCTGATGTAAACTAGACTAAAGAGTCAAGGTAAGACATTAAATTAAAACAATTACCGAAAAGCTATAATAAGAATTATAACACAAAAATTTAAGTTGGGTTTTGAAAAGAAATTATTTGAAAATTATAACGATTAAAATAAAATAACAACGGAAACAAAAATTAATGCATTATAACAACTGTGTCGAATTTCAAATACTCTACAAGAGATGAATTGTTTAATGGAATTAATTCAGAGTGGTTTTCAAAAAATTAGAAGAAAAAAATGTGGAATAAATTTTAGGCCGTGCAATTTTTATTTAAATATTTGGAACTTTTTTAGGCTCTCATTTTTGTAAAACAAAACCTGTCTAAGCGTTCGAAATTTGTGTGGGAATATATTTAATTTGGTAAAATTATTCAATATTCTTCATTTGAAACGATTCGGTTTTCATATTGAGGCTGCTATTTAATTTACTGTAAATTGAAAATGTTTAGCTTTGAAAGACTTTGTAGTTTTGCCTCAGACAGCATAAAAAAATGGTTTGCTTGATTGATTCAGTAGCGAACGACTTGTTGTTCAATCCAGGATATAGTCTTGTTCAAAACTTTACCACCCAAAAATATAATTTGATTAACTAAAGGCCTAATTTTAAAAACTAAACATTTAGAAACGTTTGGTATGACAAATACTTTTAAAAATGAGTTCCTTATACCTGAAAATTATGGAAACAAATATAAATATACATATATGTATTTTTTTTTTTCTAATGTAACAAACAGCATGAAAAACTCATTCATCACAACTGTATGCAAGAAAATTAAAAAACTTTTAAACAGTCACTAAATTTTTAAGTCATTATTCATTACACAAATTACAGAATAGTATATACAGACAACAACAACAACAACAACAACAACAAAAGACAAAACTTATTTAATATTCTTAGCTTCATTGCTACCGCGCTAAAGTTGGCCGTATGCTAAACGTTGCTGTGACAAAATAATTTATTTTTAAATACTAAAAATGGATTGTTGACATTAAAATTTATGGACTTAAACTGAATGTCATGTATTTCCTAGTAAAGATAAAATATAATATTCGAAAATAAAGCACCAGAGCTAAAGAGAGAACATTTTTGTCTATAAAGAATAGTCGCTAAACAAAAGACTTAAGCAAAAAACTTGATATGAAAAATGTAAAAATTTGCGGGAAGTATTTTTGCAAAAATGGCGACAGGGAATAATTACACAAGAAGTAGATTAGAGTTCTATCTCCACTCTTATTGAACCTTGTCTTAAATAAAATCCTTTTCCCAGCAAAAATTACTGGTTCGGCCGAAGCAGGTTTATAAGCGAGAGAAGCTGGTTTTGTTGTTGCTACTGCTTCGAAAAGCGCTTCGAACATGCATGATTTTTGTTGGCGATGTCCCAGTTTGGAGCTCTTTGTTTTGATTTTAAAAAAACAGCGCTTCTTTCGAAGCATGAAAAATGCTCTAAAATCATGTCTCTTCGTCTTATTGCATCATTCAGTCATTCATACTTTAAATGGGTTTTGAGTTTTTAAATGTGTTAGTAGTGTTTATTTGAAACAATGCGTGCGACAATTCTTTAGAATCTATACTGTTGAAAGTCTTGTAACTTTTTCAAATCTTATGATATTAAGCTCAAAAATACAAAGAAATAATGTCCTTAAATGTTTTTCAATATCTCTTATAGTTTAGCAGAATTTGACTTTAGAGAAAAAAAATTTTTTCGTCTTGACTTTTTTAGGGTTCCGTATACCAAACGTGTAAAGGAACCCTATAGTTTTCGCTACGCTGTCCGTCTGTATGTCTTTCTTTCTGTCACAGGCTGTTTTCTCGGGAACCGTAAGAGCTATGGAAGTGAAATTTTCACAGAATATGTAAAACTTTGGCCGCTACAACAACAAATGTATGCCAGTTAAAAATTAAATGACAAATGTTGAAATACTAATGTAATAAATAGACACTTTAAATTTTTAAAGTTATTGTTAATACCGATATTTAAAACAATAAAGCTTAAAGGGTGTTCTATCAGTTAATGTAATTTTGACTATGTAATTTAGAAAATTTGCTGTATTCGTAAGAGGAAAAATCTTCAAATTTTGAAAACGGTGACATAAAAATTCCAAAAATTCCAAAAACGAAAAATCGCCAAAATGAAAAAAGTGCTTAAATAAACAAAACAGCAAAATTAAAAAATCGCTAAGACTCAAAAAATAACCAAAACTAAAAAAATCGCTAAGAAACTAAAAATACGAAAAAAACTAAAAAAGTCGTCAAAACAAAAAAAGCACTAAAACCTAAAAAAAGTCGCTAAAACTAAAAATATCGTCAAGAAACGAAAAAAAAAATTGCCAAAAATGGAAAAAAATCATTAAAACCAAAAAATCTTCAAAACAAAAAAAATTTTGACTTAGATGTACACAGAAAAAAAATTTGTAAATACAATTAATTTTTTTTATATCAATTAAATAATTAATTGATTTTGAACCTACAACGATTTTTGTAAATACAGAAATTGTATGTTAAAGGAAACTCAGAAAAAAAAATTTTTAATTTTTTTGTTGATTTGAAATTTATTTCAATTAAAATTATTGTTATATCAACAATGTGAATTGTTAATTTTCCGAGCAAATTTTAACTATCATAATTTTTGTATTAACAAAATTTTTTTATACAATCACAATCGTCGAAGCGACTTTTTGCTTGTCTGCGAAAAACACTAAATATCTTTGGGCGGAGTCGAACCGGCGATCTCTGGACTAATAGACTAACGTTCTTATCTCTCAGCTACAGAGCAATTTGTTATTAAATACGCAAATTATGAATACATACAAAACGTGATTTGCTTTGTTTCATCTAAGTGTGTGCATTTATTTGTTATATCAACAATTATGATTGTTAATTTTTTCCACAATACATAAAAAAAATTTTGGTTAGTTCAGTTTGTAGAAAAAAAGTTTCTGCGTTTGTCGTATCAACAACTCAATTTGTTATATTAACAAAATATATGTTTGAATTGAAATTACATATTAACAATTGAAATTTTTAGTTGCTGTTTGATGATATTTTTTTCTGTGTATTGTGAAAAAAATCCCTTCATACTCCTTTCACATAAAGTTACAAAGAAAATGAGCCATATTTAATTGAAATCGACAACAAACTGACAGTGACATACTCACATACACAAAGAGTGTTAGTGTTTTATGGCAATCACATAAACTCGAACGTTTTGGCAAGATAACAGCTCAAGATATTTTACTAATAAAACACAGAGTCTGAAGTTTATTTATTAATCGTATTTATTATAACTCCCTCACACAATTTACACTTGCCTTGATTAAAATTTTAGCAAATTTATTTTATATCTTTTATATTTTATGAGGCTCCTCTTAGTCTAATCGAAAAATCATTTGAAATGATGTCATATGTAAATCATCTGCACCTATTGTTGAACTCCATAAAACTCAGTGTTTAACACACTTGATGAGTGTGAGTGTGTCTTTTGATTTCAATTTATAAATTTTAAGTTGTATTTTTTTCTTATTCTCTTGCACATCAGTTAATGAACATTAATCTACGCCCAAATAGGATTTTATTGCCATTCATGTTCATGTTTGTGTTTATAGATTCTTTAAAACTTTTTGTCAAAAAACTTTTGTTGATTGTTGTCATTTTTGGGGATCGTATTGCATAAAACAATGTTGTGAATTTTCGTTTTTTAATAAATTTTTTATAAATCTTTTTTAATACATTTTGTCTAGACTTGTGTGTGAGTTTTTGATGTTAATAGAAATTTATTTTATGAAACGCGTGTTGTACCCACACAATTAATTAGAGATATTAGATAGAAATATTTAATTGAATTTTATGTATGGGATTGAGTTTTGTTTTTGTTGTTTTTTTAAGTAGAGAAAATCTTTTCAAAGAAATTGAAATTGGCAGGTCTTTAATCTTTGGGATGTGTTTTTAAGATGACAATATTAATTAAAAATATTAAAATAGTTTCCTCCAACGCCCACTATTAATGTCAAATTTAATTACTTGTTTGTGTTTAACAATTTTGTAGAATAAAATAATGGGTTTTGCTTCAATGAGTCGGTCTTCGTCAGGTTTGCATTTGAATGCACGAGTACGTTCGAAAAGTAAAAAATGATTTATAGCGCAAGAAAAATCTGATGTTCATATGTAGCGTGCTAGTCCATCAGTCAAGAAATTTCTGGTTCGATTCCCACCAATGATTCTGGTGCGGAGCTCAAAGGTGTTTTTTACTATAATCGGTATATTAGGTTGTACTTAAGGAGCATACATCAATCTAACTTTCATAAAGGGTATACAAATATACTGATACAGCTTAGTTGTCAATTGAAATTAACTTAACTGAGAACAATAAAACGATTTATTAGAAGTCATTAAGACAACACAACAAATAATATGTAGAGAATTTTTTTCTTGCCGAATTCATAGAATTTAAATTTCTTTTTGGTCTGACAAGTATAAAGCGCAAATATACTTAAGTATTTATATGTTTATGATTACTGTTAATAAACTCATGTGATTCTTAAAATGGGTTTCTTTGAAATTGCCACAATATGTCTACATACGCATGATGTATTTCATTTTAATTTGGCCAAAAATCATTAACCAGTACAATAAATGTTTATGTTAAGTTAATTTGCTGCCACCTAATATGGCACATAATAAAAGTTCTTTTAAATGTAAAAAAAAGTCTATCATTTAGATTATGAGATTTATAAGGAAATTCAAAGCAACGGGAGTCTCAAATTAACACATTAAATAATTTATAACTCTTGTCAGAAATTAAAGAAATGATCTTAAAAATTTATTTTTTTGTTTTAATTATTCGAATTGATTACCCAATAAAACCTAAAAAAATGGTGAATTTAATAAAACACGAATACATGTGCGAGCTTAATTGATGCAAAAGAAATAGGGATTGGCATATTTTGCATAATTTTTAAACCATAATGTTAATTATATTGTAAGTGGATGGGCTGCTTTATGGTTTTTTTCTCTAATAATAATAAAATATTTAAAAAAAAAATATGTTCATATTATTTTAGTTTTGGTACTTTGTTCGTAGGTAAATGCATATTTTTGCTCATATTTTTCATTTTAAGTGCATTTGTTAAGGGCTTAAGAATCAATTTTTAATTGATGATAAGTGTACATCAATGCAATGTCATTTTTTTTAAATTTCTTAAAATGCGTTTAAACACAAAAATAAAACAATAACATTTGTGTTAAAATACAAATTACAAACATTATACTTATTTCTTTTATACATATTTTATACTTTAATAATATATAATAAGTGACATCGTATTGACGTCATTTCCGTCATAGCATTGATTATACTTAAACTATCACAAAATTCTATGATGACGTTTGTCATCAAATTGATGACTATTTTCTTTTTATGGATGACATTTGTCATAGCATTGATATTAGAATTCTGATGATAGGGCGTCACCAATGCGATGATACATTTTTATATGAGTGTAGTCATTAAAGGGAAAACTATAGACTGTCAACATCGCCACGATTTCTGAAAAAACCTCCACACATACGGGATCTTCGATGTTTTCAGAAGAAATTTTTTTATCGTAAAAATCAAATTTTCTTTAGAATGTTATTTAATGTTATCGATAACATAAATTATTCTGTAATAAAATTTTTGAATATTATTGATAACAGCGATTTTACCATAGAAAAATATTTAATGTTATCGATATTAGCAGAAACCCTTTAGTGGCTAATGGCATTCTAAAGTCAACATTGACCCCATTTTTTGTATATGCTAGCGATATATATATATATATATATATATATATATATATATATATATATATATATATATATATATATATATATATATATATATATATATATATATATATATATATATATATATATATATATATATATATATATATATATATATATATATATATATATATATATATATATATATATATATATATATATATATATATATATATATATATATATATATATATATATATATATATATATATATATATTTCCAGAAGAACTTTTTTATCGTAAAAATCTAATTTCTTTGAAATATTTCTTTATGTTATCGATAACATAAACCATTCTGCAAAAGAATTTTTAGGTATTACCGATAACATCGAATTGTCCCTAGCAAAATGTTTAATGTTATCGATATTAGCAGAAACACTTTGGTGGCTGGATTTCCACAGGCTTTCAACTTCGTCACGCTTTAAACAAAACCCCGCACAAGCGGGATCATCTAAAGAATAATTTCTATATGCTATCGAACTGAATTTGTTATCGTAAAAATTAAAATTTTCGTTAACATAAAGCATTACGCAAAAGGCTTTTTGGATATTACCGATAACATCGAATTTTCCATAGAACAAATTTTTAATATTTAATTTTATATTAGATGTTATCAGAAACACTTTAATGGCTTGCGATGGTATAGGTAGTTTTTTAAAACTTTGTCTTGTCAACGCAATAGCCGTGGGAGTATTTTATTCTTATTTTGAGGGATGGCGAAGACTATAGGGCTCTAAAAAAAATTTAATTGTATCGATAACATCGAAAGATTTTCTATAGAAAATATAATATTTCCGATAGCATCCAATATTTGTTAATAAAGTTGTGATAATATCGATAATAAGCAAATCTTGTCTATAGACAATTTGTAGATATCGATAACTACAAAAAAAATTTATTAAAAGCTAATGCAAACTTTAACTTGGTGGAATTTGCTCTACACAATCCTTAAATTTTAACAATAATCAACATTTTTCGATGTTTAATTTATGAATGTTATCGAAAACACCAAAACTTTTAGACAGTTCTTAAAAATTATCGATAACATCAAATTTTCTATATAGAAATTTTGGATGAAATCGATAACTCTAAATATAGCATATATATTATTTGGATTTTATCCATAACATCAAATTTTCTATAATAGTCAATTTTAGGATTCTATCGATAACACCAAATTTCCTATATAACATATTTTATGCTGTCGATAACTTTATATATTTTATAAAAAATAGTTCCATGTTATCGATAATATTAAATATTCTATAGCTAAATTACATATATTATCGATGATATAAGATTTTCTAGTGTATTTCTTATATGTTATCGATAACTTTAAATTGTCTTGTATCGATAGCAAAACTTTTATATAGAATTTTAAGACATAATCGATAACATAAAATTTTCTACATAAAAGTTTTGTATGCTATCGATAACTCTAAATACTATATAAACATTTTTCGATGTTATCGATAACATCAAATTTTCTATAGCCAAATTTAAGAAATTATCGACATTTTTATTTGCTGTCTATAACTTTTAGCATTTCATACATATATTTTCGATGACAGAAAATTTTCTACATAACCTTTTTGTATGTTATCAATAACTTTAAATCTACCACTGTCGATAAAACATCTTTTTATATCGATAGCAAATGTCTATGGGCGTTATCGATTACATTAAATTTTTTACATAACATTTTTGTTTGCAAACGATAACCGTAAATATTTCGTATAGAAGTTTTTTATGTTATCGATAACATAAAATTTGTTATAGCCAATTTTAAGATATTATCGTTAACATGAAACTTCCTGTGTACTATTTTTGCATGCTATCAATAACTTTAAGTCGCTTATACACAATTTTTCGATGTTATCGATAACATTAAATTCTTCTACAGCGAACTTCTATATAACTTTTTTGAAGTTTGATATAACCTTTTTGTAAGTCATCGTTAACTTTAAATCTTCTAGAGGCAATTTTTGGATGTTGTCGATTAACATATTATTACGTTTAACATTATTAAACGCAAATTCCAACGAACGATAACGTTCGATGTCGTGGGATAGGTTGTTAGGCTGCTAGTTTTGTATAATATCATTAAAAGAATATTATTGATTGAGTGATTTCATCACTTAATACGAACAAAGTTCTAAAATATAGATTGCAGTTAATGTGTTCGGACAGGATATGGCAAAACAAAGGACTTAAGCAATAATACCTTTTAATTGATTTATATTTTCGTTTTCTTTTCTAAATATTTATATACAACTCCGTATATCCACGCCACAGTTTTTTAATATTTTTAACAGCATATAAATAATTTTTAAAATGCTTAAAAAATTAATATTTTCTTGACATCACGTATGTTATGATTATGCATTTATTAATTCTAATCTATTCTCATAAATCGAAAACACACAAAAGTCTTAATAACCAAAAAAAGAAGGCAGAGTGCCAAAATTAATCTTGATAAATCTTCAAAAGTTACCGATTATTTTAATTACATATTTCCACTACGTACCCGGTAAGATAATAGCTGTCGGTCACATAATATATTACGATTCAAAATTTGAGATAAGCAATAAATGTTGAAGTTATAAAAAATTATGGCACACAATAACTTTTAGAAATGTTTTAATAACAAAAATAAAATATTCTAGCTAAGAACATCATTTAAGATTAATTCTAATATTTTGACATTTAAACATTAATTTAAGAGAGTGAAGTTTTAGTCAAATAAATTTAAGTAGCTGAAGAACGGAGTTCAGAATTTTAAAATGTACTTTTTTTTGGTTTAATGATTTTTTTACATTTGAAACTAAAAAAATTACTGTTTATTTAAACCATTCTCATTTTTTTCACATAGAAACAATAATATTTTGGTTAAAGTACCAAAACAATAGTATGTACGTACTTCTAATTTTATGTTGTTTAAGTTTTGTGTGCTGAGAGAATAAGAGCAAGAAACAAATTTGCAATTACGCAAAAACTTGAGATTTTTCTCAAATGAGTTTATTCACCTCTTGGTGTTATAAATGTTTGAAATTTCGAAATAGTTTTTGGCTATTGGTGGTTACAATGTCTTTTGACTTCATAATAAGCTTTAACATTAAATAATATAGAAATCATATCCCAACAATATGTTTGGAGCTTATTTTAGAATTTTTGGTTTTAAAAGGAATATAGATCACAAAAATCATTATAGGAATCACTTTTAGAACGCGTTGGGTGAAACAATCAGCCATGTCACAGATTCCGTTCGGATTGGTTTTGACTCCATAGTTTTCATTCCGAAAAAGTAAATTTTTGGTGCTTTAGATTCCGTTTATTTTGTATTTCGTTTTTAAAATTATAAAGTTTTTATACCTTGAGGCGTTTGTTTACTCTTGTTTTTAGATGCAACGCTCACATTAAGCTTTTTATTGACATGTAAAGCTCATGACCAAATATTTATTTGACGCTCCTAAAAGTATGCACGTTTTTTAATATTTACTGCAAATGAAGTCTGTAGAAAAGTGTTTTTCAATTCCACTTTGAAATTTAAAAGTGGTTTGATTACGAAGAAAATTTTCGTTTTTCGTTTTCTGAAGAAGCAACTTACGGAATTGAAACCACTTCCGATCGGAATGGTATTCTGTGACATGGCTGAATATTATAGTCTGCATAATTTTTGTAGAGGTTTTATGTCATTTTAGTTTGGTAGAACTTATAGAGCGTTAGCTGACAAAAAGGTATAAGGAGTAAAATCCAAATTTTATAGTAGAAAAATTTTCTTAATTAACTTTGCATTAAAGGAAACTTCATAATGATCACGAAAACCTACGCTCAGGAAATAATAACGAATACTTTTTTCCTTTTCTAAATGAAACGCTACGAACTTTAGCCTAATAAACAATTTGGATTCATTCACAAGCAAATACGATGGAAATAATCATATTAATAAGCAATTAGCTATTGGCTTGAGCTTTTCACATGTGTACATGTTCATACCCAGCAAAAACTTTGCTTACTGGTAGGCAAAAAAGTTTATGAGGATTTAAGTCGTAACTACTTACAATTTGACTCGATAACTACTTATTTTTGTTTGAGAAGTTCAAAAAATAAGGGGTACCCCTTACAAATGTCTTACAAATGTATTTACATTATCACAGCAATTAACTAGTTACTCTTTGGCTTACTTGAAGCTAAAATATAAGCAGTCAAATAAACGAATTAATTTATTTATTTATGGATTTAAAAAAAATTTTACCCAGTTCGGATACGAACCTGTGCTGGTTCAGATTTGAAGACAAGTACTTTACCCACTCAGCTATTGTTGACTTATAAGCTTAAGCGACAAAAAATATTTTTCATATACAAACACATGTTGACTTAAAAAATGACTGTCTACTTATTTTATTAATACATATCACCAAATTATAGCTACGTTCAGATAATAAGAAAAATACGTACTAATTTTATTAAAAACTTGGTGGTAGCTCAAATTAGAAGCATACTAATAACATAAATAAGTACCACTTATTACTTTGTAATCCATTAATAAAGTACTACCGATTACAAAAATGAGAAAAGTTTTTGCTGGGTATACACTTAAGTATAAAATCAAACCAAAAAAGTTTGTCTTGAGTAGAACCAAAAATCAGAAAAATGGGAATGAAGAAAAATAAACCAATGGCAACGCTGGGAAAGTGCAGTTTAATATCAGCTTAAAAGTGATTTAATTCTCGTACTCAAATTTCACGGAAAAGTTGTATATATAAGAATTAAAATCACATTCAACAGAGCAATCTCACAAGTGGTGAAAGCAAACCACACGTTGAAAAATTAAGTTGATGTTAATGTTTCCCTTGTTCCTTGGAATATTAATCATGCCCAAATCTTTGAGATTTTCATTAGATTTTGTACGATGAAAATCAAATCCGAATCAGTCTGACTGTTAAAAAATCTTAAAGAAAATTTTCTTATACATTTTGTTTTTACACTATCACATTCCAATTAACATAACTAATTTTTAATAAAGCAAATTTTTTCTTTCTTCTTTTTCTTTATTTATGCCGGCATAGTAGCAATAAATGCTTTCAATGTACGGTTTTACATTGAGTTTCAATAAAAATTTTTATTGAAACAACATATGAGTACATTGAATCAACATATTTTTGCAAGAAATTAACAAATACTAGGTCAATGAATTTCATTCTTTAAATTTATATTTTTTCAGTGTTTTTATTGTAGTATTTTTTGCGTTATAGCGCTGCCACCATGTAAACACAAGGCACCTCCCTCTAAAAACTTTTGAAATAGATTTTTTACATATTTTTATATGAAGTTTAAAAGGAATGAGTACCAGCCAAATTGAATTCTGCATTGACATTACTCTGTTAAATTCATTTTGGTTCTTAATTTGCTTACACACATCCGCGAAGCGATTGGATTATCTGCGGAAAACTCCCAGGATCTTTGGTGGGGATCGAACTCGCGACTAACTAGGCTAGCATCGCTGCCTGATAACAGGCCTGGGTGCAAAAAAAAATTAAATTAAATCAGTCTTGATGTCCATCATACACTCTAAAACACGTTTGTTGTAAATTAGGTCGATAATAGTCGGCAACACTTTACCGATTATTATCGAACTAAAATTACACACGCATTATTTTTGAACAAAATGTTTTTATTAAAAAAAAGCGATTGGTTACGTTCAGGTTTGAACCGCGACCTCCTGACTGATAGTCTGACGTATCTATCATTCAGCCATAGCCGTATTATACTTTATGTTAAATTTTTTCCGCTTGGACTAAATATGTTTAATTTTAAAGGTTTTTTCTTTAATAAAATAACAACAAAATCGATGTAATTTTAGACAAGAATAAATTTTCAACACAATTTTAGACAATATATGATCCTAAATTTGAAGTAATGCTTTAGAGTGTGTCCATCATACACTCTAAGACACTTTTGTTGAAAATTAGGTCGATAATAGTCGGCAACACTTTACTGATTATTATCAACCTTAAATTAGACAACCATTCTCTTTGTTGATTTTTAATACAAAAATAAAATAAAAACGCCTGTGAAGCGATTGACTGTGTGCAGCTTCGAACCGTGACCTACTGGACTGATAGTCTATCCTAGCTACCATTCAGCAATAGGCGTTATCTACTTTATGTTAAATTTTTTCCACTTGGACTAAATATATTTCATTTGAAAAGATTTTCTTTATTCATTACATTTATTAAAACAAAAAGAGCCTTAAAATTTTGTTTATATTTACTTGCCAATACTTATAAAATTTATATTTAAAAACCTTTAAATACCAGAAATTAAATTAAACGTTGATGACCGAAGTAAAATATAGCGTGCTTCTATTGTTTAAATATTTTTCTGCTGTTTTTTACACAGATTGCTTAATATTCAAAATTTTAACGTTGTTCAAAAATAAATAGTTTTAACAGCAGATTTGTATATTTGAAAAAATTAGACAAATTATGTTTTTTTTGTAACAAATAACAACAAACTCGCTGAAATTTTAGACAACCAGAATTTTTCAACACAAATTTAGACAATATATGATACTAAATTTCAAATAATGTTTTAGAGTGTAGCTATCCTGTACTATCTTCATACATAATAGTCAAAACTGCCATGTTTTCAGCTACTGCTCCTACAACCCATTTTCGGTTTGGCATAGTCGTCATGGTGACATGTGTTTCAAATTCAGTTTTTGTTACGTATTTACATTTGTATGTATTTGTTATATAAAAAATATTTTATATTATATTTGAATACTTCCAATTAGACCCTCAAATGCCTTATAAGGTTTAATAAATTCTTTATCTGTTGTTTTTTTAAGGTGCAGTAAATGTTTTGTTGTCTGTTAAAGTGTCTCTTTTACAGATGATGATGACAACATAAGTGTCACAATGACACAATTGTAATTGTTTTCAAATGAAGTGCAGATTTGGCGATTAGCGGAATCACTCAGTATCTTTGCTATGATTTTTTTTTAGTTTTTGGTATTAAAGCTTCAAATGAATTTCATGGTTTTAATTGCTTAATATTTCTATTGTTTTAATAAAGTAAATAATGCATACATACATTTGTATATAAAAATATAGTAAATTTTTTTTTAATTTTAAATAACAAAAACAATACAAAAAATCTTACAATAGTATCACGTTTATCTTTGACACCAAAAATGGTAATGAAAAAAATATTCAAACGTTCAAACTGTAAAAACGGTTAAATGTGGTTTTCTTGTCTCTTGAGAAACCAGAAACATGACTTCTTTTTAATACCGAGTCTAAGAAAAAAAAAAACAAAAGAAGAAAAAATATTGTGAAAATATTTCATCACAATTGTTCAAGTTATTTGTTATAGATTTGATTTATAAAAATGATTTACTGCTCAAGTCAGGCAGATTTGATGCAAAAAATAACGAAATAAAGGAGCGGTATTTCTACAAAAAAAAAATGGAAAGGTGGAAAAGGTGGTGAGATTGAATGCCAGCAACCCGACAAGTTTCTTTTATAAAAATAAAAAATAAAAACTAAAACGATTTGGATATATTATACAGGATTGCCTCGTTGAACTAGGGAGTAGTGTAATTCTTAAAGAAATTATTATTGCACCAGCAGGCCGGTATGTTGGTTGAATAGTTTATATGTTTAACAAAAACCGGGGACCGTAAATAACAGTAATCGGTATCAATAAATTATTTTATAACAATTATTTTGCGAATTTATAATAAAAACTCCATCTAAGACAGTTATTTTTCAACGTAAAAATAAAACTAATTTTATGGAAATTGACATTATCCGTACTTACATAAATTGGCAAAAACTGTACAGTGTATTCCCGCAATACAGATAAGTGTGGAAAGAGCATTCTCTGCACTTAAATTGATATTAAGCGACCTGCGAAAAAACTTTTTTGTGGAAAAATATGTAAAATATATGTTCGTTAAATTAATTAAATAAACTACTAGACACATTATATCAGATAGACTCAATAAAAACAAAAAAATATTAAAAAAAGAAAATAAACAAAAGAAGTTTTATTTTAGATGGAAAAAATAAAAGTACTCATAAAATGAGTTTTATTTTCGGACGGGAAAATTAAACTCCTAACAAGGTAGATTGAACAGGTACCACTACAAGAACAGCTGTTTGAGTAAATTTGAGAATGTGTGCGTCACGCAGACAATAGATTTTGACACATTTCTGGGATTTTTCTATCAGCAACGGGCATGTGTTAGTAAATTTGAGAGAGCTTATGAATGTGTGCGACTCACAGATAATCGATTGGACATATTTCTGGGGTATTTCTACTAACAAAATCCGTGTGTTTTTTGGTGTTGTATTTGTTTTAGTTATGGTGGTACCTGTAATGAATATGCCTTGATGACGGCTAAGGCAATTCATGAATTCGCCTTGATGACGGCAAAATAAAACTCTCTTTTTGAGAGTTTCATCTGATCTTTTATTTTTCCGTTGGAAAATAACCATCGTTGTCAACTCAGTGCTTTTCGCACTGTTTTTAGTAATTTTTCTACTCTTCGACGCAAAAAATTTTTAAGTTAGTGCTCGGTGCTTTTTTAATCTAGTTTTTGGTGCTTTTATTTTGTGACGGTGGCACTAAACCCAAAGATTAGTTCCTTTACCAAAAAATTTTTTTCACGTGTAAAATTCTTTGTTAATATAACTATTTCCTGGACATTTTTTTTGCAGTCGTGCAGAAAAATGAAAAAAGTGGATTCATCTTTTGTCTTTTAAAAGCTTTTAAAAACCCATAAGAAAACTAATTTTTTACGTATTTCGCTTGCTTGGCAAATTTGACATACATATACATATGTATATTCTACTCTTACGTGGCGTAAAAACTATTCCGATACTTTTTATGGTTTCTTTTTATAGCCGTCTAAGCTTGGGCATCTCTGAGTAACTTTAGAGCGCATCATCGGATATTAATAAATTTGGTGTCATTCGAAAGGTTTCAGTCTCCTCTTAATAAGTAATGATTAAAAAGGACATAGCTTCCCGCTACAAGATCCTCTAAAATGCCAAAATATCCTGGAAAAGGTATTTTTAATTTTCTTTATTCTGAAAATTTTTTGTTTTTAGTGGATTTAATTTTTTTAAATTATGTCGTTTTATATCTGCTCGATTTACAGATAGGCAAGTATATAACAAATTTTAAATAAAACTAAAAAATTAAAATTTAGTGATTTTTTCCAAGAATTACGCGTTTTTTTTACTTATTTCAGTGCTTTTTTGTGGAGATTTTTAAGATTCCCCTCAGGGATACAAAAGTTGGTACAATTGTACTTTTTTTAGCACTATTTGAAGTCAAAAGTTCAATAGCACCGCAATGACTAATTTACCACTATTTAAAACATTTGGAAAGTGACGGGATTTGTTTGAATTTGGACGATTTTTCGCAATCCCAAATTTGAATGATAAACCGATTGGTTTCGGCTGTGCCATTTTCAGTGTTCTCTTGAATATTCAAGAAGAAGGAAAATCGTTCCGAATTATTAAGTCTTTAAGAAACGACAACATATTATGTCAAAGGTGTATATGAAAGATGAACTAAATAACTGATATTTAGAGAGCTTCCAGGGGAATATTATCCATTCCACAATCATCTGCAAATATGGAAAGGATATCAAAATATAATGAAAACCAAAGAGAGTTAGACTGTTTGTTTCGAATGTCTCCAATCTAATCCAAACAAAGGATTTTCTAAAGTCACCTAATTCGTGCTGCTACAATTTAGAAATTACTAAGAGTTTGTTAGCAAGAAGTATCTTCTAAATAATCCTTTTATATTCAGATCTTAACTACTTTTGTGTGAATATTGAAATTAAGCATTATCTTCCCAACATTAACTTTCAGTAGAGCCAAAACATCTGTTGGAGTAAATTTTGACGTTTTTGAGATTATGGTTGGTATCACTACTTAGGCATATTCCCCCAATTCACAAGTAGAATTGCCCCTAAATTGACCAATAAAATTACTAAAAGAGATTTTTTCCAAACTCTACATTTAGGGAGAAAGGCGACTTAGCTTCCCTCAAATGAAATGCATTGAGGAAGTTAGGATCTCCTTTTCGAAATGCTGGCTTTATATACAAGATTTCATGATTTGCTACAGTTTGCATTCGTAACCAAAACGAAAAACGGCAATGCTTGCAAAATTTTAATCTAGTTTTAGGAAATGTAGCTAGCTCAATTTCGGCCTCCGGATGATAAGGTCCCTTTTCATCCGGCTCATCACGTATAATTAGTGCAAATTTCACCTTCAATGTGCCTTTTTGTCAATTGTTAAGTTTTTACACACATCTACATGTAATTTTGAGTAAAAAATATTTAAAAATAAAAGAGAACAAGAATTTAGTACAATCGGACTGAAAAAAGTACAATTTTTCTTGGAAATTAGTACAATTTTAAAATCTCATTTCGCATCCCTGATTCCCATAGATTCTGAAAGAGAATGTCAATACGAATCTATTGGTATATGACAGTATAGGTCTCCGTTGACTAGATAGAGAGTTCTTGAGTTTACATTTTTGGTATAACTGTTATTTACGGCCCCTGACAAAAACTGCCCTGAAGAAAGCCAAGGGCCAAATGTCTCCCAGTCACCACTTTTGTCGACAAGTTTGGTGACTTTTTGGTGACGTTGTCAACGAATCGTCTACACCTTTTATTTTAGCTTTACCCTACAGGACATGTCGATAGTAAAATTGTACTGATTCACTATTGACTTTGTCACCAGTACTACTGACTAATTGTACCCAGGCAATGTTCTGTGCTATAGACATTTAACATGTGCTTGTCATTGAGATTCCACTACTGACCTTGGAACTGTTGACTTACTGTAGACTAGGTGGTTCTTATTGGACCATATGGAGACAGTGGTACCAGAGATTCACTACATGGCATTTTTAATGCCATCGTAAATCTTAATAAAGCTGTAGTTTTTAAACTAATGAAAAATGCTGGATAATAATATATAAAATATCGCATTAATTATCCAGCCAAAAAGTCATGCAAAAAGGATTTAAATCATCACTTTGACGTGTTTTGCAGGAGAAAGTACTTTAAAACAAGTTTAAGCTCATACAAAAATTACTAAAGCTACGGTCACACTTGGCAAATATTTGATGAAAAAACGTGACCAACAGGCAAACTAAAATGTTATTTCCTATTAATCCATTTTTTTTTAATATGGGTTCGCAAGTTGTTTAAAAAGAGTTTCAGTTTGCATGGGCGTGGCAATGCCTACTTTTTTAGTCCTGATGTAGTGATTTGCTACTGCAAAGTAATGCAGACGGTATGTGTTTCCTACCAACCGTAGGGCATTTACTATCTATCTACAAAACACATTATTTTCTGCGTTTTTACTCCGAATCACAAAAAAGGAGTGCTTCATTACAAATTGCCAATACAATGTTTAGTTGTTGCACTAACATGCAATTTAAATTATTTTTAATAATATGTATTTTTATTTTCACAAAAATTCATAAATTATATTAAATGACAATTTATTTAAATGTTAATATCGATGGTATCGACTACAATACAAATAATTTGCCAGCAATTGATCTCATTATTTGTGAAAAAGTTTTTATTTTGTTCAAATGCTATTTTTTCTATCTTAACAAACTTGGACTTTTGTCATATGTATATGGGCATTTTCCATAACTGTTTGATTAAGATTTATTGATTTTATTATTTAAATGATTGTTAATATTTGTATGGGTTGTTTTTTGAAATAAAATAAGGTAAAAGACGAATTATAATAAAAACCAACAACATGTTATTTTTCAGTCAGTTTCTTGGTAGGCAATTTTTTATATACTAGTTTTTAAATTATGCTAATTTTTAACGCTACTTTAATTAGTGCACTATGGATATGTTATTAAGTTGTTAAGCATGTACAATCAATTAAGCATTTCTAATAAAAACAAGTAGGCGTGTAGAATAGTATACCCTTTACCTCAGTCGGAATTAGAGATGGTCACCGCTCGCGTGATTTGCATAAATCATGCATGATCGCGCTTGAACATGCATTAACGTGAGTATAAAAGATTGTGGTGCGCTGTGCGTACATAAGCAAAGTTTTTGCGCCATTGTTTAGTGATAGACACGTTCTGATATGTAGTTTGAAGTTTTCAATATTGACTGAAAACACTGCACTATGGTTCAGACGACCGCTTTCTTTTGCCAACGCTTTTTTAGAATGAAGTTCTTTATTAGAATGAAGTTCTTTATCGTTTATGAAACTATGTAGAAACACGCCCATTCAAAGTAAATATTCTGTTTTCAAGTACATATGTACTTCTACTTAACCGAATCTTGACACACAAATTAAGCTCCGGCGTAATGTAATGTAATGTAATGTTATGACAAGAAAAGTGGACAGTGACACGCCCATTCCAAGGAATCTTTATTTTTAAATTACTTCTACTTAACCGAATTTTATCAAACTTTGCACACATATTAAGTTGCTATCAAAATGCAATATTATGTCTACAAAAGTGGGCGGTGCCACGCCCATTAAAAGAAAGTTTTCTTTTTTAATTAAAAAGTAAGAAAGTAAGTATTTTGTAATCTGATTATTTTGAACTATTTTAATCCAAAATAATTATATAGGTTAAGGTTCGTAACGTTATACTCAGAATTATGTGATCAACATTTCCAAGGAACAAGGGGAAAATCAACTTCAATTGATTTTTTAACGTACACAGCTGAACATAACAACGCTGTTTTCTGAAGACACTACAATTCCATCATCAAAGTTCATGTGTATATATCACGACGTATTAGGTATTTCTGTTGGATATGATCGCAATTCAATTCTTATACATATGTATGTATGTATGTATATACAAACTTTTCATGAAATTTTAATACGAGAATTAAATCATTTGAATTAGTGTAAATTCAAATTCAAGAATTTTTCGAAATTTAATCGAAATTTGAGGGATAACGAGTATAACAGGCCTCAGATTCGGATTCAGCACGCCAAAATACATGTAGATAGATGGGTCTGGTCAAATATACAGCCCACTTTTTTGTAATATTTTGTGTCTTTGTTTGAAAAACATGCTTTTTCTGCTAGTTGTGTCTTCCCCAGTGATGCCATTAGGATACGAAAGATACATTTTTCGTATCTTTTGATGACTTTACGTATCATGTATAATCCTGACATTTTTCGTATCTTTCGAATCTGTATCAAAATGTTTGATAACTTTTGAAATAAGCATAAGTAAGCGACAGTTTATGAATATAAATCATGTTTAAATACAAGAAAAACCCCTCCTCCTGAAAAATAAAATTTTTGTCGCTTACGATCATTTGGCGCTAAGGGGTCGATATGTTGGGAAAAAAAATTTATCTTTTTGGAAACTAAAATGTATCTTTCTCGAAATTTCACTGGCAACACTGGTCTTCCCTGCTACTTACACTACAACTTCAATATCTCGAGATTGGTATAACACATATTTAAATAATGCATTTTGGGGCCATTCACATATTCCGTAACGCTCCAGGGTGGGTTAACAATTTGTTACGGATTAGATATTTTATACTGAAATTTTTGTAAAAAGCGTTACGAAGGGGGTGGGGAATATAAAATCTCCGAAAATATCGTTACGTAATTTGTGAATAGGCCCTTAGAGCTCACAGTATAAATTTGAGAAGAAAATAAAAAAATGTTAGCTATTTTGTTCATAATATAAAAATTTTCTTCCAGAAATTCGATTTTGTTTTACTAATTTTTACCTAGCAGCTACATTTATAGCCAGGATATCTTCATTTGAGGCAAGAGCAATCAATGCTAACTATCCATCTAATAAAACACACTCTATTATTTAGTAAATCAATTATTTTCGACCACTGCCAAACAAGGACCGTAACGGTTAACACTTTTTCCAAAAAAGTCAAATAATACTGGTTATTTTTGCCCAATATTTTTTGGTAAAAAATAATAGCTATTTTTTACTATGATTTTTTGTCCAAAGCTATTTTTATCAATTTGTGGCTTATATGCGAATCCCCATAAAATTATTTCTTTTAACAAAGAAAAATAGAACTAACGTTAAGAAATTACTTACTTATTTACTCAATTCACAAATATTGCAATTTTAGATTGCTAACATAAAAATAATTTCTACTTCAATATGAGTAATATTTGCATATAATTATGATTACAAAATATATTATTTTTGACTTTTCCATTTTGGATTATATCTTCCATAACTTGCGTATATTTAAGATACATATTTCAAACCAAATCTTGTTGGCGTACAAGCGAAAATGGACTATAGGACTAATGGACTAAATAAAAAATATTTTGCAGGTATTTTACTTATAGATGACAGAAAAACTAACATTTTGTAATATATCGTTAATTCTACTGTAAGCGGTGTGGCTTATAAACGAATTATACTGTATTATATTTTGGTCAAAAATAAAAATTAAAATGTTACCGATATTTTTTTGGTCAAAAATAAAAGTTAAAATTGACCGATCAACATATAGTTAGCTTTTCTTAGACTAACTAAAAGCTAACTACAATGTAATACAGAACTGACCCAAAATTAATTCTTAATGCTAACTTTATACGACATGTATTTTACATATGACTTGTCAAATTTCCCACTGCAAAAGGTATACATGTCGTTTGAAACATATGAAACATTGTCAGATGACATTTACAGAAGCAAAGTCATAACAAAAATGTTCAATTAGAGCGTGTTCTATTTTCATCTGACAAGGCATATGACATCAGCTGTATTGAATTAACAAAAGTGCGGTTTGGCTGAAAAAACATTAAAAAGCATAGAGTGCTTTATATATTTATGAAAATTTTGCAAAAACTCAGCTGTTGTGAACACTCAGAGGTTATGTCATATGTAATTGCACATGTACGTGTGAAAGCAAAAATTATAAACCGTCTGTAAATTGACAATTTTGACAAACATGCGAAGTTACACATGTTTGGTGACAACCAACAACTTTACTCGCGTCTAACATGGAACTCATTACAAGTTTATATTAACTTTTTGCTGTTATTATTTTAAATGGTACCTTAGTTGTGATACATAGTTCGTTAACTTGTGATACATAGTTTGAACCCCCCCCCCCATCATTTTTGCAAATATACTAACTACCAGGCGACTTAAGTAGATTCAACTTTAAGTTAGTTGAAAAGTAGTGCAGAGTGGGACAATTGAATACCGACCAGGACATCGCAATCTTAAAATAGCTGGTCGTTTCCATTGGAAAGCAGTCCAAGTGTCAGCTAGCACTGGTTGCGAAATAGTCAGCATAAAGTTAATTTAAAGTTTACTCAGTTTCCGACAGGGTTTTGTCAGATATAATTATATATGTATGTACGTTTGAAAGCAAAAATTATAAATCGTTTGATAATTGACAATTTTTACATGTGGGTCGCAAAACTGACAAATCGGATGTAAAACACAAATAGTCTAAAACCACCTTAAGAGAGGAATATTTAATCAGACTAGCAGTACTGATACGTTTTGCGAGTTGGTTTTTAATTTTAGAACTTTTTTTAGCTTAGCAATAATAGTGATTTCTTTAATTTTTTTATATTTTTCAATTATTTTCTTACGAGATCTATTAATACAACGGTCGGTCTTAGGGTGGGTTTTTAATGTGAACATTACCCTGCGTTTAGACGTGCAAGTACTTGCATGCAAGTTCTGTGTATTATCAACGAAAATTTCGAAAAAATGCCCAACTGTCTTGCAAGTTGCTTGAATGTTTACACGGGCAGGTGAAAGTTCATTTTAAAAATGTCGGCGAGAGCAGAACAACTAAAAAAGTGTTTGATTTTGTTTACTTTTTAATGCAAAGTTGCCAGTAATACAAAAATATTTAATTTTAAGGGAACCAGATAACATTGAATTTTATTCGTATTTTTTCTACGATATTTATATTTTAAAACTTCATTAACTGCTTGATTTACGTATATTTAAGAAAAATAATATCAAATTAACTTTTAAATTTATTTAAAATCAGTAAAAGTACAATAACATTATATTGCAATCCAGTTAATGTGTACTAAACTGTTGATAGGGTAATACTGTTATATAACTTGTCATTTTACTTGCTGCAAGTGTCAAAAAATCACTGTCTTGTAAAATCCCTTGCAAGTGAGCTGCAAGTTGGCTGCAAGTGCGAAAAGTGTAAGTGTATTAGTAAAAAAGTAAGACTGTATTGAGTTTTTCGAACTTGCACCTGCACGTGTAAGCGCTAAGTTAGAGATTTAGTCATCCTTAATCTTTGTTTTCTGTTTTTAAGACGATAATTGACTGCTTTTATTGCCCAGCTTAAGCGGCCAACGTTGGTGGTTTAAGTTTTTCTATTGTTTCTTTTTTATTTTATCTTCTTTTTCTTTTATTTCTGCAATTTGCAAAGCCAGCTGATCAGAGATGCCATATTTTATTATTTAGTATGGCAATTTTGAGAGGTTTAAGCTTCCAGCTAAAAACGGCAAACCGAATTAGCACTCAATTAAATTTATTCTCAGATTAATTGATTATAATTTCAAACTAAGATTAAATGTTCACATTAAAAACCCACCCTTACAGTTTGCTAGATTTTTTTCCGATTAGGATGGCTTTTCTCGATTTACTAACTTAAATGTCTGGTAGCTCTATTTATTCAGAGTAGCTTTTTAAAAGGACGGTACAATTACAAAAACAATTTCGTTATAAAACTAACGGTTGTTTTGAATTTCTTCATTACACCATGGTAGAATAATATACAAGGTAGCTCTGGAACGCCAGCTGAGTAGTTTTTTATTTTCTTTTTTCATGGTACGAACTGTCAAATCTTGTGTATATATATTAAATAGCTACGTTGCACACACAATACCACACGTATGTTTGCTGCTTATGTTTTACACACATACCCCTTTATTAATGTTTGACATTTCCTACCCCAAATGTACATTTGTATTAGTTATGCGGCTACCTGTTATATTATTCTACCATGCATTACACTTTCATTTCATATTGTACATAATTGCTTAAAAATATCAATTTAATTAAACAAAATGCCAAGTGAAATTATCACCCTACAATTGGGACAATGTGGAAATCAAAGTTTGTACATACATATGTGGTGTACTTATGTATGTAGTACATAGTTTACTGATTAAATGATTGCTTCGAATTTTTAGTTGGTTTCGAATTTTGGAAGCGTTTGTGTTTGGAACATGGCATATCTCCCACAGGTCTCTTGGAAGATTTTACTAGCGACGGCTTAGATCGCAAAGATGTGTTTTTTTATCAAGCCGATGACAATCATTATATACCAAGAGCTGTGCTTTTGGACTTGGAACCACGAGTTATAAATTCTATAATGACATCGACTTACGCAAAGGTAAATTAACATAAAGTTATACGTATTGAAAATCAAGTGCACATTGGGACTAATGGCAAAAAAATGTACAAAGAGGCGGAATCTTAGTTCGTTAAAACATATGGATATGTACATACTTACATATGATGACAAATAACATATCGACCGACCCCTTAGAGCCAAATTATCGTTAGCGGCATTTATTTCCAGAACTTGGTTTATTAGTGAAATTAAAATTTAATAAACTTAGCGATAGTTTAAATTTTACAAAATATAAAATTTATTGACAACTTTTAAAATTTATTGACAACTCAAAAATGTAAGATATCTTGAAAGTTTTTAAAAGTTATAAAAAACACGGAAAATTTTAAACATATCCGCTTACGATAATTTGGTGTTGAAGGGCCCATATTGTTCTTTTAAGGCCCCTATTATGATTCACAACTCGACTAGGTTGTGTTGTCAATGCTACGACCCAACTCAACCATTTTTTTGTATTATGATTGACAACTAATTTTATTTGTCTTCGAAAAATTTTTCGAAAAAAGGTTCTTATATATACTCTCTGTTTTTTGAAACCATAGTAGCCATCTCAAAATATTTTAAATATTTTTAGTTATGGCCTTACTATTTTTTCTTGAGATTTTATGTTTTATGGATATGGCAATAATATGGGTTGACAAATGGGATAGAATGGCGCCTAAAAGTACAATTTTAAAAGTAATTAAAAGTAACACAATAGTCGAAATAAAAACCAAAACACAACTGATAAAAAACTGAGACAACTGCTTTGATGAAGTTGTATTCCATCATATGAATTTGACAACTACGACCCAACTATCAATTTAGTTGTGAATCATAATAGGGGCCTAAATTACATAATTTTCTTATAGCTTTATAATCCTGAAAACGTTTACCTCTCCAAAGATGGAGGAGGTGCTGGCAATAATTGGGCCTCCGGTTTTAGTCAGGGTAAAAAACTGCAAGAGGAAGTATTTGATATTATCGACCGTGAAGCAGAAGGCAGCGATTCTTTAGAGGGTTTTGTCGTTTGTCATTCTATAGCTGGTGGTACAGGCTCGGGTATGGGTTCATATATGCTGGAACGCTTATCGGATCGTTTTCCCAAGAAACTTTTACAAACTTATAGTGTTTTTCCAAATCAAGATGAGATAAGCGATGTTGTAGTGCAGCCTTATAATTCATTACTTACTCTGAAAAGATTAACTAATTGTGCCGATTGTGTTGTAGTTTTGGATAATACGGCATTAAATCGTATTGCTAGCGATCGTTTGCATATAGAAAATCCGACTTTTACCCAGATTAATACTTTGGTTTCGACAATAATGTCGGTAAGTACTACGACATTGCGTTATCCTTCGTATATGAATAATAATTTGATTGGTCTGACGGCACCCTTAATACCCACACCTCATTTACATTTCCTAATGACGGGCTATACCCCCCTAACCACAGACAGTGATGTATGCTATAAAGAGTTGATCTATTTTTTCAGAATCGTATTCATTTGTTTTTAAATTATCTTTTAGCCCACTTTAAACATACGCAAAACTACTTGTCTTGATGTTATGAGACGTTTACTGCAGCCTAAAAATATGATGGTCTCTTCGGGTCCTGATAAAACTAATCATCATTGTTATATTTCCATATTAAATATTATACAAGTAATAATGCTGACTTTAGACGACATTTATTTTACATTTGACTTGTCAAATTTCCCACTGCAAAAGTCATATCAAAAATTTTCAATTAGAGCATGTTCTATTTTCATCTGACAAGGCATATGACATCACCTGTATTGAATTAACAAAAGTGTGGTTTGTCTGAAAAAAACTAAAAAGCATAGAGTGCTTTATATATTTATGAAAATTGTGCAAAAACTCTTCTGTTATGTCAGATGTAATTGCACATGTAAAAGCAAAAATTATAAACCGTCTGTAAATTGACAATTTTGACAAACATGCGAAGTTACATATGTCTCATACACTTGACAAGCCATATGTAAAAAACATGTCGTGTAAAGCCAGCATAAGTTATAACTACAAAACAAATAATAGCAGTCTGTTTTAAAATCTAAATATTTTTTAGGGTGAAGTCGATCCCACACAAGTTCACAAATCTTTACAGCGTATACGTGAGCGTAAGCTGGCTCAATTTATACCTTGGGGTCCGGCTAGCATTCAAGTTGCTCTTTCACGTAGTTCTCCTTATGTCCAAAGTAATCACAAAGTTTCTGGCCTTATGATGGCGAATCACACAAGCATTAGTTCTTTGTTTAATCGGGCCTTAGCACAATATGATAAGTTGCGTAAGAGAGGAGCGTTTTTGGATCAATTTCGTCGTCAGGACATGTTTAAAGATGACTTATCGGAATTGGATAATTCGAGGGATGTTATTGATTGCTTAGCTCAAGAGTATGAAGCGGCTACACAGAGAAACTATTTGCAATGGGTGCCTAAAATTCCAGGAGAGTAAATATGTTGTTAAAGACATATTCATACATTCATTCTTACATTTGTATGTATATAAGAAATAAATATTTGTTAAATTATGAGTCTTATTAATTTTGCCATTTACAATGCTATAAAATGCTTGCCATAACTCTTTAAGTGAGATTTTAATCATTTGTTTTAATATCATCTTGCATTAAACACATTGTTGTCATCAAAAATTAATCATATTTGAATATTTTATTTTTATACGAGTTGTGCACAGTACCTATTTTCAAAATTTTAGTTTGCCGTTTTATTTTAATCTTGTCAATGATAGTATTTCATTTGGCTCATAAAATAAGCTATCTGGCAGCCTTGTTGCCTAAATACCGGTATTTTTCATTTTCACTCATATGCAACTCTGTTTCATTGTCCCCTTTATCATGACATTTCATTCGTTCAGTTGTCATTCGAGTGGTGTTTTCCATATTTTTCATTACTGCTGATAAAAACACCCAAGTGATTCATTTTGGTTTAAAAAACATTAAACCATTAGAAAATATAAAAAATAATCTACTTTAAATAGTTTATACACAGGTAACAGCAATGGCTGCTACTTTGAAACCATATCTGACTGCAGTACGCCACTCATTAACGGCCGCAATGTGCTTGCAAGACTTTGCCTCTCAAGTGGTTGAAAGACACAACAAACCAGAAGTAGAGGTATGCTCCAGTAAGGAATTGATTTTGACTCCCATCGTCATATCCCGCAATGAGAGAGAACGTGTTCTTATTGAACCTTCCATCAATTCGGTGCGTGTCAGTATTGCAGTCAAGCAGGCAGATGAAATTGAAAAGATTCTTTGCCACAAATTCACCCGTTTCATGATGCGTCGTGCAGAATCATTTATCATATTAAGACGCAAACCTATTGATGGCTATGATATAAGTTTTTTGATTACCAATTTTCATACGGAACAAATGTACAAACATAAGCTTGTAGATTTTGTCATAAGTTTTATGGAGGAAATCGATAAGGAAATAAGTGAAATGAAACTGGCAGTTAATGCTCGTGCACGTACATGTGCAGAGGAATTTTTAAAAAGATTCTAAGGTGATTCCTGATGTTGAGTATCTGAATTGCTCATAACTTAAGTATTTTTTGTTTTAAATATCGCCTGTTTTTCGTGTTTTTTTGTCTGATTCTAAGTAAAATGTTTTGTAATTTCATCGTTTTAAGTTGAACAATAAATTAAAACAGGCTTTTCGTACAACAGTTCGTATTTATTCGGATTGACGGAAAGGCGTGTAAATTATGTTTAAAATTGATATTTATTGCAGTAGTCAATTTCGCTCATTTGCTGCAACAACGCATATTCAGCCATGTCACAGATTCCGTAGGTGTCATTCCGAAAAAGTTAATTTTTGGTGATTTAGATTCTGTTTATTTTGTATTTCGATTTTACAATTATCGGCCATGTCACACATTCCGATTGTAATGGTTTTAATTCCGTACTTGCTTGCATTCCGATTGTTTTGGTTTTTCTGTCTTCAGATTCCGTTTGTTTTGTATTTCGATTTTACAATGATAAAGTTTTTATACCTTGAGGCGTTTCCTTACTCTTGTTTTTACAAGAAAGCTCATATTAAGGTTTTTTATTAAAACGAAAAGCTTATTTGAAGTATGCACGTTTTTTAGTAATTACTGCAAATGAAGCAAGTTGGACTTTGTCAATTCCAATTTAAAACGGTTTCATTACGAAAAAAGTTCCTGAAGAAGCAACTTACGGAATTGAAACCACTTCCCATCGGAATGGTATACTGTGACATGGATGTATAAGTTTTTATACCTTGAGGCGTTTGTTTACTCTTGTTTTTAGAAGCAAAGCTTACATTAAGCTTTTCATTAGCATAAAAAGCTTATGGCCAAATATTTATTTGACTCTCCTAAAAGTGTGCACGTTTTTTAGTATTTGCTGCAAATGAATTTAGTAGAAATCTGTCAACTCCACTTTGAAATTTAAAATTGGTTTGATTACGCAGAAAATTTTCGTCTTTCGTTTTCTGAAGAAGCAACTTACGAAATTGAAAACATTTCCGATCGGAATGGTATTCTGACACGGCTGATTGTATAAAAATCTCAAATATATTGTATACTCGCCTTTTGAAAGAACTATACTTTTTTTAAGTTGTGAAAAAACATTTTCTGCACAAACTAGTTTTTCATGGCGTCCTTGCAGCAAAAGAGCGACATTTACTTGCCTTAGCACCGGTCTAATTTTGTAAGAATTTCCACTTTCAATTAGAGAAAAGTAAAATAATTTTTCGTTTGGAGTTTTTATAGGTATACATTGTAATATAAATATATTTTCTTACAGATTATGGTTCTAAATGCTTGCTTCACTACGTTTTTATTCTTATCTTAATTCTTATAATTTTCTGAAGGACCATACCACAACATTAACACGGAGTTTTCATAATTTAAAATTTTTTCTACCGACTTATCATCTAACTCCGTTACATCTTCAAAATGATATTGACCTGAGCTTGTGGAAATTATAGGCAGCGAAGGATGAAAGCTTACACCATTGCAGCAATCCTGGTGTAAAGGTAACTGAAATAAGAGGAAAAAAATATTATATACTTTTTAAGATTAGAAAATTTATCATATTTGCCTCGTATTGAACATTTTTATTGTCCAAATTCCATATTCTTAATAAGCCCTCTGTGTCGCCACTGGCCAACCAGGTATCAAATGGTGTTAGATCGTAATAAATTCTTTGATTTGTGTTTACAATTCTTTGAAAAATGTGTATTGGTTCTGTATAATTACGCATGTCCCATTGTAATATTTTATTGTCTTTACGAGCTCCACTAAATAAATACCAACTTTTATCTGCAGAGGGAGAATATTTTAACCACGTAATACCACCACTATGGCCACCTAAGGTAAATAAAGTTCCCAACTTTGGAGCTCTTAAATCATAATGATTTATATGGCCCGACCAAGTTCCAGCGGTAACACAATTATCATTGTCTGTAGTTAAGCTAAAACATGAGACTGCTTTTTTAACGGGGATACTGCAACAGTCACGTCCTGGTCTTGAAATTGTTTGAAAGTAGGTTTATTTTCGAAATGACAAATCTAGGCGCACGGTAGTGCTCCAAGCCACATATTACAACTTACATGTTAGTGTCAAATATTTTAATAGTTTTCTTAAAACCCCCTATCACCTTTTGGGCGTCATTGCTAAATATTACTGATATGGCCGACTCAACTTCATCAACATCATCATAGCCACGATAAGAACATCTTAGCTCGCCAGAGAAGGCATCCCACATGTGTATGGGTTCATGCTGTCTCGTAGCAATCCAGCTACAAAATCAAAGGCTTTAAAATACTGTAAACTAGTTTGATTTTGTACAATCTTACCAACACGTTGCAGGATCTGAACTATTCATGTAAGGATACCAACAGCAATCATATACGGTACCGCCCTCCTTGACATGAACTGCTGATGTTAAATGATTTAAGTTTCTATTAGCTGGTAAAGTTTGTATGGTGTACAAATCTATAGGCAATTCCATAACATGCATGCCTAAAAAAAAATCTGTAAATGGAGGCCTATCATAAAAACCTTGTTTCTTACCATCTAAATGCACTGGTACCAACAAACAAGTACCATCTGGCGACCATAAACATCCTTTTGTAAAATTTTGTTTCTCCGCCGTTGACGGCCACAATCTTCTAGCCAATTCTACCAAGGAATTTTGAAATAGTTTGCTTTCATCTTCTAAGAAAGCCTCCGTAATTCCATTTTCTATGCGCATGGGATCATCACCGAATACCTTGTCCACAGATCCATTTTTAGGTTGCAAATGTCCAAACATATCTTTTTGTGGAGTAAAAACTGCAGGACTCAATATCATACTATCTTCCATAACTTCATCATCCTCTTCGACATGTATTACACTTTCATCATCCTCTTCAATTGGGTTAATAGATTTCTCTGCCATTTGTAATCTGTGATGTCGGCAAAGGCGCAACATAGATAACAAACTAATTCACAACAAAACTTTAATTAGCCTATGCAGAAACTAATTCAATTTAATAAACTTTGTGGCGCAAACACAGAAACGGTGCAAAATTCGGGCAAAGATCCAATCAAAGCGAATTAATACTGAAATAAATAGGTCTATGCATCTACAGTAAAAATGGCGTAATCGTAAAGATGTCAGACAAACTCCATATATAAAAAATTTTGTTTAGGTTTTTTATATATTATGTCTGACATCTTTATGATGGTAAAAAATAAACTGCTGTCGAGTTGCATTGACCTGATTATTGGATCATGATTCGGCCCAAACATTAAAGTCAGTGCTGCCATTTACAATTTTAAGAATTAAATTTGTAATTTTTTATTTTGGTCCACCTGCAAATTTTCCACTTAGCAGTTAGCCTTTTTTAAATTATATATTTGGCACTTTCTGGAATTTATTCCCAATATATATCAAATTATATGAACATGTCATAAAAAAATACTAGCACCCCGTCTAGACTAATCTAGACTAACAATAAATATGTTAACATGTATTTCAGCTAATGTCAAGACTATGTTATCTAATGTACACTTCGCACATATTTATTGCTGTCAAAATATGTCACAATAATTGCTATATAGCGCCTCGACGAGCCATAATTTTGTTCTAACATTTGTCAAACATCAGAAAAATTATAGTGATTTTTCCATATCGACTTTGACTTTTGTCAAAACAAATCAGTGGCTCGTGAAGATGCTATGGTACGTAGCGTCTTCACGAGACATTATATCAAATATTTTTCTGTAAGCAAGCGTCAAATTCAATCGCAGAGATAATTCTGTTACGTGTAGAATACAAATTAGTGTTATCGTAATGTTATAATAATTATTATGCGAGAGTTGCTGTAATATATGTAACTGTGTGTTCCCTGTTAAGGCAATAAAGCTGTTTTTAGACTATTATACAAGCTGTTCGCCTTCTGCACTAAATCACAGACGATCAAAACGATTTTTATGGTCTTATATGGTTTCATATGTGTTGACTAGAATCATTAAAATGCACTAGTGAATCTCTGGTACCAGTGCCTCCATATGGTCCCATAACAACCACCTAGTCTATAATAAGTCAACAGTTCCGATGTTAGTATTGGAATCTCAATGACAAGCACATGTTAAATGTCTATAGTACACAACATTGCCTGGGTACAATTAGTCAGTACTACTGGTGACAATGTCAATAGTGAATCAGTACAATTTTACTATCGACATTTCCTGCAGGGTATTTACAGAGTAGGAAAACAAACTCAACGAAACGTTTGCTTTCGTTTTGTTTTGTATTTTCCAATGTGTAAAACAAAAACAACGAGAATGATAGTCCCATTTAGTCACAGATTATGCAACAGAATTCTCACTTTTGACAGCTAAAAAAGGTTGTTTTTAATGTGTTATGTAGTTTTACATGCATGTTGTTGTTTTTACTAAGATTGTATGAATGAGATGGTCGATTAGAAACCACGTTAGAAAATAAGAGTTGCTTTCTCTTTTATACAATCTTCGTAATGTTGTTGTATAGTGACGGGTCTAGTTAGTTGTGTATGTCTGTCATGTTAAATGCATACATTGAAAGTTGTTGTTTAGTTTTTTTTTGCATAGAGTTTGACACTGGTTCAGTCGGCTGATGATAATTTTATCTAACAGAGCCACCTGGTATCAAATCGCCTTGGAACAACTGTGCTTATTTCAAAGATATATTTAATGCTACGATAATTAGATTTTTGACATACAGGGAGCGACAATTGTAAATGGCCGTTAAACTTAAACTATTGTTTTGAAAACATGTAATAACATTTCAAACGTATTATTAAATGAACAATAAGTTTATAGTTCCATATTTAGCAAATATTAATGAAGTTAAATAATGAAGCAAATATATTCATATTATAAATCAAAAGTAATAGTAATAATTACTGTAATTCAATAGACCTATGCTTTGGTGTAATGATTCGAAATACTAAATTCGTATTAATTAATGTTTACAATATAAAAAATATATATAATATTATAATTGAAAATGCTTACACTATGTCGGTAAAAATGAGTGCCGACTTTTACCGTTACAACTTTCGCACTTTATTGTCGAACTAAAAATTATTTTTCTCTTAGAATTAAAGAAAAGAGACAGTCTATATCATGCTTTGATAATGCTAGTGTGGCATCACTGTTCTAAGCCGTGCTGATAGGGGTTGTTACACCTGCTGGTGATGCCAAATAGTAACAAAGTTTATAATAGTGAGTTGGCAAATATCTGCATGGACTAAAAAATAACGGTTCATTTAAAATTTTGGGATATAGTTTTGTTTTCGACTGAGAATATAACATCAAAATTTGTATAGAATGCTACTCTTTGGTCTAATTGACGTTTAAAGGAATGTTGTTTATGCAAGCATATAAACTTAGGCCCGCTGGATAATAAAAGAAATTTTCACATTTTGGTAAAGTATTTTGCTAATTTTTCCTCTAGTATATATTTTAATATTAATTATATGTATATGTATTTCACAAAATACTTATTTCATTTTCTATTGTTGTATGTATGTATACATACTCAGATCCTGAAAAAATTTTTTTTCAATAAAATCCTCAAATTCGTTAAAATAACTATAAAAAATTTGATTGCAAATATGTCTAAAAACTCTGCAAATCCATTATACGACAGTGCTAGGCGATTTACATTTGGAACAATAAATGAATCGGCCTTAGGAGGACATCAAAATACAATAAATTTTCAAACGCTCACTAAACCGGATAGTCAACATATAACTGCTAACACTTGTCCACAACCTGCGGACTTGGAACCTGTTTGTAAAGAGCTGAATATATCAAATGACTTATTACCCGGCCATAGCTATCAAATACAGACGGCTCAAAAATGGTTGACATTGATAGGAAGGAATAGTAAAATACACAGGTTTCCTTTAAAAACAATTTTACCTAAGGTACAAATGACAAATCATGTACCAGCCAAGCACTTGCCTCGTGATGTTGAAGTCGATAGAAAACGGAGAATGTATAATAAGATGGATATAGTAGAGGAGCTGGCAAAGGTAGGCTTAGATGAGAAAGAGCTTTTGCCGACTGAGGAGCAATATTATATACTATCAGAAAAGGCATTTCAACATTTTCTACCCTTAAGTTTTTTTGATGATTACAATTATGATTGCCATTCCAATGAATCCTGGCTGAAATTGGGAGTAGTGGAAAATACTGGACAGTGTTTTCCTTTACCGGCTAAAGCCTATTTACCGGTCCATCAAAGTTTAATAAAATACAGATGGCAAAATGCTTCTGTAACATCTTATGATCCTTCGAAAGATAAATGGATAGCTATGGTACTAGAGGATGAGCTTGTATACGAAGTACCTAAAATACAAATTATGTTTTTGGCTGAAAATCCTTCTCAATTTGTAGAGCGTATAAAGCAGGCAGTTAAAACGCGCAATAATGCTGAAGCATCACTAAAGATGCAGGCCTTAGTGGATTGTGTTTTATGGCAGGATATATCAGCAAATAGTTTTTATCCTCATAAATTAGTGAACAAATTGATGCAGAATGTTAAGACCGACGCAAGATTCTATGATCTGTTGCGCAGAGAGATATATATACTATACGAACATTTAATGACTTGTTATGAACTCGAAAAGTTTGTGAAACTTTTTCCTAGTGAGTTTCCCGAGATTAAAGCAGACATCATTAGAAACTTCCTACCCAAAGCATATCATTCCAGCAGAAGTGAAAACGAGCGCAAAAACTTAAAAACTATGCACATTAGCATATCTAAAGGGAAAATTAAGTTGTTGAATAATACCCTTTTCTATACACCTAAAGGTATTGAGGCCATGTTAAATGTGGCTTCGGAATGCCACTATATAGAGACATTATCCATATTTTTGTGCACTTTTCTAAAACCTTTACCCTTGGCTGATTATCTAATGTCGCAACGGAAACAGTGCAATAAGGTAAGTAGTTACTTGAAAGAGAAATGGCCTATAAAAATTGCAAATGGTATAGTAACTCCACTCAGGGCTCTGGGTAAAGGATGGCTGGATATAAGCCTAGATAATTGGAAAGTCTATCAAATGTGTAAAATTTCACGATTTATATATCAAGTTAAATTTCGTATGCAAGAATCTATGCAAGTATTGCTGGAAGAATCTATAAATACGTTTACTAATTCCCTAGCAGATCCATGTCGACAGTTTCTGCCACTGGACTCACAATATCAGTGGTCAAGTGACTTTAAAATTACTGAATTCCCCTGTAATAAGCCAATATTTTCATTAGTTTTATCAGTTACCGAAGATCAAGAAGTAATTTACTCAACAAAACCTGACGAGTTTGCTCCCGCTCTTAAAGAGTTGTTTAAAAAGAGTTTAGAAGCGACCAGTGGTGTAAAACAAATCGATACCAATTGCTTATTTAATCTTAGATTTTCAAATGATTTATATTTACTCACAGTAGAGCTAATTGAAAAATTATATGTTAAGAGCAATGATCTTTTGCAGGAGTGTTATAAAAAAGCTATATATCCCTTAAGATCATATGGTCACAAATATGATAGTTTTATAGAATTCTATCTTTTACATCTAGCCAGTTATATGGATGAGTACAAGGCCGCCAAAAAACCTTCTATGCAAGTAAAGGCTGATATTTTAGAACATAAACGTTGTAAAGAAGAATTACGTGATATTCTGCCGGCCTCCATTATTATCGGGCCATTTGTAGTTGTCATTGAACCCATGAAGCAATACATGATTAGGAAACGCATCGAAATAGTTAAGTTAATTTTCGAATATTATATTGATCGTATGTACGATACAAATGAGCGTTTGTTGGAACGTTGTTCGGAAATATATCAGCAAATTAATGATCGGCCTCAAAGTATAGAACATTTATATGAAATTAAAGACTTTGCTTTAACTGTACCGGATTTGGTTGATAATTTAAAAGGCGATATTCAAATAATGTGGATTGAATATGATATGTTGGATGGTTTTTTCTATAATTTACCCGATCATCAGTTTGCCATGAAGTGGGAGGTGTATGCTTGGCCGAAAATTATACTAGATCGTTTGACAACATTAAGAGAAGAACAAAAGAATGATATAGAGGATTTCAAGAGGCTGCATATCAGTGAGTGTATTGGTTTTGAAGAACGTTTAGAATCGATAAATGACGAAATTCAGCAATTTTCTTTGCGTTTTAATCCTCAAAAAGTAACGGAAATTGCGGTAGAGGTATATATTTTTTATTATATGTATAAACGTACCCAGTAAAAAATAGAGCTTGCATATAAGCAGGTTTATAAGTAAGCGAATTATCACTTCCGCATACAAACCTACTTACAAGAGACATAATTTTTATATGGAGAATTCCAACTTGGAAGCACTACAACTTGACAAATAATTATTTTGTTCGTCACATGCTTCCAAAAATCTAAGAATTTTTTACTGGGTGCATATGTAGTAAATACATACGCAAGTACATACATAAATATGTAACTGTAATTTTTTAGATAAAAAAAACCTGGAAAATGATCAAGGACTTGCAAAACCTCGGCGAAACTTTACGTTATCGTCAACAACTTTTCGAATTGGAAGAGCTTTCTCTAGAATTTCTCAGCAGCATCATTGAAGGCTTTCTGCCATATAGAAATCTATGGTTTACTTGTCAAGATCTAGTAAAATTAGAAGAAGCAACATTAGGTAATCCACTTATTAATATTGAACTCGACGATGTTTGGAGTGCCATGGAGGTCATACGCAACTCTTTACACGAGTCATTACGTGTTTTCGAGGAAAAACCTGAAATACAAGAGGTGGCTAAACATTTTCTAAGAGTCCTCGATGATCTGATACCGAAATTTAATGCCATTAAAGATTTAAAAAACGAAAATTGGCTATTCCTACACTGGCAAGAATTAGCTGCACGTTCCGGCTTGGACATTAAGTATTCCATGGCTATGAATTTCCAATATTGTATGCGTAAAGGTATAATGGAGCATTTAGAATTAGTACATGAAATCTCGGAAAAGGCATCAAATGAAGCAGATGCTATACGCATAGCGCTTGAGGAAGAGGCAAGACGTAAGGAGGAGGATAAGCTGGCATTGTTAACGCGCAAAGCTATGAGAAAATGTCGCACAGATATTTTATAAGCAGATATTAAATGCTATTATATGTTAATTACCTGCAAAAATCTAATAAATAACCTTGTTTTTGAAGTTATGCAATAGTCGTTTTTAATTCTCGTTCGCTTTACAGGAGAATGAATAAAAACTAAAACGTAAAAAGCTTTTATAGGTGACCATAAGTCCGTTATTTTCAGCCGTACCTTACTTATTTAGAAGTTGCCTAGTAGAAAACGTTAAAACATGATTTGGAAAAAATTTACATATTCCTTTTCTATATGAAACCATTTATATTGAAAATAACGGCTTTCAACATATAAACGGAGTCAAATAATCAATATTGCTGTCATTCCAAAGTGCATGCCACTTTCAGTGCTGCAAACTTTGAAAATTAGATCCCGGCAACGTTACTGCAATTATTTTTTATATATATTTATTTAAGCAAACACAACCCGCAAAGCTTTTGGCTAATCTGTGGAAATACCCTGGGTATTTGGTGGAAATCGAACCCACGACCTATGGACAATTAGGCTAGCATCGCTACCTATCAGCCATAGGGAAAGCCTAAAAGATTTGGCAAACAATTAAGCTTCATTTACACGATCGTACGATTCATTTACAGGAAAATTTCAAAGATTTAATCAGGTTTTCTTCTGAATGAAGCATAGCGTGTTGTTGGTGCCACATTATCACACAAAAAAAATTAAAATCATATGTTTCGGAAATATTTGTGTTATTTTAAAGTACAAGTCTTACCCCTTAAAAAGTTAAGGCTTGATACAAAAATAACTCTCCAAAAATTTAACGCTCCTGCAACCACGCCTTTCCGTGCCGACTTACGGTTGAAAATTTATTCAATTACACTCATCACCCACAAGTCGAAAAATATGATAACATCATGAAAATTTCTTCTAAAAAGTTGTTGCCTGTTTCTGAGATCAACCACGATCTCATCATCAGAGGTCTTGTTATATCTTTGCAACGTGTGAGAGTGACAGAATCAAGTTGTTAAACATCAACAATTGAGGGTGCTGTTGGCTGAATAGTTAGCGCGTTTGACTACAAACTCTGAGGACTTGAGTTCAAGACTAGTTTCAGGCAAGCCAACAACATCATGCATTTTCTGATGTGAATTGCTGTGTTATTATGTTGGTTTTTGTTCTACTGTTAAAGTGATGAAAGCATAGCACTGATCACTTCGGCAGTACCGGCAGCGATTAATACTAACATTTCCTAATGCACTTCACAGCTTAAACCAATCGGTTTAAGCTTAAAAAAGTGTTGATAGTTTTACCAAACTTACTTAAACTCTTGTGGTTGCTTAAACGTTTTTCAATATTTCGTCTTTGTCTTAGTTATTTTATTACCTAAGCTTTACTTCTTGACTTTAACCTTAGCTTGGAAGTCTTCCATTAAACAGATGGAATTAAGTTCGAATAAAATATATTAACCAGAGTACGAAAAAACACAGCGCAGCGCCGCTCTTTTTGCTCTTTACGTAAAGAGCGGAGCCAATTTATTATTGCGCTTGCACCGCGCCAATATTTTCGCGCTTCGCTTTAAAAGAGCAAGCGCAAAAAGGAGCATTTTCCTTTGCGCATTTTTTGCGCTGTGCTTTATGTTTGCTCAATGCTCAAAAAGAGCCAAAAGATCATGAAATTCGCATGACGCGTTTACAGTAGTAAAAATTTTAAAAGCGCAATGAGCATTATTTCCATGGATGTTATTGGATGCTACTGTAGTTTTTTTTAAACAATTTTTTAAACACCGTATGGCTGAGTCCATAGAGGAATCTAAAAACGGATGTAGAAACAGTGGGATGACAGTACTGGTTCCAAAGTTCTGCTTGAAATGGGTCGGTAGTGCAGTTTTCATGTCCGGTTTGGGGACTTTACCGGATGTTGGGTCGGTAGTGCGCTTCACATGTCTGGTTCCGGTCTGGACCGGAAGTTGGGTCAGTAGTGCAGTTCACACTGGCAATTTAGGAGCTGGACCGGAAGATGGGTCGGTAGTACGGTTCACATTTCTGGTTCCGTTATGGACTGGACGTTGATTCGGTAGTGCAGTTCACACTTCCGGTCTAGGGGCTGGACCGGAAGTTGGGTCGGTAGTACCAGCCTAGGGACATCATATTTGTATAGTATAAAGAATAAAAAAATAAAGAAGAATGCTATAATGCTACAAATCCAAATGTCCTAAAATTTTGTCACTACGAAAGATGTATTTTGCAGCACTGAATAAACTCATACTAACCACTGTTGGTATAAAAAAGAGCATACGCAATGCGCCGCTAAATATACGCAATGCACACACAGAAAAAATTATCACCAAAAAATTTTCAAACAAAAGTTTGTCTGAAAATAAATTTAATTTTCAGTAAATGTTCTGTCCATAATCTATGAATTGTTTGTTTGACTTTTATTTAGAACGCAAACACCAAAAAAAAACAAAAACAATAAAAACTGTGCCGTAAAAAACCACCCCGATGACGATATACACACAAATAACAACAACAACAATCATAGCAAGAGGAATGCAATTGTACCAAGTTTGTTTACAAAAGATTTTTGAGTGAATCGATTAGTTAATGTCGTTGTGTTAATTCTCATTAATTTTGTTTAGAGTATTTAGATAAACGTTCAGACTTGAACACATTTAACAAAGTGAAATCTCATAAATGCTTAATGGATGATGATGAGACAAAAATTTTGTTCGATTAAGTAAACTATTTTGCTTAATAGCTGTTAGCATTTTTAGCCTAATTGTTTATTAAATTCAGACAGAAATATTGTTTGATATTTTTCAGAAAATCCAGTAAATATTTTTGTTTGAATTAGTAAATTGTTTTGTCTACAATTTGTAAATATTTTTAGACAAACTATTTTATAGATTTAAACAATTTGTTTACTAAAAAACACGTTTTTTTAAATGAATTTGTTGAGGTATTTTTGTCTATATTTACAAATTAGTTTGTAGGTCCGTTCATAGACAAAAAATTTACTATTTCATTGAATTTGTTTACAGAAAATGAAATTTAGTTTTTTCTGTGCAGAGCAAAGCGTCAGACAAAAAACTAAAATGCGCATTGCGCAAAGAGCGGCGCTAATAAAACGAAAGCGCTTGCACTGCTCACACTAATTGCTTTTTTTCCCGCTCCGCTGTTTGTTAATCGCTTGTAAGAAGTCCGCAAAGCGCAATGAGCATAAAGAGTGCGCAAATCCGAACTCTGATATTAACCACCTAAAACATAAAAATGCAATAAAAGTAGCAATAGTGCAACATTTTGGTAGAAATCTGTACCCATGTTCTGTAACTAATGTGAGAATTTTTCGATGCGAGTAAATTGTTATCATCGTGTTGAACACAGGGTGAGTAACAAAATCATTCAATTTTCTTTGTTTAGCTTAATGTACCGAAATTAGCTATTTTATAAATCACCCTGCAAAAAACGGGATGACTAATATAATTATTAAAATTTTCTCGATGCGAAAACTTCTCGCCAGTTACAGAACATGGGCACTGATGATGAATGCATATATTTGCTCAAATTATAAAGACAAAGAAAGTATCAATTTAATAAAAGAAACTTACTAATTCGAATATTATACAAAAAATTAAATTAAAATTCTTAAAAGTAAAACCGGCTGATATAGCTTTTTCATGAACATTAAAGAAACGTACGGTCATAGTGACGGGTAGCTCTAAATTCTCATTTAAAGAAAATTCCAAATCATGGCGTTCGGCCAGATGTAAGGCAGCATGGTTGATGACTTTCTGCAAAGGAATATTGTCCACCATCAAATTAGCCATATGAAATTCATATGCCAGACTTAATAAAATATTCCGACAAATGAATGTATTAGTTTCATGTAAATATTGACCGAATACGGCATCAAAGTCAGCATTGTAAACCTCCAATTGCAGCCACATATTCGAGATATTTTGAGGTTTGCCAAGCTGTGATACAAAATATGATGATAGATCTTCAATAATAAAATCTTGGCCAAATAGTTGATCATGTATACGTTCTTGGAGATTTAAACATACTTCAGTAAAGTTAATATTTGAGGGCTTCTCTTCTAAAAACGAATCATTTTCCAGCTTTATTTTACAATATTTGGCTACATTTATGCCATAACTTATGTGTTCTCTTTCCGATGTCCAGGCTTTACATTCACCATTTTCCTTAGCCAGCAAAGCTAAAGCATGAGATTCCGAATTATTAACAGCAAAGTAATTTAGAACTTGATTTTTTGTTGATAAAGCTTGACTTTTATTAAAAGGTTCATAGCGAGCTATAATCAAAGGTTTTCCCGTTAGATAACCCAAGGGACCTGATACTACTGGTGGCTTTTGAATATCTTTACATTTTCTAGTGTTAAACTCTTTCAACGTTTTATTGGAAAATTCAATTTCATAAGACAACCAATAATCATGTTTAACATAAGATAAATATTTCTCTTTTTGCAATTCCTTAAGCCATAAGTCCACTACTACCTCTTGAATATGGGTAAAATTGTGTAAAATATTCACTTTTATCTTAAACAATGAATAATTTTCTGGACTTTCATTGTCTTGTCTATTATATCGGGAGCAATTTTGTTTGTTTTCCAAACATTTATAAATTGTGATATTCCTAACGAATTGCTGTAAATGTTTATTGCTGTAAAGATCATCCGGTATGATGGGTGTGTTGAAAATTTTATATTTTTCTTCAAGTTGCAAAAAATCAAGTTGAATTTCTTTTAAATTTTCATAGGACGAAATGAGACAGGATCTTTGAGTGGATTTTAAGTGATAAATGGGTTCTTGTATACGACAAAACGGCGATTCAAAGGATGATGGAAGATCTGTAAGAGATAAATGTTTGAAATGTTGTTATTTTTACAATTAAATTGTTTGGCTATGTATTAGAATTCAAGGAATTTAAATTAGGTTCAAGTTCGTTAATTTAACATTTTTATAAAATTATTTGTATTGAGATAGACACTTTTAAGGGTCGAATTGAGCACCATGATGTTTCCAAGATCAACCACAATCTCATCATCAGATCTATTGTTATAACTTTCCACCGTGTCAGGGTATAAAGTTAAGTAAATACACATCCAATACACAGCGGGGCAGAATCAAACTATTTGAAAAATCAATCAGGTATTTATAAACGGATAGTTCTATCGGAAGAAAATTTCACACTTAACTGTTATAGCTAGTGAGTATCTCGTACAGTTAGTGAGTTTGGTTCGGTATTTCCCAGATATCGGATCCAAATATTAACCTATTTTTAAAATTTTTCTTTTGATAGTTAGAGAAGAAAATTAAAAGCGTTAAACAATCTTTTTTGATTCTGCGTATGAGTTGAAAACTAAAAATTTTTTTGTTGAATTTTCGGCAATTTCCGCCAAAAAAGGGCAATCACTCTTTTATACCTATATAAAAAATATTCTTTTGGAACATAAAACAAATTTGTACTTTTCTGAAAGGTATCTGCATAGGGATGAATCGAGGGTAAAAAATAATTGAATTTTCCCATTTAGTTGGCGCTAGGTACTTCCGAATACGACATATTTTATATTGAAATTTTGAGTTTAGTCCACATGTTTTAAAATCCCCAACTTGGATTCAAAAACAATTCCCACTTCTTAAAACCCTTATGTGTACGTATTTACATGCCAAAGTGTTAAATGGGCCTTGGACCAAATATGAACGTTACGGGCAAAATTGTAAGAAATTCCATTTTTGGGATTTCTGTGAACTTTCTTAAGAATTCTGAGGTTCTCAGAAGTAAAATTTTAGTTTTTTTCCTGCTTGTTATTGAGTACATATCGTAACTTTAATTTATAAAAGGCGTATCTAACATATAAAAAATTTTTAAGTATGAAACAAAAAGCTTAATAAAAAATATAAAAAAGCTTATGTATAGTTTTAGAACTATAAGAAATGTAGGCAAGAGTCCAGCCTACATATTTCATATTTCCTAAAATATAGATACAGCTGTGTCACAGATTCCGTTCGGATTGGTTTTGATTCCATAGTTGTCATTCCGAAAAAGTACATTTTTGGTGCTTTAGATCCCGTTTATTTTGTATTTCGTTTTTACAATGATAAAGTTTTTATACCTTGAGGCGTTTGTTTACTTTTGTTTTTAGATGCAAAGCTCACATTAACATGGAAAGCTCATAACCAAATATTTATTTGACGCTCCTAAAAGTATGCACGTTTTTTAGTATGTGCTGCAAATGAAGTCAGTAGAAAAGTGTTTTTCAACTCCACTTTGATATTTAAAAGTGGTTTCAGTACGAAGAAAATTCTCGTTTTTCGTTGTCTGAAGAAGCAGCTAACGGAATTGAAACCACTTCCGATCGGAATGGTATTCTGTAACATGGCTGATAATACTGTTTTGTCGTTTTTTTAATATTAAGTTTAATGTTACAACTTAAAATTTTTTATATGTTAGATACGCCTTTTGTAAATTAAAGTAACGATAAGAAAATTAAAATTTTGTTCTTTAACAAAATAACAATTTTAAAAGTGGTTTGGTAATTGGATCCGATATTTGAAAAATATTGGACCAAAGTTTGGAAAAATTGAGAAATTAAAATTTTTACTAACACTAAGAGATAATTGTACAACCAAACAAATTGTACAACCAAACAAATTGTACAACCAAAGCAAAAAAAAATTTGAATTCGGATGAGAAACAAAAAATGGCAAGCGCTAAAAGATTTTACGCGGAAGTGCCCTACTTTGAGACTTCATAGCTCTGCTCCTTAGCAATTTTTAGAGTTGGTATTTAAAATATAACCGGGAGTTGTTGGATATGCCCATAGGACCGATAGGACTAACGTTTAGAAATGCCTGATTTATTTCCAAAATATGTTGATTCGTTCCCCCTGTGCAACATTAAACCCATTCGCTTAAGCTTTTTACAACTGTATAGAGTTTTCCAAACTTAAATAAACTCTTTACTTAGAAGTTTTTCAATATTTGGTCGTTGTCTTAGATGTATTTATTACATGCGATTTTTCCTGGATTGAAAGCCTTCGCCTTTAGAATACGTAGGTACCTTACATTTTAAAGTTTCAGCGACTTTCAATAAATTTTGAAGCATGTTTCCGAATTAATAAATTTTTAGCGAATTTTGGCTATAGAAATGTTGGAAGTTAGCGTTTGACGTTCTTTACAGTGTTAGTGGACTTAAAACAATTTTTAGACTTTTATTTTATAAAGCAACGCTAAAAGCGACTTTTTCGAGCTTTGACCATTATTACAGTTTCAATAGTTTTTAGTTTATCTGGAGCTATTTTTTAGTTGTAGCAATTTTAGAGAAGTTTTTGGCATACTCGCGATATAAGTAAATTTTCGACCTTTTTACAGTTTTGAAAGCTTTTTCTTGCGAACTTTTCCATTCTGAAAAAATCATGACGAATCAACATAATAAAATCAAATGTATTTTAAATTACACAAAAATACAAATCGTAAGTATACAGTGATAAAACAGTGCCATACACTGATTAAATAGTGTACTATATTGATTAAACAGTGCACTACACTGATTAAACAGTCTGCTTCACTGATAAAACAGTGTAGTACAATGTATGCTACCGATAAAACAGTGTATTACACTGTATTCTAACGATAAAACAGTGTACCTCACTAAGAGACAGTGCAGTACCAATAAAACAATGTACTTCACTGATAACGCAGTGTATTACACTGAAAAGGCAGTGTACTACACCGAAATAACTATGTACACTGGAGATGATCGATATTTCTGTATCTGTGATTTAATCACTTTTACTGAAAAATCACGAGTCACAGGTATGACCAAAATTGTCAATTCACTGCTACTAGTCTTTCTTTTCTATTTGTTATATACAAAAAAATATGATATTTCATAGCGGATTTCGTTATTTGATGCAAATGGTCTTGCGAAAGTGAAAATGCAAAATATTGTCGTTTTTTTATGAAATTTTCGGTATTTTGTTGTTGGATTTCAGGCAAAAGCTACGATATTTTGCATTTGTACTTTCGCAAGACCATTTGTATGAACACAGCTAATAAAAGAATAAAGTTGCCATTTCTTGTGTTCGCTCTTATTTCTTTTCATAATTCAAAGTATATTTTAAGGCGTATTTAAATCTGGCTGGGTAAATTTCTTCAGTAGAAAGAAAAGAATAATGTTTTTGTTGTAGAGATGCATGTATGTACTTGATACTTGAGCTGAAAACAGTGATCACCGTCACAGTTTTAAGTAACAGTGATTTTTAAATCACGTTCACTGTTCACGATGCTCTTTAAAAATCACGATATCGCTGATCTCTAGTGTACACTACTGATTAAACAGTGTATTACACTGATAAAACGGTGTTAGTTTTGAGAGATGTTGTCAAAAAATTCAGCGAAAATAATTTTTTTTATAACTCAAAAACTTTATAGACTTTCTATCTTTTTACAGTGCAAATAATTTTATTTTAAGTGCCTATGCGGGTTTTTATTTGCTTAACTCTGAAAAATGTTCGATAAGTTGTCTAGGTCTTAACAAACAAAATTTTAGCTTCTATGGGCTCACTAGTAAGATTTTGAGATGAAAGGAAAAACATATATACATGAGCTGAAGCATATTAAATCAAAGTTTGGCTATTAAAGTTATTGTGAATTTGCTGTTCCACAAACTATGACTGCACTGAATAATCAATTTCTAAAAATTTGTGAGTATAGGATCATTTTTTATTCCTTTTCATTTTCTTCTATTTTGTTCGATAAAAAGAAAACTCCAGATAATACTACATCTTTTGTCTCTTATTCGCATAATAATTATTGCTTACCAAAATTTTGTATTTCCATGGTTTCAATATTAATAATGCGTAGTAAATCGCCAAATTTATAAAATTCACGGCTTTTAATATCTTCAGATTCCAATAGCAAATTGGGCCATTTATAATAACGGGAAGTATCCTTTAAATAATAAGCAGCCTGAAAATATGCTAGTTGAAATTTATTTAAAAAAAATTAATACAAGTGTGCCCACCTCTTCCTCAACTAGCGGTTTGTATGTCCTAAAAACACACAGCCAACCATCATTTATCTCACATGAAGGCAGGCCATGTTGAAATTTAAACTCATCGAAACGTTCTTCAGGTGGCTCTAAGTCTTTGGGAGTTTCTGATATACAACGGAATACTTTGAAAGCTTCTAAGGAACAATCATGATCACAACAACAATTGATATCGCAAGTGTCTTTAGTTAGATCGCAAAAGCAATATTTGTAATGGGTTGACCATTTTGGTAGGGAAGCTTTAGGAGTTTCTGGTTTATCTGTTATTGTTGTGGCATTTTTCGCTTCGCTAGGAATGACAGTAGTGGTAGAGGGTTTGACTGTTGTTTTTAGGGGCTTTTCAGTAGTGGTTTTGTTGGACGTTTTCAAAGTTTTCTTAGGTGGAAATTCAGGCCATTCAGATTCTGCAATAGTTGGTTTCGCTGAAGTTGTTGAACTAGTTTTGACTGTAACAGTTGTTGAGCTAATACTTGAGCTAACAATGGATTCACTACTTGTTTCTTCAGTTGTTATTTCCATGGTGGTGCTTGTAGGGGGCATGGTCGTGGTTGTAGTTGTGGATAAGGGTTTCGAGATACCAATTTTTACTGTCTCACTGAAGAAAATTGCCAGCAATAAAAGCTGGTATAGCAAAATAAGTCTTAATGGATACATATTGTTAGTTTTCTAAAAAAATCACTTAAATTCTATACCAAATTTGGCAAAATTACGAAAAACTAAATTAACGTCAACTACTAGCTTGCCCGAGGAACGAGTTTTTAGTTTAAATCTAGAACAATAAAAACAAACTTATTTTATCTTATTCATAATAAAATATAAATAAAATTTTACCTTTCCAAGCCCGTGTAAATTAAATCTTCTTTACACAATGCCAAACCACCACCACCGAATTTCTCTCTAACACTGTCGTACCACGAACGTGGTGCTAATTTCCAGCACAATACCTCCAAACGATGAAATCCTGGTGTTGTGGGTAAATGCACAAATCCGTAACCAACAGGCCAACTTTTATTCAAAATATTAACAGCATGTATTTCTATATGCAATTTAGGCCAACCTTGTACCGATGTAGTGCCCAAGTGCAGATCTAAGGGTTGACAAAAATCCGAACAAGATTCTAAACGATTTGTCGCAACAAAAGTTTGACCAAAAGCTTCGCCTTGTATAAGACGCCAAGAAGTTCCTTTGAATCAATAAAGGATTTTAGTAATTTTTAATTTCATTTAGAAAAAATTATCACTGACCACTTTGTAAACTCCACTTGCAAAATATATGCGGTTCTTGAAAATTAACTGCTTTCAATATTTGTCCAATAACATGAACTTCCGCCATCAATATTTTTGCACTAGTTTTTAGTTGTAAGCCGCATTTATTTTATGATATAAAAACATATTTAATATTTAAAATGATTTGAATATCGATGTGTCTTAATTCCTTTTTGGTCTTACATTTTTTCTTTGTAATTCAATGAATAATTTTTTCTATTTGTTTGTATTACTATGGTAACCTTGGTTACCTAAGGGTTGCTTGTCTTTTTTTATTAAAAGAAACCCTTGATAAAATTAACTTTTAAAAGGTTCTACACTTAGCTAAGTAAGGCAATAATATATTTTTGTTGGGGGTGGAAAAGTACACCGAAAAGTAGTCGAAAGTTAACGTGAAGTCTCGTCGAAATATTTTCTATGTTATATGTAATATAAAGAAGGTGAGATTATTCTAAGAACTTCCTTTTACATATTGCCTACAATTTAACCATACAATACGAAAACTGCCAAGGTGTACAAGGTGTCTCTAACCACAAAAACAGTGCATATTTTAAATTCTTAAAATTTGGGATTTTTCGACAGGCTGCTCCAACAATTTTATCAAACTTGTGAAGAGGTTGTCCAATTTTATTACAAAAACCACTAAAAAGATTTAAATACAATTACCTACACAGAAAAAAATGCACAAGAATTATATTCAATAAAACAATGTTATTGAAAAAAAGTATGAATTTCAATAACATTTGTCATTAACTTAATACAATATTTCGTTGTATGTATTTCTTTCCCATGCCGGTTATTGCTTTTCTTTTCATACATAACTAGTTAAAATAAGTTTTATCTTATAAAAAAATAACTGGGTCATGGCTCGTCTGTAGAGCACATGCTTTACGTCCGCTAAGCCCGGGTTCGTATCCCAGCCATGTTAGCATTATTTTTTAATATATATATATTTTTTTCTTTTTAAATAATTTTGTTATCAATACAGCGGAATTCTTTATCACAGGAAATTTGAAAACAAATTATTGAATACCGGGATTTTTGTTATAAAAAACAAAACTTATTTTTTTCTGTGTAATATTATATATCATATACTCAATGGTTTCATGATTATTCAGACCGCAATGATGAAAAATATTTTCTTTTTGCAAAATTGGAAAAGTTTTATTTGTCAAAAATTATTAAGAAATTTATTATTTGACATATTGCATAATTTTATTTTAAATGAAATTTAAATTTAATTTAATTGTGTTTGAAGTCTACTGACGATTTGGTAAAGCACCAATGAAATGTTGCATATAGACAATGCTTAAACACCAGCAAATAAATTTCATTTAAATTATTAAAAAATTTAAAATAACAAAACCTTATAAGTTTTATTACTTGATCATAGTTCCAGATATACTACAAATAATATAAGCTTTATTTCATGAAAATCGATGGATGAATGTTGAATTTATTCGCAATAAATTAAATATACCCGATTTTTGCAAAAATTGAGTTTTGAAGAGACTCATCCAATATTGTTAAAATTTAACGATTTTGTCTTGAGTTCGGTTTTAATTTAATTTTTCAATTAAATCATATTTTTATTTAGCAATAAATGTGAAGCATATATACAAAGAAAAATTTTACTGCGCGGAGGGTTGAACTGACAATATGAATTGATTAAAAGTAGATTATATTCACCTCTTAACTGCAAACCACAGACTTTGGTCGAGTGGTCTACGCGGTAAAGAACTCTGATGAGAATAGCAGGAGCTATCGAAACATGTCAGTTCAACCCTCCGTGCATTAAAATTTTTACTATAATTACTACAACTTTTTGTTTTTAGAGACTAGATCTATAGTGCTTTCAAGCCCTTTACTCATTTTTTGTGGTGTATTTTTTTTTCTCGAAATATTACTCCTAGAATAACCGCGAATGCAAATGTAACGCTCAATACGCAAAAGTGGAAAAAATCTAAAAAATATAATTTTATTTCAGGATCTTACCTTCCCATATTTCATTTATTTACATTGGTAAAAATAAAAAAACCATAAATAGATATGTAATGGCAACCGATTTCGAAAACGAAGCCATTTTAAAAGCTGTTTTTTTATAACATTTCTTTATTAAAAAGAATTTTACCACAAATATTATAGAAATATTTTTTTATCCAAAGAAATTTTAATTATTTTAGCTTGAGTTCGGTTTTAATTTAGTTTTTCAATTAAATTATATTTTTATTTAGAGATAAATGTGAAGCATGTAGACAAAGAAAATTTTTGACTGCGCGTAGGGTTGAACTGACGTTTCGATAGCTCCCGCTAATCTCATCAGAGCTCTTTACCGCTTAGACGTTTGGGAGCTATGGTGTCAAAGACACACACATTTAACAGGATACATCTAGAAAAGATGTGATATCTTCTAAACGGCTCAACCGATTTTCTTCCAACATAGCTAAGAATACGCTCCATCAAGTCACCTTTCAAACTAAAAAAAATCTATAAAATTCAGTAAAGCAATTTGGGCTTTACGATGACTTTTACAGATACACAGACACAAACTACAAACTTATAACACCCCTATTTTTTGGTCTGGTGCTAAAAATGGTAAGTTTTTAGCATTTACATATTTTTTTAATTTTTAAAGAATAAAACGTATCCAATTTTACTTCATTGCGGTCTAAATAATTCCAAAACCGTTGAGTTTTTCATGCTTTTTGTAACAAAAATTAGCCAACCCCTTCTTGAAAAATCCAAAATTTTAGAAAAGAATTTGCCATTTCGATTGTTTTTGTTGTTAGGAGACCATAACATATCAAAAAAAGGTCAAATCAAGAATTTATCAAAGATTCGATTAATAAATTTCGGTATTTGAAGCTAGAGAAACATCTCAATAAATTGTATTTGGTAAGCTCATAAATATCAAACAAGAGAACTTTCAATTATTTGTCAATATACTTAAAATTTTTTCACAATTCAAAATTTCGAAATTAACGAAAATAGTAAATTAACAAAATTTTTGTAAAGAATACTAATTAAAAGCCAAAAAAATCCAAAAAGTACTCAATCTTTCTCGATAAATATTTCCAAGAGATAGATTTAACAAAAAACTTTCGAAATTCAAAAATAAGAACTGATCTCACGAGGTTGCATAAAAAAGTCACACCTCTAAGAGTAACTAACAAGGTTAAAAGGCATTCTAGAGCTTCTTAATAAAAAGAGAAGTTTGAAAGAAGTTTTATTTATACAAAAACATCCGCGAAACTTCCCTGAATAAAGTCTTCTCTCTAAGAGACGAAAATTTTCTCAACTAAAAGTTTGTAAGAATTTTAAAACACGAGTCGACACGATGATACACCCCAAACAAGTAGTGTCACCACAAAAGCTTCACCAAGCGCAGAACAAATATCTCCACAAGGCAGTGGCTCGCATAAAGCAGAAAAACCGAAATCGATATTGGAGGAACATGGAATTATTGTGGGAAAAGTAATAGGTTCCGGTAATTATGCCAAAGTTAAAATAGGCTATTCCGAAGAGTATGGCAAACGTGTGGCAATTAAAATAATATCGAAAATTAAAGCACCGGCCGAGTATACAAAAAAATTTTTACCCAGAGAAATAGAGGCAGTTAAAGGTTTGCATCATGATAATCTAATAACGTTTTACCAGAGCATTGAAACAAGTCACAGGTGGGAATATAAAATGACCGTAGTATTAAATTAATTAAATATTTTACAATATATTTATTGTTAAGGGTGTATTTAATAATGCAATTGGCTGAAAATGGAACACTTTTGGATTATGTGCGAGAGAAAAAACATTTAGATGAATCACAGGCACGAAAATTATTTAGACAATTAATCAGTGCAGTGGAATACATTCATTCGAAAGGAGTAGTTCATAGGTATTGAAATTCTTTTAATATTAATATTTATTACCCAAGGCAAGTACGCGAGGTTGAGTTCACTTTAAGTAAGTCTTGATTTTATGAGACTAACGGCCCTTTTCACAACGTATGATTAAGAGTTAACGTGGACTTTATCGGCAAGTTTTGTATGTCGAACTCTCCGTTAAAGTTCGCGTTAACTTTTAATCGTACATTGTGAAAAGGGCCGAAAGAAAGATAGATATAGAACAATACAAATGTTTCTGTATATCTGTTTTTACTACAACACTCATACACAACTTTTTCGTGAAAATTGAATGCGAGAATTATATCACTTCAAGCTTTTTTTTTAGTCGAAAACATAGCCATTCACTTGGATTATGTATATTGCAGTTGAATTTGTGACAAGTTGTCATAGAATAAAGACAAGTTTTGAATTTTTTCTTTATTCTATGACAATGTGTCATAGTCAGAAATTTGACTTCGACATACATAGTCCGGGTGATTATCTAACACTTTAATGATTTTTGCTACCTTCAAATTTTTACTGTTATTTTGTTAATATGATTTTTGATTCCTAAATCATAAAGTATTTATGTTTTTAATTTTTTAGAGACATCAAATGCGAAAACCTTTTACTAGATGAAAACTACAATCTGAAATTAATTGATTTTGGCTTTGCCCGCAAAGATACCCGTACCAGTGACGAACAGGTAGTCTTATCGAAAACATTTTGTGGAAGTTATGCCTATGCAAGTCCGGAAATTCTAAAAGGTAACAAAAAATTAATACACCGAATTTATTTTGAGCAATAAATTATTTTTCTCTATCTAAAGGTACTGCCTATGATCCATTTTATTCTGATATTTGGGCCTGTGGTGTAGTGTGCTTTGCCATGGTCTTTGGTCGTTTACCATATGATGGCTCTAATGTTCATATACTATTAAAACGCATTAATACATCATTGGTATTTCCTAAAGTGCCAGCCGTCAGTACGGAGTGCAAACAATTAATCTTGCATATATTGGCTCCATTAAAAATGCGTTTTGATATCGAACATATTAAAGAAGATCCATGGATGAACAAAACATGAAAAAATGATAGAGAAAATAAGGTCATGATATAAAAGGTTTGTGGTGAGGAGAGAGCGAGAGAGTGAGAGAGTGGAAGGCAGAGCGTTTTTGGTATTTGGCTTTTAATAAACAAAATTTGCTGTCCAATAACTACAAGCAATTTGGTAAATTTATTAAATAAATTATACAACAGTTTTATTTATATCAACTTTTTTTATTTATGCAACAAAATTTTAAATAAACTTCTTAAACTTTTTACTGATAAAAAAATAAAAAAAAAAAGTTTCTTGTGGATATTTTTTAAAGCTTTGAAACATTTGTCTTACCTTTAGGCAAATAAATTCAATTTAACATTTTCTTAATTTTTTCGGAAATATTTGCTACAGCCATTTCGGGATGTAATAACCAAACAAACAACTGAAAATAAACTTTAAAACGAGTTAAAAATGCAGGTTAAACTGATATTTTTGGCTGTGTGAAATTTTAAATGCCCTATTCCTATTTTCTAGTAAACACCCTAACAACTGGTAAAATTCAGCAAAGAACGCCAATAAGATGTTAAACCGGTCTGGAAGTTGGTATGGATCCCTTCTGCTAGTCTGTTGATGAGATATTCTAATGTTTGTTCTTCATGAAAATTTGCATTTCTCATAAAATTCTAAACCAAAAAGTAGTTTGTAAATTGAAAATTAAGAAAAAAAATTAGTTTGAGAAATATTTATTTACTAGTTTTCACTCGTGGCTCTGCTCGTGTTAATATATTTGAAAATGTAAGAAGTTGAAATTGGGCTAATAGTTTCGGAGAGGCAGAAATTGCCCATCTATAACCCCACGTGGTCCTATTTTAAAAAAATAAAATCGGTAAAGTGGGACTTTGACTCCCACACGAAGGATTTCGAGCGAATATTATAATATATAGTATATTATACATATTTACATATCGATGGATTAATATAAACAAGAACAATTCTCGCAAAAAAAAAAGATTTTCGAAAAAAATTATGAGACCAAACTGCAAGAGAAGCCTTTCGAACAAAAAAAAAAATTGGTCCATAAATGGAGGAGTTATGCGATAATCAATATTTTTTTTGGACCAACCTGCAAGCAAACCTTTTCAAAAAAAAAAAAAAATGAATTTTAAAATCGGTTCAAAAATGACAGAGTTATGCTTGTACAAACATAATAAAAATTAAGTAAAGTGAGACTTTGGCTCGCACACGAAGGGTTCCGTACGAATACGCATATGTATATCCCTTTTTGTTTTTGCCCCGTTTGTCATTATGGCAGTTTTTTCGTTGTGCTTTCTTGTTTAATTTTAGTTTTTTATTTTTTTAAAGTATTTTTCGTTGTTTTCTGGGTTTTTTTTTATTTTGGCGCTTTTCGTAATTTTTTTTAAATTTTTTTCTGTCGATTTTTCGTTGTTTGCAATTTTTTTTGTTTTTTGCCGATTTGTTTAGTTTTGGCGATTTTTTGGTTATGGCATTTATTTAACGTTTTCACTTTCTGACGATATTTTTAGTTTTAGCAATTTATTTTAGTTGTGGCTATTTTTTCAGTTTGGCTCTTTTTTCGTTATTGGGGATTTTTTCGGTTTTTGCGGTTTTTTAGTTTTAGCGATTTTTTTTTGTTTTGACACTTTTTTCGTTTTGGCGATTTTTTTGGTTTTAACGTTTTTTTAGTTTTGGCGCTTTTTTTTTGGTTTTTGCGTTTTTTTTTTCATTTTTTGGTGATTTTTTCCTTTTTTGATGATTTATTTAGTTTTAGCGATTTTTCGTTTTGAAGACTTTTTCGATTTTTGACGTTTTTTTAGTTTTTTTGGCGATCTTTTTAATTTAGGTGATATATTGCGTTTTAGCGATTTTTTAAATTCTGGCGCTTTTTTCCTTTTAGCGCTTTTTTTCATTTTAGCGTTTTTTTCGTGTTGAGTTTTTTTTAATATTAGATTTTTTTAGTTTTAGCGTGTTTTAACATTTCAAGATTTTACATCTTACGGTTTCCAAGATACAGCATATTGTCTCAATTACATAGTAAAAATTACAATAACTAATAGAATACCCATTAATTTTTATTGTTTTATATATCGGTGTTAATTGCTGTAGTCTATTCTACAGACTACACCAATTAGCACTTACTTTGAAAATTTAAAGAGTATATATATAAGTGTCTGTATATTACACTATTATTTCCACATGTTGCGTTGCTCGCTTTAGAACACCCTTTAATTTTTAACTGGCATATATTTGTTGTTGTAGCGGCCGAAGTTTTACATATTCTGTGAAAATTTCAGGTCCGTACCTCTTACGGTTCCCGCGAAAACATTACATTAGTATTTCAACATTTTTCGTTGCTCGCTTTAGAATACCCTTTAATTTTTAACTGTCATATATTTGTTGTAGCGGCAAAAGCTCTACATACCCTGTGAAAATTTCAGGTCCGTAGCTCTTCCGGTTCCCGAGAAAACAGCCTGTGACAGACAGACGGACAGACGGACGGACAGCGTAGCGAAAACAATAGGGTTCCTTTACACTTTTGGTGTATCGGAACCCTAAAAAGCACACACAAATTGATAGCCTTCTTCTTCTTGGCAGTCTGTTAAAAAGGCCTACCTCGATTTTTTTCGAAAACGTCTTTTTAACGTTTTTTGATATCCGACTTCTAAATACATTCTTCCTAAATAACCAAATAAGCTACTCTTGAAAATAATCTAAGTGTTCCAGTATTTTATTCAGTTTTGTACTTCTCCTGTAAAATAACGAAAATGCGAGTTACTCCTTTTTAACCGACTTCAAAAAAAGGAGAAAGGTTATCAATTCGTCATGTATTTAAAAATTTTTTTTTTTTATGTATGTTCCCTCAAAACTCCGCCATATCTGAATCGATTAAAGATTTTTTTTCTCTTTTCAAAAGGATGTACTTCCAGATTGGTCCCGTTGAAAAGTGGTCTTGGTCACGCCCATACAAAGTAAATACACATTCGTTTTCAACTACTTCTACTCAACCGATTCTTATGAAACTTTATAAACACATTAAGCTTCTGTTTAAATACTATATCAGGATACAAAAAGTGGGCTGTGCCACGCCCTTGCAAAGTAAATATTATTTTTCAACTAGACCGATTCTTATGAAACTTTGCATACACATTTAGTTACCGTTACAATAGAGCATTCCGTTTAGAAAAGTGGGCAGTGCCACGCCCATGAAAAGTAAATAATAATATTAACTACTTGTACTTAGCCGATTCTTATGAAACTTTGCATACACATTTAGTTATCGTTACAATACAACATTGTAGTTAGAAAAGTGGGCAGTGCCATGCCCACGAAAAGTAACTATTCATTTTAACTACTTTTACTTATCCGATTGTTATGAGACTTCGCACACACAATTAGCTCTCTTAAAAGTACATGATGATAAAATATGGGGGCGGTGCCACGCCTATTTTGTAGTCGGTTTTTTGCCAAAAATTATTTATATTATTAAGCCATCGATCGATATATCCCTATTTTTGTTTTGGGTGATTTTTGTTTGTTTTTGGGGACTTTCTAATTTTTTCGTGTAAGGCTCTCAGTTTTAACAAATTTTTTAATATTTTTTGCGATATTTTTTTAGTGTTTGGCGATTTTAGTCGTTTTGGTGACTTTTTTTGTTTTAACGCTTTTTAATTTTGGCGATTTTTTTCGTTTCATTTTGGGTTTTTTATTATGTTTTTTAGTTTTTTTTGTTTTGGCGATTTTCTTGCTTTGGCGATTTTTTTGTTTTGGCGATTTTTTCGTTTTTTGCGATTTTTCTATTTTGGGCATTTTTTTCGTTATATAAATTAACTTTAATTTTGGGTTTTTTTCGTTTTTGAAATTTTTTTTAATTTCGCAAAATTTTCGTTTTGGTGCTTTTTCGTTTTAGCGTTTTTTTTCATTTTAGCGCTTTTTTCGTTTTGGCTATATTTTTAATTTTGGGTTTTCTGCTAGGCGGTTTTTTGACGACTTTTTTTCGTTTTACAGAACATGTCTATATATTTCGTGTGGGCGTGGCACTGCCCACTTTTCTGGACATGGTGTTGTATTTTTACGAGAAATAAATATGTGTACGAAGTTTCTAGTTTTAATATCCTTATTATGCGTGATGATGTAGGGTATAAAAACAATAAAAAAATTATACTAAAGAACAAATAAAACATTTAAGCAAAAAACAAAAAAAAAACTTTAAACGAAAAAATGGCTACTTTATATAAATGTAATGGAAAACCGTTATACAGGATGTGGTTGGTCGTAAGCAGTCATGTTTAAAAACTGCCTTGATTCACCCTCAGGGTTAAATATATTATTTCACTTGCTTTTTTTCCATCTTTATTGCTTGCTCTTATGCCACACTGACGTACTGCAACAAAAAACCAAAAACCTCGAAATGCAAAAAGCAAAGTATATTTATTTTGACATGAATGAAAGCAGCGTGAAGTAGAGGTAGACCATGATAAGGACTACATAAATAATGTGAACGATTTAGAAAAGAAATCTGTATGAGGCTGACTTTATTTGTCATAGTCAAATTTTTGCAATATTCTGATTATATCTGTAGCAAAAATTTAGTTTGTAATATAAAGGATATATGGCAGGTTAGCTTGTTCTTGCACCGATTGAAAATATATTTTACGAGGAGCCCTACGTAATACTTTTACGAATAGTTATTGATTTTCACTGTATTCCAATCAGATTTGTAGTTAATGTTAAAGGATTAATATTAAGGATGTATGAGAGGAAGGCATGTCCACGCACCAGTTGAAAAAAATGTAGTGCACAGGAACAATTACAAATTTTCACTACATTCTGTTGATAACTATGGCTAAAATTAAATTTGTTTAATAAAGGATATATGGGTGGTAGGGTTCTGCTTGCCCAGACTAAGTTAAAGTTCGCGATAGAGCTTAATATTATAATTCTAGAAATAGCCACAATTTTTTCGGCTTTATTCTCATTTTAGAGAAAATTTAATTTTTTAAATTTTTTTTAAAATTTAATTATTACAGAGTCACACAGAATTTTTTTTTGGAATAACTACCAATTTTTTCTGCATGCTGATAATAAATGTAGATAAAACAAAGTTTTTAATAGGAAGGATATATGGGAGGTAGATATGTCCTTATAGTAGCTAAAAATATATTTATCACAGAGCCTGGCATACTGTTTTTAGTCATAGCTACCATTTTTACCGCATTCTGATCATAACTGTAGCTAAAACTTAATTTGTAAAATAAAGGATATATGGGAGGTAGGCTTGTCCTCGTACAGATTGAAAAGATATTTAACATACGTCTTAATGTAACACATTTACTTATATCTACTAATTTTCAATGCATTCTTATTATAATTGTAGTTAAAAATTGGTTTTTAAAATAAAGCAGGTAGACATATTCTTGTATAGATTCAAAATTAATTAAATACATAGGCTAATAGACTATTTTTAGTAACTCTGTTCAACGCTGATTCTAATTGTAGCTAAAATTAAACTTTTTCAAAGTAAAGGATATATGGGATGTGGGCTTGTCCTTTAACCGATTAAAAGGAAATTTACAATGAAGCCTAATAGAATATTTTTAGGTGCAGTCAACAATTTTCACTCCATTCTGAACATTAATGTAGCTAAACATTTGTTTTTAAAATAAAGGATATATGGGAGGTAAGCTCAGCCTTACACCGATTGAAAAACAATTTGACGTAGGTTGTAATGTAATAGTTTTACATGTATTTACTAATTTTCATTGCATTACGATCAGAATTTTAGCTAAAATTTTATTTCAATTTTAATGATATATGGGAGGTAGGCATATCCTTACACCTATTGACAAAAATATTTAACATAGAGTTTTAAAGAATATTTTTAAGTAGAGTTGCAAACTTTTATTGAATTTTTATCCGAATAGCAGGCACTATTTAATTTTTAGTATTAAGGACATATGCAATGTAGGCTTGTTCTTGTATAGAATGATTTTTAGGGATTTTTACAAATTTTCACTGCATTCCAATCGGAATTTTAATGCAAATTAATTTTTTTTACATTAAGGATATATGGGAGTTAGGTATATCCTTGCAGGAATTGAAAACAAATTTGTCAGAGAACTTAAAAATATTTTTACGTATATGTAGCTATACATTTTCATTGCATTCTGATTCGAATAGCAGGCAATATTTAATTTTTATTATTAAGGATATATGGGCGGTATTGTTCCTGCACTGATTTAAAAGAAATTAGGAAGAAAGCTTGAAACTATAGTTTTGGAAATAGTTATTATCTTTCACTGCATTCTGATTATAATTAGTGAAAAAGTTTAATTTTTAAAATAAAGGGCATATGGGAGGTAAGCATGTCTTTGACGAGATTAAGAAAAAACTTAATACTGATCTTAACATCATATTTTTGGGAATAGCTATTGACTTTCACTGTATTCTCATTAGAATGGTAGCTAAGAATTAGGTTTTCAAATAAAGGATATATGAAAGCTAGGCTAGTCCTTGCAACGATTGAAAAGAAATGTAGCACAGAGGATAATATAATATTTGTATGTACAGTTACCAATTTTCACAGCATTCTGATGATACCCATAGCTAAAATTTTGTCTTATGAAATAAGGGATATACCAGAGGAAAGCTTGTCCTTGCACCGCTTTAAAAAAATTTAACACAAAAGCTAATAGAATATTTTTTATTTTTGTGTAGCATATTGCATTGGTTGGCAATCGCGAAGAAACAGAAATATTACTACAATAATGCTCTCCTGTCCAATATACCACATACATTTATGCATTTTGTTTATTCTTTTAGTCACTGTTCAAATTTTGAATTTTTAACGCATTCTTTATTAAGTTTTTTTTCAGCAGCTTAACTATTTTTGTTATAAAATCATAGTAAATTCCAAAAAAAGAGCAACAAAATGTTTTCTTTTATTTTGCAGTTAATAACAAATTCAAACTTCTGCGAAATATTTAAATATTAACTTTAGCAACAAACTCTGTCCAGTGTAGTGCATTATTTCCATTACATTTTTTCAGAGTTTAGTACATTTCTGCATGCTGAAACATGGGAACAACATTCTAAATGTTTATCAGGTAAATGCAGAATTTTTTTATGTTGTACATAACCTCAGGTGACTGAAATGAACGCTATGAGATGGCTGTGACCAAAGAGAAATCCTTAAAAATGACAATGTTAAGTAAGACATAACTTAAGTAGAAGTTTGATTGAAAATTAATCCCAAGGAAATTAATTAATAAAAGAGAAAAGAAAGTTATTGAAAAAAGAGTACGAAGGAAAATGCATTTGCATGAAGAATGAAACAAAACATGAAATTGAAAAAAATTCAGTTAAAAAAAGTCCTGTTTTTTTGTGAGAAATTTTGAGTCTTTTCTTTTAGGGGAAAATATGGCCGTAAGATTTCAGTTCTCTAGGTATTGCTAAAGAAAACATTTGTAAACTTTTGTTTCCAGACGATAACGAAGGTAGCTGTTGCTAAGATCCAATGACACACTCAAAAATTGCCCTAATTAAACTGAATATTAAAATGATTTCTTAATTACATTAAAAACTGTCCTTATGTTTATTGGTAAGTGTATAAGTACACATACATACATTCGTACTATTTAAACAAGATAAACTGATGACGTTACATTATCCTTTGACATGCTGGTGTATCTTTTATTTATTCAGTTTCCTTTTCTGAACTCACTATATTTTCTGTAGCCTATTTCCTTGAATAAATATTCTAGACTGCCTTTAAGGAGTAAAAATATTACAGGAAGAAAAAAGTTTTGTCACTGAACTGAACTGAACCAAAAATTTTTATAATTAGCGATTTGTAGAAATTTTCTTTTTAAATTTAAATACTATTATTTAAAAGTTTTCTCAGTGTTTCCAAATATTTCCTTTTCTTTTTTCTCCAAAGTGTATTTGTTGGCTTTAATGAAAGCTGCCATACATTTGTGTTGTTAACAAACAACCAAAAAGGGGAAATGTTTATTGGTTCTGTTGCGGAAGTAATGCAGTGGTAAACAAATGCGAGTGTAGTCCTGCACATTCATGCACGCTATTGCTTATATTTACGCTTACATTTCAAATTTGAATATTAACAATGGTGTTAAGTTTTAAGTAAATACTATTAATTCAATTATATTCGTACACAAACGGAAGACAAAAGAAAAATAAAATTGTAAAATTTAAATGGAAAATTAAGAAATATTTTCAAATAATAGATAATGATGGTACAATTTCAGATAATTTTCAGTTCACTAAAATTGTGAGTGTGTGCTATTGTTGTATGAAATTTACAATTTGAGCCTGTGAAGTCTGGCACTTAATTGTACTTCTATTTCTTTGATATGGCCTGTTTTGTTTATAATATATCTGGCTTTATTTGAGCGGAGTTAGGATATTGGTCGCTTTCGATTTTTTATGAATTAGCTCGCCAAACCTTCCTAAATATCTCCGAAGCTATTAATCTTTTGATGAGAGCTTAATTTTCTTATTTAAAATTTTTTATAAAATTTTTTATCGGGTAACCTAATTTATTAAAAGGATAATTAATTATCCCATGTATTAAAATTCACTCCAAAAAATTACGTAACCTCGAAAGTTTTTTTTTCGAACTGTTGAGCTCTAGTATAAACTTTCTTCAAGTCATATGAATGTATGTAAGACAGAAATCTTCCAACACCACCTAAAAAGTGAAAATACACATGAACTACTTACGGGCTTTGGCATCTTCCGACAACAGAATGTTTTTATGTTCTGCCGTGTAAGTTGGAAATAATTAACTTTTCTTTCTAAATATAAACTTTAACCTATTATGAAAAAATAGTTTGTGTTAAAAACCAATAAAGCTCGAAATTAAAATCTCGTTAAAATAATAGCATACTTTTAGGATGTGAGCTTTTGCAGAACGGCATACTTATCTTCGTCAGCATTCACAGTGCTGAAGTAGATACAATTTGATAGGCTGGTAGGACCTGATATTAAAATCAAGAAATTTTGAAGTTCGAAATAAAATCAGCGCAAGGACACGCTTTTATTCCATAAATCCTTGATATAATTCATTTATTTAAGCTATAATTATATATAAACAGATTGCATTGCATATGTAAATATTTATAAAATTGCGCTGATGTCCAAGGACATGGCTATCTCTCATATATCCTTCGTTTCAAAAACTAAATTTAAAATTGTGATCAGAATGCAGTGAAAGCTGGAAACTAATCGTAAAAATAGTCAGTAAGACTCTGTGTTAACTTTCATTGCAATCGATGCAAGGGCAAGCCTGCCTCCTATATATCCTGTATTTTAAAAATCTAATTTTTGGCACATTTATAATCAGAATGCAGTAAGAATGGGTAAATGTTCTTAAAAATATTCTTTTATGTTTTCTGTAATATTTCTTTTCAAACCACGGTTACCTCTCATATATCCTTAATACAAAAATGATATTTTTAGTTACAATTCTCACAAGAATTCATTGAAAATTGATAGCGATTTGTAAAAATTTTGTGTTATGCTTTGTATAAGATTTCTATGCAATCGGTGCAAGGACAAAGCTATCTCCTATATATCCTTAATATTAAAAATTAATTTAAAGTTAAGATTTTGATCAGAAAAATTTTTAACTATTCTCAGAAATATCCTATTAGGCTGTGCAATAAACTTCTTTTCAATCGGTGTAATGATAACCTTATATCCCATATATCCTTTAATATTAAATATTAAATTCTGTTTACAATTCTGGCCAGAGCGCAGGGAGAGCTATTTACTATTCTTAAAAATGTGTTTCCGTGTAAAATTTTGTTTTAATCAGTGCCAGGATAAGCCTACCGTTCAAATGTCCTTAATATTAAAAATTAGATTTTGGCTAAAATTCTGATAAATATGTACTAAAAACTGGTAGCTGAATGTAAACGTATTCTGTTAGGTTCTGTGTAGAATTTCATATCAATCGGTGCAAGGGCATGATTACTTCCCATATATCCTTTATTTTCAAAGATACATTTTGAACACAATTGTGATCAGAATGCAATAAAAATATTTATAAATATCCTTAAAAGCATTCTGTTAGACTCCGTCTCAAGTTTCTGCTTCTCACATATCCTTAACATTAAAATATATATAAAGAGTTGGTCGCATTTTTAATCAGAATGAAGTAAAAATTGGTCACTATTCCCAAAAATATTCTATTAGGATTTGTATCCTATTTCTGTTCAATAGGCTTAAGGACAAACTAAACGCTTATATATCCTTAATATTAACAATGAAATATTTGCTATTATTCGGATCAGAATACACTTACAGTTAAGGCTATACGTAAAAATATTCTATTAGGCTCTATATCAATTTAATTTAATTTCAAACGATGCAAGGACAATCATACCGCCCATATATCCTTAATATTAGAAATCATGTTATAGTAACAATTCTATTCATATGACACAAATAACTAATTATTCCCAACTATATTCTGTTGCGTTCTGTGTTAGTTTTATTTTCAATCGATACACACTTTTTTGTGCCGATTGCCTTCCATATATCCTTAAATTTAAAAATACAATTATGGTCCAAAAAGCTCTGTGGTGAACTCAACTTCAATCGGAGCAAGGACATACTAATCTTATATGTTCTTAATATAAAAAACTAACGTTAAGCTACAATTATGGTCAGAATACAGCAAAAAACTAGAAACTATTTCTAGAACTGTGCTGTTATGCTCTGCAGGAATTTTCATTGGAATCGGTGCAACAACATATATCCTTAATATTGAGATCTAAAGTTTTGCTACAATTATTATTAGAATGCTGTGAAACTATTTCTAAAAATTATGCTGGTAAGCTCTCGTTGAATTTCACTTGCACGATTGTGTATCCTAAGCAACAGTGTACACATTTATTGCAACTGATTACATTTCAATTTAATTTATTTAATCCTTTATTACTTTCCTCTACTTCCTCCTTCTTTAAAAAATATAAAAATCTTACATTCCCTCTATAGAAAGAAAATAACAAATATTTGAAAAATTTATCACCTCTTTGTGCAAACACTCACTCAGCAGCAAGCAATAACTTTGCATTAGTAGAGTTTTACAACAAATTAGCCAATTTTGTTATAAATTTGTAAGTAAATGTTGCATAAAAATGCATTAACGACCGATAACAATACAAACATTAAATTGCACATTTAAAGCAATGTTCTAAAGGCAACAGCAGCAAACGATGGATGACTGGCACTCAACGCTGCCACACTGAATGTCATAAACGCCCAACAATAACAGCAGGCAACTAACTGTAGACAGGTCAAAAATATTTTTGTTTATTCAATGGTCATTAGTATGAAATTGAATTGGTTAGTTAAAAGGAGAAATAACGAGAAAATGTTGACTAGGGAGTTTTGAAGGGCCAGGTGGGGCTGGCCGTATGATTAGGGTTCATATTGGTTTTGTTATAACTATTATGGAAAGCTAATACCTGAACATACATTTATTTGCTTTAATGACACAACATTAAAATTGTTAAATTTCATTTGTGTTAAAATGTGTGTTGACGTTAAAAGGGTGTATTTTAAGAAAGTGTTCTTTTGTGACGAGTAATTTTGCACTTAGTAGGAAATTCAATCATTAAGAGTATGATTGTTATTAATTTTGTTTTATATTGCTCATATGCTCAGTTAGTTGTGAAACTTTCAAAGCTTTAACCCTTTCAATGCCTCCTGTGCATTACAGTGTAAACATCTTCAAATAACAATACATATAACTGTTCGAAATGAAAAAATTTCACAATGTGCAAAAACTTGATGAGTTGCTAATATTATAATCAATTCCTTAAACTAACATTTCTTTTTATTGTTTTGTTATAATACTTTAAGGTCGAAGAAAATATTTACTATAAAAAGTGTGGGTAGAGAAAGAGTCAATTTCTTAGTGGATAGAGAAACAAAGTAGAAATTTATCTAAGCATAGGCAGAGACAAAATTTTGATTTTGCAACACGTTGATGATGAAAAGTAAACTTAATGCGAGCGAAGATTTTGATGATAATAGAGTTGTTAATTAATTTGCTGTCTTGTTGAATTGGTTTTGTATTAAATTTATTTCTAGTGTTCAATAGGCGAAAGCTTTCAACTATTTTGCGATAAGGAAAAAGTACATGTAATGATTGGCTAAGACAAAAATCTAATGTAGAAAAGCTTCTTAACAAAAAAAAACTTAAGTAAGTTGGGAAAAAATCTCCACACTTGTAAAAAGCTTCAAGCATAGACCAATGTTGGTCGTATGTTTACTTGACCTTTCTACCCTCACGTGGTGGAAAGGTAATGCGTTAAAAAGAGCCCTGCTGATGAGATCGTGGTGTTCAGTTTGACCCTTATGCAGTCAATAATTTCTCTTTGACTTTTCAATTATTACATGCTTTGAAAACCGCTTTCCTAAAAAACTATGACATATGCTTGGCCTTGTAAACCTTCCCTGAAACTTCCCGCTACTTTCTCTCGAGCCATTTAGTCGGCTTAGATAAAATTTGCGGCATTAAACGCAGTTTTTCAAGTCCAAAAAAGTAAATGAATCCATAAAACCGATTTGACAAGAACTTTTGGAATTGTTAAAATAATCCACTTTTTTCAAAATTTTTTCCCAACGATATCTCTTTTAATAAAATTTGCTGCAGTCGATGTTGTTTTTTTGGTTTAAGAGCCGATTAGATTTTGGACTCAATCGGTGTAGTACATTAACATTTATTTTAAAAAAACTTTGTTTCGAAAACTTTATATTCGAAAGTTCTCAAAATCTACCAAACCGAATCGGTTCGCTATATCACGAAACCTAAGTGGGTTTAATGTCTTTAGAATGCCATAAATTTGGTTCTGATCAGTTAAGCCATTCTTAAGTTATGAGAGGTTTACATACATGCATACACAAACGCACACACACACACACATACACGCACACACACATACATACATACATATACATACACACGGACATCATTGTAAACATAGTCAAAATAGATTCCCAGACCTCAAAACGTCAATATCTGATGAACACTAGATTTTCGAAAATCAGGGTGAAATCAGTTACTTCATATTTTTGATAACGAGAAGCTACAAATTTTAATTGAAAATTTCAATTGAACGAACTTAATTAAATATCTTTGCATTAAAATTATATAGTTTAACTAAAGTTCATAACTTCAAATTATTATATGTACTCGAATTAATATAATTATATTCAAATGAAATAGTTATACAATATATAATATAACTATTTCATTTGAATAATTTTATTCCATAACTTTTTTTGCTATAATTTTTGTTCGAATGATTTTTATTCGAACACTTTTCTTCGAATAATTTGCGTTTGGATAATTTATAATTTAGAGCTCTCGACTAGTTTGGTTTGAATAATTTACAGCCTTTTTCGAGTAATTTTGTTCGAATAATATTAATTTAAATAATTATTATTCGCATATTATATATCCGAATAACGTTATTTTAATAAATTTTATTCGAAAGATTTTATTCGAACTATTTTCATTCGAATGTTATGTATTTGAATTAATATTTTGTATTTGATTTAGTATTTGAATTAATATTATTTAAATTACTACTTGATCCGAATAATTTTATTTATATAATGTTATTCGAATATCTTTTATTCGAACAGCTATATTCGAATAATTTTTATTCGAACAAAAATGAAAATTTTTTCTTTTATTTACTCTCAAATATTTTAGCAGTAAAATAATTTTGTGTGATTAATATTGCTTTAGAAAACTTTAGCCGAGCAATTTTTATTCCAAAGATTTTGTTCGATTAATTTTTATTCGTACAGGCATATGTATATGTACTATGTATTTATTCGCATATATTTTAATAGAAAAACTTTTTTCGAATGTTTTTATAAGAATAATATTATTTGCATTAATTTTATTCGAATAATGTTAGACGAATTATTTTTATTCGAATCATTTTTATTCGCTTAGAATTATTATTAGTTTTTCAATTACCCTGAGCTTTATGTTTTTAGTTTATGTTTATTAAATTTTTGAGTTTTTTGTTAAACAAGCCGCTGCACATTGGAGAGGAGCGCAAAAATAATGGTAATAAATATGCATCTTCTAAACTTCTCATTCGATTAGAAAATGATGCAGGCAAAAATCATATGGAAGGATCACTCTGTTGAAACATAGAGCATGTTACAAGGTGTCAAAATCGACCATCTACAGTTCAAAAAATTTTTCAGATCTCATACCTACATAAGTAGCTTTTGTAAACATTGATCGATTTCGATTTTTGTATATTTTCACACTTTCTATAGAGACACCCATTATTAAAACACATATTGGGAGTGCTCCGCTTTAGCCCTTTCATGCACCAAACTTCGTTAGCGCACCGATATTTTTTAAACATTTTTTCCATATATACAAAATAAAAATAAGACAAACACAAAAGAAAAATATTATAAAAAAATAAAAAAATATGAGACGTAAGTAGGAAGCAAACTGAAAAATACTTTCAAAATGTTTTGTTGTATACACCCTAAAATATCTCTTAAACAAAGATATAATACATATAGAAATTACTACTTGATCCGAATAATTTTATTTGCATAATACTATTCGAATAACTTTTATTCTAATAGTTATGTGTATTTGAATAATTTTTATTCGAATAAAAATTTTAGTTTTTCTTTTATTTAATCCCAAATACTGTTCGCCTATTATTAGAATAATTTTGTATGAATAATATTAGCTCTAAAAATTTTATTGGAGCAGTTTTTGTTCGAATAATTTTGGTCGGACTATTTTTTTTTCGTATGTATTTTATTATAATAACTTTTATTCGAATGTTATTTATACGAATAATATTGTTTGCATTAATTTTATTCGAATAATATTAGACAATTTTTCGAATAAAATTAATTGTTACTCGAAAAAATTTTATTCGATTAAAAATATTATTATATTTTTAGTTACTCAGAAAAACTTTTAGTTTATTTTGTTGTAACTTATAACAAACATTTATTAATTGTTTTGAGTTTTTCGTTAGACAATCCGCCACACATTGGGACGATGGCAAAACTAATGGTAATAAATATGCATCTTCTAAATTACGCATTCGATTACAAAATGTTGCAGACAAAAATCATATGGAAGGATGTAAGCTTTCCGAAAATTAAATGTTTGATCACTCTGCTGAAATACAGAATATGTCACAAGGTGTCAAAAGCTTTGGCAAACATTGATCCATATCGACTTTTGTATATAAAAGTTTTGACTGTTTTTCATACTTTCGTAGAGACACCCATTTAAAGGCCATAAAACATCTATTAAACAAAGAAATCATATAAATATCAGGATTTTTGTATGTTATATTCTAAACTTTAGATTAAAAAAATATTAAACTAGAAATTGCTTTTGCAAAAATCAACTAAATTATTATTGCGTTCTTTTGTGTTTGAGCAGTCCTAATGTCCACATATGTACATGTTAATGCTTGCATGCATGCACGTATGCATGTGTGTACTTTTTTTATAAACGAACACTTGACTTGTCAAACAAATGTTGACAATGACAACAATTTTAAAATTTACTTAGCAATAATTTTTTAATGCTCTCCATACAGCTAACCTGCAATATATAGAATTACATACATTCATATGTACATCAATATGTAGATAAAAAATCAATGTAATAGTCGTTATGTGTTTTAGTTACAAAATTATGAGCAAATTACTCTTAACAAGTTAGATACCTAATGAAGGCGTTACATCTGAACAAATACATAATTTTGTTTTTCTTAAAATACGAGAAACGCCTTCTGAAAAAAGTCTATTTGTAGATTGACGTTGAATATATTGAATGTTTATGAAGTGGGTGCTTGTAGTTGGTTTAAGTTATTTGACGTTCAATTTAAGAAAATTTATTACACAGAGATTCGATAGACATGTTTTATGTACGAGTACTCTACTCGTATGAAGTTTTACTAAAAATATTTTGTTTTCAAAATTAATTAACTAAATTCCAAAATGGTTTGAGATATACCACCAAAAGGGTTCGATTAATGATAATTTTGACTATAAGTTTCCCATTGAGTGTTCAACACTAAAAAATTCCTCTATTTCCAAGAAATTTCACTTAAAAATCTGTATCTAAAATAGTCACCATAGACTTAACTAAAAAGTGAATAAAATAATCTTTATTTGAATAATTGTTATTCGAATACTCAAACTATTCATATTCAACTAATATTCCTCCTTTCGAATAATTGTTATTCGAATAGAGTTTATTCCAATAACTTTTTTTCAATCAGCTTTAATTGAATAATTTTTATTCGAATAATTCACAAAAAAAATCTGTGGTACGTACGCAGTTCCGAATTTGTCTAAAATGGTCGCCACAGATTAAATTAAAAATGCCTCAAATAATTTTTATTCGAATACTTGAATTATTTTTATTCAATTAATTTTCTTGCTTTATGAAAATAATTTGACAAATTGTTGTTCGAATAATTTTTATTCGAAAAATTCTATTAAAAATCAGTGGTGTATATGGATGACCGCATTTGTGTAAAATGGTCGTCACAGAGTTAACTATAAAATGCTTCAATTAATCTTTATTCGAATAACTTTTATTTATATACATGAAATATTTTTTTAGCTGTCTTTCCTTAATGCAAATAATTTTAATGTATTAATATTTATTCGACTAATTGTTATTTGAACATCTTTTATTCGAATAATTTTCATTTAATTAACTTTAATCGAATAATTTTCATTCAAAGAATTGGTAAAAAATTCGAATAGTTATTATTCGAATAATTTCTATTCAATTAGCTTTAATCGAATAATTTTGTTTAAAAATCTTTGGTAGTGTGGAACTCTGTATTTTTTTTAAATGGTCGTCACAGATTTGATTAGAAAAATTTTACAAATAATCTTTATTCAAATAATTTTTATTCAAATACTAGAATTTTAAATAATTTTTTCGAATAAAGTTTTTATTCGAATAATTTTTATTCAATTAGTTTTAATCGAATAATATTTCTGCAAGTAATTTGCGTAAAGACATCTGGACGTGTGGAAATCATTATCTGTCTAAAATGGGCGACACACATTTGACTAAAATATGCTTCAAATAATCTTTATTCGAATAATTTTTATACAAATACAGACATGAAATATTTTTTGTTTTCAGCTACTATCTTTCCTTTATGCAAATAATTTAAAAAAAGTAATATTTAATCGGTTAATTGTTATTCGAAGATTATTTATTCGAATAATTTCTATTCAATTAGTTTTAATCGATTAATTCTGATTCGAAAAATTTATTTCCAAAAATTTTCATTTCAGTATTTTTTAATGAAAAAAAATTTTCAGTTGAATAATTTTGCTCGAATATTTTTACTGAAATAACTCTGATTCGAATAATTCGTTTTAAGAGAATAGTCTTACATAATAAGTAGCTGTTCAACTAGGCTTTTTGCAATCATTTTAACAAACGGAAATATATGTACATAGGCTAGAAAAGTTTTTATTCGAATAAAATTACTTAGAATATTTTTTATTCAAGGAACAGTTGATGATTTTAATCGAATAAATTCGACTAATAATAAATTGACTAATCGAATAAATTTGACTTAAACAAATTTGATTAGAATATGTTCGAATATTTTTATGCGAATGCTGGAATTATTTTGATTTAAGGAAAAGTTTCTATTTAGATAATTTTAAGCGAATGAATTTGACTGAAACAACATTGATTCGAATATATTCGAAAATTTTTATTCGAATAAACTAAAAACAAAATTAATAAATAAATTTTTATTCATATAATTTTATTCGAATAATTTTTGTTCGAAAGTTTTTGGTCGAATAATCTTTATTCAAGGAACAGTTTTATGTCAGATAATTTTAAGACAATAAATTTGACTGAAACAACTTTGATTCGAATATATGCGAGTTTTTTTATTCGAATATTTCCATTCGAATAAATTTACATGTATCCTTATAGTTTGTGTTAAAGGTTACAAAAAAATTGATTTATTTAATCAAATGTCCATAAAAGTTAAATACAATTTCCTTTATTAAAACGAATTTTTATCTGCTACTTAACATTCTCTCGTGAGACAGATTAAAGCGTTTTTTCCAGAAATAAATGCTGCTGCGTTCATATAGCGGTTTCATGTAAATTTACCAAAAAAAAAAAAAAAATACACTGTACATGTTTTTTTATATTTTTGCAACCTTCAGCATAATACTTTTTTTTTATCTTTGAAGCATGATGCAATTTATGAAATTGCAACGTTTTATATGTACATATGTAGACATGCAGTTGTAAAAATCGACTTCATTATTTATTTAATGAAAAATATATTATGTTGTTATTGTTGCTGTTCCTGCTAAATACTTTTTTTAAATATTTTTCTGTTACTTTTTGAACGCTGGTGGTCAGTGCGATTAACGCATGAATGTCCACGCGTATTGTTCAGTATCATGAATATTTTGTTTCATTTGAAATAACAGAAAAAAAAGAACGCAACATAAAATGTATAATGAATCAACAGAACGAGCCAAAAGGTTAAAATTATTATTAAACAACAACACGTTTTATATGATGGGATGAATACGAAATCGTTTTGCACAGGATAAAAAAATAAGCGTGTATGTATAAAGCAGTATTGAAATCCTTCCTATTGTTCTTGTTTTTTTTTTTTGCTAACCAAAATCGCGTTTAAGCAGATGAAAATTTTTTATAAAAAAATGTAGACGAGTATTTTGTTATGTATGAGAGCCGGCTAAAAATAAAATAAACTGTTAACTTACGGAAATTATAAAAAAACTGAAAAATTCCGTTTTTACACATACTTATACATTCATGTAAGAGTACACAACTCAAACCACAGTTGTCCATACATTTTGAAGCACTCTCAGATGCCAAAAGTTAATAAATGATGATTTTAAAACAGTTTTTTAACGTGAGTTTTTAACAAAAAAGATTCATAAAAGATTATGAAAAGTAAATGTTTTTTTTCCAACGGGTAAAAAAATGCTATAAAATATTGTAGATAATATATATTGAATAAACAGCGAATTTGTAATCCAGTATTTTTAGATATTGTTACGATAGTGGAATTCAAATAAAAGTTTGAGCTTAAAGGACCCTATACAGGATAAAAAGGCATAGCTTTTGCATTAAAGTGGTATTAGTAAAAACTGGCCTGTGTTCAAAAAAATTATGGTAATAAATCTGTCGCCTTTAAACTACCGATCCGATTACCAAACGATTTATGAAAAAGTAATAGAAGAGCACTTTAGGTTTCAAAATATCTTGACCACACTGTGAAAAACGCGATGAGAAAATAAAATATGCAAGTTGATTTTTTGATTATTCGAAAATTTTTAATTTCTTCGGTTCAGCTTTGATTTTTTTGGGATTTTTGTCTTTCTTTAGTGAAATTATTAATATTCTATGAACTAGAAATACATTTAATGTATGTTCGAAAACATTTAAAAATTTTCGAGCATGCCAAAATTTCGATTTTCTCGGTTAAACTTCGAATTTATTAAAATTTATGAATTTCTTTAGCGAATTTGTGGTTTTTATGCTTTCTGTGAACTAGAAATACATTTGATGCATGTTCGAATATATATAACATTTTTGATTTTCTCGTTTTAACTTTAATATTTAGATATGAGTATCTTGTCAATTAAATATACATTTGGCGTATGTTCGAATGTATTCGAAAAATTTTCGCTTTTCTCGGTTCAACTTCGAATTTCTGAAGTTTTTGTTTTTATTTATTAAAATGATAAGTATTCTATGAATTAAACACACATTTGATGCATGTTCGAAAACATTTTATTTATTCGAACATTAAAAAAATTTTCGACTTTATCGGTTTAACTGCGAGTGTTTCGAGATATTTGCCTTTCTTTAATGAAATAATGATATGTGTATTAAAAACACATTTGGAGCATTTCTAAAATTTTAAAAAATTTCGAACATTCAAAAAATTTCGATTTTCTCAGTAGAACTTCGAACTTTTTTAGAGTTTTAACTTTCTTTAGTAATCTTATAAGTATTCTTTACATTTTATTGTATATCAGAAAATAGTTTTGTAAAAACTTTCGGATCCCTTTTACTGTAGTTAATTGTGAAATATCAAAGTCAAGGTCAAATACACAAAATGGAAGGCCAAATATCTTTGGAACTATCAAAGATAACTTTATGACTTAAAATGTTTTTCTTTATATACTCACAAACTCTGCAATAAGTTGAATTCGCTGAAATCGGTCTGTCTTTAATACCGCAGATGATGGTGTTTGACACCCTGCAGTTCTTCATGGGTGATCAAGAACTCGAATTTATTATAGCTTAGATCCATCTCTACGACTTTTTCGTACATCGTTTCGTAGCCGGATCTGTAGTTTAAAATATATATATTTATTACCATTATTTTTGCAATCGGCCGCACTGTGACTCCAACGGTGCTTGAAGCAAAATCGAAATTTTTTGACTTTTCATTTTGCGTTCGTATTTTGACCACGTATTTCGATGCTCTGCCATGCCGTTACTCATTTTTGAGAAGATTTTGAAGCAAAAGATTGTGTGAAGATGTCGGACAGCGTTTTACATAAGAGTTGAAACCCCATGCATTAATAATTTTGTTTTATCTTGATCATGTATGGTCATGAGCGAAAAGTTGCTCAAGATCGCATCTCTAGTGGCTTTGTGCCACCATAAGTTTCAAACAGATTCTTGTATTTTCATTAACTACTTTTTTAATGTAAGGCAACCGGATAATTCCTTTACTATATTTTTAAGTTCATTTATAAAATATTGCCGTCTCTGCTTTTATATGTTCCTGTTAATGTGATCCTGTATGGTATTAATGTGGTCATTTTTGTTGTGGTTTCATAAAGTTTTATCATACATTTTTACTGTGTATTTAAAGGAATCGAGGAACTCTTTATGTGACACCAAGAGCTGTACTGACAATGTTAGTACTTAGTTAGCTTGTTGCAATGTTTGTGATATAATATGTTGATGTGATACAATTTTGTAACATCCTACTAATATCATAAATGAGAAAGCATGTTTGGATGTTTCATCTACTATCACGACTTCTCCATTCTTTTACAAATGTATTAAGTTATACTTTTGAGTGATCTTCATGGTCCTCATTTTGAAACGTTATTACTGCTGATATAATTGTTTCAATATTTAATGCCTATATTTAGGCTACTGATTAAACTATTTTCAAAGTAGGGTACTTTGTATTTATCAAAACTTGAAATTATATTGATTTTCTTGCAAAACTTAATACCGCCATCATAGAAACCAAACAAACTATTGCAAATTAAACATACAAGCATTCATAGTATTTTCATTCGAAAAACCCATACGCACTGACACAATAAATACTCACATATACAAACCCGCATATATGTTTGTAAATTGTTGTTTGCTGCTGCTGTCTCATCTGCTTCGTTTGTACCCCATTATTATATTGCATTTGACATTTGTGGTCGCTACAAAATTGTAGTCGGCCGCCTTAAAATGTTTCCATATTCCATTTAATAACAACGGATAAAGGTAGTTATTGTGGTAATAATCTCTCTTTCCCTTTTCTCGTATAAATATTATTCGTGCATGCCATCATACATATCCTTTTCTCCATCTCGTTACGAATGAGTGTACATGTGTAAGTACATGACTACATGAATGTTTAAACATGCCAAAGCTTGTGTTTTGGATTTATCACAAATTCGTTATTAATAAATGGGATTTTATGAAAACAGGTGTTTTTTATATGTTCTTATAAGTTTGCTTGAATTTTTTTTCGCATATTTTAAAAGGATCAATTTAAAATGTGATAAGATCGAGGCATGATGAGATCAACTTTGTGATAATGCCAGATAATTTATAGAAAAAATTTACTTGTGAAATGAATTTTTGGCCTTTTCACTTTATAAAAACGTTCAACATATTAGTGAAGAAATCCGTTCGCGACTTTTCTCAAAAATGTCCCTAAGAAAATTTTTTACGATGAATGAAATATGTATCACGCGGAGCACTTTTTGAAGTTTGGATAAATAATATTAAAACCTGACAAACTTCAATCGGTGTTATATTCCGTTATAAAAATTCGTGGAAAAAATGTAGATTATGAAAAGTAAGAAAACGCTTAAAGAAGTTATAGTTTCATTTTGAATCAAAGTCACCATAGCGAGAATATTATAGGACTACATGAATTTCGTCAGTGGAATAAGTAGAAACAGTTTGATAATAACTATAAGCTTACTGAAGAGACTAATGTTAGCTGTAGCCTGCAATTACATTAGGTGCCCCAAAAAATCTCCCCTAGTCCCTGGCATAATCTTACACTGCAGCTCAGTAGGCTGGTGAGTAGTGTGCTAGTTCCATTTCCACCATAGACTCTTTTCTGTTTCACCACAAAGAGTGAAGGCCTTTGTTACTATTTTTGTTTAAATTAAATTATTGTATAATTTGTAATTCTATTTGTAACATTTAATATAATAAAAATAATAATTTTATTCGAATAATTTTTATTCAAAAAATTTAATTCAAAAAATTTTTAATTTAATAATTTTTATTTGAACAATTTTTATTCGAATAATTTTAAAAGATTACGTTTTGAAACAACTTCGTTTCCAATGTATTAGAATATTTTCATACGAGTAGTATTAGTCTAATTAATTTGAATAATTTTATTCGAATATTTTTAATCGAATAGTATTGGTCTGATAACTTTTTTAGGGTAATTTTTATATAAATAATTATATTCAAATATATTTTCTTGGATATTTCTATCCGAATATTCAAATAATTTTATATAATTATTTATATTTATTCTAATAATTTTTATTCAGATAATTTTTATTCTAAGAATTTTTATTATAATAATTTTTATTCGAATAATTTTTATTCGAATAATTTTTGTTCGAATAATTTTTATTCGAACAATTTCTATTCTGATCATTTTTATTGGAACAGTTTTCATTCGAACAACTTTTATCGAACATAATCGATCACCATAATTAGGATTATTAAAATAATTTTGTTTTAAAAGGCTTAATATGAATAGCTTTATTTGAACAATTTTTTTTCGAATAATATTTTTTCGAATACTCTTTTTAATACAATAGTTTGTTTTTGAATGGCTCATTTCTCAAATACATGGATTTATTGGTACAACTTTAATTTTACAAATTTTATCAGATTATATTATATGAATAATTTTTATTCGACTAATTTCATCCTAATAATTTTTATTCGAATAATATTAAAAGTTCTGCAAAACATTGTTTAGTCAACTAATATTATGCAAAGAAATTTTTATTCGAATAAATTTTAATTTCTTAAAAACGTTCAAAATATGACTGAAAATGTGCTTATGAGAAGGGTTTTTTTTCAATTACTTCCAAAATCTATAGATTTTCTAACATTTATCTCTTGCGATGGCCTGCAATATCATTCATATCTAACCCTACCAGATATCCCGCTTTTGGCGGGATTATTATGCTTTTTTAAGGTCGATCCCGCTTAAAAATTTTATTCCGCTTTTACTATAAGCATCTCACTATGTTGGAGTTTTAAAATTGAAAAAACGAGATAAAACTTTTTATATTTTCTTGGAGCATTTGTTTCAAACATTCAAATAATTTTGTTTGTTCAGTTGTATTATAATAATTTTTATTCGAACAATTTTTATTCGTACAATTTTATTCGAAAAATTTTTATTCAAATAATTTTTATTTCGATAGTTTTCATTTGCACAACCTTTTTCGAATATGTTGGATCACAATAATTTTATTCGATTAGTTTTATTTGAATGACTTGTGTGTCAACGGATTAATTTAAATACATAGATTTATTTGAGCAATTTTATAGGAATAATTCTTTTTACCGCCTATTTTCTTTTGAAAGACTTATTTCTCAAATACATAGCTCTAATGGACCAACTTTAGTTTGAGAAATTTTAAAATTATTTGAAAAATATTTATTCGAATAATATTATATTGTTCGAATTTTTGATATGAAAAATTTCACTCAAATGTATTTTCTTAAGGAATTTTATCCAAATATTAACCATTTAGTTCAAAAAAAATTAATTCGAATAATTTATATTCGAAAAATTTTATTCGAATAGTTTTTATCCATATAATTTTAATTGGAATAGTTTTTAATAGAAAATCTTTTCTCGCGTATGTTCGATTGCAATAATTTTATTCGATTAGTTTTATTTGAATGATACTATTTTCAAAGCATTAATTTGAATACCTGCTCTATTTGAATTATTTTACTCAAATAATAATATTTTTTTCGAATAGTTTACATGCTAATTTCCTTAGAATAACTTATATATCAAATACATGGATTTATAGGAACAACTCTAATTTGAAATATTTTACTTCGATTTCCGAAAATAGAATTTTCATCATATTTGGATGTTTTGAGATTCTGGGAATCTATTCTGACAATTTTCACATTGATGTCTATATGAATGTGTGTGCATGTGTGTACGTATACATAAGTTTCGAGCGACTTAAATTTCGTGAAATGATTGGTCCAATTTTAAAATTTTCGAATAAAAAATTTTTTAAATTTGAAACAATTTTATTAATGGATTCTCGAATAAAATTTGGTTTCCCAAAATTAATAAGCTCTTAACCTTAAAATCATCGTTGATATTAGTGCCAACAAATTTCGAAAAAGTGTTATAATTATTCCAAAATTCTTGTCAAGTCGACTTTATAGATTAAGACACTAATTTTGGAGTAGAAGAACTGCATCGAATGCTGCAAGTTCCCTCTAAATTGGCTGATTAGTTCGGGAAGTATCGTTCTGAAAAAACTTTTAAAATTATTTGTAGTTATTAACAAAATCTATAGAAGAGCTTGAAATGAGCGCACACTTCTAAGCATGTTGTCCAGGGCCACACGTTTTCTATATTCTTTTCTAGCTCTCATTTCAAAAAAACTGTGAAGTGTCATAGAGAATTTTATTCCAAAATATCTTCAAAACAATTGCCTCTTTATGTACATATTCATACGTACATATTATATGGAAATACATTCTTCAAATTAACACATCTTATTTAAATCACCTTTATAAACATTATAATGTGTTTATAGCAGTATCCTTACTATCCTTATTGTCTTACGCACACACTTTAACGAACAGGCATATACTACGTATATTGTTTTATTATTGTCTGGCCACTGTATCAACATACAATTATACAAGGAGCAGAATGGTAGCGAGCAACCAACAAATAGAATTAAAAAAAGAAGAAAAACGAAAATTATTTGAAAATTAATTGCACAGCTTCATTTAAATGCGTTAACATAAGTACGAGACTACAAATACCCAACAACAACAAACCCCATAAACCAACCAACTGGTATCTCATGAGCTAAATTCTCTACATTTTTTTTCGTCAGAATGCAATCTTCCTTTTATGTGACTGTAAGAAGAAGGGGTTTTGGAAATTTTCACTAATTTGCTTTAACATATATGTATGTATGTATATTCTTGCAACGGCAATTGTTGTTTTGGCTGTTGTTGTTGTTGTTGTTGTTGTTGGCATTAGCTTGGGATCTTTATAAACATGGTTGATTTGGAAGAGAATTTCGGTTGGTTCATTTCGAGTGTTCAATAATTCATGAAAAAGCTTTTATGTTGATTGTAATGATAACAATATTCATGGCACTGATGAGCGCTCATATTTAGGTTTGTAAACAAATTTCCGTTTCCGGGTTATTTTAACAGAATGTGTGGATGTGGGTATGTGTGATTGTGTGTTCGACTGCTTAAAGTGTATAAAGTATAACTTGTGGTTAAGCTTTACTATATTTAGTGGCATATTATTTTATAATTAGTTTGAAATATAAAGAATTATATTGTAAAAATTTTTCTTAATACAAATCCAATGTAAAATATATATATCTTAGCTTCTCGAATCAAAACATACGAAGTTACTGAATTCGGAATGAGTTTTCGTATTCGTCCAATTTGTTTTGTAACTCTGCACAGTGGAGACTTTCGCCAAATAAATGGTAATAAACTGATGATTGGATTTGTCTGAAAGTTGAATGAAGCTAGAGTGGTCCAAAATTTACCACCTTGGAATAAAGAAAAAAATCTTATGAGGCTTGTGTCTTTCTTAAATCTTATAGCAATTTATGATAGTTATGATAGAAAAGAAAATGAAAAAATGTCTGACATATGTTACCGTAGCTCTCACAGGCTAAAAGATATTTGACTGCAAAGAAAACAAATTACACTATGCAATAAGAAAAATGCCAAGGAGTACCACTATATTTTTTTGATGTGTTGTGGTCGCCTAACTACAAAAACAGTCGAAATTTTAAATTCTATCGATAATTCTTTTTTTTTATAAATTTTTTTTAAATTTTGGATTTTTGAAGAGACTTTGCGCTCAACTGATTTTTTCACAATTGTCCATTTTTATTATAAAAACCACAAAAAACTTTAATTATAATTACCTTTAAGCCGTTATAACATTACTTTATTATATACTTAATGGTTTCGGAGTTATTCAGACCGCAATGATAAAAAATATATATTTTTATGCAAAATTTATATATTTTTATATTTTTTTTAGAAATTTATAAAAATCGAAATTGGCAAAATGTTACCATTTTTAGGGTTCCGTACACCAAAAGTGTAAGAGAACCGTACTGTTTTCGCTACGCTGTTCGTCTGTCTGTCTGTCTGTCTGTCTGTCTGTCCGTCTGTCTGTATGTCACAGGCTGTTGTCTCTGAAACCATAAGAGCTACGGACCTGAAATTTTCAATGAATATGTAAAGCTTTTGCCGCTACAACAACAAATATATAATAGTTAAAAATTAAAGGGTGCTCTAAAGTGAGCAAGGAAACATGTTGAAATACTAATGTAATATACAGACACTTATATATAGACACTTTTAAATTTTCAAAGTTAGTGTTAATTGATGTAGTCTGTAGAATAGACTACGAAAACTATCACTGATACTTAAAACTATAAAAATTAAATTGTGTTCTATCAGTTAATTTAATTGTACTATGTAATTTAGACAATATGCTTTATCTTGGAAACCGTAAGAGGTAAACTCTTGAAATTTTCAAAAACGGTAAAACTAAAAAATTCCAAAAATAAAAATATGTCAAAACGAAAAATCGCCAAAATGAAAAAAGCGCTTAAAGGAGAAAAGCACCAAAATAAAAAAATCGCTAAAACGCAAAATATCACAAAACTAAAAAGATCGTCAAAAACCTAAAAAAAACGCAAGAAGCCAAAAAAAGGCGGCAAAATGAAAAAACCACTACAACATAAAAAAATTGTTAAACTAAATATAGCTTCAAAAAACGACAAAATCGACAAAAATGAAAAAAAAAATTAAAAAATCACCTAAACGAAAAAAGCAAAAAAAAAAAACGCCTAAACTAAAAAATCCTCAAAAGCCAAAAAAATCGCCGAAACGAAAAAAGTGTCAAAACAAAAAAAAAAAATCGCTATAACTAAAAAATAACCAAAAACCTAAAAAAAATCCTCAAAACCGATAAAAGCGCCAAAACTGAAAAAAATCGTCACAACTAAAATTGTTCGCTAAAACTAAAAATATCGTCAAAAATTGAAAAAACGTTAAAAAACGCCAAAACTAAAAAAATCTACAAAAAAACCAAAAAGTTGCAAAAAAAAAAAGAACGAACAAATCATTAAAATTAAAAAAGCGCAAAATCCAAAAAAATCGCCAAAAACAATGAATATTACTTACAAAAAAGACAATTAAACAAAAAAACACAACGAAAAAACTGCCAAAATGAAAAAATGGGCAAAAACGAAAAGGGATATACATATGTGTATTCGTACGGAAACATTTGCTAATTTTTTTATTATTCACTAACCGTAAAGCCACATGCCCCAGAAACAAATTAAGCTTTATTTCACGCAAATCGATCGATAAATATTGATTTTATTCAATATTTAACCATGAAAGTATACATCTAGGATTTTCCTATTTTAACTCACGCTAAAATAAATCCTATTTGTAAACTTTCAAAACGCCGTTACATGTATGTAGTTTTTTGGTGACTTCTACCAGAGTCAGTTGTAAAAAGCTTGTTACTAAAACAAAGTTGATTTTGTTGTACAGTGTAATTATTCGCAACTTTTGCCAAAATTAGGTGAGTGATTCAATTTATTATGAATAAAATCAATATTTATTAATCGCTTTTCATGAAATAAAGCTTATTTTATTTATAGTATAACTGGCTTTAGGATCAGTTAATAAAAATGGTAAGTTTTTGGTACTTTTCGATTTTTTATAAATTTTTCAATAAAAAACATTTCCAATTTTGCAATACATTTTTTTTATCATTGCGGTTTGAATAATTCCGAAACCATTGGTTATATAAAAAACAATGTTAAAACAATGCTTAAAGGTAATTTTATTCCAAGTTATTTAGTGTTCTTTGTAAGGATATGGGATAACACCTTTTTAAGTTATGATGAAATCAATGAAGCAGCCTCTTGAGAAATCCCAAATGCGTATAGGAACTAGCTAATACCCCTCAGTAATCAATCTCAATGTGTTTTTATAAACAATTGATTGAATAAATAAAATATTAATTTAGGGAAATAGTGGGATTGTAAATTTAAAAAAACATACATTTTAGCTATTCCGAAAAAAATCAATAATAAATTAATTTTTTGTAAGTAGTAATCTTACAGCAATTTATTGTCGAAAAGTTAGTAATCAAGTCGGATATCCATAAATTGACAATTTCCATCAACTCTTAGTCACATTTTACTTCGTTGAGAACTTTCCAGCAATCTCTAAAATGGAACAATCTTCTTGAATCTTCATATTATTTAGTTTTAAAAGAAAACTTATCAATTCACAAGATCAAAAGCAAGTCAATTTGTGTGATAAAGAAGCAAAAATTGCTGCTAATTTGTTTCCAAGAAATTTTTTTTTATAAATCTGTGATTATTTTACCCATAATTTATTTCACAAATAAATCATTTAAACATTTTTTCATACACTACATACTGATGCTCAAACAGGTTTTTGTTTTTCCTATTTAAAATTAAATGCAACTTCATATTGTATCCACAAAACAAGGAAGAAAATAAAACATGAACTTCATATAATGTGGCATTAAAGATTTGTTTTTCCAAGCCACAATATAATCTTCAAGGTTTGTCTCTTTATTTATTTCTTTCCTACTTTTTTTTAAAGAATTTTTGTTTAAATTCTAAAACTCTGCTTATTTGTTGGTTTATTTACAAAAAAAGTAATACTTTTTATTTTGGCAAACTGTAATCCTTGAACTTGTCTCTTCAAAGGCAAAAGAGTATCCTGGACAGGCAACAACAACAACAACGAAACCAACCTTAAACTCTTTTGTCCTAATGTGAGTGTACAACAACATATTTTATACTTTTTCCTAATGTTATACGACAAGTACTATTTGCCAAAATAAAGTTTTATGTTTTTATTTGTTTAATAAATACTAAATATTTTTATTATACTTTGGTTTTGGAATAAGTAGTACGTACATGTGCATATTTTTGTGTTTGTATGTATGACATGCGTATGTTTGTGTAAGGATGTTTATGAATGAGTATTTACAACATATTATGTTTTTTTAACCAAATAAAAACATTTTTACTGCAATCTCTTTTTTTTTTGCAAATACTTACATACAGATTTCTCAGGCTTCCTGATTCTCTTGCTCTGGCATGTCATTTCATATGCTGTCTTCACTGTTGTCACAACTACCACTCCTTTTAAGCCTTATATTTTTATGTTCTTTGTTCTTGGATAACTGTCTCTATTACAGGATTTATGCACAGTGGTTGTGGAAAGGATTATTATTATATTGTTTTTCATTTGCATAGACCTTGATTTTAAATGAAAAAATCATTGTTAAACTATTATTTGAAAGTTTTATATTAGGTACAAGCTTTCATCAAACAGGCTTTTGCATATTTGTATAATCCTTAAAGTTATCTTTGGATGTTCAGCGCAAAAATTTACTTTTCACATATTTTCGAAATTAAGTTCGAAATTTCGAACATAGTATAATATGAATATATTACATATTTAGCTTATTTTGGTTGAAAAGCTACATTGTTAAACTATTCTCCAAAAATTTTATAATAACATTAAGCTTTCGAACATACCATAAATTTATAATTTGCACTTTTTAATCTTTTTTTTAGCTTATGCTACGATGTTTGACAATACAATTTACTTTTTACTAAATTTCGAAATTTAATTCGAAAATTTCAATGTGTTAAAATATGAGAACATTAAATATCTTGCTTGTTTTTTACGAAAAAAAAATTTTAAGCGATTCTTCGAGAATTTAATATAAAATAAAAAGTGTCTTAAACATATCTAATGACTTTTGACAAAATCACTTAAGTCAATTTTAAAAATAGCAGTATTTATAAATACAGAATTTTAAGGAGAGTCTTTTGGTGAAATCAGAATTTTTCTATGATGCTTAGTCACATACATATATATTATTCGGGTATGTTCTATATTCCATATGGACTGAAAATGTTCAGAATTATCAAAGCATTGTTGTGGCAAATTATTATTTATAACAACAATTCTATGACAATTCCGCTTTAAATACAGAACATACCTGAATATTTAAAAAATTTGACTTATTTTCATATTTGTTATTATGCCAATTTCGAATGTGTCAAAAAACGAAAAAATGTTAAGCAACACTCTCATCGGGATCAGTTAGTTATGATTAATTTAGAAAATTTCCTTAAACGTATACACAAACATTTTCATTATGCTCTTTAATAGAATCTTTGCTCTCCTTAAAATTTGGAATATTATACTTAAGTTTTTTTTGTCAAAAGTTATGATGTTTGGCGGCAAAGTTTCCTTTATATACCTAATTTGGAAAATAAATTCGACTTTTCGAAATGAACATTATATGCACACTGACAATTTTAGGCTATTTATTAGAAGTTCTAAACTGTATAATATTTGGATTATATGGAATAAATAAATTATTATCAGAGATAGGAAATTTCATAACTTTTAAACTTGTGTTTGGCTGCAAGCTTTAGTTTTTACCAACTTTCGAAGTTAAGACAGAATTTTCGAACGTAACATATATAATATAAAAATATTAAATATTTTACTGGTTTTTCTAAAAAAAAAACAATTATTTATGCTATTTATCTAAAATCCATATAAAATACGAGTTTCGAACATCCTTACGTATATACGATTTTGCAGCTTTTCACAAATTGTATACTTATCTTAAGATACTTCGATGTAAGCTTTGCTTTTTATTAAATTGCAAAATTAGTCCAGAATTTTTGAACACAATAAATATTTTGAATATTTTGCTTGTTTTGCTGAAAAATAAATTTGTTATATTAAACAAAATGTTTAAAATATTTAATTTTTCAATTTTTCATAATTTTTCACACATACTATCTCTTATAGCCTTTGGATTGACATTTTATTAATTTTCGAAATTAAGTTCGAATTTTCGAACTTAGTAAAATGGTAAAATTTAAGAAATTTCGCTTGTTGTGGTTTAAAAAAAATACCCCATCAAGTTATATTTTGATAGTTTTATATTAAATACAAGCTTTCGAACAAATTTTATAGAATATATTATCGATTTTCACAAATTGTAAACTTACTATGTTACAGTGAATTTTATGTATGTGCAAAATATCATATATGGTAAAAGGGTAAAATTTCAAATATCTGGTTGTTTTGGAGTAATAAAAAATTAAAGCTATAAACAATTTTTCGAACATAGCTATATAAGTACGTTAAATATATGAATTTGCAATTTATAATAAATTTTTAATTTATTGAAGGAGTTTCGGCTAAAAATTTTATATATTGCTATATATTGAAATTAACTTTGAATTTTCGAACATGTTTGAAAATACGTAGCTATAATTTAGGAGTTTTTCATAACTATTAAACTTTTCTAAAGGTGCTTGATTGTAAAATCTGCATTTTATCAAACTTCGCTCAAATGTTCGAATTTTCGAATATAATACTTAACTATTTCTCGAAAGTTTCAAATTAAATATACGTTTTTCAGCATGATTTCGGTACTTTTTTTTACAAATTTTAAGCTTGTGTCACGTTTCTTGTTCTTAAAATTAGCTTCTGCCTAATAAAGTTCGAAACTAATATAGAGTTTTCGAACATGATAAAACATAAAACGTTAAATATTTGGCATTAAATATGTAATTTTTTTAAATTTACTGTAAGGCTAGTATTTTTGTTTTATAGGCGTAATTTTTTGACGCTAGAACCTTAAGGGGAATGAAGGGCAATATCCTTCTTCATCTCCTCACGTTTAGTTTGGTATTGTTTCGAGACCCATGTGTCTTATTTTTCTAGCAGCTATTTACTTTATAGACCTTAAGCTAATACCTCTCCATGACTTACCATGCAATAATTTTAATTACAGTTGAAATCACTGTTTCTTTCTTTGCTAGTTTAGTTACTATTGGATTTATGCCAATATTTATGTTTTATTCAGTCTTTGGAATCAGTTTTGTTTTATTATTTTCCATTTAAACATTAAAAAGTTTATATTTTTGCTTTATTTTCCATTTATACTAAAGGATTACTTTATGGTTTAGTCTGTCTGTCTGTCTTATGATCATTGTCCGTCTGTTCATACCATACGACTGTCTATCTCTTGTTTTTTGCTAAAGTACTAGAAATGTTTGATTGCATGATGGCATGAGGACTTTTAATAACAAAATGAGATGACATTTATATAAAAGAAAAAAAATCTTGTTTTTAAAAATAGTTGGCAATATGATGTCTTCTTTAATATTTTTTTTTTATTTATTTTATGAATTTTGCTTTTGTAGTAAGAAATTATTACGTAGTTATGCACTTACTTACATTCATTTATATTTTAATTGTAATAGTTTTAAGTAAACTACAGTTAGCTGCCCCATTGTGCTTACCATTTAGCAGTATGTTGTTAGTAAAATAAGGTCTTAATAAATTGTTGAAGGCCACAATTTAAAAATGTTTGTCATTATTTTCTTGAAAAGCTAATCAAAAGCTTTTCTTTAACAAAACAATTACAAATCATTTGCAAGAATTAAACTCGAAACTCATAAGGGGAGCTTTTGAAAAATTTTAATTTTTATTAAATTACTTTATCTATTTTTTACATTTATTATGGGTTTTATACCATTTTTAGCTCCGATTGAAGTCTACTTTGCTTCCAACAAATAATTCATACTTCTTTCATATATTTGGAAATTTTCAGTTACTTTTCTTTATTAATTTTTTTTTTTTGATAATTTATCAAGCCATTGAAATTATTTTCTATATTGACGTCAAGGTTAATGACATGTTCTCCCTTATTTGGTAAAATATATATTTTTGTTACTTTTTTATATTATTATCCTTATTATTAAAGGACTCATTTTGCTAAAGCACACAGAGAAAAAAGCAAAACAACTTTTGTGTTGTATTGTTTGGCATATGACAAAAGAAAACAATTTAATTTATTTCATTGAGTTATTGCAATTTGTCAAATTATTACTGGTGGCTTTCTTTTCTTTATTGTACACAATATAATAGTATTATAGCCACGTTTCGAAATTGATTCAATGCTCAATTTAAAGTTTAAGGGCAATAACTTTTTTTTATATGCCATAAAAAAATACATTTGGCGGCGAGATAATTGGAGTTTGCAAAATAATTGACAGTTAGTATGATTGTATTAGAAAAGAGTGCACATGTAAAAATTTAGTGTTTTAAAAAGCTGTATGTTATAATAAATTCATATTTTAAGGCTTGCGGGTGCAGTAGCCAGGTGGGGAACACAGTAAAAATAAATATTGTATAGCTCAAATTTCAAATTAAAACAAATTTAAATTCCCAACATTTTTTTCGTCATTCCTTTGTAAACAAAATCGAAGCTGTTGCGTATTTTTAAAAATAAGGTAAATATCTAAATTTCCACTTTTTTTGTGGAGCACCCTCTTTGAAACTCGAAATTTTTACAATAATCTTTACTTTGTTGTAAGTAAAATCAACATTTATCAATCGATTTTCATAAATGAGGGGGTGAAAAGCAAAGGGGTATGAATGCCAAAACTAAAAAAAATTTAGTTATATGCAGGAATCAACACTTAATACCAAAATCTATCACTCTACAAAAATTCAGACCAGTACGATGACCTCAAAAGACGGTATGTATTAGGAACCAAAAATATTGTGTATGAAGTGCAGAAGAACAAAAAACTTTGAAGCTTAATTACTTACAATTTTCATTTTTGTACTTGTACCCCTTTGCTTTTAAGCCCCTCATATATAAAAGAATATTGCAGGTGTTTAAAAACCAAATTGGTGTATTTTACAAAAAAAATTGGACAAGTCGTTTTTAAGTTATTATAAAATCAGTGGTGGAGCCCTTAAAAAAATAGAATTAAAAAAAAAACTTAAATAAAGTTTTCAATTTCTACTGCTTTTGACCATAACACATCAAAATAAGTTATAGTAGAAATCCTTAATGTTATTCGCTGAAAGCTATGATGCCAAAAAGTATGCTATGTTTTTTTGCGTATCTATAAGTAATTAGTGCGTATGATAAATCAATATACCTCGAGTAAACATTACTCATACGCACTGAATTATTATAATACTGGCAAACAATTTTTTGTGTCATAACTTTTGATAGTCAATTTTAATCAGCGACTACTAGAATTTTTTAAAAATAGCAAATAAATAATCACTATTTTTTGACCGATAGTTTTTCAATGAAAAATAAAAGCAACAGTTTGACCGTTATAAAAGGTAAAGGCCAATAAACTGGCTTAGTGCAATGCTGATATTAAATCCTTAATAGAGAAACATGATGAGGCTTCTACGATATCCATTTATATCTTTCTATGTTTCTTCTCTCCAGCAAATAACATACCCGGCGACCTTCGTTGCCATGCATTTGTAGCGAAAACCTTTTGTTTCCGTTGCGTTGCACAGCTTGAAGTTCTTCAAAGCTATTCAGCGGCCCAATCTAATGCAGTTAGCATAATATCAAACCTTTTACTTTTTATTACACATTTATTTAACTCTATTCTTACGAAATCCAGCTTTCCAGGGGAATGAACGTTAAAAAAACGTCAAAACCAAAAAAATCGCCAAAACTTAAAAAACCGGCAAAAACGAAAAATCGCAAAAAAACGAAAAAAACGAAAAAAATCAGCAAAATGAAAAAAGCGGCAAAACCATAAAACTCTCAAAAAAAAAAAATAAACAAAAAATTTCAAAAATAAAAAAAATAAAATTGAACAAAAAAGGTTAACGGAAAAATTGCCAACATGAAACAAGACATAAATTTAAAAAATCAAAAAACCCGACTGCGTAAAAAAATAAAAGAAAACAACTTTAAACCGTCACAGATCCTAAATGGTCATTCAAAATTAAAAATCACAAGAGAAACCTAAAGATGATTTTCAAATATCTGTCCATTGATACCCATTTTAATATAGTTCGCCGACTTTTTATTTTTTTCGTATAAACAAAATGGCGTCTGTTGGCCTCCATATTGAATTTTGACTACTGTCATAACTTTAGTGACACTCCCCGAATTAAGACGAATCGAATGACGTGAGAATCGTCAAAATCGGTCTACGCGTTCGGTTTATATAGTGCCGCAAAGGAACACACATACATACATACATACATACATAGGCTGATAAACACAATACCCTTCTTTGCGTCGCGCACTCGGGTAAAAAGGGCAAAAACGAAAAGTGATATAGGTGTATTCGTACGGAACCCTTCGTGTTCGAGCCAAAGTAGCAATTTACTCAACTTATTCCTACTTGCAAACAACAAAAACAAATTTTGGCGCCACTTTTCTCATTTTGGGGATATTTTTCATTTTTTGTTTGGCACCATTTTTTATTGTTCAGTTTGGGGCCATTTTTAATTTTTCAGTTTGGAGCCATTTTTCATTGGGACCATTTTTCAAGGAGCCATATTATGTGCACAATTCTTGGTGTCGGAAATGCCTGTTATATAAATTAATCAACGATATAATTAATCAACGAAATAAAACACATTTTTATGGCATATTTCCGGTTTCCCTGATAATCATATTGCCGTACGATCTTTCATCATCTTTTCAATGTTTGCAGACGATTATAGAAACTTGTTCCCAATATTTTGATTTAAATTTAATTTTTACAATAGACCTCACTTAAATTGATACGGTAAGTAAATATAAGTTGTTTAAATTCAATTTCATAACAATATATTTAATATACATATATATTCTTCTAAATAAATCTGTTATTTTTCCTTTGGCTAAGCAACAATTACATTTCTGTAAATGTCTAACCAAACAAGAGGAATAAAATAAATTTTTTACTTACTTCTGTACATATTTTAAATGTCTAAATTGTGTTTCTCTACATGTGTTGAAAATGTCTAAATGGCTTAAAAGGCACCAAAGAACAATATCCAAAAAACTACATTACTTTAAAAAAACAACATCGAACCTATTATATTATTAATATATGAAAAAAATCTAGAAATGCTGCTTTAAGATGAAACAAGTATAAGAAATGTAAGGAATTAAATAAAAATCTTATATGTATGTATATACAAAAATTTAAAATATTCATTTAAAAAACAAATTCCAGCTGCATGACAAAAAAAACGAGGGTGGTCCAAAAACAAATCAAAGTGTAGAAAACTATTTTCAGGTTTTTCGTTCCAAGTCTTTAAATTTTAATACCTTCCTCTTAAGACATATGTACATAAGTATACACACATATATGCTACCTAGACAAGAATACTCATATGAATTTAAAAACTGTATATAAACAGATAGAAAAGCATTAAACTTTACAAAAAAAAAGAGAATGAAGAAACTGCTGCTGATGTTTCGTTTTCTATCTCCAGCCTGTGAGATTTTATAGAAATAATTTCAGAGAAAAAAACAAGAAATTATATATATAGAAATAAACTTGGCACGACATCAGGGTCATGTGCAAGTAAAGAGCAGCAGCCATCTTTCCATGCCTGAAATTGTACAATCATCCATTTTTATACGAGTGTTGCAACCAACAAGAACTTGCTAAACAAATCTCTTTGTACAGCAGGCAATATTCATGTTTGATTCCAATACTTGCATGTTCACTCACACAACACTTTGGTTTGTGCTTTCATTCTTTTTTTTTTGTTTTATATTTTTTGTTATATTTTCCAGAATGAAAAAAATCTTATAGTCAAGGAAGAAATACAACAGTTAAGGGCAAAAATATGGTAAAGTTGTTTAAGAAGAATATGAAAAAATTTTCAAGTTCGAAAAGCTAATTAAAATTTAGTAGCACATGAAATCAAAATGTCTTTATTATCTGTAGCCATATTTTAGTTTATAGTTGCTATATTCGGCGCTATACTCTGATAAACGATGAATTTCTAAGAAATAATAGAATGAAATGCGTCTCCAGAAGGTCTTTACTGTGAAAACATTATGTTAGTTTTCCTATAACACTATGCAACAAAATGAAACTTTTGTCATGAACGTTGAGGCCCAATATATTTTTTTGATAAGTTATGGAAACTAAAACAAACTAAAAACTCAATGGATACATTTTGTAGGGTTCCGTACAACAAAAGTGTTTCGCTACGCTGTCCGTCCGTCTGTCTGTCTGCCTGTCCGTCTGTCACAGCATGTTTTTTCGGGAACCGTAAGCGCTACGGACCTGAAAATTTCACAGAACATGTAGAAGCTTGGCCTTTACAACAACAATTATATGACAGTTTCAAATTAAAGGGTGTCTAAAGCGAGCAAAGAAAAATTTTGAATTACTAATGTAATATATACAGACACTTATATATAGACAGTTTACATTTTCAAAGTTAGTGTTAATATTCTACAGAGTACACCAATTAACACCGATATTTAAAACAATAAAAATTAAAGGGTGTTCTAGCAGTTAATGTAATTTTTACTATGTAATTTAGACAATTTGCTGTATCTTGGAAACCGTAAGAGGTAAAATTTTAACAAACGCTAAAACTAAAAAATTGCAAAATTAAAAAAATGTCCAAGCGAAAAATCGCCAAAAAGGAAAAAATGCTTAAAGCAAAAAAGCACCAAAAATCATAAAATCGCTAAAACGCAAAAAATCACCAAAACTAAAAAGATCGCAAAAAACTAAAAAACGCAAAAAAAAAGAAAAAGTCGCTAAAACGAAAAAAGCCACCAAAACCTAAAAAATCGATAAAACTAAAAATATCGTCGAAAAACGAAAAAAAAAATTGCCAAAAAATAAAAAAAAAAAATACCAAAACGAAAAAAGCGCCAAAATAAAAGCGCCAAAACTAACAAAAAATCGCAAAAAACCGAAAAAATCGCCCAAACGAAAAAAAATATCAAAATAAAAAAATCGCTAAAACAAAAAACAAAAAAAAAAAAATAAAAAAGCGTCAAAACTAACAAGAAGTGCCTGAACTAAAAGAAATCGCTAAAAACTGAATATATCGTCAAAAAGCGGAAAAAGTTAAAACAAAACGAAAAAATCACCAAAACTAAACAAATCGCCAAAAAACAAAAAAAAAAAGTTGGAAAAACGAAATGTTGCAAAAAAAAATACCAATATGAAAAAAGCGTCAAAACGAAAATAAATCGCAAATCAAAAAAAAAATTCAAAAATAAAAAAAACAAAAATTAAATGAAAAAGCAAACTGAAAAAATTGCCCAAATGAAATAAGGGCAAGAACGAAATGGGATATATGTGTATTCGTACGGAACCCTTCGTGTGCGATCTAAGATCGCGCTTTACTTAATTTATTTTGAAAAATTTTTTTTTCTAAAATTTGGGATTTTTCAAGAGTCTTCTCCACCGTTTTCCTCATAACTTAAGAAGGATATGTCCAATTTTATTACAAAAAACAATAAAAAACTTGCAAAAAAACTACCTTTATGCTCTTTAAGTATTTTTTTTATACTCAATGGTTTCGAAATTACACAGACCACAATAATGAAATATACTTTTTTTCAACAAAATCCTAAAGCCGCATTTACCACAAATAAAATGAGCTTTATTTCATGATAATCGACGGATAAATAATGATTTTTTTACAATATAGTTAAAAGACTTGATTATTTCAAAAAAGTTTATTTGTGGAGAGACTTTTTTTGTCAAATTGGAAATTTGTATTCATTAAAAACATATAAAAAATAAAAAAATGCCAAAAAATTACAATTCTTATAACTGGATCTTGTAGCTACGTAAACCACAAATGAATTACGGTATATTCTATGAAAATCGATCGATAAATGGCGGTTTTGTTCATAATAAAGTGAATTTTTGAAAAAATTGTAAATATTTACACTGTACAACAAAATAATTTGATTATTTTTACGTAATTTTTTATTTTTGAACTGAATAGGTACAAGTCTGAAAGTTTTTATTATTTCGGCTTTCTAGTTCAATATTTTGAATTAATGTAAATTCAAATTATTTGTATTAAGAGTGGAGTGTTGGAATATTCAAATCAGATTAGTACAACGGATCAGTACTACTGATTTCGACAGGCCGCTACACCGTCTCATCAGCGTTCTTGTTCACTTTTAACACTTATGAAGGTGGATGCTTTTTTCAAGGAAACATCAGCTATTTAACTAATTTTTGCCAGCAAATAGAATACAAGACTTCTTTTAAATCCGTGCCATAATTTGAATTTACATTAATTCAAAATATTAAACTAGAAAACCGAAATAATAAAAATTCTGAGACAAAATAGTTTTATTTTTAAATTACAAAGTTCTAACAACTGATTCTGATAGAGGGTACCAATAAAATGTATAAGTGTACTGGTGTGTTTTGAAAGTTTAAATCTGGAATTCATTTTAGAGGGAGTTAAATTTCCTCGACATAGGATAGAATTTAAAATTTCTATTGTTTTTTAATTAATAACACATCAATATAATATAGGGGTGCACCTTGAAATTTTTATTGTTGTACAATATAATTATAAATATCTGTGAACTTTTGACAAAAGCACTTAAGTATTCGATATTTATAGTGCTTAATGTTAACGCGCATCTTTTGATCTAATCAGCATACTGCTACGATGCTTAGTACATAAATATTTTTGTTTTAAAAATTTAGCTCCCCTCCATATTTGGCTGATCAACAGCTAATTTAAAATAAGTCAATCAGCCGTGTCACAGATTCCGTTCGGATTGGTTTTAATTCCGTTGTTGTCATTTCGAAAAAGTAAATTTTTGGTGCTTTAGATTCCGTTTATTTTGTATTTCGTTTCTACAATAATAAAGTTTTTATACCTTGAGGCGTTTATTTACTCTTGTTTTAAAATATGAGATTTGATCTTTGCATATTGAGCTTTTTATTAATATGGAAAGCTTATGACCAAATATTTATTTGACGCTCCTATAAATATGCACGTTTTTTACTGTAAATTAAGTCAGTAGAAAAGTGTTTTCAATTCCACTTTGATATTTAAAAGTGGTTTGATTACGAAGAAAATTTTCGTTTTTCGTTCTCTGAAGAAGCAACTTACGGAATTGAAACCACTTCCGATCGGAATGGTATTCTGTGAATAAATAAAAATTATTTTAAGCAAAGTTCTAATCGAGATCGGTTGATTATGTTTAATTTTCGTTCATCCTTAAATTCATACACAAGAAGTTTCATTCTGCTGCTTAATATAGTACTTTTGTTGGCCTGAGAATTTTGAAAATCATACTTAAGATGTTTTAACAAAAGACCACAGTTATAGTTAGAGATATAAATATATTTCCGTTCGCAACTGTATAAGTACGTTTCTATACATTTCACTTCACCCTTTATGGCTTAGATTTCTTTTTTTTTCTATTTTCGTATTTGTTATGTTAGCTTTCATTACTTCTACTTGAAATGTTGTTTGAAAAGCATGTTAAGGTCAGAAAAATATACAAATTATGTTATTTTCAAATAGTATAAGAAAACAAAAAAATGAGAAAAACAAATGCAAACATCATACAATTGCCTTAATACAAACACATACATGCATAAATAAGAAACTGCAAACGTACATGGATTTATGAGAATTTGCACACTTCTAGAGAAAACCCCTTTCGAAATTATTTTCTTTTACATGTATGCAAGTGTATAAGTACACTTTTTAATAATATTTTTTCAAACTAGTTTGTTGTTGTATTTGTGGTGTTGAAAACGGATTTTTTTTCACTTGGCAAATGTTTGGTTGGCAGAGTATACTTTTAGGGGCTTCCTTATTTTCAATGAATTTCACAGCGATATACTAAAATTATTTACGTGTTCTAATTTACCAATGCTGTTTTGATAGCTTTAGTTTTTCTGGATCACTTCATATATTGATTTTATAGCGGTAAATGTAGTAAAAAAACCGGATTTCTTAGATAACTTTTCTGTTTCAAAGAGAATTTCTATGATATATCTTTGAAAGATCTGATTTTTGTCTCTCACACAATGTATTTTTTTTTTGGAAAATCTGGTAATAAATGGCTAAGTTATGGTAGTTTAAGTATAAAAAAAATTATTTTACAACAAAGTTTTATTGTTAACAAAAATAAATGACTTATGCTGTTTTGTGGTTTGACTTTTTTTGCATTGCTTAGAAATAAGGCGGTTATGCTAATATATTTCATCATAACTCGAGATAACTAAAACTTAAGAAGATGTGGTACATTAGCGGCGAAAAATTTTTTTCATGCAAAATTTAACTTTTTTCGTTTTAAGAAACTCATAAAAAAATTAAGAGTGCAAAAATTTTACATATTTATCATTTTCAGAAAGCTAGGTATATTAGGAATAAAATAAGCCATAATTCATTAAAATCGATGGACAAATACCGATTTTATTCACAATTAAGTAAATAAACTCAATTGATAAAATTCACAATTTCGCACAAAATAAAAATTTCAATTTGTGCGTGAATGTGTGTTGTATGAAAATATATATATATATATATATATATATATATATATATATATATATATATATATATATATATATATATATATATATATATATATATATATATATATATATATATATATATATATATATATATATATATATATATATATATATATATATATATATATATATATATATATATATATATATATATATATATATATATATATATATATATATATATATATATATATATATATATATATATATATATTGTTTGGTATGTCATAAGTAACTCTGAGCATTAGGAAAATAAAATTTTGTTGAAAAATGTGTTTTCTTACACTTAAGTCACCATAAGTTAGGAATTTGCTTAGTGATTTTCAAGGATCATGTCTTGTTCGAAAGATTGAAATTAGGTATTTTAAGTGCAGAAAATATGTAGAAATCCCTGATCAAACAAAAAAGTTATGACTATTTAAATTTGAAACTTAAAGAAAATCGTTGTTACAGCTATAAAATCACTTTTTTCTCGGCTTTTGCATCACAGTATTTTTGTTAGAGTAATAGCGTTCTATATTCCTTTCATGACACCTGATAAGGTCCAAAATGTATCAAAAAAGTAAAATTTTATAAATAGAGAGTTTGTGCAAGTCATATTTTACCTTCGCATTAAAAAAACCAAAACTTGTTCCCTCTTTTTCTAAAAAAATCAAAAAGCAAATACACACGGATACCCTATTGGTTTTGATTTAACTAAAACATTAAAAGTAGTTGTATATAGAGTTTTCATCTTATGCCCCTGGCCATCCCTTGCAGCTTATAACGAATAATATTGTTTATATATTTTTTTACATCTTACATTATTACTATTGTTGTAAAAGTAGTGTAATGTAAATGCTTGTTGTAGTTGCTGTTGTTTAAGTGGATAATAGTGGTAGTGGCTGTGTTTTTGCGAAATGTGGTTTTTCGTTGTTCTAATTCTAAAGACTTTAAATGCATATATGAATGAATATATGCATGTAAGTACACATGCTTATGCGCGTGTGTGTGTAGTAATTTTTAGCTTGTATTTATACAGTTTGAAAGCTTATAAGCTTATGCAATTACTACGTATTTTCCATCTGTATACAAGTGGGAATATTTAGGCAGTAAAGCTGCTTGGAAATTTGGGCGCTCTAAAATATAGCCTTTAGTGGTTAAACGCTTTTTTTTATATAATTGATTTAAAATTCATAGAATATTTTGAGGAATGCGTTATGTAAGTCTAATTAATCTTAAAAGGAAAGCCTAACCAATATCTAGAAGCTAAAAAGCTAAACAGCTAAAAAAACATGATTGTACCATAGCAACAAAAACTATATTGTGTTTACTACAGCAATATATGGTTGCGACAAACCAATAATAGATGACCTCAAATATTTAAAAAAAGTTTTGAGCACGTTAAACAAATTATTGTTTACTTTTGTCTAATACACTTACAGCATTTATAAAAATTGCTACAGTCTTATACAGCCGTTTTATTACTACAAAAATACGTTTGCTCTTTTGTAGATTATGTTAAACGAAAAGTCAGTGCTTAAAAAAAAGCAGTTGGAGTAGAAGTAGCAATTAGCAAACACAAAATAATCTATTAAAAATTTTTTTTAGATCGTTCACATTCCTTCAAAATATAGCATTAGTTTTAGTAATATCTTTGGATTTTGAAGTAGTACAGTTTATAATCGATTGCTACTGCTATGTAAAGCTTATAATCAAATGCTACTGCTATTGTCATATATTATTCGAAGTAAAATATTATCGGAAAAGGTAGCAATAGAACTACATTGTGGTAGCAATAGAGTAAAATAGAAATACTTAGATTAATGTAGAAGTAGCAGTGTATAATTTCTTATTACTACTGCTATCTTTAAATTTTAGTAGCAGTAGAAGCAGTATTTGCAAATGTACTAACAGAGAAAGATTAAGGCAGCAATGGAATCTATAACTAAAATACAAATAAGAAACTCAAAGTATCATTAATAATAACAAAATGCAAAATAGTATAGCTGGACTTACTAAAAGACTTAAACAAATTCAAGGTGCACTGATAGTTCTATTGCTACCGCTACTGCTACTTTTAAATTTTAGTAGCAGCTAAGGTAGCATTAGATAATTTAGCAATGAGACAGCATTAAGATGCAGCTGTGGAATAAAATTTAAAATAATATAAAATACAGTGAAGCTTCGATATAACGAATTTCAAGGGGATCAGAAAATACTTCGTTATAGCTATTGCTTCGCTATATATATAATCAGTAAAGCCTTGATATAACGAAATTTTAAGATATACGAAAAAAAATTCTTTATAAGTATAGTTTTCTTTGCTTCAAATTTTATTTTTACTTCGTTGTATAGAGGCTTTTGTATGAGTACTTCGTTGTATAGAGGCTTTACAATTGTGCTGTTTCTATAACGGGACATTACCATTTAGGATTTATTCTGATTTCGTTACATTGAGGCATTTGGATGGATATTTCGCTATATAGAGGCTTTTTGCTCAGAATTTGTTCGTTATAGCTATAGTGTATTTTTGTATGAAAAACTTTGCAATAAAGAGGTTTTCTCAAGAAAATCAATAAAACATACGTTATATTGAGTTTTTCATTATAACGAAATTCGTTATATCGAAGTTTCACTGTAATATTGAAGTAGCCAAGAATTTACAGTCATGTTTTACTGCATTACTAGCTGTAGCATTACATTTTCCAAACTATTGATATAAGAAAAAATATAAAGCTTAAAATAGATCCGTAGCAATATAATTTATAATAAAGTAGTAGACTAAAAATACAGTACTTTTCTATTGCTCTGTTTGCAATAAATGTTTTCTTGCTACTTCTTTTTTTGTAGTTTAATTTATTATTATTGATGCTACTTTTAATATTTAATAGCAATAGAATTAGCAGGTGAGTTAGTACAAAGGGGCAATATATGTAATTATATTAATGTAGTAATAAATTTACACTAGAGGTAGCAGTAAAGGTATCCTTAAAACATATGTGTGATATTATTGTTTTGATGGTCTTGAAATAAATCGAACAAACACGACTGTGTGGAACAAATTTAAACTAAGATTTTTAATTGTATATAATTTTTCTGTTGTTATACTACTACACCAATATTATTCTATTGCTACTTCGTATAGTAGCTCATCTGCTACTTCTATTGCTACGAAAGATACTGAGTATTTTCCACCCATGAGCTAATTGCTTAGGGGGGGATTTTTTGTCAAAAAAATTTAAAAAAAAATTTTATGAAGTTGGTCTTTTCAACACTTATTTTATGTACACACTTTTTGCAACATCACGACTAAGATTGAAGTGCTGCCATAACAATTAAATTTAACAAGCACTTAAGCGGCCCATCCATTATACAATATTATTGGATATGTTATTGTACATATTATTGACGCTTTGACGTATACTTTGCAAAAAATGGCAGAATATTTTTGGAGAAAATATTGCCCAATTTTCCTGACAGTGAAAAAGTAAACATAAGACTAAACAATGCTGCCACAACATTATACAGTTTTCATTATTGTACAATAAAAATCAAAATCATTTTGATTTTTGCCAATATATTGCGCCACCTTCAAATATGACATACACATGGGCGATATTATTGTACAATACGAGAAATTGCACAATTATATTGTAAGCGGTTGGGCAGCTTTATGCAACTAATACATTTATTAACTGTTTAATTAAACAAACAAAATATATATGGGTGATTCTCATTCTAAACGTACACTGTATGTTTTTTTTGTTTACCAATGTAACTAATTGAAATATGATAAGGTAGGTTTCTTATTATAATTTTCGCCTTATACAATTAATCCTGAAATAAAGTTACATATTTCGATTTTTAAAAATTTTTGCGTATTGAGCTTTTGCTTTCGAGTTTGTTCTGGAAAAAATTTTTGGGAAAAACTACAACACAAAAAAATGAGTATAAGGCTTGAAAGCATTATACACCTACTCTCTAAAAACAGAAAATTATAATAATCGTATGACGACATTAAAAGTTATGACCACCTTTTCCATTTTAGCTTGGGTTCACAAGGAAAAATATTTTTATTTAATTTTTATAATCTAAATCTAAGTCTTCTTTTGTATAAGACTAATTTTAATAAAATCCAACAACAATATCAAAAGTTATGTCAATTTCAAATAATTTTTGTAGCAAAATACGACCTACCTAATACATTCTTCGAAAATATAACAACACACAGTGCAAAAGAATCTAAATTTAAAAAAAAACCAGAAATTTGTAAACAGATAATCTTCTTTACATCGTTTTTACCCTTTAGCTGCTGCTAACTTTTTTAACGTCCTAAAATTTATAAATAAATTATATTTGAAAAAATTTTTTACGAAACGCTCAATACATTTTTATATGAATTCACTGTTTTCTTCGCAACACACAGTTGAGGAACGCATCCAGCTTAAGCCCAGCAAAAAGTTTGTAACTGTTGTAATCGGTAGTACTTTGTTAATGGTTTACAAAGTAATTAGTGGTACTTATTTATATTAATACTATGCTTCAAATTAGAACTACTACTTAGTTTTTAATAAAATTAGTACATATTTTTCTCATTATCTTAAAATAGCTATAATGTGTTGTTATGTATTAATAAAATAAGTAGACAAGCACTTTTTAAGTCAACATGTGTTTGTATATGAAAACAAATTTTTGTCGCTTAAATTTATAAGTCAGCAATAGCTGAATGGGTTAACTTCTTGTGTTCAAATCTGAACAAGCATAGGCTCGTATCTCAGCTGGGTCAAAGCGAAAAAAAGAAAAATAAAATATAGGAATAAAGTATAATGTGTTTTTTTTTAATTTCAATTTGTTTATTTGACTACTTATTTTTTAGCTTCAAGTAAGCCAAATAATAACTAGTTAATTGCTGTGACAATGTAAGCAAACTTGTAAAGGGTACCACTTGTTTTTTGGACTTCTTACACAAAAATAAGTAGTTATCGAGTCAAATTGATAGTGGTTACTTAAAGCCTCATATACTTTTTTGTTGCCTACCCGTAAGCAAAGTTTTTTGCTGGGAGCTTTTAAGAAAGGAACTTTTAAATGGAACGTACCATTTTGTAAAATTTCCTTTAACAACTCCATAGAAATGTGCTATATTTTATTATTTTTTTATTCTTATTTTATTCACTAAAAAATTTAATTATATTAAAAAAAATGTGGGGAACACTCAATACAATTTTTGGATTCAAACGATGAATGATTGGTGAAACGTTTTCAATATAACAATATTTATCAAAGGTTACAAAAGTGTGGAATATTTAGAAGAACAAACATGCGCTGTTATTTTAGTGTATGTTGTTAATGCAATATTAATAATAAAAATGAGTAATGAAGCGTACTAAAAAAGTGTAACGCTCAATACACAAGACTGCACACAACAACAATAAAAAAAATCTAAGAGAATTAAATGTAAATATTTTAAAATTTATGCGTTTATTTTATGAAATATTTTACTATACATTCAGCGGACATGAAAAAAGTATTTTAAATGAGAATCAGCCATATATAAAAGGCCCTTTGCGTAGAGGCCGATTTCCTTTAAATTCCTATATAAAATATGTTTTCTTCTTATGAAACATTTGATATTTCCTTTGATTTCATGATACAATAAACAAAACTTTTTGTTTTCTTAACATCATATTCATGAAATTTTTTAAGCGTAAGTTGTACTAGACTTTTATGAGAAATTATTTGAAAAGCTCAACATAAAGTTGGCACAACTCTGAACAACAACTAAAAATGTGCTGTATAAAATAAAAAAAAAGGATTTCTATAAATTTTTGATAGATGATTTATTTGTTTTATTCATTATTGTTTTAATTCTGCTTTTAGAAAAATTCTATGCAATTTTCATTTGCTGAATTGTTTTTCTTTTTTTTTTCTTAATTTCTTAATATGAATATCTTGTTTTATTTTAGTTTATATATATTTTTGCAGAATATTAAAAGTTTTCCATGTGGGTTCCATGTAAGAACACACAAAATAATTAGAAAATTTCATATGTATATATACATATATATATATTTTTAGATTTTTTGTGCATTTAATACGTTTTTACAAGTTGAAATAGTACATTGGAGTTTAAAGTACAAAAGATTTATCGGAATTTTTCAAAATGTTTTGAATGATCTGAATCTTTTTGAATTTTTAGAGAGCAACTAAGAATTACTCGGCAAGTGGAAGAGTGCATATTAGTTGGGTACCAAATGACCATAAGGTGTTTGATAACACATTTGATAGCAGTCTGGAAATTAAAGTTAGAAAATAACAGAACAATAGCACTAAATTTGGAAAATGCGAAGCTTTTTTGGGTTATATTAAATTTTTAATATTAAGGATATATGAGCAGTGGGCACACCGATTCATCAATTGAAAGAAAATTTGTGACAGATCTTAATAGTTTAATAATTTTTAAAGAACCTGCTATATTTCTTCTGCGCTCTGCTCAAAATTGTAGGTAAAAGTTAATTTTTGAAATAAACGATATATGACAGATAAGCATATCCTTTCACCGATTGAGTTAAAACTCTTGATTGAGCTTAATATCATAAATTTACATATAGTTATAATGTTTTCTTACATTCCGAATGAAAATTCAATTCCTACCTTCTATATATATAGAAGGTAGCAATGTCCTTCTACTAATTGCAATAAAATTTACTAATGCCATATATGGGAGTTACTCATACCCTTACATTGATTAAAGAAAATTTTTTTTGCAGAGTAACATCATTATTTTTGGAGTAGTTACAAAGTTTCGTTTTGATGTGATCACAATTGTAGTTATTAAAATAAAGGATATATAGAATTCAGGAATATCTATACACTGATTTAAATGGGATTTTGTATGGACACGAGCAGAACTTTTTTCGGAGTGGTCACCTCCACTTCCAATGTATGCTGATTATAATTATAGGGAACAAATTAATTTTTTTAAAATAGAGAATATTTGTTAGTTACACATATCCTTACAAAATTTGGAATGTAGTTTTTTAAGGACACTATTAACAATATTTTTGAGGCAATTACCAAATTTCGGCTTCTTTTTAGTATTAACTGTAGCTATAATTTAATTTCCACAATAAAGGATATATGGCAGTAACACATACCGTCAGACCGATTGGAATAAAAAATTGTATAGAAATAAATAGCATTATTTTTAAAGTATTTGTAAAATTTTATTTTATTCTGATCAGAATTGCAAGTAAAATTTAGTTTTTTAAATAAAGGATACATGGGAGATACGAATATTCTTGCAGCTATTGCAACGATATTTTGAATGAAGAGGAACATCATTATTTTTGAGCTAGTTACAAACTTTCGTTGCATTTTGAGTATAATTATATAAAAAACTAAATTTTTAAAATATAGGATATATGAGAGTTAGGCATGTCCTTCCGCCAATTGAAATATAGTTAACTACAGCAATTATTAGCAATATATTTTTTTTAAATTTAGAAGATTTTTTGCGCATACTGACCAATATACAAAATAAAGGATATGTGGAAGGTTAGCATGTCGTTCTTCCACTTGAAATAAAAGTCACTACTTTAGCTAACAGCGTTATTTTACAACTAGTTTGTAGTTTTCGTTCTATTTTGATCAATATTGTAACTAAAATAAGATTTTTAAAGCAAAGGATGTATGGGAGGTAGACATTTCCTATTTTAGAAAATATTATTAGCTTACACTGCATTCTGATCATAATTATTGCTAAAATTTCATGTTGAATATAAAGGATATGTGGAACATATTCACATCCCTGCACCGTTTGGATCAAAATTTTGTATGCAGACTAGGAGCAATATTTCTGAAGTAGTTAGCAATTTTCCTTTTTTTTGGCATTTCATTGTACATATTCTGATTATATTTGTGGATGAAAATTAATATTCAAAATAAAGGATATATGGGAGTAAGGTATATCCATGCACTAATTAAAATGAAATTTTGTATAGATACGCAAAACATTATTTTTGGAGTAGTTATTAGCTTTCCTTGTAGTCTGATGATAAGTGCAGCTAAAATTAAAATTTTAAAATAACTGCTATTTGCAAGGTGGTAATGTCCTCCCTTCGAAATCATTGAAGCATTATTTTAGAAAAAGTTATTAGCTTATGTTGCATTCTACTCGTTATTATGTATCAATAAAAGTTTGGTTTAAAAAAGGATATGCGTGACGTAGGGATGTCCTTGTAGCGACTGATTTAAAATTGTTTATAGAGACTACCAAAATTAATTTTGAAGTAGTTACCAACTTTTATTGTTGCTTCAACATAATTATAGCTAAACTTTAGTTGTTAAAAATAAAGGATATATGACAGCTAGGCGCATTCTTGCACGGATTATAGTAAAATTTTGCCTGGACACCAGCAGCAGTATTTTCGAAGTATTTGTTGACTTCCATTGGCATTTGGTTCATAATTACGGGTACAATTTAATTTTTAAAATGAAGGATATATGGCAATTAGAAATATACTTGCATCGATTGAAATAAAATTTTGTATGAAAGCTAACACCATTATTTTTGACGTGTATTCTAATTATAATTTCAAATAAATTTTAATTTTTAAAATAAAGGATATATGGTGAATACACATATCCTTGGACCGATTGAAATGTAGTTTCGTAGGAATACTAACATCATTATTTTTGAAGAAGTTGCTATTTTTTGTTGCTTTCTGATATGAATGGTAGCTAAAACTAAATTTTTATAAGAAAGAATATATGTTAGTTACACGTATTCTTACACAAATTGCAGGGACATTTTATATGGCTATATTATAATATATGTTTTTAAGCGACTTCCCTCAAATTTCCGCCATTTATAAACCGAATTCATATTTTTTTCTTTATTCGAAAGGATATAACTCCAGATTGGTCTTATTGAAAAGTCGCGAACTGCACTGCACGTCTATACAAAGTAAATAAATATATATGGGTATACCCATTTTTTTTCAATTACTTCTATCTAACCGTTTTTTGTGCAACTTTGCACACATTTAGTTATCGTTGCAACATAATATTATGATTATAATAGTGGGCAGAGCCATGCCTAAACATAACAAATATTCTCTGCAAACATATCAAGTGCTCGGGGTAATACAACGTATGACTAGAAAATGGAAAGCGGCATTCCCTAGTAAAGTAAATATGATTAATAAAGTGTGCAGTGTCACGCCCATAGCAAGTAAATACTACTATTCTACAACATATACTGAGCGCATTTCATGAAACTTTGCGCACACATTTAGTTGTTGTGACAAAACCATATTATGGTTAAAGAAGTGATCAGTGACACGCCCGAACGTAATAAATATCCTTTTTCAACTATTTCTATTTAACTGGTTCTTATGAAACGGTGCACACACATTAAGTTCCCCAAGGCAATACATCATAGTGAGAAAAGTGGTCAGGGTCACGCCCATGCAAAGTAAATATTATTTTTCAACTACATTTACTAAATCGAAAGTAAATGCTATGTTTCAAATACTTCTACTAAAGCAACAACGGTATGATTTGAAAAGTGAGCAGTGCCACGCCTGTTTTGAAGTCAGTTTTTCTGTAAGAATTAGTTACTATATTTTATATGAAAAAATATTTTTTAATGAAAAAATACGTGTAACAAATACGTGTAACGAATGCTGGTAACGACACTTCAAAACGAAGGCAAGAGCCCGGCGCGAAGCTTAAATTCCTTAAAAACTTTGTCTTGCCACTTTGGTGTTTTCGGTGTTGCCGTTGTTTTCCGGGGAAGTTCTGAGATTTTGGGGAGATTTTTGTCTTAGTTTTTGGGAAATCGGAGAACTCTTTGAATTTTCGTGAGACTTTTGTCATAGTTTTTGGGAATCCTGGGAACTTCTGAAATTTTGGGGAGATTTTTGTTCTAGTTCTTAGGAATCATTAGACCAAGTTTACGCCTTGGCCAATGGTTGGCTTCCTTGCTAATTGAAGGTGTCTCGGCTAAACACCAGATGCTCGGCTAAATTCTTGAGAATTATCGCATTGGCACTTCCACGCGACAGTTGTTTTTGTTAAAGTGTTTTTTTCATTCATTCATTTACTTGGTGTCATCAAGGTACTTGAAATTTTTGTTTTTAAATTATAATTTTTATTTTTGTAGATGGTCAGGGCGATGAAGATGAGGGGGCGTCCAACATAGCGACCGAATAAGGCCGCCCAAAAGTGTCTCTCCGATGGCATAAGGCCAAAAGAAGCAGGCCGAAGATGGCTGGCCCAAGCTGATATGAAGTAGTTCCAAGAAGGTGTTCCAAGACACCGTGGGTTCTTTTTTTAAAATGTAGAATTTATGGCAAAGTCATAGCAATGACATATGTAGCATGTCATTGCTATTATTTTCTTCGGTCTTCAAAAATTTTCTTAGTGTTGAAGTCAGGCGCCACCTTACCAAATTTTGTCTTTCCGATTTTGCTAGTTTACTGTATTAGCACAATACCTTGTTCAGCGGTCCTCGTAATAAAACATTTAAAATCACATCTGGTTTTCTATGCAATTTTTCCTGTACTTTTTTGACATGATTCAAAAAAAAAAATAAATAAATAAATGAATAAAATCAGCATTTTGTAGTAGATTTATTTTACATTTTATTTCATACAAACAATTTTTTTGTGTATCATACTTTTATTTCATATTTACATTTTTTCATGTTTAAGGATTGATTCTGTTACATGAATCAGATAAAAATATTTTTATTTTGTATAGTTCTTTATTTCTGTTTAATTTTTATTGTTGTTGCTAAAGTTTTGCGGTTATATGATGTGTAAATAGCATAAAGTTAATAATAAATAAACTCTCTTTTACGTTTTATTTTAGATTTTATTTAATACTTTTTACGTGACTGCGTCTAAAAATTCCTTTTAAACATTTTTTTCTCGCATTAATGTATGCTTTATTTATGTTTTTATTCATTTCCCTTTTAGGTATGCTCTAATTTTCTTTGAAGATTTTGTTTACTTTTTAAATACTCATACTTAAATATATGCATATGTGTGTGTAATAAAATTTGCAATGCAATTAAGTAATTTATTAAATAAACTTTTTAACTAATTACTCATTGTTTAGTCATTTAGATTGCAAGCAATATGCAAATAATGTTAATTAATCTAATCAACTTGTAGATATTGACATTTAGCTATTGAAGGATACTTTTTTCTATTTAATTGAAATATAGTTAAGGTAGTCAAAAGCAGGGAAGGAAGGAATGAAGGAAGGTAAAATAAAGTAACTGATAACAGTGGAAATTAACAGCAGTTGAAAGTGACAGCAGTTGAAATTGACAGCAGTAGAAATTGACAGCAGTTGAAAATGACAGAAGTAAAAATTACACTTCACTTAGATAAAGACAATCAACTAGTCTAAATAATTGCAGCTTATTTTTACATTTATAAGTTTTTTCCTTGGTAATAAATATTTGACACATTTAGCTTATCACAATTATTTAATTATCTTTTTTTTTAAATATATTTAATAGAGAATTTTATACGGAACTTGCTGTGATTCATGTTTTATTTAAAACCACTTAACCGGCAATCACTTTAATTCCTATTTGCCACTAAATAATTATCCTCCTTGGACTATTGTTTTTCTATAAAAAAAATTAAAGCTTTAGAAAATTTATGCAAAAACAAAAGAGGAAAAGTTGCAAACAAATATTTCTTCAATTCCCCTGGCATGACCTGATTTTTATTATAGCTGTGGGTATTTAAACTTGTTGTTTGCTTGTAAAGCAACATTTAAAATTGGTTAAATATTAAACTTCTTTGTGTTTATAAAGTTAATAAAAATTTATTCCATTTTCTTACTCTATTCCCAACTGGTAAATTTTAAAAGAAATTCAAAAGGAAAACATTCATCGCTTTAGTGGTTAAAAAAAACAGGACTTTTGTATTTCTAATAAAAATTTGTGGGTATAGGCTTGTAGTTGACTACCTCAAACGGGTAAGTTTTTTTTTAAATCGGCAAAAAGTTAATTTGTAGTCCGAATGTTATAATTTTTCACATATTGATAGTCTATGCCAACATTTAGTTTCAGAGATAATTGAGTTTAAATTTTATTATTCTTTTCCTTGGCGATATTAATAAATTTTTTTAAATGTGTTGGACTACCCTAATATCCGATAATTTTTTCAAAATAAAGCAAAAAAAAAGGAAATTTTAAACAAAACGCAGAAGATTTCATGCCGATATCTTTTTTCGTTAAAAAGTAAAATTTTTGGGGTTTTGGTCATATATTTTAAAAGAAATTCAAAAGGAAAACATTCATCGCTTTAGTGGTTAAAAAAAACAGGACTTTTGTATTTCTAATAAAAATTTGTGGGTATAGCTTTGTAGTTGACTACCTCAGACGGGTAAGTTTTTTTTTTAAATCGGCAAAAAGTTAATTTGTAGTCCGAATGTTATAATTTTTCACATATTGATAGTCTATGCTAACATTTCGTTTCAGAGGTAATTGAGTTTAAATTTAATTATTCTTTTCCTTGGCGATATTAATAACTTTATTTTTAATGTGTTGGACTAACCTAATATCCGATAATTTTTTCAAAATAAAGCAAAAAAAAAGGAAATTTTAAACAAAACGCAGAAGATTTCATGCCGATATCTTTTGTTGTTAAAAAGTAAAATTTTTGGGGTTTTGGTCATATAAAATAAATTAACTCTGGAAGATTTAACGTTTTGGCAGTTTTTTTTAAGGAAACCTATGAAAAATGTGTGTAGCAGACAAATTGGATCAATGGAGGTAATTAGTTAATGGTAAGTCGATTTCGATTGTAGTCGAAAATCGATTTTTAACACCAAATAATGATTTTTTGTAATCGATTTTTAGTTGTCAACTTTATACTGAAATCGACTTTTGGCTCCGATTATTCGAAATTAGAAAAACTACCAAGCAATGAAGTTTAGAAAGAATGGTTGTGTGCACCATAGACATTTCTATAGTTCAATATAAAAGAGGCGTTTCTTGATATTTAGTTATTTTACAGGCAAGAGGAAAAAATAAATAAAAAACCCCTTTTTAGATGGCTTTTGTTAATTTTCTTTACTCCACTAGCTTTTGCACTCTTGCAATAAAGAAGCAAATAAAAAAGTTTCATGAAATATTTCATCCTGTAAATTTAGTATTATGTAGAAATAAAACGAAAAAACTAATTCTAAATTTACGCGATGAAATATTTCATGAACTTTTCTTCATGAAACTTTTCTTTGTTGCTTATTGCCAGCGCGGAAAAGTAAATGGGGTAAAGAAAATTGACAAGAACCTTCTGAAATTTTATTTCCTACCACTTTTTCAACCCAACTTGTTTACCAGTACATTGCATTAACAAATAAAGAAAGTTTCATGCCATAAATTTCAGTAAATACTTCATCGTGTAAATTTATTCTAAATAAAAAAACTACAAATAAATAAAAATCAACTATAAAATAATCGATTTTTATCTACGAATAATCGGATAACTAACCGGAATGGAAAATGGTTGATCAACAATTCGAAAATCGATTTTTTGCTTCGCAGAATGGAGAATGATTGCCTCTAGTGAATGGTAAACTAGAGGTAATGGTTCTCCTTTCTGCCCTATGCAAAGTTTACCAATTTTAAAAGAAAATTTAAAGTTTCCTAAAAAATTCCTCAGAGTGCAAAGTAACGATCACCACAAAATTACAAATCTTCTAAGGCCATAGTGTTGCCTAAATATACGGAAAATTATTAAAATAGTAAAAATGGTATATAAATATTATATATTTTTCTACTAATTGTAAACTATTTCGTCTTATGTTAAAATTTTATGTGAATTCGAATATTAGACTTTTTTCCAAAAATATTATTATGAAATTTGAGGATTAGACGGGGTAAATAACACAAGCATTTAAGGTTTTTAATGGAGTAACGGAAAGTTGTTTCTTTTGTCATTTGGGATACTGAATCTGAATCTGGACTTGGTTTTTTCAAATTGATTTTAGTTTTCGAGACATACGGCTATTTGAAAAAAGGAAGCAGCTGCACGACATATGGTAACATAAGTGGAGATGGGTTTTCTCTATTTAATTAAATAAAAAATTCCGAAATTCGACAACAGTAATATCTTTAAGCGGTACCAACATTGTTTTTAAACGGATTTATTTAGCGTACCGTGTTTGTGGAGCATGGGGAGTTTGTGCGTAGGTGGAGTTTCGTTCAAATTTAATAATGTAAAATTTGCCACCTTCCTGTTGACCGATTTTGGCTGCGCCACGCCCATAAAAAATAACATTTAGTTTTAGCCCCTTACTGTTAACCAATTGATCTGAGATTTGGTGAACACTGTTACGTACAATAACTCTACAATTTTGTATTTAAAAAAGTTGGCGGCGCGACGCCTATAAAAAGGAGTCCTTAGTTTTAGCTCTTTCCTATTAGCCGATTGATCTGAGATTTATTGGTCACCTTTACTTAGGATGACTTTATAATTTTGTATTAAAAAAAGTGGGCGGCGCCATGCCCATAAAAAGTAATACTTAGTTTTAGTTCTTTTCTGTTAATTAATTGATTGACTTGAGATTTGGTGGACACCTTTATTTACTTACAATGACTACAATTTTGTATTTAAAAAAATGAGCGCAGCCACGCCCATAAAAATTAGTACTTAATTTTAGCTCTTTCCTCTTAACCGATTGATCTGAGATTTGGTGGACACCTTTACCTACGATGACTATACAATTTTGTAATTCAAAAAGTGGGCGGTGCCACGCCCATAAAATGTCATATTTAGTTTAAGGCCTTTCCTGGTAACTAATTGATCAGACATTTGGTGAACACATTTAATTTTCCTGACCGATTGATCTGATGACGTTACGATTGTGTGTATTAAGTGTTATTGTAAATTACAGATAGCCGCCGCCACAAAATGGTGAATTAGTTATTTGTATATAAACACCTTAATATGGATATCAAAGGAAAGGGTTTGACTGGTGGAATACAGTACGCAATGTAAAATTTCCAATTCCAAAATGGCGGCCAGTACAAAAAGAGGAGCTATATTCACGCATATACATATTTTGTCAGCCCCTCAATATGGGTATTAAATAAAACCGCTTAGCTACTATAATAGGGTACCATACGAAAAAAAGTCCAAATCCAAGATACAATCCGAAAGTAAATGCCAGATCATAGTGCTTAGGACATAAATAAAAAAAATAAAAAACTAAAAATAAAATAAGTAACAAAATTTTAAAGTTAAATGGTTTTATTGTAACGAAGCATAATAATGGTGCAGATAATGCACTAAAAGCTAAAAAAAATTACGTAGTACCAGGTGCCAGCTACCATACCACTATCATCTCCAACATAGGGCATTGATCAGACTAAAATAAAACCATGGGGTATTGTTGACTATATTTAACCGAAATTCGGCGCGCCCCACGGTTTTATTTTAGTCTGATCACGGCCATATGTTAGTAAGGAGAGTGGTGTGGTAGCTGGCACCTGTTACTACGTAATTATTTTTTAGCTTTTAGTGTATTATCTGCATCACTATTGTGCTTCATTACAATAAAACCATTTAACTTAAAAGATTTTCTACTTATTATTGATTGCTGTCATTAAAACTCAAACACTTGTCTATTAACTAGAAGGTCTTGTTTGCAAATCACATGGTCCATGACTGCTTTACATAGGACCATGTTGTAACTAGGCCATTTCAGAATGGACCACGTAGTCCAAAATTATCTATGCACAGAAAAAATTATCACAAAAAATTTTCAAACAAAACTCTGTCCAAAAATAAATTTCATTATCAGTAAATGTTCTTTACTGAATCAATGAATTTTTTTGTTTGACTTTTATTTAAGACGCAAACATCAAAAACAACAAGAAAAACTGTGTTAAAACAATGCCGATGATGACATACACACAAATAACACCAACAACAATGATAGCAGAAGGAATGCAATTGTACCAAGTTTGTTTACTGAAGAGTTTTGAGTGAATAAATTCGTTAATGTCGTTGCGTTAAATCTCATTCATTCTTTTTAGGGTATTTAGATAAACATTCAGACTTGAACACATTTAATTAAGTGAAATTTCGTAAATGCTTAATGGATGATGATGATGACACAAATAAAAAATTTTGTTTGATATATTACAAAAAATTCAGTAAATATTTATGTTTGATCAAATAAACTATTTTGTTTAATATTTTTTAGTATTTTTAGACTAATTGTATAAATTCAGACAAACATATTGTTTGATATTTATCAGAAAATCTAGTAGATCTTTTTGTTTGATTTAGTAAACTGTTTTGCTTACAATTTGTAAATATTTTTAGATAGACAAGAGATTTAAACAATTTGTTCACTAAAAAAAAACAAGTTTTTTCAATGAAATTGTTGAGATATTTTTGCCTATATTTTTAAATTTGTTTGTATTTACTATTTCATTGAATTCCTTTACAGAAAATGAACTTTAGTTTTTTCTGTGTAATGATACAATTCATATTATTAACGTTGTATGAGCGTGGCACCGCCCACTTTTCGCATCAATGACGTATATTATCAGAAGAATTCAATTGCCCAATTCAGAAGCTCTCTCAGTATTGTGTATTTAACCTTTGAAATACACCTTGTGAACAGTCATATTTACTTTATCGGCTTGTATCTTGTATTAATGGACAAAAGAAGAACAAGGTACATACAAACACTCTCTGAGAGAGTCTCTCAAAATACAAATTTTTTGAAACATATGAAATAAAAGTATATTTGTGTATTTCATTTTTATATGAGAAATACCAACAACAAATATACGCTACTGTAAAGTAATACAGAAATACACATGATACAGAGATACAGCTAGCTTGTGAAATGGGCAAATATGTTTGCAAGGTGTAATAAGAATTTTTTATATGAACAAGTAATTAAAAATAGTATTTTCTTTGTAAAGGCGTGGTACTGCCCACGTTATAATCATTAATATCTATTATCAGAAAAAGAAAGCGTGTCCTAAGCATCCGATTTAATAGAAATAGTTTCAAAATAATTTTTTCGTAGAATGGGCGCGGTACTTACTGCCTAGTATTGCAATGACAAACTTTTATGTCCGATAAATTTAATGTAAGTGCAAAGTCTCACATTATTTAGAAGCCTTTAAGTCAATGAAAATTACGTTTCCAAATTTAATTACACTATTTGCTAAAAGCAAAGCTAATAAATATATATTAAGGAAAAAGTTCCAAAAACCTTATGCCCACAGCATTTTATTATAAAACCTCCAAAACTTTAAGCAACTTTCCATTAATTGCTTAATCTCTCTTTCCAAGTACATGAAACTATACACTTAAGTGTCTAGATTTCAAAGTTTATACTTATTTGTTGTTGTTTTTCCTTAAGTATCAATAAGGGGGGAATTAAAGTTTGTACAGGTGAGTAGCAGCAGCAGCATAGATTTTGTGGTTTTATTGCTCGTATTGATTTAAAGCATTTTGCGTTGTAAAACCTTAAAGCACAATTATAATACTTTACCATACTGCTTAGTTAGAATGGATGGCAGCTCATTAAGTATTCATAAATAAAGTTAAGCGTAATTAGTTAATCAGAAAAGTGATTGATTTTTTTTATTATAATTCCATAGATTTTGTTGTGGTATAGCAATATGTAGCGAAAGGGAAACTAATTGTTTTTAAATGTGCGACTCCCAGTTGGATTGCACATGTTTAAGAGTTTGTTTTATCAACTTATTGAATTCGAAATATTAGTGGACTTATTCATAATCTTATATTTGGCTCGTAAAAGTTTTAAAATTAGAACTGATTTTAAACGAAATTTGTTTGATAAGGTAAATGAAATATTGTAGTATGTGTAATCTTCAATGAATCCGCTAATTAAAATTAAAGTTTTAATTCAAAGTCGGTTAATTTTGAGTATTGAGCGTTACCCTTTATTTTAATTTCTAAAAATGCTTTCTGACGGGCTAAAAATACTTTATGAAGCATAATTATTATATCGTTTCTGTACTTTTGCATATGTTAATTTCATTTAAGCATCCTTTGACTCCAAATTAAATAATATTACATTTAATTGTGGTAACATTCAATAGATTTCTGTTTGAATTCGCTAATATTTTGAAACTCAACGAGTTATGATAATAACACCTGAATTTGTCACGAAACTATAGGTGACGTTATGAGAATTTTTTAGAATACACAGCATGATCGATCAACGAAAGCTTTTGCTATATAATATTTCATTATTAATTTAATATAAAATTTTAATTAATTTAAAAAAAAACTATAAGTAACGTTCAGCACATGCTTTAAAACACATGCCATAATTGATTTATGAGTCCTTTCTCCTAATGATAATATTGGATAAATCCTTAATATCATCTAACGTTGAAATTTAGTAACATTCAGTACATCTTTAAATGAATTTTATATATCTTCCATATACATACATATTACAAATTGTGTTAACAATTGTTGAGATGGATAGTATTCGAGAAGTTTTAGCACAAACTTCTTTATTGAACACAAATAGTTTTAATTAGCAAAAAAAAAAACATAGATAACGCTCAATACTTTTTTTTGTATATAACTGCTGATTGAATAATGAAAGCATTTCTTAGGTTATAATAATAGAAAAATTCATATAATCATATAACGTTCAATTCTAGTAACATTCAATACATCAATGTATCAGTTAAACATTTTCTTACAAATATGCTCTACAATTTTAACTAATAAGAATTGCGATGGATAATTTTCAATAAATTCTAACAAAAACTACTTAATTTTACACAAAACATTTTCATTTCAAATATATTTATTTTCTATCGGCTAAGCTAAGCAAAATTACTGCATTTCTGTCTTGCTAATGCCAAATCATCTTCTTTAACCATCATTTTTGAAAATCTTTGAAGTTCGTATGTTTATAGACAAACTCTCAACCAAGAAATACGTTTGAAACTTTTCAAACATAATGGCTAAATATCTACTGATGAATTGGCATTAGTACCAACGAAATGCAGTCATATATACTAACTCAACCCACGACAAATATATAATTTTTAAACATAAATTCCTAAGAATATCTCGAATAAATTTAATGAATTACAAAACATTTTCAATTAAATACAAAAATTATAGGTAACGCTCAATACATTTCTTAGAATGCTATGTAGAATGTTTAATTCTTGTATAATTAAATACATTATTAAAGGAAATTAATATCTATTTAGGTATTCTGAAATTAAAATGGTATAATACGCTCGATTTTTCTTTAGTATAATTAAGAGGTTTTATTATTATAAGAAAAAAAATCCAATAGATTAAAAAAATATATAAGTAACGTTCAATACATTTTTTTATACTATATATGATTGACTGATAAAACTTTCTTTAACATAATAATATTTGAAAAATTCCCAAACTCAAACAATGTTCAATTCTAGTAACATTCAATACATTTTTGTATGGTTTTTAAACTATTTCCAAATATGCACTGCAAAGTGAGTTGAGATAGATACACATATAATTTTCTATGAGTTTCAACAAAAACTTTTTAGTTTTACACAAAACTATTTTCAATTAAATTAAAAGCTATGGGTAACGTTCATGACGTTTTTTCGCACACACAAAAAATGGATTATTAGAATTTTTTTAATATAATAAATTTACAAAATTTTATAACATTCAATTCCAGTAACATTCACTATAATTTTATATGATATTCAGATATTTTTAAAACAAGCACTTTAAATTGAATTTAAAAAAATTTGAAATGGATAATAAACGATTAATTTTAATAGAAACAGTTTTCAATTAATTAAAAACGCAAAAGGTAACGTTCAATATAATGTTAAATCTGGTTTGAACAAAGAACAGTTTCGGCCATATGCCACCTTCAATGTTCTCTTTCCTACTCTTGATATTATATAACGTTCAAATCTATTAATATATTAATATATTTTCAAAAAAGAACTACCTAAGTACCCATATTAAAAATTTTTCCAATAATTTAATTTAAGAAATATGGGTAACATTCAATACATTTTTAGTATATAAACTATACAAATTTAATGAAAGCTTTTTATAATAACACTTGATAAATAATGAAATATATGGTTATAAAATATTTAGAATCAGCAATTTTAGCAATTAAAATGAGTATAATGAGAAAACATAACGTTCAATAGACAAAACATTGAACCTAGAATTCAACAAAAAATTTTATTGCTTCAATGACTTGTTCATTAATTTTGACCTAATGTTCAAGTACGTTAGATCAATGAACTGGTTCATTAATTGTTTCAATGAACAGTTTTTGATAAAATTTCAGTGAATATTTTCATTTATTCAACGCATGCGTACATTGAATAAACGAAGTTGTGACAAAAATTAAGGAATGTAGATCAATGAATGTCATTCGTTGAATTTGGAGTGCCCCTGTCGCTGAGTGGTAGTGATGGTAGTTTGTCAGTCCAGAGGTCGTGGGTTCCATACCCGCCATAGGCCGTGGCTGTTTTGCACAGACAAGCTAATCGCTTCGCGCTAATAATCAATTTGGATACATATCAGTTTCGTTTCTCATACTCACCAAATAGGGCAAATTTAAAAGAAACGGCTTTGTAATATATTTTAAAAGTTTGTCTACAAGTTGTTTATTATTCGTGACTTATCTTTTTCATATTATATATAAGCTATTTATTAAATCAATAAAATAGTGAGTCGTTTAAATCAATAAAGCTCTATGAGTAATAATTGTAATACAAAAAAAAGTTATAAAAAACATGTGAATTTGAAGAGTTTATTGAAAAATTTGTACCATGAGCTTCATAAATTTGCTGATCACAAAATGACCCAAGTGGGCTGGCAACCTGATAGCCTTCATCAATTTGCTAAGAGTTCATCATTCGTTACTTGAATATATATTCCAAAGAAATCAGGCGCATATATAGTCAGCCAAAATTTTTTCGACAAGAACAACTTGTATTTCAATCGTAATAATTTGATTAGTAAATAGTTATATTATATATGATCTTTTGCATAAAACATTATTGTAATAAAACAGAAAATGTAAAAAATTGTAATTCGTGACTTTTCCATTTTTGTATAGATTTTGTTGTGCTAGTTTCTTATATCTGATTTCGGTCTTTTTGTTATTGTTTTGCGGTTTAAAGGAGAAGAACACTAAATTAACTAGAGCAGAGAACCAAACACGTTACACGTTGAAATATATAAAATGGACGAAAAACGGTATGCAATATAAAAGCAAATAGCAAGGGAAAGGTAAAGGAAATTACTATTAAAACAACTTATTGTATTTTTTAATTCTTTGGCTTGGACTGAAAGGAGCTCTATGTAAGCAAATAAAACGTAACGTCCTAAAGTGTGGTAACGAATGACAAAAATATTATGGTAGGAAACAAAAAATACGTGTGTCTTTAGGAGACTTCTATATTTGCACAGTCTACAGACAATTGCTCATTCTTTACATATTTTAAAATTTTAAAATATTAAAGTTCATATATCAATCTATTTTCCTTTTTGTACGATGTTAAACGAATTTTATCCAAATAAGAAAATTAATTTGGTAAACTTTCACCGAGGTGTATACTTATGTTAATTATTATTACTCGTATTATAAATATATTACTCATACGTAAGACTGTTGTTTGTTATCATACAAGTATGTAATATATATTTCAAAATGTTAGCAATTGATAAAACTTAATTGTAAATAATCCTTAATAAATTTTTTTTATAATATAAAACTCTATTCATGACCTCACATTGTTACCTGTATTGCTTACCTTTTCATAAACTTCCCACAAATCTTGCATCCAATAATAACAAGTTGAAGTTCTTTTGAAAATAACAAGCATTATTTTAGATACATTTTCCAATACTAAAGTAATAAAATCATCTTAACACCAATTAAGTTACAAATTATAATTGTTTTCTGAGTAAACAAAAGTCTCTAAGACAGAGTAGTACGTTGAAGTGTAAGCAGTAGAATTTCATGAGCAAAACTCCATTAGTTGTTGGAATAATAACCAAATCAATAATGATTATAATACATTCGCACATGAATACTTACCTATATGGATGTATAACTAAGTACACATATAAATTTATCTTAACAACATATACACCTTAAAATAATAAAGATAACAGGTATTATAAATACAGTGTAACAAGAAAATAAGTGAACAATTATTTGAAAACGAACAAATTTTTATATGGAAAGGATTTGTTTTGCTTGTTAATGTGCTTTAATATAATAAAGTCTAACAGGTCGCATTAAAAACGCTTAAGCTAGTTTTCTTTTTTAAAATGATAAAAAGATTTATTTTGTGCCACTTTGTTATTTTTTCATGTACGGATGAATGCCAACGTTGGCCAGGGATTATGTAACTACGTATTACTTTTATAATATACTTCACTATAGGTGAAATAAAAGTATATTATTACTTTTGTTATATCTATTTTATATAGTTATGAGAAAGCGAGTTGGAATGGGTGAAATTGATCTACCAATTTTCGAAAAAAATAGGGGACCAAACTGCAAGCAAACCCTTTCAAGCAACAACAGAATTTAGAAAATCGGTCCATAAATGGAAAAGTTAAGCGATAATCAATATTTCTGGAGGGGGGGGGGGGCCGACCTGCCCCACGGATTTTCGAAAAAAATATGGGACCAAACTGCAAACAAACCTTTTAACAAAAACAAATGAATTTAGGAAATCGGTCTATAAACGGTGGAGTTATGCAATCACCAATATTTTTGGGAGAAAAAATTGCCCCCGAGATTTTCGAATATAATTATAGGACTAAACTGTAACCAATATCTCTCAAACAAGAAAAGAATTTTGAAAATCGGTTCACAAAAGAGAGCTATGCTTAAAAGAAAGCAATTCGTCAGCCAAAAAGCACTATCGCCTGGAAGATACTTAGGCGATACTTCTTAATAATTTAGCCGAGACACCTGGTATTTAACCAAGACACGTGGTGCTTAGCCGAGACACCATCACTCAACAATAACCCTTAGCCAAGGCACAAACCTGATCCAAGGGTTCCCAGAAACTGGGACAAAAATCTCCCCAAAATCTTAGAAGCTTTTCGAAACTTTTACGAAATTTACCCTTCGCATAGCGCCCTGTTGCCTTTATTTTGTATTTTCGTTACAAGTATCCGTTACCAGTATTTGTAAAACGTATTTGTTACACGTATGTGTTACACGTATTTGTTATACGTAACCGTTACAAGTATTTTTTCATATTGCAAAAACTTTTGTCACCACCCGGCATAGAAAAAATTTATATGCACAACGTGCCATAGGGAACTTTGTTCCAAAAATTACGAAAAACTTGAGAAAAGTGTAAAAATTAGACACGAATTTGCTATAATTTTAAAAATGTTCAAAAATCTTTAACAAACGATACAATTTCGTGGGCGTGCGGGGAAAAGGTGACGTATCCCCTTTCTAAAAAAAAAATTGTTTTCACTTTTGGATAGTTGAGGGTTGCTTGGACCACAGTAAATGTCTTATATCACTCATTAAAATAGGAATGATAGAATATTTTGGAGGTAAAATCAAGCTTTACTTTTGGATTTAGCAAAACTTGATGCTTCCTGACAAATCCCCTTTTGCCTTAGCGTCCACGGTTTCATTATCCGATAAAAAAAAATTATATATAGTAATTATTACTCGCGTGCCAAAGTGAAGTATAAATAGTATTCGGCATAGGCCAACAAAGCCCAGTAATTCCTTTCTTTTTTACTAATACTTTTATAAATATGCATGTACAACTTCATGCACTTCAAAACACACACACACACACACGCAGACACATACACACACAAACAAAAAACCCCTTCCAATACAATATACGCACCTTCAAATTGAAAATATTAATGTACATACAAAACACCTTAGTATCATATTTCCTTACAAGGATGTCTTACATACGAATATTAAGTATCTTCATGGTTAGTTTTTGTTAATGTTTCATAAGTAAAGGCAACGAGAACAGTCTTAAAACTAGTTGGAAAGATTCAAAACATTTGAAAAAAATAGTAGCTATTAAAGTTGTTTTTAGACTATTATACAAGCTGTTCGACTTCTGCACAAAATGCAACCCTGATATGATGTGTTGTTATTGCTTTTTTAAAACTTTCCATAAACTCATTAGATCAGCGTAGCATTTTCTACAGAAGTCGAACGGCTAGTGAGATAGTGTAAAACAGGCATAAGGCTGACGTTCAGGGATGGAAATCATTGAGTACGTGTACTCTTTTTGTAAGGCATTTCGAACGTTGTTGGTACCATTGTACTACCGCGACTTATTGGGTTTAATTTAAATTTTGTTGGCATTATTTGTTTTTGTATTTTAATTTTAAAACTGAAGAGTTAATAAAACAATTTCCATTGTTGAAAATTCAAGAGGGAGGATAGAAAACTATTCCAAAAGTCAAAAATAAAAATATGAATAATAATGAAATATCTAACCGCATAGTGTAACATTAAATGGACCAGAAAACTTATAATCCATGACTATTATCCATAAAGATAACTTTTAGTCCTACCTGCGCTCGTATTTCTGGGCGCATACGTACAAAACCAATACTGCTGGTAGTACTAGTCTAAGAGTAGTAAGAATTGCAAAGTTGCTTGTAAAACCACAACTTTAATTTAATACCTTAAAAATCATTTTGCTTTTACTTAAAATGAAAACGATGCACAAAATTTGTAAGCCTAAGGAAAATAGCCTGCTTGTGTGAATACATGTAAAAAGTAACCCGTAGTTTTAATAAATATTTTAAGGTGAAAGTACACCACTAGAATACTTCAGAGAATCAAAGTGTTTACAAAATCTATCACCAAAAACATGCAAAATGAAGCTGGTATTTGAATAAAGCCAGAGCCAGTTATGCACAAAGCCATGTGGTCCCGTCAAATTTTTGGAAATAAATCAGATACATAATATACATACATAAATACTTAAAATACAAAATGTTAATATCAGTGTCATCTTGGCACAAAATCGAGTTTAGGTCATATTCTGCATCGTCTTCTTACATTGTGCATATTTGGGACCAATCCGTATTCAAATACTCCAGTTTTCGAAATTGTTATCACGGTTTATTGTTTAGCTTTCTAGAACACCAACACAACAGATTTTACATTCAATCGTTAATATCTCAAAACACGATATTTTGACTTAAGATCTTATGATAAAGCCAGTGATGTTAGCCGTACAGTTATTACCATTTTATATGGCGATTTCAGGACCCAAAAGGTAGCAAGGTAATTTCATTGAAAATACGGTAATTTTAAAAATTCTTAAATTTGGAAACTCAGTTCAAAAAAAAATTTATATTTCCAAACAACACACACAGATTGAATTTTAGCTGCTGCATGAAAATCATTATTTTTATCAATTAAGTTTCCTCATTCAATTATGAATAAAACTAGATCGATTTTACCAAAACACGGCTTGTTTTGTGGTACACTTTTAAGTATCTTAATCTTCACCTATAGGGATGCAACATATCATTAGCTTATTATTGGTTTGGCCCACCAACCATTTAAGGAATGGATTATGGTAAATATTAGCTGGCGTTATTTGATTTAAGAGGTATTTTGCTCTAGATATGCGCAATATATATTTTGCCTAAGAAACTGGTTACAAATAAACCCGGTTACCCGGATCAAGTAGTCGAATGTGGACCACCGGGGTCATAGTTCAAATAAATTATTTGTGAATACTGCTGTAATTTTAATTAAAAGCTTTTGCTTTTTCTCAAAAACGCTAATTTTTCGAGCCCCGTGCGGTAATGAAAAAATAAAAGTTAACATCAGTAGATAAAACGACACCGCTATATTTATATTACTCATACGCCAAATGCCAAATGCTATCTGCATTAGCCCAAAGATATGCAATACTTTTTTTCATTTATTTATTTAGGGTATTAATTTGGTACAACTTCACCCAGCGTATTATGTTGAGTAGTGTATTAGTGTATTTTGCATTCATTTGTTTTTGCAAAGTGTGCATGTATTAGTTTTTTGCTGCTAATGCGGAGTTGTAGCTGGTTGAAAAATTATGCCAATCAAAAACCATTCTCTTCCCCTCTCTTTCCAATAAGCTATCATTTTATGTCAGCACAACTGTTTTCGTGTGATTGAACTCATTGTCAAATTTCACTTAAATATTACTTATACGCTCATTGGTTCTTTACCTAAAATATACTAGAGGTTGCACAAAATGTCTTGAAAGTGTGTTTAAGACATTTTGGTGCATATTCATAGTCATATACCTTGTTTTGACTATGAATATGCGTCATTGTCTTATTGTGGCGAGCAACATGTACCAGAAAGCACAATTGGAAAGTAAATTTTTGATCATGCACAATGTATGGAAACCATATTCGTACCCTACAAAATCAATAAAAATTTGCTTTAAATAGTCCTTTGCAATACTTGCTTTCACAACATCATTGTTGTGAAAGTGCTTGAAACAAAGCAAACTTCCAAGTGAAATATACTAGTTTGCAAAACTTCTTTTAGAATGGTCCAATTGTTTCTCAGCGAAGGAGCTATAGGGGGTGGAATCTGACAGAGGCATAGAAAATGTAGAGTCGTTGTGTCCAATTGTTTCTCAGGTAAGCCGCTATAGGGGCTGGAATCTTAAAGAGACATAGAAAAATTACAATTTAAAATAATAAGTCGATAAAAAGGACACTTGTAGAATAACTGCGCGGTAGTGCTATACACTTATAGAAAGCATTTGGGAGAGACAATAATAAACTGGAGTCGGTTGGCCCAATTGTTTCTGAGGGAAGGAGCTATAGATGGTGCAGTCTGACAGAGGCATAGAAAATGTAGAGTCGTTGTGTACAATTGTTTCTCGGGTAAGCCGCTATAGGGGCTGGAATCTTAAAGAGACATAGAAAATTTGCAATTCAAAATAATAAATCGATAAAAGGGACACTTGTAGAAGACCTGGGAAATCCCTTTCCCCTACCTCCCCTTGTAGCCGCGCCTTGTATAAGAGCTACTAGCCGGCTACCTGTATTTAGTTGACCAGATGTAGACTTTTGTACAGTGTGTCCCCTATACCTCTCCTATATAAAATTCGGACTCACTAAGCCCAGCGCGACTGCCACGGCTGTAGCGCAAGTGCGCTAGGTATCAGAATTAGAGCAATTTTAAATTTGAATTTTTTAATATATATTATTATTATCATTATAGGTGAAAAATAAAAATGACAGATTATTATCGCGCGTTTAAGATTGTGGCAGACAATTTTGAAGAAAAAAATAATTAAAAAAATGGCCCGCACATCTCCTAGGATATCGCGAGAGGGGTTAAATGTATCAGCGAACCCCTTAGTTTTTGATATAACATTTTCTCTGAATATACCCAGCCCCTAACTCCATTTCTTAAGGTTGTTCCCATAAAAAATTTACAATACAGACTACAAATATATTTAAAAAAAAGTCCCATAACTTCCTAGGAGTCCCTCCTAGGTGGGTAAACTGTATGACCGACCTCCATTAATTTTTTGTCCCAAATATTTTCTGATAATACACTTGCCCTTTATCTTCACTCCTTAGGGGCGCTCCCATACAAATATAGCGGTTTAATGAAATTCTTAAATTCGCCCCTGTGGCGTCTATGATGCCCCTTGACGGGTAAAATGTGTAAATACCTCCCATTAGTTTTCTATTGCCAACATTATTGCTAAACATACCTATCCGGTATCTACATTCGTTAAGAGGGCTCTTATATAAAATAAATAACTTGACAGTTCCTCTCATTTTTGCTGCTTTCTAAATTAATTACGGATGAATGCCAGCCCACCTAAGTAACTTTTCCTGTCTGCATTAATCATAATAAAGTTGAAAAAAATATACTCTCAGATGAGGTCAGAATGGATTCATGCTCGAGCCCTTCTAAAATTGTTTAGTGTATGAATTAAAAATTATGCAAATATTTTGTTTAAAATAGTTTTGTCATCCCTGGTGCACCTACTTTCGCCTGTTATATATACACCCCGTTTCTCTTTCTTACCGTAGATCATTATACTCTCTTTCTATTAAATTTGTTTTGCTCCTTTTAATAAAGTGTTAAATTTCCAATGCCTATAAATATATTAATGTGGGTGTGCTTATGTGTGCTTGCTTAGATACATGCGAATGTTCATTTATATCCTGCTTCGTTGCATTTATTTGCAAATATGTATATGCTTGCATGCGTGTATATTAATGTTCACATTGCATTTTGTAGATTGTATTGCAGAGATAAATGTAAATTAATTAGTCAAAGCTTTTGTTGCACAAGTGCATTTGATTGTTTTTTAAGACCATTCAAAGGATTATGTTATTAAATTGGTATTTACTCTCGTTAGTTTCAATGTATTTTACTTTAGAAAATTTATTACTATATAGTATTGCATTTTACCTATGCAAAGAAATACAAAAAAAGAAATCTTTATTAAACTTCATAAATGAACACATTTTCTTATTTCAATTAAGCATTTCTTGCATAAAATTTTATTGCAAATACTTTTATCAGTATGACACACACATAAGTTTTTAAGCTCATAAAGGCATTTTAAGCAAATGCTCATAATTTTTATAAACATTTATTTGCTTATTTTAAAGCCTTTTATAACTACAGTATTTTTCGTTTAAGACCAATTGATTTATTTAAATTGAAATACTTAAAGAGAGATTTTGTTATTAAAAGAAGACATAAGTGACCAACTAATAATTATTTAGTATTTAGCATTTTTTTGGGGAATTTCGAAAAATTTTATTCATAAGTAAGCATTAAAGATGTTAAGCAAAAATGTAAATAAAAAAATGCCTATCTTAAATAAAACCCAAATGGTGTGTTATCAGTATAAGACTTCACAGCCTAATTAGGCATTTTCGAATTGTTTCTGTTTAACAATCGTGATGTAACTTTCATTGACTTTTCCTTTTGCCTGTTTCAAAGTTTAAAGAGGGGGTCGAAGGAAAACCAATCGAGTTAAATAAGCAAGTCCTCTCTCAGACAAAGAGAATCCTATTTAAAAGACCTTCCAAAATCTTACTGCGGTTAGAGAAAGATGGAAAAAGATTTGCGTTGAAGATGCAGATTACACGGTACAACAAAATCAATTTTATCCCAAATTACCTGGTTCTAACAATTCATTTTGGTAGAGATCACCAAAAATATATACAATTATATCGGGATTTTTAACGTTTAAATCTGGGATTCATTTTACGTGAAGTTGAGCTTCAGTAATTTTTAAGAACCTTAGTAGAATTTTGTAGCAAACATTTTGGTAGAACATTTTAGCCCGCTATAATGCCGCTGAAGGTGAGGTTTTAACTTTGTTTTTAAGAAAGGGGCAGAAAGTCCTATACAACGAAAAGTTAGAAGGTTAAAATGTTTTACAATATTATTTCTCGTAGTGTTTTGCATAAAAATCCAGAACACTTCTTATACATTAAACGTAAGGCTTACAAGATTTCATATGCAGAGTATTAATTGTGAATTAATATGAAATTAACCCTTCGACACATTTTAGTTTTTGAATGATTTCTGGCATTCAAGTAGAGTTTAGAGCTTCAATAAGTAAAAAAGCCCGTAGTAAAATCTTATGGGAAATATTTTTGTAGAACATTTTAGCCCGCTATATCGCAGCTGAAGGGGAGGTTTTAGCCCATTTTTTAAAAAAGGGACAAAAAGTCCCATACAACAAAAGTTATAAGGTTAAAATATTTCACAATAATGCTTATCGTGGTGGTTTACATAAAACTCTAGAGCACTTTTTATACATTAAACATAAGTTAAGTTAGATTAGGTTATCAGGTTGCCGGTGAAAAATTGAAAGGAAAAGGTTCCAGCCCACTTGGGTGCAATAATAATGGTCCCTTTAGGATACCTATAAAGAAAGAAAAAGAAGGAGGGATAGGACAGAGCAGAATAGTATATAGGTTGAAAGGAGAGAAGTTGTTAAAGAGATTAGGAAATAGTAGGGTCAGGCGTACGGAGTTCTGTGCAGGAAGGGTCGCTCATGAATTAGAACACCATTTGGGTAGTCAGCGAGTGAACCTGATGAAGGAACTTATATTCTTGAGCTCCATTTCTGAGAACTCGAAGAGGCGACCGAAGAATCTTTTGCCCGGAAGGCGAAGGTGGTGCACCTCCAGAGCTGGGCAAAGTCATAAAAGGTGCATTATTATCTCTTCCTCCACTAATTCATTACAGCTTGAGCAGCAATCAATTTAGGGGAGTTCCAAAGGTGCAGTGCCCCGTGACCGTGGCCATGAGGTTCGGCAGGTGTGGTTTTGTGATATTTAGAAGTTGTTTAGTTCTGTTTGAGTCAAGGCGAGGCCAGAATGTTCTCGCAGTAGAGCAGGTTGGTTCATTGTACCATCTAGTTTGAGCCAACTGCATGACGGCAGCATCAATTCGTCTCCAGCAAGATGAGAGTGAGATACCACAAAGATTGTTAATATTGACACCCCGAAGCAAGATTGCCCTCTTAGCCAGATCATTCACAATGATGTTGCCTGAAACGGACTCGTGCTCGCGTACTCATTTGAGGGTGATGCCTAAATTGCTCGCCATCGCATTAAGTGCTGTGCGGCATTACAGGACTAGGCTAGATGTGGTGTACACACCAGTAAGGTCTTTAACGGTCTTTACTGTCGGTTATGATCAGGATATTACCCTTCAATATGCGATAAAACGTTAGCCAGTACACATTAAACGTAAAGCTTACAAGCTAACAATGAGGGTGCTGTTGGCTGAGTAGTTAGCGCGTTTGACTACAAGCCCGGAGGTCTTGAGTTCAAGACTATTTCCAGGCAAGCCAACAACAAACATCATGCATTTTTCTCATGTGCATTGGTGTGTTATTGTGTTTCTTGTTATTGGACTGTTAAAGTGATGAAGGCATAGCACTGATAACTTTGGCAGTACCGGCAGCGATTAATACCAACATATCCTAATGCACTTCACAGCACCCTCCTTTAACTTAAACAACTCAATGCCTCTACTTGACACCAGAGGGGCTTGAAACACTGCTCTACAAAAAACGCATAATAGCTGGGTTGTAAATGAATTAAGCTTTCTCCCACTTCACCACCTGTTCTCTGTACACTATCCCTCTCCGAAAGAAGGTGACACATTAATTAATTAACTGGTAGATTAATTGCGTGATTGTGTCACTTCTCTTTAAAAAAAAAAAAGATTTCTTATACCGAGTATTAATTGTGAATAAGTACGAAATTAACCCTTAAACACATTTTAGGTTTTGAATGGTTTCTGGCATTCAAGTAGAGTTTAGAGCTGCTTATGGCAAACATTTTTGTAGAACCTTTTAGCCCGATACATCGCCCCTGAAGGGATGTTTTGAGCCCATTTTTTATGAAAGGGACAAAAAGACCCATTCAACGAAGAGGTGGAGGTTTTAAATGTTCAAGAAAAATGTTTATAGTGGTGTTTTGCTTAAAAATTTCGAGCACTTGCTATAATTTTAATGTAAGGCTTACAAGATATCCTATGCCGAGTACTTATTATGAATAAGTACGAAATTAACCCTTAAACACATTTTAAGTTTTGTACGATTTCTACCATTTAAGTAGAGGTAAGAGCTTCAGTAACTTTAAGGACCCTTAATAGAATAATATGGCAACTATTTTTGTAGACAATTTAAGCCCGCTATATCGCCACTGAAGGAGAGTTTTTTTAGCCCATTTTATGATAGAGACAGAAAGGACCATTCAACCAGGAGTTGAAGGGTTAAAATGTTTTAGAAAAATTTTTATTGTGGTCTTAGCATGTCTTACACCTTCCGGCGTGGATACAAGGAAAGGGGTAGGAAATGGGATATCCTGCCAAAGCGAATAAAAATTTTCTGTTGAGTTTCTAAAAGAAAATTTTAAAATAGTGTGTTTAAATTATAACTCCCCCCCAGCCACCACAAAAGTTCAAGCTGGATCCGGACCTGTACACCTTAAACGAGTCAGTCTATGAGGCAACCTAACTATTCCTAAAATGAGTCCCAGATGTAAACTTTCAAAATGACGATACACGTATATATGTATTTTTTGTATCCTTTACCAGGATCAGTCATTAAAACCAAGTATTTTTTTGGTATTGTAAAGTATAAGCTCTTCCACAGAATCCTATTTTGAAAGTTTTCGGAAAATTTACTTTCCGAAGGACTAAAAAAAATAGAGAATTTAATTTTAAAATTTACTTACTATATCGTATAAAAAATATTTCAAATATCATATGGCACATACAAGCCTGCGATATATTAAAAAAATCAACTGATTTCCTCTCCTTTATTTTTTAATTTTCAATATCATTTATTAAATACCATTTTGTTGTAACTTTTTGGTTTTTCTTTTGCATGGCAGGTTATGAAAATATACTTTTATATTCATATACTTTCTTTTTCTGGTATTTTGGCCTCATGTAAATGTTTCTTTAGTGGACTTCAACTATAAATGAAAAACAAAAGGAAAAAGAAAGTAAAAAAATACGAAATAAATATTATAAAACTATTTTGCATACAATCAGCCATAAAAAGGCTGCCAACGAACCTATAAAAGTGATGATGATAAACAGAGTTACAACATTATGTATTAATGAAAATAAAATTTTATTGTTTCCCTGAACATACATTTTAAAATTAACACAACCTATAGTTCCATCTTAACAATTATGGTAAATTTATTATATCACTTTCTAGATTTTTAATAATTTCTTCTTAACTAAGTTTCCATCATTTTGATGAACACCCTGTTTTCCTGTATTTGCTTACATTCCCTCACATATTTATCCGGTACAATATTTGTTGGCATATTTTATGCAATGACAATGGCTTTGGCCTCACCACTGTTCGTAGTTTATAAATCATTTCAGATAAGCTCTTGTACAGCGTGCAACACCTGATGCCGTGTTTTTTTAAATGTTGCTGCTGTTATAGTTGTTGCAATATGTAACAGTAGCAAAAACATTACAGACATATTACATACAACTTCAACCTTTACTAGTAGTTCAACTACTGCAAGTACTGGACTTCTACAAAAAAAAATATTGCTTAAAAGTACTTTATTTTGTACTTTTTAAAAAGTAATTTTAAGCTTTAAAAATAATTTTAATCCTTTTATAACAGTATATTTTAAAATTTGTTTTATGGAATTTCACTTTGATTTAATTATTTTCAATCAGGCTTCATTCAGTTGGCTGCACTTTTCTTTTGATGTCTTATGATTTTTACTAGTTTAACATGGTTGATTCTAAATGTACCTTAATTTTTTTCTAATAGCTTTTGCTTACCACTAATAACTTTAAATAAAAATTAGCATTCTTACAGTTTTGATTTGCTTATCATTTTAAATTATTGAGTTATCTTGGTGATTCTCATTCTAAACGCACATTTTCTGATTTTGTTGTGAGAAGGTAGGATTCATATTATAGTTTTCGCCTCATTGCCTGGATCCTGAAATAAACCAATTTTAAAATTTTTCGTGTCTTGAGCGTTACAAGGAAAAAATTTTTTTCTCTCATTTTTAATAAAAATCTCTCAATTGATGTTCTTAGAGAATGTAATTATAGAAAAAATAAAAATATACACTATTTAATATTTTTTTATCAATTTGAGGCACTTTTAAATGATCATGCAAGAAATATTTTGCTCTCCTTCTTTGTATGTTTAATATTTATTTCAGATTTTCTTTTATTCCCTTTCTCATTTTTAATAAAAACCGTTACCTCTGAAAAAATATACTTTTTTTGTTTTTGATTGAATTTAAAAAATATTCATCTATAGTATTCTGCTGTCTATAATAGAACGGATAGTAAATAATTTAATGTCATATTATTTTCTTATGAGTTTATATTTATGTTATTTATATTAATTAAATCAATAACAAGTTTTATTCCTTCGAATTTTTTAAATTTTCGTACTAGGTCACACCCGTCGGTCACACCCGTCTTACTTTAAAAATAGTTTTTTTATAAGAAAAGTTATTTTTTGTCAAACAGTAAACACACAATACAATTGAAAACACTTTGAACAGATATCTGTAGCAAAATTATTGTGTACCTTATAGTCAAAATTTTCCAGAATTCATACTGAAAGTCATAATTCTTTAAAACTAAGATTTGTAAGGTGACACCCGTCGCAGCTTTCTGACGACCATTCCGAACAAAAATCGTGTTCTATCAGTGTCTATTCGTTATTCAACGACTTTAAGCTTAATGTGCTTGCGAGACGCAAGGTTTTTTTAAGTAAAAAATTTTATATTCTTGATTTATAACAAAAAATGTGTGCAAAGTGGTCACACCCGGCTAAAGGGAATTACTAATTTGCTTTTGCGGTTATTCCAGGAATGATTTTTGCGAAAAAAATATACCACAAACAATTAGTACAGTGTTTGAAAGCATTATACATCTACTCTCGAAAAACAAAAAATTATAATAATCGCAAGACGAAATTAAAAGTTATGACCATAAAAAAATTTTTATGCTTTGAAATAATTCTTTACGAACTTTTATGCACAAACGAAAAGTAGGCAACTTCTTATTTTAAATAAGACTATCTTTATAAAATTGACCAACAATGTTAAAAGTTATGGCAATTTCAAATTCCACTTCTATAGGACCAAACCTCAAGTAAGGCCTTTCAAACAAAAAAATAATTTTGAAATTTGGTTAAAAAATGACAGAGTTGATCATAGCGGGAGCAAACTTTCCCACCGATTTTCGAAAAAAGTTATGGGTCTTAAGGCAAACCCTTTTAAGCCAAAAACAATTTTTTTTAAAATAGGGGAGGGAGCAAATTTTCCCACCGGGTGTCGCAAAAAAAATATTGTATTAAACCGCAACCAAACACTTTAAACCAAAAAAAATTTTGAAAATCGGTTGACGAATAAAAGAGTTATGCGTGGGGAACCAAACTTGTCCCATACCCCTCTCCATATTTTTTGAAAGAAAAAAATTATGGAAGCAAACTGTAAGCAAAGCCTTTCAAGCAAAAAAAGAATTTTGAATATCGGTTCAGAAATGACAGAGTCATTCAGACAGAAGGGGGTTCAATTTCCCCACCGGTTTTGGAAAAAAATTATAGAGCCTAACTGCAATCAAACCCTTTCAAAAGAATTTTAGAAATCGGTTGACAAATGACAGAGTTATGCGTGGGGAGCAAATTATCCCCCCCCCCCCCCCCCCCCGCCAACCAAACCATATTAAAAAAAACTGCACGCAAACCCACATACACATATAGCTGCTTCAAAATACGGATGTCGTATGTCAAAATATCCGATTTTGGGATTATTATATATCCACAATAAAATTCGCACGCTCTTTCTAATGGTGTTATCAGTTTCTTTCTAAGCCTTATATTTTCGCAGATGTGCAGTATGCATTATATTGTACGTCACAAAATTATATATATTTTTTTTTAATTAATTAATAAACGTTTTTAATAGATGTCCATTGGTTTCCATAAAGTTTTTTTAAGGTTTTATCATAAAATTTCTAATTTTACTTTTGCAGATTAAATGTTTCCAGAGTGCTTTTTGTCGTATGTTCAAAGAAGAAATTTACAAGTTGTTAAAAAACGTGACATACGACAAATGTATTCTGAAGCTAAAGGCTAATAACGCCTTTCTCATTATGGCGGCAGTAAATTTGACTATTGCTGATGAAAACAAAAGACTCAGGTTATCTGTACTCTAAAAATGGAATGAATCCTTTAGGCCATTTTAAAGATATTTGATATTTAATATTAAAAACCGTCTCCTGAAATGTTAAGTTTTGTTACATACAACATCCGTATTTTGAGGTAACGATATGTCAGCGTTAATCACGGGAGAGCAAATTTCCAAACCGATTTTCGAAAAAAATAAATGATGGGAGTAAGCCGCAAGCAAACCCTTTCAAACCAAAAAAGAATTTTGAAAATCGGTTCGCAAATAACAGAGTTAAGGAATGGGAGGAGGACGGAGGGGGGCAATTTCCGCACCGTTTTTGGAAATGAAATTATGGACCCTTACTTCAACCAAACCCTTACAAACCAAAAAATAATTTTAAAAATCTGTTGACAAATTACAGAGTTATGCGTGGAGGAACAAACTTTCCCCTCCCGCAATTACCCCACTTTTTTTTGAAAAAAAAATTTATGGACCCTAACTGCATGCAAACCCTTTCAAACAAAAAAAAATTCAAAAATCTATTGACAAATGACAGAGTTGTGCAAGGGGCACTAAATACACATACCGGCCCCCACCTCCCCTAAGCCGTTAGGCGCGATGCCGTGACAAAAATCTGCAAACAAACAAAGATACACCTCATTTTTATATCATATACAAATATATGGATAACTATTCTTATTGATATTCTAAGGCCCAAATTCACAGTCATTAGTTAGCTAATGACAATAGTTTAGCCAATGATATTTTATTCAAACTTCTTTGTTTACCATTAGTTAAACCGTCAAATGCTATTGGTTAACAAGTAGTTAGATGCTTTGGAACATAGTTCAATAAGTATATAGGTGGCAGCAAAACGTCAGCTGATTAATTTTTGTTCTGGTAGTTTTGTACAGAATCAACGTCTAGCATGTGTTTTTTTTTTTGACAAGAATGATTTAGCTTTTTGTTGTATTTGTTGAACCTGCATAGTTATTACACCATGTTTTGGAAATTATTACATGTATATAGCATAATTTTAGGAGATACAAATAATATTTGAGCCATGAGCTTTGTGTGCTTAAAAAATTTTAAATTGCCGCCTATATTCTTCATTTCTTTATTTTTGCTTGTTTATTTATATATGCTAGGGTTACCATTCTTTGCCCATATTAAAAATTTAAGTTAAAAATACACTGTATATATGAAGTTTTAGTTAAAGAGTAGTTATCATTTTAGTTTACTAATAGTTAACTAATGACTGTTATTTTTGGGCCTAACAAAACTTTTAGGTTTAACTAATGTACAAAATTTGGTTCATAAATTTTCGCAAAATCTTGTCATTTTGATTTCCCTGGTAAAAGTACTTTTAAAATTCTCCGTCAAAGTATGCAATATATATTTCTTTTAATATTATTTTCTCTCCTACCAGTACGTAAGTGTTTATTTTTCTGCCATAGTATTGGTAAACATTGTTGGTATCAGTGTATGTCACTTGTAGTTTTTTGCAAAAATAACAATGGACTAAAAATAAAACCTGGCCTTAGGTTAAAAATGGCAAAAAGAGAAAAAAACTCTTTATACTAAATGGTTATTGTACAAGAGTTGAGTACCAATACCAGTAACAAAAAAAACTACTCTATTCGTTCCTCTACTCTGTATTGTATACTAAAGCAAATTGTTTTGCTTGGAAAAATTGTTTTTAATGCCATTCCATTTTACTTTATGAAAATTTAAATATTACAACTACAGCAAGAAAAAAAAATTATAATAAAACCAATGAAGAAAATATTTTTCTAAAGTTTTTATACTCTATATACTAGTGCTACCTAAGGTTTTCGATGCTGTCGTTATTATAATAATGTTGTTACTAGGTTTTTGGTACAAAAAATTTTAAAAATATATAGAGAGTATTACGATACACAATACCATCGTCAATATTAAAAAAATATCGTTATTTGCTAGAATTTTAGTAGTAAAGGCAAGATAGTGTTATAAATTTAAGATAACGAGACCAACTAAAAAGTACAAGTCAGAAAACTTTCCAGAAAAAAACTGTTTGTCATTCTTAAGGAATTGCTTATTATTCCTGGCTTCTTAAGTATACAAATATGTATGACCATATTTTTCACTTCTAAAGAAGTGCTACGCTTTGGTCACATTTAACTTATAATAATTTTATATGTATTAGTGCAATATACTATATAAATAGCAATTTCAGTAACTGTTATTATATCACAAACATTTTTTTGTTGCTATAAATAATTGTGTAAATGTATTATATTTTGTCATAAATAATTTTTGCCTGTGATTTATATATATTTTTTTTGTATTTTATAACAAAATGGGCTTTATCATGTCATTTGTTAGAAAGTACACTTAAGCCATATTTTTGATAATTGTAATACAATAGATTATAGTCCTCCTTCTGCAACAAATAGGCAGTCAGACTATAAATATGTTTTAAAACGAGTACTTATACAATCACATTTCATATATAGTTTATTATTTTTAATATTACCTGATGGAATATCTGGTGTCATTATATAAATGATTATCACAGAAGGCTATAGTTTTTATATATGAAAATCTGTGTACTTTTGTTCTCTTTAAACTTGTGGTATGTTTAAAACAGATAAACAAAATACAAGGAAACAAGTTATGACAAGCAGGATAAAGGAAAAGGATTATATTGAAAAATTTGTGGCTTGAAGTTTGTTTCTGCATCTGCAAACCAAAAAAAAAATATCATAAGATTTTGTTTAACTACCAGTATGAACAGTGAGTTAGCTGTTTGATAAAGTAGAATATTAAATTTGCATTAAGTTGAAAACTTTAGTAATTAAGCCTTCAAGGTGATAAGATGCAGGCAGTTTTCTGTAGCTTAAAGGATTGATATAAATTTTGTTAAATTTAATATTATGCTTAAATTTTATGTTTTGCATTTTGCAAAGTAAAACAATTTTGAAGCCTTCCTTGTACACTAGGGTCAAACAAAAGGTATTATTAATATTAATTAATATAACGTTACGAACCTTTGCCTAATAATCAATTTGTATTCACAAAGTAACTACGTTCGAAATAATCATATTAATAAAAATTTTTACTTTTACAAAAACACATTTCTGTTTATAATTTCATTCCGAATAACTCCGAAACCTTTCTGCATTTAAGAAATAGTGTTGAAATATCTTAGAGACAGCAACAATTCAAATCATTTAAATTCTTTTTTAACAAAATTAGACGTGTCTTTCTCTAGTTATAATAAAATCCGTGAAGCAGTCTCTTCAAAATAATTTTTTTTGCAAAAATCAGGTAATTTACTTTGTTGTGAATAAAATCAATAAATATCCATAAATATTCATGAAATAAAACTTTTTTTATTCGTAGTATATGTTGATTTGTGATCAGTGAATTAAAATGTTAAAATTTTGATTTTTATAAATTTTTAACAAATAATTTCTTTTTCCCAATTTTGCCTAAAATAAATATTTTTTATCATTGCCGTCTGAATAATTCTGAAACTGTTGAGTATATAAAAAAATAATGTTTAAATATCTTAAAGGTAATTTAATTTAAAGTTCTTTAGTTTTTCTTGTAATAAAATTGGACTACCCTTTCTCAAGTTATGATTAAATCGGTGGAGCAGTCTCCTGAAAAATCACAAGTTTTAGATAAAAAAAAAGAAAACAGTTTTAACATTCGATTGTTTTTGTAGTTATGGGAGAATAACATATAAAACAATCAAAGGACATGACAAGAGTGTTAACAAGTCGTTTGTCGTATATTATTATTGTTTGTTTTGTCAGAATGTGTCCATTTATAAACCTATTCGGAAAACAAATTTATTTCGAAATGTAGTCCTCCATTTTTTGAATTTTTCTCATTTTGAATTTGATGTCCATCCATATGTCTCGCTGTCTCCTTGTAATGGAGTGGGTTTTTTTTGCACGAATTATCTTCACATGAATTTATATACTGGGATACTCCTGACAGTTTCATAATGTTATTTAAAGTAATCTTTAACAGAACTACAAACTAACCAACAATTCTACAAAATGCTTTTTTTTTTGAAATATTTATGTAAAGTAATCTCACTTAAAAAAAATACTAATTAGAATTTTTTAACAGCAGAAGGAATAATAAAAATGAAAAGATATTGAAAAAATACCGCCTGGCCATTTCTTTCTGACGGATGCATGACAATGTTAAAGTGTTAATGACCTGTTGGTGACAGCTCAAACAGATCAGTAAGGACATTTTCAAAGAAATGTGAGCACATGATAACAAGAGCAACACTGTCACCCATCTTTTCATTAATGACCATATAAATGACAACATCCTCAAAAATGTCGTCATAAAATTTTTTTGTTTGTTTCTTTTTTACATGTGTTCTACAAAAGCAATTTGAGGTATTTGTCACTCAGAGAGTATTTAATACAAGAAGTTTTAGTAGGCATAAATCATATGCAAGAAGCCATTTGAATTTCAATTGACAGCAATTCATAACACTAAACTAACTCACACTATTCAAATCAAAACAATACAACAAACAGTTTTAAGAGAATCAAATCATGTCTTGTTTCGTGAGAGTCAACTTATTACATGAATTGTTTCTCTCAAATGAAAAGAGCACACTTATAAAAACCGAGAAGTACTTATAAATCATTGGTGGTCAAAAATATTTTGCAGCTGTATTGCTGTGAGACTTGTGAACTACAGTAATACGATGAAGTAAGCGCAAAGATTTTCATTAAAATTTCAACACAAGAAATTATATTGGTCGTGAAAATGTATAATAATGCGGTTCACACTGAATTCACTATATCTTTACTTTGTAAAATGGGGAAATTTTTCAAAAATATATTTATATTTCAAATAAAAAGCACTTTATTGTCATCATTATCATTTATTTTACACACTGACTGTATATGGCAAAATACCAACAAAGCTGCTGTGCATGTACACTCGTCGCTCTCGCATTAACGACTAAATAGAGAGTATAAAAAGAAATGAAATAAATAGTACAAACAATTGTTTGGTGAAATGAACAACTTTGTTATAAATCATCAAAATGATTTGAAACAAATAAATCACACTTGTCATTTGCTTAGGTTGTATGGAAGCAAAAACAAATGCCGTTTTAAGATTAATATGAAGAAAATATATTTAAAAAGTAATCTTAAGAAACAGCATTTCATAGCAGACAAAGTTTTTACAAAAAGTAATAATTTTTTAAATAATGCCATGAAGATAATAAATAATCACACCAAAATCGGTCTAAGAATTCCCCAAAACTAGGACAAAAATCTCTTCGAAATCTCATAAGTTCCCCGGATTCCCAAAAACTTTTACAAAAATCTCCCCAAAATTCAAGAAGTTTCCCGGATTCCCAAAAGCTTTTACAAAAATCCCCCCAAAATTCCCGAATTTCCCCGGATTCTCAAAAACTTTTATAAAAATCTCCAAAAATCCCAGAAGTCCCCCCAGAAAACAACGGCAACACTCAACATAGTGTGATATAAAAGGCGTTTCAAATGGCTTGTTGCAGATGTCTAGTAAACGTTGGAACATAACTTGCCATCAGCTTGATTTCGCTCTATTTTAGCAAGCCGGAATGTATCAAAATGATTCGAACTGGCTCGCGGACAATATCTTTCAACTAGTTGGCATGACCAGTTGCGTAGTTTTTCTTTTACCCATTCTTGAAGTACGGTTTCTGTTAGATTGTCTCAAAAGAAAATGTAATCGACAAATATAGTGCCTGACAAATGTTGAAATTTCTTTAAGTAGTCGTTGATGAAAATGTCCTCTACGACGAATTGGCCAACTGCCTCCACAACAATATCAGTACAATAGCATCCGGTATGCAAAACAAAAAAAAAATTAAATTAAAAATGAAAATGATTTTTGTTTATACAAACATTCGCAAACATTTCATATGCACTTCGATAATAAACCACAAAAACCAAAAAATGTAATCAATACGCAAATAAAACTATTCAAATAATTACTACAATATAAAACAAATGCATGCGAATAAACGAGGCCAAACTTAAAATTTGTTATATCAAAATGATAAAAAGATGTTTTCCTTTTAGGCACTGTTAATATAAATGTAAATCCTAAGTACATATATATCAAACAAAATTTTGGAAATAATTTTAGTAATGAAACTAATATATTTTTTCCTGCAAGTCCAATTATCCTTACTCAGTTGAGAGGGTCAGTTACTAAAATATTTTTTAGCCGTAAATAGAAAATAGCAATAAAATAAATTGTTATTATTTTGATTGACTTTCAAGGTTGTCGTTTATTTAATCTGGTACAAAAGTATGCATATAGACGAGTATTTACAAATTAAATACACATTTTATCACATGCACAACAAAGAGCCAACTAACCTTATAGAACATACAAACACACGCAGTACAAATATTATTGCCACCATACATGTTTGTATTTAATTTAAAGTTTTTTCTTTCTTTGTTTTTCAGTATTTTTTTTCTCTCAGCAGTGTATTTGCATATTAACGAGGTTGAATCAGAAGCAACACGACGGACGGCATTGCAACTATGGTGCACATGCAGTGGCTAAAGTAGCAGCAGTAGTTTTTGTTTTGGCCAATGATGAAGCAATTAATTTACAATTAAAATGAAAAGTATTTACAAAATTATACAACAACTAGAAAAAATACAAAAAAAATGTAAAAATCTCATATGGAATAAAACGGCAAAAACATAAAACAGAATAAAAAAAATGACATGGAAACAATTTACAAGAGAAAAACAGCAACGAAATACCAAACAAATGTTACCAACTGTGAGAATGAGCTAAAATACACAGTATATACAATAGAGTGGTCGTAAAAAATTTAAATTTGGATTTCTTCAAGTGTTGTACCCCAAATCGATGGGCCTTTATAAAAAACAAACCTAAGAAAAATTTCAGGTCAATGAGTTGAGATTAAAGTGTTTCGCATGCCCACCAAAGTTTGAGCAGGGTATTAAGATTAATATGAAGAAAATATATTTAAAAAGTAATCCTAAGAAATAGTATTTTATAGCAGACACATATTTCAAATATTTCCTGGAAGATACTTAGGGAATACTAAGCAAGGACACCACCCTTTGACATAAAATCTAGGTCTAGGAACTCCCCAAAACTGGGGCAAAGATCTCCGCAAAATCCAAGATGTTCCCTGGATTCCCAAAACTAGGACAAAAATCTCCCGAAAATCCAAGAAGTTCACCGGACTCCTAAAACTTTTACAAAGATCTCCCCAAAATCCCAGAAATTTCCTGGATTCCCAAAAACTTTTACAAAAATCTTCCCAAAATCCTAGAATTTCTCCGGATTCTCAAAAACTTTAACAAAAATCTCTTCAAAATCCCAGAAGTCCCCCGGAAAACAACGACAACACTCAAAATAGTGTAATTTAAAAGGCGTTTCAAATGGCTTGTTGCAGATGTCTAGTAGACGATGGAACAGAACTTTTCATCAGCTTAATCTCGCTCTATTTTAGCAAGCCGAAATATATCAAAATAATTCGAACTGGCAACAATATCCACAAGAAGTTCATTTGCTGGTATACGAAGAGTAGTGTTTTTTGTTGCAACGAAATTATACAAAATTTTAAATTGAACGTTTTTATGTCTCATAACTTCATAAATATAGTATTTACAAAAAAATTTTCTTGTTAAAAGTTGTTGACTCTAAAATTTCCAACATCGTTTGCTCTACCGACTTTTGTCTTAATCGTATGTTTAACAAAATAAACAGCAATATCGAAAAAAGCCCATAACTACTAAAATAACAAAAAGCTCATAAATTTACTAATTTCGGTAAGCTTTTTTGTTTCCTAAAACTTGAAATCTTTTTTTTAGTTTTTTAATCTGCTGCACACGAATTTGCACTCCAACTTTTTTATCAGCTCTAGTTTTCGAGCTATAGCGTTATGTCAAAAATTAAGCACTTGCACGACATATATTAGCATAAATAGAGAAGAGTTGGCTCTATTCAGTAAAAAAGAAAAAGTAAAACACGACAATAAAGTTATCTTTAAAGCGAGCCAACATTGTTTCTCAATCTGCCAGTTAGTTTCAGAGATATCCTAAAAGTTAAAGCCTAAAAATTAAAAATTTCATAAAAAATTAAAAAATTTTTGTTTTTTAAGAATTCATAAAAGAATGAAAATATACCAATGATTCCATTTTTTTTTGTCAAGTATCATGTAGCTTAATATATTCTTTCGTTGAAATTAGTGGACAGCTTTTGATTTTATTCACACTTTAGTGGGAAAGCTTTTTAAAAAGTTAATGAAATGTTTAATTTTTAGGCTCAAACTTTTACGACAACTCTGAAATTAATGCGCAGTTTTAAAAACATTGTTCACTTGGCTTAGAGGTAATTTTATTGTCGAGTTTTAATTTTTCTTTTTTACTAAATAGGACGAGCACTTCTCCAGTTATGGTAATATCTCGTGCAAGTGCCTTCAATTTTGACATAATGCTATATCTCAAAAACTAGAGCTGATAAAAAAGGGCGTGCAGATTCGCGTTTAGTGGCCCAAATAACCACAGAAACAGTTTTCAATTCTAGTGTAATCAATTTGAAATTTTAAACGTTATAGGTTGTTTATTTTGTTATTGCTGTTTATTTTGTTAAACATGCGTTTTAGATAGAAGTCGGCAAGGCAAAAGCTATTGAAAACTCCACAGAGAACAATGTTTCTTAGGACAATTATTTGCAAATACTATATTCATTAACTTATGAGACATAAAAGACAGAAGAAGAGCGTTTGCTTAAACTTTGCTGGGCATGCGATACGCCTTAGTCTTAACAGATTGAACTGAAAAATTTTTAAAGTTATTTTTTTATAAATACCCATCGATTTCGTACATGAGACTTGAAGAAATCCTAATTTGAATTTTTTACGACCACTCTAATGTATATAAAATAAACTTTAAAGAAATTGATTTACAATAGTGGAGGCAAATATAGCAGATTTAAAACTATATGGACGCAAAGTTCAATAAATGTTTCTAACTTTATTTAAATAAAAATTAAAGATATTGGTGTCTATTCGGGAATACGCGTCGACTAAGTGAAAAATATATGGAAAACAAAAACAAAACTCCACAAATTTCAAAAAAGTAATTGTCTTTATCATACAAAATTTACCGGTTTTAAAAGAGAGAGAGAGAGAGAGAGACGCGCTAAAATTCTCCCGTATATTTGATTTTAGAAATCTATAGAAAACAGAAACAATTTGTGAATTTTTGTTTTTGTTATCATGTAAATTTTCACTACTTCGACGCGTTGTCCCGAATAGCCACCATTATGTAAATTTTTTATTATTTTTTAGAACTACCAGCTATTAATTGTAGCAAACCATATTATCTTTAATATTGCGTATACGCAGCCACTGCACAGTGAGGCAGAATTAAAATTTTTGGAAACAAACGAGCAATTTCTAAACGGATAATCCGATCCGTATCAAATTTCACATGGAAATTGCAGAAGAGAGTTCCTATTCAGGTTAATAAGATGATTTTTCCATTTTTTCCTGGGGCGGAGCTATAATGTTTCAATGTAGGACACTTAGGCATGCAAAATGTTGCAACAATTGTAATTTTTTAGTTATATATACTACATGTATACACAGAGAAAACAGATTCATTGTGGTAACCGAATTCGTAGCCAATCGAATTTTCTCGGTTCTGTGTACTATTGCCAAATTCGATTGCTAGTACTGGCCAAATTCGATGTAGGGAACTGAATATCACAGTATGACTCATTGATGTATAATAAATTTATTGTGAATGAAATTTTTTTGAAATATTAAGTATTTTATTGAAGTCAGAAACCCAAACAAACATAGAAAAGCAAATACATATTAATATAAAATACACATTCTTAAAGCTACATTCATCCAAATTCTTCGCTTATAAATGATATCCATGTCAGAAGAGTACATACTGCTAATTAGAGGATCTTTATACCCGATATATCTTGTATTTTTTGACTGTAAAGATATTGAATGCATAAAACCTTTTTTTTTAAACTTACCTTAACAACTTAATGATGTCATTGCTCATGATGCATTAATTCTTTGTTGATGCAACCATTGTCTACAAAGTTTCTGTGGAATCATGAAATAAATCTGCGTATATGAAGAATGAATAGATTCCTTGAGGAATCCCCATCGGAACTATCTTACCTCTCCTATTGTCCATGAAAGTATACTGATATATTATCTTGACAGTAATAGTACATCCGGCTTATGATTAGAGATTATTTACCTTTCGCCATCCTTGCGTTAGTTCCGCCAGCAAAGGAAAACAGGACAGCTCATGGCTGAATACTCTAAAAGTATTTTAGCAGAAACGTCCGTTGGTTTTAGAAGATTTCTATTGAAGCACGAAAGAAAGAACTATGTATAAAGCCGGAATTAAAATTATAAAACTTACCTTTTATCAATAGTCGGGAGCCAGAATGATTAATTGCTTCATTTTAAGCTCAATTTGTAGCTTTTAATATTAATTATTTTTACTTGTCAAGTCCTTCCAATAATTTATTTGTTACTTTAAGCCTTTATTCGATTGGAAAAACCAAATGAGTATTTAGTTATTGAAAATCCATCTGAGGTATTCTATTTCAGATGTAAGCAAGGAATTATAATTGAATTTATTAAATTTCCATATTTATAGAAAAATATTGGTTTATTTTGTTGATTCTTTGTAATGGGAACTGTTTTACAATCAATCTGTTTTCTCTGTGTATACTTGCGACTCATTTTACGAAAAAACTACTTTTAAAAATAAAAATCGGTCAGCCGTGTCACAGATTCCGTTCGGCTTATTTTTGATTCCGTAGTTGTCATTCCGAAAAAGTACATTTTTGGTGCTTTAGATTCCGTTTATTTTTTATTTCGTTTTTACAATGATAAAATATCCTTTTTTACTTTTTTAATGCGCTTTTATTTGCTTCGTATGTATGTTAGTATTGAACGGAAACTTGCAACGTAATTTTCACCAACTTCAAAACATCCGCTCATCTTGAAACTTTGCACACGCATTAGGTTCGGATGACAAAACAATCTGATGCATATAAACGTGGGCTATGCCAGCCCATACAAATTAAATATCTTATATCTGGAAAGCTACAGTATTCACAGTATTCATATTTGGTATGGACTATTTTTGAAGCAAGCTGAGAAACATGTGAAAAAATTGGCAGGATAGGAGCGGGGGAAGTGTTACTCCCCATACAAAGTAGTTAATAATAATCTGATATCTTGAAAGCCATAATAGCAAGCACTTTGAATTTCGGTATGAGTTAATTTGAAGACAAAACACAACCATAGGTAAGAAACTGGAAGGATAGCTGCGAGTAAAGGGGTACTCCCGATACAAAGTAGTTAGTAATTACATGCTATATAGAAAGCTACGATAGTAAAAGCTTTCAAATTTAGTATGAGGTAACTTGAAGATGAAATACATAGATAGTTACAAAATTGGTGGAATAGGTGGGAGGAAAGACGTACTCCCCACACAAGGTAATTAATAATAATCTGATTTCTTAAAAGCCATAATAGCAAGCGCTTTGAAATTTGGTATGAGTTCATTTGAAGACAAGACACAACCATTGCTAAGAAACTGGAAGAATAGCTGCGAGTAAATGGGTACTCCCCATACAAAGAAGTTAGTAATTAGATACTATATAGAAAGCTACGATAGTGAAAGCCTTCAAATTTGGTATGAGGTAATTTGAAGACAAAATACAGAGATAGTTACAAAATTGGTGGGATAGGTGAGAGGGAAGGGGTACTCCCCATACAAAGTAACTAATAATAATGTGATATCTGGAAAAGTATAATAGCAAGCGCCTTAAAATTTGGTATGAGTTAATTTGAACACAAGATACGACTATAGGTAAGAAGTTGACGGGGTAGCTGCAAAGAAGGGGTACTCCCCACATAACGTTATTAGTAATTACGAGCTATCTGGAAAACTATGATAGTAAAAGTGTTCAAATTCGGCATTAGTTGATTTAAAGACAAGATACGAAGGTAGGTAAAAAACTGGCGGAGTAGGTGCGAGGAAAGGGCTATTCCCCATACAAAGTAATTAGTAGTTACGTAGTATCTGCAAAGCTATGATGGTAAGAATCTTTAAATTTTTTATGAGTTAAATTGAAGACAAGAAACGAAGATGGGTAAAAGCTGATGGGTAAAAACGAAGATGGGTAAAAGATGGGTATGTAATAAGTGTATGCAATAGCTAATAGAGATGTAAATATCAAATAATCATTAAAAAATTAAAAATAAATATTATTAAAAAAAAACTAAAAACACGCTTTTATAAAAAAATCCAGCTAAAAAATAGAAAATAATTTTAATAACTTTGAATTTGGAATAGTGTCAAAAAAAGTTATTTTATTGTAAAAATAGCGAGGAGTGCATGGTGTCAATAGTTATATTATTATAATTTTTACAAATCATTTTCAAACAGAAAACACATGGAAAAGTTGTCAACACTTGGCATGGCGTCTTACACAATAAGGCCGTTGAACTTTTTTCGTTTTCAAAAACTCTTGAAAAAAAACTGACAAAAATTATGTTCATAAGCAACTTGAAGCCTCGGCGAGTAAATTTTTTTTGAAAATTAAACCACCATAACTTGACCATTTACTACTTGATTTTTAAAAATCGAAGCTAATTTGAAAGGTAACTAGCATATCTTTCAAATTTGAAAAGATCGCAAAAATTCCTTTTGAAACAAGGAAGTAATGACTGTTTAAAGTTAAAACAAAAGAACATCGTGTTTTCACTACATTTACCGTTATAAAATCACTTTACAGTCTGCAATAAAACAGAATTTGTGAATGAGAACCCCTGAATAATTTTTTTCTCAACTTTTGTATCATAGTGTAATTTTAGTATTGTTAGATATTTTCATAAACATATTTTCGATTATTTTACTCTTTTCTGTGACAGCCAATAACACTCAATACAACTGAAACATAAATACGTGCAGTTTTCAACAAATACTTATTTGTATGATCATAAGTAAATTACTGCAACATTTATAAAAATACACATAACAACAAACAAATGGGTGAGCAAATAAAAAACATTAAATCTGTTCAAAAACTGCATGCCTGCTGTGTAACAGAAAAATCAAAGCAAAAACAAATAGCTAAGGGTTTTTATTGAAAAAAATAACCAACTGCTTTAAAAACGATCAATATATTTTTATGTCAGTTTTACTTTGTTCTTGTGTGCTCCCATATTAGTGTGTTGCTTGCATGCAGCAATATTCTATGCTATTTGCTGCTTGTTGCATCATATGTGTGTATGAAGTTTTTTTTGTTTATTTGCTTTTACCCAGAATATGTGCTTTCCATTGTTGCGTGGTGGTTATTCAATTAAAAATTACTTTATTTGTAATTAAATCGTTGCTCAAAGCTACCAAATCATACTCTTTGCGTTACTGTTTTGCGTTTTTTCACCAGCAGGCTACAAAAGTTGGAGTAAGTTGTACTCCAAAACCCCCCAAGAGGAGGATAGAGAAACTTTACATTACACATATTCTGTTGTTTGCAATGCAAAAGAAATCATCATCAATTGTTTTATCATCATTATCGACATCACATCTCTTGCTATGCTGTATGTGTCGGTACTATCAAGGATATCCCAGTGTGATGGATTTTTTTATTTTTATTATCTGACAAAAAGAATGTTCCTTTTGTTTTGTATACAATATGCATGTATTTCTGTGGCTTGGGTACCATTTTAATTTTTAATGGTCGTCCATTTATGGTATAGTATATGTGTGCTGGTATTAGTGTTATTCCTGCCATCATCATCATTATCATCCTCCTGTATGCATCACAATCATTGTCATTTATATTTTATTAAAATTTAATATATCGAACAACACTCTAGAAAAATATCAGCTGAGTGGTTTCTTATTTGTTACTAAGTTTTTGTTGTATTAAAAATATATGATTTTATTAAAATGAAAATTGCAATTTTTGTTATATTGCTTAACCTCAATTAGTGTCCAGAGTGTTCTTGAAATTCACTTTTTTTATTGTAATTGAATAAACTGAATATTATATCAATATTGAATAAGAGAGAAATATAAAATTGATATAAAACATTTTCGAAAAGTTTTATACTTTAAACTGAAAGTAAATGGAAAATAATACGCTGACTTTCATAAATATGGCACTGCTGTAATATATTTGGATTTTATGTAGTACACAGGAAAAAATAAGTTTCGTTTTTGATAGCAAAAATTCCGGTATTAAATTAATTTTTTTTTCAATTTCCTGTGATAAACAATTCCGCTAATTTGATAACAAAAATTATTATTATTTTTATTATTAATCGGAAAATTTGAATGAAAAAACATTTTAAATGATTATTTTTTCAATAAACTTTATTTAAAATTTAAGTAAGTTTTTTATTAAAACTTGGGAGAATTTTGATGAAAAATATATCTAAAATTTATCCAAAGAAATTTCATTATTTTTGGCTTGAGTTCGGTTTTAATTTAATTTTTCAATTAAACTATATTTTTATTTAGAGATAATTGTAAAAGCGTGTAGACAAAGATAATTTTTACTGCGCGGAGGGTTGAACTGATGTTTCGATAGCTCCCGCTAATTTCATCAGAGTACTTTACCACTTAGACCACTCGACCAAGTCCAAAAGCGCGTCTAGACTTCTGCTAACACTTTTATTGCTGTTAACGTTGTCTTTCTTTTGCATGTTTTTATTGGAGATGTGCAAATGTCGTGATTTGGTACGCATGAGTCACGCTCACGTACGTACCCAGCGAATATTTGTTAGATAATTCGTATCCGAAGTCATACAAAGCCAGTTAATTCAACAGTAGCGTGCGTCAGTTAAATAAATCATGTTCATTTATTAATTAATAATACAGTACAAGAGTGCAAAAAACACACGTACTGGACAGTACAAATTCGATTGTACTACAAAAGAGTGGTAAAACCCTATACTCAGTTAAGGAAAATTTTATTTTTAAATTTTTTCAGAATAACTGGACTCCAAAGTTTTTGCTAATAATATTCAGCAATGTTGTAGTTATGGTAAATCTCAGCAACTTTTGTGAACAAATCAATACAATTTGAACGTCTCTAGACACCATAAATTGCCCTTAAAAACCACTTTGTACCTTAAAAATTGTCTGTTTGACCTATTGGCGTGCCGTCTCCAACTCCTGTACCTCTAAGATGTTGTTGGAACTTTCACTTTGTCCTAGGAGTTACCCACATCGAATTTATTCAACCTCATTATTGTAGCAACACTATAAAACATTACTTCAAATTTACGATTGTCTAAATTTGTGTAGAAAATTTCTCCTTGTGTAAAATTACATCGATTTTGTAGTTATTTTATTAAAGAAAAAACCTTTCAAATTAAATATATATAGTCCAACTGGAAAAAATTTAACATAAAGTATAATACGGCTATGGCTGAATGGTAGATACGTCGGACTATCAGTCAGGAGGTTGCGGTGCGAACCTGGACGCAGCCAATCGCTTTTTTTTAGTAAAAACATTTTGTTCAAAAATAATGCGTGTGTAATTTTAGTCTGTAAAGTGCTGCCAACTATTATCGACCTAATATTCAACAAAAGTGTTGTAGAGTGTATGAAGGACAATTAATACTTACATCTATTCCAACAAAATTTTTTCGTAACTTGAAATTTTTTCTAAGAGTTACCTGCATCAAAATTAAGAGAGTCTTGTAGTCGTAGAGATATGAATAGATCGCAAAAAAAAGCTTTTGGCCCCATTGTGGTTCGGGGAAGAAAGTGGAGATGGATTGTGAACTTGCTGAGAAAGCTCGATGAAAATATCATCTAAAGAGCAACAGAGAGGGATCTGCAAGGGAGATATGGAGACAGGGTCGAGCAGCACACACATGGTGACGACACATTGAGAAAGAAGCTGCATCACAAAGCTATTAGCTGGACGCAACTAAATGCATCAGACAGGTCTTAATGAAAAAACTTGTAATGGTCCTATCCTTATAGGAACTAAAGGAAATAATAATAAATGTTTTTTATCATTAGTGAAGCCAACTAAATAAAAGTGGTTTGTATTCCTATTGTCATTTGACTGGTAAATTAAATAAACGGTGGCTTACGAAATTAAACATCTGAGTGTGTATTATATTTCCTTTAATGCAATAAAAAATAATAAATGTAAAAATTCTTTTTTTACAGCAGCACTATATGGCAGATTTTTTATAAGGGACTATCAAGTCCCTTATAAAAAAATGCAAAAAGTCGATACCGAAAAATTCATCGGTTAAGCATGGTACTGTGTTGCGCCTCTCAAGGACATTGAGCTTAAAGTTGTCGAATAACGGGTAGACACTGATAGAAAAATGATTTCTGGTCAAAATGATCGTCAGAAAGCTGCTACGGGTGCGACCTTACAAATCTTAGTTTTAAAGAATTATGACTTTCAGTATAAATTCTGTAAAATTTTGACTATTCGCACCGACATTTCATTGCGATTTCGTGCCTACATATCTTTACGAAGTCGTATTAACCATTTCATACAAAAATTGTTACAATTTCGTTAAGATATCTGATCCAGATTCAGAAGGATCTGCCGCTCAGTCGTTACAAATTCCTTATGAAATAAGTTGATTAATAAAATCAAAAGTTCGGAGTCCACATCTGCTTTAAAGTTAAACAATTTCTGAAGTGTCACAACAAATTCGATTTTTTTTTAAATGTATTTAATAGGGAGATATTGTAAAAAATTTCGCTTCTAACACCCCGTCTTCACGAGGCATAAGTTTGGAAATTTGTGTGTTAGCAATTGTCAAAATTCTGTCCTAACACAAGAAATTAACGTGTGGGCGGAATGTGTTTGTGTCCTAACACATGTTTGGAAATCAATGTTAAAACACAAGCTCGAGGAAATATGTTAGAACACAAGCTGTCATATTTAATATGTTTGTGTGTTTTTTTTTTATAATTTGTTTGTTTTTATGGAAAAAAAAGAATAAATAAATTTAATAAATAAATGTTTTAGATGTTATTATATTTTTTGCACATTATTTATGTTCATATTCATAAAATTTTTAAAAACAGAAAATTAATGAAGAGAAATCTATAAAAAAATTACAAAATGCCGTGCAAATTTACTACACGAATATATAAAATTTGTGTCCAAACATCAGTACGTTTACGCCGCCCTTAAAATAAGTTTGAACACTTGCATTTTTTGTCACGTCATTCTGCCGACGTTATTTCTTGTATTAAGAAATATCAAATGTCTTGTGAAGACGGGGTGTAAACGATGACAAATTTGTATGAAAAATTATTTAAATGCGTTTCAAAACAAAATGTTTCCATACAAAATTTCAAAACGAAAAAAACTTTCGTATTTACAAAATCTAGCCCTAAGTCTCAACAGAGATTTTAGCAATTCGTACTGTATTTTGTTTCTAATTTTTGCTTTTCTTAAAGAGCAATTGGTATATGTATTGAAATTAAAATAATCAAAGAAATAAATAAAAATATATAAAGCAAAATAAAAACTCCCTAAAAATATTCGGGAATCCCCAAAGCACAAGAACTATCCCCAATGAATTCCCAAGTCCCCAAACAAAATTTTTGATCCCCATTTCGAAAAGAAAATCGCCGCTTTAGGGATAAATCCGCTAATATGACAACACTGTTTGCACAGGTCACACTTTGTGTTTGCATATTTTTTTAAACATATTTTTTGCATAATTTTAGGAGGAACAAATAAATAATGACTTCTTTATTTTGGCAAATAAATAATGACTTCTTTAGTTCTGATTCGTCTTAAATCTATACTTTTCACAGCTCTTAGGATACATGTACTGATAATTTCCCAAATAAAAAAATTAAAATTTTTTCTCTATTCACACTATGTTTCTATAATTTAAATTCACTAACAAATAGCATTTCTTAAGTACTAAATTGAAGTTTTTCTTCTTTTTAGTATTGCTAATGCATTGCAGTAGTACCATTTGTCTAACCCACATCATTAACACAAGTGAAAGTACTTGCAAGGAAATGTGAAAATTGAAAAAAGTAAATAAGTTGTAAGAGCACTAACTTTAAATTAATCTCGTCTTCTTGAAAGAAAAATTGACAACAACACAATAAAAAGTCAAATGTAAAAACCAAAAAAAAAAGAGATTCGTTTTTTTTTAGCTTATTATATGCTTGGTATGGGGTACTACAGTGACTGCCACCTGTCAATGCAAGTTCGAAGAGGAAGAAGAAACAAAACAAAGAACTAAAAAAACAAAATATACTTTTTTCAATTAGTCAACATTTAGATGACAGTTTTTATGTTACCAATACATTTTCAAGCTCTGTATATTGTTATTTAAGTTAACGGGCATATTAACAAAGACATTCGCTCGGTGTGGTGACTAGAGTGTTTGGAGGTAATCCAATCCCCAAACCCCAGGCAGACAAACTAGCTTATATCCAATTTACTATACTGCAGCACTCTTTAGTCGATGTTAACTTTGGAATTGTTTATACATATATTTTGTAAAATCAAATATTATAGCTGTTTAAAGAAAAATGTTCAATGATTGTAATACATAACACATGTTTACAATATACCGCGTTCCGGAAAAATTTTAGACGTAACCAACTACATATGAGGGATTCCACGTAAAACGGCCCTATGCAAAGAAAAAATAATTTTCTAATTTTTAATAAAAATCTCTCAATTGATGTTTTTTTAGAGAATGATAATTATAGAAAAAATAAAAAAATACACTATTTAATACTTCTTAATCAATTTGAGACACTTTTAAATGATCATGCAAGAAATATTTTGCTCTCCCTCTTTGTATGTTTAATATTTATTTCACATTTTCTTTTATTCCCTTTTTCATTATTAATAAAAACTATTAACTCTGAAATAATATAATTTTTTTTTTGCTTTTTATTGAATTTAAACATTTATTCAGCTAGAGTATTCTGCTGTCTATAATAGAACGGATAGCAAATAATTTAATGTTTTATTAATTTCCTATGAGTTCATCTTTATGTTATTTATATTAATTAAATCAATAAAAAGTTTTATTCCTTCGAATTTTTTAAATTTTCTTACTAGGTCACACCCGTCTGTCACACCCGTCTCATTTTAAAAATAGTTTTTTTTTATAAGAAAAATAATTTTTTGTCAAACAGTAATTACATAATACAATGAAAAACACTTTGAACAGATAACTATACCTAAATCATTGTGTACCTTATAGTCAAAATTTTACAGAATTTATACTGAAAGTCATAATTCTTTAAAACTAAGGACTCTGATGAGTAGACTTGGTGGTCACGAGACAGCTGTCAGTTCAACCTTCCGTACAGCCAAATTTTTCTTAGAATGTTCAACATTTACATGCTTTAGAATTTCTTTCTTAAATAAAAATAATTTGATCGTAAGATTAAATTAAAAATGAACTTAAGCCAAACTAACTAAAAAACTTTGGATAAAAACCATACAGTTCGACTAAAAATTAATAACTCAATTATTAAAAAACTCTAAAGGCACTTAGCTAAAACATGAATGTGTACTGTTCCAAAAACTTTGCCAAAATAAACATTCAATAAATCCCAGCATTGAGAATATCGATGATATTCCACGCTGGTAAGACTGAAATGGAAAAAGCTTAAAATAGTTGAACATGCTAAGAGAAGACAGTGAGTGAAGTTCCGAACATTTAGAAAAAGTTCAATAAGGTGCGACACACCACAAGATGGCGACAGTCTGCTAATTCAGCTTACTAATATTAGTAGGATTTTCGCTACAGTATTGTTATCACTGTCAGTGGCAGTGTGGGTAAAGGACTCTGATGAGTAGACTTGGTGGTCACGAAACAACTGTCAGTTCAACCTTCCGTACAGCCAAATTTTTCTTAGAATATTCAATATTTACATGCTTTAGAATTTCTTTCTTAAAAAAAAATAATTTGATCGAAAGATTAAATTAAAAATGAACTTAAGCCAAACTAATTAAAAAACTTTGGATAAAAACCATACAGTTCGACTAAAAATTCATAGCTCAAATATTTTTAAAAATTTTAATTTTTAAAATTTTATAACAAAATAAAGATACAACAACGGGTGAGTTTTTTGTCCAGCAGCATGTAGCTAAATATATTTGAAAAAAATTGAGCCCTTCTTTATTGAAATTGGTGTACAAATTTTGATTTTATTCACAGTTTAGTGACAGAACTGAATTGATAAAATATTAATTTCCATACAACAGTAGCAAACATAGACACAAAGTCAGCAAATTACTGTTGTATGAAAATTTTATTTTTATCAATTCAGTTCTCTCACTGAACTACGAACAAAATGAAAAGCTGTTCACCAATTTCACTAAAAATGGTCTCAATTCTTTCGGAATACATTTAGCTATAAGCTACTAAATCAAAAATAATCTGTATACGTTGTTGTATTCTTAAAAACAAAAAATTCAAAATTTCTTAATATATTTTTATTTATTTTTTGGTTAAACTTTTATGATATCTCTGAAAGTAATAAGTAGGTTTGGTTAGGTTGTACAGGCAGCTTCCGTTTACTTGGGTCCATGGTGGGTTCTTTTGTGTTACCTGTAAATAGAGGAAAAGAGAGAGGAAAGGAAGAGATCAAGTGAAGGTGTGAAAGTGGAGAGGAGAAAGAGAGAAAGAAGAGGAGGTATAGCAACCACTCGCCAGAAGGGGATGGTTCAGGCTGGAACCATCCACTTATGAAAAGGCTAAGTTTTTTAGGGTTCGTCGTTGCCAGCTCAGACAGACTGACGAAGGACTGCAGACCGAGTTGTATCAGCCGCTGGTTCTCCAGCGAAGGGCAGAAGCACATGAGGATATCGTCTCCTCCTCCTGCTCAATCCGACAGCTTCTGTAGAAGTTGTGGGACTTTAGTCCCATTAGCTTAGCATGGTTGCCGAACTGGCAGTGACCTGTGATCGTTGCCACGATGTCATTCAGGTGCGATTTCTGAAGCCTTAATAGATTCCTAGTGTAGTCTAAGTACAGCCTTGCCCAGATCAGCCTGTAGATATTACAAGTAGGTTCGTTGAACCATCTGGTCTGTGCCAGGGTGTGGAAATAGTTTACGATTTGCTGCTTGCAGGCGTTTAGGGGAATACCGCAGAAGACATCAATGTCTGGCTCTGGTAGTGTCGTCCACCTTTAAGCTAGTTCGTCAGCGATACAGTTGCTTGTGCTGCTCCCGTATCCATGCATCCATATAAGGGTGATATTTGAATGTCTCGCCATCCCGTTCAGGGATGGCCGGAATTGCTTGACCAGGTTAGAGGAACTGTAAATAAAATACCATTATGTGAAAAAACCCGATTTTAGGTTTTTATTTTTCTTGGAGTTTAGCGACTTCATGTTTCATGTGTTCGTCACAAAAATTATTTTTAGCCTACACTGAAAGAATTTTGTTCATAAATTCTGTGAATTTTGACATTAATCCAATGAAAAACTTCATTAAAACTCAACCAACGTCACGCTTCGTTGGTTTAATGTAACAAGTTTCGTTAAAATTATTTTAATAAAATTTTCATTATATATACGAAATAATTTCATTGATCTATTGAAATAATTTCGCTAAGCTAATGAACATATTTTATTATTTTGGTGAAATTAAATCATCGTTTTAATGAAACTGTTTCATTATTTTAATGAAACTTTTTCATCATTTTACTAAAATCGTGTCAATATTGTAATGAAACTATTTCAACATTTTAATGAAATCCTGTCATTATTGTAATGAAATTATTTCATTGTTTTAATGAAATTATTACATTACCTAGTAGCCTCATTAGCTTATCTCTTTTATTGACTATTTTAATGCTACAAATACGTACGATAGGCGCCAATGCATATCATCATTCGCTTTATAGGCAACGTCTTAGCCACTTGAGCCAACAGCACTCTCAAGACAATGTGTCTATGAGTGCATAATAATAAGAAAGAGTACAACAACAACAAACATATAAAATGACAAAATATTGTTGTCATAAATTCAATGAAATTTTCTAACGAAACTATGAAAGCAAACGAAGCAATTCCGACGAAATTTTTGCACAATATTCGTGAAATTTAATTGAAATTGTGAAAAAATCTAACCAAATCGTTTCATTGGATTTATGAAGCGTAATATTTTCTGTGTAAAGCCATAAAAATATAAAGTATGCACCCGTCTTATGTATGTCGAAGTCGAATTTGTGACTACGACAAATTTTGATAGATTAAAGAAAACATTTAAAACTTTTCTTTAGTCTAGGATAATTTGTCGTAGTCATAAATTCGACTACGACATACATAATACGGTTGATTATTTTTTTCTTAATGGAGCAACTTAAAATAATAATAATATGTGAGACAAGTGTATAGAAAATAATTTTTTCAAACTTGTAGGCCTGTAAATCAATACATTTTTATCCGATCTATGCAGTGATTACATTAGCTGAAAGGCAAGAGAGAAATCTGTGCAGCAACTGTACACAGATAAACCGAACTTGAAAAAAGCAATAGTAGTTTTAATTTTTCTACGTGTTTTTGGAAAATGACATTTTTGAGTTGAGCGCCTATCCCTAATCTAAATTGAGTGAAATTTCGTAATGCTATAAATTTTATTATGTTAATTGCATGCACATAATTTAAATGAGTTCGCGCAGGTTTTGTGTCCTTCATAAATTTTTTTTCATTTCAGGATATATGGGAAGACTCGAATCCTTGCTCCAATATGATGCAAATATTTAATATATTTATCTATTATGAAGATAAGTTAGTGTGCAAAATTTTATCGTTAAGCAATACTCCTTCTATTTATGGTCGCTCGTTATATGAAATGACGACACTGAACGACGTGAATTTGGCGACTTCTGAAAACAACGTTGTTATGTTCTGCTGTATACGTTGAAAATTAAATTGTTGTTGATTTTTTTTTTCTTGAAATATTGATCATGTCTAATCATTTTTAACAATTAAATTAGTTCGAAATATAATAAAGATTTCCATATCATTACTCCCACATTGAGTGTTTCAAAAAGCAACAATGTTTTAAATTAAAACAAAATCTAACTACTTTCTTAAAACAATTTTAATTTTCTTTTAATACTAGTCAAACAAAACTTTAATGTTACTTCCCTATGTTGCATAGTTTTGCAACAAATTCATAATGCCCTTTCGCCACAATGTTGACAGTCAAAAGAACACATTGAAGCAAACACAGAAAAGCTCAAGTTAAAAGATGTTGACTTTAGAAGTGTACAAAAAGGTGAAGTTGTTTTTTCTTCATTTTCTTTAAAGTAAAATGTTCGAGGGAAAAACATTACCAGTAGAAAATACAAGTGCTTGTTAATATTTAACACCTTTTGTAACTTTAACTACTGTTTTTTGTTTAGTTTGTCGTTTTCTTTTTATGGAAAAAAAACCTCTTTCATTTGTAATATCATTTTTTGTAACATATCTTTTGCTGTTTGCCAGCTTTTATTATTGCTGGAAAACAAGAAGTTTCTAACTAATTAAAAAATAAAAATGCTCTTACACAAACGCAAAAGCAAATGAGTAGGAGAATGGAAAGAATAAAGATATAACGCTTGAATGCTACTTTATGAGTCTAACGTTATACAAAGCTGTGCAAGGCGGTATGTATCTATGAATGGTTATGTAAGTGTGCGATAATATTTGTGAAAATTTCTATATCCTTTTATAGCAGTGGTGTCAATCATATTCTGGCTGCCTGTCACAGGCTTCTATCTCCAGAACCGTAAGATCTACAGAACTGATATTTTCACAGAATATGTATAAATTTTACCCCGACAACAAGTACTCAAAATTTATAAAGAGAGACACTTGATACATAGAAACTTGACATTTTCACAGTTAGTGTATTTTTATACAGACTGCACCAAGCAATACTGAAATTTAGACAAAATAAAAATTAAAGGGTACTCTAGCAGTTAATGTAATTTTGACAGTGTAATTTTGACAATTAGCATTATCTTTTGAACCGTAAGTGGTAAACTATTGAAACTTTCACATCTAGTGCAGCATTTTGAAGGCAACTGTAACGAATGCTAAAAAACTAACAAACTAAAAATTAAAGGGTTTTCTATCAGGTAATGTAATTTTGAGATTATGCTGTATTTTATGAACTGTAACAATTAAACACTTTAAGCAAACAAAATTAATAATTAAAGGGTCAATATCCGTTCAAGAAATGCAACGAACAAATTAAAAATAAAGCGCCGAAAAAAAAAAATTTTTTTTTCGAAACGAAAAAAGTAAAAAAAAAATCCCATAATTAAAAACAAGTCAAACCGGAAAAGAAAATCGCCAAAATGAACCACCAAACGCTGAAGAGAAAAAATCGCTAGATTAGAAAATAGCCAATACTAGAAAATCGCCAAAAAACGAAAAAATAGCAAAATGAAATAAATGCCAAAATAACAAGCGACGAAGTAAAAAAACACCTTAATGAAAAAATAGCAAAAAAAAACCACAAAATTGTTAGAAACGAAAAACCTTAAAATTAAAAAAAAAACAAAAAAAAAAATCGCCAAAACGAAAAAAGTGCTGAAATAAAAAAACACCGAAACGGAAAAAATCACAAAAAAGCTAAACCTAAAACAAGTCCAAAATAAAAAAAAAATTATTAAAATGAAAAAAAAACGCTAAAACGAAAAAACACCAAATAAAAAAATCGTCAAAACTAAAATAATCACAAAGATCGAAAAATTTCGCAAACGAAACCCTAAAACGAAAAACACGCTAAAATTAAAAAGTCCCCAAAAAGGAATAAAAGTCGCGAAATCGGAAAAAGGGATATACATGCATATGCATGTATTTGGTACCCGTAAGGAACCCTTCATCTTTACTAAATTTATTTCAAGCTAGCGAAAATATGACTTAAACATTTTGCATCTCTGTCCTACACTGTGCCACTTATTTTCAAAATTTGACATACATACACATACATATGTTCTTACTGTCTGGATATCCTTGACACAGAAAAATTTCACATTAAAATGATCGAAAGCAAGATTAATTTAAAATTTTTCGGTAGAGATTTTGCTTCATAAGTGTCTCATGTTAATTCAAGATGATTTGATAAAAGCCTTCCAAGAATAATTTTTTCTTTTGAAATAACTATATTTCATGTTGATTTAATAATCCTGTAGAGGTAAATCCAAATGAAGTTTATACTGTAATAATATGAAGAATCATGTTGAATCAAAGCTATTTAAAGTTGAAACAATGTGAATTTGACACTAAAAAAACACAAAGAATTGTTTTGAAACAAAATTATTTTAAGTTGAAACAACGTGAATTTGATACTAAAAACACGAAGAATCATTTTGAATAAAAATTATTTAAAGTTGAAACAACATGAATGTAATGTAGCTATTTTAATAATTATATTATGTACGTCATGTGTATTCGCATAGGCAAAAAAAAATAATTAAAAAAATTTGTCTTGTAGCTGGCTGCCACAGCAAAGATTTGAGCTTGGGCTACTTGCTTGCTAGTCAACACGCTAAACACTGCAGCCACAATAGCTTCAAACTTTATTTCAGACACACACTACCTAAATACCATCATAAGTAACATGAATTTAATTTTAATTCAGCATGATTTAATTGATGATTTAACATAAAATTTATTTGAAATTAAAGTTATAGTAATGTTGATTTAAAATGAAAGGTGACGTTAATAACAATGTTATTTTAATAGTGAAAAAAAAATATTAAGTCAAAGAGATTTAAGGTTAGGTTAATAATTTATCGTTTTAAATTAATACATTTAGGGAAAAACTGGGGAAAGAAAAACTTTATTGATATACATTAAATCCATAATTTTCAACTTTGAATAAATACGATTCAATAATGAAATACAAATTTTCAACATGACTAGACTTTCATTAATGTTTCTTATTGAATCAATATGGTTTTTATTGTTTTTTTCTCTGGGTGTTTGAAGCAAAAATAATTTGAAATCAGTAGGTAGTGAATAGTTTATTATCTATTTATCGGCTATTTACATTTACACAAAGCGAATATCAAAATTAACAACAATAAGTTACACAACTGAGCACAACAGTGTATTAAACAGCAACACACTTAAACAACAAAAAATTTCTCATAAATTTAATATGATTTCCAATCAAAATTGCAACATGTTAATTTTACATTGGTATTTTTTTCTGCGGCTCGTTTTTGTTCCACCTTCTTCAACGCCCACCTACATTATTTCTACGTTTGTTTTTTTTCCTTCTATAAGAAAGTATGTACTTTGTAACCTAATCATGTTTCACTATTGAGACCGCTTTCATATCGGTATCCTTTTTAATGTGTTTTTCATACTGCAAAAAAACATTTTCTTAAGACTTTCATTTACAGTCAGTTAGACAATTTTTTCGTTGTAAAATTTTTCTATTTGTTGCCTGTTCCTGCTTGTTTTAATGACATTTCTGTATTTTATTTCAGTTAAGTTTACTTTCATACGAGTATTATATGTTCTTGGTTGTAATTTTATTCCCTTCATTTTCCATTTTGCTCTTACCTTTGCTTAACCATTTCAAGTTGCCTTTTTATTTCCTGGTTTTTAATTATGTTTTCTTTTACCTTATTTCTTATAATGTTTTAAGTATTTTCATATTGCCTACAGCTGTCATATAGTTTTAACCAGTTTTTTCTTGTTGTTTCCACAGCTACAGGAGCCTTTTTCTATTTCTATTAACTGCTGTTTATATACTCATGCTCGTATAAACAAAAATTCGTTACTGTTTCTTTTTTGTTTCTTGGCAAATGTTAAAAGGAAAGAAAACTGAAGTATAAAAGGATGAAAGTACAAGATCTTGGTAAATTATTTTAAAATTGTGGTTAATTTATGTTGTTTTTCTAATAGAATACACAATTTGTTACAACGTGTTAACCCTTAAGGTTCGTTTTTTTTTGGGAAACTTGTGTAAATAAGCACTAACATTTGCAGGTACTTATTAAGAGAATTGTAGAAAATTTTTTTTCAGATTTGTTTTAAGAAGCCCTTTTATGTTTTAAGTGTAACGAAGGTAAATGTAAAATAACTTTTGTGAAAAGGGATTAATTAGCAAAACTTTGGTAACACAGGAGAACAATGATTTTGTTGCAAAAGATTTATAAGTCAATTCTGATATTTATAATAAAAAAAATTTTTTTAAATTGATTTATCTCGAGATGAATCTTTATGGCAAAATTAAGGTGGATTGCTCGACTCATATGAGTCGAACTAAAAAATATATTATATATTATAATAGTTGTAAGGGCCAAAATGTATGAACAATTAAAATAATATACATATAATAAGCTAATAGGCCAATTACAAAACTTTATGTATGGAAAAGTTATTCAAGAGGACTTAACATTTCAGAAAATTAGGTTTTTCCTCACCCCGTTGAAATATAAAATGAAAAACTTTCATTCGATTTTTTCACCGTTCCAATGAAACATATCACAATATATGTAAAATTTCACAAATATTGTGAAAGAATTTCACAATTTTTAAAAAAAATTTCATTGGACTTATGACAAATACATTTTGTCATTTTGTGAAAATCCCCTTACGTTTTGGCAAAATGTCGTACTGGATTCTTAAAAACCTTGAAATATACACTCTTACAAATAAAAAGGAAACAAAACATTAAATTGTTGGATGTCACAATTTCAATGAAATGTGTTTCATAGTTTTGATGAAAAATTTCATTGAATTTATGAAAGACCAATGAAATAAATCACATATATTTACTTTCGTAAAAACACTCCTATTTGCTTCAATAGTTCTCAAAAAAAAAAAATTTACAAAAAAATAATGATCTATAATTGCCGTTTTTGTACTTTTTTTGTAACGCACTGCTAGAGCGCGTTGTTTTAAGGGTTCTGTTGGCCAAAGTAGTTAAGACATCGCATATGCAGCAAGCGATGAAAATCAGTTCCGCAATGTCGACAAGTCGATGCCATTCTCATACTTATATTGAAAACAATAAAAAAATTTAAATATGTTTTTGTTTTGAATATAAATATAAGAACGTCATCGACTTGTCGACATTGCGGAACAATCAGCAAGAGTCTGATTGCATTACGTATATGTGGCAAGGAGCGGTCAATAAATTTAAATAGTCAATAAAATAGTTAAAGTTAATGAGTCTAATTAATTATGTAATAATTTCATTGAACCGATGAAATTATTTCATAAATGCAATGAAATAATTTTATTAAAGGAAAGAACTAACTACATTAAAATAATGAAAAATTGCATGAAATATACACTCTTACAGAGATAAAAAAATTTCAAGTTTTTGGATGTCACAAATTTAATGAAATGTGTTTCATAGTTTTGATGAAAAAATTCATTGAATTTATGAAAGACCGATAAAATAAATCATATGTATTTTCTTTCGTAAAAAACCACTCCTATTTGTTTCAACAGTTCCCGAAAAAGCATAAGAAAAATTTAATTTTGTATAATTGTTGTTGTTGTTGTTGTTGTTGTACTCTTTTTTAGTCTACACTGGTACAGCGTGTTTTAAGAGTTCTGTTACCTTACTGGGGGTCTACATTAGCCATGAACTTGGTATGAACATCATATCGGACATCGCATATGACTAATGTAGACCGCTCATGTCCGAACATATGGCTGAGCATCAATGTTCGCCATGAAATTCGCCGTCAATAACCATTATTAATAGAAAGAAAAAAGACAGAAAGATATTGTTAAATATTCCATTTCTATTGCACTACCACCAAATACATTGTTAAAGCAGGACATGGACATCGCACGTATTCACCACATCAAGGAAGTTAATGAATTTTTTGCAGTTGGTCTGCCGCATATGCAGCAAACGATGAAAATCAGTTTCACAACGTCGACAAGTCGGTGTCATTCTCATATTTATATTGAAAACAATAATAAAAATTTTAATTTGTGTTTATTTTCAATATAAATATAGGAATGACACTGACTTGGCGACATTGTGGAACAAGCCGTGTATTAGAATCTATAGTACGTATTTGTGGCAAGGAGCAGTCAATAAATTTAAATAGTCAATAAAATAGTTAAATTGAATGAGTCTACTTAATAATGTAATAATTTCATTGAAAAGTTTAAATAAATTTCATAAAAGTAATGAAATCATTTCATTAAAGAAAAGAAATAGCTTCATCAGAATTAATGAAAAATTTCATTAAAATAATAGAATAGTTTAATTAAAACTATAAAACAACTTAATTAAAATAATGAATTCTTTCGTCGAAATAATCAATTATTATCATTAACTTAACGAAATTATTATTACATTAGGAATTATTTCAGATATATGTTGAAAATTGTCTTTAAACTATTTTAACGAAACTAGTTTCCTGTAAAATATGAAACATAAAGTTGTTTGCATTTTAAATATTTTTTTATTAGATTAATATTGAAATTCCCAGAATTTATGAAAAAAATTCTCTCAGTGTGTAGGGCATCAACAATGGCCATTTTGGGTATTAGGAACCTAGCAGGTGCCTTAAACTTAAACAAATATTAAACGATTTTGTGAAAAGAATTTCAAAAGCCATTAATTGAATATAGGTTACATCCAGCCCTTGCCGACTACATAAATATATTATGCACAAAAGCCACCGTTGCTTCCATTTTTCCTTTAACAGCTTTTTGTTTTACCATATTTTGTATTTGTAATTTAGTTCGCATTACTACTGACCATATAACCATTTTCTTTGTCCATTATAATTATGCATATCCGCTTTGATGATTTAACATATCACTCCTTTGTCACAGTTGGTAATAAAAAAACAAAAATTATAAATTCTATTAACTTCAAACCATTATAGCAATTTCTGTTATTATTCCTTTTTTCCTATTTTTCCTTTATGAATATGACCGTTTTTATGACCAGTATTACTTTGACGTTTTTTTCTTTTTTTGTTGTGGTAAACCTTTATTAAGCTATACACATATTTGCATTTACAGACATCTAGTGACTGTTGGTTCAACTGACACAAGGAATAATAAATGAAAAAGAGTTGTGGCGCGTGAAGAAAGCTATGTTAATAAAAATAGCAATTTTATATTTTATTTGCTTTGGTTATTACTCCAAAGACCCTCTGTGATCAGTAGAAAATGAACAGGCTGTCCTTTTTGGGTACGAGAAAATGTGTGGTAATATATTTGATTTTGTATCTTATTATAGAAACACACATTGTAGTGTAAATACAGTGGGTAAACAAATGGATTAGAATTAGGAAAATCAATGTACATATATCTCGTCATATAAAACGTTAAACCATGTCAGTGAGAAGAGCTTCAAAGTCGTTGTTTTATTTAATTACACTATGCAACTATATATTTTTGATGTGTTATGATCCCCGGCGTAAAGATTTTATTTCAAGTTTTTTAGTTGTTTTTATAATAAAATTGTACAATCTCTTTTTAAGTTATGATAAAATCAGTGAAGCGAGCAAGCAGCCATTTCAAAATTCTCAAATTTTAGAAAAAAAAGAAAACAAAAATTGTATTCATAGAATTTCGACTGTTTTTGTAGTTAGGGACCATAAGACATCAAAAAAAAAAAATACAGTGGCGATCAAAGGTCATGACAAAAGTTTAAATTTGTTGCATAGTGTTATTTTGGAATTCGATACTTGTTACTATTAATGAACTTATTCACTTTACAACCGGTGCTGATTAGATTCATAAACACTTATAGGTCCTCCACATTTGCTACTTACTGTATGCACAATTGTATGTATGTAGTTTTATTTATTTTTCTGAACTCTTTTTATTGTTATGTTATGGTAATAGTGTTACTTCAGTTTTTCCATAAAGTCATACAAACTGCAAGTACATTCTTTACATATACACATTTTACTAAACTGTATACTCTTTTCCATAACCGTTACAGCATGGTCATCGTCTATCGTTGAGATGGTTTGTTCGACAGTCTGAATGTTAACTTGATTTTATATAAGAATCTTTCCTGATTTATAACATCTCCGATAGTAATTTCATCAATGCAATTTTTCCTAATATAATATCAAATAATTTTTTTTGAGGTTTCATGGGAAATAATATATTTAATGAGAAAGTATGTACATACAACGTACATTTATGTTTTATGTACTTGGATAAATTATTTAAACGAAAATTCATTATTTAGTTAAAACCAAATTACTTTAAAAATTCCGCTGTTGTGTTGTTTTTGTCCAATGTGAAGCATTATTCCTATGAAATAAATTATAAACTAAAATTTTTTTAAACTTGATCAATTTAATATTTGAAATTTTTATAATAATTTTTTATAGCAACATAAAAATATGCTCGAGGTAGCTTCACATTTTTGCTTCTACTTTGAAGTAATTTATTGATGTGTGCTATGATTATCAGAATATATAATAAATAAATTATGTAAAGTGCGACTTTGGCTCGCACACGAAGGGTTCCGTTCGAATACACATATGTATATCCCTTTTTGTTTTTGCCTCGTTTGTTATCTTGGCAGTTTTTTCGTTGTGCTTTCTTGTTTAATTTTAGTTTTTTATTTTTTTTTGTATTTTTCATTGTTTTTTGGGTTTTTTTTGTTTTGGCGCTTTTCGTGATTTTTTTTTAAATTTTTTCTGATGATTTTTCGTTTTTTGCATTTTTTTTTGCCGATTTGTTTAGTTTTGGCGATTTTTTGGTTATGGCATTTATTTAAAGTTTTCACTTTCTGACGATATTTTTAGTTTTAGCGATTTATTTTAGTTGTGGCGATTTTTCAGTTTTGTCGCTTTTTTCGTTTTTGGGGATTTGTTCGGTTTTTTTGTGGTTTTTTAGTTATAGCGATTTTTTTGTTTTGACACTTTTTTCGTTTTGGCGATTTTTTTGGTTTTTGGCGTTTTTTAGTTTTGGTGCTTTTTTTTTGGTTTTTGCGTTTTTCCCGTTTTTGTGATTTTTTGGCGATTTTTTCATTTTTGGATGATTTATTTAGTTTTAGCGATTTTTAGTTTTGAAGACTTTTTCGATTTTTGAGGTTTTTTTAGTTTTTTGGCGATCTTTTTAATTTTGGTGATATATTGCGTTTTGGCGATTTTGTTTAATTTTGGCGCTTTTTTCCTTTAAGCGCTTTTTTCCTTTAAGCGCTTTTTTCATTTTAGCGTTTTTTTGGTTTTGAAATTTTTTTAGTTTTGGATTTTTTTAGTTTTAGTGTGTTTTAAAATTTCAAGATTTTACATCTTACGGTTTCCAAGATACAGCATATTGTCTCAATTACAGTGAAAATTACAATAACTAACAGAATACCCTTTAATTTTTATTGTTTTACAGACTACACCAATTAGCACTTACTTTGAAAATTTAAATTGTCTGTATATAAGTGTCTGTATATTACATTAGTATTTCAACACGTTGCGTTGCTCGCTTTAGAACACCCTTTAATTTTTAACTTTAATATATTTGTTGTTGTAGCAGCCGAAGATTTACATATTCTGTGCAAATTTCAGGTCCGTAGCTCTTACGGTTCCGAAGATAGAGCAGATTGTCTAAATTACATAGTAAAATTACATTGACTGATAGAACACCCTTTAATTTTTATTGTTTTAAATATCGGTGTTAATTGGTGTAGTATATTCTACAGACTACAACAATTAATACGAACTTTGAAAATTTAAAGTGTCTATATATAAGTGTCTGCATATTACATTAGTATTTCAAAATTTTTCGTTGCTCGCCTTAGAACACCCTTTAATTTTAAGCTGTCATATATTTATTGTTGTAGCGGTCAAAGTTCTACATATTCTGTGAAAATTTCAAGTCCGTAGCTCTTACGGCTGCCGAGAAAACATTACATTAGTATTTCAATATTTTTCGTTGCTCGCTGTAGAACACCCTTTAATTTTTAACTGTCATATATTTGTTGTTGTAGCGGCAAAAGCTCTACATATCCTGTGAAAATTTCAGGTCCGTAGCTCTTACGGTTCCCGAGAAAACAGCCTGTGACAGACAGACAGACGGACAGACGGGTTCGTTGGTGTATCGGAGCCCTAAAAAGTAACTATTATGGTTAATTAATTAATTAATTGAATTAATGAAATAGATTTGTAGCAATAGTTTTTCCACAGTTATTATTCACAGCAGTATGTAATTTCCGTACAGGGAATTATATGCGTATGATTGATTTTAAATTATAAAAATTAGTCATACGTCTCATATTGCGGTTAAATGGCCAGAAGGTTTAATACTAACTGGATGTGACTGGATGTATTCACATAATTGCTAATAAAAGCCACATTTATAAATATATTTTCAAGATATATGGTTTATTATATTCATAAGACACCTGTACTATAGAAAAAAGTTAAGTTAAAAAGTCTTGCATATTTGAATTTTTTCATAGTTTTTAGAAAGAAAAACATTTTGAATGAAAAATAACTTTTTTCGATACTAATTTGTAAACAACTCGGAAAGCGCTAATTTCATAAAAACTATATTGCAAAAGTTTGAAGGCATTTTTATCATGAATAATTTTGGGTTTTATTGATTCAAATCGGACATAATTTTCTCTAGCTAGGGTGAAATATACTGATGTACTCGGTGGAAACATTAGTCATGTTCGTAAAATATTCTGTAGATGATAGGAAAAATCTGAGTGCACAGTATTTTTAAGAGCATTAAACTGATTGCAAAGGTTACAGTTTTGTTTAAAGATGAATTTCATTGTCGGTCTGTGCAATTATTTTTCATTATCTTCATAAGGGTCTAATTTACTATAAAAACAAATCGTACAGGAGATCTATGGCTAAGCATATCATATTAGCATACTATAGTGCACTATTGCATTGTCTTCGAATTTAAATCTTTATTCTAGGGTTATATCAATTTTATATGTTAAAAATTTCAGCAAAAAAAAAAAAGAACGTACGGTGTCATGAGACACCAGGTTGGAAGTTCCTGTCGTCTTCGGCATAACCCCTAATAGTGTTAGCCATCAAATTACTCATACGTAATAGAATTTTTCCCTAAAAATATCCGATATTTGCATTTTCTTCATATAATTTTTTGGCATTAAAAATTCATAAAAAATGCCCGTTTAATATATGGTTAACATTTTTTAAGCATAAGATTGCTATGTTTTTTAATAAATAGTTTTCATGCCGGTAACACTTAAAAGTTAGATTAATTATATTATATATATTTAGAATAATTTGTAGATTTTTTCTTATGCGATTAGTTTAGAATTTCGTAGAAAAATTTATAATTTTCGCCCAATGTGTGATGTAGTGTGTCATTTTTGAAGTCTATTCTTTACACATATTAAACACAAACCCCCATAGAATTTAAAATGAGTTTGAAATGTATTTTATTTAAAATTTTGCATACAAAATTTTTTTAAAATAGATTTCAAATACATTTTATTTATTTATGAATATGGGGGAAACAAATTTAATTTTGAAAGTTTTTTGGGGAAAACGTCAAACAATTAAAGCAATTAAGCTCTAGTTTTGTCAACATTTTGCAATTTTTCACTTTTTTTCTAAGTATTGACTTTAATTGATTTTAACGACTGCATGAATTGAGATAACTAAAAAATTTTTCTTTATGATATCAAAGACTTTGTTAACAAATTTTTCTTTATAATATCAAAGACTTTGTTAAAAATTATAAAACATTTCTTTGGAAATCTTGGCGATGCTCTTACAGGAGATACTGGCGAAATAGAGAACAAAGTTGAGGCCAAAAACCATAATTCTAAAATTTTAATCCAAATAGCTTTAAAATTATTAAAGATATTTTAATAGAATCGACTAAAGATATTTTAATAGAATCGACTGTATTTACAAAAAATTTGAGGATGAAAAATAACAATGCTAGCAACGTTACCGTTCTGGCTACTTTTAGCCAGCAAAATACTCGTACGTCTGTGCTGCAAAATACGGCTTTCGTAGTGGCATAATTTTAATACATTTGGATTTGTAGCATTATATCGTTCTTCTTTATTTTTTATTCTTGATCCCATATAAATATGATGCCCCTAGACGAATCAAACTGGCCGGACCGGAATCGGAAATATGAACCACACTACCGATCCAACTTCTGGTCCAGACCCTAAGCCGGAAGTACGAACCATACTACTGACCCAACTTCCGGTCTAGACTGGAACCGGAAATATGAACCACACTACCGCCCCAACTTCCAGTCCAGCCCTTAGACCAGAAGTACGAATTGCCCTACCGACCCAACTTCAGGTCCAGACCGAAATCGGGCACATGTACGTGTGCCACTTTGATTGGCATACACACGTACATGTACCAAAAGTAAGTACACAAAAAAATTGTGTGCGCGTGCCAGATTTTTTCCGTGCTTATTTCAACAAGAGTGCATGTGCCGCGCATGTGCATGAAAATCCGTACTCTGCTTATGAGACCGACAGAGTTTTTCATGCTCGAGGTAGTCAACTTTCACACCTTGTGGCTCAACGTGTATTTCAGCAGGGTAATAAAAATTTCAATATTTTTAAATCTTAGGTCCTTCTCTATTGTTTTTACATGCATTGTTTTGTAATCAGATCGCACGTTTCAAAAATACAGATTTATTAAAATTTTTTCCAATTGGAGCCACTGTGCGTCTTCATCGGGCGGCCACTTTCGGCCTTATGCCATTGGCAGGGCACATTCGGTCGGCCACCTTCGTCCGAAAATTTTCGACCGGCTGCGTTCGGTCGCTATGTCAGACGCCCCCTTATCTTTAACACCCTTCCACACACTCCGCCTAGTCACCGGACTCTCCGCCTATTCTCCGGACTCTCCGCCTAGTCACCGGACTCGGCGTAATGACCCCCCCCCAAAAATAAAAGTTATAATTTAAAAACAAAAATTTCACATACCATGATCACACCAGGTAAACGAAGATAGTAATTTCAATCTCTAGATGGAAAAAGGATATAATTCCTCAATAATAAGCAACTATTGCCTGGAAGACACTTGGGCGATACTTAAGCGATACTTGGTCGTTAATTATCAAGAATTTAGCCGAGATACCTTCATTTAGCAAGGGCACCACCCATTAGTCAAGACACAAAGCTGGTACAAGGATTCCCAAAAACTTGGATAGAAATCTCCACAACATCTTAGAAGTTCCCCAGATTTCCAAAACTAAGAATAAAAAATCTCTTCAAAATGGCAAATTCGCTAAACTAGGATAAAAATATCCCAAAAACCCAGAACTTCCCCGAAAAATACCGGCAACACCCCGAAAATACTACAGCGGTAATACTAAGTTTTCATGCTGACCTGTTTCTTTGTTTTGAATTGTCGTTACACGTATTGCTTACCAGTATTCGTGTATTTGTTGCACATAGTTTTGATTAAAAACGTTTTTTTTCCTTCTCAGCATAGAAAACATTTATATTATGCATATCATATTCGCAACGTTCCATAAGGAACTTTGTTTTAATAACCTTCTTAGTATGTAGTGTTTTCAAATATACATTTTTTTCATCGCCTCAATGTGCAACAGTACCTACAATATTATGCAATGAAATTATGCAAACACTGCGTTTCGCATATTAGATTATCTATCATACGAATATTCAAACTTATTTAGATCTCTACATACCTGTTTGCATTCCTCTCTTATTGTGGCATCACTATCTTTTATTGTTCTGCCAAGAAAAAAATGTAACAAGAACAATTTTACACGGTTAATGACCATAAAATATAAATTAAAAATAATAAAATAACAAATGCATAAGTATAAGTGAAGAAGAAAGAATGATGAAAAAGAAAAACATCTTTTGACATAAAGTAAGGACTCACTCACACACAAACAATAAAGTCAAAGTTAGCTCTGCTGGTATTTGTTTACTGTTGTTGTTGTTGCTGTTGTTTTTATTGTTCCCTGTTGCTATAACATTAAGTACAAACATGAAGGGTAAAAAGAAAACAGAGAAGACAAGCAACAAAAGAGTGTGTTAAAGCCAACATTACTAGTGGTAAATATAATAAAACTCCTCAAGAGCTGGAAAAACAAAGCAACAACTTAAAATAACTGCTGTTGTAGTTGTTATTACTTTTAATGGTGTGTTGAGGATATACATACATATACTATATGTATTTGTGTGGGTGTGCGTGTGAGTGAGTTGTTGTAAAAAATATTTTATTGGTGTTGTGTTGGTGATGTTGGCGGGCACGATGTTGGTGAGTGCTGGTAAGTGTAAGTAAAGAAACATTTCAAAAATTTAAGTGCATTTTAAGTGGCTGCGGAAATTGTTGCCATACTTCATGTCATCCAATGTTGTTTCTGCTGTCGTCGTTTATTTCTTGTTGTGAATATGTATTTTACTTAATAGTTTTTACTTAATATGGTTGTTGTTATTTTCATGTTTTAACAATTTTAATGCAAATGGAGTTGTCGTTGCGAGGTATGTAATGATTAAAGGTTAAAATATGTGATATTTCTAACTTTGATAAGACAAAGACGATTTTTATCAAAATATTACGTTGGCTATTCGACATTTTTCAATCCGAAAAAATAAGAAGACATTTTAATTGGCTACTAGAAGTATTTGATTGCTTAACACTTTTAAAGGCCTTTTCATGCGGATGTCTTACTCAATTGCTTTTAAGTTGCTACCTTAGCCCTGTAGCACCAACATAAAGGGTTTTTGCATAAAATGTCAACTGCGTCATCATTAACATTGATTGTGTCATGTAATAATACATCAACATGTAAAAGTGTTTAGAATGTAAAAGTTAATGCCTTTTTTACAACATTTTATTTTAATAATTCTTTCTATAAAAAATATGCAAATAAAAGTTTTTATTCTTCCAAGTAAATATATACATAAATGTATGAAGGTAGCATTTTATGAAAAATAATTATGTAGAAAAGAACTGAAGTTGCTTTTAATTAATACCCTGCTAGTCAAACATACATATATACATACATATGCGGCATTCCACACCAAATCGGATTTATGTGGAATGCCGCACATGATTTCGATTTTTGGGTTAGAATTTTCAAATCGTATGTTTGAAAGTGAGCATCAAAAATTTTTTTAATTTTTAACTTCTATCCTTCTTACAACTTTTAAGCACGGTCCGCTAGTGGGTGGACCTTCCATAGCTACTATTTTTTCAGATTTCAAAACTTTTATATAAGAATAAATAATCTTGTAAGTGTTGTCTTAATGGTTTGTAAAGTGCCACAAGCAATTTGTTTGCGAACTTTTATTAAAAAATCCGCTTCAGCGGCGATGTAGCGAGCTAAAATGATCTACAAAAATATTTTCCATAAAATTCTACGATAGGCTTTTAAAGACAATCAAGGTCGAAACTCAACTGGAACGCCAGAAATCAATAAAAAGTTAAAATATGTTTAAGGGTTAATTTGGTAGTTATTCACAATAAGTCTATTAGGTAAGTAAATCTTACGTTTAACCCAAATTGTCCGGGCGCACCCATATGGTAACGCAAAAGACCGTTTTATTAGAAGCTGCACAGCAAATCAAATGCAAACAATTTTTACAAAAAATCACTTACATTGCATCATGGACACACCTGTTGACATTTACAAATTGTTTGTAGGTCAGTTGTGCTTTGTGTTTCAAAGTTAGTGGGTCTTTTCAAAAACCTTTAAAAAAGTCGACAAATAGTGAAAAATGGATTACAATAAAAAGTAAGTTACTCTTTCTTTTTACCTGTGTTGTGCTTACAAAAAATATTTTATTATAAATACGAGTATACAACCGAATAGTTACATTTAGTTTTGACAAAAAATTAACATATTGCAAAATATATGTCTAACCCACTTTTGACGCGTTACATTGTTCCGTTACCATATGGGTACATCAGGCGTTATATGGAAACTTTTCTTGTAATACTTTAGTTTGTAGATATTGTGTGGAGACTATTATTATTGATATAGAATGTTCTTTGTTTGCAAAACATACCCTTAGTGAAGCCATTGGAGTAGATATGCCCTTCTGGGGAGTGATATGATCCCTTTCCTTCAAGAAGTTCAAAATATTAGAGTAATTTTGGTAATATAAGTGCACTAGAAGATTAATTTTTGGGTATGAAGGTACAATAAGAAAATTTACTCGTAACGGGTCATCAAGATATCGATCTGCTGATGGTTTTTTAATTTAATTTAGGTATTTATAGTACTTTTTGTAATCATTTTGCAATAAAAACACATATTCTATGAGAACTTCTAACAATTTTCGCAAATACTTCATTTTAATTATTGTCGACCTTTTTTAATAATCTATGATTTTGATGTTATTTGATTTTCTTTGAAAAAAACTATGTAGTGCCGGACGTGACCATATGGTAACGGCCTATAATACCCGACCCAGAGACCGTATAAAAATTTTAGGTACTAAGTTTATGTTCTTAGATTCAATTGGTATAGATTCAATAAATTTTATTTAAATTTAAAATAAAACATATTCCCGGACAATTTGGGTTAAGGTATAAAAGAGCCTTACGTTTAAGATATAAGATCTGATCAGCGTTTTTATGTAAAACAGCAGGAGAAAGATTTTTGTCGAATAATTTTCCCCGCTATATCGCCGCTGAAAGGGAGTTTTTTTGCTTTTTTTTTAAGAAAAGGACAAAATCATTCATATAACGAAGAGCAAGAGGGCTAAAATATTCCACAAAAGTTTTGCTTGTGGGACTTTACATAAAAATTGTAAACATATTGTATAGCATAAAGACAAGACTTTCAAGTTTTTTTATGCTTTAGAGAAACATTTTTTTTTTTAAATTTTAAAAAATCTAAAAAATTGTATTTGTGGGAGGCCTACATCCGGAGTGGTCTTAAAAGCTCTTGTATGGATAGAAATTAAAAATTAAAAATCAAAAATAGGATTTGAAATTTGAAACCCGAAAATCAAAATCAAAATAAATTTTAATAGATATTTTCTATTTTTTTTTTCTGAAAAAAAAAATCTAAAACAAAAATGAAAAAAAATACAATTTGAGCCATTATTAGAATGTTATGAGCAAAAAAGTAAAAAAAAAATCTCTAAATTTTCTGGGAAGGCTCATTTGAAGGCCACTAAGAAATATCACAAAATTGGTGCCATCAATTTAACAGTCCAACAACAACCAACACAATAATACACCAATGCACATGAGAAAAATGCATGATATTGTTGGCTTGCCTGAAACTAGTCTCGAACTCAAGACCTCAGGGTTTTGTAGTCAAACGCGCTAACTACTCAGCCAACAGCACCCTCTAAAGTTTGGCGTGGAATACCCTATATACTCGTTATATACCAGCCAAATGCTTGAAAATAATGCTTTATATTTTCGGAAGCAATAACTGCAGTGAGCAAGGATTGCACTTGGAAAAAATATTTGAAAAGGCTCATTAAAAGCGTCAGCAATTTCATCACATTTGAGGATCTAATCTTCTTTCTGGTATTTTTCTTAAAAAAATCGTTTTAAAGAGGAAAGAAGGGAGAAAATAAGTAAGAAATAAAAAAGAGAGGGGAATGAATATATAATGCTCTCGACAAAGAGAGGCAAGTGAAAAGTGAAAGACAAAACAATGAATGGGGTCGAAAAAGAAGTAAAGAAAATATGTTATGGAGCTCAGTGGTAAAATGCTAGTAAAGAAAATCAAATAAGAGTAAGAGAAACAGAAAAAAGAGAACAAGGGAGGCTCGGAGAGTATGCAGTTGCTGCAAGTAGGAATGGCAGTATAATATAACTTTTTTTCTGCACTCTGCTTTATTTGCTATTTTTTATTTAATTTTCCACCAAAAATTTTGCAGGCTCGAAAGTTTGGAAGTTAAATCTACCGTTTGCAATTACTTGTGCTTGTTAACTTTTCAATACATATGCAAATTTTTATTGATTTCTATTATATACTTTATGACCATTAAAATTTTTACGACATGTAGGGTACTTTACCACAGGACAATACAAGAATTTTAACAATTCAGACATATTATCATGGCAATTTTTATTTTTCTTTTCTTCATACACTGACATGTCTAATATACTTGAAGTTCTTCCTTTTATGACACGCTATTGTTATGATAAAAAGGTTTCTTAACAGACTTTCAATAACTCAACTTAAAATGCTTAACAATATGTATGAAAAAAAAACTGTATGAGGAGAAAAATACTTTTCATCAACTTCATCAGTGTACATTGTGGTTTCTTTTATAAGTAACATAAAACTACTCGTTAAACAGTCATGGGCAATATAGTGCAAATATTTTGCAATAATTTTTTTCCTGGCGATGTACTTTATAAAATTTATTAATTTGGAATTTTAATTGAACTGTATAGTTTTTAATACAAAAATATTCAATTATTCAGGCTTAATTAAGCTCGTTTAATTTCTTAATTAAATTATTTGTATTGAGAATGAAATTTTAAAGCATGTAATAATTAAAAAAAAAACTAAACACAAAATTTTGACTGCATAAGAGTCGAACTTAACACCATGGTATTTTCGATATCAATCACGATCTCATCAACATATTTATTGTTATGTCTTTCCATCATATGGTGAAATCAACATCCAATATTAAACCAAATTCTGTTCAAGACGTTTACGTATGTGGAGAGTTTTCCTAACCCACTTCATGCTTGTAATTTATCAATTATTCTGAATTATTTTGTAGTTTTGAAAGATCAAGTACGGAAAGCTTTTAACAAAACGATTTTAGCAAACAAATGAAAACTTTAAGAGATAAAAATGTATTGAAAATAGATATATAGTATATTACAAATAAAGATGATGAGATGAAAAAAAATTGGTAAGAATTAAATAGAGCAGAGAAAAAGGAAAGATAGGAGAGGAAAGAAGGTGAGAAGAGAAGAAAGAAAAATAAAAATATGAGCAAAGAAGGGAAGATGTGGATAGGAGTGGCAAGGGGTGAGTAGCGAAGAGACTGAAAGAGAACAAAAGCAAATTATATAGAATAGAGAAATGAAGAGAAAGGAAGTAAATAGAATTTTCATTTTTTGAGAAGTGTAGAGAAGAGCAGCGAATAAGGAAAAATAAGAGAAAAACTTAGATTATACAATAGAAAAGGCAAGACGAGAAAAAGAGACAATAGAAAAGACGAAGAGAGAGGGGAGAGGTGAAGAGAGTTGACGTGATGTGGGGAGACAATCAAAAGAGAAGTAGATAGAAAAAAAAGATCATTAAAGGCAATAGAATAGGAAAGAGGAAAAACAACACGAATAGACAACATGATAAGTGTATGATGGAGTAAAAAAGAGAAGATAATATGAAAGAAAATAACTCAAGACAAGTTAATGGAAGGTGAAGAAAGAGGTTCTGCTTTTGAAAACGAAAGGAAGAAAGGAGAAGAGGACATAAGTAAGGAGAATAGATCAGAGGAGAATAAAATAAAGTAATAACTCAAAAAAAAGTAAAGAGAAAAGCAAAGAGGAAAAAAGGGAGTATAGCAGAAAAGGGATGAGAGGAGAAGAGCATAGAAAAGAAGAAAAAAGATGAGAAAATTAGAGAACAGAAGAGAAAAAAAGATAAAAAAGAAGAGAAGGTAACGAATAGAAGAAAATAAGAGAGAAATTTATATTAGAGAATAGAGAGAGAGACAGAGAGAAGGAAAGAAGGCTTAAGGACAGACCAGAAAGGGTGAGAAGAGAGGGGAGGTGATGACAGGCTAGGAGATGTGAGTAAAAAATTAGTAAACAATTAAAAAAAAGATCATCATTGCCTTGGAAGAGAAGAGAAATAGATAATTGAGTAAAGGAGAAACGATACGATAAAATAAAATAACTGAAGGTAAGTCAAAGGGAGATGATAAAAGAGAACAGAAGAGGAACGAACAGGGAAAAAAGACGAGAAGAAAAGAAAAGAAAAAAGAAGAGAAGAGAATAGAAAAAGAGATAAGTGAAGAGAAGAGATTAGAGGAGAAGTAAATAAAGTTGGATGGAAAAATGTAAAGAGTGAGAGAGAAACACGGAAAAGAGCGAGAAAGAATAAGAAATGAGAAAAAGCAGAAAGCAAAGGGAAGAAGAAAGAAGTGCAAAGAAAAGAACGTGAAAGAAAAGAAGAAGAGGGAGAAGATGAAAAGAGATGACAGGAGTAGAGAAGAGTAGAGAGAAGAATAGAAAAGCAATGGAAATAAGAGAAAATAATAGAAGAGAAGAGATCAAAAAAAGAAGGGAAGTGAAGAGATGGAATGATAACAGAAGAGTGGCAAAATGTGAAGAGTACAGAAGACAGAGAAGAGCATATTGTTGAATAATAAATAAGAGAAGAAAGGTGAAAAGCTCAGTAAACAAAAGAGAAAAACAATGGGAAAATCAAAGCTGGAAGTAAAATAAAAATGAACAACTAAACATCAATTAACTTATCTAAGTTTTTTTATATTTTTATCTTTGCAGTAGTAGCTTTTGATGTCAACATGAAATTCTATTGCCACTTAAAAAAAATCGTCCCAACCAACAAATTGCTAAAAAAAATACAAATCTGCAACTCATCTTTTCCAGTTTTGAGAAACCTATTTGGTTTCTCATTTTAATGTAATAATTGACATTCTCTTGTATAATAATTATATAATTTTCAAACGTTCCCAGCATCTGATCATTTTTCTTTAGCATTTTTGATATAATCATTATTTTCAATCCCTAGTATAAGTTGTATAGGCTTGAAAATTATTATTGTTTCAACATCCACTGTTAATATTTTGCTCAAAAATTTTTTTATGCATTATTGCCTTTGTAGACTTAATGAAATAGTGTCGTCTTTTCATCCATAATATAAAGTTTCTTTTTATATTGATAGACATATCACCCATACACAAACATTTCTGCACATAACACACACATACACACACATACACACACATGCATACATTTCTTAATCCCGTAGGCCAAGTCTTGGAGACATCATTGATGCATATGAGAAGCAAGTGCCTATCACCCGCGATGAATTGACGACAGTCTAAGCCAGCTATTGACGACATTTTGAAACAAAGGGCACCGAAGTCGTTGATGACATGCCGTTGGTAACATGCTACTAATATTGTCGTCAATGAATATATAATAAAATTTAAAAATGCAACAACCGAATCGAATCCACAACCTCCACACTGATAGTCTAGCACGCTACTTACTAGCCAACCGATGCACTTAAAAAACTTTATATAAAAACACGTTTTGTAGCTGACTTAGACTCTTCAATATAAATGGAAGCAAATTTAATGCAGTTGTTACTTTTGTTGTCGATAATAAAATCGTGCAGCTGTCACTCTTGCTGTCGGTACAAAAACTGTATAGACATCATATTTTATTAAGTTGTTTTTCATCTTGTCATCAATAAAGCTTTGTAGCATAAATTTTCATGACGAATTCTTTATACACGACAACAAATACCACGTTGTCGCCATACTTATTTCTTAATGTGTTTCATATGCGACAGATCATTGATTGTCTTGCAGACATTATCGATGAAAATGTCGTCGGTAACAATTGGGACTACAGGGCATATTTGTGTATGGTTAATGTAGTGGTGACAGTTTTTGTTTTGTTTGTAACAGCAGTGGTGGTGGCTGAACCTTAATATTTTGTTCGATCACTTCAATTCAATTTCATTTTATCACACTTTAGTCCTTTTATTTTATTTTATTTTATTTTATTATTTTAAAAGTTTTTTTTTTCGTCAATGTGAGTTTTGCATTTTCTGAGTTGTTTTCTGAATGGTGGTGATGCCATTGTTGAAGTACGAGCACTTGTAGTGGTGGCAGCTACACCATCTTGCTCAAGGGTTATAACTTTTTTGGTAAAAGAGTAGATTTTTTATTCAATTTGTTGCTACTGAGTAAACTTGTTTTAAATTTTCTTGATTTATTTAAACCTGCAAAAAGTGATTGTAGTTTTATATAATTCTATAAAAAATAAATATGTATTAAACACTCTATCAAAAGGATGTTAAGACCGTAATTTCTAATTAAAAATATTGAATACAGCAAAAAAGAGGCCAGTGTGTACTTCGAAAAACTAAAATTAAATTATTTAAAAGAAATGTCTGTTCTTAGTGTAGTCATCCTAAAAATTAGAGCTCTAATAAGTCGATGTTAGCTGCCATGATTCTATGTAAATAACATTATGTATTTTCTAAGTTATTTGCTAGTTCTGTTGTTGCAAATGTTTTAAATTTATTTTTCTATTGTTGAGCAAATAGCTGCACTTTCCTAACAATATTAGTGGTCTGTTTGCAAACTTTTTTATATCATCTTATAATGTATTCATATTTTTGTATCAATTTTCAAAGCAAATTTATTTAATTTTTTATTTACAAGCTAATGCAGTTTTTCTTCTTAGTGCTTTTAAAATGTCCTTTGTTATTTCTTTTATGTTGACAAACTTTTTTCAAGGAACTCAAATTTAGTGCTTGTCATTTGTACTGTTGATCAATTTTCCACCGAAAGAAGGCGACACATTTAGATTAAATTAAAAAATATCAATTGGTCTAGCTATTGTAAATATATTGTATGCTAATCTAAATGAACCACGGCTCAGTTTTCAAGGTATTCTAAATGAGCCACGGCTCCTTTCTATGCTATTCTAATAGAACCACTGCTAATTTTTCATGTTATTCTAAATAAACCACGGCTCATTTTTCATGCTATTCTAAATGAACCACGGTTAGTTTTTCATGCTATTCAAATTTAATCATGGCTAATTTTTCATGCTATTCTAAATGAACCATGGCTAATTTTTCATGCTATTCTAAATGAACCATGGCTCATTTTTCATGCTATTCTAAATGAACCATGGCTCATTTTTCATGCTATTCTATAAGAACCATGGGTCATTTTTTATGCTATTCTAAATGAACCATGGCTCATTTTTCATGCTATTCAAAATGAACCATGGCTCATTTTTCATGCTATTCTAAATGAACCATGGCTTATTTTTCATGCTATTCTAAATGAACCATGGCTCATTTTTCATGCTATTCTAAATGAACCATGGCTCATTTTTCATGCTATTCTAAATGAACCATGGCTCATTTTTCATGCTATTCTAAATGAACCATGGCTCATTTTTCATGCTATTCTAAATGAACCATGGCTCATTTTTCATGCTATTCTAAATGAACCATGGCTCATTTTTCATGCTATTCTAAATGAACCATGGCTCATTTTTCATGCTATTCTAAATGAACCATGGCTCATTTTTCATGCTATTCTAAATGAACCATGGCTCATTTTTCATGCTATTCTAAATGAACCATGGCTCATTTTTCATGCTATTCTAAATGAACCATGGCTCATTTTTCATGCTATTCTAAATGAACCATGGCTCATTTTTCATGCTATTCTAAATGAACCATGGCTCATTTTTCATGCTATTCTAAATGAACCATGGCTCATTTTTCATGCTATTCTAAATGAACCATGGCTCATTTTTCATGATATTCTAAATAAACCATGGCTCATTTTTCATGATATTCTAAATAAACCATGGCTCATTTTTCATGCTATTCTAAATGAACCATGGCTCATTTTTCATGCTATTCTAAATGAACCATGGCTCATTTTTCATGCTATTCTAAATGAACCATGGCTCATTTTTCATGCTATTCTAAATGAACCATGGCTCATTTTTCATGCTATTCTAAATGAACCATGGCTCATTTTTCATGCTATTCTAAATGAACCATGCCTCATTTTTCATGCTATTCTAAATGAACCATGGCTCATTTTTCATGCTATTCTAAATGAACCATGGCTCATTTTTCATGCTATTCTAAATGAACCATGGCTCATTTTTCGTGATATTCTAAATGAACCATGCTTCATTTTTCATGCTATTCTAAATGAACCATGGCTCATTTTTCATGATATTCTAAATGAACCATGCTTCATTTTTCATGCTATTCTAAATGAACCATGCTTCATTTTTCATGCTATTCTAAATGAACCATGGCTCATTTTTCATGCTATTCTAAATGAACCATGGCTCATTTTTCATGCTATTCTAAATGATCCACGGCTCATATTTTGTGCTATTGTAAATGATGCACGGCTTATTTTTCATGCTAAAAATTTGTTATCACAATTGGTACAATTTTGTAGCAGCATGTATATTAGAAAATGTACCAAGTATATTTTATATCCATTTATATATCTATTTAGGAATATGTGATCAGCAACACACTCTTCTAAAGCTGCTTTTTATATATGGGAAATACAATTATTTACTCCGGTTAGAGCGAACTTCACCTATAACGAACAAAATTTCCCGGCCCCGCGGAGTTCGTTATAACCAAACTTCACTGTAACAGGGTTCTAGCAACTGATCGTAGAAGAGGGAACAGAAGAGAAACGAACATATTTCAGAGGTTTGAAATTTTACACCTGGCACTCATTTAAAGTTCATGAAAAAAGTTTAGTAAAACTTATTGTTATGAAAATTTCAGATGAGATTATTTCCTTGATACAATGTAATAATTTCGCTAAGCTAATGAAAATTTTTCATTATTTTCAAAAAATTATTTCATAATATTAATGAAATAATATCATGATTTTAGCAAAATGATTTAATTAATTTAATTAAATTATGTCTCATTATTCTAATAAAATTTTTTCATTGTTTTAATGAAATTAATAAATTTATTAACTAGACTTTATAACTGGAATTGTTTTATTAAGTATTTTAATATATTGACAATTCCATGCTACAAAATGTACGATAAACTCTAATGTTCATGATAAATATTTGTAATATTGATGACCGCTCAATAGTATCGAACGCAGCCTTTTGTTGATTATAATTTGCTTCATAGGCAACGTCTTAACTACTTCAGTCAATAGCACCCTCTATACAATGTGTTCTATGAGTGTATATTAATAAGAAATAGTACAATAACAACAATCATACAAAATGGTGTTCGATTTTGGTTCACAACTATTGTGTGTTTTTTTATGAAAGAAAATATAAGTGTGATTTATTCATCGGTCTTTCATAAATGCAATAAAAACTTTCATCAAATAATGAAACAATTTAATTGAAACTATAACATTCAAAAGCTTACAATTTTTAAAGTATTTTTTTAATATTTAAGGATTTAATTTGAGCCTTTTAAAAATACACGAAAATATTTTGCTGAAACTAAAAAAGTTTTCGATAAAATCAGAAAAAGTTTTTTCATAAAACCAATGATTTTTAATAACGAAACTATGAAAGCTAATAAAGCAATTCCTATGAAATTCTTTTGCAATATTCATCAATTGTTTTCTTATATTATGAAACATTTTACTGGAAAAAATCTAACGACAATACATATGGGCGAACGATAATACATATGGGCGAATCCTGCGTGACGAACGCTACATTCGTTCACGTTTCCAGATTTAAATATAAAAATTTTTTGGTTTTTCAAAAGGGATACCTTCAACTTATGCATAGTGTTTAGTGGGATTTAATTGTACTGTCGAATTGCATACAACATAATTTTTTAACAGCTTTTAGTGCGAAATAATTGACACACATTACAAAAGTGGAAGTAACTTTGAAAGTTGAAGTGTGTTTTCAAAAGTTTTAGCGAGTTTTGCTTAATAAAGCACACAAGGAGATATATAAGAGAATTCTAAAATAATTTATTTGCAGCCAAAAATATTGTGGTTTTCTATCAAAAGCCGTGACGCTTTTATGACACAAGCTACGTGACGCATGTTATATTTTTTCTTTATATCTATAACTTTTTAATTGTACAATATAAAAAAAATGTGTTAAGTGGAGTTGTAGATAATATTATTATCTAAAAAAAAGCTTTTAACAAAATTTTCATATTCCTTACAGTTTAAAAGATAATCTAAAAAAATTATCACTCCCTTATTTTCAAGATAGACGACGTTCTACCTCAAAAATATAAACTTAAGCGGACGGTCACATGTGTAAATAAACACATAGAAAAAGAGCATTCTATGTAAAATGCAAGATTGTTTTTTCGGTGGGATTAACCAAAAAACTTGTCCTTACACTATTTTTAAGATTAAATGTACAGCACATTATTCCATCGGCAGTTTTAATAACTACTTGGTAGACCATTTCTATCATTTGCCCATATGTTGAAAAATCACTGAATGAAGTGAATCGGTTATATGGAAAAATGAATAAGAAATTTACCCAATAAATATATTTCTTCTCTTCTTTTTTAAAGACTTATTGAGTTTCCTTCGTACATCCATGAAACGTTTTTTATCCATAATTTCATAAGGCAATTGCAGTTTTATATTATAAATATTTAAACGACCACATAGTAGCGGAAATATAGTCAATTCTAATTAGCCATTTAACCACAGATCAATTACATTATTAATTGGTTTTCAAACTCCTTACCAAAATTATTTTTATACATTAGAATGTGAACAAAATATTGTAACGGCAACATTTAAGAAAGCTGTAAAATCTTGTTTAGTATTCGCTTATAAAAGATTTGTAAAGAAATTATATATATAAAACTTGTCTAATGTTGAAGATAAAGTACAAAGACTTAGAATTGATTTCTAAAGAAAATTGCTAAAAATGTATAAGACTACGAATAAACCAACCATGTTACTTATAGTAAAACTACTATTAACAATAAACTAGGGTTAGTTAGTGTGATTTAAATTGGTTTTTGTATCACAAAATAAAGTTAATTTGCAGCAAAAAGCTATTTTTATATTATTTTTAATAAATGCGTACCAATATCTAAAAAAAATTATTGGAATTAAAGAAAATAGAATTTTAGCTTCTCTGTTGGTCACGTGTACTCGTTTAGAATTGTGCGAAAAATAATATTGCGCAACAAAATTAAATTTCCTTTTCTTGAAAATGACAAAGTTCTAAAAACTAATTTTGGTGGAGGGCAACAAAGAAATATATGTATCGGCGGCTTGAGACTTTATATCTGGGACTCATTTTAGGGGGAGTCAAATCCCTCCTCCCCCTCTTTGTACATTGTTATAATGAAACGGTATATGAATTCATGTAGTCCTTACATACAGAAAAAATCATAGTAAAATGATCGAAAACAAGGTTAATTTAAAAATTTTCGGTGGTGTTTTTAATTCACAATCTTGTTTGGAAATTATATTAAATTTATGAGAAATTATGTGTTGGTCTCTAAAATGAAAAAAGTTCGACTTTGGCTTGCACACGAAGGGTTCCGTATGAATACATATACATCCTTTTTCGTTTTGCCCCTTTTTTCATTTAAGCAATTTTTCCGTTTTGCTTTTTCGTTTAATATATATTTTTTTATTTTTAAGTTTTTTTCGTTGTTTTGGCGATTTTTTGTTTTGACGCTGATGATTTTTTATTTTTTTTTCGATTTTTTTAGTTATTTGCATTTTTTGGTTGTTTTTTTTTTGGCAATTTTTTCAGTTTTGGCAGTTTTTGAGTTTTGGTTTTTTTTGGCTTAGCTTTTTTTCCCTTTTTAACAATATTTTTAGTTTAAGCGACTTATCTTAGTTTTGGAGCTTTTTTCGGCTTTGGGGATTTTTTTAGTTTTGGTGTTTTTTTTAGTTTTGGTTTTTTTTTTGGTTTTGACACTTTTTTCATTTTGGCGATTTTTTCGGTTTTTGTAGATTTTTTTTAGTTTTGGCGTTTTTTTTTGTGATTTTTTTCCATTATTGATGATTTTTTAGTCTTTTCACGATATTTTCAGTTGTAGCAATTTTTTTAGGTTTTAGTGCGTTTATTTCGTTTTGACGACTTTTGTGATTTTTAGCGTTTTTAAATTTTTTTGGCGATCTTTTGGTGATTTTTTGCATTTAAGCGATTTTTTTATTTTGGTGTTTTTTTTTCTTTATACGCTTTTTTCATTTTCGCGATTTTTTGTTTTGACATTTTTTTAAATTTTGGAACCTTTTAGTTTTATCGTTTTGTTTAAATTTCAAGAATTTGCCACTTAAGGTTTCCAAGATACAGCAAATTGTCTAAATTATATTAACTGAGAGAACACCCTTTAATTTGTATTGTTTTAAGTATCAGTGTTAATTGGTGTAGTCTATTTTACAGACTACACCCATTAACCCTGACTTTTAAAATTGAAAGTGTCTATATATAATTGTCTGTGTACCACATTAGTATTTCAACATGTTTCGCTGCTCGCTTTAGAACACCATTTAATTTTTAATTTTGCCCGCCTCAAAGGCCAAATGTTTATATATTCTGCGAAAATTTCAGGTCCGTAGCTCTTACGGTTCCCGAGAAAAAAGCCTCTGACCGACAGACAGACAGATAGACAGACAGACAGATAAACAGACAGACAAACAGACAGACAAACAAACGGACAGACAGACAGATAGACAGACAGACGGACACCATAGCGGAAACCATAGGGTCCCCTTACACTTTTGGTGTACGGAACCCTAATAAAAAATTAATATGAAAAAATGGTAATTTCAAATGAGCAGCAGGACATTTTTCATGGTACTGTGATGTTTCTTGGTTATTTGTCGGCTATTTACATTTACACAACACGAACATCAAAATTAACAATAACAAGTTACATAACTAAGCTCAAAATTGCATTGTAGCTATGAACAAAGCAAATTAACTTCAACACACTTAAACAACAAATTATGTTCGTAAGTATAATATGATTTCCAATCGAAGTTCGGAACTGTTGATTTTACATTGCTATTTTACAATTAAACATTTTTTTTAAATGAAAAACTACGTGTAACAAATATGTGTAACGAATACTGGTAACCAATACGTGTAACGAATACTGGTAACCAATACGTGTAACGAATACTGGTAACGACAATTCAAAACGAAAACAACAGGCCGGGGCGAAGATAAAATTCCGTAAAAAGTCGGTGTTGCCGCTTTTTTTTTATTTTGGCGGTTTTCAGTGTTGTTGTTGTTTTCCGGGGAAGCTATGAGATTTTCGAAAACTTTTTGTGGCGGATTTTTGGGGAGATTTTTGTTCTAGTTTTTGGGAATACTTAGACCAGATTTCTGTCTTGGCTAATGGTAGGTTTCCGTGCTAAGTCAATGTGCCTCAATTAAACACAAGGTACTTGTCTAATTTCTTGAGAAGTATCACCTAAGTATCTTCCAGGCGATAGTGGTTTTATGTTGAGGATTTTTTTTCATTCAGGGTTTGAAATTACTATCTTCAGTTACTTGACGTTATCAAGGTGGGTGAAATTGTTGTTTTCAATTTATAATTTTTATTTATGGTGGAGGCAAGGGCGATAAAGGTCTGTCATAGCGACGAAGATGGCCTGCCTAGGGCATACGACCGAAAATAGCAGGCCGAAGACAATAAACTAAGAGTCCCATTTGTTTGAAATATTTTAAACCTCGTACCCTTTGCACTAGGGGTACATTTGTCCCTTCTTAAAAAAAGTGGAAACAACTTATCTGAAACGGCTATGCAGCGAGCTGAAATATTCTACAAAAATATTTGTGACAAAATTATATTTTACACACAGAAAAATCTAAGGCACTAATTGTGTAAATCACATTAAAGAATTGACATCTTATTAAAAGCAAAAGAAAATTTAAACAAATTTAAAAATTTGTTTTTTTTTCTCATACAAACTATTCACCAAACAAACGCATAGCAATTCAAGGGTTGCTTTGTCTTTCAAAAAATTTAAAATTTGTATGAAACTCAAAATAAGTTTATAAAATATTTGAAATTTAGTTTTTTTTTCTTTGGTGACGTGATTTACACAATTGGGGCATAAATTACATTTTCAGCAAAAAATTCAATGATTTAGCAAAATTTTTGTCTAGAAACAGACCCACAAGCCAATTTGTAACAACAGACAAAAACGGTTCAACAATTTCATTGAAAAAAAAAAACAGTTTTTTTCAGTAAAAAATTGCCCAAATCTATAAAACAATTTATCGAAACTTATTTACAAATTCTAAAAAAAACAGTTTACCCAATCAAACAGAAATATTTACTGGATTTTCTGCAATATATCAAGTAAACTTTTTGTCTAAATCAATAAAACTTTTTTTGATGATATTTTTAAGTTTTAAATTAGAACATTCATTAAGCATTGATGAAATTTTAGTTTACGGAAAATGAAATTACATTTACGGATAATGCAATTCTATTTTAGAAAAACTTTCGTTTCAAAATTTTTTGGCTATAATTTTTTCTGTGCAAAGACCAAACTCAACTTGATGCAAAATCCATAATATTTGAGAAAGTTTTGAGATATATATTTTTAAAATAAGTTGCTATTTCTTCCACATAATACACTTAACTATATGCTTCATCTATAGTTTTCTGTAGTTTTTTGCAATAACGTCGTATACCCTAAAATAAATTTTTTTAGCACAAATTATTTCCAAGCTATGAAATTTTACAAAATTTTCTTTTAACACTCTCGTTAATATACTTATGCCATAAGAAGTTTTTGCAAAAATTTCTGAAAAAAATAACGTAAGAATAACATGGTAGCAAAGATGCATAAAACCGCTTAAGCGACATAAAAGACATTTGCTAAATAAAAAAGAATAAAATATTAAAAAGAAATTTCAAATAATCCCAACGAATTTCCGATTATGCGTTTAAAAAACAAAACACACACGAATACGAGACAAGCCCATGATATTCTCATGGAAAGATCGTTTAAAATAGAGCTATTTAGCATTAACAGCATAAGTCGGCTTATGCTGTTCTTCAGGGAAACCACAAAATTAAGTTTTTCAAAAGTCCACCCCAAGTTAAAACTAAATAAAATTTCATAAATATATTTCCAAACATATTATTACAAACTACATATTTTCATAATGAAATTGCTTTAAAATCCTTTTAAAAATTTAAGTAAGTTGACTTCAATTAAATTTTCTTTGCTTAAAAAAACCCAACTTTTGTGCCATCAACATAAAAACAACAATATCTCAAAAAAGTAATTTTCTTCAATTTTCTACCTGAAAAAACATTGGTGCCCTACAAAAGACGAAAAGCTAATAACTCATGAAGAAAACCACTTTCTTTTACAGCAAAAAAAAAATAATCCAAATGCACTACAATACAAAAAAGAGTGAACGCAAAGTATAGTAAACAAGAAAATAATATGAAAAAAAAGATTTAAGTGAAATAAACAATTTTAAAAATTTCTACCAAAAACCATTAAAACCGCACAGTTGCATAGAGGAGAGAGAGGTGGTGCCCAGCAAATAAGAGGGAGGCAAAACGAAACCAATAAAATAACGAAAATCTCGCTACAACAGCAAAAGTGTTTAATAAGAACAAAAAATTTAAAGAAAACGCCATCATGCAAAAACAAAAAATCAACTGAAAAAAAACACAAAAAAAAAGAAATAAACAGCGAAAATCTGGCACAAAAATGTATTTCAATTTTTAAGTGAGAAAATTACACGCTATTATAGAAATTTTAGCAATTTGTGAGGAAATCAAAAGCCTTTAGACACACACACACACACACACACACACACACACACACATATATTTGAACAGAAATAAGCCAAAAAATTAGTACATTGTTTCCGTAACATCAGCTTATTCGAACACAAAATAGTTCAAATTTTGGCACTTCTTATTGACCCGTAAGTATTGGTGCCGTTAAAAGCATTGTTATTTGTTAATTACAATTTCTATAATACATAAGAGCTGCTTGGAATATTATCGGAAGTGTTTTGAGAAAGATGATTTGTAAAAAAAAGCACTTAAAGGAAGTGTCTACGGAGAAGGAAAACATTGTGAGTCAGTAGCGAAAATAACAACTAAATTGCTCAACATTAGATTTGAGATACAAGCAATAACCTTGAGGATAACCTCAAACAACACAACATTACATAGAGTGGTGTGAAAATAGCTAAAAATTGTTAAGAGCAATTTCCAAATGGCAAATTTTAACTTACGTGCGCTATCCTGGCGTTATCTTACGTTCTCTTCTTTCGCCCGGTGTATACGCTCTCGCTTGAATATAACTCATTTTAGACGAGGAATTGAAAATTGCCTTTTTCTGACCTTAAAAGCGAGAGTTTAATAATTTTGTGACTTTTGGATAGAATAAATCTTTTATGGCAGCATTTAAGGTCGATGCATTTATTGCAATGTCATTAATTTTTTTTTATTTTTCAAGGCCCTCAAAATAAGCGTTTGTTTCCGTATTGATCTCTTCGTTTTACCTTAATCTCTCGCCTCTAGATTTTTTTTTTTAATTTGGAAACAGCAAATAGTCGCAAGGGTATAAATTTGCAGAGTCTGCTGGGTGGGGTAGCAGTTCCTAGCCCAATTCATGGATTTTTGCCATAATGACTACACACATTTACATCCGTGCATTGTCTATGCTTCAAATCAATTTGAAATATTTTCTAAAGCTCTGAATAGTATCCACCGGTAACGGTTTTAGATTTTTTGGGTGGACCAAATCTGTAAAAAATTTTATTTACGATTTTTCATCGAAATGTTGATTTTTTGTTACGCCAATCGAAAAACGCAATCAATACAATCAACATTTGCCATATGTCATATTATGGAAAAACTAATATTTAACGAAATAATAATGACACAGGTGTTTTTTTTTACTATGGAACGAAAACTAAGTTGCTCTGGTGCTCCAAGTCCCTCACTGATCTAGACTTCTCGTTTAGAAAGTTCGAATCTATGACTGTTTAGCTATCAAACAGTGGAAAAATCGCATCGATGTAACTGCGCTCCTAGGAAAAATAGAAAGAAATTAGCTACGTCTACCTCCGCCTTCGCACTAGATACAAATGGAAGATGAGAGTGTATTCTTGGAATTAACGCAAAAAAAAAAACCAACGACTTTCGCTGAACAAACTTATAAATTTACTGTCAATTGTCATGAATATTTCAATTCAGATTTGTAATAAAATCTGTTGCATACATTTAGGCTCAAACTTTACAAATACTGCTTTAGTAGCCGTATGTTACTTTTGTAAAGCAAAACCTTCCGAAATGAACGATTTGGACATAATTTCAAATAAAAACATTGATAATGAGGCTTATAAACTGGGCATTTCGTCATTACATGCGCGAATAAATTTAATAGAATTAGGGTATTCATTTAATCGGGTTTCTGCTTTAATCGGTTAATCACTCGATTAATTAATCGAGGTTTTGGCTAATAATCGGTTAATTGAGGTATTAACCGGTCAACCGATCAATGAAGTTTTTTCATAATTTTTTTTATTAATTTTTTAAGAGAAGTAATACAATCAGGCAATTAATGCCTACCAGTTAACTCATTAATGTGTTACCTTCTTTGGGAAAGGGATAGTGTAGAGAGAACTGGTGGTGAAGTGGGAGATAGATATAAATCTTAGTTCATTTACAACCTTGCTATTGCGCGTTTTTTGTAGAGCAGTGTTGCAAAAGCCCCTCTGGTGTCAAGTAGAGGCATTGAGTTGTTTAAGCTGTGTAGCCATTTTATTAGTTCATTTACTTCGACGACGGTTCTGCTACAATACTGACGAAGGAGTATTAATCGCTGCCGCTACTGCCAAAGTGATCAGTGCTATGCCTCACCACTTTAACAGTCCAACAACAACCAACACAATAACACACGAATGCACATGAGAATAATGCATGATATTGTTGGCTTGCCCGAAACTAGTCTTGAACTCAAGACTTCAGGGTTTGTAGTCAAACGCGCTAACTACTCAGTCAACAGCACCCTCATTTCTCACGTACAAGTGGAGTCTAAAGCTTAATTGTCTTGAAAGACCTATAGTAAAGCTTTATGGTCAACAGTTTTGCCGAACATTTGATCCCAGCAGTCCTCCTCTTCAGGGTTGTTTTTTACGAGTTGTTAGAAAAGAGCCAAAAATTACCGTTATTTAGGGGAGTTAGAGTGTTATTATATTCCACAAAAATATTTGCCCTATAATTTGCTACAAAGTTTTTGAATATAGGCTGCAACTCAGATGTAAAGAACACATCAGAGAAACAAGCCATCTTAAAAAGTCAGCGGCGGCGGCTTAGGAAAAAATACTCGGCGGTGGCTCATAGCCGGCTAGAGCCGGCTGAGAGCGGCTGGTTTTGTATATCGCGAATATTTTGCGATAAAATGTATATAATCAATTGCAATTTTTACTGTGGAACTTCTTTATTACGAAATTTTATTAAATTTTCTTTTTATACGTTTTTTTAAACAAATTTTTATATAAAAATTTTCAAACACCTGACGACTTTCACATAATTTGTAATATGTAGTACAAATTTGCATCTAAAAACAATTAGCCGGCTGCAATTTTGAGGCGAGGCTAGCCGCATAGATCGGCGGCGGCTTGAAGTTACATTGAAAGTCGGCGGCGGCTCTTAAGCCGGCTTTGAGCCGATCGGCTTGTTTCTCTGGAACACATAGTGTAATGTACCGATCAGACCAAAAGGGCGAAAACTTTGGCCCCCATAAAATAAAAGTACGACGTGATTTTCCAAAACGCCAACAGACATATACTTTTTTGGTCTCCTCTACCAAAATGGCTTTACAGAGCTCCGTAATCTTGAAAAAAGTTCGAAATTTTTGTATAGTATAATTCAGCTTTATCAAAAGGGTTAGTGAATATTTGGCCATCCTCTAAATGAGTCAGAATTGAATAACTAACGCTAGTTTATTTTTTTGACGATTGAGAGAAAGCTTTTTCTACACCGATGGGTAACGTTTTTAGTCTGGCACACAACGATCTCGCCCTTTTTGCACAGCGTGTCAGTATCTACATTTTTCTTATTACGCCACATACTGAATGCTTTCTTTCTATATCTGACTGTCCTTTTGCACGTCTAATTAAACCAAGTCTTTTTTTATAGTTTAATAAAGATTTGCTTTGAAGATATCCGAAGAGTTTTATAAATAGATTTTTTTGTAAGACTAAATTTATACGATGAAATATTTCATGAAATTTTTTTCATGATTTTTTTTTGCTTAGATGAATAAAGAAATTTGAGAAGACCAAACTGAAAATTCACACCATACCATTTGTTCCACCTAACTTGCTTCCTTGATCATCCTAATGGCACATAAGTAAGTTTCACGCATCTTGTAAACTTAGTCCTAGATGAAAAACATAAGCGAATTCCCTTTGTTATATTTTTTTGTTGCATAATGTTATTAAACATTTAATTAAAGAAACTTTTAAAATGAATGCCTTATAATTAGACTAGTCTTTAAGTAATACATAATTAAGCAAGAAATGCTCACTAAGCTAAACAAAATTTCTTTTTAATATAATAAGCAATTTATCAAAAAAATTATACAAATTACCTTTATATTATCTTAAATGTCATATGAATGCTATTAGAGAACATTTTGTCTTACCTTGCCTACTAGGACATGTCATTCATTTCGTCACATTACATTTCATTTATTAAAACCTTTCATCCCATATTATGACATTTTACACACAAAAATATTAACAATATGTTTTTTATTAAACATAAAAATATTTAATACTTAATTTACTCGCTTTTAAACATTTTATCAACAATTATGACAGAAAAAAACATCCTTAATGTATTTTTAATTTCAACCTGCCAACTTTTATGAAAAGTGGTAATTTTCTTTATTAATAATAATAATACAACAACTACTACTGTTTGGTAGGTAGAGCAACAACATCAAATTTTTATTTATAAAAATACAACAAATTATGAAAAAAGTGTAATTCAATGTTTCACTGGCAACATGATATCAGCCAACAAAATCGTTCACTCAAACAATATTAAACATGCCAACACGTTAATTAATTGCTCTGAAATTATAATAAACTCACTACAAGCAACAAACACTGTCAAATGAAACATATAGAAATTAATACTTATACGATAACAATTACTACTCGTATATGCCACAAATAAACTCAGAGTGGGAAAGGTACATTACCCGGCCAGCATTTTCGACTGAGGAAATAACTTGGAGGGAACATATGTAAAAGTTATTAAGTTGGTGACTAGAGGGATTCAAGCTTGATCACGCATGATCATTAGTAAATTTTTCTCCCAATCATTTGGGCGTGCACTACTTTATTTTATTATTTCAAAGTGATTATAAAGAATTAAGCTCTTAACGTAATATTCAGAGTTAGACATGGCCAATATTTCAAGGAACAAGGGAAAATCCACATCAATTTTCAATAAATTTTTTTTAAAGCTCCACACTTCCAGTGCTCATTTGTTTATAATCATTTGTTGGGTGGTTCGGTTGAATGTGATCACAGTTTTTTTTTGTACAATTCTTATGAGAATTGTTTCACTACAAAATTGATGCTTACCTCTTCTGAACTGAAATAACTTTCTTCATAAATCCTGTGAACTTCGTCATGAATCCAATGAATAGAAACTTTATTAAAACTCAACCAACGTAACGTTTTACTAAAATTATTTTAACAGAAATTTCACCTAATATATGAAATAGTTTCATTGATCCAACGTAATAATTTCGTAAATCGAATGAAATTAATTCATTAGTTTAAGAAAACTATTTCATAGTTTTAATAAAGTTATATCATTACTTTAATGGTTTTTTGTTATTATTCCAAAGAAATTATTTCTTTGTTTTAATGCTATTATTACATTATCATATACATACATACACTAAAAGAAGTTCCTTCATAAATTCTGTGAATTTCGACAATAAGTCAATGAAAAAATTCATTAAAATTTTACCAGCTTCATGCTTCGTTGGATTAATGAATGAACCAGATTCGATCACGTTTATTTTAAATATAAATTTCGAAAAATATATGAAATAATTTCATTGACCCAATGTAATTATTTCACTAAACTTATGAACATATTTCAATATGTAAAAAATTTATTATTTGACATATTTTCATAATTAAATTTTATATGAAATATATTTGCTAATGGTTAAGCGTTGTCAATATGCATTTCATTGGTGCTTTACACAATCGTCAGTAGACTTCAAACACAGTTTTGAACAGTTACAATCCCCTTATCATATGTACAGACCATTTGTACAAAACCATTTGAGAATTTATAAATGATTTTCAAAAATAAGCACAGTAGGGTTTGAAGCTTATACAAAACCCAGCAAATAATTTGTATTCGATATGACGATTTGGTAAAGCACCAATGAAATGCATATAGACAATACTTAACTATCAGCAAAAGAGTTTCATTTAAAATATTTCAATATTTTTAAAAATTATTTCATCATATTAATGAAATTATGTTATTACATTAATGATATTATTTCATTATTTTAATGAAATTATTTCATTATTTTGATGAAATTATATCAATATTTTAATGAAATTATTATATTATGTTAAAGAAATAATGTCATTATTTTGATGAAATTATTTCGTTGTTTTAATGAAATTATTACATTATTAATTATGCTTATTAAGAATTGACTGTTTCAGTTTATTGACAATTCCATGCTATAAATAAAGAACGATAGGCACAAATGTAATTCAGGAAAATTTGTAATGTTGATGACCGCTCGTAGTATCGAACTTAGGGTCTGTTTTTTCATTCCAGCAACATCACTTACAAATCAATGTAATATATGGTTGCATAATAATAAGAAAGTAATACCACTCATAAAAAATTATTCTTATTTTTTGTTTGACAACTGTTTGTTTGACAAATGTTTTTTGTGAGAGAAAATGTATATGCACACATATATGATTTATTTCATCAGTGTTTCATAAATTCAATGCAATTTTTCATCAAAACTAAGAAACACGATTCATTGAAATAATGACATAAAATACCAGAAATTTTTAAATTAATTTATTTTAGTTGTTGCAAATTTTATTTTATTTATTTAACGTCTTTTTTCTCAATTTAACATTTTAACATTCAGTTAAATAATAAAGTTTTATTAAAATGCATTAAAATTGATTATGCAGGATTATTAGCTGGCTTCTATGCGCATGTCGTTGGTGCTAATGCACATTGATAATAAATGTAAAAACAACAACACCTAAACATTGTTCTCGCAAAAACTATAATGAGTAATGTTGTCAACAAATAGTTTTGCACGGGCACTCGCACATCAAACGAACTTATTTCATTAGATTTATGAAGCGACCTTTTTTCAGTGTGTTGAAATATTTTTATAGTAAAAAAAGGAGACATCATCTGCATTTAGTAAAATCGTATTATTGCCTCTACTGATTGACTTATACCACACAAAATGTTTGCAGGGACTAAACACCCTGCAGACAAAATGATTATTATGTGTTTAGAAATATACTAGTTACATTTTAATTGAGATTAGTTGCTTATCTGTCCTTCTTTCATATATCGAACTATCGATTTTAACATTATGTTGTGATAGAACCCCAACTAGTTCATTTGTATATGGTTACATGCTAGTTGAAATACTAGTTATTGTAGACTAGTACGCTTACTAGTTTCTTTATTTATAGTTTTTTAAATATTAAAAAAAAATTTGGCTCAAACGGGGTATGAACACGCAGTCCTCATATATCAAGGCATGTACTCTATCCGCTTAGCCACTTTCTACTTATTATTTTTAGAGGTAAAATTTAGTTTTATGTACTTACACCGGAAAATATGTCAATTTACAAAAAATAATTTAAATTACTAGTATCATTACAACTAGTGATATGACTGTCCTGAAACGCCCTTTTTGACTAGTATCGTTACTAGCCTCATTACAACTAGTAATATGACCATCCAAGAACGTAACAAGTTATAAATTTAGCTGCAGGGCACACATTATTTTTGAAAGTGTAGTAGTATGTGTTATTTTTTGTTTAATAGTAACAAGAATTACATTTCTGCCAACAACAGCAACAAGGAAAATAAACAATATTTAAAAGAACGACAGGTTACTGTCATAATCACAGAACCAGTCATATTAACAGAAACTGCGAGTTCAACTAAAAGGGGTGAAATACAAATCGTCACAGAAAATGCAAAAAGCCTTATCTAACATTTTAAAAGTTTTACAGGAGAAGCATAAAACTTGTTTAAATGAAAACTATATTGACAATTAGTGGAAAATCTTACAATACGAATAACAAAGAACCCACATATTTATATATTTTTGGTAAATTTTTGCACTAATTGTCAATATATTTTTTCACGTAAACAAGTTTTATGCTTCTCCTGTTAAACTTTTAAAATGTTAGATAGGGCCTTTTGCATTTTCTGTGACGAAATGCAATTTCGTTAAAAAGTGCTGAAGCAGCTTCAATAAAGCTTATGTGTAAGTAAAATGGAAAATATGCGTACAATTAAAAATACTTGTCAATAATTAATATCAAATACTGAGCAGGTAGATGAGCAGTAAATTGGGTTTGGTTTGCAAACTTTTAAGGAAAATTATTTTAGTGAAAAAAGAAATGAATTAAAGTAGAGATGAATTTTTATAAATAGTTAAAAAAGTATTAATTGAAATTGAATTGAAACGAATTTTGTCCTGGGTCCACCTGCATACACCTGGTTTTAGCTTTTTTGTTACCACCCATATAAAGTAATATGGAAAAAAATACAGCTCTAAGAGTGACAGTATGAATTGATTAAAAGTAGATGATATTCAGCTCTTGGCTTCATACACCCGACTTTGGTCGAGTGGTCGAAACGTCAGTTCAACTCTCCGCGCAGTCAAAACTTTATTTTTGCACATGCTTCACATTTATCTCTAAATAAAAGTATTATATAATTGAAAAATTAAATTAAAGCCGAAGTCAAGCCAAATAATTAAAGTTTCTTTGGATATAAGCCCATACAGCTCGACTAAGCTCATAACTTAATTATTGAAAAAAAAAATTAACAAAAAAAAAATTAAGCCGATTTTAAAATATATGAATAACCAGTTTTTGCCGAAATTCCTTGATATTTACCATAACTATAGTTCTAGTAGGTATAAATGTGAATACAAAGTTTTTGTTGTATCATGTTTATTTGTCGAGTTATGGGGCACGAAAGTGTTGCCGTTTTTGAAAAAAAATTAGTTTATTGTTTCGAACTAGAAAAAATATAAAAAAATTTAAATTAAGTTATTCTTATAGGAAATTGTCTGATCTTAAAAAGCAAAAATATAGTTTAACATTTTTTTTCTATTTTCAAAATCAGAAATGACCAATTGCAGTTAAAATTGTTCTAGCTTCGAAATGTTTTAATTTTCTATCATAATTAGCCTAGGGTGTCCTCATTATACTGTAAAAGTTTGATAATGGGTTCTTCATAAGTTTAAAAGTTATGCAAATTTCTTTCTAATTTGTGAATAACTAAGAAACCACTAATTTGTTTACCTAATTGTATTAAGGTAGTTTGAAGGTAATTTATTATGCATCTGTTGCTGTTATGTTGGTCGAAAGCGGACATACTGCTCGTGACTTAAGGTGAAATATACTGGTATACCCAGTTGAAATATTAGATATGCCAGTAAAAAAATCTATAAGTAGTGCGAAAAAACTGAGGACACAGTAATTTTTAGCGCTTCAAACTGAATAGAAAAATGTTAGTTTTGTTCAAAGCGGCTGTAAAAAGTACCAATTTGTAAGTGTGTCTAAATTTAAATTAACATTTCTTCGAAAATCATATGAGAACCTCGTAGTAAAGTATGTTTATTTTTTTATCCATGGAGTTCCAACTCCAAATTTTGGATATGTTATGCATACTACTATGCGCTATCAACAGAAATTGTATTAAAAAAAGTTGAAGATAAAGTTTTTGAGATATTTGCAAATATATTTTATTTGTGCATTTTTGCAATACTTCTGTAAAGAAACTGTATATTTTTAGTATTAGTCTTTGAAACTTTACGACTTAAGTCTTTCATATATATTTTATTTGTTCAAATTGCATTATCAGTTGTAAAGCTATGTTAATTTCAATATATAATTACATTTTTCTAAAAAATTCGAACTTTGACCCACGATAATTCGAAAACTGCAGCGAAATTGAAAAAAAAACTAAAAATGACGCACAGGACACAGGTACGTGAAATATTGATTTATAAAGTTTTATTTAGATCCGATGACATGCATGCGACAACTGGTGCAAACATGTTTGGAATTTGCACTTATTTTAATTTTTTTTGTTTTATTTATTTTTTGTTTAAAACAAGAATTAAAACATTATTTTTTCTAAAAACGGCAACACTTTCGCTTCGCATAGCTTGACAAATAAACATCATAAAAAATAATTCAGTTAGGTGCGACTTTGACTCGCACACATATATCCCTTTTGGTTTTTGCAATTTTTTTCATATTGGCAATTTTTTCGTTTTGCTTTTTCGTTTATTTTTTATTTTTTCCATTTTTTACGTTTTCTTTTCTTTGTTGATTTAGCGAATTTTTTGGTTTTGGCTTCGGTTTTTGCTTTTTTCATTTTGGTTTTTTTTCCTTTTATGTTTTGTTTTGGCGATTTTCCGTTTCTTGCATTTATTTTTTGCTTTTTGCCGATTTTTCTAGCTTTGGTGAATATTTGGTTTTGACGTTTTTGTTTTGTTTTAACGTTTTTTCGCTTTTTGATGATATTTTTAGTGTAAGCGATCTATTTTAGTTTTGGCGCTTTTTCAGTTTATGCTCTTTTTCGGTTTTGAAAACTTTTTTCGATTTTTGGTAATTTTTTAAATTTTAGCGTTGTTTTTCTTTAATTTTGAAATTTTTTTCTCGTTTGGCACTTCTTTAGGCGCTTTTTTCGTTCTGGTGATTTTTTTCATTTTTTGACGCTACTTTTAGTTTTAGCGATTTTTTAGTATTTTTTTGGTTTTTGGCGTTTTCTTAGTTTTTTTGTCGATATTTTTTACTTTTGGTGATTTTTTGTGTTTAAGCAATTTTTTAATTTTGGTGTTTTTTTGTTTTGGCGATTTTCCGTTTTTTGCATTTTTTTTGCTTTTTGGCGATCTCTCTAGCTTTGGTGAATTTTTGGCTTTGACGTTTTTTTTGTTTGTTTTAACGTTTTTTCGCTTTTTGATGATATTTTTAGTGTTAGCGATTTATATTAGTTTTGGCGCTTTTTTTCAGTTTATGCTCTTTTTCGGTCTTGAAAACTTTTTTCGGTTTTTGGTGATTTTTTCAGTTTTAGCGTTGTTTTTTGGTCTTGAATTTTTTTTCTCGTTTGGCGCTTCTTTAGACGCCTTTTTCGTTTTGGTGATTTTTTTTATTGTTAGGAATTTTTTTTCTACATTTATTGACGATATTTTTAGTTTTAGCGATTTTTTAAGGCTTTACTTTTTTTTCGTTTTGACGACTTTTTTTTGTTTTTGGTGTTTTCTTAGCTTTTTTTCGATCTTTTTTACTTTTGGTGATTTTTTGTGTTTTAGCGATTTTTTTTATTTTGGCGCTTATTTTATTTTGGCGATTTTTCGTTTTGAAATTTTTTCAATTTTGGAATTTTTTAGTTTTAGCGTTTATAAAAAATTTCTAGAGTTTACCTCTTACGGTTTCCAAGATATAGCATATTGTATATATTACATAGTAAAATTACATTAACTGTTAGAACATCCTTTAATTTTTATTGTTTTAAATATCAGTGTTAATTGGTGTAGTCTATTGTATAGGCTACACTAATTAACTTTGGAAATTTAAAGTGTCTATATATAACTGTCTGTATATTACATTAGTATTTCAACATGTTTCGTTGCTTGCTTTATAGCACCCTTTAATTTTTAGCTGAGATATATTTGTTGCTGTAGTGGCAAAAGTTTTACATATTTTGTGAAAATGTCAGGCCCGTAGCTCTTATGGTTCCCGAGAAAACAGCCTCTGACAGACAGACAGATAGATAGATAGACAAACAGACAGACAAACAGTTAGACAGACGGACAGCGTAGCGAAAACAATAGGATGCCTTTATACTTTTGGTGTACGGAACCCAAAAAAGTATTTTGCATAGACATTTATACCTACTAGCCTACTAGGACTGTGGTCATGCCAAATATCAAGAAAAAAAAAATTTTCATTGTTCGCTTCATATAAGAGTGATTTTTTTGCTATTATCTTTTTGGCAACACTAGTTTTGACAGCTCACGCACGTTTTGTATCTTGTGTCACTGTCAAACATCTTCAGTTTGGTCTATAATTTAATCATGAATCGTCTTACAAACACCACAACGCCAAATTTTTGGTGAATGGGCTCTTGAAAAGTTAGATGAAGATCCACTTTTTTATCGAAGAATTGTGTTCAGCGACGAGGCTCATTTCTGGTTGAATGGATACGTGAACAAGCAAAACTGCCGTATTTGGAGTGAAGAGCAGCCAGAAGCATTGCAAGAGCTACCAATGCATCCACAAAAAACAACCGTTTGGTGCGGATTATGGGCTGGCGGCATCATTGGGCCGTATTTCTTCAAAGATGATGCGAATCACAACGTTACTGTGAATGGTGAGCGCTACCGTGCGATGATAACAAACTTTTTTCTGCCCAAAATGGAAGAGCTTGACTTGCATGACATGTGGTTTCAACAAGACGGTGCCACATGCCACACAGCACGCGAAACAATGGACCAATTGAGAGGCGAGTTCGGTGAACAGTTTATTTCACGCTTGGGACCAGTCAATTGGCCGCCCAGATCGTGCGATTTAACGCCTCTAGACTATTTTTTGTGGGGCTATGTTAAGGCTAATGTCTATAGCGACAAGCCCGCTTCGATTGACGCACTGGAAGCCAACATTGCCAACATTATTCGTGAGATACCGGCCGAAATGTTGGAAAGAGTATGCCAAAATTGGACTAAGCGGATGGACCATTTGAGGCGCAGCCGCGGCCAACATTTGCATGAAATAATCTTCAAACATTAAATTATATCGACCCAACTATCGATCCAAATAAATATTTCATGCATTTTTCTGAATTTTATGTGTTTTTTTTTGTTTACTTTCCGATAGTTCTTATAAAATCACCCATTATATCAAAATTTTTCCATGTTGACTTTCAGCAGATGCTGAAAGTTTCCTCTATCTACAGACAATTGCTCACTCACATGATATTTTGAAATAAAAAGAAAGCACGGTGTTTGTGAGACAGCGGGTTGGAACATAGCTCATTGCGTTATACTTTCCTTAGAAATTGCCCGTTAACCACACTTAGTCAGGTCACAAACCATGCAGCAAAGAAACAAACCATATTGGAGATTCCCAAAAACTTGGCCTAAAATCCCAAAAATTCCAGGAGTTCCCCGGTACTTCACCGGAAGATTACGGCAACACAGAAAATCTAAAAATTCACAGCGGCAACACTTTTATATAATGTTAGTTTTAATTATGTCAAAAAATCTCATAACATTTACAAGAATTGATATGATTTGCACATCTAGCACAGGCACGAACCACTTAGCCAATCCATAAGATATTAAGCAAAGACACAAACCTTCTCGGAGATTCACACAAACAAGGCAAAAACGCTAAAATCTCAGGAGTTCCCCAGCACTTCCTTGGACAATTACGAAAATGAGAAATTTTTGACTGCGCGGAGGGTTGAACTGACATTTCGATAGCTCCCGCTAATCTCATCAGAGTTCTCTACCGCTTGTCTTTTCTTTGTCTTCATGCTTCACATTATAATGCGCCATATAATAATGTTTAATTGATTAAACAGAACCAAGTCTTAAACTTCAGGCAAAAACGATGTCAAATTAGCAGGCCCGAAACTAAATCGACGGCTGTAGCTTCAAATTGCTCTCACATTATTGATTATTTTATTTTGTTTTATTTTTTGTATGAAATATTAATGCGATTTTATTAAAACACGGCAACATTGTTGAGATTATGAGTGGCTAAAACTGAGAGCAAGGAGTAAACGCATTCTGAATATAAAATAGATTCCATGATAAAATAGAACTAAGTCTGCAACTTCAGGAAAAAACGCTGCCAAATATACACGCACAAAACTAAATCGACGGTAGTAGTTTCAAAATTCTCTCATATGATTGTCTATTTTCTTTTGTTCTTATATTTCGTATGAAAATTTTTTTAAATTTTATTAAAACATGGCAACATGGTTGAGAGAATGAGTGGCTAAAACTGAGAGCATGAGAAACAACGTTCTCAAAATAAAATAGATTCTATCTCATGATTGCTTTTTACGGCGTATGATTACTGTCAATTTCTATGGAAAAAATCGTCTAGCCCGAGTTTTGTTTCATCATTCTATCTCAAGACTGCTTTTTACGGCGTATGATTAATGTCAATTTGTATGGAAAAACTCGTCCAGTCTCAGTTCTGTTTTAGCATTGACTTATATTTTACTTTTTAGTCGATATATTTTCAAATCGGGCTAATTTTTTGAAAGGGTTTTTTAATTGAATAAAGCTAAAAAAAATGATTTTTCATTTGAAAAATATTCTCGCATCTTCTAGCTCAACTATTTCGTCAACATATTTCTTAATATGTTTTCTTAAACAAACTAATAATAGTTGCCTTTTTGTTTACCCATGATGGAAAATACTTGCTTCCTTCTTAATGCTTAAGGCCATAACTTACAGTTTCTCCAATCTTTTACTTTTGATATTTGGCTGCTTGTGTAGCTGAAATATCTTAAGCTCTTGTTTGCTGCTCTTTATTTAATTTAATTCCAATTTCTTTTTAGTTCTTATTTTTTCCGGTTGTTTTTGTCTAATTCACAAACACGAATTCTCTTTGGTCTGATAAATGTTGCATAAAATAAAAACACAAAAAGAAGAGTAATGAATTGAAATTGTTTGTTTGCTTAAAAAATAAGAAAATAAAATAAACTACGATACAAATTTTCATTTTGTATAGATATTTTTCGTTTGCTTGGTATGTTTTTTTATTTTATATCTGAATTGTTTTGCGGTGATACTTTTGCCAGAGAAACAGGTGTTTGCCATAGAAAATTGTATAGAAATGTGTGTCATTTATTATTTTTTTTACAACTTTTAAGTGAAATTGTTTTACAAAGAACATACAAACACACAAGAGTATTAACGCCAACACATGTTGAAAAATAAATGCAAACACAAACATCAATTTAGTCCCATGAAAAGGGTTTAAGTTAAATAACGTAGAAAGAAAATGTAATAAAAATTGGTGATATTTGCATTTTTTCACAAAAGTTGTCTCTAAAAAATACAACATAAAAAAGTAACTTCTTTATATTAAGGACCATGACTAATATTGTTATATGTGAGAGAATGCTATTTGGGCTTAAAATATATATTAAAAATTTTTAACACTAGATATTACAAGTAAAGCAACTGGCTGATTTTACAGGAGCATTTAAAAAGTTGTCTGCTTTAAGAAACTTTGCTGGAAAAATAATGCTCTGTCATATGTGGTTTGTGGAAGCTGGTTCGTACGGCTGTCATAAGTGTGTGTAATGGGTTCTGTTACCGGTTTTTAAGGGAAAAATATATTGTGCATATCTGTAGAATAATAGTTTTTAAACCATATGTGTTACATCAATATTGGTGGGCCATAAGATACTTAAAAGTATACGACAAAATATTGTGTGGCCTATTTATATACAACATATGGGACATTATTTGTAAAACGGACAGGCTAAACATTTTCTGTCTCCGATTTTTATAATATATGACTATATTATACCTGTATATATACCAACGATACAGAGTAATATAGGACTTTGAAAATTGGACTAAAGTGCAAGTACGCGCTATTTCAACTGTTATTATCTAGTTTTAGAAAGTAACAAAAAAGCTAAATAAACTTATCAAGTTTATAGCTCATTAAATCAGTTTTTTAAATATATTTTAGGATATTAGAAAAAATATATATTTTCTTTTTGGAAAAAAATGTCGATGATCATACGTTGGCAACACGTAACTGATTTTTTTTATTACTTTTCACAAAACGCAGAAAGCGTTATATAAATCACTGAAAAATATGCATATCTTCGAAATGAGACAAACCGAATTTAGTTAAGAGTATGTACTAAATAATTTGCACTTGCTTTATTTCGTTGCTAATAATGCTCTCAGCCTATTTATAATGTAATTACTTTAACTGAAAAGTTGTAAAAATGAGTTAAGTGTTGTCAACATATTGTCGTTCGTAAGTTATTGTGTTCTATATGACAAAAATGTGTTTTTGGTAAATCGCTGTTAAAGTTTAGTTTTTAATTACACAAAACTGAACCGAAAAAGTTATCGCGATTTTTTCACCAAGGAAAATTATAGACTTTGTGGTGTTTCCTGTCAAAAATTTTTTGCCTTTGGAAACTCTTCTAGGAGTACCAAGCGTTTTTTAAAAAGTACTTTGTTCTATACGCATTTATTTACGAAACTCTTCTTGTTTTATAGCATATAGAACAAAATGTAAGAAAGTATTGTGAGAAGGAAAAAGCACTGTCTGTGCTTTTACGGAACAAACCCTTTATCTGGTATGTACCTTAAGGAGTCTCGAAAAAAAAGTTTCACAACTCATTCTCTAGAATGAAAGATATGCCAATGCCATTTCCAAAACAGTAATTTTTTTGCCACGCCCCAAAATACCTCACTTTTAGTTTTTTATGTCGTTCTTTATGGCTTGACTGTGGCTTAAGTTTTTCCTTAACTGGCTTCTTAATCCGACATCAAATTCTGGGCATAATTGGCATGCCATTTTGGACCCTTCTCTCCTAATGTTCGATTTTGTGAATGTGGCAAGAAAGCCCTTAGCTTTTAATATCTCACTTTTATGTCACGCTCCAAAAGTACGCTTCGTTTTTCTTTTTCACATACAAATTCCTTTAGACTAGGTAGATTCCAATACAAAACACAAGAAATTGCACCAAACCACACCTTAGAATGAAAGGTATATCAATGACGTTTCTAGATCTGTAAAATAAAAGTTTTTACCACGCCCTAAAATACAGTACTTTTAATTTTTTTATATATTGAGCCGCCATTCAAAGTCAGATCTCATCATATAGCATATCGTTGTTTATGGCTTAAGTGTGGCTTAGTTTTCGCCTCAGTTGACTTGTGAATCCGACATGAAATTCTGGGCGCCATTTCGGATTCTTCCTTCTACTGTCCAATTTTTTGCACGGGGCAAAAATCCTTTCTAAAACTTTGTATGACGTGCAAATTTTTGGTTAAACAAGATATAAATTTAAAAAATCAAAAAACCCGACTGCGTAAAAAAACTAAAAGAAAACAATTTTTATATAGTTTTATTTGTTGTCTTTTTGGTTTTCGTATATGGTTTTTGTTTAATGTTCTCTTTTTATTTATTTACCTACGAAATCGGGTTTTTTTTTTGGTTGCGACCAACTTTAAACCGTTAAGGATCCTAACGGGTCATTCGAAATTAAAAATCATAAGAGAAGTCTAAAGATGATTTTCAAATACCTGTCGACTGATACCCATTTTGATACAGTTTGCCGACTCTTTATTTTTTTCGTATAAGCAAAATGGCGTCTGTCGGCCGCCATATTGAATTTTGGCTACTGTCATATCTTTAGTGACACTACCCGGATTAAGACGAATCAACTGACGCAAGAATCATCAAAATCGGCCTGCGCGTTCGGTTTGTATAGTGCCGCAAATGAAACCACATACATACATACATACATATATACATACATACATACATACATACATACATACATACATACATACATACATATATACATACATACATACATACATACATACATACATACATACATACATACATACATACATACATACATACATACATACATACATACATACATACATACATACATACATACATACATACATACATACATACATACATACATACATACATACATACATACATACATACATACATACATACATACATACATACATACATACATACATACATACATACATACATACATACATACATACATACATACATACATACATACATACATACATACATACATACATACATACATACATACATACATACATACATACATACATACATACATACATACATACATACATACATACATACATACATACATACATACATACATACATACATACATACATACATACATACATACATACATACATACATACATACATACATACATACATACATACATACATACATACATACATACATACATACATACATACATACATACATACATACATACATACATACATACATACATACATACATACATACATACATACATACATACATACATACATACATACATACATACATACATACATACATACATACATACATACATACATACATACATACATACATACATACATACATACATACATACATACATACATACATACATACATACATACATACATACATACATACATACATACATACATACATACATACATACATACATACATACATACATACATACATACATACATACATACATACATACATACATACATACATACATACATACATACATACATACATACATACATACATACATACATACATACATACATACATACATACATACATACATACATACATACATACATACATACATACATACATACATACATACATACATACATACATACATACATACATACATACATACATACATACATACATACATACATACATACATACATACATACATACATACATACATACATACATACATACATACATACATACATACATACATACATACATACATACATACATACATACATACATACATACATACATACATACATACATACATACATACATACATACATACATACATACATACATACATACATACATACATACATACATACATACATACATACATACATACATACATACATACATACATACATACATACATACATACATACATACATACATACATACATACATACATACATACATACATACATACATACATACATACATACATACATACATACATACATACATACATACATACATACATACATACATACATACATACATACATACATACATACATACATACATACATACATACATACATACATACATACATACATACATACATACATACATACATACATACATACATACATACATACATACATACATACATACATACATACATACATACATACATACATACATACATACATACATACATACATACATACATACATACATACATACATACATACATACATACATACATACATACATACATACATACATACATACATACATACATACATACATACATACATACATACATACATACATACATACATACATACATACATACATACATACATACATACATACATACATACATACATACATACATACATACATACATACATACATACATACATACATACATACATACATACATACATACATACATACATACATACATACATACATACATACATACATACATACATACATACATACATACATACATACATACATACATACATACATACATACATACATACATACATACATACATACATACATACATACATACATACATACATACATACATACATACATACATACATACATACATACATACATACATACATACATACATACATACATACATACATACATACATACATACATACATACATACATACATACATACATACATACATACATACATACATACATACATACATACATACATACATACATACATACATACATACATACATACATACATACATACATACATACATACATACATACATACATACATACATACATACAGACATACATACATACATACATACATACATACATACATACATACAGACATACATACATACATACATACATACATACATACATACATACATACATACATACATACATACATACATACATACATACATACATACATACATACATACATACATACATACATACATACATACATACATACATACATACATACATACATACATACATACATACATACATACATACATACATACATACATACATACATACATACATACATACATACATACATACATACATACATACATACATACATACATACATACATACATACATACATACATACATACATACATACATACATACATACATACATACATACATACATACATACATACATACATACATACATACATACATACATACATACATACATACATACATACATACATACATACATACATACATACATACATACATACATACATACATACATACATACATACATACATACATACATACATACATACATACATACATACATACATACATACATACATACATACATACATACATACATACATACATACATACATACATACATACATACATACATACATACATACATACATACATACATACATACATACATACATACATACATACATACATACATACATACATACATACATACATACATACATACATAAAATGGCACTGCCAACTTATTTTATCATTGAATCGTACTGTCAGGAAAGTAGTTGAAAAATAATATTTTCTTTGTAAGGGCATGTCACTGTCCACTTTTCTTTTTACAAACTTGTACTGTCAGAGGGGATCATAGATTCATCGGAAACGGTTAAGTAGAAGTAATTGAAAAATAGTATTTACTTAGTATTGGCGTGGCACTGACCAATTTTGTATCCATCAGTTTGTATTGTCATGGTAACGTAGAGTGTTATCGGTAAGTTGATCGGACGTCTTCAAAATCGTGAAAATTACTATGACATTGTTATTTTGTTACAAGTAAAACGAATAAAAGCAAATAATAATATCAAAAAATAAATTTTTTTTATATTTAGCTTTTTTGCTTTGGCTTTTGTTCTATATGCATGATTTTTTGCACATAGAACACAATAACTTAAGAAGATTGTCACTTAATTGTTGTATAGAACAAAGTCGACCTCTCATGTCTCGAAAACTATAAATGATAAAAGCAAACTGACTCTGCAGAACGACAGATGTCGAAAAGTTTGCCAAAAATGCATACTTATCTCAATTTTTTCAGTTTTGCGGTATAGAACACAATAATTTACGAACGACGATATGACCATCAATGTATTTAAATAATTTAATTTAAAATTTAAATTTAAATATATTTTTGGATCTTAGAAACAAAGTCTTTTTGTGAGAAAAATTTATTTAACCCTTATGTGAATGGCAAAAAAAAAAACACCTCCATAAGCAAGGCAAGGTACCCGGGTACCTATATGGAAAATAGTTGTGTTCTCATTTTTATATATCGGGTTTTTAGAAACCAGCAGCCAGATTCTTTTTGCTTTATATTATTAAAGTAAATAAATGAAATTTTGAATAAATCCGATCATTTTAAGTAGTCCTGTAAACGACTTCAATATACCTCTATGCACAGAAAAAACTAAGTTTATTTTCTGTAAAGGAATTTAATGAAATAGTAAATACTTTGTATACGAACTGACCTACAAACAAATTTGTAAATATAGACAAAAATATTTCAAAAATATCATTGAAAAAACGTGTTTTTCAGTGAACAAATTGTTTATATCTATAAATTAATTTCTATAAAAATATTTACAAATTGTAAACAAAACAATTTATTAATCAAATAAAAAGATTTACTGGATTTTCTGAAAAATACCAAACAATATTTTTGTCTGAATTTATAAAACAATTAGTCTAAAAATACTAACAAATATTAAACAAAATAGTTTATTTAATTACACAAAAATATTTAGTAAATTTTTGTAATATATCAAACAAAATTTTTGTCGGCTCATCATCATCATCCATTAAGCATTTATGAAATGTGTTCAAGTCTGAATATTTATCTAAATACTCTAAAAGAATGAATGAAAATTAATGCAGCGACATTAACGAATTGATTGACGCAAAAATCTTCAGTAAACAAACTTGGTACAATCGCATTCCTTTTTCTATCATTGTTGTTGTTATTTGTTGTTTTTTTTATAACATAGTTTTTCTTGTTGTTTTGGTATTTGCGTCCTAAAAAAGAGTCAAGCAAACAATTCATAGATTATGTACAGAAAGTCTACAGAAAATTAAATTTATTTTTTAAACAAGCTTTTGTTTGAAAAGTTTTTGCTGATAATTTTTTCTGTTTTTTTTTTGAAAAATTTTCGATACTAAAAGAAGAGTTCATATTTTTACCATCTGCGATTTTAATATCATTCGACTTTGCCGATCAAATACCGCAAGTACTAGTGCGATAAATCTTATAGATCCTATTTTATAGCTCTCTAAAATAGAACATCTCATATATTTTTTCCAAAAGTTTGTCAACATTCTGTGGATTTGTCATAGTTCAAATAACGATAAAACTTTAAAAGAATGTGCGATTCAAAACATTTGTTATTGAAGTCGTTTCCGCATCAATTAAAAGTTATCGGACTCGCTCCAAATTTGATTATTTTTTTTACTATAAAGGAACAAAAATCTGGACGGCTCTGCTACAATACTGACGAAGTAGAGTACTGTGAAGTGCATTAGGATATGTCAGTATTAATCGCTGCCGGTACTGCCAAAGTGATCAATGCTATGCCATCATCACTTTAACAGTCCAACAACAACCAGCACTATAATACACCAATGCAGATCAGAAAAATTAATGATGTTATTTGATTGCCCGAAACTACTCTTGAGCTCAGGAACTCAGGACTGTGTGGTCAATGCGGTAACCATTCAGTCAACAGCACCATCATTTAATTTTTCTAAACAGTTGGGTTTGTTTTGATTTTTCAATGTTAACTTTTTATTCATATTTGTCATATTTTAATTATCGATACTTAAGCAAAAGAGTCTAACATCTAAAAAAGTTTGATAAAGTTTCTTCACTTATTTTTACTTTGATATTTTCTTTATATATTTTATTTTAGATATTTTTAATGGAAAACAGTAGGAAGTTATGGAAAAGGGTTGAGGGCTGCAAAAAATCATGCCGAGGGCCGCGAGTCTGACAAGGCTGGTTTATACTCTCTTCATACAAAATGGCGTGTCCGTAATGCTTCCTGTTTGTTGACTTTCCGCCTTAAGAAAGTATGAATTTTTCCAAAAACGAGGTTCATCTTAAAAGGGTGCTAGAATATTTGATTTTCTTCTCTTATTTTAATTTTTGAAATATATTAGAAATAATTAATATATATATTTTTTAAATTGCTGTTATATGCAGCCTTGTGTATTGAGCGTTACGCGTTTTTTTGTATCCTTCGTTACTAAAATACACTAAAATAACAGCGTAAGTTTGTACTTCTGAATATTTTAAAATTTTGTGAACTTTGTTACATAAGACTATATTGCAAAAAGTTTCAATAATCAATCATGTTTTGTTCAAATAAAATGTATTGAATGTTATCCACATTTTTTTAATTTAATTGAAATTTTTTAGTAAACAACTAATCAGTTTATGTTAGAATACATCGAAGATTACACATCTGAATTGGTTTAAATTGAAAATATATTATGTGGTCTGAAAAAAAATTTAGTTCGTATAAAACTGTATTGAGTGTTACGTTGACAAAATTTTTAAATAAAATTATCTATAAATTTTAGGACGGCAGAAGAAAAGTCAACAGCTGTGGAAAGGTAGAAACGATATCCAGAACATTATTCGTTTAGATTATACTGATTTGCTTTGAAACAATTTTGCTGCTACCGCACTGTGGGTTGTTATATTTTCGAATAATGTATTAGGTAGGTCGTATTTTGGTACGAATAATTATTTAAAATTAACATAACTTTTCGTATTGTCTTTCGATTTGATTAAAATTAGTCTTATTTGATAGAAAATTTAGCTGGATTTTTGCTTATGTATAAATGTTTGTAAAGAATAATTTTAAAAGTTACATATTTTTTATTTTTTCATGTGATCCCAAGTCAAAATTGAAAAAGTGAACATAACTTTTCATTTTGTCCTGCAATTATTATAAGGCTTTGCTTTTATTGAGTAGATGTATAGTGCCTTCAATCTATATACTAATTTTTGTGGTCTATTTTTTTCGGAAAAATCATTCCCAGAATAGCCGCCAAAGGAAATGTAACGCTCAATACACAAATATGTAAAAAACAGAAAATGAAAAATATAATTTTATTTCAGGATCTATTGAATGATCCTAAGAATAAGAATCGTATCTTCTAATATTTCTATTAGTTATATAGTTAAGAGAAAAAAATCCCCAAAATGCACGTTTGGAATGATAATCACCCATGTAAAATGTACTTATGCAGATATATCATAAAAAGTCGTTTTTAAAGCTTTTACAAATGGGCAAAAGCTAAAAACAGTAAATATAGAAATACCAAATAATTTTTACGGTTAGTGAACTTTTTTGCCAAATTATAAAGTAATTTCTTAAAGTAAAAATTGTACAAATTGATTATTTGTTGCCACCATTTACTCTATACTCCTTCTTTATAATATTTAAGGTAAATAATATTAAACCTTAAAATTTATGTACATACTAACATCCAATGCAATATATAAAATCTACTCGTACAAAACTGTAATACTTAGCAAAAAGCTCCATTGTACTTTTTATAATTAAAGGATGAATTATACTTTAGAGATTTCTTAACAAATTACAAAATAATAATAATAAAAAAAGAAATTCAAGCAGCGAGCAAAACAGTACTAAAACCTCCAACTGTAATTACAAATAAATAGAAAAAAATGTATAAGCAATAGCAAAAATATAGAAACGAAACCTAAAACAATGTTTAACTATAGAAAACCACTTGGAAACAATGGTTTGTATATAAAATTTATAATGAAAAAAAATGCTTAGAACAACAAGTAAGCAATATTTTGCAATGAATTCTAATAAAAGAAAAGAGATAAACTTACATTTTGGGGCTTATAAAAGAGTTGTATACAAGCATGCTTTACTTTATTTGGTTTCATATTCTTAAATTTTAAAGGTACAGGAGTCTACAGAAAAACAAATTTATTTATTCAAGATTATTGAAAGAGTTTGTAATGGATTTACTTTTCGAACCATGTAAATGCGAAATTGTGATTTAAAACACTAATATATATAGACACTTTAAATTTTGATTTTGTTAATTGGTGTAGTCTGTAGAATAGACTACACCATATAACACTGATTTTTGAAACAATAAAAATTAAAGGGTGTTCTATCAGTTAATGTAAATTAGACAATTTGCTGTACCTTGGAAACCGCAATAGCCAAACTCTTGAAATTTTAAAAAACCCTAAAACTAAAAAAATTCCAAAATTAAAAAAATGTCAAATCGAAAAATTGCCTAAATGAAAAAGTGCTAAAGGAAAAAAGCACCAAAATTAAAAAATAGCTAAAACGCAAAAAATCAGCAAAACTAAAAAGCTCACAAAAAAAACTAAAAAACGCGAAAAACCAAAAAAGTCGTCAAAACGAAAAAAAAGAACTACAAAATAAAAAAATCGGTAAAACAAAAAATATCATCAAAAAACGAAAAAATCGCCAAAAATTATAAGAAAAATCACCAAAACGAAAAAAGCGCCAAAACCCAAAAAAGCGCCAAGACTAAAAAAGTGTCAAAACAAAAAAAATAAAAAATCGCTAAAACTAAATATAAAAAACCGAAAAAATTCCCCAAAACCGAAAAAAGCGCCAAAACTGAAAAAGTGCCAAAACCAAAATAAATTGCTAATACTAAAAATATCGTTAAAAAGCGAAAAAAACATTACAGCAAAAAAAAAACACCAATACCAAAAAAAAAAATCGTCTAAGCTAAAAAAATCGGCAAAAATATATCGATATACATATATCGATACCAATATATCTTTAAATATCGATCGGCATCGATATATATCGAATAAAATATATCGATATATTGAAATATCGAAATTTTTTCAACAATGACAATTCATACGTAGTCCCCAAAATTTTTTTTAAATAAAACAATAAAGTACCTTTATTATAAATATATAATTAAGCTGGAAAGAGTTAATTTCCAAGATCCTTACTGTCCCACCAATATTTTATGGAACATACATCAATAAAATTACACTCAAATAATGATAATTTTTCGAAGACAAAATATTATAAATAAAACAAAAGATTTTGTTAGTAATATTCGAATTGATGAAGACTGTGCCTAAATGTTTTTAAAAATTGCACGAAAAACAAAAGCAAAACTAAAAAATATCGAATTTGATATTGTCGATATATTTAGAAAAAATATCGATATATCGAAATTAAAAATATCGACGATATATACCGATATGGTTTTAAGAAATTATCGATATATTGATATATTTCGCCCATTCCTAATTCATACGAAACCCTGCGTGTGCGAGCCAAAGTCGCACTTCACTTAATTTATTACATTTATTAAACACGAACTTCAAAATAAATAAAATCTTATTCAAAAGCATTGTAGCTTTCAACAAAATGCGTTCTAAGGAATTGTAGCACGTTCTAGATAATTATAAACGCTAATAAATGAAAAAATTCAAAACTCATTTAGAGCATGGCTGTCTGTCTGTATTTGTAATTCTTTGCATGGAGGAGAGAAATTTATAATAAAACACGATTTGTTTTGTCTGATGATACAATTGGATTGCCAATAAGACGAAGAGACAACAAATATCATGCCTGTTGGAAGCACTTTTCATAGCACACAAACCTGCTTCAGTGCAAGCAGTAGTTTTTGCTGTAATATCGCGACTAATCATCGTATTATCTCGGAGTATTAAAAGATCCATGATTTTCATTATTTTAAACTAAAAACGAAGGCCTCAAAAATTTTGTTATTCGTTTCTATTTAGTTGCTATGAAATTATCACTTGAAGTAACTCAAGGACAAATGCACTACATAAAATAGTAAGAATTTGTTGTGAGTTTCTTATCTCAACTACACCAACAATTAAATTACTTTTTCCGTTAACAAAAAACTTTAATTTTTGTTAACTATAAGAAATGCAAGAAACAAACATTATTGTTAAATACTAAAAAAGAATAAAAAAAAATGAAAGAACTATAATAGTAACGGAGGTATCAAGAGCAGCAGTTTCACAAACAAATACTTAATAATAAACTACTATTGTTTTATTTAAGAACTAGAGTAAGTAAGAAGAACAGAACAACAAAAATTACAAAAAAGTGATAAAGTATTTAAAAGCATAATAGCTACCGAGAGTGTGAATGAAGGCTGCTTCAATAAATTGTAGAAGTAGTTTCTTAAAATAATATTCAAGTTGGAGTAAAATATAAAATAGTGTGCTTAAAACTAGGTTCATCGAATAAAAATATTAAATAAAACTAACAACAAATTTTAGTAAAACTTACGAAAACTTATTATTAAATAGTATATTGAACTTAACTTATTATTAAATAATATATTCGCTTTAAGACTACTCCTGAAAAACATGTTTCTAAGAAATGCGGGGTTATATAGAAAGCATGCATAGATTTATTTAAGCGGCCATCCACTTGCAATATAATTGTGCAATTTTTCGTATTGTACAATAATATCGGCAATGTATATGGCATATTCGAAGGTGGCACAATATATTTTCAAAAATGAAAAGACTTTTGATTTTTATTGTACAATAAAGATAATTGTGTAATTTGTGGCAACATTGTGCAGTGGTATGTTTACTTTTGCACTGTAATTTCATTAAAAATATTGTGCCATTTGTAGCAAAACGACGATAATATCTACAATAACAATAATATTGTATAATGGATGGGCCGCTAAAAACATTTTGGTAGTACTTGCGTATGATTAATATCATCTTTCGGTTTGATACTCATACGCACAAACAACTAGTTGTGAGTTGAATATTTGAAAATAAAAAATCCACAGCATACTTTCAGGAGAATTTTATTCAATCTTTAATTACTCAATGAAGTTTCAGACAATTAAAGAAATTTAAAAAGTTAATTAAATAAAACATATTCAGTTATCATGACAATTGCATTAACAACTACAAAATAACTTATTAACTTTTGTTTGCAAATAATGTATAATATATAAAGATATAAAAAATCCAAACAATAATAAAGTTTCACCAAATTAAAAAAAAACGTATAAAAAATGCATCCTGTTCATAATTTATTTTAATCAATAAAAATAAACCATTATATACCATGGAGATGCAGCAACCACAATAGAAAATATACAAATAAGCCGGAAAAAGACTGAAAACGTTTTATGCCAGTAGTAATTTGGTGAATATAAAAACAAACAAAACCTCAAAAATTAATTAGCAATACGTGTTACAATACGCAAGTAAATTAATTAATTGGAATGTGCATTAAAGAGTGCAAATAATTTAGCAAAAAAAAATTTTAAAGCTTTTCCTACTCCATGTATTTAAAGGCGGACATTCGTAATGAAATAGGAGGATAATAGCTGTTCTATTTTCATTTAAAAACTGTAATTTAATTATTTAACAAACACGCCACAGACAAAATAATAAATGCTTTAATAAGTATCATATATATTGCGCTATTTGGCGGTACTTTGAAAGAGAAGGCATAATAATTTCTGAGTGTGAGAAGATATTTGCGGGATCCTGAATTTTATTTAAATCTAAAACAATATTGAAACTAAGTTTGTGTATTGAATGTTACCTTTATTTCTCAAATGTTGTTTGTTTTTGTTGATAAGCTTTATGCTTCCCTCTCTCAGATCGAAGTGTTTATAAAAGAACATACACATTTAATTCAAGAAAGCAAAATTTTATTAAACACAAGTACTTTTCTTTTGTAATTAGAAATGCGTTATGACGGGCTTAACCGAGTTGTAGCCTTTATCTATATCAAGTATGCTTTTGCGCTAACTTCTTTCTGGAATCAGAAAATTCCAAATAACATTCAATACACTTTCTTAAAAATTTTATGATTTTTCCTAACATTAACTGTAAATTAAGTTCATAACTTAGGATTTTTGCTTAGTGCCAAAGTAACGCTCAATGCACTTTCGCATGAATTTCATGTTTTTTCAAACTCTGTAACTTTAAATTAAGTTCCCGAAAATTGGGATGGACTAAAAAGGGAATTTATTTTGTGTATTGAACGTTACTGTTCTTTCTAAGCTGCACCTTGCTCTTGTTGATAAAATTCAAGCTTCTTTTTTTAGAGAGTAGTATTCATTTCATATAAATTTCTTTAAATTTTTGGTAGATTATATGTAAGCATTTTGTAAAAGTAACATTCAATACACTTTCTTATGAGTTTAATATATACATATTTCCAACATACACTGAACATTTAGTTCGCAAATTTTTGGAAAAATAAGTAATACATTGATTTTGTGTATTGAACGTTACAATTCTCTCCCAAGTGCAACTTTTTCTTGGTTATAAGCTCTGCGCTTCTCTATTTCAGGTAGTAGCAAAATAATTTCACTAATTTTTAACCTATTTGAATTATTGTTTATTTATATACATATAAGCATTATGACGAAGTAACATTCAATACTTTTTCACAAGAATTTCATAATATTTTGAAACATATACAGTAAATTAAATTAACAACAAATAAGATGGACTAAAATGAAAATTTTTTTGTCGTGAAATCAAGTGATACAAAACTTTAAGAACCTTAAGAGGGAGGCTTCGCATGGTCGAATCAAATAATTATTTGAGTCGGTGTTGCCGTTTGGCTGTAGTTAATGATGGCCTCAAAAAATGGCAGAATTGCAGATAGTAGCGTCTATAAAGATAATTTCACTTATTTTTAACATTTTTGAATTTTTATTTATTTATATTTAAGCATTTTGTCAAAGTAACATTCAATACTTTTTCATATGAATTTCATAATATTTTGAAACATGTAGAGTAAATTAAATTAACAACAAATAAGATGGACTAAAATGACAAGTTATTTTGTGTATTGAACGTTACCCTTGTTTTTTAGTTCAGTTTCCTTAGGCCTTATGACGGGCTTTATCAAGTATTAGATTATCTTTAATATCGTTTCTGGTTTTTGCTCGTTTTAATTTTTTTTGCCATCCTAAAATTTAATGTCGAATTATATGTAAGCATTTCGTCCAAATAAAAGTCAATACATATTACAACGAATTTCATATGTTTTTCAAACATACACTATAATTTGAGTTGCATAATCTTCGATGTGTTTTCACAAAAAAGTACCTTTTTATACACAAAAAGTTATTTTAAATTATTTTACAAAGCCATGTGTAACGTTCAGTGCTTTTTTACAAAAAGTACTTATTTGTATGTACACAAAAAGTTTGTTATTATTTCACAAAACTATAAGTAACGCTCAATAGAGTTTTTAAAACTTATGTATCCTCCACATAAATGTTCACATATGTATATATCGCTGTAGTGCCATTTCAGAAATGTAAATGAATAATGAAGGAGACAAAGTACGAAAGTAACGCTCAATACACAAAGATGCATACAACAGCAAATGATTGATAAAATTATACTCTATTATTTGGGCCTTTGGCGATTTTTAAGGCTTATAATAGAATTTTATGATAAATATTTTTGCAGGTCGTTCTAGCCCCATTCAACGGCAGATTTGTTATCCCCTTTTTAAGAAAGGGACAAAAAGACCCATAAATGATTAAAATGTTTTAAAAAAATGATCATTGTTGTGTCCTACATATATGTTACAATAACAAGGTGCAAAAAGCCCGGATGGGAGCTTTCACAACGCCGATAAACGTATGATTTTTTTTGGTTCCCTCTAATCGATATAGTCATAAGAACCTAGTAATTTTTATTTGTGTGTTATATAATGCTATCATACTCACTCGGCAGACTTATTATGCCTCGACAGAGATGGTGATGATGATCATTATTTAAAAAAAGTTACCACTCAATATTTCTTTTTCATTTTACATAGTTTCAAATTCGACTTAAAGCAGTTAGCAGCGCATTATACCCCTCTTGCCGTATTGTCTATGATGAGGTGTCTGCTTTAAATGGCACTCTCGTTGCATTGCATACAATAGTGTTTTTAGAGTAAAAAATAATGACCACAATAATAATAATTATAATAATATTGTAATTATATTGGACAATAATAATAACATACAAACCATAATGTATATTTTACATTAATCTTTTAACCACAGACATAAACATTCGTTCGAATTAGGATAGAGAAGAACAATTTAATTGCGAGTATGTTAGCAACTCAGTTGTTTGAGTGCTGCTTTTTTCATTTATACATACTCTACAGCCGCTTGAAAATTTTATCTATCATAATTTCTAAAAGAAGAATATATATCTTCTCTGATACTGGCCTTATGCATTAAATCACTGGTCTTTTATATATTAGCTGACCATTTTTCGCATGCTCTAAGCAATTAATTTTTATAACTGCCGTAAAAATTTAATTTTTTAATGTCCGAGTTTTTCTTGCATGAAAAAAGTTATTGCTGAAGCTTGCTTTTCTAATATATACAAAATTAAAATGAACATTTAGGTGGTTCGAAAAAAAAGTTGAGCCGGTCACCCCCTAGGATTAAAGATTATTTGAAAACACTTCCAAAAATATTTTTTTTAGTTTTTTTCCCACGTCCCTGGATACCGCCCTTTTAATTTTTTGAACGCTGCGTCGTCATTTATAGTCCAATCACAACATAATGCATAACGTTGTTCATGGCTTGACTATGGCTATATTTTTGCTTTGGTAAATTTTTAGTCCCACATCAAATTCAGGGCCCCACTTATGACATCCTAAATGCTTCTGCCAAATGTAGAATTTTTTGAACGTGGCAAGAAATCTCTCCCGAAACTTAATATATCTATCTTCTGCTGTTCTCACTTTTATGCCACGCCCCAAAGGTAAGCCTCTTTTTTCAAATACATGCTACATCAATCCAGGTCAAAGAAAATTAAGTAACAAATTACATCGCAGAATGAAAGGTATATGAGTGACGTTTCTAAGATTAAAAAAAATATTTCTGCCATGCCCAAAAATTTTGTGTTTTATAAACTATAGAACCGCCATTTAAAGTTCAATTTTATCATATCTCTTATCTTATAATATCGTTGTTCATAGCTTGACTGCCAATTACTTCTTGGCTCTTGTGACTTTTAAATCCGACATCGAGTTCTGGGCACCACTCATGACATCTCGAATCCTTCCCCTCTTGTGTATGTCCACTTCTGTGTACGTGGCAAAAAAAGCCCTTCTAAAACTATGTATGTCTACCTTTTAACATACTCACTTTTATGCCACGCCCTATAATTGACGTATATAAAAAACCAGCTAAGTGTTGAATTTTGGAGCGTAGCAAAGAAATTTTTTTTACAGTTCTAGAAACGTTGTTGATATATCTTCTATTCTAAGGGGTGACTGCTGGAAATTTTTTTTTATATATCTGTATATATATATCTGTAAATTAAAAAAGGGCTTACTATTAGGGCGTGTCATAAAAGTGGGTATATTAAAAACTAGATATACTAAATTTTAGAAGGGTTTTCTTGCCACATGCAAAAAAGTGGATATAAGAATTTAATGATGGATTAAAAAGTCACCAAAGACTAAAATTAAGCCATAGTCAAGCCATGAATAACGATAAATGGCAACACAGTGTACAAAAAAGTAAAAGGGCGGTATCCAGGGCGTGGTAAAAAATTAAAAAATAAATAGTTGTGGAATTTTTTTCAACTAATCTCTGATCCTATGGGGTGAGTGGCTCAATTTAATGAAAATGTTCACTTTGTTATAAAATATATGTTGCTCTATTAATACTCATGCTTTATTATGTAACAAAAAATATTGTTTAAATTTGAATTATATAAATTCAATATTTAAACATGTAATTGTTGGTAAAGTAAAGTGTGTAATAAAAAAGAGAACGCTAGTTAAACGAAATATATATGTTCAATATATCGAAAAAAATATCAGTGAAGTTATAAAAATGGGAATTAAAGTGGATATTTGAAGTGAAGCTTACGCTAATTTGCGTTTTGTGCAGTTATCTTAGATGCCCACAGCAAGTTCATTCTAAGATAAAGATCGATCATCAGTTCTAGGATTTTTAAAGTTTTATTGGAGGTTTTTCTCCCTTAAGGGATGAAGACTACGACATATTGGTATATATTTAGTTTTAGCGATTTATTTAAGTTGTGGCGTTTTTTTCAGTTTTGGAGCTTTTTTCGGTTTTGGGGATTTTTTTTCAGTTTTTACTGATTTTTTTAGTTTTAGCGATTTTTTTTTTTTGGTTATGACACTTTTTTTCATTCTGGCAATTTTGTTCTTTTTTTTGCGATTATTGGTTTTTTTTAATATATTTGTTTTTTGCTGATATTTTAGTTTTGGCTTTTTTTGGTTTTGGTTTTTTTTGGTATTAACGTTTTTTCGCTCTTTGACGAAATATTTTATTTTACCGATTTTTTTAGTTTTGGCGCTTTTTCCAGTTTTGGCCCTTCTCTCGGTTTTGGAGATTTTTTGCGCTTTTTTTCGTTTTGGTGATTTTTTTTTTCATTTTTGCGGATTTTTTACTTTTTTAATGATATATTTAGTTTTAGCGATTTTTTTATGTTGTAGTGCTTCTTTCGCTTTGACGACTTTTTTCAGTTTTCGGCGTTTTTTTAGTTTTTTTGGCGATCTTTTTTAGTTTTGGTGATATATTGCGCTTTAGCGAGTTTTTTTTAATTGTGGCACTATTTTCCTTTAAGCGCTTTTTTCATTTTAGCGATTTTTTGTTTTTTTCCATTTTCTTAATTTTGGATATTTTTAGTTTTAGCGTTTTTTTTTAAATTTCAAGATTTTACCTTTTACGGTTTCCAAGATACAGCAAATTGTCTATATTACATTAACTGATAGAATACCCTACAATTTATATTGTTTTAAATATCGGTGTTAATTGGTGTAGTCTATTCTACAGAGTACACCAATTAACACGAACTTTGAAAATTTAAAGTGTCTGCGTATTACATTAGTATTTCAACATTTTTCGTTACTCGCCTTAGAATACCCTTTAACTGTCATATATTTGTTGTTGTAGTTATACATATTCTGTGAAAATTTCAGGTCCGTAGCTCTTACGGTACCCGAGAAAACCGCCTGTGACAGACAGACGGACAACGTAGCGAAAACAATAGGGTTCCTTTACACTTATGGTGTACGGAACCCTAAAAATTAAAATATGAACTTTTATTATTTAAAAACTTTAACATATTTATGTTCTTTTTGTCATTCGTTACCTAATTTCAGGACGCTAGGATTTATTTAGGATTTTTGTTTAGAGTTTGTTTAGGATTTGTTTTAAGTTGCTTAAACAGTAACATCCTTCAACTTTCCCTTCCTTTGCCCTTATAATCTGCATACTATTTTTCGTCTACTTTTTTATCTATAAAGTTTCTGTATCTTTGCTCTAATTAAATTATTATTTTTTCTCATTTTAAAGCCAAAACTACCACAACAGAGTACACACAAATGGACAAGTGAAGAATTATAACTTTTTGCATGTTTAATTTTCTTCACAAATAAATTTTAAGCAAATGTTCTAATATAATTGAGAGGCTTAGTGCAATAGCTCGGTAAGCCACAAAAGCCAAATATCGAAAAAATCAACTTTTAAGTTTAAACAAAATTTAGCATTGAATGGTTTTTGGAGTTTTCTACGGTAAATACGCATATTTATTTGCAAAATAGTAGAATTTTTCCAAAATTTTCTCTAGGATGCAAAGCTATGGTACCTAGCAAGGGAATGGGCTTATGAAATCAATTTTTGATATCATGTGGCTTACCGAGTTATTGTACTAAGCTCTTCAATCGAAATAGTTACGACTCAAAAGCAATTTTTTTGTTCTTTTCGAAATTTTGTTTGTTTTACGCAGCACTCGCCTGAATTGTTGGAATAATTATTCAAGTAACGAATGACGAATTCCTGGCAAATTGATGAATCTCATGCTACACAATTTTCAATAAACACTTCAAATTCATATGTTGTAATAACCATTTTTTGCATTGCAATTTATACGATTAAACATTTTATTAATTTATTTGTTTAATGTTAAGAAGAAAAGTCACGAATAACAAGGAACTTGTATTCAGCTTACTCTTTCTAATAGGAGTGTTGTCCAAACCTGGTGAGCTGTACGGGCCAAGGCTGTTAATCGTTAACACGTTCTTTTCCCTGTGGCTGTTAGAAGAGACGGCCAATGATTTATGCATGTGGGTAATGCAGCAAGGGAAATTAGAGTACATGAGTACCGAAGGCCTCCTGTGCGCTGATTGTTTAACTACCACATGCAGTAGAGAAAAGATATGGTTGTGGCATGTTTGCATCAACAATCTAATGTTTTCCGATACAGTTTATGGTTATGTCAAACAAGTTATTATTGTTTTAAATAATTGCGAACCTTAATGAGTTTACATCAAACGAACCCATGTTTACATTTAATAAGGACATTATTATCATTCATCAAAATAGAAAATATAAGTTTGTAACTGCTGTAAATTTTTTAATCAAAATATGATTACGAAAATAACATATTCATGATTTATTATAACTATATATATGGTTATTTTAAACCATACTAAGCAAAAACTTTGCTTACTGGTAGGCCATAAAAGAATACCATTTATTAATTAACATAATTTTATTAGTAGTTTTGATAATAGTTTTTAAGATATATGCTAAAAAGTATTGTTAAAATGCTGAACCTAATCAGATGAGCGACATTGTATATCAAAGAAAAATTTTAATATCTTAAAAACAGTTTCAAAATCGCAACAATTTAAAACAAATTAAGTAAAGTGCGACTTTGGCTCGCACACGAAGGGGTGCATACGAACCCGCGATCTTCATATGAAACGTAAAACCATGTAAGTGACAAATACTCCAAAATCTGGGTTTTAACCTATTGTTGTATGTTATATCGAAGCCCATGTCCCTAGAAATGTTTGAGCTTCTACTGTGATGCTTGGCGAAGTTATAATCAAAAAGAAAAGAACGTAGCCACTATAACTTGTACTATTGCATAAACTGTTTTCCCTTTCATGTAAAATTAAAAAAAAAATTGTTGTTAAGTGGTTTTACGTTTTATATGACCCTTTATATGATCCCTTTTCGTGTTTGAACTTTTTTCGTTTTGATAATTTTTCCGTTTAGTTTTTTTTGTTTAATTTTAGTTTATTTATTCATTAACTTTATTTCGTTGTTTTGGCGATTTTTTGGTTTTTGGCGCTTATTTTCATTTTGCTGATTTTTTGTTTATTTTTTGCGATTTTTCATCTTTTGCTGATTTCTTAAATTTAAGCGATTTTTTGGTTTTAACGTTTTTTTGTTTTATTGTTTTTTTCGCTTTTTTATGATATTTTTAGTTAAAGCGATTTATTTAATTAGTGCTTTTTTCAGTTTTGGCGCTTTTTTCGGTTTTGGGGATTTTTTCGGATTTTGGTGATTTTTTTTAGTTTTGGCGGTTTGTTTTTTGTTTTGACACTTTTTTTCGTTTTGGGCCATTTTTTCGGTTTTTGGCGATTGTTTTTAGTTTTGGCATTTTCTTTGTTTTGGCGTTTTTTTGTTTTAGTGATTTTTTCCATTTGTGAAGATTTTTTTCGAGTTTGATAATATTTTTAGTTTTAGCGATTTTTTTTTGTTTTAGTGCTTTTTTCGTTTGACGACTTTTTTCGGTTTTTGGCGGCTATTTTATTTTTTTTGGCGATCTTTTAAGTTTTGGTAATTTTTTGCGTTTTAGCGATTTTTTTCATTATGGTGTTTTTACGTTTAAGCGCTTTTTTCATTCGGGCGATTTTTCGTTTTGACATTTTTTTAATTTTTAATTTTTTAGCGTTTTTTAAAATTTCATGAGTTTATCTCTTACGATTTCCCAGATACAGCAAATTGTCTAAAGTGCATAGTAAAAATTACATTAACTGATAGAACACCCTTTAATTTTTATTGTTTTAAATAGCAGTGTTAATTGGTGTGGTCTATTCTACAGACTACACTAATTAACACTAACTTTGGAAATGTAAAGTGTCTATATACAAGTGTCTGTATATTACTTTAGTAATTCAACATGCTTCGCTGCTCGCTTTAGAACACCCTTTAAATTTAAAAAGTGGGTGGAAATTAGAAATATATAGTTTTTGTTGCAAGAAAAATGGGGCTAATTTAAGGCAGAAATTGGTAAGGCCCTGTATTAGTTATATGGTAGACGTCGATAGTCCACTTCCACGACGGAACCTTTCCGAAGCCGTCCAATTACTACTGTTAGTCATGTCTTTATTTCACTTAAAACAAAGGCCGTACACGCTTTTACAGCAAGTGTTCTTGATTTAAGAAATTCCGTGCTCAACGTAATTTTGACTCCGCCATTTTTTTTTTTTTTTGATTTATGTATTGATGACGCAATTTTTCGCTCGAGTGTAGTTTACAACAAATTTTGAAATTAAAAACAGAACTCAGAACAGAATTTATAATATTAGAAAAAATAAAAATAACATGCGAATTTGATTAAAAAAACCTGTACAAAAATATCTGGACAATTATATGGAAGAAATTGCAAATCTTATTGTTGCTCATTTGGATATCTCGTTCATATTATGTTAGTAATTCAATATTTTGCATGTAAAACTGCATAACAGGCCTTTTTAAATTTCAAAAAATTAGATGTTCTGTTTTATTTAGTAAATAAAGAAATCAAAATATAGACTTGCTGATAACAACTTTACTCTCTACTGTAAAACAAACTTCAAACAAATATTCATGTGTGTGTTTTTGCATTACAAATCAATTAAATTATAAATATCTCTTATTTCCATTTATAAATAATTTAATTTTTATTAAATATTTCTAATATCCTATTTTTTCATATTTAACAAAGGTTTTTTGTCTTTGTTTCAAAAAAAACTATTTATTTAGTTGTTTATAAATAGAAGATTTAAATATTTTATGATTGAAAATTAATTGAATTTTTTGTTTTACTTTTAGCATTTATACACAAACAAACACACACACACACAGGGCGTCATCATCACACATTCTATGGTAAATGACTATTTATTATTATTATACTCTGGCATATTTAATTTCTAAACCCTTTTTTTTCTGGTGATAATTTATGACTCGTGCTGTTGCCGGTTGGTTTTCATATTTACAAATATATTCAGAGTTATGGTCAACAATTGTTGGCTAAGTTGTAAAACAACAGCATAATCATCATTATAAATTTTATTGATTGATGTTTATGTTAATGTATGTGTGTGTGTGTGTGTGTATTTTTTTGTTGTGCACCAAGTATATATAGAAGGGTAGGTAAACGTAAGTATTTAAGTATTAAAGTGCGTGTGGGTGTTTATATGTTAGTATGTATGTGTATGTAAATTGAAATAAGAATATAAGCATTGAAACGCCATGTTGTCTATTTATAACATAAAATATTTACAACTTAGTTTTATTTATTTATTTTGTTGTGAAAGATTGAAATGGAGAAAAAGTATTTTATTAATTTATTTATTCTTACATAAGTAGCAATCGGAAATTGCAAATGGGTTTGAAAGCACTTATCTTATAAGTTGCTCCAATAAGGGGGACAAATTCTGCTAAATATTTTTGACCTTCACCTTAAAGCAGATTTTGTTGTGAACATATTAAGACTAAAGTTTTGATCAGGCAGAAAATGCGTAAGTTATAACATATATAATGAAAACATCCCAATATGAATTTTAATAAAAATATTTTGTCTGGAGTACAAGTATGGAGTCAAAATATATTGGCAATATATCAGCCAATTTTAGACCGGTAGTCCGATCAGTATAAAATTTCACATGAAAAGAGCAGAGGAGTGCTCTAACTTATTATAGGAAAATGAGCTGTTCATATTGTTTAGGAGCACCTGAATGAATTGTAAAGTAGTACACTTCAAACTTATAAAATTTTTCAATGCTTGTCATTTCTCTGTTATTTGCCCGATTCCGTACATTTTTTGTGACCTCATAGACCTTATAAGGTTCTAACAAATATCTTTCGCTAAGCAGTTATATTGTATATTTTGTTAATATATGCTCATTTTAATATTAATATCTCATAATTATTTCCAAGCCTTGGTCTAGTATTTACAAGATATCGGATCAATATAAGTGCCGATAGACACAGTTGTTCTTTTGTTAGTTACACAACAAAATTTTCGAATTGTTGAAAAAAATCTTTAGGAAATATGCTTTGAAACTATACAACTTTTAATTTGAAAAATAAAAAATTTTGAATTCGTTACTATTTTTGCGAAAAAAACCACCATCATTCTTTTTTCTATAAAAAATGTTTCTTGAGGAGCATATAATTATTATGAACATGTCTAAAAGGTATATTCACAGTTATGATTAAAACAAATATTAGTCGTATTTACAATTTTTGGCATATTTTTGGGATTTGTTTGGACTTTCTTAGGATTCCCTGATACCAATAATTTTTTTTTACTGGATGCGTATTAAGTACGTAAATTGCTTTCTAACTACATTATTTCATTGCAAAATATCATTAGTCAAAGACTTGATAGCACTAAGAAAAAATTTAATATGCACAAAACACTATTTTTAGGGTTCCGTACACCAAAAGTGTAAAGGAACCCTATTGTTTTCGCTACGCTGTCCATCTGTCTGTCTGTCACAGGCTGTTTTTTCGGGAACTGTAAGAGCTACGAACCTGAAATTTACGCAGAATATGTAAAACTTTGGCCGCTGCAACAGCAAATATATGACAGCTAAAATTCAAAGGGTGTTCTAAAGCGAGCAATGAAACATGTTGAATTACTAATGTAATATAGACACTTTATTTTTCCAAAGTTAGTGTTTAGAATAGACTACACTAATTAACACTGATATTTAAAACAATAAAAATTAAAAGGTGTTCTATCAGTTAGTGTAATTTTTTTCTTATGCAATTTAGACAATTTGCTGTATATTAGAAACCGTAAGAGACAAAAAATTACAAAATTAAAAAAATGTCAAAACGAAAAATCACCAAAATAAAAAAAGTGCTTAAAGGAGAAAAACACCAAAATTAAAAAAATCTTTAGAACGCAAAAAATCACAAAAACTTAAAAGATCACTAAGCCAAAAAAAATCGCTAAAATTAAATATATCACCAAAATCAAAAAATCGTCAAAAATGGAAAAATAATCGAAACGAAAAAACCGCACAAAAATCGCTAAAACGAAAAAAATGTCAAATCAAATAAAACCGGAAAACTAAAAAGCCCGAAAAATCCCCAAAACCGAAAAAAGCGCAAAAACTGAAAAAAATCGTCAAAACTGAAAAAAGCGACAAAACTTAAATAAATCGCTTAAACTAAAAATATCGTCAAAAAGCGAAAAACGTTAAAGCAAAAAAAGCGCCAAATTAAAAAAATCGCCAAAAATTAATAAAATCGGCAAAAAACTAAAAAATAACGAAAAAATCAGCAAAATGAAAAATGCGGCATGAGCAAAAAAATCGGCAAAACAACTCACATATGGTAGAAGCAACATTTTCTCAAAGGAAATCCGAAATAAGCAGCTAACTGTTTCTTATATCGTTCAGCTGATGTTAGCTTTTTTTATCGTACTAAAATTTATAAGCAAATTATAAATAAACAAATTTTTTACGTAACGCTCAATACATTTTTTATACAAATTCCATATTTTTTTTAGATCAGATGTATAAGCTTTGATGTATTTTCAACATAAACTCCTTAGTTAGTCACTAAAAAATTTCAGTTAAAATAAACAAAATATGGATCACACTCAATACATTATTTTTTGGATACAAAAAATTATTGATTGATTAAATGTTTTGCTATAAAATAATATTTAACAGAGTTTACAAAACCTTTAAATATTTAAAAGTACCAGCCTACGCTGTTATTTTAGTGTACAATTATTATTAATGCAATTTTAATTATTAAACTAAGTACTGAAGCATACTAAAGAAGCGTAACGCTCAATACACAAGACTGCGGACAACAACAATTGAAAAAAAAAACATAAAATCAATTATTTTTAAAAAATTTTATGTGTGATATAAGAGAAGCAAATGCAAATATTCTATAACTGCTCTAAATTTAATCTCGTTTTTTGCAAAAATTCATAGTTTGTTAATGAGGGAAATTAAATGCATGCATTACGGGCACGCTATTTTATACGAAGAGAGGAAAAACTATATTTTTGTTTTCCGTTCTTAACACAAAAACTAAGAAAATGTCCTTAGAATTAGCTTCTGCTCGTAATCAATATTTTTTGCTGATATAAATATTTGTATGTCTTTTATTTATGTTTGTTTGATGCCATGTGTCATTATCCATTATTATTATTTTTATATATATTAAAACTGACACTCATCATTTATTATTATTATATAGAGCCTAAATACTCATAATAAAAAGTATGCAAAATTTATTAACTTGTTAGAAATGTACAAAACAATAAATTCACAAATTACAACAAAAGCAATAAAATAACAACTGAATGGTTAGAAATGGTATTATGCAACTTGTTGGATCCCTAAATTTTGAAACAAGTTCAAACTTAATAAAAAAATTGTGCAAGTTGCGAGTACATATAAATTTACGAAATGCTACTGATAAAAATCTTTTATGTAGCGACAGACTTCCTATATAAAATATGTATGTATGTTCCAAATTCTTGGAAGCTATTAATTATCGCGTAGAACATAGTCTGTTTTAAACAAGCATGAGGACTGAACAAGCGCTTTGAATTACAAACAATATTACATATTCATTTCAGTTTTATATTAATTAGACATCCTAACCAATTATTTATTAATTAAAAAAAACCTGAGATTATTATTTCCATATGTTACAAACGTTAGGATCAAATCAATAAAAAGTCCAATGCATTTTCAGTGTGTAGAAAAATATATAATAAAACTAAATAAACAGATGGCGTATGAGTGATATTTAATTAATTTGGAACATATTAATTATATATGAAAAGGATATGAAAAAAAAAACACCAAATAATGTATAAAAAATGAGCATTAAATAAATCATAAAGTATTTGATAATTACATAAAATTTGTAAATACAATAGAAAATCCCTAAACATATAAAATGATGGTTTGGGGAGTAGATGAAAAAAGTTTGCAAGGATTTAGCTAAAACTATGCAACTTAATTAAACCTTTTTTATATTGGTTTTTTGTTATATACTGGGATTTGTAACTATTAAATTTCACAAATTTGGAACTTTTTGCTATAAATGCAAACGAAAAGAACAGTTTTCGAGATATTAGATTCGAGAACATGTTTTTGCAGTTTTTTTTAGCTAATTGCAAAAATCTTGAGAACTGTTTATCCGAATTATACTGTTGTACAGATATGTCTTTTCTCTTTCAGCCAATATATAAACTCTAATGATCGGATCAAAGTTCAATGAGTTAACGGCCTTAAGATCTAAAAAATTTAAATTTTTTTAGGTTTTTTCAAAAATAATTTAGAAATTTGTATGGAAATATTTTAGGGCTAATGTTTCTGTGGAACATATTAACCCTCTGACTCCCCCAAATAACGGTAATTTTTGGCTCCTTTTCTAACGAATCGTTAAAACACCCTAAAAAAAGGGAGAGTGCGGAGATAAAATGTTCAAAAAAAAAAAAATGTTGGCCATAAAATTTTACTATAAATCTTCAAAGATAACCAAACTTCATACTCAAGTTGTACACCAGAAATCATTGAAAGCCTAAACTATGTGTAAGGGTTAACTTCATACTTATCACAATTAGTACTCGGCATAGAAAGTTTCATTAGTCTTACGTTTAAGGTATAAGATGTGCACAGCAATTTTATATAAAAGACCGCGAAAAAAATGTTTCTGGAACATCTTATCCCTCTAACTATTCGCTTTATGTGTCCTTCTGTAGACTTCTGGAAAAATTGGCAAAAAGCTCCCCTTCAGCGGCAATATAATGTTCAACAAAAATTTTTCTCATAAAATTCTACTATAGATCTTTAAAGAGACCCAAGCTCCAGACTTAACTCGCACGCTACAAAATGTGTTTAAGGGTTAATTGCGTACTTATGCGCAATTTGTACTCTGCATAGAAAGTCCTGTAAGCCTTTTATAATGTATAAGATGTGTTTGCCGTTTTTATGTACAAGACCATGTGGAACATTTTTGTAGAATGTTTTTCCCGCTATACCGCCGATGAAGGGTATTTTTTGCCCTTTTTTAAAGAAATATACAAAAAGACCCATAAATCGAAGAGTTAGAGAGTTAAAATGTTCTTGAAATATGTTGGCTCTAATATTTTCTACAAACTTGATGAACATACCCTACACGTTAGATTTATAGTTCACATAGTTTCATGTACAGATATACAAGGGAAAACTTTAACCCCCCAAATTTTTTTTCTAAAATTATTTCTGTAAAAATATCTTTTAGGCACATACCTCTGAAATATGGAAAGCTCATCTTCTTAAATTAATGCAGAGCACTCCTTTGCTATCTTTACTTGAAATTTTGTACTGATCGCATTATCAGGTTGTCTTATGGCCAAAAAGATCCACTAGGTGTCGCAGTGCCGGTCTTTGGACCAGATCTTTCCCCTATTCTACCTATCGGATTAGAAATAGTTATTATATTTCTAAAATATTTTGATTCTAGCCCTCTCATACTCTATACAAATATTTTTTTTTTTATTCAAAATCAAATTCTAATATTTTCAGTAAATATGTTGTAAATATTATAATTTTTGCCCGAAGTTAACAATTTTACTCTTAGTATGTTGTGATTAAAATTTTCTTTAAGATATGGTGAAAGCAATTTTCCCAATTTTTTTGTCTTACTGAAGCAAAGTTTGAAAAAAAACGTAAAAACCTAAAACTTTTCATATCTTAAAGCCTGTAACTGTAATTTCGTTGGATTTTTTCCCAAATCTAATGAGATATTTCAAAATTCTAATGAAATTTTACGAATATTGTGAAAGAATTTCATTGGAATTGCTTCATTAGCTTTCATAGTTTCGTTAGAAAATTTCATTGGATTTATGACAGCAACATTTTGTCGTTTTATGGAAAACCCTTTAATATTTTAATTGATACTTAAAATTCTTTAAATATATACTATAAAAATTAAAAAAAATATAAAAAATTCTATGTTCTAGAAAATCACAATTTAAATGAAATGTATTTCATTGATTTGATGAAAAGTTTCATTGGATTTATGAAATAATTAAATCACATACATATTTTTTAACATAGTTTTATATTTTTGTTGTTGTTGTACTCTTTCTTATTATTATACACTCATCGAAACATTGTTTTGACAGTGTTGTTGGCTGAACTAGTTAAGCGTCTGAGTTCGACACTGGGAGCGGTCATGAGCATTAACAATTTTTCTGATGTGCATTTTCGTCTATTGTACGTATTTCAACCACGGAATTGTCAATAAATTAAAATAGACATTAAAAACGATAATATAATAAGGCTACTAAGTAATATAATAATTTCAGTAAAACAAAGGAATAATTTCATTAAAATAATGCCAGAATATCATTAAAAAAATGACAGAGTTTCATTAAAGTAATGAAATTATTTCATTAAAATGATGAAACAGTTTCATTAGAACAATGAAATAATATCACTGCTATAATGAAATATGTTCATTAGCTTAGTGAAATTATTACATTAGAGCAATGAAATTATTTCATATATTTAATGAAAGTTTCATTAAAATAATTTTAAGGAAACTTGTTTCATTAATACAACGAAGCGTGACGTTGGTTGAGTTTTAATTATATATTTCATTGGATTAATGCCACAATTCACAGAAATTATGAACAAAATTCTTTCAGTGTAGCAATTGCCAATAGCTCGTCGACTGTTGATTTTCAAGATGTTCAATTGCCTTTGGTTTATCGGCGTGGATGAGTGACTTTACATAACCACAAAGAAAATAATCCAATGCCGTTAAGTCTTAAGATGTTGGTGGCCAATTAACAGGAAATTTACTTAAAATCATATCAAGATGCATCATAACTAATGGCTAGTAAATGGTTCCTTTATGAAGATTTAACTCAGTAAAAGTTCTTAATTTTTATAAAAATGAAAGCAAAAAAGTTAAAACATGATATAACATACTTAATGTTATTACACAAAGTTCACTTACTGTCATAATTTTTTTACTATCTATTTAATTACTGCAATTCGTCATAAAGTTCATTATAAAGGAAGTACTAATGAAACTACTTTTACTAAATTAAATTTTCCATTAAATGAAGTGGCTATAAAAAAGTAATGCAGTAAGTAGTTTTTATACTACATTATTGTTTTATTAATTAATAAATAATTAAAAATGAATTCATATTTGTTTTATTTTTTATTTTGGTACAGTATTTTAATAAAGTGACCATCATCATCATCATCATGATCATTCAACTAAAGTAACCTGCCAGCTAAAAAATTTAACACAAATAAATGACAGACAATCAAACAACAGCAAAAATTAAAAACTACACACTGAAAAATTTCATAGTAAAATCTTCGAACACCAGGTTAATTTAATATTTGCGGTAGTGATTTTGCTTCACAGGTCTTTCATGTCAATGCAATATGATTAAGCAACAATCTTGAAAGAATATTTTTCCTTTTGAAATAACTATATTTCATATTGATTTAATATTTCAGTACAGTTAAATCAAGATGCTTTTGATACTGAAATAATTCCAAGAATAATGTAGAATCAAAGTTATTTCATGTTAAAACAACGTGAATCTGATTTTTAAACAACAAGAAGATTCATGTTGTACGAAAGTTATTTCAAGTTCAAATAACATGAATTTGATATTGAAACAGCACGAATAATCATGTTGTATTAAAGTTATATCAAGTTGACACAACATGACTTTAATGCAGCTATTTTATTAATTATTTTTATTAGTATAAGCTTCAGAAAAATTTGGGTAGTAGCTGTCTGCCCCACCCAAGATTTGAATTCGTGCCACTTGCATGGTAGTCAACGTGCTAACCACCGCAGTCACAACACCTTCAAACTTTACTTGACATATACACTAAATCAGTACCCTCATATGTAAGATGGATTTCATATGAATTCAATATTATTTAATTGATTATTTAACATAAAATGTATGTGAAGTTAAAGTTATAGTCATGTTGATTTAAAATAAAATGTAGACTTTATAGTAAAGTTGTTTTAACAGTGAAAAATATTAAATCAAAGAGATATTATGTTAGATTAATAATTTTCCGTTTAAAAATAATATAAAACAATGGTAATGTTAAGCCAGCAGCAGTAAATTTTCGCTGGTAATTAGATTTTTGTCGGCTGCTTGTCGGCTATAGCAAGAATAAACAACAGCACGTCACACAACTAAGCACAACAGTCAATTGTAGCAATGAATAAAGCAAGTAAACACCAACACACTTAAACAAGAAATTATTTATTGTAAATTTAATATGATTTTCAATCAAAATGGCGTCATGTTGATTTTACATTTATTTCTTTATGTGTGTAACTAAAGGTAAGTACAAAAAAATAAAAATATACATACACACACACACTCATATGTATGATTGCTTGTTTGTATGTATGTATATAAATGACAAACATATTTTAATATTTCGAAAATTTCAAGCACAAACATACACACATGCATATTGAATTTTACACAAAAATTCTTACATTTACAACAATGATGTTAAAATACATCAATGAATATTTCAACATATCCGCAACTGAGGACAAGGCTGCCATGGAAATTTAATTAAAAATGACATTTTTACAACAATGTTTGAAGATATTAAAAAAAAAGCGAAGAAAAAAATTATACAATGGGTAGAATATTTGCTACTCATACTTATTAAATATCTCCTAACTAGTGAGGGTTAGCAGCGGAATACTCTAATAAATATTTATGGTTATGTGTATATAAAAATATATGAATTATATTCCTACCCTGCAGGAAATATCGATAGTAAAATTATATTGATTCACTATTGACTTTATCACCTCTACTACTGACTAATTAATTATATCCCAGTTAATGCTCTGTGCTATAGACAGAAAAAATGATCAGCAACATATTATCAAATAAAAGTTTGTCTAATAATAAATTTCATTTTCAGCAAATGTTCTTTACATAAACAATGAATTGTTTGTTTGACTCTTATAAAACAACAACAAAAACTGCGTTGTAAAAAATAACCCCGATGATGACATACACACAAATAACAACAACAACAATGATAGCAAAAGGAGTGCCATTGTACCAATTTTGTTCAGTGAAAGTTTTGAGTGAATGAATTAGTTAAAGTCGTTGCATTAATTCTCATTCATTTTTCTAGAGTCTTTAGATAAACATTCAGACTTGAACACATTTAACAAAGTGAAATTTCATAAATGCTTAATGGAGGGTGATGATGATGACTCAGACAAAAATTTTGTTTTATATATTACAAAAAATCCAGTAAATATTTTTGTTTGATCAAGTAAACTATTTTGTTTAATATTTGTTAGTATTTTTTAATTAATTGTGTTATGAATTAAGGCAAAAATTTTGTATACATTTGCATCTATTACAAAAAGTCCAGTAACTATTTTTGTTTGATTTAGTAAATTATTTTGTTTACAATCTGTAAATATTTTCAGACAAATTTTTTTATAGATTTAAACAATTTGTTCACTGAAAGAAACACGTTTTTTTTAAATGATATTGTTGAGACATTTTTGCCTATATTTACAAATTTGTTTGTAGGTCCGTTTCTATACAAAATATTTACTATTTCATTGAATTCCTTTACAGAAAATGAAATTTAGTTTTTTCTGTGTAGTGACTTGTATTTCGTCATCCGGGTTGTTTTTTACGACACAGTTTTTCTTGTTGTTTTTGATGTTTGCGTGCTAAATAAAAGTCAAACAAACAATTCATTGATTTTGTAAAGAACATTTTCTGAAAATTAAATTTATTTTTAGACAAACTTTTGTTTGGAAATTTTTTGATGATAATTTTTTCAGTGAACAAAGGACGCTGATGATGTCAGTGTAGCGGCTGTTGAAATTAGTAGTACTAATCCGTTCTGCTAGTCTAGTTAGATATTCTAATATTCCACTCTTGAAAATAATTTGAATTTACTTTAATTCAATTATTGGACTTAAGCCGAATAATAATAACTTCCGACTTATTTATAAATTACTTCAAAAAGAAAAGATAATTTAAATATTTAACAATTTAAATGACTGAGATGTTTTTTTTATAACGGGAGTTGTCTCACTTCCATAACGACCGGCTCATATAAATACTAAGTTTTTTTTCATATATTTGTTATGGCCTTCGTATAAATATATTTTCAGGCCAAGTTTTATATTGAAGGCAGTCACAATACACAGAACTACTGTAATAATCATTTTATTTAATTAACACTTGTTATTTTATAACGAAATTAATATATAAAAAACATATACATATAAACAAAAATATTAACAATAACTGGAAAAATGTGTGTAGAGGGAATAGAACCTTGAACAAGTATTTCTATCATTAAACGACTTCAATAAAAGTGTTGAAAATAATTGGCTAGGCAGCCATCCAGGCAGGCAGTATTCTGTTGATACAATGCAAATACAATTTCACTGTTAATATGCATGTGCAAATCCATTGTTCCTCTCTTCGGTAACCAAAAATAAATAACGATGACATGTAGTATTTTGCAATGTTGTATGGGGGAAAAAGAATAATAATATTTTTTATTTTTATATTTATATTTATAGACCGTATACAGCATATCTGTGTTGTGAATAAATATAAAAAAAATATTTATTTTATTTTATTCAAGGCATTTTAACGCTGACTGATTTTTGGCATTCGCTAGTTTTTTTCCCGCTGAAAATCACTTATTAATGTAAATACATAAAACAACACAAATGCAAGTTGTGAATTTATGTTTTGTTTTCTTTGTTAATTTTATTGCACTTTTTTTTGGACGATGTAAGAAACATTAAATTTTTTAATTTCTATTTTTTTACCTCTGTTTTATTTTCTTTTGAATTTTATTTCCTTAAAAATGTAAATTTCTTCTTCAATTTACTTTATGTTGGTTTTTTATTAAAAAATATTTGTAAATTTTTAAAATATTTATTCCATTACATTAAATTTATAAATTAGTTTTCTCTCTGCTCAAGGATTAAATATTAAGTTTTCTATTTCTTTTGCATTTATTATGTGTTTGTTATTTTTTTCCTGAAGATAATCTACTTTAAAAATATTTTATTATATTTTATTAAAGTGCAACAAAATGAAGAGGGGTTTCAAAAATCTAATGAATATGAAAATATTTGGAATTCCAAAATGTGTAAGATACGAAGATAAATACAAATCTATTCAACAAACATTAACATGCACTTGTCAATGAAGTGTTGTACTCCAAAACTTATCAGCACGTTATAAGTATTCTTAAAAGAAAAACAAAAATAAGAAACTGAGAAAAATATTTTGTAAATGAGGCTGTTAAAAATGTAGCATCATAAATAAATTTAAAAAACAAAATGTAATTTAAATAAAATAGTTGAGTCCATAGCGAATATTTGTTGCATAAAGCTTTAAGAATACAACCAGAAATGAGTACTTAATGGTGCACAGTGAAATGAGTTAAAGAAAGGTTATAATAAGTTTATGGCTGATGAGCTGCTTAGCCAATTTGTACAAAAAATATTTGCAGAAGAACTTAACATCGATTACTTTACTTGGAGATAGCCTGTTTTAACATATAGTAGTTTTATAAATTAGAATTTTCTATAGAAAATTTTTTAAACAAAAAAATTTATATACAAAGCGAATTTTCTCTTGAAAAAGTTTCGTATCAACAAATTTTCTATAGAAAATTTTTGTTTCAATAAATTTTTTATCAAAAAATTTTCTATCAACAAATTTTCCATACAAAATTTTTTGTATCAACAAATTTTCTATTGACAATTTTTTGTATAAAAAAATTTTCTATAGACAATTTTTTGTATCAACAATCTTTCTATAGACAATTTTTTGTATTAACAAATTTTATATAGAATATATTTGTATCAACAATCGCATATACACACAAACAAGTTTTCTATAGAACATTTTTTATATCAAAAAATTTTCTAAAAAAATATTTTGTATCAACAAATTTTCTATAGAAAATTATTAATATCAATAGAAAATTTTTCTATATCAACAACTTTTCTGTTGAAAGTTTATTGTATCGACAAATTTTCTATAAAATTTTTTTGTATCAACAAATTTTTATAGAAAATTTTTTTGTATCAACAAATTTTTATAGAAAATTTTTTTGTATCAAAAAATTTTTATAGAAAATTTTTTTGTATCAACAAATTTTCTATCGAAAATTCTTTGCCTCAATAAATTTTCTATAGAAAAATTTTTGTATCAACAAATTTTCTATGAAAAATTTTTTTGTATCAACAAGTATTCTATAGAAAAATTTTTGTATCAACAAATTTTCTATAGAACATCAACAAATTTTTTAAATCAATAAATTATCGATTGAAAATTTTTTTATCACCATATTTTCTATTGAAAATTTTTAGTATCAACAAATTTTCTATTGAAAAATTTTTGTATCAATAAATTTGCTATAAAAATTTTTTTGTATCAACAAATTTACTATAGAAAATTTTTTGTGTCAACAAATTTTCTATAGAAAATTTTTCTGTCAACAAAACATTGATCAAAACATTTTCTATCAACAAATTTTTTGTAGGATATTCTTTGTCTCAACAAAATTTTTTATTAAAGACTCTTTTTATCAACAAATTTTTTATAGAAAATTTCTTGTATCAACAAATGTTTTGTATCAATCGTTATCTTTCGATATAATATCGATAGAAAAATTTTTTTTTCAATAAATTTTTTATAGAAATTTTTTTGTATCAGCATATTTTCTTAGAAAAATTTTTGTATCAACTAATTTTCTATAGAAAATTTTTTGTATTAACCAGTTTTCTTAGAAAATTTTTGTACCAACAAATTTTTTGTGAAAAATTTTTTATCAACAAATTTTCTATAGAAAATTTTTGTATCAACACATTTTTTGTATCAACATAATTTTTATAGGAAATTTTTTTTCGTATTAACAAATTTACTATAGAAAATTTTTTTGGATCAACAAATTTTCTTTAGAAAATTGGTTCCATCAATAAATATTCTATAAAAATCGTTTTTTTTTCAATAAATTTACTATAGAAAATTGTTTCTATCAAAAAAATTTCTATAGAAAATTGGTTCTATCAATAAGTTTACTATAGAAAATTGTTTGTATCAACAAATTTTCTATAGAAAATTCTTTCTATCAAAAAAGTGTTCTATAGAATATTGTTTCTATCAACAAATTTTCTATAGGAAATTGTTTCTGTTAACAAATTTTCTATAGAAAAATGTTTTTATCAACAAATTTTATATCGAAAATTTTTTCTATCAACAAATTTTCTATAGAAAATTGTGTCTATCAACAAATTGTCTAAAGAAAATTTTTTCTACCAACAAATTTTCTATAGAAAATTATTTCTATCAGCAAACTATCTGTACGAAATTGTTTCTATCAACAAACTTTCTCTACAAAATTGTTTCTATCAACAAAATGTCTATAGGAAATTGTTTCTATCAACAAATTTTCTATAGAATTGTTTTATATAAATAAATTTTATAGAGAATTTTTTTTTATTAACATCTTTTCTATAGAAACTGTTTGTATCAACAAATTTTCAGTAGAAAATTCTTTGTATCAAATAATTTTCTATAAAAAATTTTTTGTGTTTCAAGTTTTTCCTGTATTCATATTCAGTCGAATCTTTCGTGTATTCGGAACATAGTATATGAAATTTCGAATTCTTCGTGTATTCGTAGATTGTATTCCGCTGAACACACGAACCTCCGAATCTTTCTTGAGCGCTTAACATAGTAGTTATTAGTAGCATAGTGCATGTAATTGCCTGTCGATCATATTTACGCGAAGCTTCGAATCCTTCGCGAGTTTGTAACCTAGTAGTTATTAGCAACATAGTTTATGCAACACGAGTATATCATACTACACGAGCTTCCGTATTTTTAGTGCATTCGTAGGTCGTAATGTGAATTTAATTTGTTATTTTAGCTTCCTATTAAACATATTTCCATTGCTAGTTTACAAAATAATATTCCATTCATTACTTCCGTTTACATTTATATAGAAAATTTTTTTGAAATCCTGTCTGTGTCTCTTTTAGCTAATTGATAAATGTCTTTTTTGATTAAAGTCATAAAAAAATCTAACTTAAGTTGCAATTTTAAGTATTAAAAATTCAATGTTAGCAACCAAACTCCATTTAAGTCATTTATGTTCATTTGGATTTTTTTCCCAACAAGAAAACAATTTTTATTTTATTATTCAAATCATAGAAAAATATAAACATTAAAAGTCCATTACTGTCAAATAATACTTAGTTGCTTCGTACACACAGCACAACTTTTGGGCATATTCATATAACTAGCTCTCATATACACATATACATACATATATAGCTAACAACGAATACAAATACAGTCACTCATAGTGTTATTAAACACACGTATGTATGCCTCAACGATATGGAAAGACATACATTTACGTTTAAGTTCATTTTATTTCATTTCATTTCGTTTAATTTTTTTGTCCAGAAAATAAAAAAAAATAAATTTTGCAGCATATGTGACAAAAATACAATATGCAAAAATATTAACAAAATATTGTTACAAAAGTTGAATATATGAAACTTATATTCGAACAACAATGCACATTGGGACAAGATGATATATTTTTGGTCGCATTAAACTAAATGGCTTAGTTTTGATTTACACTTGATGCTAGTGTTGTTATTAAAAAGCCTGCAATTCTATAAAAGCTACAACTATAGTGCTTTTATAGAATTGTAGCCTTTAGTATTTTATGAGAATATTTAGTATTTTATGAGAATTCTATCATCTTGACAGTAAAACGGTATTACCAGATACTGCAGTATTTACTTTTAGTTTATTAAAATCATTTTCATACATATGTCAAATGTTCTTAAAGTAATTGCTCTTGAAGTAAAAAACGAATGGTGTCATGGGGCACCGGGTTGCCACGAAGTTCCTGTAGCCTTCGGGCTACGCTCTATCGGCGTATGCCAACATAATACTCATATCTAATAGACTTTTGTGCTAAAAATATTGGATATTCGTATTTTCATCAGATATTTTTTTTTTTGGAATTAAAAATTCATAACAAATGCCCATTTAATATGTCGCTAAACTTTTTTAAACATAAGAGGATTGCTATGTTTTTTAATAAATAATCAAGAAATAAAAATTGAAAAATGAAGTTTAGTACAATTTTCATGCAGGTAAATTAAATGCTTCAGAAAACTTTATTTTTTACGATCTACAACACTTACAACAGGTTGTGAATTGGGCAATTGAAAACAAAAATTTTATTTTTTGAATTTTTTTGAGAACAACGTCAATTGTTCTACTTTTGTACTTTTTCACTCTCGTTTCAAAATCTTGAATTTGATTCGTTTTAACGTCAACATGAATTGAGATAACTAGAAAATTTTATGCGTGTTATTAAAGACTGTGTTAAAAATCATAAAATATTTTTCGAAAATTTTTGCTACCGGAGATATTGACGAAATAGAGAACAAAGTCAAGGCTACAAATTAAAATTTTAAAATTCAAAACCAAATATCTTTGAAAGTATTAAAGATATTTGACCCAAAAAAAAAATAAAAAATTCAAGTTGTAATATAAATAAAATTCAACCTCTAGGTGGAAAAAGAAGATAGGTCATCAAAAAAAAAAAAATAAGTAATCGCATGGAAGGTACTTAGGCGATACTTCTCAAAAACTTAGACGAGGCACCTGGTGTTTAGATTGAAACACACTCATTTAGCAAGGGTACCCACAATTAGTCAAGACATAAACCTATTCCAAGGATTCCCAAAAACTTAGACAAAAATCTCCCCAAAATCTCAGAAATTATTCGGATTCCAAAAAACTAAGACAAAAATCTAGCCGAAATCCCTGAAGTTAACTGGATTCCTAAAAACTAAGACAAAAAGCTTCCCTAAATCGCAGAAAACAACGGTAACACCGAAAACCCCGATAATACCAAAGCGGCACCACTAAGTTTTTAAGGAATTTAACCTTCGTTGCCTTTGTTTTGAATTGTCGTTACACGTATTTCTTACCAGTATTCGTTACACGTACACAGAAAACATTATCAGCAAAAATTTTCAAACAAAAGTTTGTATAAAAATAAATTTAATTTTCAGTAAATGATCAAAAGCAACAAGAAAAATGTGTTTTCTGTGTCACAAAAAAAAAAAACAACCTGATGACAACCTGGGCCACGTTTCTCAAAAAGTACAAGTAACAAATCAACAAGTAAAATACACACAAAACAACAATAAAGTTTGTAAAAGTTTTGTTGTATTGTGTGTATTTTACTTGCAGATTTGTAACTTGTAGTTTTGAGAAATGGGCCCGTGATAAAACATACATACAAATAACAACAACAACAATGATAGCAAAAGGAATGCAATTGCACCAAGTTTGTTTACTAAAGATTTTTGAGTGAATCAATTCGTTAATGTTGTTGTTTTAATTCATTTTTTAGAGTCTTTAGTTCAGGCGTGCCCAAAAGTTTCTTATGGAAGAGCAAACACCAATACATTTAAAGAAAAACAAACTTTTATTCAATATTTTTTGTTGTAAGAACCAATGCATACAAAGAAAAAAAATATTTCATATATTGATTTGTTGTTGCTTTGCACTTGCCTGTATACAGTGCAGAACGACAAAAAAACTAATAAGACAAAGTTGTTTGTGTATTTCGCATGGCTAGTGCTGAGTGCTGTATGTGTGTATTAAAACACGCAGCCAAACACACGTATTGCTAGCACTGAGTGCTGTGTGTGTATTAAAATGCACACCCTATAGCTAAGTGCTCTTACAAAAACAAACGACCACCAAGCGCATAGGGCTTGGGCAACGCTGCTTTAGATAAACATTCATAAATGATCACATTTAACATAGTGAAATTTCATAAATACTTAATAAATACAGTAAATATTTTTGTTTGATTCAGTAAACTATTTTGTTTAGTATTTTTAAGTATTTGTAGATAAATTCTTTTTTAAATTCAAGCAAATATTTTGATGACCATATTACAGAAAATCCAGTAAGTATTTTTGTTTGATTCAGTAAATTATTTTATTTAGAATTTGTAAATATTTTTAGACAAAATCTTTTATAGATTTATACAATTTGTTTATTGAAAACCCCCTGCTTTTTTTCAATGAAATTGTTGAGATATTTTTTTCTATATTTACAAATTTGTTTATAGGTCCGTTACTAGACAAAATATTTACTAATTCATTGAATTTTTTTACTGAAAATGAAATGTAGTATTTTCTGTGTATATGTTTTCAAATAATTTTTTCATACAAATAATTTTTTTTTACTCCCCAGCATAGAAAACATTTATATGCTACATATTATTTGCTCAACGTGCCATTGAGGAATTCTTTCCATTGTTTTGAATTTTTTTAATAAAAAATATTGAAAATTTTCTTTCCGTTTTTGTTAGCATAATTACTAAAACTTTCGATTTGAAAAGTTATAGCTGCCCCAATGTGCAATGCCATGAATTTATTTCTATTTTTTTTTCTCCACTAAAAAGTTTATGAATTCCAAACGAACATTTACCTCCTTGATAATAATTCATAACAGGAGTGTGTTATAAAATGGAATACTCAAATTGAAAAAATAAATTTACATTGTATATACATACGCATGTATATGACATTTTAAGTAAATATAAATGCAATTCAAATTTATTGTACACATTTCGTAAATTTCATAAACATCTGCACATTGGACCATATAACATACCCCATCCAGATATATTGAATAAATAAAAAATTAGAAAAAAAACTAAATAATAGCATTGACCACTATAACTGACATTTTCCCATTCGCCGATGGCAAGTAGTTGCAAAAAAAATTAGATACAAGTTCCTCAAAATTGTCCGAACAAGAATACATTTGTCATATTCATAAGCAAACTTTTTGCTGGATTGCCTAAGACAAATTTCCTTTTATTATTTCTTATAATCTTATATCATGTGTCAAAGAATTTTTGATATTTTTAATATTAATGATTAAATAACTATTGAATCTTTTAGTGGGTCTTTTCAAAAACCTTTAAAAAAAATTTACAAATAGTAAAAAATGGCTTATAAGAAAAAGTAAGTTGTCCTAGTGTTGTTGTGTAGTGCTTACGAAAAATATATTATTATAAATATTCTACCGAATAGTCATATTTAGTTTTGACATAAATCAAAATATTACAAAATATATATCTCATCCAATTTTAACAAGTTACATTGTTCCGTTACCATATGGGTGCATCAGACGATATGTGGAAAGCATTTCTGATTGATATGGAATGTTCTTTGTTTGCAAAAATTTATATATCTCATCCACTTTTAACGAGTTACATTGTTCCGTTACCGTATGGGTGCATCAGGCGATATATGGCAATTTTTCGTGTAATACTTTAGTTTGTAGATATTCTGTGGAAGGCATTTCTGATTGATATGGAATGTTCTTTGTTTGCAAAACTTACTCTTAGTGAAGCCATTGGCGTAGATAGGACCTTCTGGTGAGGTATAAGCCCCCTTTCCATCAAGAAGTTCAAAATAATAATTTCGGTAATATAAGTGCACTAGAAAATAAATGTTGATTTAGGTGTTGTTTCCATAATGCCGACAAGCATTCCTTGCCTAAGATTTATATGAAAAGCACTCAGTCTTTTGAACAATTTTCATAAAATTTTTTTACTCAAGTCGCTTGTTTGCATTGTGGAAACAGCACATTAATATCACTTGGGTTCCCTAATTCATTTAGATTCATGAAACTTTACATTAATTAATTTTATTACACTAATTTTGAATAACTCAGTTACTTCCACATTTTGTTAAATTTATTTTTACTTAACTTTTAGTTACATTTTTAATAATACAATCCTCTCATTAGTACTTAGCCATCTTCATAATTCACTTTCAACACTATACAACAGTAAGTAGTTGCCTTATTTTCTAAATAATTGGATTTAATCTAACCCAATTATTTAAAAAATATTACTAACAATTTAACAAAGTTAAAATTAGAAAAGAGAAATTTATTTTTGCTAAACGAAGTTGTACAATGAAATTGAAATTTATACAACCATAACAATGACTTATCATACCCCAGTAGAGGCGAAGTTGGTAAAAAGTTTAATTGCAGTAATTGTGTGAAAAATTATGAAAACACAAAAAAAAACAAGTTAAAAAAAGCAATAAAGTAAAGTGAACGAAAAAAGTGGGAACTAATAACCATCAGCATAGAAGGGGGCTTAAATAAAATCTCACTTTTCTTGATTGAATTATAAATTTCAAACAATTTAATGATGAGTAAGTGATACAGAGTGTGTATAAAAGAGAAAAAGAGAAGTAATCAAGATTTAAATTTTAGTCGTCATGGCAGAATTATGAACACACTGTGGAAGGAAACTTTTTGTTTAATAAGTTACAAGTTGATGTCAGTAAATGTTTATTTGCCCTTGGAAAACCCTAAAAAGATATACAAAAATATTTCGAAAGGCTTTCTTCTCCTTCCTTTAAAGCACGTATAATTTCTGTTTATTATATTTATGCTATAAAACATTGATCAATATGGCCCAAAAACTAATGGTCGTTCGATCTTAATAAATTAGAGTTTAAAATCAAATATCTTTTACTTTGTATTGAAATGTTATAATTAAAATATATTTTCTATTAACTCAACATAAACATTATATGTATGACCAAAATTAGTATATTCCCTTTTGTGTTTTCGAAACCACCATCTACAAACCCGGACTATTAAAAATTAAATAAAGCATATATTTTTTAAACGAAATTAAGAGGATTTATTTTACTGAACAAAGCTTTTGAAGAGGCCATAATACGAGTATTAAAATACTTTTTCATTATTAAAGCAAATAAATGAATATAAATTGAGTTTTGTGTGTGTGTGTGGGTTCTTTTGTTAAAAACTCAGTGAACTAGAATAACACACACAAAGTAATGAGAAAATATACCATGATGCCATTTCTCTATTAAAGTGCCTTGAAATATTTACATGACCCATTAAAAGTATTCATTTTGCATAATTAGTACAAATAAAAGAAGACAAAGTAATTTTAATCTATAATAATTATATTGCGCTAATTTTAATTAATCCGATTATAGAGTGAGAGAAAGAGTAACAGCAAGTCTGAAATAAGCTGTCGCTAATGCGGGCGAATTTTATTACAGAGAAATTTTCGCTAGATTTTCCTATATGGTGACAATTTCTTTAATTTTCAACTTCTTCAATAAACGGCCTGTCTTAAAAATTGAGAAATCTTGAGTGTTAATTATTTTAGATATGTTTTTAAATTAAAACTAGTAAACGAACAATTTTTAACCAACATCAGATTGGACAGAAGACACGGCTAAAACTGAGTACACAGACAAAATTTTTTCAACTTAACTGTTTACTCAGTAAAAATTATATTTGTATGTAATATTTTAATTGAATTAACTTTTATTTTAATCTATTTTCAAAGCAGAGTAGTTCGATTTAGGCGTGACCACTTTACACATATTTTTTCTTATAAATAAAGAATATAAATTTTTTACTTAAAAGAAGATTGCGACTCACAAGGCCATTAAATCTAAAATCGTTGAATAATGGGTAGACACTGAAAGAAAATGATTCCTGCTCAGAATGATCGTCAAAAAGCTGTGACGGGTGTTATCTTACAAATCTCAGTTTTAAGGAGTTATGACTTTCAGCATAAATTCTGTAAAATTTTTACTATAACGTACGCAATAATTTTGGTATAACTGTCTGTTCAAAGTGTTTTTAGCTCTATTACGTATTTACTGTATGACCAAAAGTCAGTTTTCTTAAAATGTGACGCGTGTGACCGACGGGTGTGACCTAATACGAAAATTTAAATAATTCGAAAAAATAAAACTTGATATCATTAATATAAACAATATAAAAATAAATCATAAGAAAATAATAACACATTAAATTATTTGCCATCCGTTCTATTATAGACAGCAGAATACTCTAGCTGAGTATTTTTTTTTAAATTAAATAAAAAGCAAAACAGTATATTCTTTTTAGAGATAAGAGCTTTTATTAATAATGAGAAAGGGAAGAAACAAAAATCTGAAATAACTACTAAACATACAAAGAGGGAGAGCAAAATGTTTCGTGGATGATCATTTAAAAGTGCCTGAAATTGCTTAAAATATATTAAATAATGTATTCTTTTATTTTTTCTCTAATTGTATTGCTCTAAAAAACATCAATTGAGAGATTTTTATTAAAAATGAGAAAATTATATTTTCCTTGCATAGGGCCGGGCCGTTTTACGTGGAATCAGTCAGCAATGAAAATAAATGGAAAATATTTCTTCATACTAGTATACACAGCAAAAATTACCATTGTAAAACTCAACATGTCGCAATTTATATTGGAAATCCTATTAAATTTATGAGAAATAATTTGCTGAAGTGTGTTGGTGTTTATTTGCTTTATTGATAGCTACAATGCACTGTTGTGCTCAGTTGTGTGATTTGTTGTTGTTTATATTGATGTTCGTGCAGTGAGAATATAAATAGCCGACAAATTTCGCATTACCAGCGAAAATTTGCCGTTGCTGATTTAAAATTACCATTGCTTCATATTAATTTTAAACGAAAAATTGCACTATGCGACAAATGAAGACTTTTTGAAAAACCCAAGAAGTGGACAGTACAGGTTCAATTGTACTCTCACGGGGGTAGTAAAACTGTATTCTCTGTTTGGCGAATTAGGTGACCTCAAAAAATGGTGTCATCAGTATTTGGCCAACAGCTAATACAAACTTAATGATACCGGTTAGGTATATATGGCAATAATATAGCTAAAAGTCCGCTTAATAGATTTTTTTTGATACTTTATGGCAAAAAAATTTTTTTGCGTGAACTTTTTGTTGGAAAAATTAAGGAAATATGTTTTTTTTCACTTTTTTCAGCATAACTTACAGGGACTCGTAAGTTTTTACTAACAATATTTGGCAAACTTATAGCTACGGTAGAGCTAAATAGTTTTTGTGGACATATCAATACAATCTGAACCTGTCTAGACACCCTAATAGCTCACACAGGCCACTCTTTAGCGTAAAAATTGTACTTTTTCACTATTTTCTTATGCTAAACAAATTTCTTTTTTTTTGCTGAAAATAGTATATTCAAGTTAATACTTCTTTGTTGTGTTATGTTGTGTTTCATTCCAGAAAAATAATATTTTTCTGAATTTTTTTTTTAAATAATCTTCTAATTGATTTTTATTTTCCTTTATGCCTTTAAGAAAAGAAATATTAAACGTATTATCGTTTTCCTAATTTTATAAATTTTTTTCTATAATTTTTCCCCCAACTAAAAAGTTCTTCCTCACATTTGAAAAATTAACAAACTTAAGTAAAATAAATAAAATTATGAAAAAGAAATTGTGTGAAATTCAATTGACTTTAATTCTAATTGACAGATATTGCCGCATTTAATATGCAGCATCAAAGTGATGGGTTTTCCCAGTTTCTTGGGAAATGGTATTGAAAGAGGACATTAAAATCCAATCAAAAGCTTTTAGTGCATCAAATATTAATTTGCCTTAGCAAACATTAAAAAAAAAAGATATTAAACTTGATTAGAAACAAGAAATGAAAATAGATACAACTTAGAAATATTTAGTACTTTTTAGCATTGAAGTTAACAAGAGCCAAGAGCAGCCATTAAATATTCTATTGTTTTTGAAATAAGTGCGGTAAATTGGGGAAGTATACCAAATTGAAAGTCTACATTTCCGTCATACTGCTATAGTTTTGATATTTTGATAATAAGAAAAATAAGTCGCCACTGAAGATATTACCTTTAGATCAGCCTCCAGAAACTAATCTGTTAAGCGCCTAAAATTTCTCGTTTCTTTTTTACCTGCAGATATCTTTCATTTCTTCATTCCCTTTCATGGAAATTTTTCAGATATATATTTATCAGTACCTAAATGAAAATTTTCAATTTAACTTTTATGTCAAAATTAGTATACGAATATTAGTTATATTGTTAGCTGAGTTCGTTGATTATATTCATATAAACTTAAAAAAAATTTAACTACAAATTTAGTCTTTTTCTTTTCTCTAGAAGCTAAAATGTGACAGGAAAACCATTAACAGTTGTTGTTGCTATTTTTTTAAAATCTATTTCTGATTCTGTTTTTGTTTTTTTTTCATTCTTGATAAACTTTTTGATTGACATTTTTTTAACCGAGTGCAGTCATGTAGATGTGTGGCATTACTGTTGAAACCCCAGAAATTGCAAAAGATATGAAGTGATAGAAATAGTTGGTAGTTCGTTTGGTTTACTTTTGACAGATGTGGTAAACATTAAGAGCTTAATGTGGTGCTGAGCTAATACAACTAAGAGCTCTAGAGAGTTTGGTTTTGTTTTTGTAGAAAGGCGTTAAATTTTTATATATAAAATATTACAATTCAATAGGTTTTTATTGAGCTTGTAGTGAGAATTCCACCAAGTAAAACAAGCGAGAAGACATCATTGCTATTCTTATATCTTTCACCGAAAATGGCAAGGGTATGCCGAGATTTGACATTTCGTTCCTATGAATTATGATTTTTGTTGGATTCACACATTACTCTGGTCTGCAGGAAAAATTGCCTTCCACTAATAAATAAGGCAACAAAAGTTGTGTAATAAAATTATCTTTAAATCATCTACACATAATTTTTTTACATTTCTGACTGCTTCGGAGTAACTAAGAAATTAGTGGCAAAATTAAACTATTTCTTTGTTTTCAAAAACTCAAAAAACCCAAAATTTCAGACGGTAAACATATTACATTTTTATCATTAGTCTGAGAGCTTAAAAATAAAATAAGCCATAAATCATTAAAATCAATGGAAGAATGTTGATTTTATTCACAATTATATGAAGTAGCTCAATTGATGAAAATTTCAATTTCCATACAACAGTAAAAATTTAATAAAAAAGGTTTTGTTACTATTCTCGTTTAAATTAATAGTGTTTTATTTTTTGAGTTTATTCTGCCTTTTTACATTTCTTTATGTTGTTTTCTGAAAAATATGCGTTATTTTAAAAGTGTGACGTGTTCTTTTCTTATAATGTTGCACGTTCAAAGAAAGAAAATTTTACATGTTCAACACTCATTTTAATTACAGGGGCATTAGTGCAGTACTACATTAACAGCTGGTTTTGTTTTACATAACACATACGACGTTAATACGAGCTTGTGAATTGAACTAATATTTTGCATATTTATATAAAACCATATACTGGATCATTAAAACTTATTAAAATAACCATATTGGCCTGATTTTGTTGTATTACCCTTCCAAAAACACACGTATTGCAAACAGAGTGTGCAAACAAACAAACATTTTCGCAAACGTTTCATGCGAAGACACAAACTTTTAAAATATTTTCAATCGTTTCATACATGAGCAAAACGAAAACAAATACTTTTGCAATTACAAAGATTGCAAACAATACAATTGGCTTTTCACTTATCTGCTTGCTTTAAAATCCCGTTTCAATCGTACAACTGCAAACGAAACAAAAGCAGAAATGTACCCTGCAGATAAAGTAAGTAGTATGTAGTTAGAACTATACTAGTTGCTTTTTACTTCAGACTAGTTGCCCATCTGTCCTTTTTTCACATATCGAACTATCGATTTTAACATTAGGTTGTCATAGGAGCACAACTATTTCATTTGTATACAGTTATATCCCACTAGGAATCCTAGTTGTTATAAACTAGGCTCTTACTAGTTTGTTTATTTAGATTTTGTAACTCTTAAAAAAACTTTGGCTCAACCGGGGAACGAACACACATTCCTCATATTTCAAGGCCACTTTCTACTCATTGTTTTAAGAGCTGAAAATATGTTTTATATACAAGTCGTATACCTGAATATTTTGTCCTTTTTTGACTAGTATCGTTATATGATTGTTCTTTTTTTAATAGTAATATGACTGTCCCAGAAAATATAGAACTATAAAAATTACATTTAAAGAGCTGTATCTTCCAATGTACTAAGAATATCTCATATATAATTTGCACACGTCTTTCCTACGATGTTTTCTTAAAAACTTTTTCATTACTTGTTCCTTTTTCATACTTTTAGTTTAACAATTTATGGCCATCCTCAAAACACTGTGCGTAGTTACAATAACTCGGCATAGTCATGGTAACTATGGGCAAAACGGGGAGGAGATTTAACTTCCAGCTAAAATTATACCCAGATATTAACTTTCGAAGCGCCGTTATATGTTTGATTTTTTTCATTCCCCCTATTAGTATCAGTCGTTAGAACGTTAGTAGTTTCAAAATATTTTGATATTATTGTGCAAAGTAATCAAAAATTTCAAGCAAATTTTTTTAAAATAATTTGTAGAAAAATATTATGATGCACATTCGATAGATAACCCATACCTGTTATAGAAAAAAAATTAAAGCAAACCGTATGTAAAAATATTTATAACGGAAATATATTTGAATTGTTAAGCAACAACAGCGGAAATGGTTGTCAAAACTGATTGTTTTATTCTAAAACAAATTGTATGCGATTTCAACAATACAAACAAAGAGATCATACCAAGTATTTACTAGCATTCATACATACAGATAAATAAATTTCTGAATAATATTCATAGAGAAAATGTATTTGCAAGTTATTTTATCAAATGAATATCTTTCGTGGTTTATATGAATTTCTGTTAATCGAATATGAAAACTGTTTTTTTAAGTTTTTCTACATATTTGTTTATTTGTTTTTTTTTAAATGAATTTTTCTTTATGTTTTTCTTTAGAACTCAAACTTTTTTCATTGCTTTAAAAATAAATTAACAACTTTACAACATTAAAAGAACATCTAGAAATTGCAAGTTCATAAAAGAATTAACGAAACACATAAATCATATAAAAATATATATAAGAAAAATTCTCCTGTCATACTTACACACTCGCTGTAAATGTATTGGAGTTAAATATATAATACTATGTATGCTAGAGCTTCCTAATGTTTCTTCTATTTTTTCTCCTCATTTTATTCGTGCTAGTTTTATTAATAATTTCCACCATATTGTTAAGTCGTGCGTACAACATTAAGAAAGACGAACTAAAGTTTTTCTTAACGTAACATAACAAAATATTGTTATTGAAAATTGTCTGCTAAAAAGCACTAAAAATAAAGCTAAAATTCAATGAAACCAAAAGAAAGAAAAACAAAGTCTAAAGAATTTTCGGTAATAAAAAAAACTTCATAAAAGTTGAAGGTATTTTTCTTGGTATTTTTTCTTTATTGTTAAAGTAAACTTGAAAGAAAATAGCGAAAAAAATATTTAACAGTCCAGCAAAAACATTTGTAATTTTTGTAATCGGTAGTACATTATTAATGGGTTACAAAGTAATGAGTGATACTAATTTATCTTACTACTATGCTTCAAATTACAACTACTGCTTAGTTTTTAATAAAACTACACTCTAAAATACTTTTGTTGAAAATTAGGGCGACAATAGCCGGCAACACTTTACCGATTATTATCGACCTAAAATTATACAGGCATTATTTTTGAACAAAATGTTTTTATTAAAAAAGGCGATTAGCTGCATGCGGGTTTGAACCGCGACCTCCTTACTGATAGTCTGACGTATCTACCATTCAGCCATAGCCGTATTATACTCTATGTTAATTTTTTCCACTTGGACTAAATATGTTTAATTTGAAATTTTTTTCTTTAATAAAATAATTACAAAATCGAGATAATTTTAGAAAAGAAAAAATTTTCCATACAAATTTAGACAATATATGATCCTAAATTTAAAGTAATGTTTTAGAGTGTAGAACGTATATATATCATTATCTGAAATTAGCTACAATTTGCTGATAAAATAAGTCGATAGGCACTGTTTGAGTCAACATGTGTTTGTATACGAAAATTTATTTTTGTTGTTTAAGCTTATAAGTCAAAAATAGCTGAGTGGGTTAAGTTCTTGTCTTCATATCTGAACGAGCACAGGTTCGTATCCCAGATGGGTCAAAAAATAAAATATATAAAATAAAATTTGAAAAATTTAAATAAAGTATAATGCTTATGCATTTTTTTAAATATTAATTTGTTTATTTGGCTACTTATTTTTTAGCTTCAAGTAAGCCAAATAATAACTAGCTAATTACTGTGACAATGTAAATATACATTTGTAATGGGTACCGAATATTTTTGGGACTTCTCAAACAAAAATAAGCAGTTATCGAGTCAAATTGTAAGTAGTTATGACTTTAATACTCATACCCTTTTTTCCCTACCAGTAAGCAAAGCCTTGCTGGGAGCTTAAGTTGAATGAGGTTCTTGCGCATTTTCAATAAATTTGTCTGACAAGCAGTAGCAATCTAAGAAGCTATAACAAGGCTGTTGCCTTAAGTAGTTGGAGCGTTGACTACAAAGCAAATTATGTTTGAAAATGTGTGTATGATCCCTCTATTTAAAATAGTCTCTTCGTCTTTTTTAGGGTTCCGTTACACAAAAAAAAAATCAAAAAAAAAAAAACGAAAAAATCGCCGAAAATTTTAAAAAATCACCAAAACGAAAAAAGGGCAAAAACCAAATAAAAAAGCATCAAAGCTAAAAAAAATCCTCAAAAATCAATAAAATCGCCAAAACGAAAAAAAGTGTCATAACAAAAAAAAATCGCTAAAACTAAAAAAATCACTAAAAATCGAAAAAAAAATCCTTAAAACCGAAAAAAGCGCAAAACTGAAAAAAATCGCCACAATTAAACTAAATCACTAAAACTAAAAATATCGTCAAAAAGTGAAAAAGCGTTAAAAAACGCCAAAACCAAAAAATCGCTAAAACTAAAAAAATCGGAAAAACAAAAAAATTCCAAAAATCAGAAAAAAGCCTGAAAAAAAAATAAAATTTCGAAAATTAAAAAAGCGCCAAAGCCGAAAAAATCTTCAAAAACAACGAAAAATACTTAAAAAATAATAAATCTAAAATTAAACAAAAAAGCAAAACGAAAAAACTGCCAAAATAAAAAAGGGTAAAAACGAAAGATTATACATATGTATGTGTATTCGTACGGAACCCTTCAAGTGTGAGCCAAAGTCTAACTTTACTTAAATTTTTATTTATTATGGCAAATAATTCATCTTCTAAAACTACATCAAATAATTTGTCAAGAATTGAATCCGATGTTGTGGGTGATAATGGAATGGCATGCCACATATTTGCTGGTAAAATTTATCACCATGTATAATATAATTATTGTCGTTCAGACAAAATTGTAGAATTTCAGGAATTTTAGTATGTTTTTGCAAAATGTCCCATTGTTTCATTATATTGCTTATTGCGAGATGAATAGGAATGTTGGTGAAAAGGGACACCATGTCAAATGAAATTTGAATGTCATCGTTTTTCAGCGATATATTTTTAAGTTTATCCAAGGTTTTCACATTATATTTTTCCAGAATCAGATTTTTCAGTATGTTGCCGATGTACATATTTTGCGAGTTTCAACTGACGATGAAATTGGACGTAACGGCATATTCGGTTTGTGGATATTTGCCAACCCATATAGTCTAGTGGCTGTGGCAGAGCTAAAAATCAGTTTTGGTTTTTCGTATATTGTTATAATGCAGAAATTTCTTCTGAATTTAAATGTTTAAAATATTACACTCCCACTTGTTACTTTATCTTCTTGTCTTCTTGTCTTTTCTGCCTTCTTTAACTATTATAACTTGTGACTTCAATTAGCCTTTGGCATTACAATTCATTTATAATTTATGTAAAAAACTACCTGAAAGAAAATACATGTAATTTAATTACATAAAAACAGTAGCAAAAAATCAAAAACAAATGTCCGAAACAGATGTCATTTCTATTGAGACGAAAAAAGTAAATTAATAAAATATTAAATATAGAAATATAATGTTTTCTTATATTTAAAGAAAGCTTCCATAACTCATTTGATAGTGTTTTAATATTGAGAAATAAAACGAAAGATGTTTGTGTTAGTGGCAAGATGTCAGTTACAATGTTTTTCTTTTTGATTTGATATGACAGCAGTATATATAAATGTAATGAAATGAAAATTAATATGAGAAAATTGTAAATGTATTTTATACAAATTATATATCTGAAAGCTTTGAAAATAGAAGGATTACATATGCGAAATTTTTTTGTGAGTTAACAACTTAAGGATTATAAAAAAAATTCTTTGAATGAATATGCTCCAAATCATATATCCAAATCATTTTTCTCATGGATTCATTTAAAATAGACTGTATAGAGTATTTATAGAAAGGGTGATTTTTTGTTTTAAGTTGGATAATAAAAAGACATTAAGGAAGAAATAAAAACCGTATTACCTACAATTTTCTAGAAGAAAAAAAGATGTAAGTACACACACACACACAGAGAGAAATAAACAGGAATGTAAAATCAATACGTCGCAATGTTCATTGGAAGGCGTATTAATTTTCTACAAAATTAAGGACTTTATTTAAAATTACGAAACATCATTAATCTAAACTTAAATTTCGTTGATTTGATTTTTTTCACTTTTAAAACAAATTTTTTCAATATTTAATATATAAAATCCTATTGTATAGTAAAATCAATTTTTATCACGTTAAATTAAAGTTGGATCTACCTTAGTGAATCAGCGAAAAAACAACGTTACATATCATTTTAAATTAATATTACTAGAACTTTAATAAAACCTCCGAAAATAGCGTTACGTAATATGTGAATAGGCTCAAAGCACTTTTTTTAAAAAATTACGATTTTACAGTTAAATTTCAAAGTTTTGAGTTTAAACCTTTCTTACGACTTAACGGCTTAAGATATTTCAAAGCTTTCTTCCGTGTGTTTACTTAGAATTTTATCAACAATTTAATTAACCTAAAAAAGTCAAGGCAAAAGAAGTTAAAATTTTAGTTTCGAAGTGAAATATTTCTTATACGAACAATTGTTAACATATTTTTTTTATTTTGTAAACAAAATCCAATACACATAAAATTTTACATACCGGTTAATATTTACAACAGTGACTAGCCGCATAATGTTTTGAACACTCGAGTTAGCTAATATCACCCCTTGAAGTTCCGCCACTGGTGCAGCTAAAGACTTCAGCAGATACGTTTCTGGAAGCCTGACTCCTTTTCTGTAATCAATTCAATTATTATGCAAGTTTATTTAGTAGTTAAAAAGATCCATACTTATTTCCACTTTTTTTACTTTACACCACTGTACGGTGCCATCCTTATCAGGTAATTAAGTACAATAAATAATCAAATGGCTACGTTAAATTCATGTTGTTTTAATTTGAAATAGCTTATACTTACCAATTATGATTCTTCGTGTTACTTCAGTATTATATTCACGTTGTTTCATCATGAAATAACTTAGGTACAACATGATTCTTCGTCTTATTTCAATATCACATTCACGTTATTTTAACATGAAATTACATTGATTCAACATGATTATTCGCGTCATCTAAGAATCAAACTCACGTTGTTTCAACATGAAATCGCTTTAATTCAAGACAATTCCTCGTGCTATTTCATTATAAAATTCCCGTTGTTTCAAATTGAAATAACGTTAGTTAAATATGATTTTTCATATTATTTCAGTATTAAATTCATGTTGTTTCAACTTTAAATAACATTAATTCACATTAACATTAACATTAATGATTTTTCGTGTTATTACAGTAGCAAATTCACGTTGCTTCGCCTTGAAATATTTTTGATTCAACACGATTATTCGTGTTATTTCAGTTTTATATTCACATTTAATTCAACTTGAAATAATTTTGATTTAATATGATTCTTCGTATTATTTCAGTATCAACTTCATTTTGCTCTAACTGTGGTGGAATATTAAATAAACATGAAATATAGTTATTCAAAAGAAAAAAACGATCTTTAAGAGTTGTTGTAAAATCATGCTGAATTAGCATGAAATATCTATGAATACGCAGAAAAATTTCAATGTAATATCGTCGAAAACCAGGTTAATTTAACATTTTTCGGAAGTGATTTTCATAGACGTTTCATGTTAATTCAACATGAGTTACAAAAATCTTGAAGGAACATTTATCCTTTTGAATTAACTATATTTCATGTTAATTCAACATGATTTACAAAAATCTTGTAGGAACATTTATCCTTTTGAATTAACTATATTTCATGTTGATTCAATATTGCAGTACAGTTAAATCAAAATGAAGTTGATACTGAAATAATACGAAAAATAATATTAAATCAATGTTCTTTCCAGTTGAAACAACGTGAATTTGTTATGGGAACAACACGAAGAATCATGTTTAATCAAATTTATTTTAAGTTGAAACAACGTGAATTTGATATTGAAACAACACTAAGAATCATGTTGAATTATAGTTATATCAAGCTGCAACAACATGACCTTAATGTAGCTATTTCATAAATTATTTTACTTACGTGATTTGTATTAGCATAGACATCACATAACTTTGTGTTGTAGTTGGCTGCCTCAGCCAAGATTTGAACTCATGCCACTGGCAGGATAGTCCGCGCGCTAACCGCTGCAGCCATAACAGCTTCAAACTTCACTTTCTGATACACTAAATAAATACCCATCGTATGCAAATTGAATTTCATTTTAATTCAACATGATTTAAATGATTATTTAATATAAAACTTATTTGAAATTAAAGTTATAGTCATGTTTATTTTAAAATGAAATGTAACGTTTATAAAAAAGTTGTTTTAACAATGAAAAATTTTAAATCAAATAGATTTAATGATTATATTAATAATTTTTAATTTAAAAGTAATATGAAACAATAGCAATTTCAAACCAGCAGCACTAAATTTTCCCTGGTAATTCGCTTTTTTTTGTCTACATAGCCGACTCATGTAAGAATAAACAACAACAAGTTATACAACTAATCACAACAGTAAACTGTAGCAATGAACAATGCAAATAAACACTAACACACTTACTGCCCTTTTCACAATGTACGATTAAAAGTTCATGTGGACTCTAACGGCAAGTTTTGTATGCCGAACTTGACGTTAATGTCTACGTTAACTTTTAATCGTACATTGTGAAAAGGACAAATTATATCTGAAAATTTAATAAAATTTCAAATCACACCTGCGTCATGTTGATTTCACATTCCTTTTTTTCTGTGTGCAGCAAAATCACCAACGAAAGATATAAAAATAACCTTGTTTTCGACGATTTAATCATTAAATTTTTTTTGTGTGCAGCTTTCAGTGCAAAAAATTCACAGCTGCCCATATGCGACTAAAATTGTCAGGATATGTGACTGCCTATATCTGTTAAGTGGGAATAACTTAGGTTTAAATTGGGAATTAGGTAGAAATTATTAAAACATTGTGCTTTTTGAGTACGAAAGTTCATGGCCTGTCGCTTATTTTGTTGCAAAGCGTACTGAGAAACTGTGCACTGTGCTATTTTCTGAGCAAAAAATCAATTTTTTGACTATCCGTTTTTAAAAATCTAACGATGCAGTTCCATTGAAAACTCATTCACTGAGAACAATCCATAACTGCTTTATGTAAAAAACCACATTTTGTGCTAGAAAATATCTAGTGAAGTTACTATTATATTTTATCATGAAAACTGATGAAAATTTTGATGCCACTCACTGGTAACATTTCAATGCCGTTTTTTATTGAAAACAGCACCTTCTTCTTAGTAAAAAGAAAAAATTATTTAGATTGCATACATATGTTGTGTAGTAGATATGAGCGAATTAAAATGGCCTTATGAAATTCTGCGTATTACCGGTTTCCTTCTTCTAACTGGATCCAAATGAAAGATGAGAGTAACTTCTTCGAATTAAAGCAAAAAAAAAAATCCAGCGACTTTCTACATCCGCTGAACAAAGTTCTAAATTTTCTGAATAAGGTCACGAATATTCTAGTGAAGGTTTGTAATTAAATCTGTTGCATACATTTAGGCTTAACACTTGCAAAGCAAAACCTTTCGAAATGAACGCTTTGGACACAATTTCAAATAAAAACATTGATAATGAGGCTTGTAAAGTCGATACTTCGTCATTACATGCTCGAATAAAATTAATGAAATGCATACTTTATATAGCTTATAATAGGGCTTTCGAAAAGTGTCCTGCAATCGATGCAAAAAATAAGATTTTAAAACAAGAAATTCTATTTTAAAACAGATAATTCTGAACAACAAGAATCTGGGTCGTTAGGCTCAATTAGCTAGAGAAAATAAATAAATAAAAGAATCTGTGTCTTCGAACGATGGCAATACCTCAAGATGTTTCTTTTCCAAACCACCGCTTATTGCCGATATAACAGATGTTAATTAAGAACTTATAGATCGCTTTCGAATTATTCTTCAGATCACAACGTGTGGCCAGAAAATTGATACTGTGAGGTTTCAAAAATTTGCATGGGATACGGCTAAGCTATTTGTTGAAAGATATAACTGGCTGGTACTTCATGCCTGTTACTGTCCATAAAATACTAACACAAGGAAAGGACATAATAGATGCATCAGTTCTATTGGTATGCCCTCCGAGGAAGCTGAAGAAGCACATAATGAAGATTACAGGAATTACACATAGCAAGCAAAAGTTTTCCCTTTAAGAAGTTCATATGTATTAAAAGAAAAAAACTTCATTAGTTTCTCATATCCGCTATTTTATCAACAAACGAAAAAACCAAAATAAAGGAAATGGGCTCTTGATATATAAATAAGCAAACATCAAACTGATGATGAAAGTTTGCAAAAATATTATTTAGGTTACATTTCCTTCTAGTCGCTAGAGTTCTTGTAGTTTGTTTTTTTTTATAAATTTATAAACACGTTTTTGTATATATGTACAATGTACATATACATATATTTAGAATAAGGTTTTACTTTAATTTCAAAACTATTTCCGTTAGACGTACTTACACATTCAAAAACATACAAATTAGAAGGTTAACATTTGTATAAACATATATGTAAGCATCTTCATGTACTTGTATGTATGTATGTAAGAAAATTTGTTCTAGATCTGTTATAAAACAGAACCGGAAGAGGCTAAAAGAGAATAACAATAAGTAACTTGATGATATGTAGTAAGAATGAGACAGTTATAGGGTTTTGCCGCTGGAGTCCATGTCATTCATTTGTGCAGTTCATATGAATTTTGCGGTAATAAAACGATTTTCGCTATTATTTGCTTTACTTTCTACTTTGTTTTGTTTAAACTGTGGTTTTTGTCAATTATTATATAAAATATTATTTTACCTTGATTGTTTTTCTTTTTAGCGGAAGTTTCTCTACTTTTAGGTATTTTTCAAAATATACAATAGACTGGTTATAAAAAAAGACCTGGAAATCATGGTCTGTACAAAGATGCTTGACTTGCAAGAGTCAAAAAAGATATATATTTCTAAAAGAAGATAAGTTGACTAAATTTTCACTGCAGTACTGGGCCTACTCTGTAAAATATTACTTACAAATTTAGTTAAAATAAAAAGTTCGTACATTTGGTAAAATTTTTTTAAATAATAAAATTGATATATTATGCAAGATCGGTGCAGGTTCTCAGAAGCATTAGTTTTCAGAATAGGCAAGAGGAAAAATAATTTTTCGCATTTTTGTATGACAGCGATAACACTATGTTGAGTAATTCCATTTAGCCTGGTGTGACCACTTTATAATTTTGTTTACGTAAAAAAATGTTGCGACTCGCAAGGTCATAAAGCTTAAAGGCGTTGAATAACGAATAGACACTGAGAGAACACGATTCCTGCTCAGAATGGTTGTGAGAAAGCTGCGACGGGTGTGACCTTACAAATCCTAGTTTTAAAGAATTATGCCTTTCAGCATAAATTCTGTAAAATTTTTACTTTAACGTGCACAATAATTTTGGTATACATGTCTGTTCGAAGTGTTTCTAGCTGTATATGTATTTAATGCTTGAAAAAACAAACAAAAACCATTTTTAGAATGTGACGGGTGTGACCGACGGGTGTGACCTAATACGAAAATTGAAAAAGTTCGAAGAAATAAAACTTTTTATTGAGATCATTAATATAAATAATATAATAATAAATGATAAGAAAATAAAAACACATTAAATTATTTGCTATCCATTCTATTATAGACAGCAGAATACTCTAGCTGAATACTTTCTTTAAATTCAATAAAAAGCAAAAAAATATATTCTTTTAAAAAATAAGGGTTTTTATTAATAATGAGAAAGGGAAGAAAAGAAAATCTGAAATAAATATTAAACATAGAAAGAGCGTGAGCAAAATGTTTCGTGGATGATCATTTAAAAGTGCCTCAAATTGCTTCAAAAATATTAGATAATGTATTTTTTATTTTGTCTATAATTGTCATGCTCTAAAAACATCAATTGAGAGATTTTTATTAAAAATAAGAAAGCAATTTTTTCCTTGCATATGGCCGTTTTACGTGGAATCACTCACTCTGTTGCAAGAAAAAATGCTAAGGACTGTCACTATATTTTTTGATGTTTTATGGTCCCCTAATTACAAAAACAGTCGACAGTTTAAATTTCGTCGCTTAATTTTTTTGTTTAATTTTAATCTAAGATTTGGGATTTTTGAAGAGGCTGTTCCACCGATTTTATTATAACTTAAGAGGATGTTTATCTGATTCTATTACAAAAACCATTAAAATCTTAAAACAAAATTATCTTTTAAACTTTCTAATAATTTAATTTTTTGGAAAAAATCTAGTTTTGAGTAGGCGCTCCACCAATTATTATCACAACTCGTAAATAAAATCGAAATTTTTCTATCAATTTTAATGATAAAACTTTGAAATTTTAGCCTAATTAATATTTTTACGAGTTTTGGAAAATGAAAACACTTTGGGCCGTATGCATAACCAAAATTTGGCTAGAGCTTAGCATAAGTGACAAAATTGAACTGAGTCTTAAAGAATTTTTTCATGCAATTGGACATTAAAAATGACTGTATCTTGTAGTCCTGACTCATCTCTATATTGTACACTGATTTTTAATCGCAAATAGTCCAGTAGAATTCGTTAAGAGCCAGCTGAATTTCATCGATTGTGGTATCTTCATGCCAAGTTTTCGTTATGCATATGACCCTTTATATTTGCACGAAAAATATAATTATAAACTAAAAAGTTATTTGGCCAAATACTAAAAAAAAGTCAATACAAACAATTTTTTTTTGCAAGTCATATTTATCTTCTATTCTATGAGAGATACGCAATCCTACTCTTTCGTTGTATTTTTATCCTAACTCAAAACGCTATAAATTTTTAAAATCGGATAATATTTAAAAAAGTAGCAAGCCTCAGAAGTGTTTTTGAGTCCCTGGTGGTCAAATTTAGCTTAGTATAATTCCTCCAGTGCTTACGCCTGAAGGCCACCAATACCCTTGTTAAAAAGCCTGACTCCTCCTCTAAATATGTGGGAAGTTTGAGAAAAATCCAAAAAGCAGCTTAGAAGCTCTAGCTTTATTGCCATCTATTTTGCAAAAGTCTTCACTGTGCCAATTTATTTTTCAATTGATACTTTCATACTTCTAATAACGACGTACTAAAATGGACTCGGGAAGACGCAATTTAGTTAAACAAGTGCAATTGATTACAAGAGATTCACTGATAAGACTGACAGTCGATCTGTCTCGATCAAAATATCTTGATTGTCCACTGCTCAGCGAGAGCATGAAGAGAAATGTTAAAAGTTTGAAATGGTAACACATTTTTAATGGTCTAACTTCGGTAAGAGCCCTGCATGTATTAATACAATTTAAGCATCTTTAATGCTGCTTGAAATGAATATTAATTTTTTTAATCTTTTATCCCATATTTTCCCCCTCTGTAATATACAGTGCCATGCGTTTTTTTTTCAATATATTTTATTTCATATAAATGTTTAACGTCCACTGAGATTTTCATCTGTTTGGCTTATATAATAAATTGACTGCCAAATACACTCTTAAAATGTAACATTTTTGCCTGTATAAGGTACAAAAAAAAAACTTTGTATTTTGTTCCTGACATACGGAAGTTTTTACTCTCGTCCTTTTGAATAATACACTAACATACACAAACATTGCACGTGTGCAGGTATATGTAAGTAGATGTATATGTGTTATAATATACACACATATACATGCATAAATGCTTATAAATGGATGATGCATGACTTGTGTAGGTAGTTTATCATGTCATGAAAATTATATGGAAATTTAATTGAAAACAAAAGCCAACTGTATTAAAACAATCAGTTTCATATAAATAACGATACAATTGTACAATTCAACATTAACGGCATGTCAGGACAAGGTAAGAGCAAAGTATATATGTAGGGAGAGAGAGAGAGTGAGCGAGAGAGAGTGAGATAGAGAGAAAGAACAAATTGTTGTGTAAAAGTTTTATAACAGATTATATTATATATATTTGTATGCACATATGTGTACGTATGTATGTATAAATATAATTAAATAATGTATAAAATTACAATATGTTATATAAATGAGAAAGAGTACAGGTTGTTTGGAATTTTTGTATTAATATCTGTTGACGTATGAGTGATATTAAATTGATGAATTATTATCAATCATACTCAATGTGGTTTTGATATTTTTGATATGCTCAATGAAATTTTATATGGCACGATAGATGAATCTCCATATCTAGTAGTACCTACATATATGAAAAGTTTTCCTTCAATTTATTCTTTGATTAAAAGGAATATTGAATGAAATGTGGTTAAATTGGAGATGACATATTTTTACTGTGTGTGTTCTTGTTATAATTGAACATTTAGTTTTAGGAATACTTTTTTACTGATTGGTAAAATATTGTTTGTAATATTGGTAATACTTTTTTCTTAATATTAATTAATTTTTCTAATAAGGATTTTTTTTAAAGAAGTTTTAAACATTTTTCTTGACAGCTCTCATTAAGTCGAACAAAGTTTTTTCCTTGAGATCAAGATGATATAATCTTTACAGCTCTAAGAGTGACAGTATGAATTGATTAAAAGTAGATGATATTCAACTCTTGACTGCAAACCAATGACTTTGGTCGAGTGATCAAATGGAAAAGAGTTCTGAAGAGATTAGCGGGATCTATCGAAGCGCCAGTTCAAACTTCCGTGCGGTCAAAAAATTTTCTTTGTGTATATGCGTCACATTTATCTCTAAATAAAAATATAATTTAATTGAAAAATGAAATTAAAAACTGAACTCAAGCCAAAATAATTAAGCTTCTTTGGATATAAACTTCTACAGCTCGTCTAAAATCATAACTTGATTGTTAAAAATTATTTTCGGCTAACGAAAATTTTTGAAAAAAATTTTTTTGGAATTCCCAAATTTGCTGAAGTTTGGTAGAGTTTAACAATAATGTTTTTAAGAGCTCCTAATTTTTTATTTGCAATTTTAGTGCATTTTGGAGTGCTTTTATATAATCTGTGAAGAAGTTCTAGATTTTTCTGCCGGAAATATAAAAAGTATATGCATTTCCTAATATACCTAAAAAATTACAAAGAGGCACATTTTGTGGTACTGTGAAAATTGCAAAAAAGTAAGTTTTAAAACCTCTTTTTGCTTTATTAAAAAAAAATATAAATAAAAAATTAAAAAAATTTTTATGTAGTGTGTAAATTTTTTTTCAAATAGCAACAAAAAGTAAAAATAAAAATTGGAGACAATAAAATTTTTTTGCGGACACCCTAAAATTTCACAAAGTTTGATGAAATTAAAAATATGTATAAGTAACTAACGAGTTAGTTTTTATTTTTGATTTACATATTTCGTCAGAAAGTTTAACGACTTAAAAAATGAAGATTTTCTGCCGGAAAATGGAAATTTTGTATTGTTTTACACTTCTAAATTTGTTAGTTTTACAAATAGAAAAATTATTACACTTCTTCCCAAGATTTTAGTTTTGAAAATTAAAATTTTCTAATGTTTATTTTCAGGGTAAAAAAATTGATTTCGGCCACTCTTCAGTTAATGGCACATTTGTGTTTTTCGCTTCTAAAGCGCTTTTAAAGCGCCATCCTAACTGAAAGGCTGACTGGATTAAAATGAAATTTTTGACATTTTCACCAATTGTTTTCATTTTAGAAGCTGTTTTGTACCACATATAATAAAAGAAGTCCATAGTTTTATAAATTTATAGAATATTCAATTCACTTACAAAAACATTAAGCCATAGTGGTGCGAAATCGAATACAAATAATAAATAATGCTACAATGTACTAAAGAAGTAGTTTGGATGAAAATGGGCAAGCAGAGGATCCCCTCAGGTCGGAGTGATCTCACCTCTTCTTTGGTTTCTCGTTGCTAGTTTAATTCTTTTCAGATTAGATGTTGCAGGAGTCAAGGTTGTGGCTTACACGGACGATCTGGTGTTAATGATATCAGGGATGGTCACAAACTGAACTGGTACTATTTACTACAAAGACCAAACTTCAATACTATAGACTCCCTTGGCTATAAAATCAGGTACTGTCCCCATCGCATAGCAGTTATCCTGGACTCTAAATTATCATGGAAACTAAATGTTTAACAAAGAGTTAAAAAGTCAACATTTCCCTACGACTCCTGCCGCAGAATGCTTGGTTCCAAATGGGGTGTAAGTCCTAACATGCTTATATGGATGAACATAGCAATTATGCGTCCTATATTGACTTAGGGATCGGTAGTATGGTGATCCGCCACAAGTAAGAAATACGTGGTAACCCAACTATAGATAATACTGAGATCTGCTTGCATCCGGATTACAGGTTCTTTACGTACTAGTCCCTTAGAGGCTCTGAATGCTATACTAAACGTTACTCAGATTGACCTTCAAGTAATGGTTGTATCTTCGAGCAGTGCGGCAAGACTAGCGGCATCTGGGAGATGGAGATCAAGGATTTTGGCCATACCAGAATTTTAGATCAATTACCACCGACTCTGAGTAGCACTTTCAAAGTCCTTATTCCATTCAGACGGGAGTGAATGGGAGGTAAGATAAAAAAAGACTTTAGCTTCAGGGTGTATACTAATGGATCAAGAATGATCTGCGGTGTGGGCTCTGGAGTCTTCTCGAATGACCTTGGGCTAAGACTCTCCTTCCGAGTTCCCATTGCATTTCAAACTGAAATATTAGCCATAATGCAGGCGGGCAGTGTGTTGATTGACAGGAGTGTCGAACGGAGGGTCGGCATCTTCATTGACAGTCAGGTGGCACTCCTGTCTCTAAGGCCACACACTACTTCTTCTACTTTAGTTAGCCAGTGCAAGGATGTGCTATCCAGACTAGCAACTTCCCTGGCAATGGGCAGGCGGTTGAACAGGCCAGGGTTGGGTCTGCTATGGACAGACGCTACTCTCATCTGGGTCGCCGCACATAGCAACTTCCCTCGCAACGAGCTGGCCGTGGCTGGGTCTGCTATGGACGCCTCCATGAATCGGTAGCCCCAATTATAAACTATATTTTTAATTATTATCGGCAGAAATTTGAAGATAGGTGGAGCAAGTTGAGCACGTGTAAGGTGGTTAGGAAGATATGACAACGATAAGCTCGCAGCGCAACTAACCAACAGGAATCATAGGGATAGTGACGGGACACTGTGTGATAGGCAGACATGCTAGCAGGGTAGGTCTTTCCTACAATGCGTTCTGCAGTAGTTGCCGGGATTAAAGAAAAGAAAAATTAGCCTTTCACTTTTTTCGCGAGTGCCCGGCCTTGCACCTCGCGAGACACAAATTCTTGGGCAGCAATAGACAAGACGAGCTATCGGAGATTGGTTTCTGACCTGAGATTGGTTTCTGACTTAATCGGGTATCGGGAGTGCGACGGGTTGGATCTAGTAACTAGCACCGAATCCGAGATTGGGGTTCGAGTACAGTTGTCCTGGTAAAACAGAATCTTATTATTTCTACTTGAATGCTTGCGTGTAGCAGGCAGCGACGTATACCAACCAACCAACCAACCATTTCGGATCCGGAACTATCATCACTTAGGTAAAAAAAAACCTTGAAAAAATTATGAACTCAAAGCAATTGAAAAATACATTTTGAAAAACAAAATCATAAATTATAATTAAAATAAACTAGCTTAGCTATCGAACAAATTAAAACATATTTATGAAATTATTAAAGTATAAATTTTCAAATTCGTAAGGGAGACAGCCATATCCTTGTTTAAAGGAAACGAAATTGGCCACTGAGCTAAAAAGTATAGTTTTATAATTTATTAATGGCTATTAGTGCATTCTACTTATAAATATAGGTAAAATTTAGATTTTGAGAAAAAGGATATATGGAAGGTAGTCATGTCGTTGCTGGGAATGAAACAAAATTTACAGCAATGCTAAGATGCATAATTTTAGATTTATTCATAAAGTTTTAGTGCATTCTAGTTATAAATGCAGCTAAAATATAGTTTTTGATAAAAAAGGATGTTTGGGAGCTAGTCATGTCCCTGAACCGAATGAAGTAAAATTAACTACAGAGCTAAAACGCACAATGCTAAAACTATGTGTACATTTTTAATTAATTCTAATCATAAATGTAGCTAAAATTTAGTTTTTCACAAGAAGGTAGTCATGTCCTTACACCGAATGTAAAAAATATTGCAATAGATCTAAAACGCATACTTGTAGAAACATTTGTTAGTTTTCAGTGCATTCTAGTCGTAAATATGGCTAAAATTTAGATTTTGAGAAAAAGGATATATGAGAGGTAGTCATGTCCTTGCAACGAGTGAAACTAAATTTACAACAGAGCCTAAACGCATAATTTAAAAAAAGTTCTAATTCTAAGTGCAGCTAAAGTTTAGTTTTTGAGAAAAAGGATATATAGAAGGTAGTTATGTCCTTGTACCGAGTAAGCCAAAATTTACAGCAAGGCAAAGACGAATAATTTTAGATTCAATTATTAATTTTTAAAGCATTTTAATCATAAATGTAGCTAAAATTTAGTTTTTAGAAAAAGGATATATGGAAAATAGTCATGTCCGTGCACCGAGGGAAATAATATCGACAACACAGCTAAAGCGGATAGTGCTAAAGATATATGTAAATTTTTAAAGCATTCCAATCATAAATGTAAGAAAAATTTACTTTTTTAGAAATAGAATATATGGGAGATAGTCATGTCCTTGCACCGAATGTAAAAAAAAAATATTACACTAGATCTAAAACGCATACTTTTAGAAACATTTATTAATTTTTAGTATATTCTATATATAAATGCAGCTAAATTATAGTTTTGACAAAAAGGATGTATGGGAGGTTGTCATGTCCTTTCACCGAATGAAATAAAATTAACAACCGAATGAAATAAATTAAAAACATTTCATATGCGAATACCTCAACCCCATTTTACACAGATAAATGTCAATTTGAAAAGAACTTATGTTCCTATATAATTAGTTCTCTAAAATTTCTAGCATTTTACCAAAATCTTTTTGAATTGAAATTGTAATAAATTGAAGTTCAAAATGTTGGCAATTAAATGTAAAATTTAACTTGATAAAAAAAATACATATATATAAAATTTATAGTTTAGTTATAGCTTTTTTTTATGAATTCATACTCTTGTTTTATATACATTTTTTTCATATAATCCTACCATATGCTAAATATTTTATAATTGACATTTTTATTTTCATTCTTTGCTGTTTTTTTTTTAATTTTTCACAAATCAGACAAAAAGAAAATATATAAAAAATAAAAATGCTGAAAAAGAATTTTTGTTACATAAAGCATATCTGTGTTTTTAATTTATTACAAAATAATGATGAAAAAATATGAGGATTATAAAAATATGTAAAAAAGGATTTTAGTTTGTAACATTTTTCTGCTTAATAAATTATAATTAAAACAAGACAAATTTATTTTATTAGGTAAAGTCGACTAAGCAGAGAACTACTATGAAGGAAAAAAAGTTATTTGAAGGTTGTTCTAAAATAATTTTGAATTAACACTAAATACCTATGAATCAAAATTACTACCGAAAAAATGTTAAATTAACTTCGTTTTTAACGATTTTAGCATGCCATTATTCTGTGTGCATGTACCCAGTACAAAATTTCTAGCTGTCTCGAAGTATATGACGAGCGGTTGCACTGGTGTAAGCTCTTTCCTGATATTTTGGCTTACACCTCTCGCTTACAGATAAGCGCAAGGTATTGAAAACTGTTTTGAATAACAAGCAAAATATTTATTATTAAGTTGTAGTGCTTCCAAGTGAGAGTTCTCCATATAAAAATCATGCTTCTTGTTAGCAGTCATTTTAGCGAAGTTTTGCTTGTTTCGCTTACAAACTTGGTTGTATGTAAGCTCCCGTTTTTACTGGTTAAAAATGCATATTTGAAGACGAATAAAAAAAAGTATATTACACTGTACAACACGAAATAAATTAAATAAAGTGCGACTTTGGCTCGCACACGAAGGGTTCCGTACGAATACACATACGAATATGTATATCATTTTCCCTTTTTACCCGACTGCGCGACGCAAAAAAGGGTATTGCGTTTATCAGCTTATGTATGTATGTATGTATGTATGTGTGTTCCTTTGCGGCACTATATAAAACGAACGCTCAGACCGATTTTGACGATTTTTTCGTTAATCGATTTGTCTTAATACGGGGAGTGTCACTAAAGATATGATAGTAGTCAAAATTCAATATGGCGGCCAACAGACGCCATTTTGTTTATACGAAAATAAATAAAAAGTCGGCGAACTATATCGAAATGGGTATCAATCGACAGGTATTTGAAAAGCATCTTTAGGTTTCTCTTATGATTTTTAATTTCGAATGACCATTTAGGATCTGTGACGGTTTAAAATTGTTTTCTTTTTGTACGCAGTCGGGTTTTTTTATTTTTTAGATTTATGTCTTGTTGCTCTTTTTTTCATTTTGGCAGTTTTTTCGTTGTGCTTTTTTATTATAATTTTTTTTTAAAGTTATTTTTCGTTGTTTTGGCGATTTTTTTTGGTTTCGGCGTTTTCTTCTTTTTCGTGATTTTTTCGTTTTTTTCTATTATTCGTTTCTTGCAATTTTTTTAAGTTTTTGAGATTTTTTGGTTTTGGCGTTTTATAATTTTTTTTCGCTTTTTGACGATATTTTTAGTTTTAGCGATTTATTTTAGTTTTGCCGCTTTTTTCAGTTTTGAGGCTTTTTTCGGTTTCGGGGACTTTTTTCGGTTTTTGGTGATTTTTTAGTTTTAGCGACTTTTTTGGTTTTGAAACTTTTTTCGTTTTGACGATTTCTTCTTTTTTTGCGGTTTTATCTGGTTATGACGCTTTTATTTTAGTTTTTGTGACTTTTTTAATTATTGTCGATTTTTTTCGTTTTTGATGATATATTTAGTTTTAGCGTTTTTTTTTGGTTTTAGTGCTTTCTTTTTTCGTTTTTTGTGTTTTTTTAGATTTTTGGCGATCTTTTTAGTTTTGATGATTTTTTGCGTTTTAGCGATTTTTTGTAATTTTGGTGCTTGTTTTCTTTAGGTGCTTTTTTCATTTTGGCGATTTTTCATTTTGACATTTTTTTACCTCTTACGGTTTCCAAGATACAGCAAATTGTCGAAATTACATAGTCAAAATTACATTAACTTATAGAACACCCTTTAATTTTTATTGTGTTAAATATCGGTGTTAATTGGTGTAGTCTATTCTACAGAGTACACTAATTAACACAAACTTTGAAAATTTAAAGTGTGAAAATATAAGTGTCTGTATATTGCATAAGCATTTCAACATTTTTCGTTCCTCGTTTCAGAACACCCTTTACATTTTAACTAACATATTTTTTGTTGTAGCGGCTAACGTTTTACATATTCTGTGAACATTTTAGTTCCGTAGCTCTTACAGTTCCCGAGAAAACAGCCTGTGACAGACAGACAGACGGACAGCGTAGCGAAAATAATAGGGTTCTTTACACTTTTGGTGTACGGAACTGTAAAAACAGGGTTCTGCATTCCGGTAGAGGAGACGAAAAAAAAATATACGTGTATTGGCTTTTTGCAGGATCACATCGGAGTTTTAATTTAGGGGCGTTAAAGTTTCCCCCTTTTGGCATGATCGTACAGCATATCCGTACATAAAACTATGTGTTTTTTACATCTGCGGTATAAGTTATGTTTAGCATTTTTGTAGAAAATATTATGGCAAATATTTTAGTGAAACATATTAACCCTCTGACTCCCCCACATAACGATCATTTTTGGATCTTTTCTAACAAATCGTAAAAAACACCCCTAAAAAGAAAGATTGCGGAGATATAATGTATCGCAAAAATGTTGGCCATAAAATTTTGCTATGTATCATTTAAGACAACCAAGCACCATACTTAACTTGTACACCAGAAATCATTGAAAATTCAAACCATGCTTAAGGGTTAACTTCATACTTATTCACAATTAGTACCCGACATAAGAATTTTTTTAAGCCTTACGTCTAAGGTATAAGAGGTGTTAAGCGCTTTTTTGTAAAACACCGCGAGATAAATTTTGCTGGAAGATATTAACCATCTACTTTTCGATTTATGGGTCGTTTTGTATATTTCTTAAAAATGGGCAAAAACTTTCTTTCAGCAGCGGTATAGGGGGCTTAACTATTCAGAAATATATTCGCCACAAAATTCTACTGTAGGTCTTTAAAGAGACCCAAGCTCCAGACTTAGTTCGGACACTAGAAATCATTGAAAACTTAACATGTGTTTAAGGGTTAATTTCATACTTATGCACAATTCGTACTCGGCATAGAAACACTTTTAAGCCTAACGTTTGAAGTATGAGATATGTATATTTTTTACGCACAATACCACGAGAAACATTTTTGTAAAATTTTGTGGAATTTTTTGCCCCTCTTTTAAGAAATATACAAAAAGACCCGTAAAATGATGAGCTAAAGGGCTAGTATGTTCGAGAAAAATATTTGTCCTAATATTTTCTACAAAGTTGCTTAATATTTTCTACAAAGTTGCTTACACATCAGATGTAAAGATCACATAGTTTCATGTACCGAAATGCTGCACGATCAGCCTAAAAGGGGGAAAACTTTAATTTCCCCTAAAACAAAATTCCGATGGAACCTTGCAAAACTTCGACAAACGTATATTTTTTTTGTCTCCTCTACGGGAATTAGCTAACAGAACCCTGTAATTTTGAAAAAAGTTCGAAATTGTTGTATAGTGTTATTAATATTTATGTCATATGACTTGAATTCTTTAGTTTATAAAAACAAAATTCTCCAGAATTCAATTTTAATTATTATAGAAATTCTAAAACAACAAACAAAATGACCTTAAATGTCACATGTTTTTGCTGTTATACATATTTTATAACATAAAGAAAGTAATAAAATTTCTCAATATAAACAACAAGTTGTACATTTCATACACATGCAAATATGAAATGTTTAACATTACACTATTTAACAATTTCCAAGCTTTTTCAAATTTACGGCGTTCTGTAAACTGATTCTGGTACAGGAGACAAAAAAAATACGTGTGTCGGAGTTTTGCAAGGCCTCATTCGAATTTTGTTTTAGGTGTGGTGGTTAAAGTTTCCCCATTTTTGTCCTGATCGTGCAGCATATCGGTACATGGAACTATGTGATCTTTATATCTGAGGTGTAGGCTACATTCAGCAACTTTGTAGAAAATATCAGGGCAAAAATTTTTCTGGAATATTTTAACCCTCTAACTCTTCGTTTTATTGGTCTTTTTGTATATTTCTTAAAAAAGGGGCAAAGAATCCCCCTTCGGCGGCAATATAACAGGAAAATATCCTCTACAAAAATGTTGCTTGTGGTCTTGTTCATAAAAATGCTGACAACAGCTTATACCTTAAACGCAAGGCTTACAAGAGTTTCTATGCCGAGTACGTATTGTGAGTAAGTCCAAAATTAGCCCTTAAATACATTTTAAGTTTTGAATGCTTTCTAGCGTCCGAGTTAAGTCTGGAGCTTGGGCGTCTTTTAAAACCTATAGTTTAATATAATGGCGAACATTTTTGTGGAACATTTCAGACCTATATATTGCCGCTGAATGGGAGTTTCTTGCCAATTTTTTAGAAATGTTCAAAAAGACCCATAAAGCGAAGAGCTAAAGGGTTAAAATGTTCCACAAAATTTTTGCTCGTGGTGTTCTACAAAAAAAAATGCTGAACATAAAAATGTTGAGCATACATAAAACCGCTAATCTTATACCTTAAACGTAAGACTTACAAAATTTCTTATGCCGCGTACAATTGTAAATAACATAGCTAAACATAGTTTAATTTTTCAATGATTCCTGATGTACAAATTGAGTATAGAGCTCGGCTGGCTATTAAGATGTATAGTAAAATTTTATGGGCAAAATTTTTTTAAAACATTTTATCACTGCACTCCCCCGTTTTAGTAGTGTTTTTTACGATTTCTTGGAAAAGAGTCAAAAATGAGCGTTATGTGGGCGAGTCAGAGGGTTAATATGTTTCACAAAAATAATTACCCGAATATTTTCTACAAAGTTGCTTAATATAGCCTATACCTCAGATGTAAAGAACACATAGTTCCATGTACCGATATGCTGCACGATCAGGCCAAAAGGGGGAAACCTTAAAATTTCGATGTGATCTTGCAAAACGCTAACACACATATATAATTATTTTTTTATATAGACTGTTTAATATATCGACCTTTTTTCTATATCTCTGTATATATTGTTTTGATTATCTATAATAATCGGGCTTTTAAGGTCTATTTATCTTTGGATGTAAATAAAAGATTATATTTTCATTTTTCTTCAATCCTACGTTTCGTTGGTATTTTCCAACTTCTTCAGGGATTCATTTATTTTATTTTGATATATTCTTTTATAAATTCAGTACATTTCTTAAAATATCACAGATTTGTATGTATGTGTAAAGGGGACAAAAACACAAACTTAATAAATTAAAAAATGTAAAAATTAAACTAAAAATATCACAGCTCGTTGATTGTTCTTCAAATCGTCGGTATTAAACATTATTTTTTTGGTCTCCTCTACCAGAATCGGTTTACAGAACACCGTAATTTTTTTACATAGTAATTTATTTTCGTGTTGTACAGTGATATTGGCATATTGCTGCAGTACTAAAATATAACAATAATATTTTTACTTTATTTCATTGTATAAAAGAGTTTTCGTATTTGGGATAAAAATACAAATTGAAAACCTCTTTGTGTAATTGGTCATAAAATTTATTTGTTTGTACTCGTAAGCAAATTTTGGTAATAAAAATTTTAATAATAAGGAGAATTTCTTTAGTTTTATTTTTTAATAAAAAAAAATACAGCATGAAATCAAGGTGTACGAAAGAAAAAGTTTAGGTTAATCCATATATTTGTTTTTCATTTCAAAATACTGTTGCATAAAAAGGTCATATAAACTCTTAAGTGTTTTTGCAACATATGTTCGCATGCTATTTAAGCTGTATTTTGCTGACTTGAACAAAAAACTTTATGTAAGAGGGTTAAGAGTGGCTAAATTTTACCTTAAACTAAAACAAACATATATGATAAATATTTTTAAAACAATAAATTCAATATAAATGTTATTTGAAAATAAAATATTTAAAAACTATATGGTATAAAATTGCCACTTTTTTTATTCAACTCTATTGATCTGTTAAATGCTTAAATAAGTACATAAAAGTATAGATTGTTAAATAAGTAAATAGGAAAATAGGTTTTGGGTAATACTTTTTTTTATATAGAACATGAAGTCTGAAAACATTTCGGGAAAAACAACAACAACAAAGTCATGCGTTTCTCAACCTCACCTATATGGTGAGATTGTAAGCGAACTACGCATCGTTAAGCTTGTAATAGAACTTGAGAGTTTATATTTTGTGCTATTAATCTGAACTTGATGGTTGATATTTTTGAGTACTTACTTAGCACTCCTGCCGTATTCCGTCGAGCATTAAAATGCCCTTTTTGAGAAATAAATTAACAATCGTTTTTATAGTCAAGTTAATTCTGAATTTTATTTAATAAATTACCAGCTTAACTAAACTTAATTCTAGTCAACATAATTTGCAGTCAATCAACTCCCACGAATTATGCTGTCACTTATAAATAATTAGAAATAAAAAATATAATAATCATTGCATCTACTTAATGCAAAATATTAATTGTATTGTTTTTTGCTTCTGCACTGACAAAGTAAATAATATCAAATTTCAATACAGTGACGTGCAGAAGTACACATACATTACAAGCTCTTTTATGCATTGCTGGCATTTTTTTATAGAACGCAATCAGTTTTTTTTTCAACATTCAGTTCTTGTGAAACAGTTTATGGTATTTATTAAAAATATGCGCCCGATTTATAAATAAATCTAAAAAGATTCTAAGGAAATCATTGCAAACAAATATAATCGAAATTGGCTCAACTTTTTATATCTGAAAAGATTTTAAGATTTATCAAAATTTAATAAAACTGAAAAGAGGGACTTTCGCAAAATAAATGGTAATAAAACTGGAACGTTTAATCCGCTAACTGGATTTAGCTGAAACTTAAAACTTATTTGGAGTAGGAGTCAGACTTTATAACGCGCATCTCACCAGCCTTCTAGCTTAAGCACGATTGGAACTAAAGTTAGCCAAACTTGATCACCTGAAATTAGAAAAAAAATTCTGAGGCTTGTAACTTTTTTAAATGTTATCCTTTTTTAAAACTGTAAGCTTAAAGCTGTAAGCTTAGCTAAAATATTAAAAGAAATAATTTCCACCTACACATGTGTTTCCATATCTCTCATAGCTTAGAAAATATTTTACTTTAAAGAAAAACCATATTTTTTGGTGTTGAATTTTTTTAGTAATTGCCTGTAACTTTCTAGCTTACTCTTCTTTTTGAATTTGAAAGTGCTGTGTTCAACACTTTTATGTAAAAATCAACGAAAAATAATTTCATGGAACATTTTAGCGCGCTAGCGCTTCGCTATATGGGTCTTTTTTGACCCTTCCTTAAAGAGGGGGAAAGAAACTCTTTTCAAAGGGCTAGATAGGCAGCTAAGATATTCTACAAAAATGTTTCCCATAAAATATTATTATAAGTCTTGGAAGCCAATAAATTTCTAAACTCAACTAAAATGCTAGAAATCAGTAAAAACTAATTGTCAAAAAATACGAAATTAATCGTTAAGCACATTTTAAGTTTTTACTGATTTCTGGTGTTCCAGCTGACTTTAGAAATTTATTGGACTCTAAGACTTATAATAATATTTTATGGGAAATTTTTTTGTAGGATATTGCAGCGCCCTATTACGCCGATGTAGAGGAGTTTTTTATACCACATAAAGAGATAAAAATACCCATTCAGAGAAACGCTAGAAGGTTAAAATATTTCATGAGATTATTTATCGTGAAGTCTTACATAGAAGTGTTAAATACAATTAATACCTTGAACTTAAGGTTCAAGCGATATCTTATACCGATTCTCTATAACAATGACCAAAGTGTGTTGAAATTTTTTCTCGTTTTTGCGATTTTTTTGGTTTGTGGCGATTTTTTTTAGTTTTTATGCGTTTTTTTTTTTTGGTTTTGGCGCTTTTTTTCGTTGTGCTGATTTTTTTCATTTTTGGCGATTTTTTCGTTTTTTATGATATTTTTAGTTTTAGCGATTTTTTTATGTTGTATTGCTTTTTTTTCGTTTTAAAGACTTTTGGTCGGTTTTATGCGTTTTTTAGTTTTTTTGGTGATCTTTTTAGTTTTGGTGATATTTTGCGTTTTAGCGATTTTTTTTATTTTGATGCTTTTTTCCTTTAAGAGCTTTTTTTTCATATTGGCGACTTTTCGCTTTGAAATTATTTTAACCTTGGAATATTTTAGCTTTAGCGTTTTTGAAAATTTCAAGAGTTTACTTCTTACGGTTTCCAAAGTACAGCATATTATTGTCTAAATTACATAGTAAAATTACATTAGCTGATAGAACACTCTTTAATTTTTATTGTTTTAAATATCAGTGTTAATTGTTGTAGTCTATTCTACAGACTACACCAATTAACACTAACTTTGAAAACTTAAAGTGTCTATATATAACTGTCTGTATATTAGAACACCCTTTACTTTTTACCTGTCATATATTTGTTGTTGTTTTACATATTCTGTGCAAATTTCAGGTACGTAGCTCTTATGGTTCCCGAGAAAACAGCCTGTGACAGACAGACAGACGGACAGACGGACAGCGTTAGGAAACAATAGGGTTCCTTTATACTTTTGATGTACGGAACACTAAAAATATTTAATGTTGCATCATATGATGTTCTTTAAATTGATCGATTTGATGTCATTTTCGAAAACTTGACGATGTGTTAGTGGGCTTAAAGTTGATCCCAATATTTTTTTCATTATTTCTCCCATGTGTTCGAAAATAAAATGCAACGTTTTCGTGCCATTCAAAATTGAAACTAGATAAGAAACTCTGACAATCGACCCTAATGTACATCCTTTAAAAAACTCAATGCTATAATACGTATGAGTACTATTCGAAAATAAATCATACGTCGCTCATCATATATAAATTCTCATTAAATTAGCATCAATATTTTAGTTGCATAAATTTTTGTTTCTAATTCTGAGAGAAATATAAATTTTAATATTTTATTACAGTTGAACAATAGGCTGTCAATTACAAATTAATGTAAGAAAACTGAAGGGTCTAAAACAAATCTGAAAACATTACCAATTACACTAAGAAAGAAAAAAATGAAATCAAACACTTTTACCTTAATTCAATTTTGTTGTTTCTTCCTCCTTTTTTTACCTTCTAGCTAATCTTCTGAATATAATGAATAAAATATTAGTTTAATTGTTTAACAAAAACATTAAAGTAGACAGCTGGAAAGTTTTCCCATTTCATATTTTTTGGCATTACACGTGTAACATTTTTACTTGTCTTGTTTTTGTGATTTATTTCCTTTTTGTATTTGAAAAATCAATTGAATTCTTACACTAAAGACTGCTTAATCTAATGACCATTTTTACCGCTGAAAAGTTACTTTCTTGCTTTATAATATTCTTTGCAATCAATTTTTTATTATTATATTTTCGTTTTCTAATGGAAGTCTCAATCAATAGGAAATGTTACTTAAAATGTCAGCAGAAAACCTAAAACAAATAATGTAGATTTAAAATTTTTTAAAAACTTATGAAAAATGGCATGGCAAAAATGCCATGCTAACATTTTTCTCTTTTCAAATTTCCACTTCTAAGCACTTTTATGCTATTAACACTTTTATTATATCCGGGCGCCTTTAAGCATATTTTAAATTAAAATTTGCCAATACATGTATTTCCTATTTTAACCATTTTATTTATTTATGTATTTATTTTTAGTAAATTAAATTTTTAATTTAATGCCATTTTAAAAGGCATTTAAAATGAAATAATAACAGCGAATAAAGCCATTTTACAATGTCTGCTAAATTAAAAATAAATAATATTGTTATTAGTATTTAAGCATTTAAATGGTCAAAGCTTAACAACAAAATGTAAATTTTTCCATTACAATTTAAATTGGCACTTAACTGGGTGGTAATTGACAAAACGTTGAATTAGATGGTTCATTTTTCAGCTGGCATTGTTCGAGAAGTTGTTTGTTTCTAATTATATTAATGTTCACTTACAGTTTTAGTCGCATAAATTATTTCTTTTTATGCCAGTTGAGTTGAATTTAATATTCTAATATTTTATGTGTTTTTAAATTCGAGTCATTATTTGAAAATTAAATATTTTCAGTAATTTTAATGCAAAAAAATAATGTGGAATAGATAAAGAGTTTCTATTAGCTCAAAGGAGCTATTCACATATTAAGTAACGCTATTTCCGGTGTGTTTATACCCGGGCCTGCTCCCCTTCGTAACGCTTTTTACAAAATTCTCAATACAAATTATCTAAACCGTAATAAATATTGAACACCCCCTCCGCCCCCTCCGCCCCCTCCTCGAGCGTTACGTAATATGTGAATAGCTCCAAAAACTTTACAGTTTTGGTAAGCAAGCGTATGACCATTGAACAATGGGTCCTTCAGCAAAATTATCATAATAATTATGTTTCTTGTAAACTACTGACTTGTTGGCAAAAAAATGAAAACAACAAACTTTATCGCTAACTTACAACACTATGCAACCAAGAAAAAACAAAAGCCAAGAACAGTCATCATAATTTGTTGATGTATTATCGTCGCCTAACTACAAAAACAAACGGAATTTTAAATTCTATGGATAAATTTTTTCAAAATTTTTTTCTCCAAAATTTTGGGGTTTTTCTAAAAGATTTTATCATAACTTGGGAAGGGGTTGTCCAATTTCATTACAAAATTCAGTAAGAAACTTAGAATCAAATCTCCTTTAAGCTCTTTTAAAATTATTTTCTATATACGCAATTGTTTCGGAATTATTCAGAGCGCAATGATGAAAAATATATTTTGTTTTAGGTAAAATTGGAAAAGTTTTATTTTTAAAAATGGCAAGAACTTTCCATTTTTTATTAACTGATCATAAAGCCTTACATACCACAAATAAAATAAGCTTGGTTTCATGCATATCGATGGATATATATTGATTTTATACACAGTAAAATTAAATTACCTGATTTGGGCAAACAATTTAATTTAGAAGAGGCTTCTCCATAGACTTTATTATAACTTGAAACAGGCTCCTCCAATTTTGTTAGAAATTAAGTCAAATAATTAAAATTTTGGCGATCTTTATGATATTTTAACTTTATTTTTAAAGGTTTCTGAGTTATCCACACCGAAAAAAAAAACAAATTTGTATTTTGTAAGATTGAAAAATTTTTAATTATAAAAAAATAAATAAATTAGGTAAAGTGCGCACACGAATGATTCCGTACGAATACTCATATATCCTTTTTCGTTTTTGCCCTTTTTTCATTTTGGCAATTTTTTCGTTTAGCTTTTTTGTTTAATTAAAATGAAATTTATTTGCTAGTGTTATGATAAAACATTTTTCTATAAGCATTGTCTATATGCTGCATTTCATTGGTGCTTTACCAAATCGTCAGTAGACTTCAAACATAATTTTGAACAGTTACAAACCCTTTATCTTATGAACAGACTTTCGAAAACCATTTGAGAGTTCACAAATATGTAAATGATTTTCAAAAATTAGCAATGTAGGCTTTGAAAAATATACAAAACAAAGCAATTAATTTTTTATTCGATATGAAATGCATAAGCACCAGCAAATAAATTTAATTTTAAATAAAATTATGACATCATGTCAAATAAATTTCATAAAGGTTTTTTGTTTAATTTTAGTTTTTATTTGTTTAACTTTTTTTCGTTATTTTAGCGCTTTTTTAATTTTGCGATTTTTCGTTGTTTTGCGATTTTTCGTTTTTGCCGATTTTTTGAAGTTTTTTTTTGCTCTTACATTTTTTCGCTGTTTGACGATATTTTTAGTTTTAGCGGTTAATTTAATATTTGGGAATTTTTTCGGTTTTTGGTTATTTTTCAGTTTTTGCTTTTTTTGGCGATTTTTTTTAGTTTTGGCGATTTTTTGCTTTAACACTTTTTGTCGTTTCTAAGATTTTTTTTAATTTTTTAAAATTTTTCCGATTTTGATATATCTAGTTTTAGCGATTTTTTTAGGTTTTTGTGTTTTTTTCGTTTTGACGACTTTTTTCGGTTTTTCCCGTTTTTATCAGTTTTTTGACGATCTTTTTAGTTTCAACTGTTTTTTGCGTTTTAGCGGTTTTTTTGATTTTGGTGCTCTTTTCCTTTAAGCGATTTTTTTCCTTTTGGCGATTTTTCGTTTTGACATTTTCTCAATCTTGGAATTTTTTTGTTTAAGCGTTTTTTTTAATTTCAAAACTTTGCCTCTTATGGTTTCCAAGATAAAGCAAATTGTCTAAATTACATACTCAACATTACATTAACTGATAGAGCACCCTTTAATTTTCATTGTTTTTAATATCAGTGTTAATTGGTGTAGTCTATTCTACAGACTACACCAATTAACATTAACTATGAAAATTTAAATTGTCTATATATTAGTGTCTGTATATTCACTATTATTTCAAAATGTTTCGTTGCTCGCTTTAGAACACCCTTTAATTCTTAACTGTCATATATTTGCTGTCATAGCGGCCAAAGTTTTACAAATTTCAGGTCTGTAGCTCTTACGGTTCCCGAGAAAACAGCCTGTGACTGACAGACAGACAGACAGACGGACAGACAGACAGACAGACAGCGTAGCGAAAGCAATAAAATTCCTTTACACTTTTGGTGTACGGAACCCTAAAAATGGTATAAAATTAAATGTTTATTGCTGAATTATGGTATATTATTAAGGTTTAATTCAAAGCAAAGTGAAGTTATCTAATTTTTGCACAATTTGCAAATATTTACACTGTACAACAGAAACAATATATATTTTTAAATTAAGAATTTCTAACCACTGATTCTGGTAGAAGGCACCAAAAATGTATAAACGTATATGGGGGCTCTGAGAGTTTATATTTGGGATCCATTTCCCCCTTATGCTCATAGTTTTATTACGTTTGCATAGATTATCTTGTAGACCTTGATTTTAAGATATAAAATTTTTTTAGTTCTATTATGTAAAGCATCATGTTGCACTTTTTTGTAGAATATTCAACCCGTCAAACTCTTAGCTATGTTCTTATTTTGGTCCTCTTTTTAATTAAGGGGCAAAGAACTCGACTTCAGCGGCAATGTTTTAAATGTTTAAATCGGAAGTTATTATTTCGACTTAAGTTCATTATTTAAATTAATGTTAATTCAAATTATTATTAAATTATATAATTTTCACAAATTCTTTGAAAATGATTAAGAAAAAGGTTAATATCCTCCAGATATTAATTAAATTATTTAATTTTCATTTATTAGCATCTCTTTAGCATTATTTTAATTCTTATTTTTATAAATTTTACATCCATTAAAAATGCCTCCCATTAACTTTAAACTCCTGCCGTCATGATTTATTTATGATTTAGGAAAGTTAATTAAATTACTTTTAATGTATTTTCTATTACATTTAAACTGATTTATTAAAATAATTTATTCAATTTCTTTCGCATTTTTATTTAAATTTTCTTATACACGTTTTCATTTCCTTTGGAAATATTTTATGTTAAAACTGTGTATGTTTTTATTATTAAGAAAACGCTTTAAGGTAATGCGGAGGATGATTAAACCATTTCAAAATTATCTTAATGCTTTATTAGTTTCTTATTTAAATTAAGCAAATAGAAGTCTTTTGAGAAGAAAACCTACGCAAAGATAGAAATAAGTTTATTTTCCATGTAAACAAAATGTAATATTTTCTCGCAGTTTTCATTGCGAGTTTCTTACTTAAAAATCAGCTATTTAACTTTGTTTCATTAGAAATGAAATTGTTTGATCTTTTAATTCAATTTGATTATTACGCATCACTCATTTACTAATATAACAAAGCCATAGCTATAAAAAATTTTAATTTACATGACGAAAAAAATTCAATAGAACACTGAAGATGGCACATAGCCGAAACCGGTCTGTTTACAAACCAAATTTGACGTGGGATGACGGAAAATCGCTCCAAACTCAAAAAGATCCTTTAACAAATAGCTCAGATGTATACCATGCAAATTTTTTAAACTTTGCAGCATCAATTTTATAGCCATACATTATTATCTGAAGAATAATTTGAAAGCGACCTATAAGTTCTTCATTAAGAGCTTTTATATCGGCAATAAGCACAGCCTTGGAAAAGAAACGCCTTGTGGTATTGCCTTCGCTCGAAGACCCATATCCTTGCTGTCAGAATAAACTCGCAAGCTCCTTCGTTCTTTTAATGCCATCTGAATTAGATGCAGTGTTTTCTTGATTTAAAATCTTATTTTTTGCATCGATCGCAGACTACTTTTTGAAAGGCATATTATAAACTAGATGAGAAATTCCCAATTTGCAAGCTTTATTATCAACGCTTTTATTTGAGATTGTGTCCAAATAATTCATTTCGGAAGGTTTTGCTTTACAAAGCAGCATTTGTAAAGTTTAAGCCTAAATGTATGCATCAGATTTTATTACAAACCTGCACTGGAATATTCGTGGCCTTTTTCGGAAGATTTCTGTGGTGTTAAGGAAAAAGTGTTTATTTTATAGTTTAGTAGGACAGCACTTTTACACGTTCAAGTGGATTTTTAGAAATTTATTCCTATTGTACTTAATGTTGACTTTTCTTACTTCGATTCATTTAAGTTGTATCTACTAACTATAATAGAGATATTCAAATTGGAATTTAATATATTATATTTTAAATTAAGCAGTTATTCCGTACGAAATTATTAAAAACTACGAAAATAGCGTTACGTAATATGTGAACAGCCCGAATACGACAATTAAAAACCTACAGTAATCGTTATTTGTGAGCAAAAAATAAAAATCGAAAAATAATGGTTACTTTCGAGCAAAAAAATAAAAATGTTAGATAATCGTTATTTTTGAGCTAAAAAATAAAACTCAAAAAATAACAACTATTTTACGATCAAAAAATAAAACTCTATTATAATTCTTATTAATTGATCTTTTTACTAAAACTTGAGAATAACATTTAAATCCTAATGTTTATGATATTACTCATAATTGTTCCGGTCCCTGGCTAAAAATATTTTTATATCTCTGCTCTTATTGTTTGTTTAAATTTAAATGATGGACATTTTCAAGAGTTCTCGCATTTCTATATAATAAATGATTGACATTTTTCAAATGTCAGCCTTTTGTAAAATGTTTGAACAACTCCAAATAAATGACCAGCTGTCCCTTATAATCATTTTCTTTTTTGGCATTATTATTTAAAAGTTTATTTAATTTTTTTTTCGAGATTTAGTAAAATATTTTATAAAAAAAGTATAAATAATTCCATTTTACTTCCGGTCTGTCTGCTCAGCAAAATGCTGAGCTGCATATGGATATACATGCTCGTGTACTCTTGACAGCGTTATAAAAGAAAAATATGTATTAAAAGTTAAAATAATGCCACCGATGATGATGTTTGATATTTGTTAAGTAAATCTTTGAAAAAGCGCGTTATCCCAAACTTTAGTATGTTTTTTTTGTTTTCATATATAAAAAACCATACATGCTGTATATGGACATAGTTAAACACCACTAAAGTTGAAACATTACTTCCGTTTTAGTATCAAACATTTTTATATGTGAGCAATATTGTATGGATTTGTGGCACTTGAAAGGAGGAAACTCATGTGCTGTTATATTTTTGCTCTCAGTGGCATCAAGGAATTTAAATTGTCGCATTTTTGTAGTGAAATCACAAAACTGTTGTAGATTTTAGAGGGTAACATAAAGAGACCAGTTTACGTAACTGGTATAAAAAGTGATATAAAAAAAACTTTAATAATTTTTTAATAAACTAAATTTTTAAAATTAAAATCACACTTTAATTTTTTTTTGTAATTTTCAAATATATTATTTCATTATATATTAAAAATTACTGGTCACTCTAACCTTTCGCAGTAAACAGCTTACATACAGCACGTATGTGTGTTTGTATGTTCATATCCGCTTTTATGGTCACATTTCCGTTTTTTATCGAGTTAGCGGCAGTAGTAGAGTTAAAGTAAATGGTATGTATTTGATTTATTCTTCTGGTTTTTTTTGTTGATAGTCTTATTTTTTATTTTTGCTATTTATTTTTAGCGGTTTTGTTATAATGTCTGTCTGTTGTATGAGTACATATTGCTTTTTTTCTGCCGTTTTAGTTAGGAAATATTTGTTTCATAAAATTTTTTTTCAGACATTTGTTGGATATAATATTTATTGCATTGCATCCACTGGATTGAGAGATATGTAGCGTCCTTGTATAGCGAGATTTTTTTTTTGTTTTATTATTTTGAGCGATGTCATCAAAACGGAAAATGAAAATGGTGCTTATGATGAATAATTGTGTCTGTGATAAGAGAAAAAAGTAGGACATCAAGCAATAAGTGACCAGAGCAAAATAAATGTAGTGGGAGGGTGGTTTTCAAGTCAAGCCCATATAAATTATAGGATTTGAAATAATTTTTGCTGTAAAAATATTAATAGTCAATTGAAGTTATGAACTTGAGACAAACTTTATGCTTTTTAATCCAAAGATATTTGCGTCCATTTCAATCGAGACGTACACAAAGCTTTTTTGTTGTTTAATTCTTCAAGTTTCTAAAAATTTTCCCTCATATACTATTCGCTTTATGAGAAAATTGGTGAAGAATACGAAGTCGCCTTTAGACTCTGCAAAAAAAGAATATATTTATTTTCTTAGCATCTGTCTTGACTATCATTAAGCATGAACGTTAATAAAATTTTTGGGAAAAATATTGTTGATATTAAAAATCTGTTTTGGAGTTACATAAAACAATTCTATGCTTGTGCTTAGTAGCGATGGGCATGTACAAATATATGGATATACATATCGATTTCTACATATTTTTCCATATCAATCGGTATTGATAAAAATATTTATATTTCGATATACATATATTTTTCAAGCATGATTATTCATTAGTCTAACCTCTATTTATAAAAACTTCGATTTCTCCTAGTGTCAACCCCCAGTTTTGCGAGTATTGATTAAAAAAATTATCAGATCAAGCGTGCTGGGGTAAGACATGCCGCCAGCGCGGTAAAGTTTTCGGAAAAACTATAAAATTTAGCTTTCTTGTCTCATAACTTCCAAACTATTATTTTCACAAACAAGTTTTGTAGGAAAAAAATATTTGCTTGCGAAGTTTACAATATTTTGTCCCCCACGCATAACTCTATCATTTATCAACCGATTTTCAAAATTCTTTTTTGTTCGAAAGGGTGGCTCCAAGGGTACGAAGCGCGAATACTTATAAACATGCAGCCTCAGTTCGAATTCCAGATAAGTCAGTCATTAATTTAAATGAAACGAAAAGAAGTAATTAAGCAAAAATATTAAATAATTAAATAGGGTGACATTGTCGCTATTCAATCGTTGACGACAAGGTAAATGACATTGTAGCCTATGTAATCATTGATGACATAATAGCTGATATCTTTGCTTATGTAATAGTTGACGACAAAATAAGCGATACTATCGCTTATTTAATAATTGACGAGAAGACAAATGGCATTCTTGCTTATATAGTCATTGAAAATAAAATAGGCGACAATGTCACCCACTTAATCACCTTGTGTGCACCGATGATTTGTTGACATTGTCGTGCACCCATCATTGATGATGTCTTAAAGACGTGGCCAACTAATCTATATTTTGGGCGCGTAGCACATACACAAACACAGAATAAAAAAGTGTCTGTTTGAACACCAATAATTTATACAAATAAAAGTATACTTACGCCTACATTAATACAATATTAGTGTAAATATCGAGATAAATTAAAGCAAAAAAATAATCTTAATATTAAATTTTTATCTTGATAACTCAACACAAACGATAATAATTGAGAACTTGTTTTGTTGGTTGTTATTACGTCTGCTATGTAGGTATTTTGTGCACTTCAACCGAGTATGTAAATATAAAATATTGCTATAAAAATTTCGTTTCACTAACATTTTATCCTCGAATGCTTAAATAAACTTAAATTTATTTATAAAATTAAGTATTGCTGCAATTAAATATGCACATTCTCATTAAAAGTTTGTGCCATTAATAAGTGCCATCAGGGATGCAATATAACACGTTCATTTACACTCATTCTCATAAATACATATGCGTTCTCTCTCTCTCTCTTTCTTTCATCTGATATTTACTTGTTGACTAAATAAATAAAGACACACCTACAATTACATTTACTTACTTCTTTCTGTTTGTGTACATTCAAATAAAAAATTTTATACATACACATTTACAGTATACAAACACATATATGTAGCTAAGTTTGTGTACGCGCTTCTGTGTGTGAGTATAAATACCACACATGTAAACATTTGTTTGATATTTTATGTTTAAGAAAAGCACAATAAGCACTCATACTTTATTCTTGAAAAGATATAAATTCTTACGATGTTGGAATACATTATAGACGACATGCTTGCTCCCATTCTTTGTTGGAGTATGAGATTCTTTATTTAATATTTTCGTGCACATTAAAAATGCAAACATAATCATACGGTAAAATGACAATGTGGAGACTCATATACGATATATCTATATACACAGTAAATTTAGTGAATTCTCGTATCTTTTTTAAATCTTTATACGCTACAACAGGTATGGCAAGCAAACATGGCATTATGACACTAAGGACCGCCTGCGTAGAGCTTGTGAGGGATCGGCAATGATAAAAGCACGACTAAAATACAATTTACTGGTTGAACTTTGTAAAGATTATCTTGAAGCAGCCAACGTCTCATTAAAAACTGGTGAGTTTACTGATTTTTTCTCCTCCCAGGTTTTTAATTACAGAAGTTCAGAGTACAGAGTTCAATTAGGTGCGAAATCAATCCACCCCAAGATAGCGAGCACTAACCGGATCACACACCAGCATACTAGCGCCGTACACAATCTGAACACACCTGACACATTTGGGTACTTTTTTTTTATTTTTATAAAGAGAAGTAACACAATCAGGCAATATATGCCTACCAGTTAATTAATTAATGTTTTACTTTCTTTGGGAAAGGGATAGAGTAGAGAGAACAGGTGGTGAAGTGGGAGAGAGAGATAGAAAGCTTAATTCATTTACAACCCTGCTGTTGCTCGTTTTTTTTGTAGAGCAGTGTTGCAAGCCTCTCTGGTGTAAAGTAGAGGCATCACGTTGTATAAGCTGTGTAGCCATTTTATTAGTTCTTTTACTTCGCCGACGGTTCTGTTACAATACCGACGAAGGAGGGTGCTATGAAGTACATTAGGATATGGTAGCATTAATCGCTGCCGATACTGCCCAAGTGATCAGTACTTTGCCTTCATCACTTTAACAGTCCAACCGCAATTAGCACAATAAGTCACCTGTTGTTGGCTTGCCAGAAAGTAGTCTTGAACTCAAGACCTCAGTGTTTGTAGTCAAACGCGCTAACTACACAGCTACTTAGATAACAGCTGCTACAAAAATCGGGTAGATTGAGTTCCGTTTTGAAACGGAATTGAACTCTGTGATATGGCCGATATAACATTTCATAAATCATTAGACCCAAGTTTTCTGGCAGCTTGTGACTACAATGCTAAGTATTCGTCTTAGGGATATCGTTACATCACATCGAAGGGACGTGGTTTGTATAATACAATCTATAAAATCGAGAGGACAGCTAACATACTAGCATACAGATCGTCAAAAAATTACGCATTTTATAGATTTCGTAGTAGTAAAGGGGTTTCCCAGCGAAAGGATTCAAGTAAATTCTTTTCTTTTTATCCGCAGATCACTCACCAACTATTGTTATCATATACTCACACGATATTTCATCACGCACTAGCGACTTAGCGATAACAGCCACAGGTATTAAACAGTTGAAATACAAAAAATTTTAGAGTGTCCATTGCACGAAAACATACAGCTAAGATTGCCTGCTAACATTGATTCCTCTATTAGAAAAATGCTTGCGGAAAACCTTGAGCAAGCTACTCAGCATGCTGCTCTTACCAGTCAGGAAATAGATGTAACAGAATTTATTCTGTACATGTGGAACGGCTTTTGTCTTAAAAAAAAGATGAATTCGAAGTGTGTGGCAACGTTATCGACCACCTCAATTGAAAATTATGTTAAAAAAATCTACCAAACACCTTAAAAGCTATTAGAACTTGATAATCTGCATGTCTGAACAGAGTTCTGCAAGAACTTGACACGCAACACTATGGCGAGTAATGAGAGGCCTTAAAAAGCCATTGATATGCAAGCCTCCATTAAGAATTGGAAAGGAAGACTGCTAAAGAATTGATACCGAAAAACGAACTACTCTTTTTATAAATCACTTGAAATAAGTAAATGTTCTCTCCAAATATAAGTGATGTAAGTGATATGCCACCAGTTGTCGCCAAAGTAGTCGTTGCCTTTAGATTTAATATTTGTGAGAGTGAAGATGTCCACTAAAACTCAAAGAAAGTCCCATGTGCCGATAAAGACAGCAACAAGATGCTCTTGGAGCTACTCTGTACGGCGAAAAACCAAAATACTTCTTTTCATATTTAATGCTATTTTGTGATTAGAACACTACTATCTTACAGTTCGGAAATTTTCATTATTTACCATGATACCTAAGACCGGAAAAGACCATACGAAATTGGAGTCTTATACGCCTATAACCTTCTTATCCAACAATGTCAAAAGTATTTTAAAAACTACTAACAACAATGTAGAACATAAAAGAAAATTACATGGTCCTGACGACTGATTCTGGCAGAATATAAAAAGAGCTAGCACTGGAGGTAAACTATAACAAGTCACATTTTTGAAATTTTACAGGAGACCGCAAAACATGTTTAAAATCATAAATGGTTCTATCTCTGCAGGATTGACAAATTTACTTACCACAAATATTTTGTATTACTCTAATATTATTTTTTATCTATATAACTCTAATATTATTTTTTATCGACCTCGAGTCTCATTACGGACTCCTTAGTAATTGCTATTATCTAACTTAGACTGAGTAGCGCCATAGCATCCACTAAAAATATGTGTTCTCATTCTAATACTAGCCAAAGCACACAATGTGCGCTGCTGTCTCAACTTCTTCCAGATATAGTGTAGTACAACTTTCATCTTACCCAGATGGTAGTTGAAGTTTCCATGCCCATAAGTTCCTTGAGCACCATATGAGCCTGCCTATATGCTGGACCCTCCTGCCACCTTTCCAGGTTTTTTGAATTCAAGTACTGTAGAATCGTAGTCCTCATCGTACCATACCACAGTCCAATATACTGCCTCGTTCTTCGTTATACCGAATAGTCCCTTAACCCACATCAGTGTTACCCCATTAACAGAGGCTCACCTATTGAGTTTTGAAGCACATTCTATCACCAGTTTGGAGTACAGGTTCAACTGATTATCCAGTGTGATGAGAGTTCTCTTCGCCTTCACCTGATTTTTAATCAGATTATCCAATGCATGCAGCAGTTCAAGCATTTATACTCACTTCCCTAAACCCAAGACATAGAAGAGGCCTAACTCACTTGAGTGAAGACTTGCTCTTGATCATACGCCCATAAGAGATCCATCAGTAAAATACTGATGTCACTCTCCATATACTCATTGTGTATCTTACCATCCGCAATGGGTGTCCGATGCAGTCTTTCGGCTATCCTTCTGCTACTCATGCATTCCAAAGGCATTTGACTCTCCCTAACCTTTTAATGTATAAAGTACAAAATACTCCTATGTCCCATTTTGGATCGAAAGTAATGCCAAGTGACATACATTTACATCCGCAGCGCTGACGTTGCCACCGTCTTCTTTATAAATAAGTCCAACGGCGGTAATCCCAGCACTGTTTTTTTTTTGTTTAAGAACAAACACAACCCGCGAAGCGATCAGCTTGTCTGCAATAATCAAACCCACGACCTCTGGACTGACAGGCTAGCGTCGCTACCACTCAGCCACAGGGGCACCCAAGTTGCTTTCATCAGCGTGCTCCAAATATTCCAACAAAAGTAATCCTTTCAACCCCATCTAGCCTCTACTTAGCTGTCTTCTGAGAAGTCTTCGGCCACCATACAACCGATGCGTAAGGATCGAGTCAGCAGCCTCAGGTGAGATGCCCTACCTTTGACCATACACCCTTCCACATTGATGTAGTATACTTTTTGCCTTTCGTATCTTCAAAGCAACGTTATCATTCTAGGTTTGTTTCGTATCTAGCGTTAACCCTAGATATTTAACCTTTCTGGAAGCATTAATTTTCGATCCAAAAAGTATTAAAGGATTAAACTCTATATCTTTTTCCCTCCTTCGAGTAAAGAGCATAGCGTTTGATTTGCCAACATTTATAGTTAGTCACTGTTCAGTGCACCACGCTACGATTACACTGAGAGCGTGTCTGATGCCGCCCAGAATGGTGTCCATAAACATGCCACCAACCAGCAGTGATATATCGTCAGCATATCCTATAGTGTGTATGCCCATTAGGTCTAGTCTTCACACAAGGATATCTATGGTTATGTCTTGCAGTAGAGGAGAAAGAAGCTCTCTTTGCGGGCATCCCTTGACCACCTTGCAACGAACACTGAAATTCCCATTCCTGAGGCTTATACAATCAACCGTAACATAGAGTCGATCCATTCTAAAACAATTTCGCCGGTCTCTCGCTCAACAAGAGCAATTCTTAGTTTATTAAAAAAATAAACGAGCCCTTTATATCCATAAAAAGGACGTAGTGGCGCTGGCATTGTTAATTTTTCTTCCTGCCACTCTAACAAGTTCATTTAGAGCCGTCTGCGTAGACGTGCCTATACATTAGAGTATGTTTCTCCAGATAATCGACCACTATCCTTTCCATTGTTTTTTAAAGAGAGAACAGTAGGCTGACTGGTCTGAGGGACTTTGTTTTTTATAGTCTTTTTCCCGGTTTCGGAAGGAATATAACCTTTGCTTCCTTCCATGCCGTCGGAATATAACGTATCGAAAGACAGGCCACAAATATCTCTCTAATCCTGTCCAGTAAGATAATCATACTCAGCTGAACTAGGGCCGGAAAGATATCATCGATTTCAGCCGTTTTAAATCGTGCAAAATAAATAATCGCACTTTTGACACCATTTGGAGTCATTATCCCTCCAGCTACCTCTAGTCCCATCACACTAACCCCTCTGTAAATAGGAGCCCATGGATCATGCGATTGAAAACTACCTTTGAATATGTATTTCCATCATTAACTGCAATGCTTCTCCCACCGACTTAGTCATAGAACTGTCAACTTAATGAATCAGTCCCACTTTTTAGGCGGGGTCACAAGATACCATTTGCTGCAGTCTAGCTACGTCAGATGTATTTCCCATACTGGAGCAGATATCCCTCAACGTTCTTCGTTTCCTTAGACGAATGAGTTTTTTCAGCTATTATCCCATTTAACCCTCTAACTCTTCGTTGTATGTGTCTTTTTGTCTATTTATTTAAGAAAGGGATAAAATGATGCATTCCGCGAAACGTAAGCGTATTAAATTACTCCACAAAAATATTACTCGTAGTGTTTTACATGGAAATGCTGAATACATTTTATACACAAAACGTAAGGGTTACAAAATTTCCTATGCCGAGTCGGTATAAATATGTGCAAAAGGGAGGAATATGTGCAAAAGGCAGCATTCTTAGGTTCTATATATAGGTATTTACCTTGAACGTCGCCTAGTCACATATGTAGAAGCCAAGATGTTCTAAATTAAACTGAAAGTAGTTCAACTCAACTGGAATATTGGGATAAGTTCTACAGTAAGCCTAGATTGTAAACTTCTGCTATACAACTCCTTTCTAAAACCAATATAGTGCTATAGTGGGATTCAATTATGTAGGGAAAATTCAAAGGCAACAAAATAAAATCATCCGTATGATTACAACAGTTCTCGCGAGCTCACAAAAATCTAGAAGGCGCAAAGATAAAGACTGTCTTTCCAAAACATGTGACAAAATATATAAAGAAGCTTGAGTTGTACCCAAACCAACTAGCCGAAAACATTCTTAGTTAAAGTGACACGATCGGCTGAGAAGGAGAGACACTCTAGCTCTCAGCCGAACACGATATGCTTAAAAGCACAGATCTTCGATCTGAACAAATATCATCACAAATATTTCAGTCTTTCTGTGCACTCAAAATATTCTGTGCGTAAAATTAACTCAAATTGCAATTTAAACTTAAACTCAATTAAAAACCTATCTACTTTTTTTCATTTAAATTTTACGAAAAGTTCATTTAATTTAAAATGTTAAAAGATTAACTGAACTAAGCTCGTAAAAAAACTGTTTTTTCTTTTATTTTGTTTATTTCAACTTGCAGAAAAAACACGCAACTAAACGACTCAAAAATGAATGAGTCTTACTTTACTGTAATTAATTTAACTGCCACAAGAACGAATCGGAACTTTCATAACATACAGATTATTTTGAATGTGTGTGTTTGTGTGTGTTATTTTTATGCATGTACCTTTTGGTACTTATAACATAAACAACGGACAATATTAAAAGCAATCGAAACTCCTTATTAATATGTAACTAGTTTTTTTTTTGAATCAATGTTACACAGAAAAAAGTACCACCGAAATAATTTCAAAGAAAAGTTTGTCTAAAAACAAAATTTAATTATTAAGTTATGAGTTTAGTCGAACTATATGGGTTTATATCCAACTAAATTTTAATTATTTTGGCTTGAGTTCGGTTTTAATTTAATTTTTCAATTAAATTATATTTTTATATTCAACCCTCCGCGCAGTCTGAAATTTTCTTTGTCCATATGCTTCACATTTATCTCTAAATAAAAATATAATTTCATTGAAATTAAATTAAAACCGATCTCAAGCCAAAATAATTAAAACTTCGTTGAACAAATTTAATTTTCAGTAAATGTTCTTTACTTAATCAATGAATTGTTTGTTCGACTCTTATTTAGGACGCAAACACCAAAAAGCAATAAGAAAAACAAAGTCAAATAACAACAACAATGATAACAAAAGGAATGCGATTGTACCAAGTTTGTTTACTGAAAAATTTTGAATGAATAAATTCATTCATTTTTTAGATTCTTTAGATAAACATTCAGACTTGAACACATTTAACAAAGTGAAATTTCATAAATGTTTAATGGAAAAATTTTGTTTGATAGATTACAAAAAATCCAGTAAATATTTTTGTTTGATAAAGTAAACTATTTTGTTTAATATTTTTTAGTATTTTTAGACTAATTGTTTTCACAAAATCCAGTAAATCTTTTCGTTTGAATTTGTAAATCTTTTTAGACAAACTGTTTTATAGATTCAAACAATTTGTTCACTGAAAAAAACACGTTTTTTTCAATGAAATTGTTGAGATATTTTTGTCTCTATTTACAAATTTATTTGTATTTATTAACTATTTCATTTGTTATTTACTATTTCATTGAATTCCTGTACAGGAAATGAAATTTAGTTTTTTCCGTGTATAATCAGTTAAAAATAAGATTGCTTAGAATTTTAAATGTTTATTCATTTAAAAATGATTGCACGGAACACTTCTTGAACAAAATACATTCTGTTAGTGTCATAATATTGTGAGTGTGGGCTTTGAAACTTCTTTTGTTGTGACTGTCTCTTTTCTAGCAAAGTTCTGCTTCTATTCCTTTAACATTAAATCGTTAAGAACTGACTAGAGCACACAAAATTCGAGCCATTATTTAACTTAACATTTATCTGTAGCATCCCGACAAATTCGTCTTCATTCCTCGGCTTTGAATGTCAATTTTTCTATGGTCTTTTTGAAATTAAATTGTGTAACCAGGCAAATATATATACGTCGCGTTCGTGTCAAGGAACCCCTAAAAAGTCTTAAAATATTACGCTTTTTTGTTGCCAGTTTTGTCTTCTTACAAACTTAGCAACAAAAAAATAAAAAATAAACAATCAAGCACAATTTAAGAGCTTAGCATCGAAGAAAAAGTTACTACTACGTACTACGGTACAAGAAATTTAAAGCGTATGTCGTCTGGTTATTTCGTAGCAAGACTTAAGAGCACATCATGTATTATGACCATTAAGTAAGTAGATAAGTCTGTAGATATCTTAAGCAGGTAATCTATGTATCTTATTAGTTTAAATTACCAAAATACTAGTAACAAATATAAAAAGAGCAAAGATATTAAATAACATATCAAAGAAACAAAAGTAAGACTTGAAAACGTAAGAGCATCTTAAGAAGATGTATTATATCATTTTCTAAGAACATTATTTGCAACAATGTTAAATAAATAATAATGTCTCTTAGGCTACATACAAAATAATCTATTTCCTTATATAATTACTTAATAGACTTTTTCTTTTTGTAAAGCTAAATATGGAGTACACACGCATATGGTATCTGAAGGGGATTTTATTAAACTATTTAATATGGCAAAGACCTAGGAAACTTTTTCTGCAAGTAATGGAAATAAATAGCTGACATCCTGTAAAGTTTTTTTGCGGTTTTATTTATTTGTTGTATTTTCAATACAATTGAACTAACAATAAGTATTTAAATGTTAAGTCTAAAATTTAAATTTTTAAGTCCAGCCAATGCCAGACAAAAATGTTTGTTTCATCGGCTGATGCTTTGGTTGTCTGACATCTCTCGTGTTCGGCTGAGAGCAAGAGTATACCTCCTCTTCAGCCGAGTTTGGAGTTTTTTATGCAATGGTTTTCTAATTGTATAATGGTGTAGAAGAATAAAATAGATTCATATCGCACACAAATTATTTGCTGGGTTTTGTATAAGTTTCTAAGCCTACTACGCTTATCTTAATCTTTTGTGACTTTCAAAAATATTATCATTTGTAAATTCTCAAACGGTTTTTGAAAGTCTGTTCATAATATAAGAGGTTTGGTAATGAAATGCATTTATACAATGCATAACTATCAGCAAATAGACTTCATTTAAAATAAAATAATGACAATTTCTTATATTGTATATTGATACTATATTGTTGAAGGTTGCGAAAGAAAAATATCATATCTCAAAAAGAAAAAAAAACACCTCCTCCAAATTTTCACGATTCATTAAGGACGTTTAGAGGTATTATATAAAAAAATTTTGCCGAAAAAAATATATAGGTTTTTGATTTAGTTAGTTTTTAAATTTTCAAATCTTTGCAGATAAGTAATTTTTCCAAAACAAATTTTTGTTCTATGTGTTTTTGTTGCCCCAAATATCCTCTTTAAAATGGCATACAATACATCCTTTTACATAAAATAGTTTTAGAGATAATTAAAAACTAAGCTCAACACATTCTGTAAATTTGGCGAAATAATGACATTTTGAATATGTCATAACTTTTGAAATAAACATTTTTAATTTTTTTCCTTTAATATAAATGCGTTATAGGATGAATCACAACATCTGACCAAATTTCATCAAAATTGAAATGGGTCATGTCTAACTCTTACTTGATTTGAAATGGAATTACCCATATATTAATAACTAGCTATACCAGGCGGGCTTCGCTACCCCATTGTTGTGCAGATATTGAAAAATTAATTAACTCATTTAAAAATAACCATAAAATTGGTTAGTTTTTTGGCGATCTTTTTAATTTTGGCGAATTTTTGCCTTTTAGCGATTTTTTGTTTTGACTCTTTTAATTCTGGAATTTTTTAGTCTTAGAGTTTTTTAAAATTTCAAGAGTTTGCCTCTTTTGGTTTCCAAGATACAGCAAACTGTTTAAACTACATAGTCAAAATTTCATTAACTTTCAAAACACCCTTTAATTTTTCTTGTGTTAAATATTCTACAGACTACACCAATTAACAATAACTTTGCAAATTTCGAGAGTCTATATAAAAGTGTCTGTATATTACATTAGTATTTCAACATATTTCGTTGCTCGCTTTAGAACACCCTTTAATTTTTAGCCCGTAGATCTTACGGCTCTCGACAAAACATCCTGTGACAGACAGAAAGACAGACGGACTGACGGACAGCGTATCGAAAACAATAAGATTCATTTACACTTTTGGTGTACAGAGCCCTAAAGGGAACCTTTTTTTTAAAAAAGTAACTTTTCAAAAAAAAAAAAACCATTTTCAAAAGAGTACCATTTTCAAAAAGTACCCTTTGCAAAAAACATTTTTCAAAAAGTACCATTTCTTAAAACTACATTTTCAAAAAAGTAGGTTCTCGAAAAAGTACCTTTACTTTAAAATATAAACGGTTAACAAAAAAGTATCAAAATTATATTCTTACCCTTTTTCGGCCCCTAAATGTACAAATTTCAAAAAAAAAAGTACAAAACACCTATCCACTCATTTTTCTATCTTATTACGACGCTTTTGGAATTTTATGTCTACCTTAAGAATACCGAGTTTACCCGTTTTTACGCCTTTTAATCCCGTTAGAACTTAAGTTTTCAAAAATTCGTTCTTAGAGAATATATACAAACATGTGTATTCAGTATGTGTATCAATGTGCATAAGAAATAGTTGTATGGAAAAAAGTACCAAAAAGTGCTACCAAGTTTACCCATTATATATTCAAATTTGAAAAAATACAACACTGTTTTTAAGGGCTTTTTAAGGAAAGACAAATGAATTTCAAGTTTAGTTTCTAACTTTATTACTTTAGGAGATAAACTGTTAACAAAAAAAATACCAAAATTATATTTTCACCCTTTTTTGGCCCCTAAACGTACAGATTTTAAAAAAGTTACAGACACCTGCGCTCATTTTTCTATCTTATTATGATGCTTTTATAATTTTATGTCTACCTTACTCAGATTCGAAGATATAAGGTTACCGATTTTACCCCTTTTTACACCTTTTAATCCCCTTAGAATTAAAATTTTCAAAAATCCTTTCTTAGTGAAAATATACAAACATATTCATTCACTATATATATCAATTTGCATAAAAAATAGTTGTATGGAAAGAAGTACAAAAAAGAGCAACAATTTTTACCCTTTATATATTCGAATTACAAAAAAGTACCAAAACATGTTTGAGGGCTTCGTAAGGATAGAAGAATGCGTTTTAAATTTAGTTTCTATCTCCATTAATTTAGGAGATAAACGGTTAACAAAAAAAGTACCAAAATTATATTTTACCCTTTTTCGGCCCCTAAATGTAAAAATTTTAAAAAAGTACCAAGTACCCATCCACTTACATTTTGATCTTATTATGGTAGATCCGGAGATATAAGGTTACCAAATGTAGCCGTTTTTACCCGTTTCTACCCCCTTAGCGCTTGAATTTCCCAAAACTCCGTCTTAGTGGATCTATACATCCTGAGGGGAGCCCACATACAAAATTTCAACTTTCTAGCTTTAGTGGTTTGGGTTGGGCGATGATGAATCAGTCAGTTAATCAGTCAGTCAGTCAGTCAGTCACTCAATAACGTTACTGTTTTATTTATATGGATTAATAAATTATTTCATAACTTTTAGGACCGACTCGTAAATATGATGCAAAGAATACAAAATATTGTGTCATTTATGAATATATGTCGCATATTCCGATCTGAATGGTTTTAATCCCGTTCTTACATTCTACAATGATAAAGTTTTTATACTTTAAGGCGTTTGTTTAGTCCTGTTTTTACAACCAAAGCTCACACTAAGCTTCTTATTAACGTTAACAGCTTATGGCCAAATATTTAATTGACGCTCCTAAAAGTATGTATGTGTTTTAGTATTTAATGAAAATGAAGTTAGTAGAAAAGTCTTTGTCAATTCCACTTTCAAATTTTAAAGTGGTTTGCTTAAGAAGAAAATTTTCGTTTTTTGTTTTCTGAAGAATCAACTTACGGAATTGAAACTACTTTCAATCGTTATGGTATTCTGTGACATGGCTGTATATCTTTAAAAGTGGATCTAATCATGGTGATTTCTGAATTAAGCAGAAGAAAATATAAAAAAATTATCCATTTTGAACTCGGAAGCATTAACAAAATTCAACATTTTTGCGAAGTGTTATTTTTGTTTTACGATGATTATTGAAATGAAATTAATTTACCCACAATATGCCTCAACTAATTTCTTTGCAAACTTCCTCTAAGAAAGCCAGCCACAATTACAAAACCTTAACCGAAACGCATTTATATAAAAAAACCACTTGAAGACCTTAAAGAAAGTTCATGTAAAAATGAATTATGTTTGTAATTTCCAAAATTATCTTTATATACACAAATAATTACCAGCGAAAAATAAAACAATTCCAACAAAATCTACACACTTTCTTACTAGCGTACAACAACACTACAAAAACATATTTAAGAACAACATTAAAATGCTTTGTCTAGGTGTAAATGAGTGCACACATTAATTGTCATAAATGGGTTTGTAAGTCTAGATTATCTCTTGTTTTACCCTGTCATATACTCACTGAGTCTTTTACTTGCCACCAAACAACCTACAAAATTAATTTATAAAAAAAAGAAACATTCAAGAAATACGCACAATTACAAACATTATTACACACATTTGTTAGTTTTCTTTTTACATTAATTTATATTTTCAGAAAGAAAAATTTAAGCAGCTAAAGGAGGTCATAAGTAGATGGGCGTTCGAAGGGAAAAAGAAACCGACATAAAGCTTTACTTGCTATAATAAATAGTAAGAAACCTTCAAATATATTGTGATGTAAAATTAAGTGAGTGGATGTGTGGGTATATGAGTGTGTGTTTGTATGTATTTAGGTGTTATATCCGTTTCCGTGGGGAAATTAAAGAAAAAGTCTTCCGTAGTTAAGGCAACAAAACGCACATTTAGGCTTTTTTGTTGCTACAAAAACACACATTAAATGTTAATGCCTTTATACAGTTTAAGTTTTCCAACAATATTCGACTCTAACGAGGGTTAAATTTTTGTGCTTTGTGTTTCACTTCTTTTTTTTTTTTTTGTTAGACAGATACAAGATTTAGGTTTCTATAAACTTTCTACATATATTATACTGCGTATTATAATTGCAGGTATAGTTTTAATATGGAAATTTTATATATTTTCAAAGTTATAGCTTCTAGGTTAATGAAATCAGTTTTATGATTGTAGCCACAATATTGAAAATATTGATAGTTCTGTATTGAAAATAAAAATAAAATTAAATGGCTCGAATTTTGAAATCTTGGTGTCAGTTAACACATTCGGTATGATATAAAGTCAGTAGGGTGATTATCTTTCTAATCGTTAATTTGGGATTTTTTGTTGTTGTTATTTGCCAATGTAACTAATAGAAATATGAGCAGGTAGGATTCCTATTATAGCTTTCGCCTCGTTCAATAGATCCTGAAATAACATTATATATTTAAATTTTTTAATATTTTTGTGTATTGAGCGTTACATTTGCTTTCTCTGTTGTTCCAGAAATATTATTTGCGAAATAAAAAACACCACAAAAACTGAGGATAGGGTTTGAAAGCACTATAAATCTAGTCTCTAAAAACAAAAAATTATAATAATTGCGAGACGAAATTAAAAGTTATGACCATATTTCCAATTTTGACTTGGGTTCACATGAAAAAACCTTTTTTTTATCTCTTAAAATAATTCTTTACAAACAAAAAGTTGGCTCCCTCTGCTTTCAAATAAGACTAATTTTAATAAAATCAACTGAAAAAAATTAACAGACAAATCATTAGTTACAGCATTGATGAAATCGCACTATACTTAATTTATTTTTTTCAATATATTACCACGAGGGATCGTAAAGGACTTTTTCTCACCCTTCCGAAACTATCTAATCAATTTGAATGAAACTTAAAACATGGATAGATCTGAGTCTGGAAGGACACATGGGCTATATATTTTTTAAAAAATTTTACCACGATGTTAGGGGTTAGGCGCGATTTCTGCCTCTATCTATCTAACTATCTAACCATTTTTAATGAAATTCAAAACATTATTAGATCTGAGTCTGGAAGGACACAAACGATATATATCTTTTCAAATATAAGCCCACTAGGAAGGTAAAGGGCAATTTCGAATGTAAGATAATGTAAGGAACTAAGTTCCAAACCGGTGTCCCACGACACCGTGCTTTCTTTTTTTATAATGTTTTTGCTTTAATAGACCGACTTCAAACCGAGAATTTTGCAAAAAAAAAACGTAAAAATTTCATAGTTTTTCTTATCTTAAGGCATGTACAGAATGCATTTGAACTCGATCATTACGTAATATGTATTCTCTGAAAAATTAAAAACATATCTATGAAATAGTATGCAATTTGTATAACTCAAATAAACAGTTCTAACGATTTTTGGAAGTACGTTAAGAAGGCTTCAAAAACACGATTGCAGTAGTACATAGTTTGTATAATACGGCTTTTTGAATTATACTAATAAAAATACAAAAAATAAATTTTTCGCGAATATCACGAGAAAGTTTTTTAAGCAAAATAAATGAATGTTATATACGTGCTCAGCATTACCAAATTAGCTTGAAAAACATATCTTTTTTGAACTTCATTTATTTTGTAAACTAGTGTAGTATATATTAGTGCTTTTAAATGTATGCTCTCGACTGTTAAAACTGAAATACATCAAAAAGGTGTAAGTCAATTTCGACACGCATTAAACATGTGTGGCTAAGTGTAATGGCACATGAAAGTTTCTATATGTTTGTTTTTCTGTGTGAGTCTTTCTTTGCATGCGGTTTCTTAGAATTGCTCATTAAACATTTATGTCAATTTATTTCTTCTTTTTATTTGCTACCAATAAAATTCCCCCTCCGGTGCCGTAGTGTTGAAAAAGGTAAATTGAAAGGATTTCATTTACATTTATGATCACATGAATGTGACTTACTTAACTCACTGCCTGTTTGCCATACTGTCAGTTTTACAATTATAATGCAAATGTCTTAATATTTAGCAAACAAAATATGTAATGCTGATGATGCAAATGTTTTATTAATCGATTGGTAAGAGAAGATTAATTTAGCTATTAACCCCATGCACAAATATATACAATGTTATATCTTGAAACACAGTTAAAACGAAAGTAATCATGTTTGTAAGAGTTTTTATAAAGCTTTGGGGTTAAAATTAGGTTGTCACTTAATAAAAGGAATATTATTTATTTATGTCTTAGTAGATCTAATGATAAATAATTTGGTCATGAAAAGAGAAAGATAGAGAGAGAGTTATAGAAAATATGTCAACATATTTACAAGTAAAATTTTATAAATTATTTACTAGTAGAATATTATAATGTGGTTAAGACAAATATAATTGGATGACTTGAATTAAATTTTTGTGAAAGGAATTACTAACCCAGAAAAGGTTTTTATGGCAAATGAGAGCCATTAGCTTAAATAAATGAAAATATTTATGGATAATTCAACAAACATTGTGTTTCGTAGGAAATTAATTTTAAAAACAAAAGTTTTAATCAAAAATAATCTATTGTTGGGTATCACATAAAACAGCATGAAAATACCATTCAACATATACAACTACACAGAAAAAGTTATTTACCAAAAATTTTCAAAGAAAACTTTGTTAGAAATAAAATTTAATATTCTTTACTGAATCTGTGAATTTTTTGTTTGACTTTTATTTAGGATACAAACACCAAAAAACAAAAAAAAAAACAGTTTTTTTGTGTCGTAAGAAACAGTCCCGATAGCGACATGCATATAAATAAGAGCAACAATAATGATAGCAAAATGAGCGCGATTGTAATAAGTTTTTTTTTACCAAAGATTTCTGAATGAATCAATTCCTTAATGTTGTTGCGTTAAGTCTCATTCATTTCTTCAGAATCTTTAAGTAAACATACATAGTTAGTTGAACACATTTATTAAAGTGAAATTTCATAAATGCTAAATGTTATTATTTATAACTTCAAAATATTTAAAAACATTTTTACTGAGTCAGACAAAAAGTTTGTTTGATATATTACAAAAAGTCAGTAAATGTTTTTGTTTGATTCAGTAAACTATTTTCTTTAGAATTTGTAAGTATTTTTAGACAAATTGTGTTATATATTCCCTAGAGGGAAAATAACCTGTCACAAGACAGATCACGTGACTAGTTCCCAAGGACTAGCAACCGGTTCGAGTTCCGGAACTTTATATAAAAAGGGACCGGTAACTTTGACATGGCGTTGTCATTGGAGGAGTCAATTGACATAATTAGGATACTCAGTGATAGGTTTCAGACCCAAACTCCTTATCGTGTAATGGGTTCTTTAATACTAGTTCAATTACTGTACTTTAAGCATTTATTTTTAATTTAAAAAATCTGCTTGTACAGTGAATGTATTTTGCTAAAATTTTTGTTGTAGTTGTGATATAATTCTTTTCGCCGGTCTCATCTGGGGAACATTTCGTGACATTCCCATTTTCACCAGTCAAAAGGGTAAGCACGTTCAATACAATTGATACAACATTTCCCGCAGGGTTCCGACAAAAATGTTGTTTTACAGAAAATCCTCGAAATATTTTTGTTTGATTCAGTAAATTATTTTGCTTAGAATTTGCAAACATTTTTAAACAAATTGGTTTATAGATTTGGATTTGGTTTACTGAAAAACACCGTTTCCTTTTTAATAAGAAATTGTTGTCTATATATAAAAATTTTTTCTAAGTGCGTTTCTAGACAAAATATTTTCTAGTTCATTGAATTTCTTTACTGAAAATGAAATTTGGTTTTCTCTGTGTAATGGGACTTTCCGTCTTGGTCGGGTTTGAGCTTTTATCATTTAATTTCTTGCTTGGTATTGTTTACACTGTATAACACAAAAAATAAAATGTGTCTAGCGATTGATTCTGGTAAACAGCACCAAAAAATATATACATGTATCGGCGTTTTGAAAATTAATATCTGGCATTAATGTTAGAGGGAGTTAAAATGTCACCCTTTTCCACATAGTTATAGTGAGTCGGGATAGAAAGCCTTACAATCCTTATCATACGTCTTCACGAGCCATCGACTTCCACATGACATTACCATGACGCCGGCAGAGCAACTGTAAAAAATTCATCAACTTCTTTGTTATGGTGGATACGTGCGATGTCCATGTTCTGCTTTATCAATGTGTTTTGTGGTACTGTAATAGAAATATAATATTTAACAATTTTGTGTTGTCTCTTTTCTTTCTATTGAAAATGGTTGTTGACAGCGAATCTCATGGCGAACATTGATGCGCAGCCATATGTTCGGGCATCGATTTCATAGCATGGACGAAACATGGACACGAGCGGTCGACATTAGCCATATGCGATGTCCGACATGATGTTCATACCAAGTTCATGGCTAATGTAGACCCCCAGTTATGCTTAAGTTATAAGATATGTTCAACACCAGAGGAATTTTTTTTTCTGAAATATATTAACCCTCTAACTCTTGTATGGGTCTTTTTGACCTTTTCCAAAAAAAAACGCCAAAAAAGCTTCGATAAAAAAATATTTGCCACAAAATTCTACCATAAGTTTTAAAAAACAGCTAAGCCCTAAACTCACCTGGAACTGTAGAATTTAGTCAAAACTTAAAATGTTTTTAAAGGGTAATTTCATACTGATTCGAAACTAGAGGATATATTGTAAGCAGTACTTTTAAAGCATAAGATGTGTCTAGAACTTTTATGGAAAACACTAGGATGAACCTTTTTGTAAATGTAAATTTTCCAAAGGCCGATACACTTGTATATTCTTTTGGTGCCCTCTACCAGAATCAAACTTTGTAACCTTTTATTTAGAAAAAAAATAAAAAATTAGGTTTGATGTACAGTGTTATTTGATAAAAATATTATTTTTTTTTCATACACAATTTGTTTGCTTTTTTACAATTTATTTTTGACAATTTATATTTGAGGTATAACTCGAATTTTTTCAATTTTTTTTTATCGCAAAATTGCTGTCCATACTTATTTACTATTCCAACAACTTTTACATATTTAAAATGCTTAACATGGTCTATAGCTTACAATATACGATTGAATACATACCAATATTAACACAAAATCTTTTACCGACATTTTATCCAATAAAATGTATTTGAATATTTATGGAATGTCTGCGGAAATTCCTTAGAAAAACATTATTATTTATTCCAGTGTTTTCTAAGAATATTCTCTATACAGCAATTAGAAAAAAACCTGAAAGATGGTGACGAAAAAAATTAAACTGGTCAGACTCTGTTCTTATTTTGCGTACGACTATGTAAGTTATTTGAAAGTTTTGAAGTTTTGCAAAAGCAGACAGACATTAACCTATAACGTTTAGGAAATAGTTGTTTAAACTATTTTTTTACTTTTTATTTTTCAATCAGATGTGAAACTTTGTTAAGAGATTCTTAGGAAATATCACACATGAGGGAGGATAAGGTTAAAACTACCAATAAAAGTTTGAAAAGTATTCCAACAAATTTAGTAAAATGCATGTTTTATGAATGTGTTAATTTTATTGGCAGAAATTTCATTAAAGAAGAGATTAAAGGAAAAAATTCTATAAGAGAATTTCGGTCTTTTTACATATATATTTTTTTGTGAAATAAATAATAATATCACAATCACCAAAACATATTTTACAGATACCATAGTTTATAAAAATTTTTATATCTAAAGAAATTTAATTATTTTTGGCTTGAGTTCGGTTTTAATTAAATTTTTCAATTAAATTATAATTTTATTTAGATATAAATGTGAAGTATGTAGATAAGGAAAATTTTGACTGCGCGGAGGGTTGAACTGACGTTTCGATAGCTCCCGCTAATCTCAACAGAGTTCTTTACCTCTTAGACCACTCGATTTTTAAAAATATCATATTATCAAAACTAGAATCCGTCGTTAGATCCTTGTTATTAAAAAAAATTGTGCTGTATAGTGTAAATATTCGGAATTCTTGCAAAAATTAAGTGACTGCATTGTCTTGTGAACTAGCCCCACCCAGTGTGCTTCACTATCCCATTGTTGTGAAGATATAGGTAAATTACTACATAATTATTTTGTATCTTCGCACACTAGGGAAAAAAGCCAATCTAGCAGCGGAAAAATCATATCTGCCAAATTAATAGCCTGACCCACGCAACATGTATGGATGAATTATAGGGAAGCATGTAGGCTACAAGGTGTGTAAGAAGTTAGGCAGCTACTTTGAGCATAGTGGGCGCTATATGTTGTTAATCAGACCAATTGTACCGATAAAATTCTTTATTCGTCCGGCAGCTTATATCTTCCAAATTAATACTCTGATCCACAAAAAATTTATTATTGAATTATAGGAAAGGATTTAAGGCTTTAAGGTCTGTAAAAACTTATATCCTGTCTCGTAATATCGTCAGCTGACCTGTGTAACCAAAATAAAATTAAAAGAGTCCCGCTATGAGGGTTCTTCAGATATAGCATATTAGATATAACTTTGTTTGGGAGTGTATACATCTCTACCTCCTCATACATAATAAAGATATTGCTTAAAAGCAAAATCTTTTTCTCAGTTTAACCCTTATGTACGCACCGGGTACCTTTGGCGTTTTCAACCAAAATTTTTTCATTGAAATTGATAATCTGCATATCTGAAACTTCTTGAGAACTACTAAATGTCAACATATTTAGTATTTTTGCAGCCGCAGAGCAATTTTTTTTTGTAATTTAAGGTAGAGATCAATTTACTCTGAACACCCTTAAATGCGCACCAAGGTACCCGGGTACCTGTACGTGTTATATATGGGAATGCGTCCATTGCAAGTACATATATTTTTTGTTACTTATTACGAGTACTACCTCTGTATAAATAAATAAAGGTCTATATAAACGATGTGGACGGAGAAATTTCTAATAAAATTAGAAAACATTTATGTACACGAAAAAAGACACCTACTATTGTGCGGCAAGGTACCCTGGTACCTATTTGGAAGTTACGTGAAAAACAAACATTTTCGCACTAAATATGAAGTTAAAGCTTTGTAAAATATATATGAAATTGGCAACAGATATATATATATTTCCAATTCCAAAAATATTTTACAGCTACCTATTAAGTGGGAAATGCTTTTTTTCCACGCAACTTTCCCATAGGTACCCAGGTGCCTTGCAGGGCAATATAAGGTGTTATTTTTGGCGCGCACATAAGGGTAAAGCGACATCAAATTAATAGAGTCTGGCTTCGGTGATTTTTCAGATATCGGAAAGTTAATAATTAATTTGTATGGGGATACTCCTGTCCCCTCCTATACTACAAACATTTTGCTGGAAATTGCACTTTATTCTAAGAGTGACCGACATAAAATTTAGAAAGCCTCACGATTATAGTTGTGCTGCTATAGCAAAAAAAAAAAATTAAAAAAAAAACTAATTACTTTATGAATCAAAATTGATTATTAGGCTAAGGCTCATAATGTTATATTCAGAAAGAATTGGGCATGATTAATATTCCAAGGAACAAGGGAAAAATTAACATCAACTTAATTTTTCAACGTACAGAGCAGAACAGAGTAGCGCCACTTTCGGAAGCTGCTACACTTCCATCGTCAGTGCTCACATGTATTTGCTTATCAACACTTGTCAGGTGGCTCTGTTGAATGTGATTTTAATTCTTGTATATACAACTTTTTCGTGAAAATGGCGCTACTCTGTTCTGCTGTGTACGTTGAACAATTAAGTTGATTTTATTTTTTCCCTTGTTCCTTGGAATATTAATCATGCCCAATTCTTTCTGAATATAACGTTACGAACTTTAGCCTAATAATCAATTTGGATTCACAAAGCAAGCTCGTTCGAAATAATCATATTAATCGAATATTTTTCCTTTGACAATCCCAAGTCCATATAAAATGCTAAGGCTTCTTTTATGCTATACTTTGTGGTTAAAGCATTTGGAGGATTTGGAATACTCTCTTTAATCCTCTGCAGTCGATCTGGGCTTGCAAACGGCACAGCTTTTGTAATGCCATTCCTTGATTTATCTTTATCTTTTACATACTTAAGACATAATGCTTCTGAAAGATGAGATTTAGAGATATCTTATGAGGCATTTTGAAGTTTACGTTTTTTTGTGTACTCCGAACACTCGTTCTGCTGTCAGAAGATGCATTCGGTTCTTCGATGTTTTCAAAAGTTGTTACTCCATTTAGCCAGTCTGAGTTGTTTTCCATTTAATTCTAGAGTTTATTGACGAACGCGGAACAATGGCGATTAAAGGAGTAGCAACATAAAAGAGAATTCAAGAAAAATGCAGGGTAAAAAGTCATCGTGTAAATCCCGTATTTAGACCCAATTATGTTTGTTTTATGTTTATTTTCTCTAATAATAATAAAAAATAAAAAAAAAATTTTTTCATATTATTTTAGTTTTGGTACTTTGTTCGTACGTAAATGCATATTTTTGTGCATATTTTTGTGCATATTTTTGTGCATATTTTTATGTTCTAGGTGCATTTTTTAATCGCGTAATATCAAAATTTATTTACATTAAAGTACGGGCCATGATAATGATCAATAATAAAATGTTGCACCAACAACACCGAGCTATAGAGCGCTAGCTTCAGGTTCGCAATTGTCTAACACATATTTATTACCAGCTTAATTTAACTAGATGTGGGCGATTTTCGTCATGGAACATGACGTTTGTCGGCTTTTTACATTTACACGACACGACCATCAAAGTAAACAATAAACAAAACAACAACAAGAGCACAACATTGAATTGTACTAGCAGCAAAGCAAATAAACACCAACACACTTACACAACAATTTAGATATCATTTATTAAGTTTTCTCTTCGACGGGTATTTGGCTAAACGAGTGGTGGCCATTCTCTCAATTTACTATTAACACACGTTCACTGTAAGTGAGGCTAACAGCCAATATATTTAGCCGCGAATAACATACAAAAACAAATAATAAGATAAAGTATGTTTGGCCATCACTGGTGTACATTTTAGACTCTAAGCGTATTATTGATGGGTAAGACTTAACTATGCTAGAGGTCAGCAAACATTATATATTATGACTTTTCTGTATTTCTTGAGTTCAAACATATTTCTTATCTTCTAGCTAAATACTAGTACACTTGTTATACATTACACATCATTTAAATTAAACGAATAGTTCTATCAGTAATATCAGTAACTGAATAACATGTGTTTTTCTATTTCAGTATGCATAATGGTTAAAAAAACACTTCTTAACAAGCCATAAAAGCTTTAACCACAAACAATAATTTAAAAGTATTTTATTTAATTAAAAGTTAAAATAAAAGCATCAAAACAATATCTTCGACACGTTTATAAAAATTTATGTTTGACAATTAGAGATCTATATTACACTCTATAGATAAAAAAATTTTACAATTTAGATGTTGTCGTTTTTTAAAAAATATGTTTTTGTCGACAGGCTTTTTCTGTTATCAATGCCACCAAAAATTGCGATAAAAATTCAACTTTAATAACACTTTGCTTGTTTGATGTTATTATTTCTTTTTGTAATTTCTTTTGCTAGAATATAAATAAAAGTTTTTGCACACATTCCATTTGCATATGAAAGTAATTTTAACTATAATTATTTTGCAGCTTTATAGTCTAGAGTGCTCATGATGATGATGATGTTCCACTAGTTTGTAGCTGGGAAGCAAAAGGCCAGGTTGTTTTTGGAATGGTTACAACAAAAAGGAACACTCGACCCCTGGTTTTCTTTAGGGCTATTAATTAAATAACCAAAATATGCTTCAATCAAATTCTTTGTTTCAGTACCTGCTTAAGAAAAACCATAATTTTTTTGCCTAAATATGTAATTCTAATTTATATTTAAACATAGTCTCTTCCTGCCCATTTTTCAAATCATTCAACTTACTTTTGTAGATGTTAACATTCAATATGTAGTAATTTTTTCTAGGAGCCAAAAGTTTTCTTTTTATTAAAACAATGTTTCCCTTTATTTATTTATTTGTTTATTTTCTTTATATTTTCCTTTTTTTCTTTTGGGATTTTATTTTCCCTTTTGCTGGCATTTGTCTAGTCTAAACGAAGTCCATTATTTTAAAAGGTATTTTTTTATTATATATTTATGACCGTTTAATAGTCTATGAGATTTTTTTTGTCTATCTTGTTTGTATTCGTTTGTTAAAAATTCAAAATTCAATTACGATAAAATATTTAATGGTCTTTTTGGTGTTGTATCGTCTCTTAGTTATAACTAAAGTTCGAAAGGCACGTAGTCAAAGGATTTTAAAAGTTTTTATTTTATTTATAAACTTCTAATATATATAGTACTAGCCCCACCCGGTGTGCTTCGCTACCCCATTGATGTGCAGCTATAGCGTAACTAATAATTACTCTGTATTGAAGCTCCTTATTCCAAGAGTAGCCCACGTTCTGCTGATATGGTAATATTAATAACGAATTTAAAGAGCTTTAATGTTATAGTTGTACAGATATATCAAAATTAAAAATTACCTCATATGGCGGGTACCCGTTTTCGAATCGAATTTAAAGAGCCTTAAGGCTCATTTAGCCTACCGTAACGTTGATGTAGTTGCATGTGCTGATCGTTTCTGTCTCATAGCTTTTCAATGTGACAGAGACGATCAGCACATGCAACTACATCAACGTTACGGTCGGCTAAATGAGCCTTTACGCTTAAAGTTGTACAGATATAGTAAAATAAGAAATACGTCGTATGCGGGGTATTCGTTTTCCCCCTTGTATACCACCAATATTTTTGTGGAAGTAGCATGTTGTTTTAAGAATAACATATATCGAATTTAAAGAGCCTTAAGGCCCAGTTAGCCGACCGTAACGTTGATGTAGTTGCATGTGCTGATCGTTTCTTTCACATTGAAAAGCTATGAGACAGAAACGATCAGCACATGCAACTACATCAACGTTACGGTCGGCTAACTGAGCCTTAACTCTTATACATAGCTGTACAGATATAGAAAAATTAAGAATTACCTCTTATGGGGGATACCCGTTTCCGCCTCGTATATCACCAATATTTTGCAGGAAGTTGGGAGTTATTCTAAGAATTACACAAATCGAATTTTAAGAATTACCTCGTGTGGGAGGTACCCGTTTCCTCCCTCGTATACCACCTATATTTTGCTGAAAGCTGCATGTTATTCTAATAACAACTTAAATCGGATTTCAAGAGCTTTGCTCTTATAGTTGTACAGATATAGGAAAATTAAGTATTACTTCATATGGGGGGTACCCGTTTATCCCTGGTATACCATCAATATTTTGCAGGAAGTTGGAAGTTATTCTAAGAATTGCACATATCGAATTTTAAGAGCCTTACTCTTATAGTTGTACAGATATAAAAAAAAAATAAGAACTAGCTCGTATGGGAGGTACCCGTTTCCTTCCTCGTATACTACCATTATTTTGCTGGAATTTGCATGTTTGTCTAAGAATAACAAACATCGAATTTAAAGAGCATTACTCTTATAGTTGTACGTATATGTATAGGAAAATTAAGAATTACCTCGTATGGGGGTACCCGTTTCTCCCCTCGTATACCACCAATAGTTAGCTGGAAGTTACATGTTATTCTAAGAATAAAACGTATCAAATTTTAAGAGCGTTACTGAAGAATTGTAGTTGTACAGATATATACAGAAAATTAAAAATTACCTCGTATGGGGGGTACCCTTTCCACCAAAAATGTTCCAAAAAAAAAAAAATTTCTTGTCGTCAATAAGATAGTTCCAAAATTTCGCAACGATCGGTCCCACCGTTTGGCATACTATAATAAGGAACATACAAACAAACATACAAACACATATTCATTTATATATATATATATATATAGATAATGAAATTTAATAGTAATACGTACAGTAAAAAATTACGTTGCAGTTTGAAAGGCTCTTAAATATATATTTTATAGACTTTAGGAATACTTTATTAAACATTGGCACTATATATCATAGTAAAAGATGCATTTGTTTAAAAACCAATATTAATGAACAGGCTCATCAAACTATATTTAACCGCTGGATGGTAAAGGAATTGTAAAAAAGGTAAACAAAATTAAATTCTTCAAGTTTTCATAAAATTGCATTGCTTTATATTGCACAGTGGGTCAGACACCAAATGTTTTTGAAACTAATCAGCCATTAGTATGGGATACCCCCCATATAAGGTAATAAGCGACCGGATTTCCAATACCGGAATTTGTCAAAAAAAAAAATCCCGGGAAATCCTGAAATATTTAAATTACTTTTTTTAAGTAAAATTCTTATACAAAAAACTCGTAATGAAAAGTAACAATTGTAACACTAATTTATGAATTTAAATGTATTATTGTTGACGAAGGCTATCCTCTATTCCCACTGCCCTGGTCGGTGGTATTAGAAGAACTTCTTCACATTCGTAGTGAAAGTGGGCATGAACTGACTGAATACGCCGATTATGGCAATTGGAAAATTCGGCTGTGTTCTCTCAGGCGTCATGAATGATGCTTGTGCTCTACTTCATTCTTAGGAGAAAATTTGATTTTGATATAGTATCGTTAAAGGGATACAATATCCCTCATTCTATGGATGTCAGGTATTTATACGATTTTCTTGGCAAAAGGCTGACTTGGAAGACCTATACAGAATTATTTATAGAAAAAGCCTCTAGAGTTGTGCTGGACGCACCTGGATGAATGAAGTATGAGCCCTAAAATTATTATGTGGATTTATGAAATTATACATATATATTCTTTATTCCATGCGGAATGAAAATGTTTGGAATTATCAAAGCAAATTATTATTATTTATAACAACAATGCTATGACAATTCCGATTACTGTTATTCCGCATGAAATATAGAGCAAGCATGAATATCAGACCAACTATCATGTAAGTCACGCTTGTATGGTGGCCGAGAACTCGGCTGATTGTAGAAGCTACTAAGCAATGCAAGATCAAGATGTTGGCATATATTCTGGCAACCGGTGTAATGAGGATATGTCCAACCTTTGCCAATTACCCCTTAATTAGTCCAACGCCTTTCCAGATCTTCATAAGTTCCTCTGAATCAGTGACTGCTTACAGGATGGGTCTTCAAAACTCTGTTGATTGTGTTGGAAAAAAGCATTCATCGATCCTGAGTACAATATCTTAAGGACAACTATAAGCTATGCCGAATCACAGCATAAACCATGAACTGGTGCTTGGAAAATAATTATGTTCCATTTAGCTTAGGGCGCTCAAGGTTACGTGTGAAGATGTTGGTTAACGTGTGGTTGCCAGAAATATGTATCCATGTGCAAATGGCCTATGGTATTTCAGGCGGAAATTGAGACAATTGTAACATGTGCCGTCATTATTTTAAATAATAGTCCTAAGGACTCACATAAAGCTATCTTTTCTGATAGACGAGCAGCTGTGAAATCTATCCTTTAATGGGAATTATCAGCCGAGCTTGTTCTAGATTAGTTTGACTAACTACAAAACCTATAAATAGGTAATAAAATTTTATTTTACTGAATACCTTGTCATAGTGGATGAATACCTGGTTATAGTGGACTCAGAGCATTTTTGTACCGTCATTTGGTCAATGTATTATTCAAGTAATAGAGGGAAAGGAAATTTCGATCGTTAAGGGAGCAATATGATTAAATATTATTGTAGCTAATTTATTTTCTAAGATCCTAGTTCAATGAATTAACTTTTATTAATATGATTATTTCGAACGTATTTGCTTTGTGAATCTAAATTGATTATTAGGCTAAGGTTCGTAACGTTATATTCAGAAAGAATTGGGTATGATTAATATTCCAAGGAACAATGGAAAAATTAACATCAACTTAATTTTTCAACGTACACAGCAGAACAGAGTAGCGCCACTTTCGGAAGCCGCTACACTTCCATCGTCAGTGCTCACGTGTATTTGCTATCACCACTTGTCAGGTGGCTCTGTTGAATGTGATTTTAATTCTTATATATACAACTTTTTCGCGAAAATTGAATACGAGAATTAAATCACTCTCAAGCTGATATTAAAGTGCACTTTCCCAGCGTTGCCATCGGTTTATTTTTCTTCATTCCCATTTTTCTGATTTTTGTTCTACTCAAGACAAACTTTTTTGGTTTGATTTTATACTTAAGTATATATGAACATGTAAACATGTGAAAAGCTCAAGCCAGTAGCTAATTGTTTTATTAATATGATTATTTCGAACGTGGCGCTACTCTGTTCTGCTGTGTACGTTGAAAAATTAAGTTGATGTTAATTTTTCCATTGTTCCTTGGAATATTAATCATACCCAATTCTTTCTGAATATAACGTTACGAACCTTAGCCTAATAATCAATTTAGATTCACGAATTAACTTTTAATTTTGTAACGTTCTCTTTCACTAATTTATATTTTACTATTCAGTAAAACATTAACATTTGTTTTAAATTACATTAAAATTAGCTTTTCCTTTTTATTTTTATATAGTTGTTATTAAGAATTCATATAGTGAAGATATTTTACTTTATAAATTGAGTGTTTTATTAAAAAAATCCCGAAATCCCGATAACTCCCAGGATCCCGAAAAATCTCGGGATTCCGGGATTTGAACTTCTGAGATCCCGAATCGCGGGATTTACAAAAACCAGTTCCTATGTCTGCAAAGCTATAAAAGTGAGACTCTCTAAATTTGGTGTGGGTTACTCTTAGAATAACATGAAATTATCAGCGAAGTTTTGGGTGTATAAGAAGGGGGAAACAGTTACTCCTCGTACAAAGTAATTAATAATATCCCATGTCAGCACAAATACAATAGTGAAGATTTCAAAAGTTGATGCGATTTACTCTTAGAAAAAATATAAATTTCAAGCAAAATGTTGAGGGTATCAGTGGGCGAGACAAGTACCTCTCATATAAGGTAATTAATAATTTTCCTATATATGGTGCACAACAATGGAGTAGCGAAGCGCACCGGGTAGAGCTAGTATCTTATAAAACTTATAAAACATGTCCTAGCTATTATTCTAAAACAAATATTCATACAACTGTATATGCTTATTTTGCATGTTTGTACTTGTAAATAAATACGTGCAATTGGTAGGATATCTAATTAATTAAACAATCATAAAATTCCTTTGATAAATTAACATCACCATGTGGTGACACTTTGTGACCATTCAAATTACAATTCAAAATGGCTGCAATTGTAAGTGACAGTCCTATGAAAATGCATAAATATTGTTGGAAAATGCTGTTGCATAAGCTGGTCTTAGTGGTAATGATGTTAATAATGATTATACTAATACTCATAGCGCTGTAGATGATGATGGAAATACACATGATTATGTTTATAATGATAACTAATTTCTAGTCATAGTGTGGCACCGTGTTAGTAATATTTTTTAATGTGTAGAGCTTAAAAGTTATTTAGTGAGGCTTATGATAGTGCGGCACATGGGAAATATAGGAAATATATGTATGTGTGCATATGAGTTTATGGCATTTAAAAAGAGTAATTAGTCAAAATTTGCTTAACAAAAGTATTTTGCTATTCATTTATGTAAAAAAATGTAAAGTCGAAATTTAAAGCAGTTATCGACCATTAAGACAATAGAGCGGATCTTCTGCACTTTTATTATTTTGAACTAAATAAAAAATTTATGAAAATTATTGAGTTGAGCTGAAAGGAAAAGCATTTATAGTATATCTAAACAAACAAAATTTAACTACAAAACTTTAAAATTTGCACCATGATAAACATGTCTTCAGACATAATATAAGTTCGCAAAATTTTCAATTATTTTAATTAAAAAGATAAATAGACCTGCAGAATTCTACATTATCAAAGTAACTGATCAGCTATTAAAATAATTGCAAACGTGATAGATTTTTGTGTATAAATTATGGCGATTTCGATCAAAATTTTATAGTGACTTTCAAGACTTTGTGCAAACTGCAGAATATGAAAGTAATATTAGGTGAGTAGTGATCAAGTCATAGTAATTAGCAGCATTATAACATGCTTTAAATTTATCTGTAGTTTTTGGTGCACTCCTGTTGGCATTGTCCATTGCAACGATTCAGGGTGCCGCACTGAATAATGACATACTTGTCAAATATTTCTGTCGCTCTCGAGCTAATGGTTTCAAAATGCTAGTACCGGGTAGCTGTTCCCAGTACTATGAATGCCAGGGTGGTAAAACGATAATAACTACTTGCCCCAAATTCTACGACTCTGTCAACGAGAAATGTGTTGTAAATAATCCGGGATGTGTAGAGGCAACAAAAACACCTTTGAACTGTCAGGGTCCTTGTTGTCGCATCACTGATGGCGGTTATGCTGTTGACGCCAAAAACTCCGCTATTTACTATTTGTGTAAAGATAACTGTGTTGCAGAAAAGAAGACGTGCAAAAATGGCCAAATGTTCGATTTGGTAAAACTGGAATGTGGTTCACCAATAGTATGCAAAGATTGTACTACACCCAAGCCACCGTGTATAACAACAACAACAGCATGTCCGCAAACGAAAACTCCTACAACAACTACTTGTTCTTCCACAAAGCCATCTGCTATAACAACAGCCTGTGCTCCAAGCACAACAACAACTTGCACAACAACAACTTGCACTACAATGAAAACTACGACCTGTAGCTCAACCACAACCCCTAAGCCTGCAAAAACAACTACTACAAAAACAGCTCCTACAACAACAAAACCCAAAACAACCACCATTAGGGCAACTAAAACAACAACTACTACTTGCGCTCCAACCACAACAACTGCCACTAGACCTATTACAACCAAAACTACAACTTGTTCTACAACCACAACCTGCTCAACAGCCTCAACAACTACCACCAGACCTACTACAACGTGCTCTACTACAACGTGCTCTACAAGAACAACAACCTGCTCTACAGAAACTACCACTAGACCGTCTACAGCTCCAACTTCTAAAAGAACTACAACTAGAAATACCACGATCCCAACAACAACTTGTTCAACAATGACAATTCCCACAACAACTACTACTAGAACAACGCCAACCACAACTACAACTTGTTCTGCAACAACTCCAACAACAACTACCGTTAGAAATACGCCAACCAGAACTGCACCTTGTTCTACAACAGCAACTACCACAACCAAAACTACTACAACCACAACCAAAACTACAACCTGTTCCACAACAACTACCACTATAACTACTTCAACCACAACTACAACTTGTTATACAACAACAGCTCCTAAAAAAACTGCAACTAGAACTACTACAACCACAACAACAACTTGTTCTACCACAACTCCAACAACAACTACCACTAGAACTACACCTACCAGAACTACAACCTGTTCTACAACAACAACAACTACAACAACCAAAACTACTACAACCACAACTACAAACTGTTCTACACCAACTACTACTATAACTACTCCAACCACAACTACAGCTTGTTCTACAACCACAGCTCCTAAAAGAACTGCAACTAGAACTGCTACAACCGCAACAACATCTTGTTCTACAACAATTCCAGCAACAACTACCACTAGAACTACGCCTACCACAACTACACGTTGTTCTACAACAACAACAACTACCACAACTAAAACCACTACAACCGGAACTACAACCTGTTCTACAACAGCTACCACTAGAACTACTACAGCCACAACTACACCTTGTTCCACAACTACAGCTGCAAAAGAAACTACAACTAGAACTGCTACAACCACAACAACAACTTGTCCTACAACAACGTCTAAAACAACTACCACTAGAACTACGCCAACCACAACTACACCTTGTACTACAACTACCACAACCAAAGCTACTACAACCACAACTACAATCTGCTCTACAACAACTACCACTATAACTACTTCAACCACAACTACAACTTGTTATACAACAACAGCTCCTAAAAAAACTACAACTAGAACTACTACAACCACAACAACAACTTGTTCTATCACAACTCCAACAACAACTACCACTAGAACTACTCCAACGACAACTTGTTCTACAACTACAGCTCCGAAAAAAACCGCAACTAGAACTACGACAACTACAACCACAACTTCTTCTACAACATATCCAACAACAAGTACTACTAGAACTACTCCAACCCCAACTACACCTTGTTCTAAAACAACTCCAGCAACAACTACCACAACTGAGACAACAACTACAACTAAAATTACTACGATTACAACAACAACTTGTTCTACAACTCCCGCAACTACCATCGCTAGAACTACGCCAACCACAACTTCGACATGTTCTACAACAGCTTCCACAACCACTTGTACAACAATCAAAATAACCGCAACGTCAACAACCACAACTTGTTCTACAACTACTCCAGCAATTACTACTCTTAAGCCAACTTCAGCTTGCACCAAAACTCCTGAACTTACAACAACTACTTGCAGTACCACGCCCAAGACCACAAAACCTTGTAACACGAATACTGCCAAACCATCTGATGCCTTAGATCGCAATAAATTACAAACGAATATCGACAATTATATGCGCATTGCCTGCACCGATAAACCTAATGGCTACTTATTGGCTTCCTTAAGAAGTTGCGAAGAATACTATATTTGCAATAATGGCGAAGCCTTACGCGTTAGCTGTGGCACAAAATATTTTAATGCTTTCTTAGGTATTTGTGATTTACCAGAAAATACTAAATGCATCCAGTCCCAGTTTTATTTAAGCTAAATAATTAATTTAACGATTGTTTCGCAAAATAAAAAATAAATATTATGTTCCATTCAATATTAATATCATTGACTTAAAGTCTAGTCTACTAAGTAAGAAACAAGTTGGCAAATATTTGACCCATTTCTCTAACGCTTTTTACAAAATCACTGAAAGTCGTAAACAATTTTTTTATTTGGATGACAATGGCTATATAAGCTACAGTTTGTAACGTTATATTCACGAAGAATTAGAAATGGTCCATATTCCAGGGAACAAATGAGAAAATCAACATCAATCTAACTTTCAACGTACACAGCAGAACAAAAAACAAAATGGTTTTTGGAAGTCGCCACTGTCTTATCATCAGTGCTCATGGATATCCCTGCTTACCACTACTTGTTGGGTGGCTCATTTGAATGTGATCACAATTCTTATATGTTATGTTTTCTTATGATTTGTTATGGAGGGGAGGGGGACATTAAAAATGTTACATAACAAAAAAAAATTTACTAATTTTGTACAATAATATTTTATTTTTTCATTTAATTATTAACAACACATCACAGCAAAATGGAGGTTTTTTATGTGTTGTTTAAATAAAAATAGCTGATACTTCTGTCTTTTTATCTCCTGATTACGATGGCGTCATTCGTTTTTCCGTAGTTTTAAGGATATAGTGTCATTTATATTTTGTATAATGTACCCCATTTTTGGTATTATTCGCTTAATATTTCACGAATGGTCCTCCAAACTTTAAAATACTTTCAGAATTATTAATTCACACAAAATTCTCTTTCATTTGGTTGTAGTCACGACGATGAGCATTTCAGGATATCTTACTGGTATTTCAAGGATGTTAAAAATCCGGTGTTTTTTGTTTTGGGTGGTCAGCGCATTGACTATAGAACGTGTGATACGTGTGGCGGAAGAAATAATAGGGACAAAAAAGTTTTCAGTATTTTCTTAAATATTTTCATGCTTTTGCATAAATAAAATTAAATATACATATTAAATTCAAGGATCTGCATTTGTCCATGTAAAAAATACCAAAAATAAAATTACAATCCTGCTGCATTCGGAAATTTATATAAACCAAAAATTATAAATCTGGAAAATATAATAGGGATATTTTATGTATTACAGAATAAAATTAGTTTTTACTAGTTAAACCAAATATTCTTTAAATATTTGGTAGTAGCTCCTCTTTGACTACTTGTTGGCACCGTCGCATCATTGAAATCGCAGGATTGGCGCAAATATCCGCAGAATTGGGGTACTTAGCTTACTGACTTGTGTCCCACATAAACTGTTTATTTGTAAGTTTTTACGTTCCAACTTTATGTTTTTTTAAAGCTGCACAGACGTGCTCTATGGGATTCAAGTGTGGTGATTGGGTTTGTTACTCCATATAATTTTAGCTCAAAAAAACTTATCAGACGTTATTGTGAAAAATTAAATTGTCCCTATTATTTCTTCCGCCACTGTAGTTTGAACCCAAGCATCATCCTTTTGCATACTAACTACTAGTTGACTTGCATATAAAAATAATAGAATTTACAAAAATTTTATTTTCAATTGTTCATTTCCGGGTTTGAACATGAATATATTTTTTTTAATTAAATATTTTTTTAAAGGTCAGACGATGGGCCTATTCGGAAAGCGTCACTGCGTTGCATCAGAAAAGCAAACCTTTTTTAATGCCGGCAAAAATCTCATTATGATTTTTTATTGTGTGACTATTGTTTTTATTGAGTATTTTATAAATTGTTGGTAGAGATCCACTTCGCTGAAATACATAAAAAGATTTAAAATCACTGATGCATCGCAGTGATGCATTTCTGAATATTCCTGATGTCCTATAAGAATCACGTGTTTTAATTTTATTGTTTTTTTCTAGTTCGAAACATTAATTAAAATTTTTTATTTTTCAAAAACGGCAACACTTTCGCACCCCATATCTCGACTCGACAAATAAACATCATACAAAAAAATTTTTTGCATACACATTTATACCTACTAGAACTATAGTTATGCCAAATATTAAGGAATGTCGGCAAAAAAAATTTTTTTTTTGGTTGTCCGCTTCAAAAATAATGCCCCATATACAAAAATTTACCTAGAGAACTTAACTTAAATTTCACTTTATCAAATTAAAAAAAAAAAAAATCAGATGTATGTACTGCAGTTGATAGTCTGATAAAAGATCAGTCTACTTCATGTCCAATTGAGTTTTTGAACTCAACTCTGCACAGAAATATTATCGAACAAACGTTTGTCTAAAATAAGATTTCATTTTCAGTAAATGTTTTTTACTGTATCAGTTATTTTTTTAACTGTTATAATGCATTTACACTGTCTCTGTGATTTGAAATCTTTATCGAAGTCTATATCGTTCACACTAAGCTTTTCTGAAATTTTTAAAATTTTCGTATCCAAGAGAAAATCCTTTGACTGAAATTTATTTGAAACTGTAACCCATCAAGTGCCGACTTAGCTAATTCACACACCTTTAATAGAAGATTTTCGTAGTGTGTATTAGTGATGTTACGAATATTCGTAATCGAATCGCTAAATATTCGAATCTTTCATGCCAATCGCATTCGTATTCGTATTGAAAAATAATGTTTTCAAAAAAAATTTTTTTTTCGAATATGTTTTTTTATTGCAAAAAAGCAATTTTACGCGAATAAAAATTACAGTACAAATTTGTGTAAATTTGTGACTAAAACTCAAAATTTTTAAAGTTTACATTTTACGCAAACATTTTCACGAACAAATCAAAGTATCGTGTTATGTTGTACCACGGATTCATCCGTTTTAAATTCGAAAATTTTCGCAAAATTACAAACACATCGTTTTTGTGGTACTTTAGCATGTTGGTTTTAAATTGTGAATAACACGAAAACGAGATCTAATTGAGAAAAACGGCTAGCTCCATTGAAATCAGCATACTCGAATTATCTTTACCAATATGGTGCCCCGCTTGCTATATTTGTTACATAGTGTAATACAAACTCAGTAGAGGAAAGTAGTGATGGCAAAGTATTGAGTAGTGGGTACCGAGTATTGAGTATGTGCTCTTATTTTAGGGTACTCAATACCAAAAAGTAGTTACTTGATACTTTCGCTGTTGTGTTTTTGTAGTCAAAACGAAAGCAAAATTGATGGCATAAAATACAACTCTGCTTAAAAATATAACATTTTCTAAGAGCTAAGAGTATCGAGTAGGTATTGAGTACGTAAATCAAAAATATTGAGTAGTATCGAGTAATGAAAACTAGCAGAAATCGCTAGTAGAGGAAAGTAGTGATGGCAAAGTATTGAGTAGTGGGTACCGAGTATTGAGTATTTGCTCTTATTTTAAGGTACTCAATACCAAAAAGTAGTTACTTGATACTTTCGCTGTTGTGTTTTTGTAGTCAAAACGAAAGCAAAATTGATGGAATGAAATACAACTCTGCCTAAAAATATAACATTTTCTAAGAGCTAAGAGTATCGAGTAGGTATTGAGTACGTAAATCAAAAATATTGAGTAGTATCGAGTAATGAAAACTAGCAGAAATCGCTGGCGGAAAGTTGAACTTCAAGAATAAAAGTTTTGAAATCTTTTCTCCTTCAAGCCTATTGCGTTTCGGTGTGTAAACAAGTAAATTCTAACTATCAAGAGGCACAAAATTTTTAAATTAAATATTCATATTCGTATTCGGCGAATATTGGCTCAATTATTCGTATTCGTATTCGTGAATATTAAAAATAGATATTCGTAACATCACTAGTGCATATTGCTCAATTAGTTAATGCACTCACCTTTTATATAAAAATGTTGTGCAAGGAAATAAATAACTAGATTTAGCTCCAAATCTCGCAAGTACTAGATTTCAAGACAATGCAAATATTGTATTGTCTAAAAAACCAAGCTTCCATTTTGAGTTTGTATGTCCATATATTTTTATATAAAGTCCAATTTAAAAGCCTTCTGTTAAAATTATACTATATAGTAAATAAAACTAGTTCATACTCACAGAGAAAATGTTTTTTTTTAAATTTTGTATTCCGTCAAAAATTTCTTTGAAATAAGCTTTGAATAATTAGTCTTTCTGATTCAATTAATTTTCAATTTTGAGCTCGTATTTACACGAAGAATAAAAATAAAACCAACCCCCCATGAAACAAATTTATTTACTGAAGATTTCTAATAGCATCAATACGTTGCACGCTGCAAACAACAGCAGACCTTTTAATGTAGTAGGGATAATTCTCATTCATTTTCTTTTCATATTAATTTTAAACGAAAGATTATTAATCTAACCTCAAACCTCTGTGATTTAATATTTTTCACTGTTAAAATAACATTGTTATAGACGTTAAATTTAATTTTAAATCAACATGACAACATGAATATAACCTTATTTTTTAAAAATGTTATGTTAAATCATCAATTAAATCATGTTGGATTAAAATTGAATTCATGTTAATTGTGATGGTATTCATATTACATAGCTTATTTCTAAAATATCTTTGAGGCTGTTACGCCTGCAGTAGTTAGCACGTGGGCTACCACGCAAGTAGCCCGAGTTCAAATTTTGGCTGGGGCAGCCAATTCCAACAGGAATATTTCTTATGCCAATGCGAATACACATTACGTAAGTAAAATAATTAATAAAATGGCCACATTAAATTCAAGTTGTTTCGTGTTATTTTTCTGTATCAAATTCACGTTCTTTCGACTTGATATAACTTTGACTCAACATTCTTCTTAGTGTTATTCCAATATCAATTTCACGTTGTTTGAACTGGAAATAGCTTTGATTTAATATTATTCTTCGCGATATTTCAGTATTAAATTCACGGTCTTTCAACTTGAAATAACTTTGATTGAACATGGTTCCTCGTATTATTTCAGTTTTAACTTCATTTTGATTTAACTGTACTGAAATATTCAATCAACATGAAACAAAATTATTTCAAAAAGAAGAATGTTTTTTAAATGTTCTTATTTTGATAGCAAGAAGTTAAGGATTTTTTTTACCTTATATTAGTTTTATTCACAAAGCGACCAAAGGACCCAAGTGGGCCAGTTCTTAGAAACCGGCAGCCTGGTCAACCTAATATTTCCTCAATAATTCCGAATTATTCTCAAAGTAAATTAACTTTTTCTTCACTTATAAAACATACGCAGTAACGCTTTTGCTGCTCTTAGACGTGATCTGAATATTTATTAGATTAAACTTTTTTTTATCGTTAGAAAGGACACATTTTTTTACATACAATAAAAATTAAAAATTTGCATAAATTTTGTGTTCTAAATTAAATTAGCTTGAATGCAACCAGTGTTGTGTGGCAAATCACAAGAGCTTGTTTTAATGTTGAAATACTTACTGCCACATGTGACAGGCAGGGCGACATTGTTACGACAGATGAAATATTCATTGCATTTCTTTAGAGAGGGCAATAAGAAGCCTTCAGGTTTATTGATACAACCGTAGCTGACATAACCTCGTATTTCTTCATTAGACATTTTTGAAGGAAGAACGTAATGAGAAGGATCTGTTAGTTCATTGTTGGTGGGGAGATTATTAACGGATTGCTTGCAAGGAGCTTTTGTAGTTGTGCAGGGAGCTTTTGTTGTTGTACAAGTTGTAGCTGTTGTTTGTTTGCAGGGTGCTTTAGTAGTTACAGTAGAGCATGTTGTTGTGCTGCAAGTAGTTGTTGTGCTGCAAGTAGTTGTTATTTCAGGTTTTGGCTTTGTGCTACAAGGAGTTGTTATATCAGGTTTTGGTGTTGTGCTGCAAGTAGTTGTTGTGCAGGTAGTTGTTGTGCAAGTAGTTGTTGTGCAGGTAGTTGTTGTACATGTAGTTGTTGTGCTGCAAGGAGTTGTTACTTCAGGTTTTGGTGTTGTGGTGCAAGGTGTTGTTATTTCTGGTTTTGGTTTTGTCCTGCAAGGAGTTGTTATTTCAGGTTTTGGTGTTGTGTTGCAAGTAGTTGTTGTGCATGTAGTTGTTGTACAGGTAGTTGTTGTGCTGCAAGGAGTGGTTACTTCAGGCTTTGGTTTTGTGCTGCAAGGAGTTGTTACTTCAGGTTTTGGTTTTGTGCTGCAAGGAGTTGTTACTTCAGGTTTCGGTTTTGTTTTCTCGGTAGTGTCTGAGCAGGGTGTAGTTGTTGGCTCACAAGTTGTGGTTGTAGATCGACATGGTGGTTTAATCGTAGTACAACCACTGCAAGTCGATGGGGAACTACATTCCAATTTTACCAAATCAAACATTTGACCATTTTCACAAACTTTCTTTTCGGCTACACAATTATTTTTGCATAAATAATAAATAGCAGGATTTTTAGCATCGACAGCATAACCACCATCGGATATGCCGCAACAATAACCATCGCAACTTAAAGATTCTCTAATTGTCTCGACACAGCCAGGATTTTTATTGACACACTGTTGGCTTAAGGGATCATAGAAATGAGGACAAATATTTATTTCAGCTCTTCCATCAAGACATTGATAGTATTTTGTACAGCTGCCTGGCACCATGCCACGAAAGCCATCACTCCTAGACTGGCATACATAACGCTTAACTAAAGATGTATCCAATGTGGCCGCTTGACATGTCGATATGGTGATTGCCACTAATAAACAGGATACAACTGAAAATCAATTTTCAAAATTTTAATATCCATTCAGGTTAGTTTAAATTATATTGTGAAAATACCTTGTTCTTTGTTCATCATATTCCAGACACTTTATTCAGGAACTTCTGACTTGTTAATATTTCATAATTTGTTAGAATCTTTCACTTTTATACTATTTTAATTAATTATCTTTAATTTATCAAATACTCTTTTGTAGTAGATCCCGCCATAGATTCTTATGTGTCAAAGATAAGCAATCTTTTTGATTATTTCGATGTTTAAGTTACATCTATATTTTGATATGAATATTTTTTAATAAATTAAAATTGTTTTTATCATATAAACTAACTTTTTCTTCATTATTTTATGTAGCTGGCCTTTCGTGAACGTGAATTTTGTTTTGTAGTCAATCAGTTTTACACATTCGAAGTGAATATTTTTATAAACATGAAATCATAGGAACTGCGAATATTTTGCTATTTCAAACAAGCATTGAAAGTTTTATGTTGCTTTTCGGTTATTTGTTTATTACATCGGCAAAAATGTCTTACTGAGGGAATTTTATTTTTTTTTTGTGTAAAATTCCTTCATCATAAAATGTGAGTGATACAATACGCTACCGAGTCGTGAACGGTGAAATGAGATTATATCACTTAACTACAATAAAAACGTTAACAACATACAGTCACTGTGCAATTAGATATTTTATTTTCAAAACAAAAGCTTTTATTTAAAGTACATAAATTTTACTAGTATTAAAGAAACTACCACAGAGCAAGTACTTAATATTGTATCTACAATCTGTCATGAGTGCCTAATTATGTCAATTCACCACCTCCAATGACAGCAGCATATAAAAGTGACAGGTCGCATTCGCAAAAAGTTCCAGAACTTGAAACGGTTGATAGTATTTCGGAACCACTCGCGTGACTTGTCCTGTGGCAAGTTCTCTTCCCTCTGGAACTAATTTCGATTTTAATGCAACATTTACACTTTTCATTTGTATGCATAAATGTGGTACTGTTTTATGGGATTTGGAATATTTGTCAAAGAAGTGCCGCACAGTGGTTCCAATTTGAAAAAAAGGATAATAAATCTATATCTTTGAAACTTGCGAGTTGACTACAAAATAATGTATGCATACAAAGGGAGATTTTTATCAAAGATAATAAAACTGATTTAGACACAATACAATGGCTTCAAGTGCAGAGTTCTGTACAATGATCGATTACACAGGTCAACACGATTTCTAAGGCTCGTGATTTTTTAGTTAATTTGCATACATGATACTAAGCTCCAAAAACCTATAAATTACTTTTTTTTGTGATTGACTCTGTATCTCGTAATTTTCTGTAATGAACAAAAACAGAATGCTGCATCACATAATTTGCATTTACTCGATAACTAGTTCTTCGATTAAATTAAAAAAAAGAAACACAGAAGGATCGTAAACAAATAACCTTTAAATTACTTCTTAATTAATGTTTTAACAGTCTTATAATTTCGGAGATATTCAAAAATTTTGTAAAAAAATTGAATTTTACTAAAAAATTTTAAATCCTTTGCACAGTCACAAAATTTGCACTTGGTTTTCCAATTATAATTGGATATAATGAGTAATTAAATATCTTTGGATTAAAAACCATACAGTTGAACTAAAAGTTCATAACTTTGATTGTATAACACTAAAGGTAAGCGGAGTAAAACATAACAAAAAAATTTTGTAGTTATCTCTGTTATGTTCTTGTTTAGTGTTATCAGTGAAGAAATAAGAAATAATAAATTCAGTAAAGTGCGAGTTTGACTTGCACACGAATGGTTCCGTTCAAATACCATATATTTATATATATTTAACTTTTTTCGTTATTGCAACTTTTGTTTGTTTCTGAGGACTTTTAATTTTAGCATAATTTTTCGTGTTAGGGTTTTTACGTTTTTTTTTTAGTTTTTGGCGATTTTTCCAGTTTTGGCAATTTTTATAGTTTGGTGCTCTTTTCGTTTTAGCGCTTTTTTTCACGTTTTTTTTTCCTCGTTTTGGCAATTTTTTACTGTTGTTTTATTTTTGTTTTCACGTGTTTTTTTTTGTTTTGGCGATACTTTTTTTTGTTTTAGCGATTTTTATTAATTTTTTTTTTGGTTTTGTGGGCTATTTTTCTAGTTTTACAGATTTTTTTCACTTTGATATTTATTAATTTTGTTGCTTTATTTCGTTTGGGTGATTTTTTTCGTTTTGGTGATTTTTTCGTTTCAGCGCTTTTTGCATTTTAGCGATTTTTTTCGTTATGGCTTTTGTTTTTAAATTTTGTTATTTTTTGTTTTTTGCGTTTTTTTTTGCTTTGGCAATTTTTTTCGTTTTGGTGCTTCTTTCATCTTAATGCTTTTCTCATTTTCTCGATTTTTTTCATTTTTGCATAATTTTTTAATTTTGAGTTTTTTTAGCTTTGGCGCTTTTTTTTGTTTTGTTTTTTTTTAATTTTAGCGGTTTTTTGTTCGTTTGGTGCTTGTTTTCGTCTCAGCGCTATTTTGTTATATTTGCGTTTGTTTCCGTTTAGGCAAATTTTTAATTTTGGGCTTTTTTTCGTTTGGCTTTTGCGAATTTTTCGTTTTGGCGACTTTTTTTCGTTTTGGGGCATTACTTTTCGAGTTGTTTATTGCTTTAATTGAAGGGATAGACTTTAATTAATAATTTACGCTTTAATTATTAACACGTTATCAGTCCAAGCAAAGACTGAGGAGTGCCCCAGGAGTCCGCACACATTTATTTTATATGATCTGTACTGTGAAGTCCACGTGAAATAAACGATGTTCTCTCAACGTCCACAATTTTAAAGCTCTTTAGTATGCCCACATATGGGCTGTGGACTCCTGGTGCTTTCTGTTCAGAAACAATATATGACCTGTGGACTGTTAACGTGTTAATTGTGTTTATTTCAAGTGTCTAATTATTACGATGCATAAGAAACAGCTTAGCTTCAAAATTACATCACCTGATAGAATACCCTCTAATTTCTATATTGTTCAAATTTCAGTGCATATTGGTATAGTCTGTATAATAAATAATACATTAACTTTGTATATATAAAGTGTCTATACATCAAGTGTCTGTATATTACAACAACGTGTTTCGTTGCTCGCCTTAGAACACCCTTTAATTTTAAGCGTTCGAGCGCTTTCCAAAATTTTTAGTATTTGTTGTTGTAGCGGCCATAGACACATATTCTGTGAAAATTATTTAAGGTCCATACCTCTTACGGTACTCGAGATAGAAGCCTGTGGGAGACACCAGGACAGATAGACAGACAGGACTGACAGCGTAGCGAAAACAATTGGATTCCTTTTCATCTTTAGTGTACCCTCAAAAAATACTATAATAATATTCCAACCAAATTAGACAAAGCGAAGGAAATAATTCATGGAGTTTTGAAAATTCGCAGAGTTGGTTCTTGGTATATATCGCTTTAGTTCCTCTAAAAGCAGTTAAATCAAAATTTAAAAATTTTCATTAAAGTCAAAATACTGTTTTTATTTTACCCTACTATTATGTCACAAATAGGGATACAACTGCACTTTGTTGGCGAAAGTGTAGAGAAAATGATGTTACATTTTTACAGTGGGTAGATACTCGTATGACCACTGTATAACGATTTATGGCAAAATTTAAAAATTGCAATATTTTTATTTGGCCCCCCTTTAGAGGAACTAGTGCGATATGTTTGGCGCCCAAGCGTGGCTAATTCGCTTTGATCGGATAAAAATATGACTGAGTTAGTATTCGATTACTAAGAAATTGCTCATGTTAAGCAAAGTTTATTACCAAAACGTTGACTTAATATTTTCTTAGTAAAAATTCCGAGCACCGAGCTTGCACGCCTGTTTGTAACCAGCAAGTAGCACATGCTCCTTAAAGATGCACAGGAGGGTAGGTGAACGCTGTAGTTCATCCAACGTTAAGACCACCATTGGGTAAGGCCATCATAGTGCATACTTAAAATAATATTAGACACATCTATTATATTTAGTTTCTAGTTCAAACCTCTTGTTTCCTAGAATTTCTTAAGGAAGCATTTCTTTCCATGGGAGTGTTAACAAAAGCATCAATAGTACGAAATAAAAATTAAACATTTTAAAACAAAACAAGCAAGAAGAATTTTTTTTTACTATAAGAGTAAGAAGAACCATATTATTATCGAAAGTTGATAACTCTGTCTACTATTTTTAGCAGTAAAATGATAAGAATTGTTTTCTTTTAGCTAGAATTTTAGTAGAATAAAACAAAAATTATTTTGCGCCTGTTTTAAACAAAATAAATGCATTAAAATAACACAGACGTTATTTTATAAAAATATAACCTAAATATAGAACGAAAATATTAGCCAAATAAAAATCATATATAAATGTCCAAAATTTTAAAAAAGTCAAGCAGTTTGGCAAAGATATCTTTGAATAGCAGTCAAAATAAAAGCAATCATATGAAGACTATATTTGGTTTGTGACTTTTAATTTTATTTAATTAAATTTTCAGGAAAATATATAAATGTTTTTGTTTTATACTTTCAGCTTTATCGTGCCTTATCCTGGTCTTGGCCACTACTCAAGCGGCTAAGTTGCATAGTAGTTTGTATGCTAAATATTTGTGTCGCAATAAGCAAAACGATTTTAGAGCTTTAGTACCTGGCAGCTGTTCCCAGTATTATGAATGTCAGAATGGAGTATCCTTACTAAAAACATGTCCTCGCTTTTTTGATGCCTCCAAGCTGAAATGCGTCACTGAAGACTCTGGCTGTTTGGTATCTCTTGCAAGAGAGATAAATGTTCCCGCTGGCTGTAGCAGTCCATGCTGTGGCATCTCATATGATTTTGCATTAGATCCAATAAATGGTCAAATCTATTATGAGTGTAAAAATAATTGCGTTGTTGCAAAGAAGACATGTGAAGGTAATTTAATGTTTAATTTAGAGACATTAAAATGTAGTGCAGCAGAAAATTGTGGGGAGCAAACAACGGCTGAGCCGCCACAGACGACAGAAACTAGCACAAAAGCACCATGCACTGAAACGACAACAACAACACCTTGTACTGTAATAGAGGAAGCTACAACTACAACTTCTACTACAACAACAAGAACTACAAAAACGTATAAAAATACAACAACTTATACAACTGCAACAAAAAAGACAACTACTACAACAACTACAACCTGTAGCACAACAACTATTTCAAACAAAACTTATACAACACCAACTACTACAACAACTTGTAATACTACAACCAATACAGTTCCTACAACAATAACAACTTTTACAACTACAACCAGTAGCACAACAGCGACAACCCCTTGCACTACCACTTTAAGAGCTACTCGTACCACAACTGCAACAAATTCTTCAACTATTCCAACTTCAACTACTAACACAGCTACAATAACAGCGACCGCTACTACAACCTGTAGGACAACAACTACTCCAACCACAACTACAACGACTTGCACAACACCAACTACTAAAACAACTCGTAATACTAAAACCAGTACAGTTTCTACAACCACAACAACAACTTGTACAACTACAAAAGCGGCGACCAAAACTACAAGCTATAGTACAACACCGACAAGCCCTTGCACTACAACATTAAGAGCAACTCCTACCACACCTAGAACGTCTTGCACAACCACAACTATTCCAACTACAACCACCACAACTTGCATTAGTACAACCACTATACTTCCAAGAACAACAACAACGTATGCAACTACAACAAAAGCAACCACAACTTCAACCACTACAGCCTGTAGGACAACAACTACTCCAACCACAACTACAACGACTTGCACAACACCAACTACTAAAACAACTCGCAATACTAAAACCAGTACAGTTTCTACAACCACAACAACAACTTGTACAACTACAAAAGCGGCGACCAAAACTACAAGCTATAGTACAACACCGACAACCCCTTGCACTACAACATTAAGAGCAACTCCTACCACAACTACAACGACTTGCACAACCACAACTATTCCAACTACAACCACCACAACTTGCATTAGTACAACCACTATACTTCCAAGAACAACAACAACGTATACAACTACAACAAAAGCAACCACAACTTCAACCACTACAACCTGTAGCACAAAAACTATTTCAACCACAACAACAACTACTTGGACAACATCAACTATTAAAACAACTCGTAATACTAAAACCAGTACAGTTTCTACAACCACAACAACAACTTGTACAACTACAAAAACAGCGACCGAAACTGCAAGCTCTAGTACAACACCGGCAACTCCTTGCACTACAACATTAAGAGCAACTCCTATCATATCTACAACGACTTGCACAACCTCAACTATTCCAACTACAACTACTACAACATGCATTAGTACAACCACTACACTTCCAAGAATAACAACAACTTCTACAACTACAACAAAAGCAACCACAACTTCAACCACAACAACAACAACTTGCACAACACCAACTACTACAAGATCACGTAATACTACAACCAATACAGTTCCTGCAGCCACAACAACAACTTGTACAACTACAACAAAAGCAACCACAACTGCAACAACTACAACCCGTAGTACAACAACTACTACAAACGCAACTACAACAACTTGCACAACATCAGCTACTACAACAACATGTCATACCATAACCAAGACAGTTCCAGCAGCCACAACAACAACTGGTAAAACTACAAAAGCACCAACTACAACCTGTAGCACAACAACGACAGCCCCTAAAACAACCACTTGTTGTACAACAACAACTACAAAAACTAACACACCCTGTAGCACAACAACAACTCCCTGCATTACTACAACAATAGTTGAAGCTCCCTGTACCGCTACTGTTCCTGTAAATCAATTCGAACTTTCGAAAAAACCAACCAATTACGATCTCTACTTGCACTACGTTTGTCGTAACATGCCAAATGGTTTCAAAATAGTTTCACTGCAAAAGTGCAGCGAGTATTATATATGCAACCAAGGTGTTGCTATGCAAATGACATGCGGCGACAAATACTTTAATCCACAAAAAGGTATTTGTGACTTACCAGAAAATGCCGGGTGTAATATTGGCGGATTTTGAACGTTACATCAATTAAGATGCTGACCTGCGTTTCTGGATATTTGAAAATAAATTACAAACACAGTGAAAGAACTATTATATAACAATTTTAAATATTAATATTGTGAATGAAAATAATAAATAGAAATTAAATATTTGCGAAATTATGAAATTTAATTTTCTAAAAAACACCACCAGGAACATTTTTGTAGAATATTTTAACCCTCTAACTCTTTGCGATATAGGCAGGTTTGTTCTTTTCTTAAATAAGAGGAGAAAACTCCCCTTCATTGGCGATATAGTGGCGTTAAATGTTCTACAAAAATGTTCCTCTTAGTGTTTTAGATAAAAACACTTCATTCTTTTTATACCTTAATCGTAAGGCTTATAAGATTTCCTATGAGGAAACTTTAACCCACTCTAAAATGAATTTCAAGTGTTAACTTTCAAAACATCTACATATTTTGGTACCCGCTAATAGAATCCGTCGCTAGAGCCATGTAGTTTTTGTTCTTCTGTACACTGTAGTTCATTAATTACTAACATTTACAGCAGTGGACTTAGTATGCAACGATTTGGACAACCTCTAGTTGCCCAAAACATACTCGATATAGATGCTATACAAGTTCATATTAACAAAATTTTACACAAGCAAACATTTCAAAAATTAAATCTGCCATAATTCGTATGTTGGTTTTAATAAACTCAATTAAAATTCTAAATTAAAGATTATTTACAACGGGTTGCATTACAGAAAGTCACGTCTTTGCACAAACAAAAAAAAAGCAAATAACTCTGAAAGCACTAATAATAAGAAAATTAGCCACTGATTTCATAAGCAACAGTCTCGCCTCTACAAATGGGGATAAAATTAAATTTATATGCTTTCCTTAACAACAAACAAGACCCAACACAGAAACTAATATTTCACCCTTCTCTGCTTATGTTCCTTCCTTGCTTCTCTGTATTTGCAAAGTTGACAAAAGTTTTTTGTTTTTTAATCTTATTTTATTATGTCATAATAATATAAGCGACATCTTGTGTTGATTTCAATTATTTGCCCTTTTCTAAGAAAAAAGAAATGAGAAACAAGAAAATTTGCTTTAAGCCCGGCCCGTGTTTTATTACACTTGAGTTTTTGTGCTCCAATTGTCAAGGGATAAATTAGTGGTTACATTTTTAATAAGGGGGTTCTTCTTAATCTCCTTCTTCAAACTGCAATAGAGGGTTGTTATACAGCTATAGCTATTTAGCTGTAAATATTAAAACTAAGATTTTCAAATGAATAATTCTGCACAGTGAGTTTCAAGGAATATGATTTTTGGTAGATATTTCATATTTGTTATGAAAATTAATCTTCTGGTACACTTATATTGCCAAAATTAGTCTAATATTTTGAAATTCTGGAAGAAAAGGGGGCTTATCTCTCACCAGAAGGGCCTATCTACGCCAATGGCTTCACTATGGGCAAGTTTTGCAAACAAAGAAATTTCCATATCAATCATAAATGTTTTCCACGTAATATCTACAAACTAAAGTATTACACAAAAATTTCCATATAGCGCCGGATGCACCCATATTGGTAAGGGAACAATGTAAGGCGTCAAAAGTGGGTGAGATATATATTTTGTAATATATTGATTTATGCAAAAGCTTAATATGACCATTCGATTGTATATTTTTAATAAAATATTTTTCCTAAGCACAGCACAGGTAAAAAGAAAGGTTAACTTACTTTTTCATGTAATCAATTTTTCACTATTTGTCAACTTTTTTTCAAGGTTTTTTAAAAGACCCATTAACTTTGAAACACAAAACACAACAGACCTACAAACAATTTGTAAATGTTAACAGGCGTCTCTATGATGCAATGCAAGTGATTTTTTGTAAAAATTTGTTGCATATGGATTGCTGAGAAGCTTCTAATGTAACGGTCTTTTGCGTTACCATATGGGTTCGCCCGGACAATTTGGGTTATTTTAAATATTATTATCAACTAAATTTATCAATAAAATAGTCAGTCGTATAAACTAATTAAAACTCTATCGGGCCTTTTCACAGTGTACGAATAAGAGTTAACGAGTACTTTAACGTTAAGTTTGGTATACAAAACTTGCCGTTAAAGTCCACGCTAACTTTTAATCGTACATTGTGAAAAGGGCCGTATGAGTAACATTTACAATGCAAAAATAAAAAATATTAAAAACAGGTGAAATTTGAGTGTTTATTAAAAAATTTGTAGAAAGAGTTTCATCAATTTCCTGACAATTCGTTATTCGTTACGTGAATATTTGTTCCAAAATTTCAGACGAAAGGTTCTTGAAAATAACAAATTATGTTTCAATCGTAATAACTTCAGCCGTAAAAATTCAATTATATTAGACCGTTTGCTTAAAACTTGTTGTGAAGAAAAAGAAATATGTAAACAGATTGTAATTCGTGACTTGTATATTTTTATGGATTTTGTTGTGGTAGTTTGTAATATCTGAGTTAAGTATTTTCGTTATTGTTTTGGGTTTCCAAGCAGAAAAATCTAATTTCGCCATAGCAGAGATCCAAAAACGTTATAAGGAAAAAACAAAACTAAACGAACATCTTTATGCATAATATAAGCAAAAAAGCAAGTGAAAGGTCTTTAACGTTCATTTAAAGGAGTTCTATGCAATTAAAACGAGGTAAAATAATATAGAAATCATATCGTCCTAAAATGAGATAACGAATGACAAAAATATTATGCGTTGATATGGTAAAAAAAGAAAACATAATATAAATGTGTTTTTTAGAAGACTGTTCTGCTTCCACAATCTACAAACAATTGCTTATTCCTTACATATTTTAAAAATTTTACAATTTATATTTAAATTTTAGTTCCTGTTTGTAGGATGTCATATGGAATTTTCCTATATGAACGTTTCCCTTTTAGTGTTGCAGCTCGTATAGTGATGTCCCTGAGAAAGCTCGATATAAATCAATCAAAAGTAACAAATTTTTAATACAGTGCCCCAGGCCACAGCTTATCAAACGTGTATATGTTGACAGCCATACCAAAAAGTCAGAACAGCCTTCGAACTCAATTTGATTACAAAAATAAATACTAGTTCGAATAGCCCAGGATAATAACGATTATCATGAGCACCTCTCCTTTAGATCAGCGGTTGAACAGATGTGACAAAGAGAGTATGGATTCATTAAGCGTACATGATATTCAACTCTTGACTGAAAACTAGCGACTTTGGTTGAGTGGTCTAAGCGGTAAAAAACACTGCCAAGAAGACCGGGACGTCTCGAAACATCCCAGTAAAAAATTTTCATGTTTTTTGAAGCATTGAAGAAATAAAGCTCATCATAACACGCTTTAAAGTATGATCTTATTCAGAAGCTGATTTCATAGCGTCACAACAATGCAGGTTTTAAAGCGAGAAAGTTAGCAAATGTACACACATGGATAGTATGAATAAAAAAGTATTTGCTTCGTACACAAGTTATACAAAAAGGCTGATTTTATAGTGCTGATCCAATGCAGGTTCTTATGCGAGAAAGGAGAGTAAGTTTATTTGAGTTTCTTGGTGCCGTTTTGCAACAGTGTTTTTGGCCTAGTGGTTGGTACGTTGGACTTCAAACCTAAAGGATCTTAGTTCGATATTAGTTGAAGTTAAAATAACAAACAGTGAGTACAAACCCAGTAAAACAGTTGCTTCCAATAAAGCAGGTTTCTACTATTATGGAATAAAAGTAGCGCTGACAAACCTGCTGATATCCCTGCTGATCTTTGTATGGCGAGTTCCCGGATTGGAGTACTACATTTTTGCTCACAAAAGCGTTTTTGAAGCGCTGAAAATGATCAATATTTTCAGCACTAGAACTGAAATTATATGAAAAAATGGTTCTATGTGGACTGGCGTCGTAAACGCCATTTTGAATTTTTCTTATTTCCTTTCTTTATTTATTTTTATTAATTTCATATTTTTACTCAATGTTTGTTATTTTAACTTTAACTAGTATCGAACTAAGAACCTTCAGGTTTGAAGTCTAACGTACCAATCACTCGACCACAAACAGTGTTGCAAAATGGCAGAAAATCAAATAAACTTACTCTTCATTCTTGCTTAAAAACCTGCTTTGTATCAGCACTATAAAATCAGCTTTTTTGTATAGCTTGTGTACGAAGCTTTTGTATAAGTAAAAAGCAAATACTTTTCTCGCTTCAAAACCTGCATTGTTGTGACGCTATGAAATCAGCTTCTAAACAAGCTCATATTTTAAAGCGAATTAAGAAGCGCTTCATTTTTTAGTGCTTCAAAAAACATGAAAATTTTTTACTGGGAATATGAAATTAATAAAAATAAATAAAGTTACGAAATAATATAGATTCAAAATGACGTTAACGCCGCCAATCCACATCGAACCATTTTTCCCATTTATTTTCATTTTTAGTGCTGAAAATGTTGATGATATTCAGCGCTTCCAAAGCGCTTTTCTGAGTAAAAATGTAGTACTCCAAACCAGGAACTCGTCCTACAAAAATTAGCAGCTATATCAGCAGGTTTGTCAGCGCTACTTATACTCCATAACAGTAGAAACCTGCTTTATTGGAAGCAGTAAAAATTAAATTAAAACCGAACTAAAGCCAAAATAATTATTTTATCATTCTTTAAAAATATTGTAATTGAGGAAATAATATTATCGTTATTCTTTTAATGACTAAGCTAAAGATCTTACTACCCAGAGTGGCAGTAAGTATTTTAGTATGAAGACCCTGTTCGAACAAAACTTTTTTGAGTCTTAGTACACTGGTACAAAAAAGTCTTATTTTTTTAAGCATACATATTCATGTTCAGCCCACTGTAGTAGCATTGCATTAAAGAGCAAAATTATTCAAGTAGCATTTGTTCATAATTTTATTTTCTTAAATTTTATTTAACACCCGTTGCTTTATTAGTTTCATTTCTTTATTTGTTTCCATATAATTTTTTTGTCCTTTCTAACGCTTCCTTTTCATACTTTAATTCAATTATTCCTGTTATTTTTTGCCGCTAACCAAGAAAACAACTGCAAAGAAAAGTTTAAGCGGTGGGGAAAATTTAAACATCAGCTGTGATATTTATGTGTATATATTTTTTAATAGAAAATTATCATAATATTAGTTCTATAAGCTTAAGGAAAACATAAAAATTAAATAAAGGCAATACTGACATTTGTAAAAAGTTCTGATTTTTTTTTATTTATTTAATACATTTTTTTTAAATAAGGGTGATTCATAATAAGGTACTTTTTTGCAGCTAATTTTTCGGCTTCTTTTTGCAGTGAAGCAAAAACTTTTATCATTTTTGTTATCGGTAGTATTTTATTAGTGGCTTGCAAAGTAATATGTGGAACTTATTTATCTCATTACTATGCTTGAAATTAGAGGCTCTCACATTTTCTGAAAATACTTATAGTTTGTTGTTTTGTATTAATAAAATAATAAGACAACCACTTTTTAAGTCAACATGTGTTTGTATATGAAAACTAATTTTTGTCGCTTAAGCTTATAAGTCAACAATAGCAGAGTGGGTAAAGTACTTGTCTTCAAATCCGAACGAGAATCGGTTCGAATTCCAGCTGGGCGAATTTTTAAAATATAAATAAAATATAATGTGTATACATTTTTTTAAATTTTAATTTGTTTATTTAACTGCCTATTTTTTTAGCTTTAAGTAAGTCAAACAATAAATAGTTAATTGCTGTGACAGTGTAAATACATTTGTAAGGGGACGCCTAATTTTTTGGACTTCTCAAACAACAATAAGTAGTTATCGAGTCAAATTGTAAGTAGTTACGGCTTAAATCCTCATATCCTTTTTTGCCCACCAAGAAGCAAAGTTTTACAGGTCTATTTTAGATGAGAGCTGTATGATTTTATTTTTATTAAGGAGAAACTCTGCAGCAACATAAAATTAAAAACAGAGTTACAGCCCAGTTTTAAAAAAAGATACTTTCAAAAATATATGTTCGTATTTATGTTGAATATACACATTGAAATCGACTTAATTTTTTTAATACATCAAAATGAATTACCTTGTTCTTTAAGGATTCGGTTAGCTAACTTCATTGTTACAATTAAGGGGCGCACATGTTTTTACCTTTAGACAATTGATGGATTAAATAAATTGTTATTTGACAGATGGCGATGTTTTTAACTGCTTAAATTTCCAAAAATCAATCATATTTTTACACCTGCTAACGGATGGTGACGAAAACTCTATTTTCTTTCATAACCCAGCAAAAACTTTGCTTACTGATAGCCAAAGAAGTAGTATATGAGGATTTAAGCCGTAACTACTTATAATTTGACTCGATAGCTACTTATTTTCACAGCAATTAACTAGCTAGTTATTATTTGGCTTACTTGAAGCTAAAAAATAAGTAGTCATATAAACAAATTCAAGTAAAACAAATTTATACACATCATGTTCTATTTATATTTTTTCAATTTTATTCTATTTTTTTATTTTTATATTTTTGACTAGCCGGGGAAACGAACCTGTGCTCGTTCAGATATTAAGAGAAGAACCTTAGCCACTCAGCTATTGTTAACTCATAAGTTTAAGCCAATAAAACTAATTTTCATATTCAACACATGCTGACTCAAAAAGTGGTTGTCTACTTATTTTTAACCGACATCAAAAAAAAAGGAGAAAGGTTATCAATTTGTCATGTTGTTTTTAATGTATGTTCTTCAAAACTCCCCCATTTATAAACCAATTTCCGATTTTTATTCCTATTCAGAAGGAAATACTTTCAGATCTATCCCGCTGAAAAGTGGGCGGGGTCACGCCCATAAAAAGTAAATACACATTCGTTTTCAACTACTTCTACTCCACAGGTTCTTATGAAACTTAACACACACATTAAGCTTCTGTTTAAATACTACATCAGGAAAAAAAGTGGGCTGTGCCACGCCCGTAAAAAGTAAATACACATTTGTTTTCTACTACTTCTACTCCACCGATTCGTATGAAACTTTGCATACACCTTTAGTTATCGTTACAATACAACATTATGTTCAGTAAAGTGGGCAGTACTACGCCCATGAAAAGTAAATAAGCTTTTTAACTACTTCTACTTAGCCGATTCTTATGAAACTTAGTATACACATTTAGTTATCGTTACAATACAACATTGTGCTTAGTAAAGTGGGCGGTGCACGCCCATGAAAACTAAATTTTTTTTAACTTTTTCTGCTTATCGGATTCTTATGAGACCTCGCACACATAATTAGTTCTCGTAAAAGTACTTGATGATAAAATATTAGGGCTGTTCCAAGCCTATTTTGCAGTCGATTTTTTTGCAAGAATTATATTAATACATTTCAACAAATTGTAACTACTTTCAGATAATAATAAAAATACGTAAAACTGAGTAGTATTTCTAATTTGAAGCATAGTAATAAGATAAATAAGCACCATTCATTACTTTATAACCCATTAATATAGTACTAAAGATTACAAAAGTTGCAAAAGTTTTTGCTGACAAAATTTTTTCAATTGCTTTTCAACAACATTTTGCTTAATACTCTTGTCGGAAATGTGTTTCACAACTGGCATAAAAAATCAAATTTTTTCATAGTTACAAGACTCCAACGACTGATTCTGCTAGAGAGGACCACAAAAAAAAAAATGTACAAGTGTATCAGCGTTTTGAAAGTTTTCTTCTGGGATTCATTGTAGTGGGTATTAAATTTCCACCAGCCAAAATTAATCTTCTAGTGTACTTATATTACCAAAAGTGGGCTTATTCCTCCCCAGAAGGGCCTATCTACGCCAATGGCTTCACTAAGGGCAAGTTTAGCAAACAAAGAATATTCCATATGAATAATAAATGTCCTCCACATAATATCTGCAAACTAAAATATTACAAGAAAAATTTCCATATAGCGCCTGATGCACCCATATGGTAATGGAACAATGTAACGCGTCAAATGTGGGTGAGATATTTATTTTGTAATATATTGATTTATGCAAAAGCTTAATATGACAATTCGATTGTATATTTTTAATAAAATATTTTTCCTAAGCACAGCACAAGTAAAAAGAAAGGTGAACTTACTTTTTCATGTAATCTATTTTTCACTATTTGTCAACTTTTTTTTAAAGGTTTTTGAAAAGACCTACTAACTTTGAAACACAAAACACAACTGACCTACAAAGAATTTGTAAATCTTAACAGGTGTCTCTATGATGCAATGCAAGTAATTTTGTTTATAAATTTATTGCATTTGGACTGCTGTGAAGCTTCTAATGTAACAGTCTTTTGCGTTACCATATGGGTGCGCCTGGATAATTTGGGTTAAGGTACCAGATGTGCTTAGAGCTTTTATGTAAAACACTATAAAATACATATTTGTGGAACAGTTTAATTCTCTAACTATTCGTTCTATGGGTCTTTTTGTAACTATCCTAAAAGTAATCAAAAAACTTCCCTTCAGCGGCGATGTAGCGAGCAGAAAGAAAGGTTCTAAAAAAATTTTGTTTGTGGTGTTTTACATAAATATGCTAAGCTTATCTTATACCTTAACAATAATGTATACAAGATTTTTAATGCTAACTATTAACTGCGAATTACGAAATCAACCTAAACACACGTTTTCAATTTTGAATGATTTTTGGTGTTTAAGAGAGTATAAGCTTAGTGACTTTATGGAAAATATTTTTGTAAAAGATTTCAATCTACTTTATGTCACCGTTAAAGGGAATTATTAGTCTCTGTTTAAATAAAGCGACAAAAATCCGCATACAGTGAAGTGTTAGAGGCTTAAAACTTACCACAAAAATGTATCTCATGGTATATTATTTAAAAGTGCAAAGTATGTCCTATACCTAAAACGTAAGGCTTACAAGATATCCTATGCCGATACCTAACTGGGAATAAGTATTAAGTTAACTCTTAAACATATTTAAAATTTTGTTTGATTTCTGGAGTTCAAGTTGAGTTGGAAATTTTGGTTTCTTTTAGGACCCAAATTAGAATTTAATGGCTAATAATTTTGTAGGAAATTTCAGGCTGCCTTATCGCAACCGAAAGGGAGTTCTTTTTTGCCATTTTTTGTAGAAAGCGACAAAAGACCCATAAAATGAAGACTTAGAGGGTTAAAGTATTCCACAAATATGTTTCTTGTGGTGTTGTACATAAAAACCTTAAACACTTTTTTTAAAACTAAAATGTAAGACTTAAAAAGATTTCCCATGCAGATTCAAGATTTCCTATGCCGAATACTAGTTGCAAATTTGCATAAAGTTAACCCTGAAACATGGTTTCAGTTTTCAATGATTTCTGACATACAAGTTGAGTCTGTAATTTTGATGTCCTTAAAACCCAACAATAAAATTTTATGGCCAGCATTTTTGTAAAACATTTTATCCCTGCACTCCTACTCCTTAGGGGTGTTTTTTACGACTTCTTAGAAAAGAGCCATAAATTACTGTTATGTGAGGTAGTTAGAGGGTTAATATGTATCACAAAAATATTTGCCTTAATATTTTCTACAAAGTTATTAAACGTATCGTACACCTCAGAAGTAAATAACACATAGTTTCATGTACCGATATGGGTCACTAACAGGCCAAACGGGAGAAACTTTAACCCACTGTAAAATAAAATTCGCCAAAACACGTGTATTTTTTTCTCTTCTGCTAGAATCGGTTGCCAGAATCACGTAATTTTTTTTTTCGTGTTGTACAGTGTAATTAAATTAAAATATGTATAACAAAATTTTCTCCTTTTACTTCAAACAAATTTCGATTGGTAATTACAATTGTTATCTTTGTTTGGCGATACCAAAGAAGAGTTGGCAGACTTTAATGCAAACTTCTAGCCTAAGCACGCCACATAAGCATTAACAGTGTCTTGGGTATCTATGAAACCTGAGAAAGTATATTTCAGTTATTTATGGTTTAACTTTAATTACTTTTTAACTCATTTTTATGTTGAGGATTCCTTAATATGAAAACATTAAATACTTAAGAGTAAAATAAACTTTCAGTTTGTCCCCATAAACTTAAAATATTATTTTAAAAATGTGCTTTTGCTAAATAACAGACTTTTTAAAAGAACCTAACCACTTTAATGTTAATACTTAAAGTTTTTTTTTTCATACATCACAACGCTAGCACCCCGCTAGCTTAATACAGTAGAAATCACAAATAATATTATATGGCTTTTGTACAACAATCACTTTTGTTTCCTTATTGAACGGGAGTTTCTGTTAAAAACATAATCTCTCGCAAACGCACACATACACACTCACTCACATGTTTATTTGAGACACGCTTTGCAACAAATAATAAACTTGACAGTCACTCATGTGTGGCTTATTAAAGTTGTGTAAAACAACCCACATACAGTTTAAAAAGAAACACATTCATACATACACTCACATTCAGTAGTGCTAACTATAATCATGTCATAATATACTTGTTTTTACTTCATAAGGTCCTTTTTCGTTGTGGCAGACTTATTTATGCAGCATTTAACATCGTCAATGTGTGGGGTCATTATAGTGGTCTCTCGCATTTATTTAATGTCTTTAACGTATGAAGGATAGAAATTTGTTACGGTTTGGTCTGCTGTTTTTTTTATGGCTATGTGACTTTTTACGCATAAAATTTTTTACGCCCTTCGACATTATATTAAACTGAAATATTTTTTAAATAGTTTTTGTATTTTTGCTTTAAAATTCTTTTTAGAAATATTTAAAAAGTTTAAGTTGAAAATTTGGCAAACGTCTATTTTCTATTTTTTTTTAATTTTGTTGAGTTTGATGGCATCTTAAATAAAATGTAATAAAATAATATGTGTAGGTTAATTTTTGAAGATAATAAGGAATGTTGTAACATTCTTTCCCTGAAATAAATTTTAATTATGGAGGCTTTTACATGTACAGAATTTTGTCCTACACTCGAGAGTAATTAAGTTAGTTATTCATAATTCTAGTGCCGGGTCACTATGACAACCTATGCAACAAAATCATACGTATCATATCATAATCATATGACAGTGATAGCTGCAAGGGTCTCTGCTAACCAGTTATGCCATATTTAGCCTTTTTTTTACAATACTATAAAAAACGATATGACATAGTGTGTTGTCATATCGGACGTTTTTTACGATATGACAAAAAAACGATATGACGTACTGTGTTGTCATATCGGAAGTTTTTTGCGATATGACAAAACTGCGATATAACAATAACGTGAATGGCTATCTTTATGTTGTCATATCGTCAAAAACTTACGATATGGCAACACTGTATATCATATCGTTTTCTGTCATATCGTAAGAAACTTTCGATATGACAGTACAGTATGTCATATCGTTTTTTGTCATATTGTAAATAAGGCTAAAAATGGCATCCCTTTTTAGCAGAGACCCTTGCAGCTATCACTGCCACGAACCACTTAGCCAAGTCATAACCCGTTCAGCAAATATACAAACCATATTGGAAACCCCAAAAAACTAGGCCGAAAATCCTTAAAATCCCAGGAGTTCCCCGGAATATCTGCGGAAGATTACGGCAGCACTAAAGGTCTACGAAATCTTAAGCGGCAACACCGTTATATTATGTTATGTTGTGTCATGTCAACAAATTACATATCATGTACCCTACGTCTGTACCTGATAAAATTTTATCATGACAAATATCAAATTCTATATATAGGCAAAACACTTAACATAAAAAAAATAAATTTTCAATATAAATATTGAGTTTTGTCATGATAAAAATATATCAGTCATAGACGTATGATTACAAGAATTGATATAATTAGCAGAGACACCTTCAGCTAGCACCGCCACGAACCACTTAGTCGAGCTACAAACAAATTAGCAAAGATACAACACATATTGGATATTCAAAAAAACTAAGCAAAAAATCCCCAAGATCCCAGGAGATTCCCGGCAGCACGATTGTGATATATAGTTCTGAGCAATATTCGTGGCCAAAAATTTTGACTAGTATTAATTAGCGGCCAGTATTTTTTCATTTTCAAAAACTTTTTTTTTGAATTTTGTTATTCAATGCATTGATATGCATGGCGCGTCATAAGGATCTAAAGTTCCAAAAATCTTTATGAAATAGGATAAACTAAGTACACGGTATTTTTTAGTGCATCAAATTGATTGTAAAGGTCGTGGTTTTGTTCAAAATGGAATTTCGCTGCCGGTCTATGCTATCAATAATGATAGACGTACACAGAAAAAATTATCATAGCATTTTATTTTAACACGCATGTGTTTGAATTTGTTTTAAAATTTTATTATATTTTTGTATGATTTTTAAATATTCCAATAGAAAATTTTAATAGAAAAAAATGCAATTTTTTTTTATTAAATATTTACGAATTTTAGTTTTTAATTTTACGAATTTTGTGATAGGTCCCATTTCCGTAAAATAAATGTTTGAATTTATGAATTTAGTAATAGAATACGAATTAAAGTTTTTTCTGTGTAGCTAAGCTTTACATTAAATTTAAATTTCAGCTAAGCTTTACATGCAATTTAGTTATATAAATACTCAACCTGCCAATGTGCTTACCAGCTATTCAAGAGTAGAAATTTCCCTAGATGAAAGTCTAGATACGGTTGAGCAATTAAAGGTAAAAATTTTGTGAAATAAGCAAACGCAACAATAAAAATTACTCCTTTCCTGAGTGCTAGTCCAAGTAAGAATATCCTCTGAATGTTTTTTAGACCGCTGTCTATATTCTATGGAACTGGAATTCATAAAATTATATAACATGGGCAAACCAAACATTCATCTCTATTTATTTTATTTTATGCTTTGAAAGCACGTTTTCTTCAATATGAATTTCTTAATTAAAATATTTGCCATTCTACCATCTTCCTTGAAATACTTGTTAAATAAAACTATTAAAACTAAATACGAGTAGTTATCATTATTTAGCATTTTTTTTCTTTTGAAAAATCCAATTTCCATCTATTTCAAATATCTTTTATGTTTTTAATAGTATTTTTCTAATTATATTTTTTTTACATAAATTATAGTTGCAATTCTTCTAATCAATTTAAATATATATTGAACTACAAGTTCTATAGCACTTTTAGTTGCTTGTTACTTGCCTTGGTAAAAAATTCAATTTATATAATTATATAATTTTTTCACGTTCATTTATTGATTGGAACGAATTCTAATTCTTGTACAAAAGAAAAAAATGCGCAAAAGAGAAAACAGAATAAAAAGTGGGAGAAAAACAATGAATTGTAAGCGGTAGAGATTCTTTTAAAGTAATCTTACATTGAAGGAAAAGTAAACTAAATGCAATTGAAAGGTATTTAATAAAATGACTAGGGTATTTATAAAAACATATAAATTGCTTTAATATCAAAAATGTTTCTTGCTTAGCACATCGGAAGCGTAGGTTTAGTTAAGTTGAATTACATGCCCGCCCTGTGGTATGGTGAGTTCACTCGGGAGCTTGGTGGCCCTTTCCAATATCCTTTGGAACAATTTAACACTGATTTTATTTTGAAAACCATTTGAAATCATTTGAAGTATTTGCATCAGCTTTCGTGGTAAAATATTTATGTAACATTACTAGATTCCTTCTAGCAGAAAATATCGCTTTTTGCGAAAAAATATAGGGATTTTTTTTACTGAAACAGTTCTCTTTAAAACGGCATCGTTAGATTTCTTAAAAATAATTGTCGAAAAATTGGCTTTTTTCACAAAAAAAAAAACACCACTGTGCATCACTAGCATACGCCACCACTTACTTCCCCCTCTGTTAAGATCCAATAGGATTTTTTTATCTGGGCCAACCCAGAGAAAAGTCAGCTTGCCCTCTTTAACAAGAGATACAAAATAAACATATTTGTCCTGCCTTGGATTGGAGGAGTGGAGCTGAAAATAGCGGAGGAGGCGAACTATTTGGCTGTTTTTCTAGATAGTAAGCTTTCATGGAAAAGCAATACGCAGGAATGGCTAAATAAAGGGCTCAGTGCCTATTATGAATGCAGAAAGTCCATTGGATGGAACTGAGGTCTGCAACCGCAGGTCGGGTCGCTTGTTGGGGTGGTTATTTCCTATGGTTGTCATCACAGAAGGCCAGATCAGCACACTGCAAGCTACGTACGACGTCATTTTTTACCTGCGAGCCATAGAGAATTTTCTGGCAAGCAGGTGAGGAAAAGATTAACAGGTCACACAGCAATCTTGAATGATAACAGTTTTAGCGGGAGGGTCTCCGTAACTCCTAGGTTAATGGACTCTAGGATCGTTTAAATTCATTTTAGTAGGAAACGCTCACTGGTATTTCCGGATAGGGACTCTTGGGTTTAATCTGATAGGCTCTACGAGAGTTTTGCGGCTTTTACAAATGAGGAGAAAATGAAAACAGGTACGGGCTTTCCAAGCTCAGATCCTGATGATCCTTACGATTATGGAACTGATGGCCAGAAATATAGCTGAAAGCGACGAAGTAACCTACTATATTAATAGTTAGGCAGCGCTAAAAGCTTGGACACAGTGTCAAATTGAAAGTAGTTAGTGACTGTAGGAGAGCCCTCAACTTGCTCAGAGTGGGCTTACGTTGAGGGTGACATCGCTGGCGACAAAGCCTGGCGACTCGTACTTGGCGGGGAAGATAAAGGGAAAGTCAAAGACGCGCGAAATAAAAATAAAACCGAAAACTTTACACTTCTCTTTTAATTATCTCTCTCTCTCTCTCTCTCTCTCTCTTTCGTATTCTTGTTTTGGTGTTCCCAGTTCGTCATATTTTTTATGGAACATTTCCAATTAACAATTAGTTAGTTTATGGCAACATTTGTTACGAATGAACGAATCAAAAACATAAGCCAGTTGAACGGCAGAACGTTGCAACAAAAAATTCTGTATGTAAAGGCGCTTGGATTTAAGGGACTCCTGTATGTAAATGCGCTATGATCTAGGGACTCCAAAAGGGAACGTAAGTATTGTGTCAGCGGTATCACCCTTAATGTAAATCAGCTCTTCACAAATAGAGTATCAGACTATGTTGGGTTTCTGCCCACTGTAATGTTGAGGGAAATAAAACTTCCGATGAGCTGGCAAGAATAGGGTCGCCGTTAGATGAGGAAATAGGTGGCAGATCGGTTAAATTACCCATCGGTAAGGAGAAACTTACTAATTGAAGTTGAACAGAGCTAACCGTTCTTGGGGGAGTAGGTAGGATTGTAGAGTCCCGTGGCCTATGCGGCCATAGCTTCACTTAGGATGATCCGAACTACTACTGGCTATAAATATGAAGGTTCTAGGGGTCTTGATAGGCGCACTGACTTGTCACAGCTCGGTCAGAGCGAAGACCAGCATTTGGGAGATTAACACTCCAGATTTCTGTAGGATGTTTGAGGATGAAGAGGAACAAGAAACTATTGAGCATAGTATCTGCCATAGCTACAGGCCTTGGTGACTGAACAGACGATTTCATGAGAGCATTAGCAATATCGCAAAGTGCAAACTGGAATATATCAGGGCCTTCACCATGGCAACTAAATGGCTTAATGACAGGTAATAAGGGTTTTCTTGGTACAAAGAGAATTACTGCCTGTTCGCCGATGTCGAAGGAGTTATTTCTTTCGCACAAATTACATTTAAAGCACAAACAAATTAAAAAATTGTTTTAAATGTAATTGTGCTTTGACATCGGCAAACAGGCAGTTAACTTCATAATGGGTACAAGTAGAAGAGAGTCACAATGGAGCCACTTGGTCTCCGATCTATTGTGTTTGCGTGTGTGTGTTCCAATACTAACCTTTCTAGTATAACATAAGTTCTATATGCATCGGTGGTATTATTTCTTCTTGTGGTGTGCTCCTCGTGACATATTTCCTTACCATCCCTTCACCCAGAAACGAGTTAGTTATTCTGATTTATAATATGTTTCCTATCCACAGAATTATATCAGGGTGTACTCGAGTGAGTTTCAGAACGGTGACGATCGAATATATTTTTATACTCTTAAAGTCCGTATTTGCACAGAGAGGAAGGCTGCCAATGTATGTTCTTTGTACTGAACAAAGACCTTTGAGACATGTGTGCCATGCCCAGTTGTGTCGGTTTTCCTCTTAAGTGCATGTTAGGTAGTCTTTCTAGTGAATTAATTAAAGCCGATGAGAGACTAATGGGATGTAATCTTTCGAAAATTTATTTTTTTCATGCAGACCTTATTGACTTCGCTCCATATTTTAAGTATGTAAAACCATGCCCCAGACTGGCAGCGATTATTCCATTTACACATGGCAGAAGCACTCCTGTCAAAGTACTGGAAATATAACTTTCAGTTCATCTGATTAATATGGCTGAAATCGAATCGCCCATGTAATATCAAGCGGATGCTTATATTAGATAAAAATAGCAAATATTTAAAAACAAAATTATGGACTTCTCAGGATCAATATTTAGGTTATATTTACCTAATATCACTTCTCTTCTGCGAAGTAGTTACGTTAAAAAAATAAGAAGCATTTAATCTGACAAGACGTGATTAAAATATTCAACATTTTGTCAGACCTATGGCTAGTATTATCACTTTAGTGGGCATACAATACGGTTTACATTGAGATATAGATCTAAAGATTTTTTTTACATGTAAGATGGCCATAAGAGACATTTTTGCCTTAATAGTTAAAAAAACTTTGGTATTTTAATATGCTTATGTTGAATAGAAAAAAAAATATTATTTATGTACTACATGTTAAATTAATAATACAACATAAACAGTTTACACAAAATATCTTTAAAATAATAATAATTCTTTTAATTTTAGATGTAACAATTTAATACACATAAAAATGAAAAAACGTAGATCCTCCATATGTATAATATAATAAATAATAAAAAATGCTAATAGAGGCAATAGCATGCTTAAATAATAAAATAAATAACGTGACACAGCATGACACTAAATGCTACACCAAACAACAAAAAATAGCAAGGACAACGACAATAGCAAATACCAAGTATAAGAAGCGAAAAAAAAACAAATTAATATCAAGAAAAGCAACCATGTAACCAAACCAAAGCAACTGTTTCCAACAGCTCATACCAGCCAGTCAGCCAACCAAACAAACATGTATTCAATGCTTTAACACCAACCATATACATACAAACGTTTGACAAACGCTACAGAAGAAGAAAAAGTGACTTTCAGTTTCATATGTATATTTTGAGTCATATATTTTACACTAATTTTCAGTTGGGAATAAAAGTCAAGCATATGTAAAATATGTTTGCACTTATTCTCCTTCTATCTTTAAATTTTGTTCACTGTACTACTCACTGTATCATTTATACAAGTGTATGTGTTCTAACACGTACTTTGCAAGAGTTTTCGCACACGTTTGCAAATACAAACACACACACACACATACATATATTAAAGAAAAATTGCAAGTTAAAGGCTTTAAAATGTATACATCCAATAATAGTATTCGTTAGCATACACTTTAAGAAATAATTATTTAGACTTAAGCCAGTATTTTTTAATATCAATCCAATAATATTATTTACATAAAAAAATCCTGTAATATAAAATATCAATTATGTACTTCAAAATTAATTATGTTCTTGAGCTTTCATTTTCTATTTACAAAAGTTCATATATCCTTAATTCAACGGCTCACAATTTTTTCAGTGTAACTACATTTATTTTTCGCTAAAGGTAATACCAGTCTATTTTACACATGTTAAAGTAAAAACAACAACAAAATAATGCATAAAATAGGTTTTAACAGAGAAACAATGCTAAAGGAAACTTCATTTCAAGGATACAATATTTTTTCACAGAATTAAACGCAAAAAGTATACTGCGCTAACAAGAATCCTCAAGTCGTTTCTTTTTAAAAATTTCCCTTTCAGTAGTGCTGCCTTAACTACATTTTGTATGTGCAATATAATGTTGGAAAAATACCTTCAGTAATTTTTTTATTTTTTTAATACTTGTATCTTGGGATAATGTTAAGCTATTTAGCATGTTTAATGTGAGAAATATTTTTTCGCTACTTGAGATATGATATGGAAGCAGAAATTTTAAAGTGAAAGTTTTATACAGTGTACTTAAGACAACAAGAACCAATTAAAGCAAGTTTTTGAGCAGGTGGTAAGAAAGCCATTTTTGCCAAAATTATTGGCTATATTAAACAATTTTGCAAGTTTTCCTTAAAAGATATTTTAATGCAGATTTTTGTTTTTTTTACTCAACTAAATCGGAAAATTAATGTAAAACCTTTAATTTTTGATACAATATTTTGCACCGGATGCCACAGATCCATACGAATGGTAAGGTGTGTCTCTCATAAGCGGACAGAAGCGTTGAAATAGATCAGGATTTTATAAAATTTTAATATAGTTCCCCTTTTTTTTAACTATGATTAATATTTCTGTTAATACTAATGAAGCTGGTAATTCCGACGTTACCAAAAATTGACATACTGGAATAAATGTTTATTAAAAGAAGATGTTTGTAAAAGCGGGTGGCTCTAAAATAGACAAAATGTACAAATGTACATTAATTGCTTCGTTAAACAAAATTTTCTGAGTCACAATAGACTAGTTTTCCCTTGCTTTAATAATATGTAATACTATAAAATAAAACATTTTAAATAACAAATGTGTTCCCCTCTCATAAGCGGACACCTCTCATAACCGTGGAAAAATACTGCGATGCTGAGTGTCTGGCTATAAGAGGTTTCACTGTATTCACAAACATGATTTTAGAAAAAAAGAGTTAATCTAATTAACAATTTTTGCACCCTTGCAAATTCAACTTAATTTTGGGATTTGTTGGAACTTTCTTTAGAATTCTTATGATTCTCAGAAGCTTGATGGGCTTTTTTTATAATTTATTTTATTTCTTTATTTAGCCTATGACATAAATTCTTACAGGCTAGCAGAAAAAGCTTATTGAAATATGTACATGCATAAAATAAATTAAAATTCATACAACTGATACATTTTGAGGATTAACTGTTTAAAAAATTCATAATATCTTTTTTAAAGGCATCGGGATGATCCGAAAAATCAATAAAATTGTAAAGGACGTTGAATTCAGAGCACATTCGATGGAACGGGACAAAGTTTGCAGAATTTGAACGGGAATATTGCAGCTTAAGTGGTACATAATATTTTGTTGGGCGATGTGGAAATATAGGTTCAATTTTGCGAAGAAGAACGTCGGAAACAGTATGGCCATTTATTAAGTTTAAAATAAATGAGATGTTCATATATGTTCTCCTACTTTTTAGAGTAGCAAGCTTGATGAGAGATAGGCGGCTTTCATATGATGGAAGGTTAAAATTTGCATTCCATGGCAAACTTTTGAGACAAGATAATAAAAAATTGTTTTTGAACAGATTCAATTTTCCTTATATGAACTTTATATTGTGGGTCCCAGACCACAGAGCCATATTCCATAATTGGTCTCACTAGAGATGTGTACAATTGCCTTGAGACATACGGCTCGTCAAACTCTTTACCCCATCGTTTAATGAAACCAAGTACTCCTTTAGCTTTATATACAGTTTGGGAAATATGAGAATTAAAATTGAGCGTACTGTCTAGTAATACACCAAGATCAAGGAATAAATCATCATTTTCAATTATATATTCGTTAATTTTGTAGCAACAGGGTATTGAACTTCCCCTGTGGAACAACATGTATTTACATTTCTTCAAGTTTAAGTCCATAAGATTTGCATTGCACTATCGACTAAAATTATCCGAATCTGTTTGAAGTAATGAAGAAAGATTATGATTGTTGAAGCTTAGAAACAGGGATACAGGATGTTAGGTCATTAGTGAACAAAAGGAACAATAAAGACCCAAGTGGCTACCTTGAGGGACTCCAAAATGAGCAAGAATAATTTTAGACCTAAGATTTCTAAACATAACACAGTGATCTTTGTCCCTAAATCCTTTCTTACTACAAATTTTCATTGAAAAATATCAAAAATTAACGATTTTGTAACATTAAGAAAAAAATTTAGAGTGCAAAAAACACCAAATAACACAATTTTTCTTTGTTGATAAAAAAGTCTTTAAAAACAGCTTAAATTCTTTAAATCTAAACACAATGTTGAAAACTACAACATATGATATGCAACATGTCGTTTCTCTTTTGAACGTATACAAGTAATGGACTTATAAGTAAAAACTTTTACTGATCTGCGGACCAAGGAATGAAAATTAAAATTTAAATGTGTTCACTACATATTTTGTAACTTTCGCATTTGTTGTGCGATGTAAGCAATTTTACACTCACTACATTTGCAGCAAAATTTTGTTTCAGATCAGATATAGGTCTAAAATAATTTCTAAACATTTTATTTTACCTTAATGAAACGACTTTAAATAGTGAATTTTGAAAAAAAATTAAAAATTAAAATTTTTCAAATCTTAAGGTCCTTAACTCAATGAATTTTTGTGCGCGCAACATAGCTGGTATATTGGCTGAAACAAACAGAACATAGCTATGAAACGGTGCAAATTTTTTACTATTCAGATGAACAGTTCTCGAAATATATGGAAATAGCTAAAACAATCGCAGAAAAACACATCTTTCTCGAATACGCTTAAGCGCTTCATCCATTATACAATATTATTGCATATGTTTTCTGTACATATTATTGTCATTTTGTCCTATACTATACTATACACATTATTTTTAAAGATAATACTGCCAAATTTTCCTAACAGTGAAAATATAAACATAACACTGAACAATGTTGCCACACATTACACAATTTTCTTCATTGTACAATAAAAATCAAAAGTGTTTTGTTAATATGATTATTTCGAACGATTTGCTTTGTGAATCCAAATTGATTATTAGGCTAAGGTTCGTAACGTTATATTCAGAAATAATTGGGGATGATTAATATTCCAAGGAACAAGGGAAAAATCTTTCAAAAGGAACGGTAGGATTACTATCGGTCTGTATTCAGAGTTTGATTTTTTTATTGGGATGATTCTCGCAAGTTTCCACATTTTGGGATAATAGCTTGTGGTAAAAATTTTGTTGAAAATAAACGTTATGATGGGAGCAAGTTGTGGTATTAGAATCTTAAGAAACCTGGGATCAGTGTCATCAGCTGCTATTGCATTAAGCTTTACTACCCATAGTCTAGACTGCACATCATACCGGATGACATTAGTGAAATAATTATTAAAACATTAGTGAAGTAATGTGTAGTAATTAGAGGTAGGTGTAACCACAGGAATATTCATAAATTGATTATTTAACGCATCTTCATAAATTTCACAAGACTCATGAGTAGTAGATTTACCGATTTCAATTTCACAAATTGCTTTCTACTTTTGTTTCGAGTCAGTAGCAGCAGAAAATTTAGCTGCGAAAAACTCGGATTTGGCTCTCTTAATTAGCTTGTTCGTCATCTTCCGTGAGCTTCCAGCGTGAATACAACAAATCCCTCTGACCGATTGCCGGTTTAATATCCTGAGAAAACCAGGGCTTACTATACCTATCAAGGGTCTTTGATCTCAAACGAACTGCAAGATTGTACAGATGGTTTTCGTTGTGTTGCAAAAATGATATTAGGTCGCCAACAGAAATAATGTTATATATTATACTGCAATCAATGTTACGAAATTCCCATTCTAAAATAATAAAGTCTATGTTTTTAAAATCCCGGTAAGTAATAACTTGCGGAAGTACATGTAAATGAAAGTTGTACGATATAAAAATGAAGTCATGGTGTGAGAAACAAGGGACTGATAGTTGATCATAAAGAAAGACATTGGAGAGATCACTTACAAAGAAAGGGTCAAGAAGAGTACTACTAATCGTGGTAAAATGCCAATATATTGTGCCACCTTCGAGCCACTGTTATTTATATTTTCGAATGTTCTTCTCATATATCCACGAGAAATTTTGTTAGGATTGGACTATCCGTTTGGAAATACCTGATTTGTGTTCGAAATATTTTAGTTTTTTGCCCCACTGTGCAGCTTCAAAGATTTAAGGAAAAGATTGGTAACTTTATAGAAAACTACCAATATAACGTAAAAAAAGTCATAAAGTTATTTACTCATGTAACTCACTGAATTACTTGTTCAAAATCCAAATAAGTATGCTACACTTTTTATAAATAAAATACTGCGTATAGTGAATGTATTTAAATGGTTTGCGTATTACTCATTCGCACCTATTTAAAATTCTCTCATCGCGAAGACAGCGCAGTCATCAATTCATTTGGACAGGTATCATTTTTTCAATTCTATCTGGAAAATTTTCAAAGTTAGCACATATTTAGACTTAGTTGAAGACGACTTCTGGCATCATATCAAAATCATATTTTAAAATTTAACCCACGTTATTTACTATGAATTTAACTTTAATTTATGTGTTTATAAAATTTTATTCCCAGCTTGTTACTTATCGCAATGTACGTTTATGTAAACGAAAATAATTTAAGCTATTTGACTAAAATATGTGGTAATAAAAATAAACCATATTGTTATAGAAGAATGTACGTGCTGATATTTGTTTTTGTAATAAAAGTCAAAACTTTACAACACACAAACACTTGCAGCAAAAATATGCTACGTACAGATACTTTTACAAGTATTATACAAATTGAAAAACAATACACCCACTAATAAACCAAACACGTATCATGTACATGTGTGGGACAATTTATATAAAATTGTTTTTAAAATTAATATACACATACATTGCAAATTTTTTCATATAGAACACCCAATAGAATAGCTGGTTTAATGGAAGTACGGGTTAATATCAATTTTAACCATTTAAAATAATTAGCTATGACAACTCTTTTAGAGAATAGTGGAGACTACTTTAAAGTTATAAGAAGGTGTTGTTGAAGACATTTACATCTTGCAACTGCAGTATATTGGGGAAGTTATACTCCCTCCACCCCCTCTTGTATACTGTTTTTTATCACAACTCTTTATGCCGCCTCATCCTGCTCTTGTCTCTATACAATCTACAACTCAATACAGCTCTTGTATATGTCATAACTCTATATCTTGTTTCATAGGTTACCCTCAGGTGCCTAGATACCTGATCCATCGTTATTATAATTTATGTAACTGGGTAAAATTTAATTCAACTTTGCAATATAGCCTACTTTTTAAAAAAGCTCACTGGAAACATATCAAGCTCTTTTAAAATGTTCTTCACAGAAAATGTACAATACCTTAGAAACTCAAACACATCCATATACACAGAAGTAAGCAAAATTGTTCTTTAAAAAAAAACAAACATAAGCATTTTTCCACAATGATCCACACTGCCAATGCACGAAAAGTCGTATTCTATTCGATATGCAGAAAAATATATAAATTAAAAAAAATAAAACTAAGAAAGTGAAAATGTTAAATGAAAAAAGAATAATTATATATATATATATATATTATATACACGTACGAATATTTTCACAACATTGGCATTTATTTGTTTAGTAACCAAATATTTTATGCTCTTTGAGAATTCTAAAGATTTTTTTTAAGAAAAACGAAAGAGTTTTCTTAGCGAGTAAAATATATGAATACAAAAAATATGCGCTGGTAAATAGTCAAGTGTTTTTGTATCTTTCAGATACCAGCTGCATATAATGGCTGTGTTTATCGGCTTTGCTTCCTTTTTGTTGCCTTTGAAATAGGTTTCCGTGAATGAAAGCGTGAGTGCATGTATGTGTGTGTAAGTAAGTATCTGCTTGTAACTCATTTAAAATAAATTTTTAGCACTTGTGTTGCTCAGCAGCACTTTTAAATGGCATGTATTTTATTTATTTTGTTTTTTCTTTTAGTATTCTTAAAAGCAACTTATTTTGCCACTTTTAGTATTTTGCTCTTCTTATGAGTGTTTTTTTTTCAGTTAAAATAAATAGTTTTTTTTTAAGTTTACAAGGTTGTTTAATTGTTAAATAGAAAGTATATGGGCTTTTTAAATAAGAAATTAGTGATTTAAAATTGTATTGTATAAGCTTTATGTTTATTTTTATGTGAGATATATTAAGAGATTTTTATTCTTGTTAATATTATACAAAACTTTAGTGCGCCAAATTAAGATGAATTTAAGACTATTTGTTATTAACATTTTGAGTTTATTTTATACTTTAATAGTGCAAAGCTGTTTTTTTCTTTTGCCAGGCAACAAGCTAGAATTCTTATGAAATTGAAACCGAAGCTTAAAAAACAATAGATGAATTTTCTTTGTACTTGTCCGCATGGTCGTATTGCGTCATATATTTGGAACCCCCAAGGAGCGAAGAGAAGAGGAAGACCAAAGATAATATGAAGGCGCACAATTTTTAAGGGCACAAAAAATCGTTCAACTAACTTTGACATATTGCAACAGATAAACAAAACTGGAGATTTTACGTACATAGCTTATGTTCCTGATGGAATTTGCTGAATAATAATAATAACATTATCCCTATTATCTAAACAAATTTTGATTTCTGAGTAAAAACAATTCTACGATTTTATTGAAAATCGACATATATCTTCTACTGCTGTCTGTGCGTAACATGGCGAAAAATTATTTCAATAGCAGTTATAGTTTCTATTTTATAGGCCTCTTGGGCATCTAGGCCGCTTTTGAAAAATGTTCGTCATATTGAAGGTCGCAAAACTTTAGAACACGTCATCGGATAGAAATAAATTTGAAGCCATTCGAAAGGTTTTAGTCTACCCTGAACGAGTACTGATTAAAAGGGATACAGCTTCGTGCTACAAGTGCCTCTAAAATGCCATTTATCCTTATATATCATGAAATATGGAAAAATGGTAGGATTTTTTTTTATGTAAAAAGTAATATTGAAAGTAGCATCAGTTTGTAGCACGTCATCAGATTTTAGTAGCTTAAATATCATTTGAAAGGATCAGGCACACATTTTGCAAATCCAAGACAAGGACATCAGAATATGAGAAAAAAAATTTGATCCTTAAATATCCTGAAAATGGAAAATGTTTTATGCAGCATATAACAAACTAACTTATAGCCATTGTGTAAAAAATACAAATCGAAATTTTAGGAAATACCAACACGGCACTGTTGTTTTTATTTTTATAGCTTACACAATTTTTATAGTAATTATCGAGTTAGCATAAAGAAACAATTGTCTCTTTTGAGTCTGTTTTCAGCCCATCTTGAAAATTTTACACAAACCAGATATGTCAGTTGGCTACATTCTCTTAAAAAAAATAAAGAAAATTAAATACCAGTTTTCAGGATATTTAAAAATAAAAGATACTTTAGTATTTTAGAGGCACTTCCAGCAGAAAAATATATCCTTTTTAATAAACATTCATTAATATGAGACTGAAACCTTTTGAATTATATCAAATTTATTTATATCTAATGACGCATTCTAAAGTTATTCAATCTTCAATATGATATGGCCGAGATGACCAACTTTAGAGGCCTATAAATAGAAACCATATGAGATATGGAAATAGTTTTTCGCCAGGTTACGCGTACACAACAGTAAAATATATATGTCGAATTTCATTATAATCACAGAAGATAAAAATATCCTTTTTTTATTAACTTCTTCTTTTTTACGTAGCAAAGGTCACTCATATAGACAATACTCTAACAGATTCCTCTCATTATGTGCTTCCTTCAAAGATGTCTAGCGAAAAATTCAAGCCTTTGTCAGCCCTCTCTGCCCTCTCTGAATAAATGCAATGAATATTTCATCTGTCATAACAATGTCGCAGTGCATGTGGCAATAAATATTTTAGCATCAAAACAAGTTCTTGGGATTTGCCCAACAATACCGGCAGCATTAACGTTAATTCAATATAAAAATCTAGCATATGAAAATTGTTAATTAAAAGACTTTATAAAAATAAATTTTACAATAATAAAATTTTAGATCATATCTTAGAGCAGCAAGAGCATCACTGCGTATGTTTTATAAGAGAAGAGTTAACCCACTTTGAGATTAATTCTGAATTTTTAAGGAAAGTATTAAACAGCCAAAAAATTTTATTTTTATTTTTTAAACTTCTATCAAAAATAAGAAGTTACTGATTTTACTATTTTTTTCCATAATCGAGCTGTCATCAGATTTTGACGTTTTGAGGCATAGTCGCTCATACTGGCACCAGCGTGCCGAACATTAATCGGCTTGTATATGTTTATATCCGAATAAAAACAAAAATACTCACCAAAGAGTAAAAAATAAACAACAACTTCGTTCAGTTTTATGAAAGCTTGTTGTGTTTTTACGTTGTTGTTTTTCTTTTTAACAGGCACACAGTCGAATACTACTAACACATGCTTATAAACAATACTACTAAATGAAAAACTCATTTCTCTCGATGGCCAGCACTGTTTTGAGGTCATGGGAATCTATTCTAACAATTTTTTACGATGAAGTCCCTATGGATGTATGTCTGTGTGTGTGTGTGTGTGTGCACAGAAAAATTTCATATTAAAATTGTATTCATTTTGCTTCATAGGTGTTTCATATTAATTCAATATGATTTTACCATAATATTTATAGAACATTTTTCTTTTTGAAATAAATTTAATATTCCAATAAAGTTAAGTCAAAGTGAAGTTGATACTGAAATAATACTACGAATCATTTTGAATTAAAATTATTTTAAGTTGAAATAACGTGAGTTTGATACTGAAATAGCACGAAGAATCATGCTGAATACAAAATCTTTTAAAAGAAAATTTCTGCCCGCTGTATCGCTGATGAACAGCAGCTTTAGCCCCGCCTAAAATAAATCTCATTTGTAAATTTTTAAAGCGCCGATACATGTGTATATTTTTTTTGTGGCCTCTATTAAAATATGTCGTTTGCACCTTGTAATTTGATTTTGTTGTGCAGTGTTATATATAATCTATGCATTTACTTAAAAAAAATTGCACTGCTTTGCTACTAAAAATTTTTAAATAAATATTTAATTTCATATTTAATAAAGAATTAAGTTTTCTTCTCTGCATGATTCTGTTTACCTAAAATATGAATAATTTTTTTTTTGTTTGCTTAGTTCATAAACTTTAAATCTATAGATAAATAATAATTTAAAATTTATATGATACAAAGATGCAAGAAATGCACAAAAGCAATAAATAGAGAAACCTAAAGACAATATAAAAATGACAAATTTATGTATTTGTGTGTTTAGACAAATTCACATAAAATATGAATAAGAAAAACTGGAAAAAAAACTTAAAGTAGAAAAATGGTAAAATGTATTTATTAAATATACAAAGATGATAAATAGTAGATATACCAGGAACAATAACAAATCATATTTGAGAATAATTCTACATATGGTTATATGTATGCAGAAGTGAAGGCAAACAAATATAAACACACACACACACAAAATAACAGGGAAATGCAAGTTTTATGTACCAAAAAGATGAAATGATATTCTTATAAATGCAGAGAAAGAAATAGCTAAAATGATATGAAAAGATAAAGAGATTAACTTGGATGTATTTTTTCTAAACAAATAGAAAAATAAAAATTATTAAAATTACTAGAAATGTTACTTTTTCGCAATAATTTTATAACACTAACCATATCGGTTAGTATAAAATTTCTAAGAACTTTTAGGTACTTTAAAACTTGAAACAAGTAAACTTATGAACGCTGCTTATGGCATTAGGGGCCTCTGAAAACAACATGTTATTCGTTTCTTTATTGTGTTTCTTATAATACATTTTTCTAAGTGTATGTCTTATCATTTCAAGTCATACAAATTTTCCTAAAGTCTCATTTAAGTCCTGTTGCTATTTTTGGTCCTTTAACTCAAAATAATATGAACTTGTAGGATGATTGTAGCCTGCTATTCCCATGAAGACAAAAAGCAGGAGATAAAAGATATTTGTTAGAAAGATAATGTTGAGCCCTTATACGTGTCATAGAACATGTTCATATTTCATTTAAGTTTATTGTTTTGCTATATATTTTATTTAAAATAAAAAATAATGTAAAAGAAAAAACTACAAATTCTTGCAAACACTTTTTAAGAGAAATTCCAGGATATATGTAATTCTCTATTTCCTTGTGTAAGTGTAAATTGAACTAAAGTAGAAGTTTGTTTTTTTTTGCTTTTTTTTAAATAAACCAAAAATTTGTGGCTTCCCTTAACCCTGCTAGTAAAAAGATGATGAGCTTATAAAATTTTGCTGGTAAACAAGTTTTATTTAATTTTTTCTTTTCATATTTTTTTCTCAGCAAAATCTATCTGCTGCATTTCTTTTTGGCAAATTTTCAAATAAAATTTATTTAATAAATGTAAAGCACTTGTAAAACAAAGACAAAACTGAGGTAATAGAAATATGATGGTAAATAATATAAATCATTTGCTATGAAAAAAAAATATAGCAAAAAAAGTAAGAGTTCATAGTATTTTTTTCTAGTAATGAAAAGATGAGAGACACAATTATAAGCTTAAAATATTGTGTAGGCCAATTGTAAGAAACTAAACAAATTTTGGGAAACTCGAAATGTTTCAGCCGCTGAAAAACAAAAATTAAATTAAATTAAATATCTGAATTACTTAGAAAAGACTTACTCAGCATTCTTTTTGTTAAATCAAGAGACAAAAGAGATTTTAATACAAAAATTTAACTTAATACACATAAAATGTTAAACTTCATTATTAGATCCATTAAAAAATCTGTAAATTCAGACAAAACATTTTACTAAATTTAAAAGTTGTTTTACTGAAAAAAAAAACGTGGAAATTTGTTGTTGTGTTTCATAATAAAAAATCAAAGTCATACAAAATCATTTACTGACTCTGATAAAATAATTGCCTTAAATATTTTTAAATAATTAGTAAAAGAGTATATAAGTTCAGCCAAATTGTTTACTGAAAGCGGCCATATGAATGATTTTTGTAAAATCAAATAACATATTTGCTCAAAATTACATTGGTTGTTATTGTTGTTTTTATACTGAAAATAAACTTGTAGGTAAATCTATACAATTTAATTAGTTAACTTAATGTTAATGTAAATTGTTGTTGCAATTTTTATTAAATAACAAATTTCATTGGCTAAAATAACTTTGTAATACTTTGAGTCATTTCATGCCTATAGTTACTTTGTGCTATCGTTATTTATCAAAATGACTTAGCTGAGATGCCCAGTGGTAAATGAAACGAAGTACCTAGATAATAATCAATAATGCGAGCAATCTAAGTACTTAGATTGTAATGTACGTGTAATCTAATATGTAACCATTTCGTTTTATTTCATAGAATTTGTCTCTTATAAGTACAAAGTAAAAAATCGTGTCCTACTTTTGGGCTTTATTTCAACAACAAGCTCGCTTACAGTTCCACTTACTATGTAATCACACAGTAGCGACACCTACTGACATCGCAGCTTACTTTTAAGCGAGAGCGCACAGTGTCGTGAGTTCATATAACGAGCGGCCAAAAATAGAAGGAGTTATCGTAAAGAAATGAAATTTCACACACATAATTTAATTGATAAAATATAATCACACCTAAAATGTGGCCATTTAAATATCAAGAATTCGTGTCCTTCCCATATATCCTTAGATAAAAAATGATTTGACTTAATGTCGTCCAATTTAGAGCAAGGATACGCCAAACTCAAAAATGTCCTTTTTCAAAATAGTAAAAGGTCCTTCAGACCTTTTTCAGCAAAGATATAACACTACTCTTTGGATGCAAAAAACTTTTGGCATTTGAAGATATTTTTGATATATCTCTTCTTACTTTCTACTACACGCACTTTAAGATGACGGAAAACTTATGTATGAATATACGGAAGATTTTTATATAAACAGGTTGGGCATATTAATAATATAAATAAAATATCATAAGTAAATTCACAACAAGTTTACTTACCTTAAGAGCTTAGCCTCTTTTTAAATGATTCTCGTTGTAAATTATCTACTTTATCGAGTGCTTACATCTTTACCTTTACTTTATTTAAACATACATTTTGGTTACTTTCGCTTGGCTTTTAATGCCGTCTTTTTAATGCTTCTGTTTAATTTTTTCCATCTTTTTTGTCTAATGAATAATTTAAATGGCAATTAAAACATACCTTGGAATTGTCTTTATTTTACTTTTTGTTAAAAAAAGAGAAGAAACCATTGCACATAAAAAAATCTGTAAAGCAACATTAACATGCAAACACTCAGACGCACACATCCTCGTAACGGAAATGACAAAAATAAAATTTTAAATATTTTTCGAAAAAAAAGAGAAAACAACACACACAACTTAAAGCTGGATATTTGGGCTTTATTATTTAGATTCTAAATACAAACATGAGTGTTAAAGAAACCAAAATTTTTAGATATAGTATTTATGTATGTACAGTAATGAGCAAATATATACGCACATAAACAGACACAGGTATGTATGTATGTTAAATCTCAGCTTCGAGTGAAATTCTTTAACCACTTTTTCTTCCTCCCAGCTTAATGGAAAAGTTCAGACAGTCTAAGGATATTAAAACTTAGTTCTAAAATGTTTGTGGTAAATAATTCTTGCAAAAAACCGACTACAAAATAGGCGTGGCATTGCCCATATTTTTATCATTATATTGTACTTTCACGATAACTTATTGTGTGTGCGAAGTTTCATAAGAATCGGTTATGTAGAAGTATTTCAAATGAAAATTTATTTGTTATGGGCGTGGCACTGCCCACTTATCTAAACATAATGGCGTATTGTAACGATAACAAAATGCGTATGCAAAGTCTCAATTGATTATAAGTAGTTGTATGGGCGTGACCCTGCCCACTTTTGAACGGGACCAATCTGAAAGCACATCCTTTTAAATAATGGAAACCAAACCAAAATCGGCACACATAAAGAAATAAATAAAGAATTGATAAGCTTTCTACTTATTTTGAAGTCGGTAAAATTTTACTTGATTTTTAAATTGAAATTAAAGGCATTACATATTCTACAACTGAATATACATCTACTTTATTTTTGCTCCCGTATGTCCAACTTTTATTTATTATATTTGTTTGAGCATTTTTAGTCTCTGTATATCTGTGTATGTACGATAAAGCAGCGTATGTGCTTCAAAACCATTTAAATACACCCACCACACACACAGTCTCATTAAAAATGTTCTTTAATGTTTTTACTTCTGTTTAAGCCTTGTTGCCTGTTTTATCACAAGATTATTATTTATTTTTTTGGGGAATCTTACGCATTTATTGAAACAAACAAACGTACAAACACCAACTACACCAACAACCAAATGTTTTTGAGGTTTTATCCCTAAAACTTACTATAAAATTGTCATTTTATAAATTTTATAAAGCATTCCATTACGTGTTAATGTACTTTTTGCGGTTATGGTTTTCTACATAAACATATTTTTAATGAAAGTGAAATTACTAATTTGACAAAAATATGTTTTTATCTATTCTTTTAAAGATTTAAAATTATGATAAGTTTTCTTACTTGCATGCCAACAGTGAGGCAATGATAAGAGCGTTTCAAATATTATATATGAATCGTTTATTTTGAAAGTACCATAAGTCACTTAATCAAAATGTCATGTTAGCAATATACATTATAAAACTTTCAGTTGTTGTTTTATTTTCAGAAAAAATATATACAACATTTTATATATGTATACATAAATGAGTCTTTATATGCTATGTTATAAGCGATTTACATACTTTAAAATGAAAATATGTATAGTATAATTTTAATATTTAATAAATAATATGACTGATAATATTTTTGATGAAATCACTTCATGCCACTTCATGCCACTTTCAAAATAAAAGGCTCTTATGAACTTCTTAAAAAAAAATTAAATAAATAAATAAAACTATGCTGCATACTTTTCAGCGGATATATATATTATAAGAATTGACAATCCCTGTAGTTCCAGTTGTTAACTATGTAGTCAGTAAGACAATCAATGATTTGTCGTCTATAAAACATATTTAGAAAAAAATATGGCGACAAGATTATATATTATGTCGTCTATAAAGAATTTGTTCTAACAAGATTATCAAATTTTGCTCTACAAAGCCATATTGACAACAACAAAAGTAACAAGGGGTACAAAACCTCCGAAAATAGCATTACGTAATATGAGAATAGGCCCCAAGTGCATCGAAGTTCTCGTATATACAGCTTTATTGCCAACAATAAGAGTAACAACTGCATATAAGTTGTCGAGTGTACATTTTTATTGATAACAACAAGAGTAACAACTACATCGAAGTGGTCGTGTATACGGTTTTATTACCGCCAACAAGAGTAACAACTGCAGCGAAGTTGTCGTGCTTCCATTTATGAATATTAAAGAGTTTAAGTTTCCCACAAAAAGTGTTTTTGTATAACGTTATTCGATTACCTCGGTAGGCAAGTAGGTAGCGTGCTATCCTATCAGTGTGGAGCTTGTGGATTTGATTAGATTATTACTTTTTTAAAATTTGTTATTATTCATTGACGATATCTTTAGTAGCATGTCACTAACGTTGTCATCAACGACGTATGTGCCTTTATTCGAAAATGTCGTCAATAGATTACTTAGGCTATCGTCAATTTGTCGTCGGTGATAGATACTTTCTCGTAGGCAAAATCTTCTAGCCATTATCGACGCATGTGCGAAAGAAGTGTGTATCACCGACGACGAATTGACGACATTTTAAGTATTGACAAATTTCACGTAACCGAAGTGCCCAAATTTGAGACTTCATTGCCCCGCTCCCGAGCAATTTAGAGACCTGATATTTAATAAATAAATGGGGATTCGCCTCTGCTATATCCACGTGAAATGTTATTCTGGTAGGACGATCTGTTTAGAAATGCCTGATCTATGTTCCAAATATTTTTATTCTGCACGTCTGCCCACTGTGCGTTGTATAAAGGGGATAAAGTCGTCCAATCGCGTTTAAAATGGAAATTAAAAAAAACCAATAACAACACATTATATCAGAACAGAATATATTTGCGATCGTGCATATTAGATGGTTGAGCCAGTCACACCCTAGGATCAAAGATGAGTTGAAAAAATTCCAGAAATATTTTTTTTTGTAATTTTTTTCCACGCTCCTGGATACCGTCCTTTTAGTTTTTTGTACACTGCGTTTCCATTTATGGTCCCATATCCGACTAGCAATTTTTATGCAAACACATTTGGGATTTAACTGGGATCCCAGTTCCGATGTAACGCAGAAACGTATTTGGGACCCGATTGGTTTCCTGTGGGGAAATATCAAAATCTTGCAAAAATTTGCTCAAATCGGGAAAATATCAAACTCTAATATTGAATTAAAATTGCTGAAGCTATCCAAGGGATCAAAGTATGTAAGATTTACGATTAAAAATCTGTGTTAGATTTTCCCAACAAGTTCCCAATAGTTTCCCACTTGGGAAGAACTTTTGTTAAGTCATTAATTTGTAGATGGGCTATCCCAACAAGTTCCCGATCAAATCACAAATGAAATAACCCTTTTGGATGTGCCACATGCATTCCCAATCGGGCCCCAATATGAGTATTGGGAAAATTTCTAGTCGGGTAATAACATTTTGCATATCTTTTTTCATAGCATGACTATGGCTTCATTTTTGCTTGTGGTGACTTTTTAGTCCGCCATAAACATCTTGGTGCCACTTATGCTATCTTGGATCCTTCCCCTCTTATAGTTACTTTTATGCACGTGGCAAGAAAGCCCTTCTAAAAGTTACTATATCTAATTTTTAATATACACACGCATAGATAATTAGTCAATACGTCTTTATTTATCACCACAAACGACGTGCATTTGCATGAAAGTCCCAGCCCTTCTAATTAAATATTTATATGTTATTGCAAACTTCCACTTTATTTATGCTATATGCAGATTTTCCAAAGAAAAAAACTAACCTACATTATTGGTTAGTTTTTTTCTTTCTCCTTAACTCTAATCTAGCTCATCAGCTGCTAACCCTCTTAATATATTTAATATTCTTAGAATTATATATTAAAGTATAACAAAATATTATTTAGCGCTTAAGCTTCAATTATATATGCCTTTCTCTACCCCTTTAAGACCACAATGATTTATTTTAAATATCTACTTAAATTGCTTTCTACTTTGCATATTGCACAAATATTTTCTATACGAGACTATTTATAACAGTGTCGTTGTCATTGTATGCGTAAGTATTTGAATACATGTGTTTTTAAGTATATAATTGAAATTTATTGCTCTTTTGTTAAGACTGTGTTTTTCTTTAAATAAACCGCTTTTTATTATCATTATTATTATTATTATTATAACAGCACAAAATAAATCTTATTTTATTTTCAAAGAATTCAATTAAATTCAATTACATAAAGCTATTCATGTACTTTTATGTGTCTATAACAAATTATTATTAAATGCAAAAAGGCATAAAATTAATTTCAAAGAAATTAATTTAAGGCAATATAGAAAAACATTTTAAATATAAATTAAATTTTAAGAGGTGACAATGGCAAAATAAATGGAAGAAAAAATACTACTTGTAGCATATAATTTTTTACAGCGTTATTTGAAGCTAGGATATCTTCTATGATCAATTAGTATATTATATCTCAAAAAATCTTAGCTAAATGCGTTTAAAGTCTTAAAAGTGTTAGCAAGTGTACGGTCGTGGCCGGTCATTATTAGCTTTTTAGGCGTTATAAGTTCGATTTCTGTTTCTGATTTTTTTTTGCTTATAAACATTTTTTCTGCAGTAACTTAACAGTTATGTTTCTTAGAAATATGACTAACTTGCATTAAAGGAGCGATATATTAAATACATTGCACATATCTATTGCTCTACATAATTTAACTTTTTTCACTTAACAAGAGGTGAATAAACTTCTTTTTAAAAAACTTCATTCAAATAAAAGGAAAATAAATATGTATAAAACAAAAAGTAAAGTATATTTATACTACAAGTACTTTGATCATTCAACAAACATTTGTAACATTCACAAACATTTCTGTTTATTTTTTATCATCAATAATGAAACCTCAAACATCATTGAACAATAAAGTTTATTTTATAAAAAAAAACATCTCAACTTATAAAAACCATTGATATTGAAGATTGTCATTAAAATAGTATCAGCAACAGAAGACTATCATTATATCAATATTGTAGCTTGTCATTATCAATCAATAACAAAAATAGTCTGCTGAAATAAAAAGAAGTTGTTATCTTTATAAAAAAAAAATAAATAACTCTCACAAATCAAACGATGCATTGTAAAATAATTTTAATTATTTTTGTAGTTTTTGATGTATGAATTTTTACGTTAAAAATAAGTAGAAAATAGAAGTTTCGGTATAATCGAATGGTTAGTGCCCTGCATTCATGATAGGCTTGCAGAAGGAAATCGGTTTTGAGTCACACAGCTCGGAGTAAGGAAGTGGCTTCCTATAGAAGTATTTCCATTACTTTTAATGTAGATTTAAATTAAATTTAAATGATTTACTGATATTTCCTGATATTTGTTTTTTCCAAAAACCAAAATTAGTCTTCTAGAGCACTTGTATTAACAAAATTACTCTAATATTTTGAACTTCTTGAAGGAAAGGATTCTTATCCCTCTTCAGAAGGGCCTATCTACGCCAATGGCTTCTTTAAGGGTAAGTTTTGCAAACAAATAACATTCCATATTAATCATAAATGTGTTCCCCAGAATATCTACAAACTAAAGTATTACACGAAAAATTTCCATATAGCGACTGATGCACCCATATGGTAACGGAACAATGCGTCAAAACGGGGTGAGATATATATTTTGTGATATGTTGATTTATGTCAAAATTAAATATGAATATTCGGTTGTAAGCACAACACAGGTAAAAAAAAGAGTAACTTACTTTTTCATGTAATCCATTTTTCACTATTTGTCAATTTTTTTTTAAAGGTTTTTGAACAGACCCCCAACGTTGAAACACAAAACACAACAGAACTACAAGCAATTTGTAAATGTTAACAGGTGTCTTTATGATGCAATGCAAGTGATTTTATGTCAATATTTTTTGCATTTGGATTCCTGTGAAGCTTCTAATGTAGCGGTATTTTTCGTTACCGTATGGGTGCGCCCGGACAATTTGGGTTAATCCAAAAAAAAAATCCAAAAACGAAATAGATGAAAAAAGCGCTAAAACAACAAAAAAAAAAATACTAAAATGAAAACAGCGACAAACCCATTTTATTTTTGTCCATTTTGTGGAAAAGAACTAAAAAAAACACGAAACAAAACTGGAAACCGAAGAGAATACCAATAACCGTTTACCAGACGTATACCCGACTTCTTCTGCAAGTCTTAAAAGCACTTGCAGTTCACAGCAAGCCGTTCAAGTTACTTCCAGCAACCAACAAACACGTGTTTCGACATAATTGCTGCAAGTAAATTCTGCAATTTGTTACTTCTGGCAGTCAACTTCTAATACGTGTTTACACGACAAAAACGTCTGAAAGTCACTTCTTGAAGCAACTTCCGCAAGAAAACTTGCTAGTGGACACTCGGCTTTAAGATTTGATTACTTATTGTTAGTTCATTTTTATTGAAAATACAATAAATATAAATAACCGAAAAAAAATTCTATACAGAGATTTTTGCTTGGCCAACAACATCATGTAACAATCAATATCTAGAAAATCTGAAGGAATAAGTATCAGCTTTGTTAAATAGTTTTGGTTTTTTGTGTAGTCATTTCGAAAAGGGCATAAGTCCAAAAACATAAATTATGATATCTGCGCAATAACTGTTTTTTTTTCTAATAAGAAATTTACAATACAAGAATTAGGCATGGTTTTGCTTCCAAACATCCTTGTTTAGCTTTTTTTTGCATCCATATAATTTTTTTATAAAATCATATTTTTGTTCCTCCAGAAAATTTTTGTTTTATGGACTCGTTCTCTTTTCGCAATGACTGTTACAATTGTAACTAATTGCTTAAATCCTTAAACACATTTTGAGTTTTAAATGATATCTAACGTACAAAATGAGTCAACAGCTTGAGTGTCTTTGAAGATTTGTAGTAAAATTTTATGGCAAATATTTTTGTAGAATATTTTAGTCCTCTACATTGTCTCTGTAGGGGATTTTTTTTATTTTTTTGTGAAAAGTCTAATTTTGATTCGTAAAAATTTTAGTAAACTGTAAACTTTAAAAATTTTAAGTTTTAATCATCTAAGTTCTCATAAATTTTCACAAAACAAATTAGTACTTTAATTTTTATTAGCGCAAAGTCGTTTTTTGCAAAAAGAAATTCGAAAAAAAGGATTTAAAATATATTAATTTTGCGAAAAAAAAGCCATAGAATATCTTAATGGTGTTCATATTTATTCAAACGTTTTAAATTCGAAAATTTTCGTAAAAGTACAAAAAATAGAGTTTTTTTGCTATTTTAGCATATTAATTTAAAAATGCGAAAAACTCGAATAACGCGAATATGAGAGCTAATTGCGAAAAACAGCGTATTCGATTTAACTTTACCTGTATGGTGCCCAGCTTGTTACAAAAAAAAAATGCAAATTCAGGCACAGTGTAATTATGCCTTATATCTTCTTATCTTTAAAAACTTCTTATCTTATTGTTTTTATGTTTCAAAATTATTTAAGTAATTACATTTTTTCATTATATGTTTTCTCTAATGACGGGTTCATTTCAAGTCTAACCTCTATTATGAATTAAATGTATACCGTCACACATCTTGGCTGTCTTCCTGTAAGTGTATGCGTATAAATACACTTAAGTAAGTCTTGTCATGTTGCTTATATCATTAGCAAACTGTCTTTCTTTTAAGCAAATTACATTTAACATATTAAATCACACCTTAAATTTGACTACTTGCTTGACTGGATATTTACCTGCCATTTTTTAGGCTTTTTGTAATTTTTTTTTCTAGATACACTTGACTTTGATCTCCCCCTTTTTTTGTTTTCCATTTATCTTTATTATGGTTTGATATCATCTACTCTACTTGTACAATTTTGAAACAACGAATTTTTCATGCTCTGACAACATTTTGTCAGAAGAGGGAGGTTTGTTTAGAAGCTCAATTATGCTTTCTTATAATAATTTCTGCTGAAGTTCATTCAATTTTAATGTTTTATTTTGTTCGTAATGTCAAATGTCACAAAATAACATTTGCGCCTAATTAAAAATTCAAATTAAATCTTACCAAAAAATTATAAATAAGATCTTTTATGTAGAAAACAAGATTTTGGAGATATAAAAGGATAAACTTAAAGATTTTTACAAGTTGTATTTATTAAAAGGAGCTTTTATTTGTCTTATATAACATATTTTATTTTTTTATTTTTATGCCTTTGAATATAAAGATTTAATGGAGAACATACATCATAAATGCGAATGCATGTACATTAGGGTGGCAATGAAATATATATATAATATTTTATTTGTTTAATTTAGACAAAAGCTGTAAAGATTGTTATGGTATTTGATCTAAAGCTCACGTGGTGCAAATTTTAGTAAAATCGGGTAACTCTCAGGCGTGGTGCCCCATTGAGGTCAAAATTCCAATTTTGTGAAATGTACAAAATTTAAACTCAATTTATTCAAAACGATATTTAAGTAAGTGAATGTCAAAATTTGGGCCAAATCGGATAACTATGAGACTTGACCCCTACAAAATTTTAACTTTAACCCGGTCCAAATTTTGGCATTCGCTTACTGAAATATCGTTTTATGTAAATATAGCTTAATTTTGGTAAATATTATAAAATCTGAAATTTGACCCCTAGGGGTCAAATAATATATTGTTTTATGTAAATTGAGTATAATTTTAATAAATTTTGAAAAATTTTAATTTTGCACATGGGACACGCCTGAGAGTTAACCCATTTGGCTAACATTTTCATCACGAAAGTTTTAGACTTAGTGTCACAATTCCAAAACTGGTTTTCATTACCAACCTAATGTACATAATAAATGTACCGATATTTTTTACGACCACACTAGCTGCACATATATTATATGTGTCCCACATAGTATTTGAAAGATTGTTTTACCAAAAATCAGCAAACGGAGTGTTTTAAGATCGAAAAATGACTAACCAGTTGCGGGCTTAATCCTCTGCGACTGACGTGGTAGTCTGGCAGACACCAGTAAACAGAAAACATTGTCTTACGCCATAATTATACAAATATCGATTCTGGTGTTCAGTACCTTTTTATTACGTACTCGTGTGTACACGTTAGTGCGAAGAAAGAAATTGAAATGAACGCACGTGTTGATGTGAGCATATAAGTGTCTACAAGTTTACCAGGTCAGTATTGAGTTAGACCTGACAAACCACGTTATACATTTTTATTAAACCATTGATATTATCTCTTTTTTCTCTATATTGATTAGTTTAGGAATAAGCTAAAATTAATGTTAAACTTTTTATCAAAAAAATAATATATGATGTTTTTTTTGTTTTTGTATGGATGTAAGTTTTTTAAGGCTAATTGAAGCCATGCCAATAATTTTGATTTTAATAAGATATGTAGTTTTGTTTTCAACAAAAAATTACAATAAATAACAAACTAATATATTAAACTAAAATCAAAAATATTTTCAGTGGGTATACAAACGGAGCCAGGAAAATATAAGCAGTCGAAATAGTGTCTAGTGTACTACCACGTCAGTGCAATTGTGATAATGAAGTCACTTCAGTCGCAGAGGATTAAAACAAGACTCGAAAACGATTACTACGAATGACTAGAAAACGGCGAGTGCTCAATCATAAATTGATCATGGATGTGTTCGAAATTTAATCTTTTAAGACTTACTTAGATGATCAAAAAGTGATTAAGCAGTTGCGCGCTTAAAAAACGACTCGATAATGGGTCCCATAAATGCTTAGAAAAAGACTTGTACGCAATTATGAATTCATCAAGCATATGCTCGAAATATGACTGTTTTAAGTATTGTTATAAAATTAAGTTTATGTTAGCTTTGTGCGCTCGATATTCTAGGCAGTCCCTTAGCTGGGTGGTTGGTACTTAAGGTTACAAATCCGAAGAAGCTTGGTTCGATTCTCAGTTAAAATAAAATTCTTGTTTTATTTTATTTTCTCGACAATGAATCGTTATTGACTTAGAAATGATCACAAATACTGTTTAAAAAATACAAAAGAAAATGAGTCAAAACTGATTTAAAAGTGGGTAGCAAAAGACTCTTCAAGAGGAGCCGTACGTAGGGTACCATTTTCAACTGACATAAGTATATTTTATGATCAGAAAATGAGCGCATAAATGATTATTTTAATCGAGCTGAGGAGTCAATAAAGACTCGAATAGGATCAATAATTTCATAAATTGCTAGCTGGGGTAGATTATTGTGTTTGCAAAAAATAAAAAATTGGATTTCCTTAAGTCTCATATTCTAAATACTTATAAAAAACTGATAAAAAAAAACTTTAGGCCAATCAGCAAAGATTAAGACGTACCCACACACGCCCACCAAAGTTTAAGCAAAAGCGCTCATTTTCTGTGTTTTATGTTGCATAACTTAATAAATATAGTGTTTACAAAAAAATCTTCCAAAAAGTGGTTGCCTGTGAAGTTTCCCGCAGCTTTTGCCTTACCGACTTTGATCTAAATTGAATATTTAACAAAATAAACAGTAATATCGAAAAAAAGCCCACAACAATTAAAATTTCAAAATTTTTACACTAATTTACAAATTTTGGTAAATTTTTTGGTTCTCTAGAACAAAAAGCTGGTTTCTTAGTTATTTGCACTCCATAGTTGACGGTTGTGTCAAAATTTAAGACACTTGCACGAAATATATTGGCATAACTGCAGATATGTGCGCCCTAGTCTGTAAAAAAAGGAAAACTAAAATTCGACAATAATATTTTCTTCAAGCCAAGCGAACGTAGTTTCTTAATCTATTTATTAGTTTCAGATATATCGTAAAAATTTGAGCCTAAACATTAAAAGTTTTCGTAAAAAATTTAAAAAAGTTTTCTCACTAAATTGTGGAGAAAATCAAAAGCAATTGGTGTACAGTTGCAACAAAAAATACTAATTTTCTTTAGAATATATTAAACTATATATGGTACTGAAAAAAAGTTAAAATCAAAATTCATAAATTTTTTATGAAATATTTAATCTTCAGGCTTGAACTCTTACAATATCTCTGAAACTAATGGGCGGACTTGGGAACGATATTTGAATGGCTTAAATATAATTTTGTTTTCTAAGAAAATTTAATTATATAGGCTTGATTTCGGTTTTAATTTAATTTTTCAATTAAACTTTATTTTTATTTATTGATAAATGTGAAGCATATAGACAAAGAAAGTTTTGACGGCACGTAGGGTTGAACTGACGTTTCAATAGCTCCCACTAATCTCTTCAGAGTTCTTTTCCGCTTCCGCTTAGCGGGAGCTGTTGAAACGTGAGTTTAACCCTCCGTGCAGTCAAAATTTTCTTTGTCTATATGCTTCACATTTATCTGTAAATAAAAATATAATTTAATTGAAAAATTAAACTAAAACCGAACTCAAGCCAAAATAATTAAATTTCCTTAGATATAAACTCATACAGTTCGACTAAACTCATAACTTAATTATCATTAGCTTGGTATCGAATTTCGATTTTTCTTTCTACTTTATAGGGTAAACACTTCTCCTGCTATGGTAATATATGTCCTGCAAGTGCCTTCTTTTTTGACATCTCGAAAACTAGAGCTGGTAAAAAAATTCAAGCGTATATCCGCGTTCAACGGCACAAATAACTAAAGGAACACCTTCAAGTTCTAGGGAAGTTGACTGAAATTTTTAAATTATGTTTTTTTGTTATTTTAATAGTTATGGGCTATTCGATATTTTGCTGTGTATTTTGTTAAATGTGCGATTTAGATAAAAGTCGGTACGGGAAAACTGTTGGAAACTTCAGAGACAACAACTTTTTAGAATTTTTTTTTTTTTTTTTTTGTAAATACTATATTTATTAAGTTATGAGACATAAGAATAGAAAAAGACCATTTGCTTTAATTTTGGTGGGCATGCGACACTACTTAATCTCAATTGATTGCCCTGACATTTTTTAAGGTATTTTTTTATGTATAGTATATCCATCGTTTTGGGTTATGACACTTCGCTATAAAACACAATTCACTGCTCGGAAGAGCTCAAAAAATATTTATCATCATTTGATTTCTGCTACTATAAAAACAATTAAATAAACTAACATTAAGATTAAGAATTAATCTCGTTTTTATTTAAGCATGAATAAACATTGAATTGTCATTACATTTCTCAAACTTTTTCTATTTTCAGCGATATAAAAATCATAAAATCTCTACTTAAAAACGGAATTCTACGTGCTATTGAGCAAAAATAAAAAATAAAACATATAAAACAAATTCTTTAAAATATTGTGGTTTTTCACTATCCTTCTTGATGAAGAAAAACACAACACAAAAGGGAAAAAACATTCTAAATAAAAATTTGTTCCTCATCATTGAGTTTGTTCTTCTTTATGGGGCGAATACAAAACTAAGAAAAATTATTTTGAAAGGACTTGATAGCAAAAACATCTATCTACTCTTCAAATATTTTTTCTTTAACATAAAAATATTTACTTTAATAATCTTTTATGTTTTTCTTTATAATGAAAAAAGAAATGTTTGTAAAAACCATCATAATTTGCTTGAATTAAAAATTTAAATTTTAGAAAGGTTTTGAGTACACTATAGTCGGCCATTTAGTTTGAATAAATAAGTTAGGAATTTCAGTCGAACTTTAGTCTTGTGTTTTTTAGAAACTCAATACAAATTGGGTATATTTTACTCGTTTAGGGGCGGGAAGGGACGACTTTTGTCGAGTGGCCTAAAGAACTCTGACGAGAATAGTGGGAGCTATCGAAACATGTCTGCATGCTTCACATTTATATCTAAATAAAAATACAACTTAATTGAAAAATTATATTAAAACTGAACTCAAGCCAAAATATTAAAATTTTTTTGGATAGAAATTTAATTATTTCGGCTTAAGTTCGTTTTTAATTTATTATTTCCAGAACTCTGATGACAAGACCGGTTGGTCTCGACAAAGGTAAGTTCAACCTTCCAGGCAGTACACATTTTCTTTGTCAACATGATTTACAATTTTCTGTGTAAATAAAATATAATTAAAAAATTTTATTAAAAGTTAACATAAGCCGAAATAGGTAAATATCTTTAGAAAGATAACTTATTTATAGACGTGAACCGAGGATTATTTAAAGCAATGAAGTTAAAAAAAAATCAGTTTTTCGACTTAATTTTTCAACGTATACAGCAGAACAGAGTAGCACCGCTTTCGGAATCCGCTACCTTGTATATAAAAGAATTAAAATCACATTCAACAGAGCCACCTGACAAGTGGTGATAAGCAAAGTACACGTGAGGACTGACGATGGAAGTGGCGCAGCTAAAAAAGAAAGAATGGTGTTTGTAGGACACCGGGTTGGATGTTAGCTCCTTACTTTCCCACCCCTTTATACAATTAGAAAACTGTTGAATAACAATAAAAGTATTTATAAGGCAAAATTAAAAATAAAATTCAAATTAAACCTTTAAGAAATTTATTATTTGAAGTCTACTGACGATTTGATAAAGCTCCAATAAAATGCATATAGACAATGCTTAACCATCAACAAATAAATTTCACTTAGCTCCTTACGTTAGATTTACCTTAGAAATTAGTTGTGTTTTTCCAGACTCAGATCTAATAATGTATATTTTAAGTTCGTTTTACATATTTTTAGTTTGGTTCAACTTGATATATGGGTGATCCTCATTTCAATTGCTCTTTTCGTGATCGTTAAAAGTATAGTAAAATATTTTATAAAATAAACGCATAAATTTGACTGTAAGTAAGTAAGTAAGTAAGTAAGGCTGTCCATTATTTTTTAAAAACAAAAAGAACGAAAATACTGTTTAAACTACCTTCATACGAAATGGCGTGTCCGTAATGCATGGTGTTGATTTTCCACATTAAGAAACAATGACTTTTTCCAAAACGAGATTAAATTTATAACGGTTTTAGAATATTTGCATTTGCTTCTTTTATTAAACAGGAAGAAATTTTCTCACATCACACCATTTAACAAACACACAAACCATATTAACGATTCCAAGAAACTTGGCCAAATGTCCCCAAAATCCCAGGAGATTCCCATCACTTCCCCGGAATATTACGGCAACACTGAAAATTTAAAAATCCATAGCGGCAACACTATTATGTTATGTAAGTATGTGTCATGTCAAAAATTTAATATAATTTACAAGAATTGATATAATTAGCAGACATCTTCAAGTAGCACAGACACGAACCACAACAAGACATAGCCAATATAGCAAAGACACAACCCATATTGGAGGATCCAAAAAACTTGGAAAACGATCACAAAAGTCCCAAGCAATGATTTTAGTTATTCAAAGCATTGATATACATAGCGCGCCATAAGGAACTAAAGTTCCAATAAAAAAATCAAATCAAATCAAAATAAAATTTTTGAAAAATATTCGAAATCATATATATATATATATATTTTCCTGTTGTCTTGTGTATTGATCGTTACGCTTTTTAAGTAAAATTGTATTAACAACATACACTAATATAACAGCTTTGGTTTGTACTTCTAAATATTTAAAAGTTATATGAACTTTGTGAAATAGTATTATATTGCAAAACGTTTCACTAATCAATCATAGTTTGTATAAAAAAAATGTATTGAGTGTTATCCATATTTAGTAATTTAATTGAAATTCTTTAGTGAATAACTAAGGAGTTTGTGTTAAAATACATCGAAGATTATGCATCTGAATTGATTTAAACTCCAAATATAATGTGTGTGTACTGAAAAAAAGCAAATAAAAAATGTATTGAGCGTTACGAAAACAAACTTTTAAATTTTTATCTATAAAATTTAGGTAGCTAAAAAAAGTTAACAGCAGTTAACTAAGGAGTTTGTGTTAAAATACATCGAAGATTATGCATCTGAATTGGTTTAAATTTCAAACATAATGTGTGTGTACTGAAAAAAAAGTAAATAAAAAATGTATTGAGCGTTACGAAAACAAATTTTTATCTATAAAATTTAGGAAGCTAAAAAAAGTTAACAGCAGCTGAAGGATAGAAACGATATAGAGAACATTTTCTGTTTACAAAATTTCGAATTTGCTTCTATCGCACTGTGGGTTTGTTATATTTTCGAGGAATGTATGAGGTAAGTCGTATTTTTCTATGAATAATTATTTGAAATTGAAATATATAAATGTTTGCAAAGCATTATTTTAAAAGATACACTTTTTTACCACGTTAACCCAAATTAAAATTAAAAAAAAGGTCATAATTTTTAATTGCGTTCTGTGATTATTATAGCTTTTTGTTTTTAGAGAGTAGATGTATAGTGCTTTCAAACCTTATACTAATTTTTTGTGTTGTAGTTTTTTCGTAAAAATCATTCCCAGAACAACCGCGAAAGCAAATCTAACGCTTCATACACAAAACTGTTGAAAAATTTAAAAATATAATTTTATATCAGTATCCATTGAAAACTATAATATAAATCCTTCTATAATATAAATCCTTCTATAATATAAATCCTTCTCCTATTTCTATTAGTTATATGTACATTGGCACAGAACGGTATCCAGAATAGATGGAACTCACGTTCCACAGTGGGGTAAAGAGAATAAAAAATTTTTATCTTTCAAACCGATCAAAGCGATCTGATTACAAAACGATGTATAAATTGAGCAGCCTGATATCAAAACCAATATATAAGAACAAGAAGCAAAATTAAAATAGCAACAAATAAAATTAAGAAAATATTGATTTATACATTTGAATCATTTCATTCATGACAAAATTGTGATAATTGTCATTGATGACAAAGTTGTCATCACTGTCATTATTGAAAAGATGCCCATATTATAAAAGAATTTAATTCGCAATGATGACGAAAAATTTTGGGTAAAAAAGAAGGCATTTGCCATATGCGTATACAAAATTTCAGATTCTAATCTTAAATCTTGAGGTGGAAAATTTTTGTTTGACCGCGATATTATTATAATATATGTGGATCATAAGCTACATAGTTTCTTAGCAAATGCCTGCATCAGAATAAGCAACATTCGAGAAAACAACTGCCACCCATTTTTACGATTTTAAAAATTTTTATAGAGATTTTAAAAATTCACATAACCCATATATTTTCCCTTGTTTTTTTTTTTGCTTTCTGCTGAGATTGGCTAATTTTAGACGTGTTATTATTTGCTCCAAAAAAAATATATCAACGTTGATTTTATTTTATAGTGAAAACTTTTTAGCTGTTTATTTGCGGCTCTTCTTTTTTTAACTTTACAGGGTTTTTTTCTACAATTTGCATTTTTTTATAGTAAAAAATATTTTTTCACCGTTGAATGAACTTTAGAGCACATTAATAAACGAAAACAAAATCAGCGAAAAAGTTGATGCTTAAAACTCGGCTATAAATGCGGTCATGAATAAAATCCATCATAATGTGTGCGCTGGCTAAGTTAAACGTTAAGTTTTGTAAATGTGTGTATTTTATCTTCAACATTTTAATATTTAACAACATTTTCATAGATTATTTTTTCAGTGAAATTTTTTTCACTCAGATGAAAGGCAAATAGATAAAAAAAGAAAAAAAAATCATTTATTTGGGGAAAATATTTGTTGAAAAATTATATTAAACAGCAGAGCTGAGTTTATTTAAAAACTGCTGCGAATAGTGTAAGTACCACTGTGAATTTATTTAGAATCTCATTGCCTTTATAAGCATGCGATCAGCCTTGGTATGTTACAAAACCTTCGAAAATATCGTTACGTAATATATGAAAAGGCCCGAAATTAAAAAAAAGTCAAGACAAAAAACTAATTTTTTTAAGTCAAATATCTTCTAAACTGTGAGAGATATGGAAACACATGTGAGGACATTGTTTCTATGTATATATAGGTTAACTCAATGTGCTTTAAATGTTTAAAATCAGATAACATTTAAAAAAGTTACAAGCTTTAGGGGGGTTTTTTAGTCCCCGGTAGTTAAATTTGGTGCACTGTAACTGTTGTCGCTTAAGCCAGATGGACACCGAGAAAAGCATTGTAAAGTCTAACGCCTTGTCTAAAGATATTCGCAGTTCCAAATAAATCCAACTAGTAGCTTAGAAGTTCCCGATTTATTACCATTTATTTTGCAAAAGTCCCCACTGTGCAATAGTGTACACGTACGTTAGTAGCTCTTCCATAGATAGCAGGACTTTGTACCTCAATTAGAGGTTTATATTTTATTTACTATACGATATTAAAAAAACGTTTAAATAAACGTGAATTCCTGTGCTTAATTTTACATACGTAACCATTATTTGTTAAAGTTTTAAACTATTTCACTTTCAAAGTCCTTCATTTAAAACTCCTGCAAACCACATCCTTCATTTCTATTCGAAAATACCCTTCCACTTTAAGGAAATTATTCAAGTGTGGCTTTATATTATTACTAGTCTAATTTTATGTTAGTTTTATTATCTGAAACTAACTTTAATCTTTTGCCATTATTATTAATTTTCAACATGTCTGAAACTTAAGAGGCAAATGAAAAATAAAGTTTTCGCGCGAATTTAAGTTTATTAAAAAATAGTATCACACAACTACTAATAATAAAAGTTCTAAATATTACTAGTATACATTTTCATATACATACTATATACGTATGTATGTATCCCAGCAAACATTTTTGCTGATTTCGGTCCAAAGTCGGTCAGAAAGTCTACTTAAGAAACGAAGGCGGCCAGAAAACTTACCGAAAATCATATAAATGGTTGATTAGAAGCCGGACCTCTTTGTCTGAGGAAATTTCTTAGTTTCTGACATGACTGAACAATTTCAGACAAAATATCAGGAAATTTTCCAATTTATCTGCTACTTTTAATATCCTTTAATATCCTTAACGCAGCTAAAATTAGAAATTTACCAGAATTGTCATTTAAAATTATCGATGCATTGTTCGGCTGCTTATGCCGGCTCATTAGGAAACATATAGGGTGAATTCGTAAATGCAGTATATTTGTGCAACCGGTACGCAAACTATTGCAATAGTAATAAAACTGCTGCGATTGTTGCGCCATCTGCGGCAGCACTGTCAAGTGTTTGTATAAAGAAAGTTTTGACGAAAAAAGTATTCCTAAGTGTTTGTTTTCGAGCGCAGAACTTTGGTTACTGCACAATTACTGAATTTACGAACGTACCCATAACCATATTTTTTAAGGTTAAGAACTCAAATATTTGTGCACATACTCTCCTGAGATAAATGAGAATTATTATGAACACTAAAATCAAACAATGTGCAGAATTTACTGCTGAAATTCGTAATACGTAGATCAGAAAATGTGAAGACTATTATTTAAATGTTTTAAAGGAAATGAAATTGCCTTCAGATAATGTGCAGTCTAGTCCGATATTAATCGGATAATATTTCAGAAAATGTGCAGAATCGTCATACCAGAAAGCTGGCGTCTACTCTGCAAAATATCTGAGGGAATTTTAGACAACTCGGTTGATTGTCTGGTAAAGTCTCAGATTCCTTCTCACGTTGGACACATCACTATGAAATGTTCCCTGGGTATGTTACATTCTACTCCTTTCTAAGCAAATAGAATAAGCTGGCTTTGTGTTCTCGTATTTGAACATTTACAAATTTTATACAGGAGTAGTAGAAATTCCTGAAGTTATATTATACAATAAAACACAAAATTTGTAGACAAAGAGACTTAAACAAACATGAAAAATAAATACACACACGTTTGGTATATCATACCTACACAAAGCATAGATACATACATTCATTATACGATGTTGAATGTACATTATTAGACGAAGAAATAAAACAGTAGAGAAAACAAACAAAATCAAAAGAAACTAAAATGGACATATACTGTAAATTCATGCTGTGCTACCGGAGCAACAATGGCAGTGCAACAGATTTTTTCAGGAGAATGAATTTCCATGGTCGTAGATAACATCAGATATGAGAAGTTTGTTTTCTCTTCATTAAAATTAGGGATTTAAACAGCAGCTTAACGGGCAAAAACATCATTTCGTCATTTTAACTTACATTAGTGTTGCCAGCACAGAAAAAACTAAATTTTATTTTCTGTAAAGGAATTCAATGAAATAGTAAATAGTTTGTCTAGGAGCGGACCCACAAACAAATTTGTAAATATTCTCAAAAATATCTCAGCAATTTCATTTAAAAAAAATCGTGTCTTTTTTCAGTGAACAAATTGTTTAAATCTATAAAATAATTTGTCTAAAAATATTTGCAAATTGTAAAGAAAACAATTTACTAAATCTAACAAAAATATTTACTGGATTTTTTGTAATATATCGAAAAAAAGTTTGTCTGGGTAATCATCATCATCCATTAAGCATTTATGAAATTTTACTTTGTTAAAAGTGTTCAAGTCTGAATGTTAATCTAAAGACTCTTAAAAATTGAATAGGAATTAATATCTCGACATTAACGATTTGATTCAATTATTTTTAAACAAACTTTTGTTTGAAAATTTTTTGGTGATAATTTTTTCTGTGAGCAATTTAGTATAATTCTTAAAATTTGCACTATAGTGCACATTGGATGTTCCTCGGCGAGTATGCGCACTATTCCTGTTGGTTTATTATAACATTTCCATCAATTGGATTTAAGAAACATTGACTTCATATACACTGCGCAAAATATAAATATATTCTTAGAATTTTAAGTCAGATTGCAAACTTTCTCATAATTCAAATCATCTGTATCCTTTCATTATCCTGCGGAAAATTTTGAGACAAATGAGCCAAAAGTACTCGTCCAATGACTTGAGAAAATGGGAGTGGTATCAAAACTAAGGAGTAGTAAATGGTGAGAAATGAAATGTCGTGTAAATGATAACATATTAACCATTTTTAGTCAATTTAGTTGGGACTCGGGCTAGTATTGCAGTAAACGGCATTGAACAAATTCGATTCAGCTGGATCTAAGACCTGTCATAAAGTATTTAAATAGTGTTAATTGTATCCCTCCAATGAGACCGCCATGTCACTCAGTTATAATTTTTAAATATAAGTAGCATGTGGTCGAGTAGGTAGTATGCAAGCTAGCTTGTCATGCTGGAGATTTTGGGTTCGAATCCCATCAAAGACTACTTAAAAATAAAGTACAATTTCTATTTGCATTTGTAACAATAAAAAAATATATAAAATTTCAATTATTAATCAATAATTACCGATAAATGACGGAATAATATTTATATATAATTTATATTTTTCCACACCGATTAGGTAGGTCTCCATAAGATAGTTCAGTCCCTACCACATGGGGACCGGTCACATGAATTGTTTTGTGTAAGTTCCATTCGGTAATTACATCAGCCCTTCGAATATGGCATAAATTTTTTTTAGAGATATTGGTGAAAAACGTGCTTTTATGCAGTTTATCCTTCTTTAGATATTTTCAACAATCTTGAGAACTAATCATCTCAATTATACAAATTTTCCACTTTTCACCAATATGTAAGAGTTTTTATTTGTAAGTCCAATAGTTTTACAGGTCTAGAATAAAAAGGTAAACATTTTATATATAAAAAGGTAAACATTTTATATATAAAAATTTACAAAACTATGTGTAGTTTTCAAAAGTGTACGCAGATTTATAAATTTAAATTCTTCTTGAAAAACTTTTTGCAAAATAAAGTGACAGATTGTGTTATTTGGATTTGGCTTTATAAAATTATTTCTTAATGCTATAAAATGGTTGATTATTATCAATAATTACTGATATTTGCCAATGAAATTTTGCACTTATATTGGAGTTTACTTACTAAATACTAAGCTAGCAAAGAAACTGAGAGTCTCAGAACTCCTAAGAAAGTTGCGATAAATCTTAAAAGTGGGATTTTTAATGATTTTGACTATTAGGCCTTAACATGGCCTATGTTTGATGAAAGACTCATAAATTGTTTTGGCAAATATATGTATACAAATACGATTATCGGCAAGTATTATTTGTTTTTGAGTCAAAGCTTTGGAATATTTCAGTATATGGGTTCAATTAAAAATTTACTGCAAAATAAGTTAAATTCGAAAGGCTCCAGAGAAGTTAAATAAAATGAAATTTTATTCCGATCAAACTATCCGTTTAGAAATGCCTGCCCCACTGTGCTTTGAAGAGTTAATATTCAACACTTTGCTGCCTTGGAACGCGTCATCTAATTTAAAAAAAAATAATGGCATCTGAAAGTTTTCCTGTTGCATATTTAAACAGAAGTTTCCAAAGAAATCACCAGTCTAGTATATCTACTACATATACAATATTTTGAATAAAATTTTTATATTCTAAAAGTTTCCTTATATTATTTCACACTGGATTCAACTTTATATTGCATGAAACAGTGTTCAAAGTTTTATTCTCTTTTTTTATCTTTTTGATTTTTAGCCAACGATTTTAAATAACCAAAATACAGAACACCACAGGCTATTGTTTTATATGAATTTAATTGTAATTTAATAAAAAAACACATCATAGAATTTGTAAAATTTTTGAATGTTTTTTTTTGTTGCAGACAATTACAATAAAGGCATAGCATACCCAGCGGCAAACTTTTATAGGCCTTCATTATAAGGCCTTCAGTAAGACCTTTCTAGACCTTATTTTAGATCCAGTACTCATGCTGGCTTGCCTTCTCAGGAGCCTTCTCAGGAAGACCTTATGGAAGGTAAACCTACTCCCTTCTACATAGGTGGTTTTTTATTATGTGTATGAATGTATGTATGTATGTATACATACATACATTTTGTGCACGTACTACATTTGTAGCAACTAAACTGATAAACCGTTACCAAAAAAATAAAAAAAATCACATTTCAAAGACAAAACAAAAAATACAAAAACCTTAAATAAGAATGTAAAAAGTGAAAAGAAGAAGGCCTTCTACCAGGCCTGTTGGAAAAGGCAACGCAGAAGGCCTAGGCTGGCTAGGACATCGTAGGCCTTGTATCTGCCAAATAAGGGCTTCCAGAAGGCCTGCTTACTACTTCTTTTCGCCGCTGGGGTAAATATGTGTGCGTTTGTTCATATAAATGTGTGTATGTTGGCGCTTATTTATGTGGATTGAAGTATATTAAAGTAATAGTAATTGCTTAAACCCCATTGCAAGTTTAACTTCAACATATGCTGTTGTTGCAACTACGAATGATGGTGTTAGTAAAGTGTTGTTTTTTTCCTTTTTCCAGGAACATTTTTGTATAAATATTTTCAGTTATTTTTTTTTTCTATACATACAAATATAATTTAAATATTGCATATACAAAATTACACACAAAATAAAATATTGATAGATCTAACCAATTTCACAGATTAGTATTACACCAACCCATAAAATACAGTACAATCAACAAATGGAATTGTAGTTTAGGGGGTAGTATGCTAAACTATTAACCGGAAGGACGTGGGTTCAATGCTTGCCAAGGCTTAAGTAGTAAATGTGTTTGTTAAAAAATTTTTTTTTCTAATTTTTTTTGTATTGAACTTAGGTTTCCATGTTAATAAATGCCTTAACCATACCAGCCAATTCGTCTTGTTAAATAACGACAGCACAAAATAAACACAGTCATACAGTAATTTTTTCAAAATAACCATTTTCGTTGTTATTATTTTAAATTGGTTGTTCCAACCATAAAAATTGGTAATTTTAACCACAAAAATTTTTTAAATTTGTTATTTTAACCATCAAAAATTATTTTTATTTTGAAACATCGCTTTTGCATATTAATATTTAATAAATAAGTAAAATGTCTTGAACTTAGTTTCTCACAATGCTTTGTATGGTTACAAACCGATACATTGACTTGCTTGATTTAAATACAGTAGTTTTTGCAATATAACTTTTTTCGTTGTTATTATTTTAAATTGGTAAATTTAACCATAACAATTGGCCATTTTAATTTAAAAAATTGTTAAAAATGTAACTTGATATTTTAACCATCAAAAATGATTTCTATTTGGTATATGTCTTTTTCAAATTTATAATTTATTAAAATGTAGAATTTCAGTTTTTAGCTTAAGTAGTTCTCACAATTATTCGCATGGTTCCAAACCGACACCTTTACCATCTCAGCCAATGTTTAAAAAGTTTCTTAAACATCAATAACACAAAGTAATAATAGATATGAAATGACTTACATTTTAAAAAATTTTTAACCAATAAAAATTGTATGTCCATAAAAACTGCAACAATAATTTACATTAACAGTAAGTTAACAATTTAAATTGGTTAGATTTACCTACAATTTTATTTCGAATGTACTTACTAACACACACACACACATATAAAAAGGAGTAAAAGAGCAAAAGTAATTGAAATAGAAAGAGACAAAGTGCTTATGAAATACTTTTTTTGCATAGAATTTAACTATTTCTCTAATTGCAAATTTTGTAAACGTAAATGATATATGTACTATTTCATATTATTTTACTGCATTTGTATGAGTGTGTGTGTACTCTGCAGATAACGTGACTACTCCATACACGCATGTAAAGTATACTCCATAGAGGACTAGGACTAGTCCAAAGGTAACCCAAGTGTATGGAGAAAACTTGGCCGATTTAACATTACGATGTCCTAGGCCAGGACCATATAACCCAGCTTTGCATTACATTGGAGTAGTCTCAACACTACTCTATATAACTACTTGATGGAGCACCCAAGTGTTCGTTTTTTAACGATTGCATATGAATTTGCATATAAATTTGCAATCGTTAATACACAAACACTTCTGTGGTTTTCTTGAATAAGAGCATATGTCTAAAAACCTATTTTTCAGGCTACGGACTCTGTGTGATTTTTATCAAACTTTTGCTTTGGACAGTCATGTAAACATATGTAGTAAGAAGTTTGTGTAAAAGTTTCAGGCATAAATTCCCTAAGGATAATATCCTAGAAAATAATTAAAAAACAGTTTGCCAAGGACACTAAAAGTGTGTTCAGACATAACAGTTTTTTATATTGAACTAATTCAAGTACACAAGATTTTTTTACATGAAAACTGCTTGCGCCCAAGTCACTATAAGTTTTTATTAACTGAACAATAACCAAAATATTTCGGAAATGTACTCAAAAGTAATAACGCATGGGGCTATGTGTTTTTTTTTTCAACGGCAATAAATTGCCAGCACGCAAATGTAAGTCGATTTAGTTCATTAGAGCTGTAAAATATTTTAATGAACTAAGAAGTTGTTTTTTAGAAAAAAAAAATTCGGAATAAGTCCATGTTATTGCTAAAATTTTTGGTCCATGTAAAAGAGCATATAAAATAATATTAAATGGAGATCTGCGCTTATTCAAGAAAACCACAGACTTGTTTGTATATGACATGATCCATGCCAGCATTACATAGGGCCATGTTATAACTAGTTCATTTCAGCAAAAATGGACCACGTAGTCCAAAATTATCTGTACGGTATGTATGCATTTGTGTGTACGTACTCATTCCCAGCGGCGAAACGAAGTAGTAAGCAGGCCTTCTGGAAGCCCTGATTTTTCAGACACAAGGCCTTATTGTCCAATTCCATACTTATCGACTTTTTACACACAATGTCCCAGCCAGCCAAGGACTTCTGTGTTCTCTTCTTCAACAGGCCTGGTAGAAGGCTTTCTTCAGCAGTTTACTTCTTTTATTCTTTTCACTTTTTTCATTTTGTTTGTATTATCAGTTTTGTTGCTACAAACGTAGTACGTGCAAAAAATTTATTCATGTATACATACACATAATAAAAAATAACCTATGTAGAACGGGGTAGGTAGGCCTTCCATAAGGCCTTCCTAAGAAGACAATCGACCATGAGTACTGGATCTAAAAAAAGGTCTAGGAAGGTCTTATAGAAGGCCTTATGAATGAAGGCCTCCAAAAGCTCGCCGCTAGGTTTGTTCAGTTAGGAAAGTGTGTTTTGCTTATGTGTGCATAATTTTGAAGGATTGCTTTTTACAAATTTAGAGGAATATTTATATATGTGTCTGTCTGCGTTGGTTACACTTTACTTATTTTTGCTACAATAAACATGGAATGCAATACTTCAGCGATATATTCTTCGACACTTAGAGAAATCCTGGGTCAACCAAATTTAAAGCGAATTTCGAATTAATTCGTGGATTAAATTTTTTAGTTCCAAAATTCTATTGGCGTTTGCACAGCTAGACTCTTTATATTATTATTTAAAAATTTTTGAAAATGTTTGCCATTTTTTAGTGCATATTTATTTGTTTATGCCCAGCCACATTTATTTTGTGCTTGTGTACACATTTGCGTCATAGTGTGTGTTTATATTTAAACGGTATAATTTATTTTTGCTACTGTTCAGGTTAAATTGTTTATATAAATCATAAAACGCAGCATACACGTATACAGTCGAATACACATTTATATTTTGTTCCTTATTTTATTTTGCTCCTTCACACACATAGACACACACACACACATACAGAACATATTAATGTTTTTGAAACATTTAATAATGAATTGTTTCTATATTGTTTTGTAATAAAAATAATGGGGTTACTGGGAAATGAATTTTCAAACAAAAATATTCATTTAAGCATTTATAAACAAACGACAGACCATTGTAGAGAAAGATTTAGTTAAAAAATATTGTTGATACTAACAAAAAAGTTTTGAAAATTGTAATGCAGTGCAATATAAAATAAGTTTTATTTATTTTTTTTACAAATTTTAAGAAACACACATCAGTTCAGTTGAATGTGCTCGGAATTCATATATACACTGAAAATAATCCGTGCAACATTTTACGAAAAAAACTTTCGTAGTGACTTTTTTCGTAGAATATACGAAACTTTCATATATATTACGAAAAAAATATTTAGGCAATATTTTTTTGAATTTACGAAAGTAACGAATACCTTTCGTAAAAATTTTTCCTTGTTACACTGAAAATAGTCCGTGCAACATTTTACGAAAAAACTTTCGTAGTGACTTTTTTCGTAGAATATATGAAGTTTTCTTATATATTACGACAAAATATTTAGGCAATATTTTTTTGAATTTACGACAGTAACGAATACCTTTCGTAATAATTGTTCCTTGTTAATATATTTTATATTTGAAATAAAAAAATAAATTAAAATAATTTATTATAAATTGACGTATTTTTCAGATGTTAGTAAATAAAACAAATTTTTAGCTCTTATAAAATAAGTAGAAAGTGGCTCAGTGGGTAGAGTTATGACTTGAAATATGAAGATTGCGATTTCGTGCCCCGGTTAAGCCATACTTTTTTCTTACTTTTATTTTTTAATTATTTTTGTACATTTCGTATATTTTACGACAGAATTTTGTGGTGCGAAATTACGAAATATTTCGTAATATGTACGAGCATTTTCGTGCTTATGTTACATGGAATTTTTCAGTGTAGACAAACTTTTTTAATAAAAGTTAAATACGAGAATTGATTTTTATCACAACAGATCCCAGTTGCTTTAATTTTCTTCATGACCGTTTTTTAATCACACAATTTACATATGAGATCGATTCTTAATGAATAATATGATATCCGACGAAAAATATTAAAATACAAATTTTTTGGAAACTCACACCAATCTGACAAAACGGTGACCGCAATTCGACTATTAGAAATTTTGGGCAAATTTCGACTATCACAGTGTAATTATTTGAAAACACTTTGCAAATGGTAATAATTCAAACAAAGTCCCTCGAATTAAAATCATTAGAATATAATATTCCGAAAAAAATATTCAATTAAGTTATGAGTTTTAATCGAACTGTAGCTTACGAAACATGTCAGTTTAACCCTCCGCGCAGTAAAATTTTTCTTTATCTATATGCTTCATATATATCTCGAAATAAAAATATAATTTTATACTTGAAGTTGTGTGTATTATAATATAATTTTATTTAATGTAATATAATTTTATTTAAAAATAAACTAAAATCAAACTTAAGCCAAAACAATTAAATTTCTTTGAATATAAACCCAAACACTTCGACTAAAACACATAACTTAATTGTTAAAAGTCTAAGGGCATCTAGAAAAAAGATGTATATGTTAAAAGCAAATTGAATAAACAAACATTTATATGATAGTAATTGTAATTTTGAATGGTAATTCTTACTAGAATAGAAAAATAACAAGAAGCTTAACACAAGACATAAAGAAAAAGGTGAATTTCAATAACTATGAAATGAAATATAGCTCTAAGAGTGACAGTATGAATTGATTAAAGGTAAATGATAGTCAGCTCTTGACTGCAAGCCACCGACTTTGGTCGAGTAGCCTACGTGGTAAAAAACTTAGACGAGAAGAGCGGATGCTTTCGAAACATGCCAGTTCAACCCTCCGCGCAGTCAAATTTTTCTTTATCTACATGCTTCACATTTATCGTAAATAAATATTTAATTTAATTGAAAAATTTAATTTAAGCAGAACTCAAGCCAAAATAATTAAAGTTCTTTGGATACAAACCAATACAGATAGACTAAATTCATGATTTTATTATTAAACTCTAAAGGCGCCTAGCAAAAAAGGATGCACATATTGAAATAAACTGATCAAGCAAAGATTCACACACTAGGAATTGTAATTATCAGTGGTAATTCTTACTAAGTTAGAGAAATAACAAGAAGCTTAACACAAGACATAAAGAAAAAGGCAAATATCAATAACTGTTAAATGAAATACAGCTCTAAGAGTGGCAGTATGAATTGATTAATGAAAACAAATATAATTTCAGCTCTTGACTGCAAACCACCAACGTTGATCGAGTGGTGTACACAGTAAAGAACTCTGACGAGGAGAGCGAGAGCTTTCGAAAAATGTCAGTTCAACCCTCAGTCCAGTCAAATTTTTTTTTGTATATATATTATTTCTAAATAAAAATTTTATTTAATTGGAAAAATTAATTTAAGCCGAACTTAAGCAAAAATAAATAAATTTCTTCGTATATATACTTTTTTCTTCAAGTTAACACCAACGGAGAGGTAGAAATGATATAGAGAAAATTATCCGTTTAGAAATTTCTGATCTATTTTTAAAAAATTTTGCTTCTACCTTAGTGTGGTTCGTTAGGTAGGTCGTTTTTGGGTATGATTAATTAATTGTAATATACATAGCTTTTAACATTGTCTTTCGATTTAATTCAAAATATCCTTATCTGAGAGAAGAGTCATTAAACTTTTTGCCAATGTAAAAGTGTTTGTACAGAATTAGTTAAAAGATGAAACTTTTTAATTTTTCCATGTGAACCCAAGTCAAAATTAAAAAAGTGGTTATAACTTGTAGTTTCGTCCTGCGATTATTATATATTTTTGTTTTTAAAGAGTCGATTTATAGTGCTTTCAAATCTATACTCATTTCTGTTGATGTGTTTTTTTCGCTAAAATTATTCCCCGAACAACCTTGAAAGCAAATGTAATGTTCAATATACAAAAATCTTAAAAATCGAAAAATATAATTTTATTTTAGGAACCATGGAATGAGGCGAAAAGTGTAATATGAATCATACCTTCTCATATTTCTCTTGGTTTACATTGGTAAAAAAAACACAAAATGCATACTTAGAATCTGAGTTTCGCTCAAATAAAAGTTAATCGAATTTAATTATTTGAATGAAAATTATTCGAATAAAAATCTCTCTAATAAAATTATTCTCATAATAGTATTCAAATGAACATCAATAGCAAACATTATTTAAATAAAAATTACAGAAAAGAAGTGAAAAATAAGATAAATTAACATCAATAACTAAACGAATAAAATAAAGCAAATAAAAATTATGTTAAAAAAGTTATACCGATAAGAATAAATAGAATGAAATTGATAAAGCGAATAAAAATTTTGTCTGTATATGTAATCAACTTGGATTAAAAAAAATAGTTCGAAATTATTACATTAAAATAACATTTTTGAGTTCAAATATTCATCATCTTTAGGTTCGATCGCGCTATTTCTACTTGCGCAGAAAAGACTTTAGGTACGCAAAAACGTATATGAAGATTTAAATCGTAACTACTTATAATTTCACTCGATAACTAAATATTTTTGTTTGAGAAGTTAAAAAAAATAAGTGGTACACAGAAAGAAAAACGCTGTAATAAATTCAAAAAGTTTCTACTTAATTTGAGTATTCTTAAATTGTGTATAAAAATTCTTATTTTATATAATACTAATAGTATAAACTTTTTACACAGTCGTAGAGTGTTGATATTTGTTTGCTTGTTGACAGCTACAGTTGCATGTTGTGCTTATCTTGTTGTCTTGTCGTTGTTCATTCTGTTTGTTCGTTCATTGCCGACTAATAGCCTACAAACGTCGTATTACATGCTGCTGGTTTATACTGGATTTTAGCTGTGATTCTTCTTGAGTTAGCTGAGTGGTCTAAGGCATTGGCTTACAAACGTGATGAGCTAAGTTCAATACTAGGAATACTAGGAATACTAGGAATGAACAAAAATAAATTTTAAATTAAAACAATTAAGTAAAAATATTAAATTTATATAAGTAGTAAAAATATAAATTTTCAAGTCCGTTCTGTATCAAGACTAAATAAGTAAAAGTTGGCCTGATTCAAGTACACGGTGGGATTGATTATAAAGTACGCAGTTAGGATTGGCAAGTACGCGGCGAATTGATACAAGTATACAGCGGGCTGGAATCTGCATGTAATATGACGTTTATCAGCTACTTGCTGGCTATGCCGGAGCAATGAAAATAAAAACAACAATATCACAATAGTGATTTGTAGCTATTGTCAAGCAATCAAACAACAACACAGTATGAGGACGATTGTGTATAAAGCTTATAAGCATATTCGTACTTAACCCTCTGCGATTGACGTGACTTCATGATCACAATTCCACTGACGTGGTAGTACACTAGACACTATTTCGACTGCTTATATTTTCCAAGTTCCGTTGGTAAACCCACTGAAACTATTTTTGATTTTACTTTAATGTAGTAGTTTCTTATTTATTGCAATTTTTTGTTGAAAACAAACGACAAATCTTACTAAAATCAAAATTATTGGCCAGGCATAAATTACCCTTAAAAAACGTCCATACAAAAACAAAAAAAAAACGTCATATATTACTTTTTTTTTGTGAAAAGTTTAACATTAATTAATAGCTTATACCTAAGCTAATCAATCTAGAAAGAAAAGAGATAATATCAATGGTTTAATAAAAAGTTACAATGTATTTTATTAGGTCTACCTCAATACTGACGTGGTTGACTTGTAGACACTTTTATGCTCACATCAACTGAAAATACCAGAATCGATATTTGTATAATTATGGCGTTAAATAATGTTTTCTGTTTACTGGTGTCTGCTAGACTACGACGTCAGTCGCAGATGGTTAAAATACGAATGTTTTACATAAATAAAGGCTAATCAGGCTAAAATCAATTATTTTGCACTTGAATATACCGACTTAATCAATAGTTTTGTACTTGAAGCAGAAAACCCGGTATTACCGTACTTTTGACATCGCTTGGGATTAATTTAAGTACGGCTGGATTGACTTTTCTTTGCAGTGTACCCCTTACAAATGTATTCACATTGTCACAGCAATTAACTACTTATTATTTGACTTTCTTGAAGCTTAAAAATAAGCAGTCAAATAAACCAAAAAAACACATTTTTTTATATTATTTAATTTTATTTATATTTTTCCACATTTCACTCAGCTATTGTTGACTTATAAATTTAAGCACCAGGAAATTTCTTTCATATGCGAATACATGTTACCTTAAAAAATGTTTGTCTACTTATTTTATTCAAGCTTAACAGCAAATTATAACTACTTTCATCTAATAAGATAAATTCGTAGTAATTTTATTAATTACTAAGTAGTAGTTCTAATTTGGAGCACAGTCATAATATAAATAAGTACCACTCATTAATTTGTAGCCCATTAAAAGAGTAATACCGATTACAAAAAGGCCTAAAGTTTTTGCTAGCTTCCTATAATCACATTGAACAGTTTCTTATCTTTAGCAGACCTGTTAAGCTAAGCCTGTATATCTTAACTCCACAGTCGTTCCCTCTGATGTCTTGTGGCCTTAGAAGCCAACATTCATTCCATGGCACGATGGCACTCAAGCAAGTTGCTCGGTATTTTTAACACAATTTTTCCCATACCTTCAGATCTTGCGTTGTACGAAAAACTCTTACTTAAATTTATATTAAAGTTAAATCACACTAATTATGGTCACGTGACCCCTGTTAAAGATTCAAGTTTTTTCCTTTACATGTTATTTTTATGACAGATGTCGAAAATTAGTCTAGTGAAAGGCCAGATATACACGCTTGGGAAAAATAAAAAGCGTAAAATAAAAAAAAAAACGTTTTTTCAAAGTAAACTAAACATCAGCTCCATGTATAACTTGGCAAGTTATTAACGCACATTTACACATGAATATCTTGAACTTCACAACTTATAAAAATTTTCCACACTCAAGTGTTTTTCGCTATACAAATTTTGTTTCGCTATTGTTAATGATTGTTAGGCATAAAAAACGACCCCTTGTTCTTTATGTAAACACGCTGGGTTTTTTTTTTAATTCAATAGAGAACGAAAATAATGCAAAACCAGCCAAGGAAATGTTTGCTTTGCTGGCTGGACTATTAAAGTTAAGATGTTATTTTAGTTGTAGAGAAAAAAATAAATTAGCATTTTCTTTTTATGTAAACGAAAAGAAAATCATCTCAATTCACACACACACACATACACACACACTCACACAACAAAAGTCCTTAGTCACTCACTCAGTCATTACACATGAATTACAGTGGACAATGTGCGTACAAATTATGTCTACAACACACAATTTCTTTCAAGGGAATTTATTTTTTTCCAGTTTGCTGTAAATGTGTTTTACTCATTCACAACAACATAAAATATGTTTTACAAAAAAACAGACCAGTACAAGTACAATAACAATTATTTTATTTGTTTAACAACAACAATAATAGCATTTACTTTTGGAAAGAAAAGTGCAACTGACAATTGTCAAGCCCACAAAGAGCAGAACACGAAACACTAAAGTGCGTGACTTTTTAAACGTTCACAAAATTATTTTTGTACTTGGTGTTGTTGTAGTTTGTGTTCCCTGTATACTTATGTATGTACTCATGTGCTACTTCAAGTATTTGTGTATGATTAAATGAGGTTAATTTAATGGAAAATTAGTTGTGCTTTTCACTCCCATTTCTTTGTTGCTTATCGTGAATCTTAATAAAGATTGAAAAGGCAAAAAGAAAATTTAATGGAAAAAAGCTTTTAAGTGTTTTATCGGAGCAAAATCATAATTTAAACTGAGAAATTGCTTATAAGTTTCGTACATATTGCTGATTACACTGTACAACCAAATTAAAATTTCGAATTAACAAGGTTCTATACTAAAATAATTTTCTTTATATACTCAACATTAATCCAACTAAAAAGTTCATTAAAATTAAACCTACGTCACTCTTCATTATATTAGAGACACAAGCTTCGTTAAATTTATTTTAATCGAGGTTTTACCAAATATGTATATGAAATCTTTTCAGTATATAATGTAATAATTTCGTTGAGGTAATGAAAATGTTTCATATTTTTGATGAAAATATTTCATGATTTCAATACAGTTATTAAATTATTTTTATAAAATAATTTCATAAAATTAATGAAAATGTGTCTTTATTTTAATGAAATTTTTCATAGTTTTAATGAAATCATTAAATTATTAAGTGGACTCATTAACATAAACTGTTTTATGGACTATTATATATCTGCTGTTTATCGACATACACACTCTTGATATTAATCCTTTGTTTTATAGGCAACAAACTATTTACTTCTGCCCAGAGCACTATCAAAACTATAAGTATATAATAATAAGAAAGATTACAAAAAAAAAACAACAATCATACAAAATTTGGTTTATTATTCGCTTTTAGCTTACAACAATAAATAGGGTTCTGCCTTTCATAAAATCAATTAAATTTTTCATCAAAACTATCATATACGTTTCATTGATATAATGACATTCAAAACGGTAATTTTTTTAATTTTTCACAGCAATAATTTCAAGTTTTATAAATATCCATAGAACATTTCAAGGATTCCTATGACATTACCAAATGTTGTTATCATAATGCCATTACAATGTTCTAACGAAGCTATGTAAGCTAATGAGGGAATTCCAATTACATTTTTTCACATTATTCGCTAAATTCCACATACATATATTGTAACGTATCCCAGTAGAATTGTAAAAAATTTACAGGAATCATTTCAGCGGATGTATGTGGTGAAATTCTTCTTGTGTACAACTGATTCTGGTAGTGGTAACCAAACAAAATAAACATTCTTCCCCCTTTTTGTACATTGTCAAGTTGAATTTTGAGCTTTAGTGTCCCTAAAGACTTAAAGATTGCACGATCTTCTACGTCAATTCACTATACAAATGAACAGTGTGGTAGAACCAAAATATGTTGCAAAAAATAAATCAGCCATTTTTGATATTCTTGCAAAAATTACGTATAATTAATAATATTAAGCATACGTATGGATGAACATAAACTATCTAAGAATAAAGTAAATCTTTCTCAGCCGGCTTAAAAAAAAGAAGAAAGGTTATAAATTCGTCATGTATTTTTTAAGTATTTTTCGTCAAAGCTATGTATTTTACCTCAAAAAATGATTTACTTCCAGATTGGTCCCTTTAAAGAGTGGCCAGGGTCACGCCCATGCAAAGAAATAATGCTTTTCAACATATTCTACTAAACCGATTCCTATGAAAATTTGTATACACATTTCGTTATCGTTACAATACAATAGTATAGTTGGAAAAGTGAGCAGTGCCACGCCCATGAAAAGTATATATTCATTTTAACTACTTCTACTTAACTGATTCTCATAAAACATTGCACGTACAATTAGTAGTTTTTTGTTAAGGAAACTGATTTTTTGTCACACAGTAAATACGTAATCATTGTGTACGTTATAGTAAAAATTTTACAGAATTTATGCTGAAAGTCATAATTCTTTAAAACTAAGATTTGTAAGGTCACAGCCGTCACCGCTCTCTGACGACCATTCTGAGCAGGAATCGTGTTCTTTTAGTGTCTATCCATTATGCAACGACTTTAAGCTTAATGGCCTTGCGATTCGCAACCTTTTTTTAAGTAAAAAAATTTTATATTCCTTATTTATAACAAAAAATATGTGTAAAGTGGCCACACCCCGCCTAAATTGAATTACTACGAAGTGATCTGCTTTATGACTTCACCACTAAGCTTCTGAGCAATGTGGGAAGCTTATCTTCTCAGGTGAAATAAAAATACTCCTCTAATGTAAAATTTTACACTGATCAGATTTTCTATTTAGAAATGGCTGATTTATTTCCAAATTATTTTCGTTCTATAATAAGTAGGGGGCAAACTTTAACTCACCCTAAAATGAGTCCCAAGCATAAACTTTCAGTTCGCCGATATAAATACATTTCTTTACATTCCCTCTACCACGACCAAGTGTTAAATTCTTTTTATTTAAAAAAATTTTGATTTTGTTGTATAGTGTTAAATATTTTAAATTTTGCTCGAATACTTTCATAAAATTTTCTAAACATAATAATTGCTTTAAGCTCCTTTAAGTAAATCAAAACAACTTTTGTGGCTTAAATATGCCGTTTCTGTTTGTCATACACAACTTTATTTATTAAAACAACTGTTGACCCAATTTAGCAGATCTCTTTTTAATAATCATATTTTTTGTTTTAAAATAACAATTTAAAGTTAAAAAAACAAGAATAAAGTGTATAAAAATCTATCAGGGAAAAAGAAGCTGACACAAAAGTATGAACAAAACAAAACTTTGCCTTCCGTTAAAACTTAAACACATTTCCTACTAAACAAATTTTCTCTGATGATACAACGAAGCGCCGCTCCCTCCATCATATAGCAAAATTTGAAAGTTTAAAGAGGAAAAGCATATAAAAAAATATATGAAAAGAACTTGAAAAAATGATAAAAACCTTAAAAGAAATAAAAGTACAACTTCTTTGAAACAGAACAAAAATAAAAAGAGAGAATTCAAACATTTTTTATACTTACGGCCTCCTTCATAGTACAAAACAGTATGAAACGGAACAGTTGTATTTATGTGTAAAAGTTATTACAATCTGTTAAAATTTATATGGCATTTGGAAGTACACCTACAAAATGTAGAAGAAACAAATAAAAAACGACAGGCAGAAGAAAGTAAAGCAACAAGATATTGAGACAACCCAAGTAATATATTTAATAATTAAAGAAAATTAAGCAACTAGTTCTAAGTTGCCCAAAAAAGTTCTGCACATTAAAAGTTTTAATATTATATCGTCTAATTTTTATGAAATGTTTGCCTAGTTAAATTGATATTTAGTTATTTATAAAGCTTTTGTTTCTTGATATTATTTAAAACGATTGCTGGGTTATTTATAACAAAACAAAATTATATGAAATATATAACAATAATAAAAATAAACCATGTATGTATGTGTTTGTAGAGTTTCGACATCAAAGTATGCAAAATATATCTAAATATATAAAATAATATTAAAAAACAAAAAAGAGGAAACAACTTTTTTGTTTTATTTCTTCTTTTTCTTCTTTTCCTGCTTTTGTTAAGCAAAAAAAAAAAGGTAAACTGTCCTTTTTTTCCTGGGATGTGTAAAAAACACATAAACCAGGCAAAAGTGATACTTACAAATCGCTATTCACCGGATGCGTGCTTTAGTATGGTTGTATCTCTGTATGTAATATTTAGTTTTTTATATTTTTTATGTTTTTGTTTTAGTTTTTTTTCGGTAACATTTCCGCTCATATCCTGTTTACATATCCTGGCTATATAGAGAACAAAAATAGAAACATTATTTTCATATTCTGTAAGGCATCAACGAATCTTAAAGAGCTACAGTTTCAGAACATATATCATAAAAAGTTGCTCCAGCAAGAGAAAATAAAAATATTAACTAAAAATAAAAAAAAGAGAAAAAATAATATTGTGACATTTATTTTCATTGCGATACTTTGATTCATGTGAAAAGGTTAAATAGTTTGCCCGTTATCATCCTTAAGTTGCATCATTCTTTGTGGTGGCCTTGACATTTAAAGGGGTAAAATTGATTTACCGTCGTAACTTTTTTATCCTAAAGATTGTGGAAACATAACATTTTCCTAAAAAAATTTCTAATTTTACCATAATATTTTTGTCATGCGTTACCTGAATTTAATACGATGTGATTCCTATATTATTTCAGCCTAATTGCTCAGAACTCCTTCAAAGGTCTATTTACACCAGCGATGCATTTTTTAGCCTTTTTTACGATATGACAAAAAACGATATGACATACTGTGTTGTCATATCGTAATCCTTTTATGATATAACAACACTAACATATGACAACACCGCATGTGGCTATCTTAGTGTTGTCATATCGTAAACAACTTACGATATGACAACACAGTATGTCATATCGTTTTTTTGTTATATCGTAAAAAAGGCTAAAAATATCATCGCTAATTTACACTCATTCAGTGTCCGTTCCGTGTTTTTTTATTATTAATAAGTCGTCAACAATATTTTTTGATTTTTCACTGATGCACTGACGGTATTAAATTGCAAATTTGCCTCCTTCCTGTTTACCGATTGGTCTGAAGTTAAATAGATGGCTTTAATTTTGATGACATTACAATATTGTGATTATAAAAGTCTGCTGCGCCACGCCCATAAAAAGTAATATTTAGTTTTACCACATTCCTGTCGACCGATTGATCTGAAATTTAGTAACTGCCTTAACTCTTAATAATAATACAATTCTGCGATTAGAAAAGTGGGCTACGAAATGCTTATAAAAAGTAATATTTAGGTGTACCTCCTTCATTTGGACCAATTGATCTGAAATTTAGTAGGTGCCTTTACGGTTGCTAAGAATACGATTTTTTTATTAGAAAATTGGGCTGTGCCACGCCCATAAAAAGTAATATTAAGTTTGCATTGTTTGGGTCTAACCTACTAATTGTAAGTTTACTCTCTTCCTGTTGACCGATTAATATGATGACAATACGATTACGTGCATTGAGTATTATTGTAAGTCAAAGATGGCCGCCTCCACAAAATGGCGAGTTATTTATTCCTTTTTAAACACTTCGGTGTGGATGTCAAATAAAATGTTTTGAATGGTTGTTTTTCATTAAGATTTTTATCTCTCCTGATAAGGTTCCAAAAAAGTAAATAGGCTGTTTTGCATTTTATATGACGATATATACACAGTTCTATTTGTTGTAGGTTTTTAGCTACTATATCTGTACCTCTGAGGGAAACTGCACTATGTCGACATAGTGCTATTTTCTAAAAGTTCCATTTTTAAATTCAGCTCATCAACACCTTTTCGGGAACACCCTAAAACATACCCTAATGACGTCACAACTAAGGATAGAGAATAAATAACGTACAAGTTTCAATGCTGTTCAATGTGTCTTACAATATTAAAACTTTCGTGCGTACTGAAAAGTTGACTAAAATGACATAATGCAATTTACCTCTGAGGTACAGTTATAAGCCTGCATTTCGTTGGTGCTTAATGCCAACTCACATTGAATGGCTAAAAACTACAAAATAGAAACAAAATTAAAATTTTTTAATAATTAATTTTTGAGACTATCTCAAAAAAATTTCATAAGTCTTAAAATTATTTTGTTGACATGATAAAAAAAAGGAAACAAAAAAATTTTTAAATTTGTATAATTATTTTTTAAAAAACCGTACGTACAACGATTTTCACTTATACTGAACGGACACGGCACCGATATGAAATTGATGTGCTACATAATACATAAATAAAATAAGTTGTTTTAAACGTCACTCCATTTACATTTCCCTTCCTTTTTGCTTATATTTTGCATACCGTTTTTCGTATAGTTTTAATTTTTTTTAAATTTTTGGATCTCTGCTCTGGTAAATTTAGTTGTTTTCGCATTTAAAACAATAAAAAAAAAACTCCGCAATCAGACATAAGAAACTACCACAATAAAATCCATATGAAAAGAAAAGTAACGAATTACAATTTTATTTTAAATGATTCTTTTTCTTCCAAAAAAAATTTTAAGCTAATGGTCTAATATCATTGAACTATTTACGACTCATATTTTTACGATTGAAATACAATTTGTTCTTTTCGAAAAAAAATTTGCTTTTATTCAACACTTGCTTTAATTTTTGGAATACATATTCAAGTAACTAATATTGAAATTTTAGCAAATTGATAAAGCCCCATGTTACACATTTTTCAATTTCAAATGTTTTTAATCATTTTTGCATTGCAATTATTACAAACAGAATTTTAGTTAACTTATACAACTCACCATGTTACTAACTTATTTGATAATAATATTATATGAAAAGTCACGAAGAACAAACAACTTGCAGACAGAGATTTCAAATAAAACACAAAGTCTTTACGGAATCCGAATTGATTATTAGGCTCAGGCTCGTAACGTTATATTCAGAAAGCATTGGGCATGATTAATATTCCAAGAAACAAGGGAAAAAATTAACATCAACTTTAATTTTCTACGTACACAGCAGGACATAGCACGGCTACTTTCGGAAGCAGCTCCACTTCCATCATCAGTGCTCATGTTTATTTTTCTTCTTACCGCTTGTCAGGTGGCTCTGTTCTATGTGATTTCATATCATATATACACAAAACTTTTCGTGAAAATTAAATACGAGAATTACTCCACTTAAGTTTAAAACAGTGCATATCGGCAATTCCCAGTGCTACCATTGGTTTAGTTTTACTCGCTTCCATTTTTCAGAGTTTTTATTCTACTTGATTGAAAGCGGTAAATATACTGAAAATAAGGCAAAAATAAATGAAAATAAGGAAATTTTTCTAAAAATAAAAAGTCTTAAGAAAGTTTGATTTCTTTGGCCTATGATATTAATTTGTTTTGAATCTAACCAATATATTGATTATTTGTCTTTCGTTTTAGTATTTTTTATAAACATCAAAATATATCAGATTTATACAGATTCGCTTCTTTAAAGAGATAATATGCCGTCTTGAAGACCTGCACAAGTACCCATCAACCGCTTTTTCAACTATCTGAGAGGTATAAATCACATTTGATATGAAGATCTTTTTCACATAAAACTGGCTTTTATTTTTATTATGCTCAATAACCCAAAACAGTATCCTTAAGTCGTCCCTTATCTATTTATTATCGTATCTGTATTCTTTTATTTTCATAAACATTTTCATTTCACAACTGCATTTATATATTTTTGTGTAGTCCTAGTGTTTTTAGTCCCACACCATTACAATTTTTTAAAAATTATTTTCCTGCTGTGCTTTGAATTTTTAATAAACATAAATGTTCGTTGTTTCTATTGTCCCAGTTCCTGCTGCGCCTTGTGTTTTCCTTGCATTTATTTAATTCTATTTTTTTTTTTTTCTATTTGAAGAAAATGATGTTTCAATAAGAATAAAAAAGTAAAAACAAAATTAACAAACTTTGATCTCTTCTACAGTTTATTGATTGCATAAATTTCTTCAATCAATTTTATAAACAGCAGCGAAAAGTTTTTTCTCTCAATTTTCATTTAAAAGTTTTATCAAGTAATGCCACGGTAATAAGCGTTTAATAAAAAAACCCTTTTTAAAATATAAACTAAAAATCAAACTAGATTCATATTATACATACAATGGCTTTTATGTTTTTTTTTAATGTAATTATCGTCACAAATTATGTTTTCACAGGGGACGAAACGCTTACTCATGCATATGAGATACCAAGATCCCCTGAAGTGGAGCTTGTGGTGATTTGGCACGCTGATTCTTCCGGACCACAAACCACACCAAACCGTAACTTTTTGTAAATGTAATGGTTGCTCTAAGATAACTCTTGGATTCTCTTCACCCCAAATGCGGCAATTCTGCTTGTTGACGTAGCCATTGAGCTGGAAATGGGCTTCGTCGGTGAAGATTATTTTGTTAAACAAATTCTCATTTTCTTCTTGTTTTTCGATGGGCCAAGAAACGAATTGCCGACGTAATGCGTGGTCAGCTGGCTTTAATTCTTGGGTCTGCTGGATATTATAAGCCTTTAAATGGAGATCACTATGCAAAATGTTGAATAATTTGGATGGTTTGATGTTTAATTTCTGCGAAAAATAACGAATAGATGTTTTTCGATCTTCTTCAACACTTGCGCTCACAGTTGCTATATTCTCGGTTAAACAACCACTGCGTTGATTAATTTTGTTTTTGTTATCAAGAACGGATCCAGTTTCTTCAAATTTCCCAACCATTAGCTTGATTGCACGATTTGTTGGAGGATTTTCTCTACCCAATTTTGTTCTAAATTTTCTAATTACATCTTGATAACTTTTGTTATTTTCAAAAAATATTTTAATAATAAAAACACGTTGTTCCTTCGTATAATGTTCCATATTGAATAACCGGAATGTATTTAGAATCCGAAAATAAAAATTTTGAATAAATATTACAAGTAGGAAATAAATTGCAGCAAAATTAAAATGATACCTCGATTTTGAATACCTGTATATACATTCAGAGTTGAACATAATCAACAAAATTAAATTTCATAAATGGTCTATGAATACTTTTTAGCATCCGACCGAATATTCGGTTTTGGATTAGTCCAAAATTGTGCTTTCGGCTGATATTCGATGTATGCCAAATTTTTGGCAGAATACCGAAACTTTTTATTTTCTACATATAAATAAAGAAGTTAATCGATTTTGCTGCCGCGTTTCAAAAAACTTGATTTTAGTAGCAATGAAATCGTATAAATATAGTGTCAAAAATAGGTAAATATTTCACTTTTTTATATCTTTTTACTCATTCCGACTCAGCTTTTTGATAGGTGATCTTCTTTAGCAGAAATTAACGCCATCAATAGAGAGTGATGAAACACTCCTAAATTTATGTATACCGAACACAATATTCCAGTTCTGTTCATAATCTATGATAACTTCACGCCCGATTTTTGCTAGTCAAACGCTCGTAAGTGTTTAAGCTTTATTTTTACCCCATAGAATAATATGTATGCAATTTGTACTATGATTTTGACTGACACTGTATGTATGTAAAAATACTCTTATGTGTTGTTTCTAGAATCCAGACAATCGATTTGAGTAGAAAATATATAAGGAAACCGCTCAAAAATCTGAGTGCTTTTCAAACAAATCGTTCGCTCGATTAGATTTTTTGTGTTCTATAAACAGCACATTACTAAAATCAATGAGGTTTTAGTTCTTATAAGTTTTTAAAAATGTCAATATTAGTTAATGCTTGAAAAGTTTTGGTAATTTTCACAAAATACAACTGACCTACAAACAATTTGTAAATGTTAACAGATGTCTCTATGATCCAATGGAAGTGATTGTGTGTAAAAATTTTATGCATTTGGATTGCTGTGAAGCTTCTAATGTAACAGTCTTTTGCGGTACCATATGGGTGTGGCCGGACAATTTGGGTTAAGAGCTTGTAACAACATATATTTTTGTAAGTTTAATATTTTATTTAAAGATCCTGGCATGCATAAAAAGTAGATCTTGTTATTGTTACTTCTTTCTTTAATTGACTTAGAAAAAAAACAGCCTTGTAACTTTTCTCATTTAGAGGCTGTTTTTTGCTGCATCATACAAACATCGCAGCATCTAAAGACAGTTACATAAATTTTACTATGAGAACAACAAGATATTGTGCTTTAAATTATGCAAATGGTTTTGTAACAGAACTCAGCAATATTACTGATTACAAACAAGAATACTATTATACAGCAAAATACAAGACGAGTTTAAAACGAATATGAAAAATGCTACAGGTGCTTTTAAATTTGCTTATTTAAAATACTTTACTGATAAATGCAAATAAAATTGGACACGAATTATTACTTAAAACTAAATGTAGACCATTTATTAACTGTTTTGTGTTATTAATTTATTTTCAAAGATGCATAATATCTAGTTTACCCTATAGCAGCCATTATTGTAAGTCAATTTATAAATGAAACGACTAATTGTTATATATTTGGTTATACACGCAAATTATATGACAAACCATCTAGACCGGAAATAACCGTACCAATACAATTGCTATTGCTTTTGTGTTTGTTTTAAATAAAAAACAAGTCACTAATACACTCTCATACTTACATCTATTCAAAATTATTAATATTACTTACTTATAGCTCGACTGGGAGAAAAGAAAAACAAATAAAAAAACAATTTCTAATTTTCATATTGTTTTTCATACCACTCGTATTATTTATTTCCCTTTGGGAAATAAATAATACGAGTGAGAGTGAGAGAGAAATTCTCGCTGCTGTTGTTTTGTTTTTAAACCAATTTTGTGGATTTTAATTTTTACTCTTATTGTTTTAGTTGCCTTTTCATGCCGACAATTGTTGCATAATTTTAGGCGTTATAAGCAGCTGTAATTGTTTTATTTTTTGCTTATTTTTTTTTTCTTTGCTTCTTTCCTTCCTTCCTTCCCTTTTAATTTGGTCATCTTATAAATTATGAACTATATTTTTAAGATGGCAAAAATGTGTTGAATATCTTGAGCTTTACTAAAATTTTAAAAAAGAAATAGAAATGTGGCATTAATAATATATTTCTTAATGGGAAACGAATTTCTGTAAAGTGAGTGAGTGCTCCACAAAATTCTTAGCAATTGCGCGCACATTGGGGCGGAATTAAAATATTTTGTAAATAAATCTACCATCTCTAAACGGATAATCAGATCGGAATAGAACTTTACATCAATATAGCAATCAAAATGATGTATAGTTTTCATCAATGCATTCAGATTTAAAAAATTGTAAATAATTTGCAAGACTTTTTGCAAAACAAGTTAAAAAATGATGCTATGTGGTGTCTTGTGCATATTAAATTTTTTCTTAATACTAAGAAAATTGTTTATTGTCGAATGAAATTTGCCAGTAATATAGGAATTTATGTAATAAATACTAAGCCAGCAAATAAAACTAAGATTAGCTTCTGAGAATATCAGAGTTTCTACGCAAATTTCAAGAAATCCCAGAAATAGGATTTTTTATGGTTTTGCCCATATAGTCCATATTTGGTCCAAGGCCCATAAAATGCTTTGTCAAACAAAGAGATTCTGCGAGTAGTATTTGTTTTTAAATCCAACCTTTATAATTTATGAATATGTGGGCTAAGCTTAAAACTTTTTTGTAAAATAGGTCAAATTCGGAACGGTCCAGGGCCAACAAAAATGGTAAAGTGATTTAAAATTTTATATAGTATTATTATAAATTCCTAAAGAACATTTTAAACGAAGGGCTAAAACTTTTAATATATAATTTTTTTTAAATTTTCATATTAAAAATTGTAATTTTTCCTATAAAAAAAAATTATTTCCATCAGATTTTTTTAACCAATTTCAAGTTTCGTTATATCTGTTCATATACTTACAACAATGTACTATTTTTACTACAGCTGGGAAGTTTTCAATACCAAAAGTAAACAAATTTTTCCAATTGTAGTAGAAGTAGTAAGAATATCGAGTAAACGAACACAGCTATTATTTAACTAACAAAAAAATAATTGACTATATTCATGACATGCAAAAATCTATTACACTATCGTACGCTTTCTGAGAGTATCAAACTATTAAAATATCTACCATTATCCCTGAGCTTTTAGTTTTACAGAAAACAAAGCTATACCACATTACCCGCCTATTCCAAATTACCCGAACTTAAAATATTATTTTTTCTAAAATCATGTTTTTGAATATATCTTTTTGAAACATATACAATATTTATATGATCCTAAAGAATTGCTTTATATAGAGAAAATAATAAGGGTGTTTTTTAGTGCTAAAATTGCCAACAATTCAAAATTTTTTTTAAATTTTAATATTAAAAATTTAATATATTTTAATTTGAAAAGAATATTTCCATCAGATTTTTTAACCCAATTTTAAATTTCGCTGTTTAACAAACAAAGAAACAACAATTTTTAAGATGAGTCGAGAAATAAAACAATTGATAACTGTTGAATAATTGTATATGCCCGAAGTGCACTGGGGACGACATCTTACATACTCTTCTGCTATGACCATGTGAAATTTTGATACTCCTCGGACTATCCGTTCAGAAATGGATGATTTATTTCCAAAGTATTTCGTTTCTCCCCACAGTGAATTGCCAATAAATTACAATATGGGCATTAGTTTTGAAGCGGACAACCCAACGATTTTTTTTGCCGAAATTCCTTGATATTTGGCTTAACTATAGTTCTAGTGGGCATAAATGTGTATGCAAAATGTTTATTTTTTTTTGTGTCATGGTTATATGTCAAGTTATGAGGTGCGAAAATGTTGACGTTTTTGAAAAAAAACTATTTTTTAATTATTGTTTCGAACTAGAAAAATACGAAACAAAAAAAGAATTAACATAAGGAAATCGTCTGATCTTTAAAAAATAAAATATTTGATTACAAACCATTTTTCATGACCAAAACCGGATATGATCATTTGAAATTAAAACTTTTCTAACTTCAGCACTTTTTATTTATTTTTTAATTTATTACCAAATTAGCCTAGGGTGTCGTCATTATACTGTAAAAGTTTGATAATGGGATCTCCATAAATTTAAAAGTTATGCAAATTTCTTTACATGAACCGTACCTTTTGGTAATTCTTATAGAGAATCGGTATAAGATATCGTATAAACTTTAACGTTTAATATATTAGGTGTGTTCAGCAGTCTTATGTACAGGGTGGCGCAGAATGAGCTATATGGTTTGAATTCTTCATAACTTTTTTAATTATTATTTTTTCTGTCTTTTTCAAGCATTTTACACGATCGAACAACTAACAAAAATAATTGAATTTTATTATTGCATTATTTCGCGCACAAGCGATTTTAACTGGCTTCCACGTTCACCAGATTTAACAGCTCCTGACAGTTTTCTTTGGGGATATTTGAAAGAAAAAGTGTACTTTAACAAACCAAGAACCATACTCCAACTAAAAACCAACATTCAAAATTAAATCACGGCCATTACTCCCGAAATTTTGCGAAAAGTTATGGAAGATATGCTAAAAAGAGCACATATGTGCGAAGCAGGAAATGGACAGGATATAGTTTTTCAAAGCTAATGGCAAAAAAATTATAAATTACTTAAACCATATAGCTCATTCTGCGTCACCCTGTAAAGATCCACGAGAAACGATTTTGTGCAACAGTTTAATCCTCTAGTGCTTCGCTGTATTGGCCTTTTATGACCTTTTCTTAAGAAAGAACAAAAAACTGTCCTTCGACGGCGAGATAGCGGCTTAAATATCCCACAAAAAAAATTTCTTATAAAATTTTATTATAATTCTTCAAAGACAATACATTTTTAAACTCAACTGGAACACCAGAAATCAGTAAATACTCCTCTGCTTGTTTTATTTTTTTTCTAGTTCGAAACAATAATAAAAAAAAATTTCTTTTTTAAACGGGAAGATTTTCGCACCCCATAACTCGAGAAATAAACATCATAAAAACAAAGTTTTGCTTACAAATTTATACCTACTAGAACCATAGTCATGCCAAATATCAAGGAATTTTGGCAAAAAAAAAAAAACAAATTTTTTAGGTCGTTCGCTTGAAAAATAATACCCCATATGCAACAAATTCAAAGATTTTATATAAATAAATATCACATCTACAGCAACTACCTTTTTATATGGTAAATTATAAAAAAATTTTACGTCAGACATATTTTTAATATAAACTACCGTCATTTGTTATGATTTTGTGGAAGATGTTAGCACTAATTTTGAATATATAAGAACGAAATTAGCCCTTAAACATATTTTAAGTTTTGACTAACGTTTCTGGCGTTTCTGCCTTGGTATATCACTGTTTAAGGGGAGCATTTTGTTCCTTATCAAGACAGGATCAAAAAAGCCTTTACAGCGTAGCATCATTAGAAGATTAAAATAATATACAAAAATGTTCCTCGTACATTTCTTATTCCGATACAATGCGCCGATACACTTATGCATGTATATGTTTTTTGGTCTGTTCTAGCAGGATCGGTCGTTAGGACGTTGTTATTTTGAAAAATTTTGATTTTGTTGTACAGTGCTATTAATATAAAATGCAATGCATAAAATTAATAAAATAAATTTGTGTTTAATGATTTTTATCTTTTCATTTCTATTTATTTCGCATCACATTGAAACACTTCATTATTTCTCTTATAGCATGTTTTTTCTTTGTCACCGGCAAATATTTCTTTGATATTTTGTAATGATCTAAAGAGCCCAATGTGTGAACTTGTTTTCATAGTTCTGCCTGTTGCAGCATCAGCCCTTCAACATCAACGTCAACGCCAAAAACACCATGTGCTTCATTGCAGATCACAGACATTTATTTTTGATGCAACACCGATCATTTTTTGAAATATTTTTTCTGTTTTTTTTTTCTTACTTTTCTCTCTTTTATTCAGCACACTCATCAAAATTAATTGCTTGTGCATAAAAATAGTTAAAAGTACTTTGGAAATACTACTCCGTATATTTTGCTATTAAATGTGTATTCAAATGGCATCTATAAAATACACTAAAAATACTCTGAAAATGGAAGACAGACAGGGGAAATGTTAAAAGACAATTTATTGAATGTGGCAGGTAATTTTTTTTGTTGTTGTCTTGCTAAAGAAATAAAAGTGAAGCTAAATACGTATTTTTAAGAATCATGTGTACTACATATATGTAGCATAAATGTGTAATTGAAAGGATAGATAAATAAAATGAAAAATGCCTAAGACAAACTATTTTCACTAGATGGAAACTTTTACATAAAATTTTCATAAATTTAGTTTTAAATATAATTTAGTGTATATAAAATTAGGTATGAGGCTTTTTGTGTAACTTCCCAGTAGTAAAAATACCCATTACGTAATCGCTGATGTAAGCAATATTTAGTAGCTGCTAGCGGTGACGCTTTGGCTTATTTTCCCACTCAGATTTAACATAAGCGTGTCAAGGGCTGTTTAATCGGTGCGCTCTCGCTTAAAATGTAAGCTACGATGACAGTACCTGTCGCTACTGTGCGCTTACATCATAAGTGGAAATGTAAGCGAGCTTGTTGTTGAAATGTAGCCCAAAAGTAGGCCACAACTTTTTACTTTGTACATATAAGGGATAAATTCCATGAAATACAACGAAATTCTCACATACTACAATGCAAAATAGTCGAAACTATTATTAGTAAATGACATACTAGATTACACGTATATACATTATAATCTAAGTACATAGATTGCCGCTTACAATGTCATCCTGACATCATTGATTATTATCTACGTACTTCGTTTCATTTACCACTGGGATTCTATAAAGCATTGGTCGGCGTTTCATAGCACAATTATGCTGAGCGCATCCACTCGTATTCTTACTCTCTTTTCATTTAGTCGGCGATGAGACAGCGACGAATGCACATGAGGCGGATGCTTACATATTTTTTTTATAATTTCTTTCAAGAATATTTATCATTTGAAATTGTTGATGACATGCGAAAAATATTTCATCGCATTTAAAATACGTTTTATTATTACGAAACTTTCATAAGAGTATAAATGTGGATGATTTTTTGAAATATTGTGCAAAAATCCACGTCAAAATATGAATGTATTTTGCCAAATTAAACTATTTTAAAATGATTTGTTTTATTTCGAATGCGTAAAATATTACCTAAAGAAATATTATGCAACATCATACTTCAAACGTTTAACTTTCTGTTTGGTGGGAAGCTCTGTCGCCTCACTAATACTAATAAGCAACAATACAACTACATATTGAGCTGTGCCTACCACTGACTATAAAAGTACTTTGAAGTAGATACGAGGGCAGTTCAATTATTTATTGGAAAGTCATATAACATGCAAAAAAAATTTTAAACCAAATAGGTTTCTGTTTTTCGATATATAGTTAGTGAACAATACATTATTTTAGCCTCTTGTCCACTATTTTTTTTTTGTGTACACTTTTGGTACATTTTTTTAAATACATGCCTCATTTACACTATTTTTTCTCACAATTGTTCACTTTTGTTCACTTTTTCCATTACCTGAAACATACTTAGCAAACAATTTGAAATCAGCTTAAATTATATAAAAACTCCAGCTGGAAACCCAAAGCGTTTAACATTCACCCTATCGTGAATACTTTTTCCCTCGAAATGACGAGGGTGTTGAGTTTTCCCTTCCCTTCTTTTGCTATCGTGAATAAAATTCTACAAATTCCCTTTATCATGAATGATTTTTTTCACGAAAATTTTTTCAATTTTCCCTCTGTTTTTGTTCACTTTATTTTAGCAAGCGAACCGGATAAATACATCACATAATTGCTATTTAGTTAAATCAGTAAATATCTTAATACTACCACATTTGTATTAATATTAATTCCTTGCAACACTTTTCTGACACACATAAACAAAGTTTTGCGGTGATGGAATCACAGGCTATATATTCGGTGGATGGAATTCCAAATGATTTTTCCGCGTCTGTATGGAATCATTCATCGCGTGCAAAATGTATAACACAGTTTTATTCACTGTTGAGAAAATTCAATTTAACACCAAACACTATTTGATTAAATTAGGCAGGATGCTTGCAAATTATCGGGTAGTCCATGGGATTGGACGCATCTAACTAGTAAACCTCGACGAACAATTCCATTTTGTTTAGATAATTCCAATTCTTAGCACTGTACTTTTTCAATTTTGAACAAACATTTCTTAGCTTTTTAATTTATTTTATTGAGCCTTTCCTTATTTAAATTCACTGAGAACTGATAATGGGAAAAAAATTTTCACGGGAACTTCACAACAACAATTTTCCCTCGAAGGGCACAAAAGTTTCATGGGAACATAAATATCACTTGTTATTCGCGATAGGGGTGATTTTTAAATTCAACAGAGCAACCAGACAAGTGGTGATAGGCAAAATACACATGAGCACTGACGATGGAAGTGTAGCGGCTTCTGTTCTGCGGTGTACGTTGAAAAATTAAGTTGATGTTAATTTGTCCGTTGTTCCTTGGAATATTCATCATGCCCAATTTTTTCTGAATATAACGTTACTAACCTTAGCCTAATAATCAATTAGTTTTGTTATGATTTTAATCCACAAAATGTGTACACTATTTTTCCATGGAATTAATGGTCACCGTATATATATATATATATATATATATATATATATATATATATATATATATATATATATATATATATATATATATATATATATATATATATATATATATATATATATATATATATATATATATATATATATATATATATATATATATATATATATATATATATATATATATATATATATATATATATATATAGTATAAACAAGCGTGTAGTTATTTGGACAATGGCCGAAATACGAATTTTATTTGTATGTTTTTAGAGTTTAACATATCTAAATTACCATAATAGAAAATTCTTACCTTAAAAAAAAAGAAAATTTTAAGGTAGTGGATCTTAATTTTTCGACACAACTTTAAATATTTTAATAAAACTTTACTTATAGATTAAACCCGCCATTTGACACCTTTTTATCACTCAGTCTTATTAAAAATCGAAAGAATGAAGAATGTTGTCATTAATTTACAAAAAGGAGACGAGACTATTCGGGCCACAATTAAGCCGGACGATTTTTAGAGGAAAATGTCCAATCAAAGAGTTCGATGACAAAGGCATCATATGCTTAACATGTATTTTACAAATGATGGCTAAGGTCACCAACGTTTATGAAAATGGTACAAGGGAATTTAGCGGCGTGAAGTAAAAATCGTTTGAGCTTAAAAAATTCGATGGAAATTTTTAGAAACTGGCTTAATTTTTTGGAGAAATTTAGACGTGCAATTCACGATAATCGTAACAATTCACTAAGAATGTTGCGATTATCGTGAATTGCAAGGAAAAGCGGCAGCATCAATAGCAGGACTTTTCACTGCGAACGTGTGTTAGGATGAAGCTTTGAACTATTTTTAGAGGAATATGGTTGACAAGAAAAAATACTAGAACGGTTTGTTAAAATGCTTAAGTGTTTAAGTTACATGAAAAGTTAGGCCAAAAGATGGATGAAAAGTTGGAGCAAAAGTTGGATGAGAAGTGAGATGAAAAAAAAATCATCCAACTTGCTATCCAACTTTTGCTCCAACTTTTCTTCCATCATAAATGTATATTTTCCAAAAAGTACATTTTAAAAGAAGTGTAATTTCTCAACGAAGCTCACCCAGTAACCCAGCACTGGTACCACGGGCTCCGATAGCCCCACAGATGACCTGCTTTGTAGAGCTAAAGAGATGAGACTCGCCAATTTGGAATTCTGTTCCATGGGAATCTATGTGCTGGGCGACATCATCTTGGATGATATTCGCGAAAGGCATACTCTGTTTGTATGGAAGTGAAAATACTGGCGGCTTTCTCTTTCTGTACGGATGCTCGGGAAGGCGATTATAGCTGTCTACTACCTTTGTGGTAAAATTCTACCTTGCTTGTTATTCTTTCCTTAAACTCGGCTGCATGGCATGGCGTGATGCGTTAAGAGTTTATGTAACTCAAGCTCTCTAACAAGGTAATTAAGCATGGTCGGCGGTCCATGCGCAATAATTTGGTGAACACTCAACTTCACCCAGTGTTAAGAGTGCCGCCAGGTTAGGCCGTAAGGAAGGTAGTGATGTTAATCTTAAACACATGTCTATGTAAATTTCAGTCTTGTATACAAATGTCTTCGTAGTTTTTTACTATTTATTTATATTTATGTAAGTATATAAAATTTTTTTAAAACTATTTTCGACAGCTAAGTTATATATTCATAAATCTGAATAGTTGGTATATAACATTTTAAAATAAAAAACTATGTATTTAATTTTATAAAGCAAATATGCTTGAGGTTAGATTTTCATTTACTTAAAAAAGGTACATCCAATGAATCAAAAACATTCTTGTTTAAATTAAAATTTTTATACATTTTGTCGGTTAGAGTGAATGTATGTGAATTTTTTGCTTAATGATGCATAAAAGCCTAAGTGTATATGTTTGTATATACGTGTTAGCTTGGGTGCAAATATTAGAAAACTATTTTATTATTATGTTCTATGAATATTTTTCTATTACATCTAATTGAGTAAATTTAAAAAAGAAATTTTTATCTCATTTAGAAATATTTATTGTGATTAAGAATAAGAAATTATATAAAACATTGCAAAAAGGCAGCAAGAAATATTTAACTTTATTTATGTTTATGTATAATGAAATGAAAAGATACGTATTTACCTGATTAAATCGTGACTTAAGTCAATTACATATTAATACAAAATTTCATTTATATTCAAACTATTTTCACAAAAAAAAAACTAATCGAACAAATTAACTTTTATTCTTTTCTTTTCCAATTTAGAAAATTCCCATTTTTTGGGTAGTTTTTTTGCAATAAGCTGCCAAATATAAAAACCAAACTCCTTTTGCCAGATTAATCTTTAACACAGTACACAAAACAAATAATTTACTTTATTTTTAATATTTATCTTTCCTTAAAAAAAGATTTTTCATTAAACCACCTTGTTTATAAATTACCCTTTTATGATCATGCTCCTTCCTATATTTGCTATAAATGTATAATTTTTAATCAAAAAATATGTTAAACATTCGCAAAAAAATATCGGTTAATTAAAAACGTTACAAAATAAACAAAATTGCCTGAGAAAAAACAAGAATATAAAAATATGTCGGTGTATACGAACCTCATGTACTCAGCCTTCGAAGATAAAAAACTTTAGCCATCATATCAATTTTAATTTTATAATGCCAATGCGTTGGCAGAAACCGTCAGTTTAAGTTCAAATCTCTGGAAATAAGGAGCTAGTTGTACCTTGGATATATGTAATATATAGGAAGTGTTTGAAAATGCATACATACCATTATTCTGGAACATGCCTATTAGTCTGACGTCTTCTTTGTTTAAATCATTAGAAAATTTATTGACATATCTATGGAGCATGACTCCTTTTCACAAAGGCAAGTCTACAGAAACCGCTGTTTGCTCTCTAGTCAGCCACCTAGAAAATTTTCGTGTGTACAAAGAATTTACCGCGTCAACAGCAGACATGTATGCTCATTGTCGGAACTTCATCATCCGCAGATATCGGTTTTGTAATAGTTAGACTATTTTCGTACTTTATATTTTTGCGGGTTTTAAAGTGTGACTTGAAATATTAGTCCGATAAAAGTAGCAATCATCTGGTTTATGCAAGAGCTGAGATGATGACAAGTCATAGGCACAGAAAAGACCAAGGAAACTGACTGTTGAACTCTCCATTTTTTAATTCTGCCTAGTGGCTCTCAGGCAAAAAAGTTTGGCACTCACTGTTGTAAAAATGTTCTACTATGCGCTTAGTTATCGTCTATTAAACTGTACTTGCAATATGCTAGAAGCTTTACTAAACAGAAGAAAAGCACAACAAAAAAAGAACACCAAAAATATTGTAAACACATTTTTGCAAAACTTTAGCTTTAACATAAAGTTTCGTTTTACTCATAAGTAAACATAACTAGTAAACAAGCTTATAAATGGTACGGTTCCTTTTTAAAATACTTCCAAACTTAAAATATGTCTAAACTTAAAAAATGGCGAAAAAAATTTTTTTTTACTTGAGCAACCGTTCGAAAGGTATCATCTTAGACTTTCAAGATTGGCTGAGAAACTTAAAATCTGCTGAAACTGAACCAAGTTAGTGGGTCATAAGTGCATAAAGATACCGAAAACCGGGTTTTTTTAAACTGTAACTTAAGATTTTGGTGGTATTTGGCATATTTCAAAAGCAGGTTCTTGTTGTACACGACAATACCTACCAGAAAAATAGTATTAATTTCCAGCTATTTCCGTTTCACTCTTTTTATGTTAATTATAAAAGTTTTTTTATATAAATCATAAAAACCATAACAAACTAAATTACTTTAAGCAATCATTGTGTAGGGGTATTTATAGCAAAGAAGAGGCAACCACCAGTCACGTAATTATCTGACACACATGCACATTGCAGCAGTTGTTGTAAGTTATAGCCGTCTTTTAATAAACCATACTCGTACGAGTGCTATATAAACAATTGTGAAAAAAAATAAATATATTTGCTAGTGCTTTTGCCAAAGTAATTTATCCTTAAAAGTTAATAAACTTTGCCAGCCTCTTCGATTTTTGTTATCACTAAAATTATAATCTTTAGCAATCATTTTGGAAAGAAGATTCGCGTGTCTTGCATCTGGGTAAACTTTTACAGGCTTAAAGATTTTTCTGAAACTACACTCAAGCTGGGCAAAAGTTTAACTCTAATAAAAATTATGATTGTATTTGTTGATTACAATCTTTTGAAAGTTATATTTTTTTGACTTAATAAATTATTTATAAAACGCGTGCGTGATGAGTTTAAGAGAGAAAAAAACTAAAAGTATTAAACATTTTTTAGAACAACTGACAGCAATAGCAGAGCGTTCCTTCATTTAAACAGGAAATAACATTTACATTCATTGTTGCTGAAGCAGAGGAAGATTTCTCACGCGTTCTTGCCATTTATTTCCAAGGAAAGGAGAGCAAATTTAGTGCATTTCAGTCAAAATCAATTTCATTTTAGTAAACGCCTTCTTCTTGGTCATATATTTTGCTACGGCATTAAAGTGGCTGATTTAGTGGCCATTTAGCGTTTGTTGTAATTATAAATATTTAATGGTTGCTGTAACTATTTCTATGGTTTAAAAATATATGTTGCAGGCAGGTTTTCGTAAAAAAAAAATAAACAAACATGAAACTGATTTTGATTAACATCATAGGGAAATGAGGTTCAAAAATTGTTTTCTAAGTGCTATTTGTGATAATGGGCTTGAAGTTTGTTTTTGAAAGCTCTTAGATTTATTCTCTGTAGTTGCAAATCTCTGGGACTGAAACAATACTCCATGGTGGGTTTTCGAAATATTGTAATTGATTTTGGCTTCTCTAGAACCCTTGAATTTTTATTATTATGTATTTTTTTTAAGATACTAACTAGCCTCTGTTGTATTAATTCGGTCATAAAACTGACTTTACAACAAATTTCGAAGGGAATTTCAGAGTATAAAACATAGAAAAACTTTTTTCGTAACAAACTGACATTTTGTATAAAGGACAACTAAAAAGATGGAATGCTTTTTGTTATTCATTAAATAGTTTTACAACTAGATCATTAACAATTTTAATTATTTTCGCCTGCTCAGCCAAAAGAAACGTTTAAGAATCTCTGTTTAAATTTCATGCACCAAGAGGAAAAGAAAATTTCTAGTTTGATAAAAAAATTACGTTTTTCTGATCGTGCCACAGATTATTACATGCACCAACTTTATCTATCTACCACCTCTTTTAACATGCTTCATTTTGTACACTTTTCAAATGTTGTTGCAACAGGCACTAAAAAGCGGCATTAATAAAAAAAAAACCACGAAATGATTTAAGATAAAGGAATACAATTTGATTTTAAAAGTGAATGAAGTGCAAAGTAACTTGAAAGAGAAGGTAATGTACAGACTTGTGTTTTCTTTTAAGGATCTATGCTTGGTGTGTGACATTAATTAAAAATAAATGCTTTGATGATAGATATTTTCTATTTTTCCTTTAACTTAAAAGAAATTAATGAACTTAAACAAGAAAAAGATTTTAAAAATTAAAATTTTTTATACAAAATCTAAAATTTATTGAATTTATTATTTGAGGTATTCTCGCTTTACCAAATCATCAGTAGACACCAAAAATTCATTTAAAAATTCTCAATGACTTTTGAAAGTTTGTACATAAGATAAGAGGTTTGAAACTTTTCAAAAATGTGTTCAAAGTCTACTAATGATTTGATAAAGCACCAATAAAATGCAGGCATATAGACGTGCTTAACCTGCAACAAATATAACTTTTTTTAATATCTAAAATTTTAAAAGCAAAAATGAAATGAAGTTTTTCACAATGTACGATAAAAAGTTAATGTAGGCTTTAACGGGAAGATTTGTTTACCAAACTTGCCGTTAAAGTTTACGTTAACTTTTCATCATACATTGTGAAAAGGGACGTTATAAATATATACATATATAATCCCCTCGTTCCTACAAGGAATATAGGGTCTCAACAAACTTCTTCCATTCAGATCTATTCATCGCAATAGTTTTTACTTCACTCCAGCTTTTATGCATTTTTCTAGCCTCGCTATCAGTTTGCCTTCGTCATGTATGTGCTGGTCGGACTCTTCTGCGACTCCCCTGAAGGTTCCATTCGATAGCTTTTCTGGAAAGATCGGATAGTGGCTTACGGAGTGTGTATCCCATCCAGTTCCACTTTCTTCTCTGTATTTCTACACACATCGGTATTTGACGTGTTTCAGCCCACAGATTGTTGTTTGAGATGGTTCGTGGCCAGAAGATTCGTAGAACTCTTCGGAAACATTTATTTATGAAAACTTGCAAAGTGTTAATTTCTCGGAAGGCAGCGTTCCAAGTTTCACAGCCATATAGCAGAGTTGATTTTGCGTTGGTGTTGAAATTTTTGATTTTAACACGGCGTGATATTGAAGACGATTTCCATAGTTTACTGAGCTGACCAAAACATTGCGTGGCTTTTTTTATTCGCCTTACAATGTCTTTACTAGATCCACCAGTTCGGCTTATAAGAGCTCCAAGGTAACAGAATGTTTCCACTTCTTCTAATATTTCATTATTTATTAGAAAGGGATTCAAGTTTCCAGAATTTATTTGCATAACTTTAGTCTTTTTTATATTGATTTTCAACCCAGTTTTCCCTGATATGTAAGTGAGACGGCTTAGTTGTGCAACCATGTCTGCATAGCTGTGAGAGAGAAGGCATATATCGTCTGCATTTTCGAGGTCCTCCAGCCTTTTGTTCTGCCCCCATATGATGCCGCGGTCTTCCATCATTGCCTGGTGCATCACGCTATCCATCACCATATTGAACAGCAGTGGAGACATCACATACCCTTGACGAACGCCAGTTTCAACCTCAATCTTACGACTAAGCACGCCATCATGTAGAATTCGGCAGCTTGCACCGGCGTATATACTTTTAATCATTTGGATGAGTTTAAGTGGTACCCCTTTACAATCGAGAGGATTCCAGATCACATTATGGGCCAGGGTGTCAAATGCCTTCTCGAAATCAATAAAGATAAGGTACAGAGGAGACCTCCATTCAACTGACTGCTCTACGATTACTCTCAATGAGTTTATATGATCCATGCACGACTTGTTAGGGTAAAATCCAGCCTATTGTTTTCTTAAATTTGGCATTAATTCGTCAGATAGCCTTTTGGTTATAACGTGAGATAAGACTTTATTCAGCATGCTTAGTAAAGTGATTCCACGCTTGTGGTTGCGATTTGTTATGTCGCCTTTCTTAGGAATTTTAACAATAATGCCTTCTTTGAGCTCGTCTGGAATTCTCTCTGCTGTTCATATTTCTTCTATAATAGGTAGAATCAGTTTTGCCCTCGTTCTCGTGTTTGCCTGAAGTAGTTCTGAAGAAATATTGTCGCTACCTGGGCTTTTGTTGTTCTTAAGCGATTTAATGGCAAGTATAATCTCAGACATTACTGTAGGAGTAATGTTGATATTTAAAAGTGTATTATGAGAAATACAACCGAATATAGCCAGATTTATCTGAGGATGTGAAGAGAGCATTTCAGAGAAATGTGTAACCCAGAGTTCAAGTTGTTCGTCTTTAGACGTGATGAGTGTTCCGGAGTTATCACTTATTGGTTTGGTGGAGACTGAAGTGCTGTTATTCGTTAACTTCTTGGTGAGCCGACATAAGTCACTAGTTCGGTTTGTTTCAGCTACAGCTTGAGCTTCTTGTGCTATGGAATTCATCCAAGCACATTTGTCTCTACGAGCACAGCGTTTTACCTAATGATCGAGGGTAGCATGTTGGCTTTGAAGGGTTGACTTTTAATTTTTCGTTGTAGCAAAATTAAGTGCAGCTTTAAGTTTTTTTTTTCGCTTATGTTTCTCCATATTTTATCAGATATCCATTCTTTACGTCTACTTGATTTAAGTTCTATATGGGACGTTAGTATCATTTTAAAACCAATCAATCGATTAAATCGCTTTTTGTCAGCAGTTGGTTTACTTACCTACGTCAACTGGTGGAGGATAAAATTTACTATTAAAAACATTTTTTATCTGTTCTAAAAGCAATAAGGATTTAAGAGACTTGCCGCACAGATATAATGCAAAGTAATTTCGTGTAGCAAAAATAATGTTTAATAAGCAAAAGCAACAATATATTGTGGACCGTTGAAATAAAACCGTAAATTGGACTATCCTGTTGAAGCACACATTGATCTATAGGGAATTAAAGTTGACTACATCGGGCATAAAAAGCTTGTCGCTCTCATAACTTTTACAAGTATTATCCGATCTTGATGGATTTAAAGATGAATAGATAAAGAAAATACAGTTTGTTTCATTAAGATATCTCTAATATTTTCATATAATATATATTTCAAAAACAGGTTTTCTGATTTTTAACACAATCCTTGATAACATGCAGAATAAATTTTTTTTAGTTATCTTAGTTATCTCAATTCATGTAGTCGTAAAAAAGAATCAAAGTCTAAATTTTTACAAACATTTTCTCAAACATTTTTCAAAACTAAAATTTTTATTTTCAATATTTCAAAAGAATAGGCCTCAAAAATAACTACAGTTGAAATTTTAAATCGATTAACACATGAACACTACATCCAGCAGACTGTAGTTCAAACTGATAAAAGGTAATATATCTGTATTTTTGAAACTTGCAATCCGATTGCAAAACGATTTACGTAAAAATCATAGAGGAGGACCTAAGCTTTAAGAATGATGAAACTTGAACCACACTGTTGCAACACAAGGTCTCAAATTTGACTATCTTGGGTATGATAAACTTTGGTCGCTCCTTAACTTTCACAAATATTATCCGAAATGGCTCGAGTTCAGTGCTCAGCAGAAGCATTTAAGTAAATCAACTTTAATACTTGCACTTGTAATTTTAATTTTAATTGCCTCCAATGACATGGCTATGTTAAAATAATATGTTAAAATGTCAAAGTCGAAGGGTATCCTTATTAGCAAGGCTCGGACTTTCATGCAAATGCATGTTTATTGTGGTGATTGGCTAATTATCTATGTGAATCGTCAAATTTTAAGTAGTTTGGCATCGATTTTTAGTTACATATTTTGTTGGTAAGTGAATATTTTTGCATATTTTGCCAATAAATGCACATTTTTGGAGTTATAAAAATTTGTTTAATGCATATATCTCAATTTGTGAATAAAGTTTAATAGGCCGATTATGGATGGCAGCCGAGTTTCAGTTGGGTTGCCAGTTGCTGAAAATGATACTACTGATGGCAAGTGGCAGCTGAGAGCTGTCAATTTCAGTTGCTATTTGGTGCCTTTCTGGCAACCATTAATTTTCAGTTGCCAACTGGCAACGCAACTAAAGTTCGGTTTCATTAAATAAAGTTCGGTTGCATTATATAATATACCCAATATATTTGTTTTTTGTTTTTTTTTCTCTAATAATAATAAAAAATTTAATAAAATAAATTTTCATATTATTTTAGTTTTGATACTTGTTCGTAGATAAATGCATATTTTTGTGCATATTTTTAATTTTTAGGGGCATTTGCTAAGCGCTTAAAATCAATTTTTAGTTGCATGAATGTACGAGCCCTGCTTATTAGCAATTTGAGTCACTACTTTCACATAAAAATTTTTGTTGTGGTATACATGCTACACAAAGGAATATAATAATTTCGTTAATAAAGAAAATGTTATTTGTCAATATAGAGCATATTATACCCGGACATACCTAGTAAACTTTCCTATTTGTTATATCATACTTAAAGCCCTTACCAATACAATATGAAGTAGATTCACAGCAGCAATGAAATTTCAGATTTTATGTATGTAGTATATACTTAACGAATTTGCTTAGCCAGAGTGAAGCCAACAAGTATGTAAGTTGCTGCTGATTTGAAACCAATTATACTTAGTACTCCACCTACCAATGCAGCAGCTAATATCAAGCATGGCTTTTAAACCATAACCTCAAAGTCGCAATAATAATCACAGAACACTACAAAACAGCGAAACTAACAAGAAAAACAACGAGAAAAAATTTGCAGCAGCCATGTTGTTAGGAGCATCAACAACATAAACAAAAAATTCATTTCACTTTTATATTTGTGTAATGAGTGCCTGACTGATGGACTGCCTGATTGAAATAATGAATGAATAAATGAATGAATGAATGAATGAATGAATAAATGAACCAAACAAACAAACAAACAAACAATCAAGTACAAATTTGAATGATGAACTAAATGAATGAATGCGGCAAAAATCTCAGTGACCTAATTTAGTCTAAATAAAAATAAAACAACGAAATACAACTGAAACTGCATTGAAATGATTTAAAATTAAAAACTGCATTTAAAATTGTTTTTGTGTGAAAAAATATATCACGAAGATAAAATTGTTGTTACTACAACTCAGGATATTGTTGCTGCTGCCACTTCTACTGTTGTTGATTGCTTATCTGTTATACTAGCTTCAATTTTTTCATTATAAATTGCTTGCAGGAAATCTATATACTTACAATGAAATATCATTGCTATGCCTACCAAAAGGACTAAGTGATTTTAATAAATTTCACGATTTCATGATATATGACACACAAATGTAAATTATATTCAAACAAATCATTTTACATTTTTTTTTTGGAAAATTCTATATATGAAAGTCATTAAAATTTTCTAAGAAGAAGTTACGTCGTCCGAGCTCAAATCTTGGCAGCTCAAATCTGAGACAGCCAACAACAACGCAATTTTTCCTGATGCTAAGACACATTACGTAAGTATAATAAATAATAAAATAACTGCTTTAAAGTCATGTTGTTTCAACTTTATTTAACCTTAATTCAACATGATTCTTCTTATTGTTTCAATACAAAATTCACCATGTTCTAACTTGAAATAACTTTGATTCAGCGTGATTCTTCGTCGTTTTCAATATAAAATTCACGTTGTATCAACTTAAAATAACCTTGGTGCCAACTTCATTTATATTTAACTATACTGGAATATTAAATCAAAATAAAATATAGTTATTTCAACAGACAAAATATAGTTATTTCAAAAGAAAAGTCTTTGAAGGTTTTTGCTAAATCATGTTGAATTAACCAGAAAAAAATCACAACCGAAATATTAAATTAACCTCGTTTTCGACGATTTTAATATGAAATTATGCTGTGTGTTTATTTTTTTTATCATATTTTAAACAAATTTAGTTTCGCTTGTTGAACCAAAATTCTATACATAAGTTTTGCTGCTCACAAATGTATCTATTAAATTTTTGGTAGCTAAGTAGCAGAACATGAAGAAGTTTATAAGTTTTCGCTGAGAAACTTGCAAAAACAATTGAATTGATGTTGCTGTTGTTCTTGTACTAAATTACACTGTTGCTGACGTTTTCTTGTTTATGAAGTGCTCTCTACTTGTTAGGGCCAAATATTTGTTTTGAAGAGTTTTTAAAGGTTTGAAACTGAATTTTAATAAGTGGCTGTTGGTTGTGCTAATATATTGTAAAAATAAGTGAAATTTGTTTCAGTTATGATTAAGACAAGGCAAGAAAATGTTATAAAAAATTTTTAACTTTAATTATTCGTTGCAATTGAAAAGATAAAGTAAAAGTTTGCTGTACTCATCAAAACCTTGGTCATAAGTTAATATCAATAATAACATGAATAAGAAGCTACGAATAATCATCATTACTTTGAAGATGTAATACATTTACTTACCAGAAAATAAACAAACAAGTCGCTAGAGTGGCATAGTCAAAAAAAAGCTCCTTTTTTTGGATCCTTGAAAACAAGACTCAAACTAATTTTTTTTAAATAACTTCAACTATTCCTTAACAATAATATTTACTTCTATTATTTATTATTACATAAATTTCATTTAATATTATTTTTATTTATTACTTTTATCCCATGGTTTCCCCATACCCATTACTTACGCCGTTCGTTAGTCAACTCTGCTACGAGTATTTATAGTTTTTCAACCATATATTACCAATTAACTACTCAATAACTATTCATCCATATATAAAAACTATTTTTATATCTTGTCTTGTTGTACTTTAGTTTGCGGTTTTACTCGATTTTTTTGTTAAACAAATATGAGGTCATTGGGATAAAGGCATTGAGTTGTGTAGTGTGCGAGATGGTAAATGTGCCGTTGAATATGTTCTGGGCTGGGCAGGCACTCAACAAGAAACAAAGAAAGAAGAATAAGAAAGAAATATAAATAAATGAAAACACAATCAGTTCCAGAACCACTGGACGAAAGATAATTATTGAACATGTAAAGTCAATTCGATAACTATATGAATACTCAAATATGCGAGGGTAGTGCAAAAAGTTTAAGCAGACACGTACAGATCTGAGTCCTTTTTACATCGTTTTCATTTTTCAGATATTTGTGACTCAAAGATTTTGAATCTTTCGACTTATCTCTCAAGCAGAAACTCTCACACTACAACTATCCCTTCTTGCTTCAGAAAATAGGTTATTATACACTCTAAAGCATTATTTCAAATTTACGATCATATATTGTCTAAATTTGTGTTGAAAATTTCTCCTTGTCTAAAATTACATCGATTTTGTTAGTTATTTTATTAAAGAAAAAAAAACTTCAAATTAAACATATTTAGTCCAAGTGGAAAAAATTTAACATAAAGTATAATACGGCTATGGCTGAATGGTAGATACGTCAGACTATCAGTCAGGAGGTCGGGGCTCAAACCTGCACGCAGCCAATCGCTTTTTTTAGTAAAAACATTTTGTTCGAAAATAATGCGTGTGTAATTTTAGGTCGAAAGTAGTCTGTAAAGTGTTGCCTACTATTATCGACCTAATTTTCGACAAAAGTGTTTTAGAGTGTAGATCTTATTATTTTATTTATGAATTTACTGAGTTAACACATGACATTTGAAATGTGACTGCCTGTCATTGCCTTTCTTTAACTTATTAGGTAGCACTACGACTTTAAGCTAATCACTGGACGAGAAGCCACGTTCGGCGACCTCAATGATAAAATTCCGTTCAAATGATGGCAAGCTTTGGTCAAGTGATCTGCCATAGATACGGCTCATGCCCATAATTGTGCCACTACGGGTCGTGAAGGCGCAGCTGCATGGATTATACGAAATCCGATGTCAATATTTAAATCGCTAATGATATCTGAGATCATGAGTATAATTGTGCGTTAAACAAACCGGAAGGCCCAGGAGCTATGTCGTCTATGGTGTACCTAGAATCCAGACCTGTAACCGAAAATAAAATATATATACGCGTTTTTTGGCCTAACTTATTTTGCCGGCATATTCCACTCAAACAGGTAGCCTGCTCTTGAATTATGGAGTAGCAACGGAAGCCCTATTTACAGGACTACGATACCTGCTCACCGATATAAGGCCATTTTACAATATATTCGATTCGATAACGGCAACACGAGACCCGCTCAGCAACTAAAAAGCAAATCGGGCGCCATACTGGTGCCCAGATAACTATCGGCGAGCAATTGTTACCATACCGATGCCTCACATACTATACCGTCAAAAGCAGCCAAATATGGCATACAAATCTGATGGATGAGTGATGCCAATTACCCACTGAAAGGAATAATATATATTGGAAAACTGGCAAATGAAGAGCGTGGTAGAAAGACACGCCGGATCTGGACGAATAGCATATGCCGATAATATCTTCTCATCTTTTGATTTGGCCATAGCTTTGATCACAAAACGCTTGGCATATGTAGGAACCATGCGCAAAAAAACAAAGGCTGCATACCAAAGGAGACATTGGTTGCAGAACGAGCTGTACTTGGTACATTATTCGGTTACCACAATAGTAACATCGTGCTATGTTCATACATGCAAAAAAAATAACAAAATATATAAACTGTTGTTCTCATCTCAACCGAACATTACAATAGCGCCATCGACACATCGAAGCCATCGCAGAAGCCATTTCAAATTCTTGACTACAATATTGACAACAATATTTATAAAGTCCAGATGGTTGGCGGTTGCACGTGCAAACGGGACACAACCCGATAGCCGTTAGCTCTGTTTTTTTATCATGCTAGGCGTGGCGGGATTAGCTTCATTTGTCATTCTTGACAAATTGGAAAATGTCACAAGGACCGACCGAAGGCAAACAACTGGTGGTGCCTCACATGGACCACAGACCAACGAATCCCATTGTAAGAGGTATTCAACACGTCGAGCAATGGCATTATTCGGTGTAGATGTAAGCATTTCAGTTATTCATTCATTCAATTCAAATTCTAAAATCAATTGTTCATTGTTTTTTCGCAGGTAGCTACAGGCCCACTGATAGATGATCAATGCTATGACAAATGTCATCAATACAAAGGAAACTGACATCAATCTGATGACAAGCGTCATTATAAAATTTTGTTATAGTTAAGTGTCATCAATGCTCTGAATGGAATGACATCAATACGATTATATATTATTAAATACTTATTATATATTATTAAATGGTAAAATATGTATAAGAGAAATAAGTAAACAACGTTATAATTTTTATAGTTTGTTTTTTATAACAAATATTATTGTTTTATCTTTTATTTTTGTGTTTAAACGCATTTTTAAAAAGTTAAAAAATATGACATTGCATTGATGTACACTTATCATCATTACTATGACAGATAAAATAAGCAAGACCTTTTAAAAACTATGCCAGTACAGCATACATACACAAAAAAAACGTTGAAACAAGCGATAGTATGACACCTTTTCATCATATTGATGTCACATAGTCATCACATGTGTCATCAATATCAAATAGAATGGATCATAGGTGTGTCATTGGCTTGATGATAGATTTGTCATCATTGGTATTGATGACCAGCTGATGTAAAGGTTGACATCACTATGATGTTAAGTGTCATGGGGCCAAAAATGAAGACACTTGACATAGCATTGATGTCAGATTACATCAGAGCTATGACGCTTTTTCTATCAGTGTGGGATCCCAATTCCGATGTAACACAGAAACGTATTTGGGACCCGATTGGTTTCCTGTGGGGAAATAACAAAATCTTGCAAAAATTTGCTGAAATCGGGAAAATATCCAACTCTAATATTGTATTAAAATTGCTGAAGCTATCCAAAGGACAAAAGTGTGTAACAATCACCTCTGTTGAAGATGAGCAAAATATACGATTAAAAACCTGTGTTAGATTTTCCCAACAAGTTCCCAATAGTTGTCCACTTGGGAAGAACTTATGTTAAGTCACTAATTTGTAGGTGGGCTGTCCCAACAAGTTCCCGATCAAATCACAAATGGGATTACCCCTTTGGATGTGCCACATGAATTCTTAATCGGGCCACAATATGAGTATTGGGAAATTTTCTAGTCGGGAAGTTGCCATTAGGTTTTATTATTTATTATATAAAGGGATAGCCAGACATCTGCAATTCAACGCACCTCTAGAAAATAATAAAAAAGTTTTTACAAAAAGGTCTATCCTGTTTAAATCACCCCTCGCATACTTATGCACACTCGCAATTTTCATACACTTCATAAAAAATTCTTTGTTTGTTCCATTAACAACGCCACAATAAACAAATAATGGTTGAAGTTTTGTTCCATAAAAGTAGAAAAAAAAAAATAAATATATTAAACATTTATTAAACATGGTCTCTAGATAAGAAGTTGTATAATAAATAAAATATATAAAAAAAACATGATGACGACAATACATAATTGTGTAAAACTTAAGCAACTTAACTTATGAAAGACTATCATTGGTTTAAGGCTAATAATTTATGAACGATTTGGTTTTAGTTAAGATAACAATTTTGCAAATATTTAGGATTAAAATGGTAATAACGAAAAATGGCTATTTTCAATAAATTTTAACGTGAAAAAAGTTTTATACTTTTCATGAATTTTTTGTCTTTATTGTCTTCTCATCTTTTGCATTTTTAAATGAAAAATTAAATAAAATTTTAAGGTACAAATAAAAAGTTTTCCATCTATTTAAAAAAAAAAATTATATGTATGTTTAGTATTCCAAAAACTACATCAAATGGTTTGATATCTGTTGTATTTAAGTACAAAAATGTAAACTGCAACTTTGCCCTGCAAGAAAAGCGAAACTCTGTATAAACATCATGCAATTAACAGAGCATGCGCATATTTTTTTACCAATTAAATAAACACAAGAGCAGAAAAAAATTGTTATTTATGTTTTTAAAATGATTTTAAAACAATTTAAATGTCTGTCGTTATCTGAGTTGCGACCAGTCGAAATCAATTTTTCTTAAAGCTGCAGACGATGAAAACCCTTTTGCACAAAATTAAAATAGTTTTGAGGCCTTTTAAAAAACAATCACTTAAATGCATGAAAACTCTACGACATGACACAACACAAGAGATCATCAGCTACCAAAATCTGCTTTGACTGATTAAAAATGCAATATTATTTTCTTGAAAGAGATGAAAACGACTTAAAAAAAGGGTAAAGGGGTTATAAAAAATTGCTATAAAATTGATTTTGATTTTGTATTTGAGTTTGTGAACGTGTGTATGTGTGCTATTTAAACATACCATCATTTTAAATTTTTTGTATACAAAACATATAAAACAATTTATAAAGAATCGTGCGAATGTTTATTTACAATCATCTGGGCAACCAACTGATGTATAAAGACAGACTAAGAGACAGACAAACAGACAAACAGACAAACTTAAATTAAGGCAGGCCAAACAACGTTACAGATAAAACAGACATACTGGAACGTTTTAAACTAAACAGACATTAAACCAGCAGGATAAGTGCCAAGTGCAACGAGACAGCATTCAAAATTGCAACAGCAACAAAAGAAAAAAAAACTTATAAGAAACTCTGTGTTGTAACTGGCAAACCATTTATTGTATTCTCGAAATTAAGAAAAAAAGTAAACAAAAATTATGATGAGTTACAGTGCATCTCCAAGCAGAAGCAGACACATCAAACAGACATTTTTTGCTCTAAATAAATGTCGGGACAGACAAAAGGCTGATTAAAAAAATAATATATTCTTTATAAATAAAATTTAAAAAGAAATATTAATTCTTCATTTAATTTAATAGGAAGTAGTTAAAGTCTTTTAGAGAAAATTGTTGGAATTATTTAGTTGGAAGCCGATTTAATTTGGAGGTCGTTAAATTCAATGTGAAAGATAAGAACTTCTTTTTGATTTCATAGGGAGTAGCAGGATGTTTTATAAAAGCGAATATTCTTAGTTGGCTGGATTATGTAGGCACCTCTTATGATACCGAGTACATTCGGAGGCTATTAGCCCTATGATTATACACAAATGGGTATTAACTTCTGTAAATCCAGCTCTGGCAAACCACCCATATCTTTTCACATATCCTATCGGACATACAGTGAACTGCAGTGCTGCATCCTTGAGCAAGTTCACGCCTTGAGCTCCATTTCTTCAAAATACAAGCTACAAACCTATAAGTAAAATATCTAGAAAACAACAACAGTTTTACAGAATTTATTGTTATTTTTTTGTGTATATTATTTGCAGATTTGTAAGTTGTAATTTCGTGAAATGGGTCTTTGGAAGAGTCAATTGTATCAATGCCTAACCCTACATGCCTGCAGAGCAGAACAGCTATAAAGAAGACGTTGGACTGACTGTTCGTTCTCTGCTTCAAATCAGATATCGCAATAATCACTGTGTTCAAACAGTCTAGAGCATTGCATAAAATGTCTGGAAGGTCATTTAAGATATTTATTTATATCAAGGACTAGACTTGGGTCCAACTCGTTCGAACTCGTTCAGCAGCTCGTTTTACACACAAACCTATGATCGAACCCATTTAAATTACATGGGTTTGATCATAGGTTTGTGTCTAAAACGACCTGCTGCTGAACGAGCTCGAACGAGTTGGACCCGAGTCTATCAAGGACCTTCACAACAGTGATGTTGTATTGCAAAGCAAATGGTGCTCGCAACAGTATTATTGCGAAAGTGTTTGAACCAAACCAAATGTCTTAAACATATCTTCAAGATATCTTGTGCAACCCTCTAATGCACCGACAGAAATTTTCACCGAAGAGATCTTTCAGGTGCTTAGAATATGGGCATATAGCTGTGTATTGCAGGAGTAAAACCGACTTCAAGGGACGCATGTATAAAATGTGGCGAGGTAGGGCACAGGAAGAAGGATGGTCCAAACAGACCAAAATGTGTTTTTTGTAAGGAGAACAGAGGTCATGTCACTGGGTCGAAAATTTGCCCAAAATACAGGAGAGCAAAGGGGTCATGACAGTCACACGGCATAAGGTTTTGCAACTTAACCTCAACCACTGCGATACGGCACAGAACTTATTCAAGCAGAGTATAATAGAAATGAAAGCGGATATAATGCTCCTAAGCGAACCATACAGAGTTGAGAAAACTGACACCTGGAAAAGTGATGCCACGCAGGCAGCTGCAATATGGGCGGCAAATGGGAGGCTGCCGGGGGACTCAATGACCACGGCTGATTCGACGGGGACTCGTAAGAGCCAGCATATCTGTCATTACAGTATATAGCTGTTATTCTCCTCCCCAATACAGTACTGAGGAGTTTACAAACATAGTGGACAGATTATATTTCGAAGCGGCTAGGCATGACAAAGTATTGACCGCTGGCGATTTTAATGCTTGGGCTGTTGAGTGGGGGTGTTCACGAAAGAACCCTAGGTAAAGAACGTTGCTGGAAGCTTTTGCAATCCTGGATATTATATTGCTTAACCGAGGCAGCGAACACACGTATAGCCGAAATGGTAGCGGATCTGTAATATAGTTTCATTTGCTAGCAGCAATATTGCGGGTCGCATGAAATGGAGTATCATGGATATTTACACACACAGCCACCATAGGGCCATAATAATAGATTTCAATGAAGTGCAGCCTAGGAAAATAGGTCAGGTTAATAATGAGGTGCAGGGCTGGAAGTGTAGCATATTTGACCGCGAAATATTTAGAGCTTGCTTAGGTAACGAGTTAATGATAGGGCCCCCAGAGGAAGCTGCGAGGAGTTTTATTAGTAAGGTGACCCATGCTTGTGACATGCCGATGAATAGGAGACGGCCAGGATTCAGGAGAAACTCCGTATACTGGTGGAATTAGAATAAAGCTAGACTCAGAAGGGAGTGCAGAAGGGCTCGTAGGAATTTAGTAGATCTGGGCGCCGTCAAGAAAATCTCAAGCTACACGAGATCCTAAAATCAAGGAAGAGAGAGTTAAATCAAAGAAGAGAGAGTTAAAATGTGATAACCTCGACAATAATCCTTTTGGATTAGCGTATAGGTTCGTCATGAAGAGACTAAAGTCATGCAATATGGCAATACCAACAGATGCTATATTGCTTATACTGCATTTACATTGTCTAGATTTCGAGAAAATTTGATTTGAAATCTTTAACGAAAACTATATCGTTTTCATTTACATTTCCTAATAGGGCATTTACATTGTCTCGAAGTCTAGTAATTTTGTTAGTAATTAGTAGATTTCCCATACAAAATCTAGACAATGTAAATGCAGTATAAGATTTCGTATCCAAGACAAAAGCCTTGACTGAAATTTATCTTAGACTGTAACCCAAAAAGTGACAGCTTAGCTAATTTGCACACCTTTTATGGAAGATTTTTGTGTTCTTGTAGCTAATTCGCTCAACGTTACAGGACGCTGTTGGATATATCCCACCCACTTACGCGTGATAAAATAGAACAGGCCTATAGGATAGAAAGGCGCCAGGGCTCGGCGGAATTCCAAATGCTGTGGTAAAGGAGGTAGTCGATTCGTACCCAGACTACACAGTAGACCTTTTCGGCAAATGTTTGGAAGATTCAGTTTTTCCATCGATATGGAAAAGACAGAAGGTCGTCCTACTACCAAAGGGGGATAAGCCGCCGGATGATACATCTTCTTATAGACCAATATCTCTGATAGATACCTTTGGAAAATAGCTTGAGAGTGTAGAAGACGTCGGGATAGCGTAGATTCTGCAAACGGGCTTTCTGAAAACCAGTTTGAGCTTAGGAAATCAAGATCTTCTGTAGATGCTATAAAGGTCCTTGAGAAAAAAGCAAGGCAGGCAACAAATAGGAGGCATTACTCGAAGGATTACTGCATGGTCTTGACATTAGACGTCAAGAACGCTTTCAACTATGCGAACTGGGGGAAAATTATGGAGGCACTAAATAAGCCATGTATTCTACAATACCTATTAGGCATTGTACAGAGCTATTTCACCGACCGGGCAGTAACCTATACCACTGATGGCGGCCGTGAAGAATATATGTTACTGACTAGATAATTTATACTGAACATTTTGTAAAAAGCCTTACGAAGGAGGTATGTATGAAAATGCCAAAAATAGCGTTACATAATATGTGAATAATCTCTAACAGGACGACATACAGAAAATATTAGCAGCAAGCATTTTTTGAAACAAAAGTTTGTCTAAAATAAAATTTAATTTCCAGTAAATGTTCTTTGTTGAATCAGTGAAATTTTTGTTTGACTTTTATTTAAGGCGCAAACAACAAAAACCAGTTTCCTGCGTCGTAAAAATACATTGCACATGACGACATACACACCAATAACAACAACAACAACAACAACAATGCAAAGCAAAAGGAACGCGATGTCCGAGTTTATATAATTAGTATCAAACGAAAATTATAACAAGTTTGTTTATTGAAAATTTCTGAGTGTATTAATTCGCTAATGTGCTGTGTTATTTCTCATTAATTTTTTTAGAGTTCTTAGATAAACATACAGAGTTAAACAGATATAACAAAGTGAAATTTCACAAATGCTTAATGGATGATGATGTTATTATTTAAAAAAAAAAAAAATTACTGACTCAGAAAACAGTTTGTTTGATATATAAAAAAAATCTACTAATTTTATTGGTTGATTCAGAAAAGTATTTTGTTCAGAGCTTATAAGTATTTTTAGACAAACTGTTTTATATATTCAGACAAAAATATTGTTTGATATATCACAGAAATACGAGTAAAATTTTTTTATTTGATTCAGTAAATTATTTAGTTTAGAATTTGTCAATATTCTTAAACAAATTGTTTTATAGATTTAAGAAATTTGTTTACCAAAAAAAAATAACCGGTTTTTTCCAATGAAATTGATAAGACATTTTTGTCTGTATTTACAAATTTATCGTAGGTCCGGTTTTAGAAAATACATATTTACTAATTCATTGAATTTCTTTACTGAAAATTAAATTTAGTTTTTTCTGTGTTAGCTAAGGCTACTAAATACTTAAAGGAATAAACAATATAATTGTAGCTTCTTGTAATTGTACACACTAGAATTGTACAAACACAGTACATCTATATCTATATAAAATATTTTCAAAAGAGACAAAAATCTTAATAAAAGGCATACTATTGTGATTACAAAAACTGTTTTTTAGGATAGTATAATTAATTCAAATTATATTAATCATATTACCCTCGAAAATAGTTTTTATAATCATAATAATTGGCATTTCATTAAGGTTTTTATCTCTCCTGATAAAATTATGTTAGGCCATTTTTTATTTTACACATATGTATCTGCTTACAGTGAGAAGGTTTCCCTAAAAAAAATGTCACTTGGTGTTGGTATTAACATCCCTGAAATGGTTTACCCAAACCCTGAAATTTTTAAAATTTCACTGAATTTTTAACAACATTTCTAAACTTCTTACAAATTTCTCACAGACTTCATGGTTTATTGGCATTTTCCTTTCACTAAATTTAATATAGTACTACTCCATTTATATTGATATAAATGCTTCAAACTCGTGACTTGTTTGCTTATACTCATAGATGGTGTTAAGCTTTATTCAATAAATTTTGTATGAACCAATTTGAAAATAAGTTTATTTGTATTATTTTTTTTCAACAATTTCGCAGAATTCATTTGTGATCAGTGAGACTCTTCTTTATATTTGTTCATTGTTTAGCTTTAAATTTTTAGTGTATTGCGTTTAAAAATACAGACAGACATACAAGGCGACATACCAGTTTATAAGGGTTATTATCGTAAGTATTGTCTGTTTAACAAAAGGATGTTTGTTGGCTTTTTTTTGCAAATTTTTTAGCATTTTACAACTTTTATTTATGCATTGCGTGCAAAATTTTGAAATCAAATTTAAGAGAAATTAAATAAAAAGAATTTTATAAAGCATAAACTCAAATGATTCATAGGGATGTTAATATTTATTGCATGATATAGAAATTTGATGCGTTTAGATTTTGTGGAAATAAAAATAAAGAAAGTTTTTAAAAGCAATAAATTTTCCTTATAGCACGAACCAGTCAGTCGGTACCTGTTCAATTAGATTGTTTAAGGTACGTAAACAAAATATTGCAAAAATCATTTTCTACCTGTGTGACTTCACCGCTTTTAAATGTTTATTCTAAAGTACTTTATATAAAAATATTTATTTAATTTCTCAAGAAATTCCTTGAAAACATTTACACCTGTCATTCATCAACAATTAGCAAGTCAAGGAACTTAAACATCTGCTTCATTTCATCAAGACATCTTAAAATGTATTGACTTTGATAATAAGGTTTTTATATGATTTGCATGCATCTCACTTAGAAAATGCAAATATTTTTTATTCATACACTTAATATATGACACCTACACCTGATAGGACTTGATAGTAAAATCAACAGATTTGTATTGTTTAAAAATACTTGACAGTTAGACAGTGATGCCGACACTATTAAGAATTTTAATCTTCAATAACATATAAAATGTCGGATAAAAAATATTATAACTTGTTAGGTAAACATATAGAGATGTGAGACATGGATGCAGTAAAAAAAATAAAAATGATAAAGATTTTTAAGAAAAAAGCAGATAACATCTTTTCATGTTAGTTTAGCTACACTCTAAAACATTACTTCAAATTTACGATCATATATTGTCTAAATTTGTGTTGAAAATTTCTCCTTGTCTAAAATTACATCGATTTTGTAGTTATTTTATTAAAGAAAAAAACTTTCAAATTAAACATATGTAGTCCAAGTGGAAAAAATGTAACATAAAATATACTACGGCTTTGGCTGAATGGTAGATACGTCAGACAATCAGTCAGGAGGTCGCGGTTCAAACCTGCACGCAGCCAATCGCTTTTTTTAGTAAAAACATTTTGTTCAAAAATAATGCGTGTGTAATTTTAGGTCGATGATAATCTGTAAAGTGTTGCCGACTATTATCGACCTAATTTTCAACAAAAGTGTTTTAGAGTGTACAAAGTTGTGATAGTATCTTCACCTTCCATTTGAATAAATTTTCTACACTTAAACGAGCATAATGAAGATGCTGCTGTTTTTTATTTGTTTTTTGTTAACAATATAATGATAAAAGCAGAGGAATATCATTTTAAATGTTAGTATATTTATATGTATACCAATAAATAATAGTTAAAAATTCAAGTTAGTGGATAAGATAAAAACAAGAATGCACAGTGGGGCCGACAAAGAGCAAATATGTAGTAACGAAAGTTTAACTTCTAAATTTATCGTCTAATTTATTTGAAACTTATATCAATATATGAAGATTAAAGCTCCCAAAAGCACATATGGTCAGGCGAGAGTCCAGCTTAAGGTTTCGGGGTTGGACTATTTCAAATACAGTGGACGTCCAACAGTACGTACTTTCGATTCCACGAAATTTCAATGGTGCGTACGTACCCTTCGAAAGGCAAAAAATTTGCATTGGCTGTTGTATAGTTCGAATAAAAATAATATTTTGCTATTCGATAATACGAATAAATGTATTTTTTCAAAGAATATGTTTGTTTTTCTATATACATATAAATGAAATTTTAGCTTTATTTTACAGTTTTTTACTTGTTTTTTCTGCGTTAAAGTAAAAAAGTTTTAAATTAAAAGTAAAAACATTTTTAAAAAACAAACTTTTATTAACTTTTACTTTAAAACTTTTACTATCAACTTGTAACGTCATTACACAATTTATATGATATAAAAGCTTGTTGCGAAATTTGCTCTTTGAAGAGGCTCCTCCACCGCGATTATCGTAACTTGGGAAAGGTGGTCAAATTTGATTAAAAATAATACTTAAAAGCTTAAGGCAAAAATTCCTTTAAGATGCATGAATATTGTTTTTTATAAAAACTTATAGTTTGGAATTATTTAGACTGCAATGAAGAAAAATATACTTTTTTGGGCAAAATTGAAAAATGGTAATTTTTTAAAATTTCATAAAAAATCGAAAATAGCTAAAACTTGTTATTTTTATTAACTAAAAATCGATAGATAAATATTAATTTTATTCATAATAAAGTGAAATCAGCTGATTTTGCAGAAATTACGAATATTTACACTGTACAACTATTTGATTTTTTTTTAATAACAAGGTTCTAGCGGCTGATTCTGGTACAGGCCACGAAAAAAATATAAACATGTATTGGAGTGTTGAAACTTTACAGCTCGGATTCATTTTGCACATAGTTGTACTGACTCGTCATAGGATATCTTGTAGGCCTTCCTTACGTTTAACTTGTAATATGTGTTCAGCACTTTTATGTAAAACACCATGGCTAATATTTTTGTAAAACATTTTAATCTTCTATATATTCTCAGCATGGGTATTTTCAGTCAAATAAATAAAATGGTAAAAACCTCAACTTCAGCGTCAGTATAGCGGGGAGCACGTAGTAAAAATGGTAAGTCTTAGCCATTTTTGATTTTTTTATAATTTTTTTTTAAATAAAAATGTTCCAATTTTGCACAAAAAAATTTTTATTTTTCATCATTTAGAACTTAATAATTCTGAAACCATTGAGTATATAAAAAAATATGTTTTAACAGCTTAAAGGAAGTTTTATTTAAATTTTTTTTTATTATTTTCTGTAATAAAATTGGCCTACCCGTTCCAAAGATATGACGAAATCGATGTAACAGCCTCTTGAAAAATACCAAATTTTAGACAAAATTAAAAAAAAGTGTATAGAATTTTAAATTTCGACTGTTTTTACAGTTAGGGTATCATAACCCATCAAAAAAAAAAAAATATAGTGGTGATCAAAGGTCATGACAAAAGTTTAATTTTGTTGCATAGTGTTATTTTGTCTTAAGTTCGTTTAATAAAATTTTTTAAATGAATTATTTTTATTTAGGAAAAGTATCTAAAACATGTAAAAATATTAAAAGACAAAAAAAATGTGGCTGCACCGAAGGTTGAACTGTTAACATCATGATGTTTCTAGACCAACCTCGATCTCATGTTCAGAAGTATTGAAATTAATATGTAATTTTTTTAAGTTATATATTTATTAGTATGTTTATATTTTGTGATAAGATCTACTGTGCACTCTTTAATTTAGTTTTAGCGTAAAAAAAGTATGAGAGAAATTAGTTGTTTAGCTTTTTTTAACATTCGATTCTACTCTGATTGGAAAGTTTATTTTAAAATATACTAAAATCTTTTATTTTATCTCATTAGTGAGAAGCTTATCTTGTCAACAGGTTTTGTTAATCTTGCTTTACTTCTTTTTTTGTCTCCTATTTACATAATATACTTTCCTTTGATACAAATGTTTTACCGCATCTATGAGTGAAACCTTTTATTTGTATTTTTAGCTTAATTTCGTGTTTTAATTGTTAAAAGATTTTAAAACTAAAGTTTTAATTGCTTTATTAAAAGAAAAATTAACATTAATAATTATGTTGATATGTTTTTATTTGTTAAATTATCTTGTGCTTAAAATTAAAAACAAAATGAAACAGCAAACAGTTTGAAACTCAAAGTAGTCGCTTTCATCAATTTGTTGCATGTAGATATTCTGTTGAAAATATCAAAATTAAGGTAGAAGAAATGCTAAAAAATTGAAATAATACCCTACAATAAGCTTTAGTTTTATAGAAAAAAAATGAAACAACTAAACATAAGACAGAATTTGATTTTATTAAATATGTTTACATATTCTGGAATCCAAGTAGTTTGAACCAACAGAAGTCTGAAGCATCCAATGTTATAAATGCATATGTATAGTGTATCTATTACACGAACCCATTCGCCCTGGTTTTACCATCTCACAACTATGATTCACTAAACCATAAGATTATATATCTTAAAACATAAAGATTTTTAGTAAATACATGTTAAATCGAAAGCAACTCAGATCAAAACTTTCCGATTTCCATAATATTCTTCATAGATAGTGTATGTCAAAAGACCTTTGAAGAACCACAATTTTTCGACGCTAATGTCATTTGATTAGCGAAATATGAATATAAGAAAATTTAACAAATCATCAAAATTCGAGTACCAAGTGAAATATAACTTCTAAACTACAAAAGTGAAAAAGTTTTATTTGATGCCATTTTGGAGATTATAGATTTGGAAACTCCGATGATCATTTTTTTCTTAAGAGTATTATTAAGAATTTTGTAGAAAAATTCACAATTTTCGTCCAATAATTTAGTCGACTTAAATTTTCAACTGCAGTCATTTTTGAAGTCTATTCTTTTGAAATATTGAAAATAAAAATTTATAGTTTTGAAAAATTTTTGAGAAAAAAATGTCAAACAATTTAGCTCTCTTTTTGTAAAAATTTTGCAATTTTTCACGCTCATTTCAAAGTCTTGATTTTGATTTCCTTTCCCGAATACATGAAGGATAGTATTGAAAATCATAAAATATATTTCTGAAAATTTGGCTAATCTAATTTTTGAAAATTTGGCTAATCTAATACCGGAGATATTGACGAAATAGAGATAAAGCTCGAGATCAAAAACCAAAATTTATAAAAATCTTTGAAAATATTAAAGATATCTTAATACTGTAAACTTTATTTTCTTTATATATTTATAAGCTTTACAATAAGTTGGAATTCATTAAAATCGGATACTATTTGTAAAAGTACTGAGCCCAACAAAATTTTTCATGCCTGAGTACTCACATTTGATATTCTGTAGCTTAGTGTCTGTTTCAACACCGTGGTCCAAAACATAACATTCTTAAAGCTTAAGTCATTCTCTACGATTTTTATATACATCGTTTAGTAATCTGATCGCATGTTTCAAATATATAGATTTATTACCATTTTTTTTTTCAAATTGGCATGACAGTACAGCGCTCAGAGTTTCGGTTTCTTATGAGTTCAGATCGGGAGTTGTTATAGACTGGAAGGGACGACGGTCTAAGCATTTGGCTAACATGTGAGCCCGATGAAATACTCCTGGGAAAGTGCACTTTAATATCAGCTTGAGAGTGATTTAATTCTCGTATTCAATTTTCGCGAAAAAGTTGTATATATAAGAATTAAAATCACATTCAACAGAGCCACCTGACAAGTGGTGATAGCAAATACACGTGAGCACTGACGATGGAAGTGTAGCGGCTTCCGAAAGTTGCGCTACTCTGTTCTGCTGTGTACGTTGAAAAATTAAGTTGATGTTAATTTTTCCATTGTTCCTTGGAATATTAATCATACCCAATTCTTTCTGAATATAACGTTACGAACCTTAGCCTAATAATCAATTTAGATTCACAAAGCAAATACGTTCGAAATAATCATATTAATAAAACAATTAGCTACTGGCTTGAGCTTTTCACATGTTTACATGTTCATATATACTTAAGTATAAAATCAAACCAAAAAAGTTTGTCTTGAGTAGAACAAAAATCAGAAAAATGGGAATGAAGAAAAATAAAACGATGGCAACGCTGGGAAAGTGCACTTTAATATCAGCTTGAGAGTGATTTAATTCTCGTATTCAATTTTCGCGAAAAAGTTGTATATATAAGAATTAAAATCACATTCAACAGAGCCACCTGACAAGTGGTGATAGCAAATACACGTGAGCACTGACGATGGAAGTGTAGCGGCTTCCGAAAGTTGCGCTACTCTGTTCTGCTGTGTACGTTGAAAAATTAAGTTGATGTTAATTTTTCCATTGTTCCTTGGAATATTAATCATACCCAATTCTTTCTGAATATAACGTTACGAACCTTAGCCTAATAATCAATTTAGATTCACAAAGCAAATACGTTCGAAATAATCATATTAATAAAACAATTAGCTACTGGCTTGAGCTTTTCACATGTTTACATGTTCATATATACTTAAGTATAAAATCAAACCAAAAAAGTTTGTCTTGAGTAGAACAAAAATCAGAAAAATGGGAATGAAGAAAAATAAACCGATGGCAACGCTGGGAAAGTGCACTTTAATATCAGCTTGAGAGTGATTTAATTCTCGTATTCAATTTTCGCGAAAAAGTTGTATATATAAGAATTAAAATCACATTCAACAGAGCCACCTGACAAGTGGTGATAGCAAATACACGTGAGCACTGACGATGGAAGTGTAGCGGCTTCCGAAAGTTGCGCTACTCTGTTCTGCTGTGTACGTTGAAAAATTAAGTTGATGTTAATTTTTCCATTGTTCCTTTGAATATTAATCATACCCAATTCTTTCTGAATATAACGTTACGAACCTTAGCCTAATAATCAATTTAGATTCACAAAGCAAATACGTTCGAAATAATCATATTAATAACTCCTTTTATATTTATATCTCGCATGAATATGCAATAATAACACTTGTGCTTGGACTGAGCCGGAAATCTTTTGTCATTGAGAAGATGTTACGATCTCAAAAAAAAAACGAAGCGATTCATCGAGCTGTTTCATAACTTAGTTTCTGTTGCATAACTTAATTATTTTTTTCCATGACCAGATCCTTTCCAATGTTTTTAATGGCCTTCATTCGGATCACTCGTTTAGAAAATAATACTTATTACCATTATTTATGCGATTGACCGTATTATAGTCTTTGTGACTGTGAAACTCTAATATCATTACGTTGAGTCTAGCGTCTCACCAAACAGAACATTCGAGTTGATTTGTCCACAGTTTTCGTCTGTCTCAGTGAAGATTTCGACCATAAAAAGGATCTTATGACATAAGAAAAGGTCCTTACACTACTTTTACCCAAACTTACTAACTTAAACCAGTGTAGGGAATTTACATAATGTCTTCTTCCACCATTAACGCCTTTAAAAGTATTTAACGTTTTATGTGCATATTCACATATTTATTTACTTAATTTTTGGATTCTTTACTGCTTCATTCAGCAAATATTTGAGTGAAGTGCTAAATAACATGGTCTTGATTGCTTGGAACACTTTGTGGTGTGTTCTGGCGCTTTATTTTTTTTTTTAAATTTATTTTTTAGAAGCAGACAAACAATTTAAATGCAAAAATATCATGTCGTCATCATCATCATCAGCGGCAGCAAAAGCAGCAGCAGCATGTTCATTTTGATCTTGTACTCTTTACAATGAGTGCTTCCTTATATTTTAGATCGTGTTGTAATTTTTGATTTACATTTTGTGTTAATTTTTTTTTATTTATATTTCTTTTTTATAAATGTCTTGTTTTGGGGGGCCCTTAACAAAAAATAAAAAATAAAAAACAAAGAACAAATCCCCTCAAGTGTCGAGTGTTCGAAAGATGCACAACAGGAGTGTGTTGTTTTCAAACTTGTTGCCATAATTTCATTGTTGATCTTTTAACATTATTATTTTTTTTTGATGCAATTGGTTGTTGTTGTTTTTATTTTTTTGGCCTCTGATTTCTATGTTTGTGTCAGCATGTTGTTGCTGATTATTTTGTGAATAACTTTTTTTTCTCAATTTTTTGTTCCATTTTGCATGTAGTTCTTGTTTGTTTCTTTCTGCTCGTTTATGCAGCCAACATTTTCGCTAATTGAATTGAACTTTTTTCCTTTGCTGGATTTGTTTGTAAGCTCTACATTTAATACAGTGATTCATGGGAATCAGCCGAGTACTTTGTATGCAAAAAGAACTCTTTCTTTTTTAATTTTAATTCATGATTCAAAGTTTCTTTCTTATATTTACCCACTGTTTTCAATTGTTGCCGTTTAATAAATTTTCATTTATTGCGTGCAAAATGTTCATAATTCAAAGTTTTATTTCATCGAAATTAAAAATAATGTGTGCGCTTAATTTAAGAGAGATTTTATCAACTGATAGAGACATGAGGGTGTTTTAAGTTCACTCTTCTTTGTGCATAAAATTTTAAAGTTTTCTTATGGTGAAGCAAACTAAGGCTGGTTAGTATTTTAAGGACTCTACAAGGTACCTTTTAAAATATTTTCAATCACTTAAACAAATGCAACTCAGTGTGGCACTCAGCGTTTCGTAATCATATAAGTAGAGATTCGTTTAAAGGACTTTGACCAAAAATTCGGGTTAAAAGTGACAATTTTAGCAAAAGGAAGCTTTAGCTGGTCTTTCACAGAGCTATTGAATCTTTCGATGGTCGATAGTTCAACACTCTTTACTTTATGCATTCCTCTCAAAAGAAAACCAAAATAATAATATAGCATTATTATTACTTATCGTGCTTTAGTGAAGAATTATAGCGACTCAATTTGATTTTCTAAAAACTGTAAATTCTGTAAATTTGTATATATTTTTTAAGTTTAATTTATTCTTTGTGATGCATTTTTGTGAAAACTTGCTGTTTATTGGCTTAAGAAAACACCAAATCATATTTTTGACGGGGCCTGCTGTTTTTGACTACAACACGAAAAATGTAATAAATTATTTCGTGGCAATGCAATTACTTAGTGGCGCCTAATTTTCATTTTTAATTATGTGGCAAAAATAAACTGAGGTTTGGTTTTAAGATGTTACAAAACCTTGCAATTTTTTTTCCAAAATGAAATGTAAGAAAATAAGATAATGTTAATTGCAATATAATTAGTTTAACTCTTAATTTTGACTTTAAATCTTTGAAAAATTCAATAAAATTCAACCAACGTCATGTTCCGTTAGACTAGTGAAAAAGGTTTCGCTAAAAGTATTTTGATGAAAATTTTAGCAAATATGTGTGAATAATTTTATCAGTCCAATGTAATAGTTTCATTAAAGTAATGCAAATATTCCAGTATAATAACAAAATAATTTTCAGGATTTTAATGAAATTATTTCATTATTTTAATGAAACTATTTTATTATTTTAATGATATTATTTCATTACTTTAATGAAAATACTGTTATCAATATTAAGCAAGTTCGTTCTCCTAAATTGCTTACTATTGCACGCCTCATAAGCGAAGCGTTGAGGTGGGTAATACTCTTACTTCACGCGTAACTAGTGATTTTTCAACTTGTAAAAAATATATACACACACATATTAAGAAAAAATACTATTTTTAACACTCATGACATTTTTAATGTCATTTTTATTATTTAAACTAATTAAAAAACTGTTTAAAAGAGTTCTGTCTTGGACGTCCGTTTGTCTGTATGTACGGATCCTGTATGTGGTCACGATAGTGACCGAAAGACTTCACTAATCGAGTCCTTTTTTTTTACACTTCAGTATACTTACGAATAGAGGACTATTTAATTTCACGGTCTAAATGAGATTATGAGGCGTGCACTTTTAAATTTTTTTTTAAATACTGAAAATCAGAAAAGGTTATTGATGACCGCTCACAGTATTGAACTCAAACTTTTGATTTTAATAATTTTTCTTTACAAACAATGCCTTGTCTATCTCAGCCAATAAGACACTCAAAACAACGTGCTCTTTAAGTGTATGCACTACGAAAATCTACAACAATAAAATTCATAAAAAATAATTATCGTTTTTCGCTTTTGGTTGATAAATATTGAAATAAATAAGGATGTGTTTTTTTATGCAAAAAAATATTATCGTTATGTCATAAATGCAATGAAATTTTTCATCAAAACAGTGAAACACAGTTGATTGAATTTATGACATTCAATAGCTTAAAGCTTTCATATTATTTTAAGCTTTAAGAGTATATATTTCAAGCTTTTACAGTATCCATTAAAAATGTTTGTCAAAACATAAACCCACAATACAATAAAAGTTTCTTACGAAACTATAAAAGCTAACGCAGTGGTTATAATGCAATTCTTACACAACAATTGTAAAATTTTACATCGATGAACTATTTTCATTAAAAACTTAGAATAATTTCATTAAAATATTGAAAAAATTTCATTAAAATAATGAAAAAAATCAATAAAATACTGAAATTATTTTATAAAAATACTGAAATAGTTTCTTTAGTATAATGAAATATTTTCAGTAGCATAGCGAAATTATTACATTGGAACAATGAAATTACTTTGTACATTTCCTGAAACTTTCATCAAAATAATTTAAGTGAAACTTTTTCATTATTATAATGAAGTATAACGTTAGGTGATTTTTGATGAAATTTTTCAATAAATTGATGTCGAAATTCACAGAGTTTACGAAGAAACATTTTTTAGTATATAATTGCTTGCTTCCCTTCCATTAAATGGTAATTAATTATATTGCAATTAAAACAAATCTAGTGATATCATTTCAATAGATTTATGAAACGGAATTCCTTTAGTGTACAAATTCAATTTACAAGATAGTACAATCTTATCATAGTGTAAAATGAAAAAAAGTTTAAAATGAAGCTAAAATGAATTTTAAGAAAAACTAATTTTGATTTTAAAGTACCGAAGGCTTTGCTAGGGAACCGTATATTTATATATATATATACATGTCTAACTAAAATATTTTTTAACCTTCATTAATTAATGCAATTATGACAAAATGACCACCAAACCTTTAGATGTGTTTAATGAGGCAATTTAAACATTATATATCCGGAAATTAAAACTCAAATAAAATTAACGAACTAGTCAACCATTAGAAACCAACATCTTTAATTTGTCGACCTATTTCGCATTTGAAAATAAACACCATATGTTTAAATTAGGGACGTAACGATACGCCGTTTAGCCGATCCGATACCGATACCGATATTCAAAAATAAATATCGCCGATACCGATTCCGATACCGATACGAATATTTAAATTGAGTTCAAGTTTAGATTAACAAAACTCAAGTGCAATTTTTTATTATACAAAATTACATTATAAGAGAGAATATTTAAAATTGATAAAACATTGTAAGTAATTTTTAAGGAGCTACATTTTCTTTGCTTCCAACAAATCTATATTAAAAATATGCAGATAATTAGTAGAAAATCAAGAAAAATTTTTTAATTCCTTTATAATTTAAAAAAATACTCGCCATGCTTTATAAAAAATCGATTTTTTTAAAGGACATTTATCAACTAATATTCATCTAAATAACTAAAAAGCTTAATTATTAAAAGACTTCTAAGTTTATATTTATTCACTTAAATTTACATGAAAATACAGTTCTGAGTTTAAATTCGCATAAAAAAATTGTGAAAATGGGTACTTGTTTATCCTTTTTCCTTAAGGAAAAATCATTATAGAATAACGAAAAAGAAATTTGTCCTAGCATCGCTTCCAATTCGGTGATTGGTAATTGAAAAACAGAACTTCTTGCAAGGGCAAGGATATGTAAAACTAATTAGAAATTATCCAAATTTGCAATACTTCCAGATCGCGAATTCTACATTTTCATGACTTCTTTGGAGTATCTCTTTTTTATTGGAATAAGAATTAAAAAACAACGGCTTGAATTTGAATTCATGGTAAAATTAACAAAAAATAAATAATTTTTTTACAAAATAACAGCATAAAATATTATTAATTTTTAAAATGGATATTAATAAGATTTAAAAAATAATGAAGTGTATTTAATTCATGGTAAAATCGAACAAAAATAAATTATTTGTTAAAAAAAAACTCTGAAAAAATGTTTGAAAGTATCGTCGTATCGGCAGTAAGATATCGCCGATACCGATGTATCGGAAAATCTGAAGTATCGCCGATATATCGGTATCGGTATCGGTATTCGTTACATCCCTAGTTTAAATGCTATCCAGTACTTAAGACTTAGAAGAAAAGCTTAACAAAATTTAAGTCAGTGATAATTTAATTCATGCCAATAAACTACTTATGACAAATTACACATATTTACATGCATAAAATCATCTAAAACATGCAAAATGTACAATTTTACATTGAAAGAAAATAACCACCAACATTAAACAATTTCAAGAACGTGTAATCATCATTATTTACAGCATTCTCAACAACTTCAATAATATCTGTGACATATAGCACCGGCAGGCAACAATGTCGCCGATATGTCGTCAACAACAAAGACACTTCCTCAGCAATATGGTATAAAGTCAATGAAGCACGACCACAAGACTGATGATGACGACGACGTGAAAGAATAATCTGTTCTCATCGAAAGAAAAAATTTAAAATATTGTAAACCAAGGCAGTAAATCAAAGACAAATAATTTTGATATATATACGCTCAAGGAAATTGGTGAATCAAAAAACAATTCTTACGAATATAATATTATTCTAAAATCTACGTAGCTTTATATTTCTCTCTACTCTACTCTATTCTACTCTACTCTACTCTACTCTACTCTACTCTACTCTACTCTACTCTACTCTACTCTACTCTACTCTACTCTACTCTACTCTACTCTACTCTACTCTACTCTACTCTACTCTACTCTACTCTACTCTACTCTACTCTACTCTACTCTACTCTACTCTACTCTACTCTACTCTACTCTACTCTACTCTACTCTACTCTACTCTACTCTACTCTACTCTACTCTACTCTACTCTACTCTACTCTACTCTACTCTACTCTACTCTACTCTACTCTACTCTACTCTACTCTACTCTACTCTACTCTACTCTACTCTACTCTACTCTACTCTACTCTACTCTACTCTACTCTACTCTACTCTACTCTACTCTACTCTACTGTACTCCACTCTACTCTACTCTATTCTACGCTAGAGATAAAATAACATAAAAGTCATAGAAACTCATATAAGTTTTATTAAATTGTTTTCACGAGTGTACAATCAGTGGACTGTTTAATACCAAATAAGACTTTTAATGTCTGTGACATCATCTTTGGCGTTGCATATGTTCTTCTTGTTGTTCCAGCTATCGTTAATTTTGGCGTGGTTTTATCAAAAGAGTAACACATGTAAATGTTTAGCACAAAAGGAAATGCATATAATTTGTATGTATTTTATACCGTGAAATTCATTAACAACAGAAATCAATGAAGCATATTTAACACAAGACAAGAACGCAAACAACAGCAACGGTAAGAACCTCAAAACCGGCATAAGTTTGAGTCTAAAGAGCATGCCACATACAAATGCCGGCTCATACTCCATCAATATATATTTTGACTTGAAAACAAAATTCAAACATTTGTAATCGTGTCTAACAGCCAGCAAGTGTTTGTAGCATTGTGAGGCATGTTATTACGGCAACTGTGTTTAGTGTTTGCGTTAATTATATGGTTAGCAAAGCGTAAGAGTGTTAAAAGTCAAAGAAAACGTTAAGGAGTCCACAATCGCACAGTGATTAATACAACAATCTTCTGTGCATATGTTTGTTTATGTATGTATGTACAAATGCATGTAGGCTTAATGTTTAAGAAGAGTTTAATTGACAGCTGAATATTTTCTTCTACTATGTTTTGGTCTGCGGATGTCTTCAACTAGTGATTAATTAATAGAAAACGTATTCAAAAGATATAGTTGATATTCATTAAATGATGATAAAATCAATGAATGGACGTAACAGCGACAGCAAATTAACAGTTGACCCAATTGGAAATGATACTAATTAGATGCAAATTTTTGCAATGTTTTCTTTTCTTTGATTTGGACAAGACAGCTTGCATAAATTTCTAGCGCTACTGATGTTTGTCAATGGAACAGTATTTACGGTCTGGTGCATGAATTGTGTACTGCGGTAAAGATGATTATTAAGAAATTTATCAACAAATCTTAAAAATGTTTTGGTAATTAGCGTCTTAGAATAGTTATAATTCTTGGAATTTTACAGGTTTTTTTTTATCTAAGTATTTGATGCAAATAAATTATAAGAAAATATATCATAATTATTTTAATGTGCTTAAAAATTAAAGCAAATGGCTGATGTTCGCTCAGCCAGAGCTAGTGACAGGTTAGACTGTAGACAGCAAAATATGGCTCTTTATGCTGTTGCAAATGCAACAGAAATGGCAGTAAATATAGCTATCGTTTGTATTTGTGGTAGACTTCTAGCTTGCTGAATATTTTGTGGTAATCTTAAGCTGCTGATGTGTTGTTAGTTAATATATTTAAAGGACCTCCGCAAAAATGTTAGACGGAAGATGCACGGTGGAAATAATTCAGTAACTTAGAAAGCGTTGAAGAAAAACAGCCCATTTATTTGGGACTTTTCCCCAAAAAAGTGGTACTGTTTATTTGGCCATTTAAAATATATATCTTCCAGGACATACAAAAGTTTTGGATGTGTTTAAAGGCAACGCTTTTAAAAATTGGTATGAAAATCAAATTGGATCAAAGGAGATGATTCTTCTCCCTGCAGACCTTTCCCAACTCGAACGAGTTTTAAAGAAAATATATTATTTCCTTAAAAACTCCGAAGTGAGCAAAGCAACGATTGTAACAAAACACAATTTTGATCACAATTAAGTAAGGGAACCCAATACACAATATTTGCGATTACCTTACAACACATATAATCACAAGCAAACATACACACAAATAATAATGCTGCTGTTGTATAAAAATCATGATTTCGATCAACTGATATATATTAAGAGAATTCTTTGACTTAATTGCGAATAAAATCAAAAGTTGTAGTATAACTGGTTTTGGTTGGAGCATATTTACCTGAATGCATATGGAAAAATAACAGAATATTTATTTTATTCTTATTTTTTTTGAATTTCAAAAAAAAATGTTATACGTGCATCGGCGTTTTGAAAGTTTACATCAGGGATTCAGTTTAAGAGAAATTAAGTCCACCCATTGCGAAAAATATGTTGTCTTTCGTGGAAATTTAAGCAGATGAATTACAAGGGGATCAATTCCAACTATTGAGCCGTGTATTTAATTTGTTTAAAAATTACTTCTCTTTGTTTTATTTACGGATAAAATTTCCACAGTCTTGTAAGAAAAGGAAAGGAACTTCATGTCTCTATTATCCTTTGCTGCTACGTTAAATGCAAAATAAAGCAGTAACTAAAATCTCGAGGGAATGCAACAATTCATGCTGTGTATAAAAAAATAAGTTACTCTTATTCTTTTCGTAAAGTTGTATTAAATTATTAACAACACGTTTTTTTAGTTCAAATATAACAAATTCACCTTTTGATGTTATCAATTTACTTAAGATACTATAATTGGCAAGGAAAAAACATTAAACAGGCAAGCTTCTCCGTAATGACAAACTTGAATAGCAGCATATGTGAATTTTATTATTATATTAAGGAAGACACAAACTACACTAAGCAAAAATTCACTATAGGTAAGTTCGCCTTAGCAAAGTCCAACTGTACATATTTTATGTAGAAACAAATATCCCTACAAAGATTAACTTCCAGTTGTAAATGTTTTTGTGTATGTAGAGTACATGTGGGCAAGCAGATTCCCATAGAAGATTTCATGCCATAGAAACTTTGTATGCAGCCATGTATTGTAGCATAAAATATTCATATGAAATGAACACTGTATTGTACCATAGATGTATGACCAAATGGAGTTGAAATAAGAAATAATGGCTGCAAATAAAGACATTTGTATGTATGAAAAGAATTGTTAGAAACAACAATAATAAAATATAAATAAATGCAATTTTGCTACCATTTTTGGGCAAGGGCTATGATAAATTTAAAATACACTTGCTCAATTCACAACCTACTGTAGATTGTACATTATTGTATTAACTACAACTATGGTAGTTGTGAGCACTCTGTTGTAGGTGTTTTTAAAATTTTAAAAATGTCAAACATTTGCATATGTATAATGAGATGGGAATACTTTTTCTCTTTACCGGACTATCACCATTTTGCTCCATTTTATAAATTAAATTTGTTAACTAATTTTTTTTCTTTAAGTTATTTCTTCAATTTATACAAAATTTCAAAATATCTGTCATTTATTTTTTATTCTTCTTTACTTGAATTGACATTCACATTAATCGATATTCCATGAACAGGGATGGAAAATTGACTTTTTTGTTTTTGGTATCAAAAAATATTTAAAATATTTTTTGTTCAACTACAAGGAAATTAGTATTAGTTGAAAAATTCTATTGAAATTTTTATTATATATATAATTACACTAATTTCTACTAACACTTACAACAGGTTGTGAATTGAGCAACTATATTGCGAAATACGCTATAATTACTCTGAAGAAAGCCAGGGGCCAAGTGTCTCCAAGTCACAACTTTTCTCGACAAGTTTGATGACTTTTTGGTGACGTTGTCATCGAATTTTCTACACTTTTTATTTTAGCTTTAATGAGAAGAGAAGTTCTTAACAGCTAAGTTTTTAACATTCTTGCAATAGCAGTAAGATATCCTGATATACTCATCAATGTCACTCTACCCAAATGAAAGAAAATTTTGTGAAGAGTCGTAAAGTATTAAGCGAATAATACCACTCATCGCAATCAGCAGATGCAAATACATAAAAATCACCAATTTTTATTTAAACAACAAAACCACTGTTCTGCTGTGTTATCAGAGAAGTTGTGTTGGAAATCATAAACAATTTTTTTTAATCTTGGCTATGCTACTACTGGAGATATTGGCGCAATTGAGAACAAAGTCGAGGCCAAATCCAAAACTTTTAAATTCTCAGTGAAATATTTTTGAAAATATTAAAGATATACAAATGATATAGGGGGTGTGCTGTAAAACGCGCGTTTTGAAATCAAGCAATTTACCAAAACGAAAACCCGTATTCTTCTAATCCGACGGTTTAGTGCATTCGAAGTTAAGTTTGTATGAAACATCTTAAAAATCTGAAAGATTAAAACCAATGAAAAAGCTGCAATAAGTCAGCTTTTGAGTTGAACTTTTTCATGGAAACTAGGCGATTTCAAAACGTGCGTTTTGCGGCACACCCCCGATAAAGTGTATTTTCTTTATCTGGTAATAAACTTTACACCGAGATTATAATTATTAAAATCGGATAATATTTGCAAAAGTTATAGTGCCGACAAAACTTTTCATGTCCGATGTAGTCAAGTTTGACACCCTGTAGCTTAACGTGTTCTTCCATAGGGTGATCCAAATATCAATTTTCTTAAAGTTCAGGACCTAGTCTATGATTTTAACATACACATCTTCGTAATTGGATCGCCAGTTGCAAAGATACATAGTTAGTATCCTTTTTTTCCAATTGGAACGACTGTGCGACTGTACCGATTTTGACCGATTTTTTGTAAAAAGTGGCTAGATCGAGAGCTTGATTCAGCCGTTTGGATGATAATGGTTTCTTGGTATTCGAAAAAACATAGTTGTTTTTATTCCTTTCAGTTAAATGTAGGATAGCTTAGGCAAGCAAAGTAGTTTGCTGAAACTCCACTTAAGTAAATTAACTTTTATATATTAATATTTATGACCAAAAATTATAAATCATATATTGATAACACGAATGCTTTGTCATGGCCACATGACTGCAATGAAAGTTATGTACTGCATGGTCCAGTGTCATAGTTCAAACATATTGTATTTTTGAAGGTCTTCACTAGACACAAGACAACAATCATATTAAAGTGTCAAATGCAAAAATGCTGAATTTAATTTTTCTTCTTGTTTCTTTTAATTTTTCTTTTGACGTACTAAACCCTGCCCCACTCTATGTTTTTTTTTAATTTAGCAAAATTGCAAAATATAAAAGGAACACAAAGAAATTTATGACCAAAGTGTGAGGCACAAGCACTGGCCCGGGTATATGATCCAACCATATTGAATATGAAATGAAAACGCATTCAAATTAAATATTTATACGAAAATGTCTGTATTTGTATTTTTACAGGTAGTTGCTTCTGCTGCTATAGATGTTTGTGTTGTAGCAGTTGTGTAGTTTAATGGTAGTATTTCAAATACAAATGGAGCACAAATAACACTGAAGTATAATTTTCCACTATAGTCATAAAAATACAAAATACATGCAGTCAAAGTTCACTATGGATGAAATAAGAAAAAAAAAAAATTTTACAGATGAAATAAAAACAAATTTTATGGCTAAAGCAGGTGTAACAGTCAGTAGCTGGAGTTTAAGTATTCTTTTTTTTTCCTTTTTTATTTATACAAAAGCTATAAACACAGTCAGTCGCTACTTGTGTGTGACTGTCAGTCTAACATTATTGTTTATATTTGCAGTAGAGTCATTGTTGTTCTGTACATTCTAGATTTCATGTTTTCCTTGTGTACTTTTGAGTTTTTTCTTGTTTCATTACGAATTTTTTTTAATTTAATTTTTTTTAATTTAATTTTTTTGCCATTTACTGTCTTGAAGTTATGTTACTTAACGTTGAGCAAAGTGAATAAAAGTTAATGCCATTGATATAAATTTTACTTCTTTAATACATTTTTAAGCAAATTTTTATTCATACGTGATCAGAGTGGGCAATTGCATAATGATAATGATGTTTTTGTAAGCGGAAATTGTTGGTGTTGATGGAAGTAGTTGTCTGTTTTGAAGAGCAGTTTTGCAATGCAGTTGGTATAAATCTCAATAATGTTGTGATCATAAAAAACAATTTCATATATTTTTTTTTATTTTAAGTCTATCTCTTGGTCTAACAATCTATGTAAATAACTCTATTATATATTATATATGGCTGATTCTCACTTCACATGCTTTTTCGTGTCCGTTGAAAGTGTAGTAGAATATTTCATAAATTTATGCGTAATTTTAAAGTGAAAACTGCCTTAGCATAATTTAATATATTACAAATAAATGTATATGTGTAGGACTGTCGTTTATGTGCTAAAAACAAGTAACGAAAATACTGTTTTTACTCTCTTCATACAAAATGGCGTATCCGTAATGCCTGCTGTTGATTTTCCACATTAAGAAACTATGAATTTTCCAAAAACGAGATTAAATTTATAACGTTTTTAGAATATTTGCATTTGCTTTTCTAATTTTGCTCTTCACTAATATTTTTAAAAAATATATTAGGATTATTTTTATTGTTGTTTTCCGCAGTCTTGTGTATTGAGCGTTGCGCTTTTTTAGTGCGCTTCATTACTCAGTTTAGTTATTAAAATTGCATTAATAACATTCACGAAAATAACAGCGTAGGTTTGTACTTCTAAATATTTAAAAGTTTTGTGAACTTTAAAAATCAGTATTATATTGCAAAATGTTTCATCAATCAGTAATCGTTTGTATGCAAAAAAGTTTATTGAGTGTTATTGATATTTTTTAATTTAATTGATCTTTTTTAAGTGAATAGCCAAGGAGCTTATGTTAAAATACATCAAAGATTGTACATCTGAATTGTATTGAACTCAAAACATAGTGTGTGTTCTGAAAAAATATTGAATTCGTGTAAAAATGTATTGAGCGTTACGTAAAAAAAATTGTATATATAATTTATCTACAAATAAAACTATCTAAAAATAGCTTTTACCGCACTGTGGGTTGTTATATTTTTGAAGAATGTATTATGTAGGTCGTGTTTTGCTACTAAAAATCATTTGAAATTGACATAACTTTTAATAATATTGGTCGATTTTATTAAAACCAGTCTTATTTGAAAGAAGAGTTAACCACCTTTTTTACTTATCCATAAATGTCCTTAAAGAACTATTTTAAAAGATAAATTTTGTTTTATTTTTATGTAAACCCAAATCAAAATTGAAAAAGTGGTTATAACTTTTAATTTCGTCATGTGATCATTATAACTTTTTTTTAGAGTAGATGTATAGTACTTTCCAACCCAATACAGTGAAACCTCTCCTAACAGACACCACCCATAACCGGACACCTTCCTTAACCGTACAAACTTTGGACAACCGAGATTTTCATCAGTTTTTCCATACAAAATGTATTCCCATAACCGGACACTCTAATAACCACTCGGACACAACATTTTAGAAAATTATGCTCCAAATACCTCTCATAATCGGTCTGAAACGTTGGAATACATCAGGATTTTATATAATTTTTTGTAGTTTATCTACTTTTTCAACTATGATTAATATTTCTTTCTGGTAATGCCAATGAAATTGGTAATTCCGACGTTACCACAAATTGACTTACTGGAATAAAGGTTCATTCATAAAAGAAGATGTTTGCTAGAGCGGGTGGCTCTGAAATAGATAAAATGTACATTAACTAGTTCGTTAAGCAAAATTTTTTGAGTTACAATAGACTAGTTCTCCATTGCTTTAATAATATATAACACTATAAAATAAAACATTTTAAATAATAAATGTGTTCCTCTCTCATAAGCGGAAACCTCTCATAACCAGACAAAAATACTGCGACGGTGAGTGTCCGGTAATGATAGGTTTCACTGTACTCATTTTTTGCTGTGTAGCTTTTCCTCAAAAAATCACTCCCGGAACAACCGCGAAAGCAAATGTAACGCTCAATACACCAAAATATAAAAAAAAATATCGAAATATATAATTTTATTTCTGGATCCATTGAATGAGGCGAGAACTGTGATATGAAACATACCTTCTCATATTTCATTTAGTTACATTGGTAAAAAAAAACAGAAAATGTACGTTTAGAATGAGATTCAGCCATATATTGTGAAATATGTGTCCTTTTGATAATATATATAGCGCCCCACACACTTGCAATATAATTGTACAGTTTTTCATATTGCACAATAATATCGCTAATGTGTATGTAATATTACAAGGTTACACAATATATTGGCCAACCTCAAGAGGCTTTTGAATTTTATTTCACAATAAAGAAAATTATGTTATGTGTCAGCAACATTGTTCTTTGTTATGTGTACTTTTTCACCGCCAGGAAAATGGTGCAATATTTTGTTTGAAAGTATTGTGCAATTTATTGAATAGTATAGTTCAAAACGATAATAATATGTAAAATAATATGTGCAATAAAATTGTGTAATGGGTGGGACGCTTAAGAATGTTTATTGATTATGTTTGCATCTTTCAAACCATTATGATGAGAATAATAATAGAACTATTTACGTATAACTTTTTATTCTAAGAAATTGGGAAATACGTTTTCATATTCCGGGTATAACAAAAGAAAAGTCTTCAACAATATCATTTAATTATAAAAATCAGTTATTCCATAATAAAATTTTTAATATCTACTTCCGCAATTAGCTCCTGTTTTAGTCGTTCTTTACTAAATACTTTTTGTCATACACCTTTTCTCATATTAATTTTCCTTCCATTCGGCAGAAATTAAAGCAAATACGGTAGTTTTATACTGTCATGAAATTGTAATAAAGTGCTAACAAAAAAAAAAAACACAAAGTATGTTGTGCCTAAACACGTTTTTGCATTCAAAATGGGCTACCAAATATAAATCAATAAACCAATAAAAAATTATGGTTAAATTAAAAAAAAATAGTAGTGGCTATTTTATAGACTTTTAACACTAAAAGCAAAAAGCAAATTTAATACGGCCTTTACAAAAAAAAGGTGACAAAATTAAAACTTCATTAAAAAATTCAATTCAAAAATTTTACTTTACACAAATCACTTTTTTATGAATGAAATTAAAAAAATAGCACGAATCGTCAGTATAACGTGTGATTATAAAATCAAGTCGTAAAAAATATATTAAGAAAAAATATGAATAAAAGATAGATTAACTAAAATCAATAATTTTCTGATGAAAGAAATCAAAATAAAAATGTTTAATATCCCAGAATTATGAATTATGTATAGACGGAAAGACAGTTTGTGTGACAAAATAAACAAGTCTAAGAAACGATCATTAAATATTTTGTAATTTATGAATATTTTTATATTATTGATTTTTAGTTTTATTTATTATATAGAAAAAAAAACTCTTAATTGAAAAATCTGGTATTAAGTATTCATACAAAATTTAATGATGAAGATAATTGGTAGAAAAAAGAAATATTGACACTACAAGAGAATATAAAGATGCATTAAATATGTTATTAGTAAACAGTGGAGCACAAAAGTGAAAATTCCAAAATTCTCTCCAATATTCTCTTTCCAAAATTTTCTCATATAACCTTTCCTTCATTGTATTTCTTCGTTGTTTTTTTCTGATCGAATTAATTAACATTCCACACTAACTTCCTAGGGTTTAATCGCACGACTTAAGCGTGATAAAAATTTTATTTTAAAGAGAAAAATATTTTAATTCATCGTGTACTTCTTCTATATCTATATTATTAATAGGCGAGACGGTTTTTTGTTATAAAACTTACGCTTATATTATGCAGCCAATTTTGACAAAACTTATACCAATTTAAAGATATTTGTTGATAGATTTGAACAATATCTATTTGATTAAAATCGGTTTAGTATTTTTGGAGGTATAAGTTCTTAAAATTGCTACTAGCACATGCGCACATAGTACACATATATGTGTTCTGTTACATAAAAAATATATGCAAAACATGCATTTGCAAACACAATAACAATACAATAGCGGTATTCAGTTTTGGTGCGAATTGTCTTGCAAAGGAGCACGTGCAAAATATCCTAGATTTTTGTTTGCTATCTAACAACAAAATACATTACTTTGCACTTACAATGCTTGTGCAACTCCGCTATACCAAATCGGTATAGCTTTTTTGTATTTCAATCTTGCAACTCACATTTGGCAACTGATATAAAAATAAATTAAAATTATCTACAAAAATTAAAGAATTTATTAATGAAATATTTATGAAAAACATAAAAATTGGATACACGGGACAATAAAGTTTCCTTGGAATCTGTATGTAGCCACAGAAGTGCATGTGTATGTGGGTGTGCATGTGTACATTTTTATTTAGTGTTTCAAGGTGAGTAAAAGAATCACTCGTAATTAGTGACAAAAGCGTTGCATTTGCAAACAGTTGCTATACAAAACCCACCAAACATCGAATACCGCTAATATATTTTCTCTGTTTTGAAATGGTGTTGCTGTAGGAAAGGCATAAGCCGAAAAGAAAGTGATTTCAATAAATTTCTATAATTATTAAGTGTTGTTTCTACAATACAAAACAGTCGACTTGCGTAGCAAATTTATATGAAAATTACTCTAATCTCTGAGTGATATCCGAAAAAAAATTTTTTATGTCGACTCTCTGGATTGTGGAAGGAAGCGTCCCTTTAATTATATAATTTACATCCAAAGATATTTAATAATATTGGCTTGAGCTCGGTTTTAATTTAATTTTTCAATTAAATTATATGGGCTATTCTTACTTCAAATGTTTTTTTCGTGTCCGTTGAAAATATAGTAAATTATTTTATAAAATAAACGCATAAATTTCAATATGATAACTGCTTTAGCACGATTTAATAGATTATAAATAAATGTATATAAGTATATAAGAGCGAAAATATTGTTTATACTCTCTTCATACAAAATGGCATGCCCGTAATTCATGCTGTTGATTTTGCACATAAAGAAACTATTGGGAGATTCACAAGGTAGTCATAAAGTCGTATGTATGTGCTATGTCAACACCCGACAATTTACATGTACACAACACAAACAAACAAAATATACAACAACAAGAGCAGAACAGTCATTTGTACCTATCAACAATGCAATTAAACACCAACACCAACTGTGTAGTTATGACAAACAATAAACACAGCACACAAATTCTTATTATTTTAGAACTTTTTTTGTTTGAAATACAACAACAACGTTTTTAAAATATTGTAAAATATTAAGACATTATTACAATATGACTTGATAAGACACCGTTTGAATCACCCATATGTATTTTTCCAAAAAAAAACGATGTTAAATTTATACCGGTTTTAGAATATTTGCTTTTGTTTCTTTTATTTCACACATCAAATTTTGGAAAAATATTGTAAATTATAGTTTTTTTCAATTGTTGTTGTCCGCAGTCTTGTGTATTGAGCGTTACGCTTTCTTTGTAGGCTTCATTATTCAGTTAAATTATTAAAATTGCGTATGCTGCTACTCTAAAATAGCAGCATAGATTTGTACTTCTAGATACTTAAAAGTTCTGTGAACTTTGCTAAATAGTATTGTACATATTGCAAAACGTTTCCTCAATCAATCATCGTTTGTATCCAAAAAAATGTATTGAATGTTATCGATATATTCTTAATTAAACTAAAACTTTAGTGAATGTTAAAATACATCGAAGATTATAGATCAAAATTGTATTGAATGCAAAATAAAGTGTATGTTCTGAAAAATTTTGCTTCCGTATAAAAATGTAGTAAGCGTTACGTAAAATTTATTTTTTATATAAATCATCTATAAATTTTAGGACGTTAAACAAGTTAACAGAAACAGTAATAGAGAACATTATCTGTTTACAAATTTTTGATTTTCTGAGCAAAAATTTAGTTTCTACCGCACTGTGGGTAGTTATATTTTCGAAGAATGTATTTGGTAGGTCGTATTTTGCTACGAGTAATTATTTTAAATTCACATAACATTTAACATTGTTAGTCGATTTTATTAAAACTAGTCTTCTTTGAAAGAAGATTTAACAGTATTTTTGCTTATGCATTATTCTTTGTAAAAAATTATTTTAATATATAAAATTATTTATTTTTCCATGTTAACCCAAGTCAAAATTGAAAAGTGGTCATAACTTTTAATTTTGTACTGCGATAATTCTAATTTTTTGTTTTTAGAGAGTATATTTTTCCGCAAAACTCATTTCTGGAACAATGGCGAAAGCAAATGTGACGCTCAATACACAAAAATAGCTAATAATCGAAAAATGTAATTTTATTGTAGGATGCATTGAATTAGGCGAAATCTGCAATATAAATCCTACCTTTACCTATTTCATTTAATTACATTGGTAGACAGAAAAAACACGCACACACACAAATTGTGCGCTGAGAATGTAAATCAGCCATATATTTATTTAAAAAAATGTGAAGCTTGTAGACAAAGAAAATTTTAGCTGCGCGGAGGGTTGAACTTACATGTTTCGAGAATTCTCGCTCTTCTCATCAGAGTTCTTTACCCCTTAGACCATTCATAACTTAATTTTGTGGTTTTCTTGAATAAGCGTGGATGTTCATTTTGGTCGATTTTGAATTATTGATGCCAAAATACATTATTTTATATGCTTTTACATAGACCAAAAATTTCGCTAATAACATGAACCCATTCAGAATTTTTTTTTTCTAAAAACGACGTAACTTCTTAGTTGAATGAAATAATTTTCAGCTCTAATGAACTAAAGCGACTTATACAGGTATGTGATGGAAATCGATTCCGAAAACGAAGCAGTTTTGAAAGGTGTTTTTTTTTAATAATATTTCTTTATTAAAAACAATTTTATAACAAATATTATAAAAATGTTTCTTTATTACAAAAGAGTTGTATCACAAAAATTATAAAAATTTGATGAAGAGTGCGTTAAAAGCGACTTTCAAAAGTGCTTCGTTTTCAAAATCGATTTCCATCAAATACCTGATTATTTATTGCCGTTGAAAAAAAAAACCCATAGGCACCAGGGTTGTCAGATATGGCGATTTCTCGCCAAACGTGGCGATTTTTCAACTTGTTTGGCGTCTAAATTTTTGATTTGGCGACATGGCGATTTTTCTGGCGATAAATAAATTTGTTGGCGATTTTTATGGCTATTTTTTAACAAAATTGAAGTTAAAAATTTTTATAATTCAGGAAAATTACTTTGTTTAAAGAATATTTTCAAAAATAAATCGCACCAAAACTCGTCTGCAAGAAATTAAAACAATGTGATTTTAATGGTTTTTCTTATATTAATTATAGCCATTAATGAGTTTCGAATTTGGACGAGAATATTTTACAAGAAATAAATTTTGGCGATTTTATTTATACTTTTGGCGATTTTCTGCTAAATTTTTATACGATCATTTTATAAAAATTTATATAAAAAAAGTATTATATAAAAACAAATTTATTATCAAATATATATTAAGAAAAACTACGTAAAATTGATTTTGGCGACTTTTGGCGATTTTTAAAACCAATTTGGCGAAATAGGCTGGAAAAAATCTGACAACCCTGATAGGCACATGCGTTGTTACCTTTGAGAATATTTCCGAAATATTTTTTTTGGTTATTGCTCAGTAAAAAGAAACTTATAGCCTCTTGTGCACAAGCATTTTCAAGGTAAAAAAATCATCGTGTGTCCTCGAATTAGTTCCATGCACACAACTGTTATCGACATAAGTTTTTTTCTGCACACACTTTTAGTGTCCTTGGCAAATTTTTTTTTTAAATTAATCTCTAGGGTCTTAACCTTAGGGAACTAACGCTTGAAATTTTTACACAAACTTCTTACCACATATGTATACATGACTGTCAAAACAAAAGTCCGCAGTATTAAAACAAAGTACTTCGGCTCTTCTGAAAAAATTGCTTTTTAGACATACACGCTTATTCAAGAAAACCAGAGAATTGTGATTAAATTATATACTAAACACATTTGTGGCTTAATCCCTCTGTATATTTAATTTAGACTGTGCCTCGACCTATTTATTTAGACAAATTAAAAAAAAAATTTAAAACATATTTTCTCTGCATAACCCACTGTCTTCTTGCCCAAACACTTTTCATATTCTCTAGTTAAATATATTGCTGATTATAAATTTTGACACATTTACGATGCCATAAACAACAATAGAAATAAGAAAAAGCAAAAAAAAAAAGCAAAACCTGAGACTCAATGGCAGTAGTCTTAATCATTGATGACTTCTGTGACGTCTCTGCACGTTGTCTTACAAATATTAAAAATATCTTAAACTGAAGGCTTTTAAATGAAATAAAGAAAAGAAAACTAGATGGAAAAAAATCTAGCTAGAAGAAGGCAAGAATACTTGCAACATATATACAAATAAAAAAAGAGGATACAGCACAGACCAATAATATTAAAGCAACAACAACAACAACAACAGCAAGCTAAAAATACTTGCATTAAGTGCAAAACCAAAGGCAAAAAGTCACAGGTAGCAGCTAGAGTAAGACACACTTTTAGTAAAACAGGCACACACGGCCAGACGGACAGACAACATGCTAAAAGCAGGAGCAATTTGAATTTATTCATAAAACAAAAGAAGAAAAAAAAACAATTGAATTTAGAAAACAAACACAACAAATAAATAATTTCATATGCAGAACATTTTGCTATACATGACACCTTTTGCTGTTGTTGGTAACGAGCAACAACAGCAACAATAATGATTAACAACGAAAACAATCTAGAAACATCATACACAAACAATAGCAATCAACACCTTTCCAGTGATGATAATACGTTTAATGATGATCCTAATAATAATGACAAAGCTGATAGTGCTCACAAAGTGCATAAATGACTTTGTGATGTTTTAATCATCATTATCATGATGATAACAACAAACATTGATGTAGTTCTGATGTATCTGGTGGTTCTTGGAACTTTATTAATATTCCATTTTTGTGTCAACTCTAATTTGAATATTTAATGCATTAAGACATATTTTTAGTAATTGCTTTAACCCTTTGTGGGAAGAGGAAAATAAAATGAAGATGAATTATAGATATGGAGTTATTAATTAGGACAGAGTTTGTCGAGTCAAATTATTTTCATGAAGAAAGAAATACAGGCAAAGCATAATTAATTCTGTTTACAGTAGATTAGAACTGCAATAGCCTCTTATAAGTAGTCGTGTGTTTGTTATATAAGTGTATATTAGATGTATATTAGTGATGTTACGAATATCAATATTCGCCGGCTCCGAATATGAATATTCAATCTTAAATTTAGCGCCACTCGATATTTCAAATCTAATTGCAAAAAATCTCTCTTTTGCTTTAATAAAATAAATTGAAAAAAACTGCCATACTGCTACAGGTATTTACACACAGAAAAAAAGGGAATGTAAACTCAACATGACGCGATTATAATTTGAAATCATATTAAATTTACTAGAAATAATTTGTCGTTTAAGTGTGTACAGTTCACTGTTGTGCTTAGTTGTGTGACTTGTTGTTGTTTATTCCTACATGTGATGGTTATGAAGACAACAAAAAATGAGTTACCTGCGAAAATATACTGCTGCAGGTTTAATATTACAATGGTTTCATATTAATTTTAAACGGAAAAATTTTTAATCTAACCTTAAATCTCTTTGATTTAAAATTTTTCACTGTCAAAACAACTTTGTTATAAACGTTATATTTCATTTTAAATCAACATGACTATAACTTCATTTTCATATAAGTTTTATATTAAATAATCATTTAAATCATGTTGATTTAAAATGAAATTCGTTTTACATAAGATGGGTATTTATTTAGTGTGTAGTCAAAGTAAAGTTTGAAGCTGTTGTGGGTGCAGTGGTTAGCGCGTGGACTATGATGCAAGTAGCACGAGTTCAATTTTTGTCTGGGGCAACCAAGCTACAACACAAAGTCTTCTGATGTCTATGCTAATAACCATCACGTAAGTAAAATAATGAATAAAATAGCTACATTAAAGTCATGTTGTTTCTGCTTGCTATAACTGTAATTCAACATTATGCTTAGTGTTGTTTCAATATCAAATTCACGTTGTTTCAACTTGAAATAATTTTGATTGAACATGATTCTTCGTATTATTTCAGTATCAACTTCATTTTGATTTAACTGAACTGCGATATTAAGTCAACATGAAATATAGTTAGTTCAAAAGGATAAATATTTCTTCAAGATTATTGTAAATCATATTGAATGAGCATAAAATGCAAATGAAGCAAAATCGTTACCGAGAAATATTAAATTAACGTGGTTTTCGATGATTTTACATGGAAAATTTTCTGTGTGTACAGTTTCGTTGAATAGGTGCAATATTTCTTATTGTACCGATGTCAAATATTTTTGGGTTACTCTTGATAATAAGCTGACTTTGCACCGTCATGCTGAATGCATCACGCAGAAAGCCACTAGGGCGATCTGGGTGGTGAAAAGCTGTGTGGGTTGCACCTGCGGCATAAGCCCAAAATTGGTCATGTGGATCTATACAATGATTGTAAGGTAGCAGAAGGCACGACTGCTTCCAGTGACAACTAAAATCTGCAAGGTTCAGAGATTGTTGTGTCCTCTTACTAAAAGCGCTATGAGGTCATGTCCAACTTTGGCCATTGAGGCCTTGATTGGATTAACAGCCATACAAATCTTTATAAGATCTCCTGCGGCAATGGCTGCTTATAGTATAGGTCTCACGAATTCTGCCCGTCGTGCCATCAATGGTCACTCATCGATCCTGAGTACTATGCCCTGCAGAGGACTGCTGGGAATGCCTAGTGACAGGATAAACTGTGAAAGTAGGTTCGACAGGAAATTCAATTGCGCTTAGGGCAACGTAGAAAGAAAACGGTCCCACTGTGGCTTTCAAAAGTTTGTGCGGATGGTATTTCAGGCGAAAATCTGGCGATCAATAAGTGTGTTCATACTAATATAAGTAAGGGCATTAAGGACACGCATATAGCTATCTTTTCCGTTAGTCAGGCAGCTCTTAAGTCCATATTTTCTTGAGAACTTCATTCTAAGCTCATCCTAGAGTACTTTGACTGACTACAGGAGCTATCGGAACGGTTTGCATTTGCTGGATACCTGGCCATAGTGGTCATCTGGGTAATGAGGAAGCGGATGAATTGGCAAGAAGGGGCTCTGCTACTCCTCTTATTGGGCCAGAGCCCTTTTGTGGCGTTAATTGGCCGACTGTCAAGTCCCTAACCAAAGGAAATAATATATCGACCGCAAAGGAAGTGTGGCTGGCTTCTTCTGGTTTAAGGCAAGTCAAGGCATCGATGTAGTCATTTTCATATAGTGGCATCCTGAATTTCAAGAAGATTGATGTACGGCTTGTTACTAGTTGTTTATCTGAGTTTTTGTGTTCGAACGATATAAAGCGGGCTTCTCCAACCTCTGTGCTGACTTTCATAAGGAGAGTTATGTAGAGCTTGATTTAATTTATAGATCTATGTCACAAAAGATCGACTAGGTGTCGCAGTGCCGGTCTTTTGACCAAATCTTCCACCTATTCTAGTCTATACGTATTTAGCATTATTATGACATTTCGATTAATGTACTTGAAATCATTAACTTCGCACCCGAATACCACTACTGGACATTTTGTAATTTTTATAGACTTAAAAGCTTTTAGATTTAGTTTTTCTCACTCTGTTTGTGGTATTGTTTAGTAATTCACTGTTGTTTGGAAGAAAATATTTTCGCAGGTGCTGCAGCCATCTGTGTCGGTGGTTTCTTCACATATATAATTTAAATTAATTTTTTTATTTTTCTTATATATAATTTAGTTAGCTTTATTTTTCGCAATGTGTAATAATGGTTATCAAAGTGTTTAGCTTCGCACCCTTAATTGTAAAAAGCAGAATGAAAAAAACCTCTCCGATTTTCTTTAAATCTGTGGCAAAAAGGAATAAGTGTTTAAGTCCACTTAAGAAAAGTAGGTCTTCCAAAAATTTTAACACTATTTCTAAGAGATTTGTAGGCTTATATGATATACATATTTCTTGTGTGACCCGTCCTAGTTTAGGTATGATTGTAACCACTGTAATCTGCAACAGAATGCGTTAATTTTTAAGTAATAAGAAAGTGTTAAAGCCAAACTTGCTTAAATCAACTTAAGCACTTATTCCTTACTGCCACAGAAAGGTCTCATGCATTTCAGTTAAATATTCTTATATATTGCCGATGGATAATGTACTTTGTTCAACCCACTGCAGCGAACACATTTCAAATTTGTATAATGGAATTCGAATTATCTTTATATATTTGACCCATTTAAGTTGTCGATAATTTTCTTTCTTACAATAATTAGAATATTGCTGCAATTGAGGTCTAGCAACGCTCAACGTCAACTTGAGTTATTTTCATAAATTTTTTTTGAGGCGGCATATACTTCCTTTTAATTCTTTCTTTTGCGTAGCTATAAATTCGAGTTCTTGTTTAAAAAAAAAATTTTTTTTTTAATCCGATTTCACCTTTTCTATTATATTAAATATTAAGGCCAAGAATTTTTTGATAATTACAGTGGAATCTCGAAAAAGTTAACTCGCGTAAAAGTTAAATGCTTGGCTAACTAAACCGAAATTCATCGTCCACTTTTATTTTGTAAATTTCTTTTACCAAAAAATGTTCTCTCCAAGAAAAATTTCTAAATTGTTTGTAGATTTTTAAAAACTAGACTTTATTAGCTTTCTAGTCATATACAATACATATTATATTGGTTTTCTGAACACATTAAAATATTACCTTTAACTGCCAGACTCGTGTGAAAACAAATGCTAAGCAGTATTTTTGTTTATTGGTGCTTACTATGCGCTTCTCATAATTTCACAGACCCTTGCGTTATGTTTGCTTGATTTAACTTCGCTCTTGTTCGTTGTGCATTCGTGTTTTTTTGTATGCACGTTGTTATTATTGAGGTATTAAGTAAACTTTTGCACAATATGATGAAACGGATTTAACGTTAGTTAAGGCATGGAGAGAAACGTACTTTACATAAAGAATTGCTTATTTTCACCACTTAAAAAAAGAAAGAGTATATCAATTCGTGTGTATTTTTTTGGTTTGTATTGGCATAACTCCGACATTTGTCAACCGATTTAAAAAATTTTTTGTTTTGTTTGAAAGGGTTTCCTTTTTTTTCGAAAATCAGGGAGGAAAATTTTACTCCCCCATGCATAACTCTGTTATTTGCCCTCCGATTTTCAATGTGTTTTTTTTTTGTTTGAAAAGGTTTGCCTGCAGTTTGACTCCATTATTTTTTCCCAATATCGCAATGGGTCAAATATTTACATACTTATGCAAAAGAAAATCACAGAAATAAGTACATAAGTTATAAGAAATGAAGCATAAACATAAATTATTTCACAAATATTCAGTAATTCTTCGTTTTTCTTTCAGCCTGCATGATTGATATAACATCATCTCACGTACCAAAGTACGTTTGAATGGTGGTTCACGCTTAAAGAATTTCCAACACTATTTAATATTCATGTTAAAAATAACAAATATTACACTATTGTGAACATTTGATTTTCTTCAATTACTTTTTTTTTATAATTTATTAACAATTATAATTTTATTTTAATTAAAAGCACACCTTTTATTCTGTAAAACCTTACAACAGTTAACAACTATGGAAAATAAAAGCTTAAACAAACCAAACATAAATGATTTTAATAATAATTATTTATTTTTCATTAAATATGCAACCACCCAGTATGAAGTATTGTCGTTTGTTGGTTTTTTTTATATATATAAATTTAATATTACAATTCAAACAGTTATATATTTTAATAAATTCCCGTTTTGGAATTTGTTAATCATTAAAACGGTGCGTGTAATAGAATAAATTTTAAATAGTCTTATAACAATTTAAGCATATAATTTTTTCTTGGATTTTTTTTATAACAAACAGATAACAGTGGCGCCGAAGGCATAAAATGGTAATGAACAGAGAAGCCGCAAATGTGTAATTGCATATTGTTTTCTGTGCAATGTATAAAAGCTTGGATAATATCTATGTTAAGCGGTGTCAAATAAAATTAAGGAGTGGGCGTTAATGAATATTATGCTCAAGTGTTCGCAATTATCACTTGGAAAATATTAGGGCTTCTTTGCTCATCACTTAGTAAAGCTAGGACCAAGCAAATCCTAATACTTGGTAGAAGGTTGCTTGCACTCCTAGCTTGAACAAAGCTACTGCAGGAGCTGGTTTGATGAAGAAGTATCAGTTGAAATTATTCCGTGGAACTACCCGGCTCTGCACGAACGCAGGCTTAGCCATCTGGACAACCGTTTACAGCAGAGCCTGGACAGTCTCGGGCATGGAGCAGTGTCTGGGGTGTTAGGTTTTTTGAAAAATTGTGGGTGGTTCTCAGGAGCTGAAATTCCGGAACTTCGTGGAAATGTGTAGGATGTAACTAGTCTTCTGGATATCAGAATGGGCCTAGCGTCTTCAAAAATGACTCGCTAGCACGTGGGCAGCCAATCTAAAGTAACATAACCATATCGACTCCTTAGCGCCAAATGATCGTAAGCGATAAAAATTAAAAGTTTCAGGAGAAGGGTTTTTTATTGTATTTAATCATTATTTATATACATAAACTGTCGCTTACGATCAAATTTTACAGCCTGTATTTCAAAAGATATCAAAAATTTTGACATTTTCACGATTTTAAACTATGCATAGAAAAAAAAGAGATGTAAATACAATAAATTTTTTTGTTATATTAATTAAATAATTAATTCATTTTGAACCTACAACGATTTTTGTAAATACCATTACGAAATTGTAAGTTAAGGAAAATTAGCAAAATATTTTCAATTAAACATACTCGTATCAACAAACAAACAATTTGTTGACAGACAAAATTTTTTTAAAAATTTCTTTGTAGATTTCAAAATTATTTCAATTAAGGTTATTGTTATAGCATAGAAAAAATTTGTAAATACAATAAATTTTTGTTGTTGTATTAATTAAATAATTAATTGATTTTGAACCTACAACGATTTCTGTAAATACCACTACGAAATTGTAAGTTAAAGGAAAATTAGCAAAATATTTTCAATTAAACATACTCGTATCAACAAACAAACAATTTGTTGACAGACAAAATGTTTTTAAAAATTTCTTTGTAGATTTCAAAATTATTTCAATTAAGATTATTGTTATATCAACAATGCGAATGGTTGATTTCCGAACAAATTTGAATTATCATAATTGTTGTATTAACAATATTTTTTTATGCACAATCATAACCCTGGAAGCGACTTTCTGCTTGTCTGCGATAAACATTAAATGTCTTTGGGCGAAATCGAACGGGATACCTCTGGACTAATACAGAGAAATTCGTTATTAAATACGCAAATAACGAATACACACAAAACTTGATATGCTTTGTTTCATTTACGTGTGTGCATTCATTTGTTATATCAACAATGATGATTGTTAATTTTTTTCACAATAGATAACAAAAAATTTTGTTGGTTCAGTTTGTTGAAAAAAATTTCTGTATTTGTCGTATCAACAACTCAATTTGTTGTATTAAGTAAATATGTATTTGAATTTAAATTACATATTAACAATTCAAATTGTTAGTTGCAGTTTGATAATATTTTTTTCTGTGTAGGTAGGCTCATAAAATTTTGATTTCAATAAAAAAGTTAGTTTTTTTTACAAAATTTCACTTACGATCATATCGCGCAAAGGGGTCGATATACATTTCTTTAAATTTTTTTTTATAAATCTTAGAAATTTTATTTAAAAAAATCATACAAATCGCTTTAGATATACAAAGATTTGAAACAGATATCACCAGTACACCTCAAATCATACACATTTATTGGTGTTTAATTTGTGATACAGCCCACTGTGTGTGTTAAGATGTTCAAGCCTTCATTAGTTATTTTGAAATAATAAAATAATAAATTGGAGAAGTTTAACTAAAAGTTGTCAATTTTGACAGTCAAATTGGGCTTAAAATGGCGCCAGGAATGCAGTCAACTCAGTTTACTTTAACATAAAAACTTGTAATAAATCAAGTTATTTTGAAAAAGTATGATGTTTTTTCATTTTAGGACAAGAAATGAAATATTAGTTAAAGTCATTTGAAATGTTAAGCGTCATACTGGGCTAGAACTCAAGATACTTATTTCCATTTACTAATATTTTGTATCAGTTATTTTTATGAAAAATTTTTTGATTTTCTATAAATGCGCAGTTTTACATTTTTTTGTGGCACAGTGAGGGTTAGTTATTTTGTCTTTCTAACTAAATAGGAGTTGGTGGGAACTCTCAATAGATAAATGATATAAAAAAAACGTGTCGGACAATTTTTTGGAGCTTTGCGTTTATATCGCGCAGAATGATAGCATGCTAAAAATTATAAATCATAACATGACTCTTATAAAATTTTGTATAAGATGTCAGGATTGTTGGGTTGTTACTTTTTGTTTTATTATTCTTCAAACAATGCACTATGGTCCACACTACTCCTTTTTTTGGCCAAAATTATTTTAGAAAAAAGTTCTTTCTCGATTCTTATGAAACTTTGTAGAAACATTCACTTTCTGTGCCATCACAGTGGGCAGTGCCACTCCCATTCAAAGTAAATATTTTTTTTCCAACTGCTACTATATCTTTGAAGTTATGAAAAAAGGACTTTAGTCCTTAACTTAAGTCCATGACCTTAACTTAAATCAATACATTTTTGCCTAACGTCAAAGATATATCGAGCCTTTGCTGCGATAGAGTTATAAGTCAAAAAACGTAATTTTTGAGTTAATAACTCACAACTAATCGTCGTATCATTCTTCATATTGTGTAAAAAGTTTATACGAATATTTAGTATACTCAACTTTTAAGAGGCTCTACTCGACAAGTTCTACAGACTGTAACTACGACCGAAAATCAGACAGAGAGCAATGAAGTCCATAATAAAAGCGACATCAAATTTCGCATTACTTTTATAAACATTTTTCCTTTTCGTTTTATTTTTTATTTTTCTTCACTCAAATCAAATGTTTTGTTTAAAACAATAATGAAAATTTATAAAAATATGGTAACTTTTTTGTGATAGTGCGACTTTTAAAACAAAAACAAATGAAAATATGTTCTCAAAATAAAATGAAATCTATTTCAAAACTGCTACAGTCAAGACGACACTTTCTTAAAATGTTAATTTATATGGAAAACTACGTTGCGCAGGAGTTCTGTTGCATCATTAACATGTATTTGGAATGGCGGGCCAATAAAAACCAGTCATACATACATATATCCTGGGTGCTATTTTGCACAATCACCATTTTCATATTTTTTATAGTGAAGGAGGAGGCCTGCAGGAGTGCACTTCGGTTACCAGGATAACAAGAAAATATTAGGATAGTTTGTTAATGACCCACGTATCAAGATGAACGATCAAATACAACCGACTTTAGACTTGAATAAAACCTTTGATGCTCTTATTATTGAAAGGAGCCAATGGTTGAACCACACTCCATGGCACGAAAATGATGTCAGGCAAATGCAGATGCGATGGCTGGAATATATGGCCCTAATATGGGCAAACACCCTAAGATTTTTCAAGCGAAAGTCAATGCCATCAACATTTGTGCAAGAGAAGGTGGGAGGATAAAATGTAAAGGCATCTATTTTTTATACCAGGTAGCCAAGTGGCACTCAAGACCATAAGGTGGGAGTTGGCATGGACCGTATTACATCTTTTAATGAAACTGGTTCTTATTACAGGTGACATTTTGCTGGTAGCGCGGCCATGAAGGCCATGATGGTATAAGAGCGATGGCTTATAAGAGCGTAACCCTTTCTTTATATCCCTCATGGATATATCAAAGAGAAGAACAGTTCTTCTGCTGAACTTTGCTCACCATTGTTAAGTAATTCACGATCTCAAGCAAACAAAACGATTTATTATTATGTTATTTCAAAACCAATCTTAAAAGTTAATGCTACTGGACATAAATCACTTGCGTAAATCACAGACGTAAGAACAGACACCGGGACATATTTTCCGCGATTGTCCGGGTTCAATGGCTCAGAGAATCAAGACCTGCGAGGAATTCTAAAGACATTTTTTGAAGTATAGAAACTCTCACCGAGCAGAATAATTAGCTTTGTACACTGAAAGAATTTTGTTCATAAATTCTCTGAATTTCGATATTAGTCCAATCAAAAAAATTCATTAAAACCCAACCAACGTCACGCTTTGTTGGATTAATAAAACAAGTTTCTATAAAATTATTTTAATGAAAATTTTATGAAGTGTATGAAATAATTTGATCGATCAAATGTAACAATTTCGGTTAAATAATAAAATTATTTTCTTATTTTGGCGAAATTATTTCCTTATTTTAATGAAATTTTTTCAATATTTTAATGAAATTATGTCATTATATTAATGAATTTATTTCATTGCTTCAATGAAATTATTACGTTATTAAGTAGCCTTGTTTACTATTTTTATACCCGTATTCTTCTGGTAGTAAATCGTGCTTTTACTTCAAAACTTTATAAGAAATCCTTTTTTCTTTTATTATTTTTATTCATTATTTTAATACCTAAAAGATCCTTTAACCTAAATAACCAAATTTTCATTACAAAAACACATATTTATTTTGTATATAAAAAAGTATATTGCACTTTTAATTAGCATCGTTTGTTGTTTCACATTTGAATTTTGTCTTTCATTCGCTTTGACTCGAATACATAAATACAACTAAATGTATATCTATATGCCTGCATCCACAAAGATAAACCTTTTTCTTTGCTTAAGTAAGTTTGTCATTCATGTTTTCCTGACTCAATTAATTTTTATCTTTGTCTATTTTCCTTCTTTTATGCTTTGCAAACTTTTTGCTTTGCAATTTCGAAATGGAAATTTATCTAGAAAGTGTTGTAGCAAAATTTTTATAAACATGCTGTCGTTGCATTTTCCTTTTATTTTACTTAGTATTCTAAAATAAGTAAAACAAATCATAAAGAAAAATAGTTAAACTAAATGTAGCTATTGTTTAGACATTTATATTTTTAGATTAAGTGTAAGTAAGTAGTGTCAGATATGTATATACTTATGTGTAAATGCATGTATAGAAATAGTTCAAAAAACCAAATATCATAGAGTGTTTATTGTCCCCATTTTAATTAACACCATACACTTCATCATCATTGCCTTAGCTCATTGAAATATCCAAAAAAATCCATATTACAAAAAATAAGTCTTTTGACAAATTATTTTGACAATCTTATTTCGTTTGTTTTTCAAATTAATTAGTCAAATGAAACAAAGTTTAGTGCTTTTAATTGATAACTATATTTAATCTTTGAAATTGGACATACAAAAGTTTTTGTTGCGTAACTATATGAAATCAATTTTTTGAAATGTGATAATAAACTTCATAGCCTATAAATAATTCTCTTCAATTTCTTGAATTATTCAAAGAATCTTCTCTCCAACTCTAATCTTTTCCTACCTTGTTTCTACTCATTCCGTTTAATTACCTCTGTCTCTTTTTAATTAATTTAATATCTAAATAAAAGTTAATTTTTCTACCATTTCCAAAATATGTTTCTTTATTTTATCATCAAAAATGTTCTATTTCTTTTTGTAATCCTCTAACCACACAATACTTACGCCATGATAATTTTTCCCAAAGCTTAAGGTAAAGTGGGCATTTTTACGGTGAGACAAATTTTTTGTTTATACATTCATAATTTCAATCTACTTAAGTTAATGAACTTTTCTGAATGACACTTAAGTTAAATGAGAACGTGAATTCACATACAAAATTCGCAAACATGTTTGAAAATAACATACAGTCTCAAAAAGTTATTGCAACTGCATAAAAAAAATTTTTTAGTGTGCCCGCCACAAGCACTTTAGATTTTACTGTCATTGCTATAACTGTAAATGGAGATGAAGAAAATCTGTTAACAAAGTTCATAATAGATGAATTTGATGAAAACTGTAAGGATACTATAAATTTCACTATTAGATATGAAAATATCTTATTCGATCAAAGTGGGAGCTACAAACAAGAAATTGTGATGCAACTGACACCAAGAAACGACCGACTTCTAACAACCAAAATATTCCTTTTCAATTACTTCCCAGTGCGAAATACTGAAAATAATTTTTAAGGCACTACTTTTCAGCTACTTCCAATGTAATATTGATACATTGAATGTATTAATAATTACAGGTATATATATTGACATCTCAGGAACTAATTATTAAAAAACTCCAGACAATTAATAAAAATGTTATTCTACTTTTGCAATCCTCTCTGCCAAAGATATATACTCTCCCAGCTACTCTCAAAGTTATCTTATAAATATGTTAGCTCCGTGCCGTAGCTTTTATAAATAGAGATATGGCTTACGTGGTAAGCGCTAGGACTAATTAAACAATTCACGAAATAAAATTCCTCGGTTCGAGCCCAACTCTTGCCAGTCGACAATATAGCAATAACATCATTTTAATTATGTGAATAAAAAATGTAATTGTAATCATTTCGAATTTTGAATACTATACATTACAAAAAATAATATATTTTGGGGCAAAGAACATTTGTAGCAGTTCCAAAAAAGTCGATTTTTGTCAGCATTCTGAACACGACTTCAAATCCATTGAACCCCATGTAAAAATCAAAAGGAATTATCTCGATTTGGAGCCACTTTCGGATCAGAAGTTCATAATCTCATTGACATCCTTGGTTGCTCTTTTTTCACTTTGCTCCTGTGCAGACCTAAGAAAATATTTATATTCAAGCTAAGAAGTTTGTCAAAAACTATCTTTGAGTTTGCGAAAAATTATATGAAATGAATATGAAACAAATATTTTTAAAAATCTCGTAGCTAAATCTTTATTTTTTTGGGACTCCTATTCATGCAATGCGTTGGACCAGAACTACGGAAATTTGTTATGGGAAGGATGACTGAAGTCTTCTCAAACTGAAAGTGGCAGGGAAGAGATTTCATCCAGGAACTTACGGAATGCTACTCGCCCAAAGAACGAATTCTCTCTGTAATGCGATTCACTGGGCTATCTGTGCTCACACGCCTTAACCGCTTAAGACGTAACTACACTCAAAATATCTGTGCGTAAAATTTGCTGAAACTGCAATATAAAATAAGCTAAAACTCAATTAAAAACCGGCCTACTTTTCATTTAAATTTTACGAAAAGTTAATTAAATTTAAAATGTTAAAAGATTAACTGAACTAAACCCGTAAAAAATACTGTTTTTTTTTTCTTTTCTTAAAAATGAAAGAACTTACTGTAATTAATTTAACTGCCACAAGAACGATTCGAAACTTTCATAACGTAAAGAATATTGTGAATGTCTGTGTGTGTGTGTTATTTTTATTCTAGTTTTTTTTTTAATGAATGTTAGAATCAGTTAAAAATAAAATTGCTTAGAAATTTAATTATTTATTCTTTTAAAAATGATCACAGGAAATACTTCTTGAACAAAATGCATTCCATTACTGTCATAATATTATGAGTGTAGCTTCCAACCAGTCGTCAGTTTGATTTTCTTTAACTTACTCGTATATATAGATAATTGTCGCCTTAAAAAAGTAACACACTTAAAAAATTTGTGGCGATTTGATTTAGAAACAAATGGAGTCCAGCCCTCTTATTCTGTAACTCGCTAAAGCTAAATCTCTATCGCTAAAAATATATAAAGTAAATTTATAATTTTTTTTGGATACGAATACAATTTTGCAACATCTATTGCTAAATTAGGCAATGTCTTAAAAATTTAATCCGCCGAAATTTTAGTGTTTTATGTCATCGCCAAAAATGTTTAATTTTGTGTTTGCTCAGCATTTTAGCGATCGAGATTTAGCTTTAGCTTTAGCGAATTACAGAATAAAGGGGCAGCACATCAAAAATTAAATTTTGTCCTAAATCGACTTGCGCGGTTAAGGGTTGTGACCACAGATATGTACTCTTAATAAAGAATGTATTGCTTACAGCTAAGAATGAGTTTCAGAAGCGAGCTCCCTGATTTAATTAGAGTGCTCTTGGCTGAATAGTTAGGGCGTTTGACTACAAACCCTGCGGTCTTCAGCTCAAGACTAGTTGCAGGCAAACCAACAACATCATGCATTTTTCTGATGTACATTGGTGTGTTATGGTGCTGGTTGTTGTTGGACTGTTAAAGTGATGAAGGCATAGCACTGATCACTTTGGCCGTACCGGCAGCAAGTCTAACAACATACTTATCGGGTTTTGAAGTGAGAAAAAGGTTGAGAGCAATTTGTTGGTGCCCTAAAATACACAAGATATGCTTCGGCCCAATCACTAATTGCTAAAGGAGATTATATGCATCGAATAAGTTAACAAATTTGCTTCTGGAGTTGTATGACTCGAGTGGCTAAATCAAGATGAGTTGTGAACATTGAAATCACCAGCAAGAACAACTACATTGTTCGAACAACTCTCAAGGATCTTCAATATGGAATCGGAAAGAGTATGGAATCCGACTATAATAGTAACTCTTCGCCATTTCGACTTCAGTAAAGAAATCCGAAACCAGCAAACCGATCACACTTGACTAGTGATTGCTGATGCTGGTACACAACGTCATTGCGTATGTACGATGTAAATTATAAAGTGATAGGATGTGACATCCAAGCAATCGAAAATCCTTTAGATTAGCATTTTCAGATGCCAAGGTCTCACATAAGGCGAAAATGTACGACCGATGGAGAGAAATATGAGCATAGCCGGAGAATAAATTCGCTCTTAGTCGGGATATGTTGCCGAATATAAATTTTCCTGTCAAAAAATATAAACCCAAAGTGGGTACCTATTTCATAAATATTGAGAACAATATTGCTGCTGGCATTCACTAGCTGGCCAACTCACATAGAACAGCTTATAGTAGCAAATTTCTACCCCATCTCAACCAATGTTTCTTTAAAGTTAAAAAGTTATGGCCTTCAATCAAAAGTCTATCTGGATCAAATAATCAAAAGAATTTTGCAACTATTGGCTTCAACAACACACAACATGCAGATGCAAAACCGGTCTAAAAGATATATAGTCCGAAGAGCCAATAGTCCGAAATGCGACTCTGAGTCTAACTCCTTCACCCCCAGTCAAGTTGAGAGTAAAGTCTTTAAAACTAAATTTTTTAAAAGTCTGGGACCTGACGTGATCTCAATGTTGATATTAAAAAAAACTCCGCAAAGTGGCATTGGAGCTCCTTATACGAATTCTAGAGCTCTCGATTTGCTAACTACTGATTCCAGGTATCTGAAAGCTTTCAAGGATCATCCCTATTCTGAAGCCTGACAAACTTGGCATCCACGGGATTGCTATAACCCAATTTCCCTTATATCACCCGTAACAAAGGGTTTAAAAGCCCTTTATCCTCCTCGGTCCTTGCGTGCAGATTATTGAGCATTTTTCAAACGTCTACTTACCTGCTAAAACAATTATTATTCATCTTATGACCATTTATGCAGCTAGCTGAACATGTTTTTTGTACTGAAAAGCGGGATTTTTTTGGAAAGCTGGCTACTGTAAACAACTTTGCCTTACATTTGCGATCAGTTGATCGTAGAACACGTTTTCTTGAGCACTTAACCATTTTCATTTTATTTATTGATCAAATGTCCAGTCGGCTGCACCTGCTCTCAATGTTTTCTTGAACACTTAACCATTTTAATTTCATTTATTGACCAAATGTCCAGTCGGCTGCATATTGCGGTGCTCAGAATTCTTTCGTGCTTTATGTCCTTGATAAAACTTTTGATTCTGTTGTTTCTTTCAGAAGCATAAAAACATATTTTTTAAAACTTCCTGGTTTTAAGTTCTTCCTTGGTTCTGAGGGGGTAACAGCCATCCCTGAAAGAGCATTTTGCGCTTGCCACACCAACATGGTTCCAGGGAAAGCCATAGCACCATGATCGCTTTCAATTTAATAGCTATCGAGATCACTAAGGAGCTTAATCAGCAATGACTATGTCAACTCACAATAGTGATGCCATTGGACCTATCCAAGGCATTTGACACGGTTGATCAACTGCTGGTTAATAATTATATCATGAGCGACCCCCTTCTTAATGCTAGCAAACGCTAGATTGCCAACTATCTCGACGGCAGTCAAGCATTTGTGGAGCTCAGAGGCCAAAAATCAAGTTACTGCAAGATAAAAATGTGTGTTCTACAAGGAGGAGTACGGTCACCTATACTCTTTAATACTGATTTTGAAAACATTCCCACCCCACCTCAGGAAGTCTCGTTGGTGGCATACAACGATGACTGCACCCTCATGTCATCCGGAGTAAACATCCCTGACATAAGTGCCACAATAACCAAATACCTGGCCACCATTACAGACTTCCTAAAAGAACGCAACTGTAGGCTATCACTTTTTACTTAGTGGTCCAAGGAAGTAAGGATAAAAATAGATATTCCTGTCGAAGACAGACGTATACTTACGGCCAAAAATCCAAAATCCAAGGTTTTCTGAAAAAGTAAAATCCCGTAATAGGGCCCTGAAAGCTTTACCAAGAGAGCCTCTTGGGGCTTGAACAAAAAGGTTATAGTAGCCCTCGAGGCTGCATTATGTACTGCTAACAAAACAGTTGCTGATGGCACGTCACCTGCCAAGCTACCCTATTTATAATATTCTGATATATTACCCTCTCTCAAAACACATCCGATTAGATTTTCGGCAATTTTGACAGGACATCATATTCGTCATTCCACCCCACGTCTACAATGAACGTCTTGAAAATACTGAGCTAACGGTATCCGCGATTTCGGATAGTAGACACGAATTGACCAGGCAATCCCGCTCAATCCTGGCATAATCACATGCCAGACGGAGCAGTGTCCTAACCCGCTACCAGTAAGAGTTGTTTCAGGTGCCCTAAATAGTTGCCCAGATTGTCTACCGAGTTCTCACGGTACTAGACATCTGTCTAACTGCCCGAATAGGTCCAGATCTCCTCAACCTATCGACCTATTGCTATGGCAAGGTTTCTGCAGCAACAACCACCACCCGATGACACACTCGTTAATAATGATTTTAAAAATCTCTCATAATTTTCTAGGAAAATACATCAACTTAGAATTATGCAAGGACTTAGATTATATATATATATATATATATATATATATATATATATATATATATATATATATATATATATATATATATATATATATATATATATATATATATATATATATATATATATATATATATATATATATATATATATATATATATATATATATATATATATATATATATATGTATGTTACTCACATTATTTTAGGTGTTATATGTGGAATGACAAACTCAGTTACCACAACTGCTAAAAACTAACACAATTTGACAGATAATGTTGACGTAGTAATGCAAATGGCTCTACACAATAATCGTTTTGGTTAAAAATTAAAAAAAAAAATATGTATGACTGAAAAAACTAAAATGTTCTCTACTCCATGTACTCTTGACTTTTATAGTCGTTCTATATCAAAAAAAAATATATATTATACACTGGATAAGAAAAACTGTTACTTCTAATGAAACCCATATATTTGCCTGTTTGTAAAATGTATCATCCTTTTTTATTTGTCCACTATTTTGAAGTGTAGTTGTCAAATGATGTTTTCACTTTGGTCGGTTTGCTGGTTGGTCGGTTGGTTATTGCTGCTGCTCAAATAAGTGCAGTTTGAAAAAAATTACAGGAAACAACAAAAAAAATTTGGGTATAAAATGAAATAGATGTCGAGTGGTAGCTGTCTAAATAGACACTTTTTGTACCATTTTACTCTTCGTTTTATTGTTGCTGTAGTCGAAGTTGTCACTATTTGTTGCAACCAAGAAAGAGCTACAACATTGGAGAAAAAAGTATATAAATAAAAAATTCCATTTACAGCTTAAATTCTTTGAATTGTCCTTCCAAGTTTTTTTGGTTAAACATTTTTGCCTTCACAATGTTTGTTATTTTATTTACAGCATTTTTTGTTAGCACATTTAATCTCTTTTTGTTTCGTTTGTCAAGCAGAGATGGGAAATAAAATTTTCTAAATTTTACTTAGATACAAGAAAAATGTAATCACTTGTAATTTCGTAAAATAAAAAAGTTATTACATTAACCTAATTAAACATAAAAGTGTGAAAGAAAATATCTTCAATATATATCTATTACTAACTTTTCCATCTCTGCTCCTTTCTGTTGATCCTTTAAACTGTTGGAGTATACGATTGTGCACTTATTTTCCTGTGTACAACTTTATATTTCTTTATTCCTTTTTTTCGTGTGGTTTCGTTAAATATTCTATCTGTTGCGGCAAATGTCATATAAAGTTACAAGTTGTCAAGCCTTCATGTGAAGAAATAAAAAATATAAAAATGAAATAAGCAAATATGTAAAAAGAAAAGAAATAAAATGAAAATGTAAAAACACAACGTCACTGGAAATAAACATTGCTAAAATATTAATATGACATGGTAATTCTTGAGAAAAATATTAAGAAAATTAAAGAAAAATGCATACAAATAGTTTTGGGGTGAACAGGAGGAGTATTGAAAGGCAGGCTCATAGTACTCGCTTTCATGTACGAACATTTGTTGAATGGATGGCGGTTTAATATTAGTGGATATCGGACCCTGATGAATAACTTGTTAAGTTTATAAATTTATATTGATGAAGCATTACAGGATGACAAATGTCTGGATCATTAAATAAAATGTCATGAATTTAGAGAGTAAGAGTAGATATAATAAGTTTTAATAAAGATTTTAAAGTATGCGGGTTTTATGTCGCCACTCATGCAAGAAGAATGCAGGTTTAATTTTATTCAATTAAACCATTTTGTTTTAATATTTTTAAGTCTAGCCATTTCAACAGATTATTGAAAGATATTTGCAGGAGTTTTTAATAGGAATTAAGTCTGCGAATGTAGTTTATAGCATTGCCCTTGCAATCCTGGATTCTGGTCCGCAAAACAGCACAATGATCCCTTTTCCGCGATTTCATCTGCTCCATTGTTTCCCTTTATATTGATGTGTCCCTTAACTGACATCAGTGTTACTTCACAAACAGAGGCGCACTTATTTAGTTTTGAAAGTCAACTCAACACTGGCTTGCTGCATGCATCTTATCTCCAAATGATTATAAAGTTCTATGAGAACTCTCTTCTATAAAGCTGACTCTCAATCTGCCTGATAAACGGACACGTACTTCCATAAACTCAAAAAATAGAAGAGACCTTACTCACTTGAGTGAACACCTGCTCCTGCTCCTCCGACCATAAGATATCTATCAGAAAAATGCTGATATCACTCTCCCTACATACATTGTATATGTTAACATCTGTAATGAGTATCGGATGCAGTCTTTTGACTATCTTTAAGTATAAGCTACAGAATACTCCTATGCCCAAAGTTGGATCGCTTTCCATACACACTGTTGACATTGCCGTTCTCTTCTTTACAAATAACTCCATCGGCGGCAATCCTAGTACATACCACTTCCACTACTTATGTTGGCGTGGTGCGTATTGCTCTATATATACCCATACAAGCAAACCTTTGAACTTTACCACACAATCAAACTTGTGAACTTGTGAACTTTTTCTATCATCTGCTTAACTGTCTTCTGAGATGATTTTGGACACCAGATAACCGATGAGTAAGCAAGTGTAAGTCCAACCTTCACAGTATAGATCCAGTGTACAGCTATAGGCGTGATTCTCCAGCTTAGACCACAGACCCTTCTACATTAATGTATCCTTTTCGCCATTCATATATCATATCAATGTGATGATTCCTAGCTAGTTTTCTATCCAGCGCTGACCATAGATATTTCACCTTCTTGGTAATAGCAATTTCCGATCCAAAAAGTCTTAAGAGATTAAACTGTATACTGTTTCTTCTTCGAGTAAAGAGAACAAGGTATGATTTGCTAGCATTGAGAGTTAATCCCTCTTAAATACACCACGTCTCGCATATCCTGAGAGCGCCTATCTTATGCAGCTTAGAATGGCATCCATGACCTTACCAACAATTATCAGCTCTATATCGTCAGCATACAAAAAAATTTCATAAATGCTTAATGGATGATGACGTTGTTGTCTAAAACTTAAAAATATTTAAAAAAAAACTTTTTACTGACTCAGACAAAAAGTTTGTTTGATATTTTACAAAAAAATTTAGTGAATATTTTTGTCTGATGCAGTCAACTATTTTGTTTAAAACTTGTACGTATTTTTAGACATTATATTTTTATCAATTCAGGCAAAAATTTTGTTTGATATATTTTAGAAATTCCAGTGTATATTTTCGTTTGATTTAGTAAATTATTTTGTTAAGAATTTTTAAATATTTTTAGACACATTTTTGTATAGATTTGGACAATTTGTTTACTAAAAAACCGGTATTTTTCTAATGAAATTGTTGAGACATTTTTGTTTGCATTAACAAATTTGTATGTAGGACCGTTACTGGACAAAATATTTACTAGTTTATAGAATTTTTTTACTGAAAATTAAATTAGATTTTTTCTATGTATACAGCTCGTTTTTAAAACCAATATGGTGGTTAGGATTTAAGTTATGGGGTATTGCTTAGAGAAAGTTCGCAGCTGACAAAATAAAATCCTCCGTACGATTACAGCCGGTCGCTGGTTTGTTAGAATTTCGCTAAATCGCAAAGTTTTAGTTGTCCCGATGGTAAAGGCTTTGATTTAAAAAGATTTGACTGCATGTATCAAGGACCTTGAGCTACACCCAAATCGACTAGCACACAACATTCTTAGCTTTTGTGGACACACTCGACTGAGAATGAAGGACACTCTTGCTCTCAACCTTTTTTCTAGCATTTGCTCGAATTTCAATTTACAATTTTTGAGTTAGGATTTGAATACATATTGAAAAATATGAAAAACTATTTTAACAATTTAAAAAAGAACTTAGCACATACAACCGAAAGAATAGTTAGTATACCTTTTAGGTACATAATTGTTAGTTTAATTTTTATTGAAGATGTAATTGAAGAATAATAAACAAAAGTGGCTCTGAGTAAAGATTTTTTGCCTTTCCGGCTTTAGCCGTGCTTAAGAATTTTATTCACTGTCGAAAATTGGCTTCACTGAGTGAAGAGTTGTTGTCTTGCTAGCTTCCCCCTGGGCTTATAAATAGATAGTGGTATCGTTGAATAAAGTTTTTCTGTTGGCTGGTGTAAAATATCCTGGGATGTTTTCCTTAAATCTTTTGTCTTGTATAAAACATGCTGGGATATTGAACTTCAATCGTAGCCTATTTTTTCAACACAGCAAGCTGATCTAACTTCTTCTCGAAGCCACAGAGATGTTTACTTCGGCAAATTTTTTCACATTATTTCCCCGTCTGTTGGATGATGCTCGTCGAATGCCCAACGATGCATCGCTGTCCAACTACTTTTGTTTCCACCAGAAATAATGTCCTTCTAATTCCAAAATGTTTTTTTTTTATTGGGCCAGAGTTTAGCAAGTTATGAAATCGCCACCGAGAAAATCTATATAAGCCTCAACTTTGATAGAACATCCAGTTACAGCACGTTTTTCATATTTTATCTTTGATTAGATATTAAATACATTTTTTATGTGTATTAATAATACTAAGGAATTAAAAGCCAATTTGTGACACATTTTGTTTGGTATCAGTACCACCGCGAATATTCAGCTGTTACTATTGGCGTCATTGAAGTATTTTTTTTTAATCTAAAGAATTTCTTAAGCACACAAAACGAAAATGAAAAAAAAAGTAAATTACAGATAAAAACCATTCTCGAAGAAATAATAACAAGAAACCAATAATTTTTCTCTTTTCACTATTTATTGAAAAAATAGATAAACGTAAACGAAATGCAATGTCTGAGCACAAATGACAGTTTCGTTGCACTAATAATTCTTTGAACAATATCTTAAAACATGAATAAATATGCGCATTTCTTGTTAGTTTAATGATAAAATTATCATGTTATTGATAAACACCTTTAGCTGTTGGAAACACAAAATTGTTGTTATTAAGTATACAAATTGTTCAAACATGACAAAAATGATAAAGGTCTATATAATTTCTTATTACTTTGTTTAAATAAACCGCAATGTGAATTCATCAATTGGAGAAATTAAATGAAAGAAAAAATCGATGACTTTATTGATATGGAATTTACGACAAATTGATGATTAATAGTTTGAAGGTTTTATGTAAGTACCCTACATTTGGGCTTAAAATTATCGACACTTGCTTGACCATATTCTGAGATAAGAGAGGAATTGGATGAACATTAATCAATAGCTCCTACAAGGATCTTGCTGATATCACAGCCATGCTTGTTATTAAAGTTAAACTTCTGCTTATGGTTAATAAGCTAATAAAATATGAACTAGTGAACACTTAGATAACCTGATGATTTCTCAATGTTACAGCAAAAGTTTCCTCTTCCATAAACGAAGCAAAAAAATGCTTGGGTACCTCAGATTAGTGGGCAGTCTTTCAAAGTCGTGCTTCCGGCGCGCTGACATGACTTTCAATAATTATTGTGATCCTGCTTCTGAGTCCTATTGCTTTTTGTGATATTAGCTGCCCTTCCATGTCAATAAAAGTGAGTAATTATGAAATATCAATTTAACAATAATTTTCTAGTAATTAAAAAATAACACTTTTATTGAAACTTTTCGACAACGATACATCTCCAACGAGTCAATTGTTTTTGATAAAATTTTCAGCAAAACGTTGTAGTATGTTATGTTAACCTAAGGTTACGCTATCGGCACTGTGTAGCGATTTTTATCGGCGTACTAACATTAAGGCATTTTTTCTCAAATAATTGAGATATGGGGATATATGGCGTTATTACTAGTGCAGTGTAGTGTAAGTGTACCCTTATTTGCATTACTGCCTACGGCTTTATTACTGTACCCAGACAAAAATCGGTACATTGCCCAGATAGTGTGATCTTGTCTTTAAGAGCAGATTAGATTTGGAATTATATCAAACAAATGGCTTAAGTTTTATGTACTGCAAAGAAACCCATTTTCGAAAGCTCTCGAAATCTATCAGGTCACACCCATCAATAATCAGTCAATGTCTAAGCTTTGCAAAAATCTTATGAATGGCGATTAGTGTTGTCGGGTTTTATAATCATTTCAATAAAATTTCATAATTTTTTTCTTGTTCAAACAGCCGAATAATTTAAAACTTTTATTCGAATATTCGAACGAATAAGGAATAAAAATATACATTCGAATAACCACTTTAAAACCACGATTTTTATATATTCTATCACTACCCTGCAGTAAATGTTGTACCAATTGTCTTGTAGGACAACTCTGACTGGTGAAAATGGCAATAGTACAAAATGTTCCTGAGTCGTTGCCGGTGAAAAAAGATCATATCACAAAATGATAACAAAAATTTTGACAAAATACGCCTGACAAGCATATTTATTCCAAATCAAATATATACAGTAATTAAACTAGTTTTAAAGAAATTAATGCAAGATAAGTAGCTTATGTTAGGGTCTAGAATCTATCACTGAGTATCTTAATTATGTGAATTGACCGACTCCAATGACAACGTCATGTAAAAGTTACCGATCCCTTTTATATAAAGTTCCAGAACTCGAACCAGTTGCTAGTCCTTGCGAACCAGTCTCGTGGCTTATCTTGTGACAGGTTATCTTACCTCTAGTGTAGTTTCGACTTTCTAAAGACATTAGCTGACATTGCATCTTCAGCCAAGCTCCTTCCTACATATTATTTACATATTTTCTTTACATATTTCTTTATATATTTTGTCTTTGGCCCATATTATTTGTGTCAGATACCTTTGGATCTTCACTGAAACTTTTAATTTGTATATTGTGTACTTTACGAAAATCGTGCAAGAGTGGAGAAGTTGTCGATCCATGATATTTGTAAGCCTTAATTTAAAAATTAATTTAAAACGAAATCTTTAACGGACTTATGTAATATATCAAGAAACCCTTACACAAGTATTTATAATTTGGTGTAATTTGCTTACTTAACACCTCCTATTGTTAACAAGTTAAGAAAGCAATTCATTAAAATCGCTATTTTACATTCATAAGTATAAACTAATTTTTATAAAGAGTAGTTTAAAAAATGTGTTCGAATATTCGAACATTCGTCAAAAACTGTTCGAATAATTCTTTTATTCTAAGCTGAAGAACTTTCGAATTATTCTTATTCGAATGACAACACTAATGGCGATCGGCTAAGCCGGTCAAAAGTCATGAGTAAAAATAAATTAAAATCGTTCAAAAGGAGAAAAGTAATAGAATAGAATACGAATTATAGTGTTTCTGTGTGAGCTTTCTTATTTTAAAATTTTAAAATATCCCAGTAAAAAAATTGGAAGTCCTTTTTGAGGAACTAAATTTTCATTGCTTCCAAAGATAATTAATAGAAAAGCAAGTCAAAATTTATATTAGTCACACAAAAATTGGTAATTCCTTTATAGTTTTAAAAAATACTCACCAGCTTTTTAAAAATTCGATTTTCTTAAAGAAATTTATCAACTAATTTTTGTCTAAAAATTAACAGTTATTTACTGAAATTTACATAAAAACACCGTTGTGCGTTTAAATTCGTATAAAAAAAAACCAGATGCGAAAATGTGTAACTTTGTGCTCTTTTTCCTAGAGAAAAATCTTAATATAGAACGCCAAAAAGGAAATATTTTTTAGCTTAGCTTCCAATTCGGTGATTAGGAATCGAAAAAGAGAACTTCTTGTAATGACAACCCTTTGTAAAAATCATTAGAAATGATCCAAATTTGCACTACTGCAGGGTCGCAAGCCCTACATTTTCATGACTTCTTTGGAGTGTCTTTCTTTACTGGGATGTAATGAAAGAGCAGTATGTATTTTAATTTAGTTTATGCATATTTTTGCCATTCGTTAACTGCGCTTAGCTAGATATAATTTCTGTATTATTTGAAATCGTTTCAACTGCTTAAAACTCCTCCAATTCAAAGCAAAAGAATTAATAAATTAAATAAGTGCTTTTTTAAGAGTAATTCTCTTTATGTTTTCCTTGGGTTTTGCTTATATTGTGCTTATCGGTTTTCGTCTATTTTTTAAAATTTCTCCATAACGTTTTTATATCTCTGTTCTACTTCATTTAGTTTTCTTCTCCACTAAAACCAAAACAAACTAAAAACCCTGATTTGAGACATTAAAATCTACCACAGCTAAATTCATGCAAATAGCCAAGTAACGAATTATAATTTTCTGCATGTTTCTGTTTTTTCGCAATCAAATTTTAAGCAAATGCATTATTTACGAATCATATTATTAATATTAAAACGCAATTTGTTATTTTCGAAAATTTGTGGCTTTTATTCAAGACTCGCCTGAATTTTCTGAAGTTCGTGCTATAGTTTTTTTTTTGTGAATCCTTCAATTTCACTTGTTTTAATAATTTTTTTTGCATATCAATTATTACTCATAGAGTTTTAAATAATTTTCGGTGATAGTTTTTTCTGAGTTGTCTCCAACTCAATACCGCAGGGTTTGTAGTCAACATACTAACCATCTCAGCCACATCAAGGATGTATCAACGTTTAGACTGTTAGGCTTTGCAAAAAGGTTTGGATAGTTCTTAAGAGCCATATGGAAAATATAAATATATAGTCTGTTGCACATAAGAATAGAACTAATTTATATGTGATAGGTTTTTCTAAAGCGGTCAGCTCTTTTAACTTAATTGTCCTAATTTTTATTAATTCGATTTTAATTGAATAATTAGTCCAAAAAATTTGTTTGAACTTTTTCAGTTTAAATGGGTTTTTATACATTACAAAAGGCTATGGTAATAATATTCTATATAGCTATCTTTTTAGTTAACTTACTTGTGTTCATTTATTTGAAATTAGATTGTGCAAGCTAATCCATCCGTATTAAATAACTATGCAACATCTTAATTGAATGATTAGCCTTAGAATTTACTTGTTATTTTGTTACTAATACATGTTCATTATTAAAATTTTTTTTAAATAGATTTCAATGTTTAGAATGCTCTATTGTCGAGTATTTGCAAGCTTGTAGAGCTCTTTAAATTCGTTTTATTCTTCTACTCTTGTGCTAGAATATGTTTGTTTGCGGTATAAGAAAGTATAAAACCAACCTCAAGAAAACTAAGTTAAAGGATTTCACTGTCATTTTAGGTCTGATGTCTGGCGTCTGTGGGTATTTTATACGACTAAACTAAAACTTGACTCTTCATCATAGCTCTAGCTGCTGTCAATGATATACATTTGTTTATATTTACTGAAACTCGTAGCCTGTTACATTTTTATTTTTTATTTTTTATTTTTCTAAAACATATTGTTGCATGTTCTATGTTTGTGTGCATATGTTTGATCAAGTCATGGCGACATTGGTGGGTGATAATAGTATTTGATAGATAATTTATGCCAGTAAATCGATAAATGTCTAGGTTAGGGTTTTGCTCTTGGAGGTATAAACTCCTTGTGTAGTGTTTACTTTTAGAACTACAAATAGACTGACACACACACACACACCCACAAACATATGCACATTGCATTGATATATGAATGGGAATATGGTGTGAAAAAAACATTTCTTTCAGCTCTAATTGTTGTATGTGAATGCAAGTGTATGTTGGTTTTAAACAATTGCTTCATATTTCTTAGTTTCTGTTTCAAATCAATTGACATTTCGTTTATGCCACAATTTGTTTTCACATCTTTTGGGTGTTTGTTTACATTAAGAATTTAGTTTCAAATTAAGATTTATTTATTTTTAAGTAAGTTTTGTTAATGTTATTGTTATATTTAGTTGTTGTTTTTTCTTCTTCATTCAATGTTTCATTCAATACATGTTGAAAAATGATTTAATTTACTAAATAGTATGATAGTAACAAATACCACATGCATTTTGTTGGCAATACTATAAAGATTAATCTTGCCTTTAAAAACCCCTGCAGGAAATTTTATACAAATTGTGTTCAACAATTTTAAGGCCGATGTTGAATGTGAACCACACCTAAACGTACAGCATTTCATTTGATATTTCTCAATTTCAGACTAATGCAATTTGAACCATGTTAAGATACACAATCGAGCAACGCGTTAAAATTATTCAGGCTTATTATGAAAATCTGCCGTTCAAATCAAAATGCATATCGAACACTTTGTGATTTTTTCGGTCAAGGTAATCATCCAAATGTGCATCTGTAGGAGATGTGAAAACATCAGTGCATGCTCGTACAGCTCGTTTGATGCTGGTTATAGGCTGGCAGCATCATCGGGCCGTATTTTTTTCCAAAATCAGGCCGGTCAGGCAGTTACTGTGAATGGTGTTCGCTATCGTGAGATGGTAATGAACTTTTTATGGTCCGAATTGGAAGATATGGATGTGGACGATATGTGGTTTCAACAGGACGGTGCCACTTGCCACACAGCTAACGAATCAATGGATCTTTTGCGCGATAAATTCAATGGCCGTGTTCTCTCACGTGGTGGCGATGTCAATTGGCCGCCAAGATCATGTGATTTGACACCGTTGAACTTCTTTCTTTGGGGTTATTTGAAAGAAAAGGTGTACGTCGGTAAGCCAGCTACAGTTCATGAGCTAAGGGATGAGATAATTCAGCACATTAACAGCATAGAACCTCAATTATGCTTCGGCGTCATCGAAAATTTGGACCATCGGATGGAGGTGTTCCGCCGAGGTCGCGGCGACCATTTGGCCGATATTTTGTTCCATACATAATTGAACCAAGAACCAAGAAATAACAATAATTTCCTAAATAGTTTGTGTTTTATTCAAAGTCAACATCGGCCCTTAAAATTTAACCACCATTTACTTGACCTGTGATTAAAGAGCTGTGAGCGGTGAAGAGAGTACAAAGACATCATTTAACTAGAAGAAAAATGTATACAAAGACTTTCATCACCTTCTCGCTAACTGTGCCACTTTGCAGTTAAAAAAGAGACAAATCAAATGAAATGGTTAAATTTACAACAGACTTCTCTTTTAAGAAATTACGAAGCATTAATTTTTGGATATCTTAGAAAATTTAATAATTGCTAAATAAAGTTCACAGATCTAAAAAGGGATTATGTTAAAAAATAGTCTATAATCATCACTGACTTCTAATATAAGCGTTCGTTCTCTGAGTATTTTGAAGCACCTTCAGCTTTAGTCTTGTTTAGCTTTGTTAAAAATTTTTTATTAAAATTATTTTTATTCGAATTAATTTCGTATATTTTGTTTCGCTCAAAAATTTTAAATTTTTATGAGCTATTTTTTATAAAATTTTGCAGCAAAAGGCAAATGTTTCAACCATTATTTTAATTATCCTTTTGAAAATTTTTTTCTATCAAGTTCATTTATTTCATATGCAATTTATGTTAGCAATCGGCTTATTTTGCACAATTCAACAAATTTTGTGAAGAAACGTGATGTTGCATATAAATGCTACAGTGGCAAAGAATAAAATTGTTTAATAACACCAAATAGGTTATATTACGAAATCGGACGAACTTTAATTTTTGATGACATATTAAGGTTTTCGGGGCTAAAAATCCTGAATGATTTTTTGTTAATATAACAAATTTATGCTGAGTTGGAATCATTTCTGAAACTTAAACATACTTTGAACTTTCTGTTTTTTCTTCATTTTGATAATATTTTGGAGAATATGAATAAAGCTTTAAATATTGCTTTGCCGATTCCTTTGATTTTGTAAGATTTTTCCGAGTTATTTTTCTATACTAATTTATATAAAGAATGAGTGGTTTGGTCAAACCCACTGTACATCAAAGTTAATGTTAAAAATTTTCCAATACTATTAAAACCATACAACAATTGTCTTTATTTCCTTTTTCTTTATACGACTATAGTTTTAAATAAAATTGTGTATTTTTGCCACAAATCGTAACCACAACTGGACAGACAATACATGCAAAATGCAAACGTTTGAGCACTAAAAAAATGTTTTTTCATTATTGGTTTCATTTGAATAGCAAGTTGCAAAAAACAAATACTAAATTATATACTGAAAATCAGCACACGCATTACTAAAGCAAAAAAAAAAAAAAAGGATACAAATCAAACAGCATCAATTCAATGTGCAAAAAGAGCAACAAACGCACACGTGAACAATGAATGCATTCAAATATACAGGAGATTTTAAACGTGATTACATTTTGTAATATTGTCAGCAAAAATGTTTAATTGTTTTCCTATCAATTTACAAAAAAATGCATTAATTAAAATTTGGTCCTTATTTGAAGGAAAAAAAACTTGTGTGTAATGTTTTTTTGTCAGTAAGTATAATGCTCGTAAGGAATGAAATATTTTGCTCATTTGCATACGTTTACACTTTACTTTGGCATCCATCACAAGAGTTGTATTGATTCTAACTTGAAAAACAAGGTCATTCAATAGAACCATGATAGAACAGTGCAAATTAGTTGTTTCTGTCATCCTACTCATTAATAGTAGAATGCAGCGCATATTAATTACAAATGATAGCAATATAGACATAACAAGAAGGCAGTAAAGGAACGTTTCTTTTTGTAATCTAAATACGTATTAAAGAAATATTAAATTAAGAAGAGGAAGACAAAGGATAAATTCATATCACAAACAATTTTTCTTGTAAAAATAAATAAACAAATAAATAAATATCTGTAGATGGGAGGTAAACTACAACAAGTAACATTTTTTTTAAATGTGCTTTTTACTTTTGGAATCAGCAGTTTTTCCAGTCAGTTTTATTAGTGACAGGTAAATTTCGTTGGATTTTTATAAGAAATTTGTATTATAGTCCTGTTTTGCTTTAATATCAATAAAATTTTCAATTTTTATATAAAATATGACAAAAGTTCGTTTGACTGATTACACTATGCGACAATACACCTAAATCTGAGATTCGAAATAAAAGAAGGTTCGCTAAAACGAAGAATTTTCGAAACAAATTTGTTGGATAAATGAATCATGAATCTAAAATAATCGAATGTTCGCTAAGGCAAGCTTTTGCCGATAATGTCGCGATAATAAGCGCAATTTCCAAATTTTATAAAACATTCTAAGAAATCGTAAAAGGCACCCCTTAAGAAGAAAATTGCGTGGATAAAATGTTGTACAAAAATGTTGCCCATAAAATTTTACTATAGGCCTTAAAAACCACCAAGCTCCAGACAACTTGTATGTCAGAAATTATTAAAAACTTAAACTATGTTTAAGGGTTAACTTCATACTTATTCATAATTAGAACTCGGCATAAGGAATCTTATGAGTCTTACGTTTCAGGTATAATATGTGTTCACCACTATCGTGTAAAACGTCACGAGACTCATTTTTCTGTAACATTTTAATCATCTAGCTCTTCGTTTTTTTTTGTCTTTTTGTATACTATTTCTTAATAAAGGGACCAAAAAGCTCTCCTTGAGGGGGCTAAAATGATCTACAAAAATGTTCGCCATAAAATGCTACTTTAGATCTTTAAAGAGAACCAAACTCCAGATTTAAGTCCGACGCCAGAAATAATTCAAATCTTGAAATGTGTTTAAGGTTAAACTTCATACTAATTCACAATTCGTACTCGGAATGAAAAATCCAGTAAGCCTTACATTTAAAGTATAAGATGTAAAATTTTTTTGCCCACTACATCGGCGCTGAAGTGGAGTTTTTTTCCCTTTTTAAAAAAATTTACATAAAGGTCCTTTAAAACGAAGATTTAAAGAATTAAAATATTCAAGAAACATGTTTTTCGTGGGGCTTAACATTAAATTCTTGAATACATCTTACACATTTAACGTAAGACTTACAAGATTTCCTATGCCGACTACTAATTGTGATTAAGTATGAAGTTAACCCTTAAACATAGTTTAAGTTTTTAATGATTTCTAGCGTACAAGTTAAGTCTACAGCTTGGTTGTCTTTTGAGCCTTTAGTAAAATTGTATGGCCAACATTTTTGTAGAACATTTTATCCACGAACTTCCCCTCTTTAGGGGTGTTTTTAACGATTTGTTAGAAAAGAGCAAAAAATGTCCGTTAGGTGTTATAATTAGAGGGTTAATATATTCTACAAAAATATTTGGCCAAATATTTTATACTAAGCTGCTGACCATACCGTACACCTCAGATGTAAGGAACACATAGATTCATATACCGACACGATGCACGATTATGCCAAAAAGCGGGGAAACTTTAACCCTTCTTAAAATAATATTCCGATGTCATCTTGGAAAACGCCGACATGCGTATATGATTTTTGGTCTCCTCTACCAAAATCGGATTACATAATCCCATAATTTTGAAAAATGTTCGAAATTATTGTATAGAGTTATTACTAAATTGTTTAAGTGACTAAGGAATATCACTAGTCACTGGACGGTACCGGGAGCGATTGATGCTGATCTATACTAACGTACATCTTATCACCCTCCTGCGTTGGTATTGCAGGCACCAACCCGAAGTAAAGCAATTAATAAAATGGCTATAAATAAAAGTTAAGTTAATGCGCCTACTTAACACCAGGAGCTCAGTAGCACTGCTGTAAAAAGATTAACAGAAAACGCGCAATAGCAGAGTAGTAAAAATAATTCAGATTTTTTCTACCAGTTCTGTCTACAATATTCTGACTGCAGTATCCCTTTCCAGTCGGTTAGATACTTATTCTAAATATAAATGTTCGCTTAGGTTAAATTTTCTTTATAAAAAATTGGGCTTTTGATAAAATTTGTATGTAGAAAATTTTGATCCTGCCAATATTTCAAAGATTGATCCATAAGCTCCTACCGTCTTATTAAGTTATTGGCAGTTGTAGCAGTGCGGTGTTTGATATGGCCAGTAAAACCTCAAAGTGCAATATATGTAATTTTGCTATTTATGATAAAATATTTAGTTATAAATCTTTTTATTTTCCAAAACTCTAAATGAACAAAAATAATATTAATTTAAATATTCATACTCTACAACAATTTTGCTTCATAAAATGAATGAAACAATTTCATTCGATTTTCTTCATTAATCCAATGACAATTTCACAAATCCAAGGAAAGTTTCATTAATATTGTAAAATAATTTCATTAGTTTAATTTATATGAAAAATTTCACTAAAATTCAAACAATGAAATTCTTTCACAATATTAATAAAATTGTCATTGGATTTATGAAATTGCCATTGGGTTAATGAAATATAATATGAAATAATAAAATACTTTCAAGCAATGATATTTTTTCCCAATATTAATGAAATTTGCATTGAATTTATGAAATTATCATTGGATTAATAAAAAAAATCTAATGAAATTGTGTCATTGGTTTTATGAAGCAAAACTCTTTTAGAGTAACACACACATATTTAAGTGAATACTTTTAATCCTTTTTGTTCTTTAATTAATTGTAATTATGTACAACTCTAAACGTTATGTTTCATTTGTTTGTTGTAATTTAAATATTTTTATTTTTATATACAATATGTACTTAAATATACATACATATATTTTTCGTTAAGCAACCAATCCATCTGCCAAATCCTTCCTGTTGCTACTGATGACTTCTCTTCTGTCTGTGATCTTTTCTATTCTACAATGACGGATTAAGAAAAATCACACAACTTCAAACACACAAGTACACACATATGCAAAAAAAACTGGTAACAAATCAGATACATATACAATAGCAGCTGGAGGAATGCTGTTGTCCAGTTACATCACAACATGTAGAAATTAAATCGCATCGATAATTGATATTGAAAAACGTATGTTAAAAGCCAAAAATAGAATTTCTAATTGAGTTTGCAAGGATTTACGCCCTCACACCAGAGAAAACAAACAACAAAGGAGTACAAACTAACTCACACACATATACACACGTGCAGTAAATGGAACGAAATAACAAACCAAAAGTAAGAACATATAAATGTATCCATCCATCGTCTGTCCAGAACGGCTGGCTGGTTGTAATGACAACAACGCAAGCAGATAAATGAGAGTAAATACATAAAGCAAAAACAACAGCGTCAAACATCAGCATTCGAAATTGTTCAATCATGTGTATACAATTCGAATATACGAATCTCAATCTATCTATAACAGTATCTGTTACTTTACTGCAATACATTTGTATAAAAAAATCAACACACTACGACCCCTTTAACCCACACACACACACACGCACACACTGATAAACTCTCAACCGGTCATTCAAATAAACTCTGGCAAAATCCAACCAAATGAAACGAAAAATCTACTGGTCATCATCAAAAAGCATCATCATCGTTATCAATAATATCAGCAAGAGCAATATTAAATATAAGACTTATCAACAACAACAACAACATCAGTTCCAGCTTTAGCTTCAGTCCCAGAAATACAATTATGAAGATACTGGTGATGATGATGATGATGATGGTGGCATTGGTGTTATAAATGCTGGGCTGTATTCCATTGAGTTCTTACTGCTCCTGGTCCTGCTGCTGTTGCTAAAGCTGATGATGGTATTGGCATTTTGAATTGTACGAAATGTGGTCAATTAACACATTTTCTACAATGATGTACCAAAATATCATTTGATATGATGTGATATGATGAGTTGTGATGTGTTGATACCTTTGCTATGGTTTGGCCATTTTTAATGAAGAAAACAAAAATATTCTATCGTACTTATTTTTTCTTCTTGTTTAAGCTTTTATTAAACGAGTTCAATTTGAAAAGTATAATTTCTCTACAAGTTTCTTAAAAATTTCAGAAGAAAATAACTTTCCAGCAAATAGTAAAAATCATTATTGTTGGAAATTTATTTTTATATACTACACAGAAAAAACTATAATTCGTATTCTATTACCAAATTCATAAATTCAAATATTTATTTTACGGAAATGGGACCTATCACAAAATTCGTAAAATTAAACACTAAAATTCGTAAATATTTAATAAGAAAAAAATCGAATTTTTTTCTATCAAAATTTTGTATTGGAATAATTAAGAACCAAAAAAAAAAAAAATAAAATTTAAAAACAAATTCAAACACATGTGTGTTAAAATAGAAACCTATGATAATATTTTCTGTGTAGATCATTTAACGATATAAAATATCTATGGACAGAATCCTGAAGATCATTTAAGAAAGAAAAGCGCGATAGAGAATCCATACATTAGGATAGCCATCGGCAGAGTTTAAATGACTTCAAAAGAGAAATCCGGAAGGCGAAAAGGGTATCGCGATAATGTTTCTGCGGTGACTTGGGGATCACCCTTGAGGCATCACGTCTGAGAAAGCTGTTATCCAAGGAACCTTGCACGCCGGGAATTCTGATAAAACCGAACAGTCTATTTACTAAAAGCATCGCGGATATCCTTCTTTGGAGGTTCCTCCAATATTAGCTTTCCAAAGAAATTACATGGTAGACTCCATTGCAGAGCCAGATAAAGTAAAGTGAGCAGTGATTTCTTTCAAGCCCTTCAAGTTAGAAGGGCTAACAATCAATAAAGGTAGTCGATAAAGGTAAGTCTATCATGGTTGATATCCATTTAACCTTCCTATACCCGCGCTAATTTTTGTAACACATATACCCGCGCACGGTCTCACAGACCGAAAGTTTGAACTATATGAAATACTAGTTTTTTGAAACAAAACTAAAAACCAAAGATTTTTTTTTAATCTCAATGATATAATAAAAAAATAAAATCAGGCATTAAATTTGTATTCACTTATTTTATTGATTTTTAGTCCTTAAAAAATAAGCCATAAAAATCTATAGTTTTTTCTTCGATATTACAAAAACAAAACAGAAACATATTTTTTTCTTCAAATAAATAAAAATAACTTATACTAACTTAAAAGCACTTCTTGTGCACAATACATAAATCATAGGTTAACTTAGTTTTCAGCCTTTAAATAAAAATCAGGGCATATCGCACTGCATGTTTTACCTTCACAAAAGGTTACACATATACCCGCGTCGGTCTCACAGACCAATTGCTATGAAATACACCAACACGCTTGTCTAGTGCAAACACCAAATCAACACTAAAACGGAGCTTGTAAAAAAAGCGGAAGCTAACAGAAAATTCAAATTTGTAGAGTTTCTGGGACAAAAATATTTACGTAAAATCGTTTTGTCGGTCTCACAGACCAAAATCGCGGGTATAGGAAATTTAAAATAGAAGTCTAGTATCTGATAACATTCCCTCTACATAGAGACAGGTGACCGTGGTATTCATTTCAAAAGCAGGAGTGATAAGCCACAGGATCGCGATGGATTACACACCCATTATTCTGTCCTCTTTTTTGTTTAAAACACTGGAAAGCTTTTGCGGAATACAACACGCCTAAATGGAAGGTCTATAAAAATAGCCTGCATAATGTCATAGTCACCATAAAAGGCACATATAATAATGAGAATATATTCCTGATAATCAGTGTACTTTGTGAAATTGCGATAGACCTATAATCACATATTAGACAAGTAATATGCTCAAGGGCAGACCCATTATTTCAAGTCTGGTTAGAAGTACTAAGAGGAACTCTAGAGGGTGTAGTTCTGCCTACACTCCGATAGAACCTTGTCGTTAATAATGCTCTCCATAACATGAATGGAAATGTCACAAAACTAGTAGGCTATGTAGATGATGTCGTAATCCTTGTCAGACGTATATTTTGCCAACGATTAGTGAACTCATGGAAACTACTTGACCGTATTGGCACTCATTATCAAACGGACCGCCATGTCTGGTGGTAATAATCTAGAACTACTGAAAGAGGCTAAATACTTCGGCATAGTCCTGTACTAGAGGGCCTGGAAACAACAGAATGCGAAGGACAAGTGGAATAAAGTTCTGTGCTTTCTGTGGGTGGAAAAGAGCCTTTGGGAATATAAGTGGGCTTAAAACGCATATCTATATGGCAATAATCCGACCTAGTCTCACCTATTGCTTATCAGGTAGAGAGCAATGGACAAGAGTATATATCTCTACACTGAGTATGATGCAGAGGATAACATGTAACTAAGTTTCGGTTTTCAAGGATGGCTCCAAAATAAACGGAGGTATTTATTCTCTAAAGATCTTGAACTTATGGTCAAGCTCAGGATAGGCGATACCATTACCGTGAACCAGGTGGAAATTTACGCCATAACCAAAGCTTCAAAAAGAGTTCACAGCCGCTGATGTTTGTTAAATTTGTTTAACCCTGTATGTTTGTTTATTTAAGGCAGAATCAGACGAGTTTTGTTGTGGAACACGAGGTTTGTCGGCTATATACATTTGCACAACACGACTAATCGAAATAAACAACAACAAGAACACTACAGTGCTTTGTACCTATCAACAAAGCAAATAAACACCAAAACACTTAAACAAGAAATTATTTCTCATTTATTTAGTTTTCTCTTCGCCGAGCTGTGATCAAAGACTCTAAAAAAATTAATGAGAATTAACGCAACAACATTAACGAATTGGTTCACTGATAAATCTTCAGTAAACAAATATCATCGGGGTTGTTTTTTTTTTATTACGACACACAAAAGTGGTTTTTGTTGTTGATTTTGGTGTTTGCGTCCTAAATAAAAGTCAAACAAAAAAATTCACTTATTCAGTAAGGAACATTTACTGAAGATAAGATTTTATTTTAAACAAACTCTTGTTTGAGCAATGGGATACTTTTTTAATCGCGGATTAGTATTTTTTTATATCAAGAGATTAATCGATGAGACTAATTTTCTCAACAACTTTTAGCAAGAGTTAGATATTTACATCATGTGAGTTTTTTCTTTTTAAACACTTTTATGTTAACCCTCGTTTTTCTTTCTTTACTGCCGTTATAATCAGACTTCAAATTGGGTTTTTTGTATTTTAATTATTCTTTGAGGGATTAATTGTTTTAAATTTTTCTCTCATGCTGTTTTTCAACGTTTTTATCAAGGACAAAGAAGCACACTTGTAATAAAGCTACATTGAAAAAAAGCTTTAATAAGCTATAAGGAAATAAAGTCTTTATTTTTTAAATACGGTTAAGTGGACAATCTGCTTAGATGAAATAATTTATAGAAGGTAGAGTACATTACACACTAGTGTTTTATATAGAAAGGGATTACATATATGAGAAAAAAAATTAAGCTATTAAGATCTTTAAGAAATGGAATGTGAAGCCGATTGGGAAGACTGAACTCAATGTTCTTTATTGAAAAAAAAAACAATTTTTTTAAAATTTTGAAAAGTATGCAACTTGTTGTGGTTTTTATTATTATTATTTCATTTTTAACATCATGCTTGTGAATGCTCTGGAATAGGAGAAATTAAAATGTTAAAAAAATATCAGTGACTTCATTCAACCCTAAAGCAGTTCACTGAATTCAAGGTTATGATTTGAATTGTTTGCTCAGAAAATCCATAATAGCGTCTACCAAATCGACGGACTAGAAGCAGAGTATTTTTCATTGTTGCTTTTAGTTCATCCTTGGAAAATTTTAGTACATAGAAAAAAATTATCACCAAAAAATTTTCAAGCAAAAGTTTGTCTAAAAATAAATTTCATTTTTAGTAAATGTTCTTTACATAATCAATGAATTGTTTGTTTGACTCTTATTTAGGACACAAATACCAAAAACAACAAGAAAAACTGTGTGTTAAAAAATCAACCCCGATGACGACATACACACATATAACAACTACAACAATGATAGCAAAAGGAATGCGATTGTACAAGTTTGTTTACTGAAGATTTTTGAGTGAATTAATTCGTTAATGTCGTCGTTGCGTTAATTTTCATTCATTTTTTAAAGTCTTTAGATAAACAGTCAGACTTGAACACATTGAACAAAGGGAAATTTAATAAATGCTTAATGGATGAAGAGATGACCCAGACAAAAACATTGTTTGATATATTACAAAAAATCCAGTAAATATTTTGTTTTATATTTGTTAGTATTTTTAGACTAATTGTTTTATAAATTCATACAAAAACATTGTTTGATATTTTTCAGAAAATCAGTAAATCTTTTTGTTTGATTAAGTAGATTGCTTTGTTTACAATTTGCAAATATTTTTAGACAAATTATTTTATAGATTTAAACAATTTGTTCACTGAAAAAACCACGATTTGTTTTCAATGAAATTGTTGAGATATTTTTGTCTACATTTACAAATTTTTTGTAGTTCCGTTCCTAGACAAAATATTTACTATTCATTGAACTCCTTTACAGAAAATGAAATTAAGGGCCTTATTTTGTAAAACGCAATGCTAAGCGTTAACTAATTTTGTGTGTGTTTTGTTTTTGCAAATTACATTTTTTCCGTAAAAAATTTATCAACGCTAGGCGTTGCGTTTTAAAAAATAAGGCCCTAAGTTTTTTCTGTGTACAAATATAAATTATACTTTTTTCATTTTCATAAGCAAATATTTTTTGTTTGTATTTATCTTAATATTTTTTCACTGTCATTAAAATTATGACAAATTAAGATTTCATTTAATATTTAAACAAAAATATTTTCAAATATACACACACACAGACACAATAACACAAACTCAACAACTTTCATTTGTTTGAGTTGCTTTTTTTGTTTTGCGGATCCTTATTTTTTGCCCCTACTAATTTTAATGCATTTCGCTCCGGGGAGATCAATTATTATAATCATTATTATTCCTAATTTTTGCTAGAGTTTTGCTGTTCAGTTTTTATTATTATAAATATTTGTCTTCTCTTCTCAACAAGATAACAATGTTTTAAAACAAGAAAGAATTTAATACTGCTACTGTTGCTGCTGTAGGATTTTTAGAAATTTGTCTTTTTACGCTAATTTATGCAAATGTGATGATAATTATTTATAATAAAAACACAACAAAAAATATCATAATTTTATCTCTGGGTAATTTTTTTCAGCAATTTAGTGGCCACAAAATATTGCAATAAATCATATGCTCTGTGAAACATATGAAATTATAATTTTATTCAACAGAAATATTTTTTCCACAGTTTGTTTTGAAAATTAAGATTTTTAATATTATTAAAACTTTAAAATCGCATTTTAGTATATTAGTAATTTGATTAATTGATTATATATTGAAATAAACAACTAAATCTTTGAAGGTTAAAAACAGTTTTCAAAATTTTGTAATACAGATATTTTAGTTTAAGTTTATCGGCCAAATAATATCAAAAGTGGGACAGATTCTAAGGGGACAGATTCTAAGGAGACTAGTACTACGTTTTACATGAGTAGTACATTGAGTAGTCATGTCAGAAATCGTGTATAGAGTAACGTAAGGGACCAAAATCAAAACATATCACGATGGGTATCATATTAAAGAGCATAACAATAAGATTCTAACGACATATAACAGATTAAAAATGATGGGATAGTGTAAAAACAGAAAACAAAAATTGAAAATTTGCAAGAGATATCGGAAGTGTATGCCACTGAGAGATATGCACAATTTAATCTTGACAGGGGCTACCGAGAGACAGAAATAGCCATCTGCTCGGATAGTCAGGCTGCCATCAAAGCACTCAGCTTCTCATATGAGATTACTTCTAAGTTAGCTTGGGAATGATAATTAAGCTAAATTAGCTAAGCAGCATTAATATCGTTACACTCTGCTGGGTTCCTGAGCATGTCGGGGTGGTAGGAAACGAATATGCAGACAAAATGACCAGAAGGGGGGATAGTACATTCATGGTCGGACCAGAACCGTTTTGCGGCTTGGATGAGATAAAATCCAGGAAGATATATCGGCGGAGATCAAGAGTACCAGGGAGCACCTCTGGTTCAATCTCTGGTTCATAGCTCTCATATCCCTGAGTAAAAACAATCCAAGAATGATCACAGGTTTCGTGTTGTGTTTTTCTTCCGACGGGGTTTTTTTTGAATATGGAACGATTTTCCGTCATCCCACGTCAAATTTGGTTTGAAAACAGACCGGTTTCGGCTATGTGCCATCTTCAGTGTTCTATTGAATACTAAATAGAACACTGAAGATGGCACATAGCCGAAACCGGTCTGTTTTCAAACCAAATTTGACGTGGGATGACGGAAAATCGTTCCAAAATCACAGGTTTCCTCACTTGCCATTGCAGACTGAGAAAACACCTCAACAGACTTGGCAGTGAGACTAACAGCCTGTGCAGATTCTGTGGTTATGACAATGAAACTACAGAGAATATTCTGAAGGACTGTGAAGCATTATGCCACAGAAGATATAACCAATTGGGCTAGCACCTCTTGGAGGATTTGGAGCCACCAACACTGGAACCACCGGCAATCTTGACATTCCTCAGGAGAGTGGGTCTAAATGAGGTGCTCTAGCACCTGGAAAGAGATACAATAGATCTTCTTCGGTCGCAGTATCCTGTGTTTAAGGTTTAGTATTTATTTCAGTGCTAACACTATACTTCACTAACAGATTTATACTGATAAGGAAATGATTCTGTGTTGTAGTGCAAGCCAATCCCAATTGACAAAAATGGATTTCCCGTTATTTTACTCTACACGCGTATTTACTTCAGTGCTAACACAATATCGAAAAAGAAATAGTTAGTAAAGAATAAAAATGGCATGAATCGTATGCGATGCACAGAACGCTTCAATAATAAATAGTTGAAATATTGGTCCGTGTATTATGTGTGATGCACATCATTTTTACTAGATTATGAAAGTGGACGTACGCTATAAAAATTTTTATTTTGGGATAGTCAAAGGGTTTAATTTAAATAATGCATTTTTTGTCGACTACAAACGCCTTAAATTATTAAAATCGATTGGGAATTGGCAAAGTTAAAATTTTTATATACCAAATTTTTGTGTAAAATAATACATGAAACACCTTCCCAGTGCATTGTGGAGCTGCTTAAAAACTAAATGCACACTAAAGTTTCCAGGATATGAACTCACGACTCTACAGTTATCAAAAAACTAAATTCATTGCATGTGAAAAGCTTTAAAAGTTTTGTAACTTTCACAAATTTCAATCAATTTTAAAACTTTTTATATATTTTGCTCAGTTCGAAGAAAAAATACTGTTTTCACTTATACTGCGTTGAATCAAGCTCATATTTGACTGTTTTATTGTTATCCTTCTATTTTCTGCCACTCGCTTTGCTCTACTTGAGAAATATGATTTTATCTTAACCAAATCTTTATCTTTACAAACAAATTTTAACACTAAACATTTTAAAAGCAAAATGCATTTAAGATAAAATTTACTTTGCTCTATTTTTGTAACGGTACCAAATATGTCTTTGAAACTTGGAGAGATGATTCCAATAACCATAGACGATCGATTATCATAAAAAATCGATAATCGAAAATTGCGGTGGTTACGATCTTCTTTTAGTTAAGGCTTGTGAGGACCTCCGGTTTCTCCGCGTTTGAAGCTGGGATAATTCAGCCGTGTCCAGAGTCCGCTTACACAAATTTGTATAAATAAAACACTTTCACTTTGTATTCTATTTCACTTTATTTATGTTTATGTGATATTTTTTATTTAATTGAATATTTATCTCCAAGTGCCAAGTGTCGCTCCTATCTCTCTTTCTCCCTCCTAAGCTTTTGTTACTCCGGACTTGGATCCAGAATCTAGCCTTCTTCTTATGTTATTCAAACCCTATCATTCCAGGTAACAATCTCTGGGAATGGTATCGCTTTGCCCTGAGCCAGTGCCCTATTCTCCTTCTTGACCAAATGTAAGTCTAGCCAAGGCAAGATAGATACGCAAGTTAGTTACGCTCTATCTTGTGCTACGCTGCTGTTGGTATCAGCCAAATCCCGAGTTGGCCTTAACTTGCACGGCTTTATTCACTTGCACTTGATCACCACTTTACTTAGCATCAATCATAAAATACACTCTCACTTTATATTCTTGATTACTATTTTACAACAGCACATGTTGATTTAACTCACCCACTATTACCTCGTCGATCACCAGAAAGAAAAAAAATCTACTCGATCGCTTCGTGGTCATTTATACCTCTGCTTAAGTTACATGCCTTCGCGTCACCAAGAAGGTCAGCCCAACGTTTGCGACCAGAAATGTCCCACCACCTGCCCCTGAATCATTGTCGTTGTTCCTCCTCTCATACCACTTCGTACACACACATAGAATGCCTGGCTCCACCTGTACCACATCGACCTCCATTGCATCTTCACCTCTGCTGACCTAAAACCTAAGACCCTTGGCAGATATAAATTTGCCCCCATGTAAGAGGATGTGAATCCGACTTACACACAATTTGCTAAGCCTCCATGTGTGCCAAAATTTCATGAATTTATATCTTCACAAGCTCGACATTAAATAAAAGTTATTATTTAATTAGTTTGGCTTAAGTTCATTTTCAATATAATCTTTCGATCAAATTATTTTTTATTTAAGAAAGAAATTCTAAAGCATGTAAATAAGATTAAACTGACAGCTGTTTCGAGACTACCAAGTCTACTCATCAGAGCACTTTACCTACACTACCAGCGAGGGTAGCAACAACACCGTAGCAAAAATCCTACTAGTTTTAGTAAGCTCAATTAAGAGACTGTCGCCACCTTGCGGCGAGTCGCACCTATTAATGGACTTTTTCTAAATGTTCGGAACTTCACTAACTGTCTTTTCTCAGCATGTTCAACTATTTTAAGCTTTTTTCATTTCGGTCTTACCAGCGTGAAATATCATCGATATTTTCAATGCTGGGATTTTTGAATGTTTATTTTGCCCAATTTTTTTGGAACGTACACATTCATGGTTTAAATAATTTTATCGAAAGATTAAATTGAAAATGAACTTAAGCCAAACTAATGAAATAACTTTGGATCGACTCAAAATTCACGACTCTGTTATTACGTATTTATTTCGCGTTTTAACTATAACATATTTTATAAATATTTTACTATTATTTTTCGTGTGCGAAAATTACAGTGTATTTGGATTTTCCAAATAATTTTAAATATGTTTTGAAAACATTACTAAAAAATTGTTTACAAAGATGTGAACATGCAGAAAAAATCACACAAAATTTGTTCAATATATAAAAGCAGCACACGAAGTAAATCCACCTTAAGGCTGTAATTTAAATATCAGCAACAAGAGACCGACAACTAGAAGTACGTAACTTTTTACTTAACAAGAAAAATTATGTTGAAGGTAATAACGAAAACAAAATGCACTACACGTTTGATAAAATTAAAGAAATCTTGAACCGTAAAATTCATAGAAAATTTATTGAAAGTTTACCATACGAAGTTTAGAAAGAAATAAGTATTAAATATATATGTATAACATATTTACACATACATCATATACAATCTATTTATTGCAGGCACTTGTTTTAGCTAGGAATAATTCTCATTTGGTTAATATATAAAAAAATGCATAACTTATTTCAGATTCGTTCGCAGATGGGTAAAGATCTGCGCAAGACTAGAGCTTGCTACACTAGCTTGGAAGTTATATTCTGACCATATTATGCTAATTTGTAATCAAATTATGGTTATATTTGATTATAAAGTGGTTAAATTTTTAAACTTTGACAACTGCATGATATGTGAACAACCATAAAACTCAATCACAATATGTTGCTCGTAATTTTAAACATGTTTTTTTTCTTACTTCTTTGTCAGCATAATATTTTATGTATTAATCTTGTAATTTTATATAGCATATTATAGGCCAACTTGGATGTCTAACAAATACTACATTTTGCATATGATAGGGCACAAAATGAAACATAAGCTCTCAATTAACTTACTTACAAGTAACTTAAGCGTACGTTATAATTTTATAGAAAAAAAATTAACAAAACGCTTAACAATACTTTTTCAGGTTTAATTATTCTTAGGAAATTGTTGCCTTTTTTTTTGCTGTTCATAACAAAGTAAACAAAATTTGCATACTAGACGTATAAAAATTGTTGAGGTACCACTAACAAATTCCATCTGATAGACATCGACATATTGGTATGAAAAAAGAAACGTAGTAAAACAAATTCACCAACACAATAGTCTTCTTATCACTTTAATTCGTCTTAAATCTTAGTATAGAATAAAAGAGGAAAAAGTAGCTAAAAAATTTACAAAGAAAGAAATTATCTGCTTATAAAGTAGGTGCGTTAAATGTCTTAAACAGATGCAACTTTAAGATATTAACTACTATATACTATACTCTCACATACGAGTACTTTGCTTATGAATAAATTGTAAGTAAGATGCATATAAGAAACTCGGGTCTACCACTACATCAAAATATATGTAAGTCTATCTATACAAACGATAGAAGTAGCAGAAATATCTTTATCTTACCTACATACAGAAAGAAAGAATACCCAGGCTTTAGACAAACAAAACAATTGATAGATGCGTACGTGTAGTGAATATTTTATAAACATACTCGTAGTTGATGTATGCCAATATTTAGCCGCTAACCATAGAGCATGCTACTCAGTCACATACATAGTTAGCATTTACCTCAACTAACAATTTGTTGTTAGCGGGTAAGAAGTAGTTATAATAATATCTGCTTAATTTTTTTCATCTTTTTTTTTTTGCTTTTTGCCACACGTCTAAATGAGCTGCTGATGTGAGAAACACTTGCAGCATTAAGAAGATACAAAATATATATATTTTTGCCCATAGTCTTAATATCTGTGAGTAATGGATGTACATGTATGTATGCTTGCATATATGAATATTTAAAATTACCATACTTTTTCCGGTATTGTATATTTATTAAGTCGCTTTTGATGCTTAACAAAAAGAAACACATAAACGAGATAAAGCTTAAAAATACAGATAATAAATAATGATTCTTGTTAAAAAAAAGTCATATTAAAACAGACTTAGGGTTGGTTCGAAAAAAATTTTCTTGATATAAAATTTAGTGTAACACAGATTCGCATTTAATTTATTAATAAAAATATTTTCTAAGGATACCCATATAACATTGTTTTAAGAATGGATGATAGAAGTTATTACTATATGGGGAAAGAAGGTAACATATAAGTTAAGATTATGAAGGCAGATAAGTTGTGTAAAATCAGAAAAACCTTTCAAAATTACACTGAAAGAATTTCGTACATAAATTGTGTGAATTTTGACATTAATCCAATGAAAAATTTCATTAAAACTCAGCCAACATTACGCTTCGTTGGATTAATGAAACAAGTTTCATTAAAATTATTTTAATGAAAATTTCATTAAATATATGAAATAATTTCATTGCTATAATATAATAATTTCACTAAGCTAATGAACATATTTCATTATAGTAGTAAAATAATTTCATTGTTTTAATGAAACTGTTTCATAATTTTAATGAAATTATTTCTTTGTTTTAATAAAACTCTGTCATTATTTTAATGATATTCTGTCATTATTTTAGTGATATTCTGTCATTATTTTAATGAAATTATTTCATTGTTTTAATGAAATTATTACACTACTTAATAGCCTCATTAACTTATCTTTTTTATTGTCTATTTGAACGAAGACGGCAACGCAAATCAGAAAAATTTTTAATGTTGATGATGGCTCATAGTATCGAACTAAGACTCTTGCCTCTCGTCATTTGCTTTATAGGCAACGTCTTAACTAGTTCAGCCAACAGCACTGTCAAAACAATGTGTCTACGAGTGTATAATAATATGAAAAAGTACAACAATAATTATTTCGTAAATCGAATGAAACTTTCGTCAAACCAATGAAATATATTTCATTGAAATTGTGACATTCTAGAACATACAGTTTTTAATTTTTTTAAAATTTTTATAGTAAATATTTCAAGTATTTCAAATATCAATTAAAATATTTTGTCCAAACTTAAAGGGTTTTCCATAATATGGCAAAATGTTACTGTCATAAATCCAATAAATAAAAGTTAATGAAGCAATTCAAATGAACTTCTTTTACAATATTAGTGAAATTTCATTAGAATTGTAAAATATTTAATTAGATTTGTGAAAAAATCTAACGAAAATGTTTCATTGGATTTATGAAGCGAAATTGTTTCAGTGTAATATGAGTATTTCTAACAAATTTGCTTCTTAATACGAAGTGATTATATAGGCTAAGATTCATAAGAAGGCTAAGATGCATAATGAATTAGACATGATGGATATTCTAAGAAAAAACGCAAACATCAAGATCAGTTGAATTTTCAACGAACACAGCAGAACAGAACAACGTATCTCTGTTTCCACCACTTGTTATAGCTAGCTCGATTCAATATGATTGCAAATCGTTATTTATAAAAGTTTTTAAGAAATTTGCATACGAGAATTACATCACTACTAAATTGATGTTTATCGCAACAGTTCCTAGTGTTACCGTTGATTTATTTTGCACTTGTTCAGGCAAATATTAATTACATCTAATTTTTCTGAATAAAATTTTATGAAAGCAAATTAGTCCGACGTATTCAAAATAAAATAAATAATTAGCTATGATCGAGCAGCATATCGGTACATGAAACTATGTGATCTGTACATCTGATGTGTAGGGTATGTTCAAAAACTTTGTAGAAAATATTAGGGCAAACATTTTTCTGGAACTTTAACAGTCCAACAACAACCAACACAATAACACATCAATGCACATGAGAAAAATGCATAATGTTGTTGGCTTGCTTGGAACTAGTCTTGAGCTTAAGATCTCAGGGCTTGAAGTCAAACGCGCTAACTACGCATTTCACTGCGGCTAAATGCATATCGTCAGGGAACCTTTACCCAAAAATCTCATAGCAAAGCTAAAGATATTGTAGCAAACTTTTACTGAAATTAATAAGAACCTTAAACAATATCAAAGTTTAAACTTTGATATTGTTTTTTTATTTTTTTACTTAACCATATACTATATAGGCAGGCTTTTTTCCCACTCTAATTGTAGATGTAAGAAGGAATGTAGAAAATTAAATGTTGCTTTTCTGCCGTAACATCCAACTTCAGGACAGGAATCGAACCTGTGGCTTCCCAATTAATAGTCTAGCAGACTATCCTCTAAACTACGGGGGCTTGTACCCATATTTTTTCGCCGAAAATCCAAATGGGAAACTTACGGGCCCTATCCAAAATATTAATTATCGTATAACTCTATCGTTTATGGATAACGTGACCAGAAGGTTTTTGTTAAAAAGCGGGACAAGAACGTTTGAAAAGCGGGATGCTGAAGAAAATATGACAAAAAAAAAGCGGGATTTTATAATATATATTATTGAAAGCGGGATGTTGTAAATACACTGATGATAATATATGATTTTTTAGAAATGTATGCAACTACACAGTTCCATATCGTTAGCTGAAATGCGAAATAACGTAACTAACAAAAATTTAAAGTCGCATTTTCAATTATTACATCGAAACGCCGTACAAATTTTCAAACTGTTATCATAAAAATCAATTGCATTTAAAACGAAAATGAAGAGGAGTCTTTGTTTCAGCCACTTAAAGTATTTTATTTGGTCTTTTTTTTCTCCTATAAAACTAAAAATAGTGTAGTTATGTGATTTTGTATTTCAGCTAACGATATGTTCTTCGGATATTCATTGAGTTACAGGCCTTAAAATTTAAAAAAGAGAATTTTTAGATGTTTTTTTAAAAATTGATCATTTTTATGAAACAAAAATTTTATAAATCGCTTTAAGCCTAAAGATAATTTTGTCTTTAACACATGAAACATGAAGTCGTTACGAACGGACAAAAATAAGGAAGTGTATGTCAGTGAGTGAAAAAATCTGAAGTCAGCTTTTATAAAATTCAGTTTATAATCAAAAGAATATTTTTGATCAAAAGCAGTTCTGTTTTTTTGCTTAATTTTCTTGTAACTTTGTTCTATGTTGTCGGTTCTTAAGCATTTTATGTATCATGTGTTCGGCAAACTAGTTTCAACTATGGGCTTTGCAGGATTTATCTGGATTTTCGTTTCATCTGAATGGAGAAAAATTTAAATTGAAGGTATCAATGTCGTTCAACTTAATTTTTGCATAATCAATAATTTTCAATACTACGTGCCTTACTTGACTTCACCACGCTCACACTGTGAAAGGTACATGCAACAAGAGCTCTAATCGTGAGATCGTGGTAAGTCTTGAAATATCATGGTGTTCAGTTCGACCCTTATACAGTCAAGAATTTTTCTTTGTCTTTTCAATTAATAGGTATATGCTTTTAAAATTCCTTTCTCAATAAAAATAATTTAATTGTAGAATTAAATTGAACGAACTTAAGCCTGATAATTAAGCATCTTTTGATTAGAAATTTTTAAGTATTGAGTTTCTTAAATTTTAAGTTTCTTTAACTGAATAAGTTTTTATTCGATCAACACAAAAAAGATCTATTTTGCTCAGTTGAAACATTTTCGATATTTTTGGCAATAATTAATATATCAGAACTTAATTTTTTAAAGCTCGAAAAAGCGGGATAAAGCGTAATAAAAATTTTAGGCGGGATCCACCTCTAAAAAGCGGGGCGTCTTGTCAGTTTAATTATGTACCGATTATCAACATTTTTATATGAATAAAAGGTTTGGTTCTTTGCACTGAAGTCGGGGTTTTTCTTTACCAGAATTATATGAAACTATTGCTCAATTCACAACATATTGTAAGCGTTGTAGATCGTAAAAATGTTGTTGGTAATTTTTACATAAACATGTTTCTAAGCAAATGTTTATTTGGAAATTACCAACAATAATTATACGATCTACAACACATACAACAGGTGTTGAATTGACCATATATTTATGCGATTTCATAGCTACCACAATAGAGTTTTTTGGAACGCTGGTGCTAAATCGATGCTATAGACAATAAAGAATTTTTCTCGTCATAATTGAATTTATCGAGAAGATTTTTCATATTTTGTTATTATTAAAAAAAAATATATTTTAAAAGGTTAATAACACAGGTATGCGAAATAATATTTTTCATATTTTTCATAGCAAGTCACATTTACTAGAAGAGGGTACATTTGTGTTTTTCGATGTATACTTCTCTTTGAAGCGCCATCCAGAGTGCAAGGCTAGTTCGATAAAAGCAAGTGATATCTTTTTTCAAAGGCTATTAAATTATACGTCGAATGCTGAATAAGTGGCTTTGATCGCAATAAAAATGCCTGAGAATAGTGGATCGAAACTGAGATGCTATGAACTTCTTACCAGATTTTCAATTTTTGTAATTTCGGAATCAGCTTTGTACTACAAATAACAAAAAATCTTTAGTTTTTTATTCTATTGAATAGTTCATTCGATTGCGAAAATTGTAAGCCATAATAAACCGCAATCGGATGAAAACAAAAAATGATATAAGGAAAAAACCAAAATGGTAGCATTCAATTTGCGGTGATATAGGACGGGGAAAACAGATTTCTGGTGGTGACTTATTTTAAATTCGTAAAATACGTAAAAATATTTCAATTAAGTTCTTTATCTATAAAGAATAAAAAGTTTCAGTTTCGTCATTCGGCCAAACATTTTGCATAAACCGAATTCGAAACCGAAGCAGAATATTCGGTCGGGCTCTATTCATTTCTCTAATATAGATTTTTTTGACAGATTTTTTCAATAATGGTAAAGTTTTGTTTGAGTGATGTGCAGGGCTCGGACTTTCAAGCAACTAAAAATTGATTTTAAGCGCTTAATAAATGCAAATGAAAATGAAAAATATGCGCAAATTTATGCATTTACCTACGAAAAAAAACCCAAAAATAAAATAATATGTATATATATATTTTTTAAATGTTTCATTATTATTAGAGAAAAAACATAAAACAAACAGAATTGGTATATTATTTAGTCCAATCGATCCTTAGTTGAGTTGCCGGTCGGCAACTGATAATTAATGGTTGCCAGAAAAGCACTAAATTGCAATTGAAATCGAAAGCTCTCAGTTGCCAGTTGCCATCAGTAGTATAATTTTATAACTGGCAACCCAACTGAGGCTCTGCTGTCATGCATAATCGGCCTATTAATATTTTGTTTGAAAAATTGAGATATATGCATTAACATTTTTTTTATAACTCAAAAAATATGCATTTACTGCAAAAATATGCAAATATATGCAACTTAAAATTAATGCCAAACTACTTAAAGTTTGATGATTCGCATAGATACTTACGCAATACGTCTTTATCTATCACCACAAAATATATGCATTTGCATGAAACTCCGAGCCCTGGTGATGGAATTTAGTGTTTTTACTTTAGTTCTTAAAACTTTGGAAAGTTCAAAAAAGTTTTATCATTTCAATGGTATCCTCAAATTAGATATTCCCATGAATAGTTTTATACATGAAAATTGGAAATTCATTGAGAGGGCCTGAAATGTTTAGAAAACAACTTAAAATTTTAAAAATATTTTTACATATATAAGTAGTACATAAGTATGTACTAATTATGTACTAATTATTTACTCCAATTTTAATTGGAGGCTCATACTAGTTAAATAAATTATTAAATCCGAGTCACTTTTATCGAAGCGCAATGACTAGTTAATAAGACAACGTTTTTTTTTTATTAGTAAACTACTATTTTTTACAATCTTAAAGCACAGTTTAAAAAAATTATCTATTAATAAATATTCAATACAATAATAAATAAAATTAAAAAGCAATTTCAAACAATTTGCTAAAGTTTATTTAAAAAAAAACTCAGAAACTTGTTATATCAATATTTTAACCATTGATTGTTTTAAAACTACAAACTTAATAATAAAATATCTCTGCTATTTGATCTATTTGTGTCAAATGACTTTTAGTTTTATTTATTGTTGATTACTTCTAACAATATAAAAATCGATACAACTACTTAAATATTTATTGAGTGTATGGATTGTTGCAACCATTTATATTATTTCCAATAAACGTTTGTAAGTACGTAGTCGTTCGATTGTCTCATTTAATCTGTCAACAACTTATGGAAACGAAAATTGCACCTATAAAATGCTGCTTAACAATTGAAATGATTGCTCATATCTTTGATCATTCAAATGCATAAATAAGCTAACAAGTGTGTATTGTTTGTATACTTAATGTTTATTGTGCTTAGCTAAAATTTATATTAAATGAGACCAGCTAAGTCATAATGAAGCCATAAGTATACAAGAGTTATTAAATAGTGTTCAGCTTAGCTCGTTGGTCACATAATATCACAAAATCGCTTGAACATTTCGTTCCATTCTTGCATATATATATATAGATTATTGCTGATGAATTTTCAATAATCATGTATAAATTTATATGGGCGAAATGCTGCGCTACAACTATCTGGAATATAACACAGGCATTAATCAAGATTTTTAAAGCGATTTAGGCATAGATACACAAGCACACAGCAAGACAGTCAGTACAAATGGTGGGAAAAAGACATTTATTATCACAAATACACACACATGTTAAATGTGTAGCTATTTATTCATTAGGGGGTCACTTATATCGGGCATTCAAAGAAAATTCTTGCAACAGGCTTTCATTGGATGTGTTTTAAGGCATTGTCAATTTAATAAAAAATCCCGTCAAAGCAAAAACTATTACTTCACATACACAATTACCAATATCGGGCCTAAAAGCAATTACTGTGGTTTACAAGACTTAAATTATTTCAATAGTGCCAGAGACGTGTTTCAGACAATGGGGGTGTGCTGTAAAGCGCACGTTTTGAAATCAAGCGATTTACCAAAACGAAAAACCGTATTCTGTTAATCCGACGGCTTAGTGCATTCGAAGTTAAGTTCGTATGAAACATCTTAAAAATCTGAAAGATTAAAACCAATTAAAAAGCTGCAATAAGTCAGCTTTTGAGTTGAACTTTTTCATGGAAACTAGGCGATTTCAAAACGTGCGTTTTACGGCACTCCCCCGAATATATCGTCTGTGATGATGGAACTAAAATCGAATGGGTTGCGGGCATAGAAAACGACTAATGATAAAAGAAGGCAACAAAAATTAAATCATGTACTTGCCAAATAACACTAAGCTTTAAATATGTTGTTTTAAAAATCAAGTGTATTGCTTTGTAGTTCTTAGGCTTTGAACTATATTTCCATTCAGGAAATCGGACACTTTTTTCTCTCCAAAATAATGCGCGTCCTTAATATACATGCACACAAATAATGTCATTCCCATATTTAAACGTATTAGCATTTGTATGAGTTTGTAAGATCAGATGATGCTGCATTTGGAGGGGCAGTCATTCACAAGACTCCTCTCGGGCGCTCTATGTGTGCGAGTAGTGAGTGTCTTTACCCCACAACTCGTTTATCATTTGAAGCAGGTCATTTAAGAATGTTTAAGATTGTCATAACAAGGTATTAAGACATTTAAAAGGGATTATAAAGAGCTTATTGAAATTGAAATCTGAACGCACACACAAACTCACACATACCAAAATGCAACGAACAATACAAAAGTATTTGTCTCTTCTTACCGCAAAGACAAATTGTTTTGTTTTATCTCGTTGTTAGTGCGCTAAAGCGCGTGAACATTTATTTGTTGTCTGAAGATTATGAAGATACAATTAAATATAAATTAATTTCAGTAAATAGAATGAAAGAAAAAATATTGGTGATAAAAAAAAATTTGTCATTATTAAGTCACTAAGATGAAGGTGTGCTAATGAAATGCAAAGAAAAACTGAGTTATAAGAGAATAGATTATTAAATATTCTTGAGTTTTTTTTTTTGTCCAATGTTAGTTCTGAACATTTCTTAATACTTTCAGGGATTTAAATAGTGTACAAAATTATATTTGTACAACTACACAAAAATTTAAGATGTATTTAACAATTTGGGCTATTCTCATTTTGAGTGTACATATATTTAAATTCTGAACATCAAAACAAAAAAGGAACTAAACTGATTATTAGGCTAAGGTTCGTAACGTTATACTCAGAAAGAATTGGGCATGATTAATATTCCAAGCAACGAGGGAAAAATTAACATCAACTTAATTTTTCAACGTACACAGCAGAACAGAGTAACGCGCCACTTTCGGAAGCCGCTACACTTCCATCGTCAGTGCTCACGTCTATTTTGCTTATCACCACTTAGTCTGTTGAATGTGATTTCAATTCTTATATATACAACTTTTTCGTTATCTTTCGAGTTATCTTGATATTTATTTGACGCATTCAAGCTGTCCAAAATTTTCTTATAATAATTAGACAATAGCTTCAATTGATTTTAGATCTAGGAACGCTCAACGTCATTTTAAAGTATTTTCATAAATTATTTTTGAGGCTAATTTTCTCTTTTGCGTAGCTATAAATTCGAGTTCTTGCTCCGATTTCAAATTTTCTACTGCATTACTTATTAAGGCCAAGAATTTTTCGATAATTACAGTAGAAAAAGTTAACTCGTGTAAAAGTTAATCGCTCGGCTAAGTAAACCGAATTTCAGCATCCACTTTCCGCTCTAAAAAGTTAAAACAAAATTTTATTTTGTATTTTTCTTTTAGCAAAAAACTTTATCTTAGAGAAAAATTTCTTAATTGTTTGTAAATTTTTAAAGAGCATACTTTATTACCTTTCTAATCATATCTAATACATATTGTTTTGGTTTTCTGAACACTTTATAATAGTACCTTTAGCAGCCGCGCTGATGTGAAAACAAATGCTACGCAGTATTCTTGCTTAACGATGCTTACTATGCGCTTCTCAAAATTACACAGACCCTCACGTTTTGTTTGCTTATCACAACTTCGCTCTTGTTCGCAATGCATTTTTTTTTGCTTGTTTTTATTAGTGCGTATTAAGTAAACTTTTGCTAACGAAGCAGTGCACAATGTGATGAAACGAACTAAACGTAAGATAAGAGGTGGAGAAAAACATACTTAACGGAAACAATATTTTTTCAAATATTATTATTAGAACAGTGTGTTAATAGTGTTTAATTTTATTAACTAGTGTTTGTTAGAAATAAAAATTGATGTACCAAATGGCTGGTTCTAAGTGAAAAAATAGAAACAACATAAACAAATTAATATTTATATTAATAACACGCTATTACAAAATAGCAAGTTTTTTTTACTCGTGAAAAACGACTTAATGAGGCTTGTTATATATTAAAAACGACCTTTTGGGACTTCGCGGATAAAAAAAATTTCACCGCGTTGTTTCTGCACCGATTTTAATTTTTTTAAGAGGTGTCCAATGGAGTATATATTTATAATATAATATCTTGAGTTATATTTCGCGGAAATGTCATCAACAGAAATTTCAAATTTTTATCCAATTTATTAAAATTAAGCGGATTTTTTTGCAATACATACTTTGCTTCAGAACCTGTCCATTTTTCATATTCTTAAAAAGTCTACGGATTCATGAAATAGCCGTAAGCTTGTAATGGGTGATTTTATAAGAACTATCGGAAAGTAAAAAAAAAAAAAACACATAAAATTCAGAAAAATGCATGAAATATTTATTTGGATCGATAGTTGGGTCGATATAATTTAATGTTTGAAGATTATTTCATGCAAATGTTGGCCGCGGCTGCGCCTCAAATGGTCCATCCGCTTAGTCCAATTTTGGCATACTCTTTCCAACATTTCGGCCGGTATCTCACGAATAATGTTGGCAATGTTGGCTTCCAGTGCGTCAATCGAAGCGGGCTTGTCGCTATAGACATTAGCCTTAACATAGCCCCACAAAAAATAGTCTAGAGGCGTTAAATCGCACGATCTGGTCGGCCAATTGACTGGTCCCAAGCGTGAAATAAACTGTTCACCGAACTCGCCTCTCAATTGGTCCATTGTTTCGCGTGCTGTGTGGCATGTGGCACCGTCTTGTTGAAACCACATGTCATGCAAGTCAAGCTCTTCCATTTTGGGCAGAAAAAAGTTTGTTATCATCGCACGGTAGCGCTCACCATTCACAGTAACGTTGTGATTCGCATCATCTTTGAAGAAATACGGCCCAATGATGCCGCCAGCCCATAATCCGCACCAAACGGTTGTTTTTTGTGGATGCATTGGTAGCTCTTGCAATGCTTCTGGCTGCTCTTCACTCCAAATACGGCAGTTTTGCTTGTTCACGTATCCATTCAACCAGAAATGAGCCTCGTCGCTGAACACAATTCTTCGATAAAAAAGTGGATCTTCATCTAACTTTTCAAGAGCTCATTCACCAAAAATTTGGCGTTGTGGTAGGTCGTAAGACGATTCATGATTAAATTATAGACCAAACTGAAGATGTTTGACAGTGACACAAGATACAAAACGTGCGTGAGCTGTCAAAACTAGTGTTGCCAAAAAGATAATAGCAAAAAAATCACTCGTTATAATCGACTAAATAAATGTTACATGCAGTATCTGTTTAATAACGAATATGTTACGAATATTCAAGGTTAAAAGAAACACACAAAAAATTCGTAGTTTCGTGCTCCCAGTTAATAACTAATACATATGTTCCGAAGATAAGAAAGATGCGGAGGTTCATATAATCGGCTATATAAGACCTACAAATACACGAAAGATTCGGAAACTCGTCTATTTATCTATGATACTAAGGGCCATATACATAACGAAAACTAGGCATGAACTTAGCATGAGTGATGAAATTAAACTGGATCTTGCTGAGTTTTCCATATATTTTGAAATAAAAAATCATCACAGATTATAGCCATAAGTAATTTGTAAATTAAAATTTTAAATCAAACTCATTAAAGTCCACTTCAATTTCGTCAGTTATGCTAAATCCATGCCCAGTTTTCGTGATGTATACGGCCGTAAATATGTGTGTCGGAACAAGAGTGTCGGCAGAGTGCTCGGGCGATATTTCAAGTGACGTACTCCTAAAAACTGACGGTATGGTGTCGTGAATGGTGCCCCGATCGGAAAACTTTAACCATTGTACAACTTTTTATGAGGTATGTAACCATATATTAATATTTTTGTAACGCCGCGTCTTACTCTCCACAAATAAATAAGAATTATTTCGAAAGCTAAAATCAGACAATATACGAAAGTGACGGATAATATTCGTAAGTCTTGGGTCAGAAAATTTGTATTCTATTATGTTATATCTATGGCTTGGTGCTAGAAGGGCCAATGTCAATATTTAGCTGCTTTGAGGTATTCATTGCATTAGGTTTCTGGTTTTACTCTCTTTTATTTTTCTGAAATAGCCAACGTCTAATGTAACCCAGATTAGCTTCACAAAGGTTTTGCTAGCCAATGTTACTATGAACTCATATAGAAAATTTAAACTTAAATTGTCTTTTTCTCAAAAGTGAATATTTTGAAATTAGCCCTTTTAGCACCAAGCCACAGATATGTACATGTTAAAAAAAATTTTATTTGCTTCCAATATTTTGGAGACTAGTCTGATATTAATTCAGAAAATTTGCAGAAACGTCGTACTAGAAAATTGGCGACTGTTTTGCTAAATGTCTAAGGGAATTTTACACAACTATGTTGGTTGTGTGGTAAATTTTCAGATTTTTTCTGACATCAGACATGTCAGAGTATTCAATAGAACACTGAAGATGGCACATAGCCGACACCGGTCTGTTTACAAACCAAATTTGACGTGGGATGACGGAAAATCGTTCCAAATGTCATCAAGAATTGTTCACTGGGATGTTCTAGAAATTGTTAATAGTTTTTGCATAAACTAAGGGTGAAACTCAAGACTAAGCAACAGATCTCTTAACATTTTAGGAAAATGTAAATATTTTATTGTTCGATTTGCACCTGAACCAAAAGACAATTTGCACTAAATAGTGAGCTCCGTTGTTGTTTATCTCTAATGAATCTTTGGACCTTAGTTTGTAAAACGTGAGGCTAAGCGTTGAGCAATTTTTGTTTGTTTTGTTGTTGTAATTTACATTTTTTTCCATTCAAAATTTATAAACGCTTATAGTAGCGTTTTACAAAATAAGACCCTTTGTATACTTGTGTACATTTCTTCGTAATTTTGTTTTACTATAAGTTTTGTTCGTTATATGTATGTATTACTTTTATATATTTGGACGGCAAATTAAAAAAATTATATATAATTTTAAAAATATTTATTTAAACGTGAAACTAATTTCATTCAATATTTTTATTCTGCAACTCATGTGATTACTCCACTAAGTCCTTCCTATCCCAGTAAGCTAACTTAACGAAATACTCTAAAATTGTTTAATATTAACTTAAGGTCTTATGCTCAAAATTTACAGCCTTTATCTTTGTACAAAACATTTCTGTGTAATTCACTGTTATTACTTAACAGTTTATGCAGCAAACAAAAATTATTTCACTTTGTCTGCAACATTGTAAGAGATAGAGTCAGAGAGAAGTCGTTTAAATAGAAACGCTATGAAAAGTGAAACTCTTATACGTTATAATACAAACGAAAAGTTTAAGAGAAACTATTTCTGTATAATTTATGCAGACATTCAACAGTAAATATACAGAAAATAGCTACACATTACTTTCAAATTACACTTAATAATCAATATTTCCGTTAAAAACTGGAGAATTTGTTCAGAGCATGCTGCTAAAGCTACTGTAATAGTGGTATGATTATATGGTAATTAATTAAATATATATGTACCTATACCTAAAAAGTAATAAAAATAATTGTATGTAGAGGGTATATAATGTGTATGCTATCACTTCTAGAAAAGTTAGTGGTCCTTCTTGCTAATTTTTCCTTTCATATTTTCTTAATTATATCGCTATTTTTGTTCGGTAAAGTCAGCTTTTTATAGCTATTATGAATGCTGGTACAATACATGGGTCTTTACTAAAAAACCGAATTGAATTTTTTTTTAGTTAAGGCTTAGCGTTGAGTTTTCTTTAACTATATGTGTGGTGGGTAACTATTTTTTCATATAAAATTTTATTATTAAATATATCGTATATAATTTTATAAATGTGTTTACAACTTTAATTTATAGCACGCGTGTTTAGTTCCTCTTAAGTCTTAACTTTGTTGTATTTTTTCTTTATATTAAGTTGTACGTTTTTTTGCAAAAGTTTTCTTAACTAGTAAACTTGTACATTTATATTTTCATCGAATCTTATTAGTCCAGTAACAAAATTCTTTATCACAGGTGCAAGAAACCTTTCATTTTATATTAAAATATCCTTACAGCATGTACTCTTTTCGAGCTAAACTCTCTTTAAAAGTTTGTTGAATATACGCTCTTTGAAAAAACTGAAAGATACACATACAAAAATTTATTGTGGACGATTCTCATTTCAAATGCTTTTTTCGTGTCCGTTGAAAGTAAAGTAAAATATTTTTAAAATAAACGCATAAATTTTCAAATGAAATTTGTTTTAGCATGATTTTATGTGTTAAAAACAAAGAACGAAAATATTGTTTTTACTCTCTTCATACAAAATGGCGTGTCTGTAATGCATGATATGGATTTTCCATATAAAGAAACTAGGAATATTTCTACAAATTAAATTAAATTTATAACGCTTTAGAATATTTCCATTTGATTCTCTTATTTTAAATATCAAATTTTAGAAAAAATATTAGTAATTATATATTTTTTTAAATTGTTGTTGTCCGCAATCTTATATATTGAACGTTACGCTTTTTTAGTACGCTTCATTACTCAGTTTAATTATTAAAATTTCATAAAAAAATACACTAAAATAACGGCGTAGGTTTGCACTTCTAAATATTTAAAAGTCTTGTGAACTTTGTTAAATGGTATTATATTGCAAAACGTTCCATCAATCAATCATCGTTTGTATCCAAAAAAATATATATAGTGTTATCCATATTTTTTATTATAATTGAAATATTTTAATGAATACCCAAGCCGGTTATTTTAAAATACATCGAAAATTATACATCTGAATTATATTGAATTAAAAATTAAATGTGTGTTTTGAAAAATTTTTTTAATTAATTTAAAAATGTATTGAGCGCTACGTAATCAAATTTTTTAAATATAATGTATCTATAAATTTTAGGACGTTAAAAAAGCAGCAGCTGGTTTTCTCAAAATAAAATAAAAAAATTTTGCTTCTGTATTGCACTGTGGGTTGTCATGTTTTTGGAGAATGTATTAAGTAGATCGTATTTTGGTGCAAAAATAATTATAAATTGGCATAACTTTTAACATTGTTGCTCGGTTTTATTAAAATTAGTTTTATTTGAAAGCAGAGTAAGCCTACTTTTTTCCAATGTATAAATATATGTAAAGGAAGTGTAGAAACTAGCTACAAAAAGATAAGCTAGAGTATTACAACAATATTACCCTAGAAGCGGAAAGACCAATATATCGTAACGATTTGCGCGGCGTATATGATCTGATTAATAACTTGGCGAACGTCAAACCTCATATACCTCCTTTAAAGGACCATGATGGCAATAGCCTATCAATGGATAAACAACAATTTAACCAATGGCGAAAATTCTTCAAGGACACGATGAAAACACAAGAAATTAGTGTTCAAGGCCCTATTAACATGCAGCGAAACCCATATAGAAACATTTCGATTCCACCGCCATCTATAGAAGTAATCCAAACTGCAGCACAGAAGTTGAAGCACAATAAAAGCAGCGGTACGGATAATATAGCAGCGTAATTGTTTAAGTATTGATCTGCCATTTTGGCACCTGTCTTGCAGCCATTCTTCCACCAGATCTGGATAAACAACTCCATTCCCTTTCAATGGAGGGAAGATGTAATAATTACAATACCGGAAAGAGGTGACATAAACGACTGTAGAAACTGGAGAGGGATCACGCTTCTCAATACAGTTGTAAAAATATTAGCATTTGTAATGCTCGATCGTATTTTACCAACCATCAATGCAAACTGGGTTCAGGCCACAAAGATCCTGCGTATACCATATAAACAAATTTCGTATAATTGTAGAGCAGTCAGTAGAATGGCGCTCCCTCCCTGTATCTACTGTTTATAGATTTTGAGCGTGCATTTGACACTATAAGAAAAGAGAAAATATGGCACTCCCTTCGAGGAAAAGCTGTACCAGAGAAGATAATTGCCTTGATACGTAAATTATATGTTACCGCAGAGTGCACTGTTCGATTTAAAGGGAAAAATAGCGAAAAATTCTCCATTCAGAGATCTGTAAGACAGGGATACGTCCGGTCACCATTCTGCTTTATTGCAGTACATGATGACATCTTGACCAAGACAAATACCAAAGTTACCGACGGCATACAATGGCGGCCATATCAAAAAGTTAGCAACTTTTACTATGTGGACAACATATGTTTTCTGTCACACACACTTACTGGAACGAGATGCAAACTTGAAAAATTAACTGCAAATGCCGGGATGGTAGGGCTGCGTGTAAATGTCAAGAAAACGAAACTTATGCGAAACGAGACTCCAAACCAAACACCCTTTAGTGTAGCTATAGATGACACCCAGATTATAATAGAGAATTTAGAGCAATTCCCAATATATTGGTAGCATTGTGTCTAAGGACATTGGAGTGGATAAGGTAGTAATTGCACGTATAACTAAAGCCCGGAACGCATACCAGAAACTCAAAAAAAGTTTGGTCGGCCTGCAACATTTCTCAGCGAACAAAAATAAGAATTTTTAACACCAGCGTAAAACCCGTACTGTTATACGGCTCTGAGACCTGAAAAGTAGCGGACGTTATATGCAACAAATTAAAGGTATTAATCAATAAATGCCTGCGACGTGTATGCCGATTAGTTTGGCCTTCCACGATCTCCAAAGTGGACTTACTTTAGATAACTATTAGCGAAGCAATTACAACTGAAATAAAACGCTGGAAGTGGCGATGGATAAGCCACACGCTACGCGAATCTGGCAATGATATAGCACAAATGGCTTTCGAATGGAGCCTTCAGGGATGGATACGTCCAGGAAGACCCAATATTACATGGAGAAGATCCACACACGCTGAATGTAGATCCAAAGGGACATGGCCACAGACAGCAATGAACTGACTTTGTTTCCGCCCTAGGCTTCGAATTGGAGTTTTAATGTAGTTTACCTGTGTATCGTATTTAATTTAATCCTTTATATATAATGATCATATAAACTATAATTGAAGGAATATAAAAAAATAGATATTTGTAAACAATTATTTTAAAAGATAAAAATTTTTTAGTTTTTCTTATGACCCCAAGTCAAAATTGAAAAAGTGATCATAACATTTAATTTCGTCCTGCGATTCTCATTTTTTTTCAGGTATATTTTTTCGAAAAAAAAACTCATTCCCAGAACAACCGCGAAAGCAATGTAACGCTCAATACATAAAAGTGATAAGATATGGAATATCATAATTTTATTTCCGGATCCATTGTTGAATGAGGCGAAAACTATAAGATGTAACCTATCTTCACATATTTCATTTAGTTACATTGGCAAACAAACAAACAACAAAAACACAAATTGTACGTTTAGAATGAGAATCAGCCATATATTTAAATACATATCGTAAGGCAAAACCACTTGCATTACTTTTAAATAAAATTTCGACAAATTGTTGCTATAAACTACTCACACATGAGCTTGTACAACTGTCCAGGACACACAACAAGGATATTCTTAAAGCCTTTTAAATACAATTCATATATTTTTGCTCTTTACGAAAAACTGTAAAAAAATTGACGAGCAAGCAAACAGTCGAAAATCAGACCAATTACTTTATAACGTATTCTACCGTTATCACATTTGTGTGTTGTTTAAGTACAAAAAAAATGTTGATGAGTACAAATAACTGTAAGTAATGATATACTTCTCTTATTCTCTTATTTTTATACTCCCCATTTCTCTTGTTGTGTTTGCAACCCCATAAAAAAACTCCTAAAAAATCTTTGAATGTACAAAATGAATATTGGTGGTGTTCAAACTACATTGTATGGGTTTGTGTGCTTATGAGTGTGCATTTGTTTTTAGACTTTTCGTAAAACAACTATACCAACAATAACATGAGAAAAATATATTGTTGTTGGTGAATTTTACAAGACTCGCTAGCATTTACAAGAACTCTAGACACGTTAGTCTCCATGTAACGTTTGTCGTATAAACAACATAGTTTAATCGATGTCGCGTAACGTGAACGCGTCTAATGGTACGGTTTTTGTTTTGTTGGTTTTTTGATTTATTTGAAAAATAATAGCAACAACAACACAAGCAAAACAAAGTGTATGAGAAATCTAAACGGTAAAACAATAACGATACGAAGTTTAAACAGTAAAATGTTTGTAACTGTTACGAATAATTGAAAAAAAATAAAGAAACGAAAATTCAATAAAATCGAATATTTTGAATTAAAAAAAAAATATGCATTAAATAATTATTTTAAAAAAGCCAAAAAATGTTATTAAATAGAAAATATTTGAAAAAATTCTGTAAAAGAATTATACCTACAATTTTGAGCAATATTGAATAATTGAAACAAATGGTAAAGTGATACATATGAAAGTGAATTCTTAAAAATTGTTTAAAGTGAATATATATAACGATAAATTGAAAATACTTAAAACTAAATATGTGAAATTTTTTAAGAAATATGGTCTATCTAAAAAAACTAGCAGCTACTTTGGCTTATCAGTAACACATACAATAAGATAAATACTTCATAAATGAAAAGTATTTAAAAAATTTTGCAAAATAGTAAAAATAGATATAAAACCCAATAAAATATAAATGTGATCTTTACAAAACAGCATTGAAATAGAGTTTAAAGTAAAAAGAGAAAAAAACAAAATTATACAAATTTAATATATTTTCGGTACTACGTCACAAAAAATCCCCTTTTATTTACCGCTAATTGGATTTGATTATTTCTCTAAGCTTCTTGTGTGTGTGTGGAGTGTCATTTCTGTTTCCTGTCTATCTTGTTAACAATTTTGGATTTGTTTTTTTTTTGCGATTTACCTCGTTATTATTTTTGCTTCCTTGTTATTTTTTTTTGTTTCACAAAAAAAAAATACTCACCTGGAATAACTGCAACATTTGAAAATAATTTTACTCTACTAAATATAACGGTAAGTTTTTGAAAGACGGTAGAAAATATATTTTGCACAGTTGTTTTATGTATTCTTACCTGAAGAAGGTTTTGTTGGTGTGTTGAAAATGTGATGAGTAGGTGTTTTTTACGCTTAAACATTTTTTTTGAGGGTTCCATAGGATGTTTAAGTTGGTTTTAGGTTGTGTGTGAAAATTAAAAATGAATTATGTGGCTGAAGATGCTTTATCGAATGACCTAGCAGAAAAATTATGACAAGAAAGTTACTTGCAATTAATTTAATTTCATATAAAGCGAATGTGTTAGTATGAGTTCAATTTATAATACAAAAGGTGAAAAAGAATTGCTGGAAAAATGACTTGACTTACTGCGTGTTATGATAAAATGAAAAGCAAATTTTGTGTGAGAAATTATATGGAAAACAAAACTTTTCGTATGTCATCAGTGTTTTTAATATAAATTCAAATTTTTATAAAATGAAAAATATCTTTATTTTTCAATTTTCCAATTGTTAAAAAAAAGTAAATAAAATTTTCGATTGTTGGGTGTTTGCTGCAAGTGTCATCTAAATCGAAAAGAGCTCTGATGAGAAGACGTGGTCGTCTCGAAACATCTGACATCAGTTTAGTTGGGGTTATGCCGATAATATTTGAGGATAGTCACGAGATGGCGACTCATCTGCTAATTGTTAAAAAAAAAAGTAAATACAATTTTCGATTGTTGGGTGTTTGCTGGAAGTGTCATCTAAATCGAAAAGAGCTCTGATGAGAAGACGTGGTCGTCTCGAAAGCTTATATCTCCGTACAGCCAAATTTTTCTTCGAATGTTCAATTATTGCTGCTGTAAAAATTCTTTATAAAATAAAATTAATTTAATCGAAAGATTACATTGAAAACGAACTTAAGCCAAACTAATTAAACAATCTTTGAGTAACAAAAGAATATTTAATTGTTGAAATATTTATTTTAAAAACTATTTCTAAAATTTAAAAATTTTCAATTTTGCCAAAAAGTTTTCTAAACGGTAAAGTAAATCCGCATTAAAACATAATTTTGAAAATAAGGTGAAGCTTCTTTCCAAAAATTTTGGCCGTTGAAAGTACTACGATCAAAATTAAGAGCAAGTTTTTGATAGGTAAAATATCATATCATTTCTAGGCAAGTTGCTAACTTTACAATTGTGTAATGAATGGCAATTGAGAAATGAAAAGATATGTAGAATTTGCAAAATGTACTAAACTTATTTAAGATAATAACACAATTGATTGTAAAAAATAATTATATCTTGTGGGTTAAAACAGTCTGTATTTTTGGTACTTTTTTGCTAACCCGTTTATCTAATAAAGTACTAAATAGAAATAAAATTTAAACTATATTCTTCTCTCCTCAAAGCGGCTCATCCATTACACAATATTATTACATATGTTATTGTACATACCATTGTCGTTTTGGCCTATACTATTCAATAAATAGCTCAACATTTTCAAAGAAAGTATTGCCAAATTTTCCTGGCAATAAAAAAGTGAACATAACACCGAACAATGTTGCCACCACATTCCAAAATTTTTTTGATTGTACAATAAAAATCAAAAGTCTTTTGATTTTTCGCAATATATTGTGCCACCTTCGAATATGACATACACATTAGCGATATTATTAAAAATTTCACAATTATATTGCAAGTAAGTGGGCCGCTTTAGAAGCCCCCGAATGTACTTTGTTAGTTTTTGGAAATTATAATATATAAAGGGTAAAATTTGGGGCTGTTTTTGGTACTTTTTCCTAAACAACTATTTGTTATGTACATTGAATGAATATTTTTTAATAGAAAAAACTTGTATGTAGTTTTCTCTTTCAATGTATGGATACACTGAGATGGAATTTTTGGAAAACTGATTGCTAAGGGGGCCAAAAAGGGGTAAAAACGGATAAATTCGGTAAGCTTATATCTCAGGATCTAACTAAGGCAGACACAAAATTCCAAAAGTATCATATTGAGATCAAAAATTAAGCGGACATATGTTTGATACTTTTTTGAAATTTGTATATTTAGGGGCCGATAAGGGGCAAAAATGTAGTTTTTGTACTTTTATCTCCTAAAGTAATAAAGATGGAAATGATATTTAAAATTTATTCTGCTCTTCTCAGAAGTGTTCGAATACGCCTTGGTACTTTTGGGATATCCGCCTTAAGAAGCCCACGAATATATTTAAGGACAAAAAGGGACAAAAAATATAATTTTAGTACTTTTTTGTATCCAATTTATCTTTTAAAGTAATTAAGTTAGAAATAAAATTTAAATTATATCCTTCTCCCTTAAAGAAGCCCTCAACAAGAAGGAATTTTTGGAAATCAAAATTTTAATAGGATAAAAAGGGCCAAAAACTGGTACATGGTAAGCTTTGATATCCAGATCTAGCTAAAGTGGCGATTACACAGCGAACATGCTGTCGAGCATGTTGGTCATCCCTGTGTTATTGCACTGTAGAACATATTAGCGTACATTAGAATAAATAAATTTTCATAGGAGATGCTTGCAATTGACATATGAATTTCTTAAATGAGTGCAAACAAGAAAAACCGAAGAAAAAGAAAAATTATATATGTATTTTAAATGCCTATTTCTACTTAATTTATATTCCATTAAATAAAATTTTTATTCTATTAAATTTCTACTTGATTTTTTAAACTTAATATTTTTTAATTTTCAAATTAAATTTTTTATATAAATTTTATTTTTAAGCTTTCTATTTTTATTCTATTAAAATAAGATTAATTTAATATCTATTTTTAAAATTTTTGTTGTGATATAAGATCGCTTTTTATTTATCACAACTCGGCTAAATTTTTATACAATTCAATAATTTATTTAAAACTTCCGCTCGCCAGTTACCATCTTTCCTGTTCGAAATCTTTTATGAAATGCAGATTTTTATGTGGCTTGGACGAACAAGCAATTTCACAAGTTGGATGGCTCGATAGCGAACAAAAATATCAAAAATTTTTGAAAACACGCGAGCATGCTCGACAAAATGTATTTCTGCTTTATTACTCGAGCTAATCAGCTGGTCCAATATAAATGTTCGCCAACATGCTTGAAGTGGAATAGCCACTTAAGGTAGACAAAAAATTTGAAAATCATAAAAATTAGATCGAAAAATAAGCCGACGGGATTTTGGTACTTTTTGATAGTTTCGCATTTAATGGAAAAAATGGTAAATATGTAATTTTAGTACTTTTTTGGTTAACCATTTATCTCCTAAAATAATCAAAATAGAAATTTCATTTAAATTGGATTTTTCTCTCGTTTCGAAGCCCTCTTATATGTTTAGGGGGAGAAAAAGGCTCAACATATAACTTTATTACCTTTTTTCAACACATTTAGGCCCCTATTATGATTCACAACTCAACGACCCAACTCTAACATTTTTTGTATTATGACTCACAGCTAATTTTAGTTGTCTTCGAAATAAATTGCGAAAAAAAAGGTTATTCTCTTTACTCACTGTTTTTTAAATCATAGTACCTAGCCATCACAAACTGTTTTAAATATTTTTAGTTTTGGCCTTACTATTTTTTCTAGAGATTTTATGCATTAAGGATATGGCAACAATATTGGTTGACAAATGGGATAGATTGGCGCCTAAGAGCACCATTTTAAAATTAATCAAAAGTAACACAATAGTCGAAATAAATAGTCGAATAAATAGTCAAAATAAAAACAAAATAAAAACCAACGCGTTTGACTACAAACCCTGAGGTCTTGAGTTCAAGACTAGTTTCAGGCAAGCCAAAAACATCACGAATTTTTCTGAAGTACACTAGTGTTATTGTGTTGCTTGTTGTTGGACGGTTAAAGTGATGAAGTCATAGCATTGATCAGTTTGGCAATACCGGCAGCGATTAATACTAACATATCCTAATGCACTTCATAGCTACCTCCTTCGTCGGTATTATAGCAGAACCGTTGGCGAAGTAAAAATTCTGGCGAAGTACATGGCTACACAGCTTAAACAAATTATTGCCTCTACTTGACACCAGAGGTGCTGCAGCACTGCTCTACGAAAAATGCACAATAGCAGAGCTGTAAATGAATTAATTTTTCGATCTCTCTCCCACTTCACCACCTGTTATCTCTACACTATCCGTTTCCCAAAAAATATAACACATTATTTAATTAGGTAGGCATTAATTGGCTGATTGTGATACTTACTTCTCTTATTTAAAAAAACCATATTTTTTACTAATAATAGTTTAAAAATATTCTATATATGGAGAACCGCCATTGCGATATTCTAAGCTTGAGGAAGGTTGCTTTGAGCGCAAATTGCGTACTAATCATACAAAGTTATTAATAATTTTTGTATATCTGCACAACAATGGTTAGCAAAGTACACCGGGTATGGCTAGTGTGGTATTAGGTATCTAATAGAATCCTCAAACTGTTTAAAATCTTTTCAATTAAAACTATTTTTATTAACCACAAAAATATTATGGGTACTTAATTTAATGTTTAATTTATTAAATACCTTGCAGACGGACATCACTAGCTTGTCCTTGAATTAAATATCAAAAGTATCAAGATAATCTTAAATTTATAAAGAGGATTCCTTTATCTGAATTGAAAGAAATTATCGTACTTTCTTCTTATTCAAACTAATACATTTTATTAAACGTCTCTACTAAAATTTTGATATCATTTAAAAAATAAGTTCATGTATTTTCCATTTCTATTAAAATTTATTACCCCTAAGTTAAATACTCAAATATTTTTCCCAACTCCAAAGCAAAAATCATCCAACAGACAAAATATTATGTAATTTTTATGGTAGTGGAACCTTTTACATAACATACATAAAATTTATTTACAAGGAATGCCAGAATTTTTACATGCTCACATGAATAAGTAGTACACACCCGTTGCCGAATTTAAACATTTGCAGCCACATTTAATGCATTAGAAAAAAAAACCAGAGTATGTGTGTGTGTGTGTGTGTCATTTTGAACTATAAAATGCAGTAGCATTTTAGCTGTAGATACAAATGTTTTAAAACTTTGTACAATATTTTTTTCTTTTAGATTTAAAAAATTTACGATAAATTTTATGCAAAAGTAAAATTAATTTTTATTATATTAAATTATGAGGCATAACAAAATACCGTAATTTTGTGTACAAGTACTAAAAATTATTGCTTTAAAAATATATTAAGAGCATATTTTGAAAAGGCAAGTTAAATAAGAAAATAAATTACACTGTACTACTTTACAACAAATTGAAAATTTTCTAACGACTGATTCTGGTAGAGAATACAAATTAGGTTTATCGGCATTGTGGAGCTCATTTTAGCTGGAGTTAAAGTTCCCTCCTTTTCCATATTGTTATTAGTGAATAGGCATAAGACATTTTTAAGTCCTTACATTTAAGGTATAAGTTGTGTCTAGCTTTTATATGCAAAATACCACGAGGAAAATTTTTGTGGAAAATTTTAACCCACTAAAGCGTCGCTGTATGGCTGTTTTTATTGATTTTTTTTTGAAAGTGGCAAAAAAACTTATCTACTACGGCGATAGAGCTAGCTGATATGTCCTACAAAAATATATGTCTTGTCTTTTGGTTATTTTTATTTATTAAAAAAAGTAACACTAGAAAAGTTCAGAAAAAAGTTAACATTAAACCAATTAAAAATTACATTGCTTTAGTGCCTCTTTCTCATTTCAAATGTTTTTTTTTCATCTCCGTTAAAAAGTATAGTAAAATAATTCATTAAATAATCTCATCAATTTTAATATGAAAATTGCTTTAGCATGATTTAATAGATTATAAATAAATGTACATAAGTTTCTTCGTTTGTGTAAGACTGTCCATTATGTAATAAAAACGAAGAACGAAAATACTGTTTTTACTCTCTTCATACAAAATGGCGTGTCTATAATGAGTGCTGTTGATTTTCCACATTATTTATTTATTTATTTAATATTAAACTTATAGCTAAATATAAGATCAATATAAGGAAGTGAAAGCACTAGCTACCAGGGCCTTCGGCTATTTCCACATTAATAAATTATGAATTATTCCAAAATCGAGATTACATTTTTAACGGTTTTAGAATATTTGCTTTTGCTCGTCTTATTTTACTCATAAAATTTTGGAAAAATATAACAAATTGTAATGACCGTTATCATGCCAGGTGATTTTCGCCTTCGAATACGACAGTTTTGTAGTAGGTTAAAGAAAAATGTAGCGTTCTGTCTTTAGTCTATTACAAAAATGTCGTAGTCGAAGGCGAAAATCGCCAAACATAATAAGGGCGAATAATTTTTTTTACTGTTGTTATCTGCTGTCTTGTGTATTGAGCGTTACGCTAATTTAGTACGCTTCATTACTATAGTTTAATTATTAAAATTGCATTAACAACATACAGCAAAATAATCGTTTGTCTCCAAAAAATGTATTAAGATATATCCATATTTGTTTAATATAATTGAAATTTTTTAGTGAATTCCTAAGGAGGTTTTGTTATTAAAATACATCGAAGAATATATATCTGAATTATATTGAATTCAAAATAAAGTGTGTGTCCTGAAAAACTATTAAATTCGTATAAAAATGTGTTGAGCGTTATGTAAAAAATTTTTTTAAATAAAATTTATCTATAAATCTTAGGACGTTAAAAAATGTAACGATATAAAGAATATTATCTGTTTATAAATTTCTGCTTTTCTTTGAAAAAATTTTGCTTCTACCGCACTGTGGGTTGCTATCTTTTCGAAGAATGTATTAGCAGGTCGTATTTTGCTACAAAAAAGATTTTGTGAAATTTACATAACTTTTGACATTATAGAGCGATTTTATTAAAGTAAGGCTGATTTGAAAGAAGAGTTTGACTACGTTTATGCATGTTTTTAAAGAAGTATTTTAATAGACAATCATTTTTTATTTTGTGGACCCAAGTCAAAATTGAATAAGTGATCACAACTTTCAATTTCATCGTACGGTTATTATCGTTTTTTATTTTTAGAGAGTATTGCCTTAATTTATAAAAAAAAATTTCTGACTTATAACAGATTAATAAAACAAATTTTCATAAAAAATTCTTTTAATAAGTCTCTTATTAATCAAAATATTTTTTGTGAATTAGGTTGTATATATAGTGATTTCATACCTTATACTAATTTCTTGTAGTGTATTTTTCCGCAAAAAGCTTTCACGGAACAACCGCGAAACTGCAAATGTAACAACCGCAAATGTAACGCTCAATACACCAAAATGTTAAGAAATCGAAAAACATAATTTTACTTCAGGATCCTTTGAATGAGGCGAAAACTATAAGATGAAGCCTAACTTTCTCATAATTCATTTAGTTATATTGGTAAACAAAAGAAAAACACAAATTGTACGTTTAGACTGAGAATCAGCTAGCGCATCCGTTTGAAGCACTAATACTACAAGCTGTGTTTCCGTTTTGTTTTAAATATGTGTTTGTACTAGACTAAGTTTAGTTTAAATATTGCATTCTTGTCATTTTTCAGCTAGCTAACAATTTTTATAAACTAAATATTCTACTGACTGGGGTCTTAAAATTTGGCCAAATTAAACAAATATTTGATAAAATTAATATGGCCTTAAAATATTTGTGCAAAAGTTAATTTAATCTTACAAATCTTATGTAAGATTAATATCACAATTATTCTAAATTATTCATTCAATTAATGAGTATTTTCTCAACTATTTGCCTTGTCTGACCGTGCTATTTAGCAACGAAATCGACAATATTTTAAAGGGCTTAAATTTTTTATCCAACAAGCTGAATTAATTCAAAGCCATTTCCATAACTAATTTGTTTATTTAAAATAATGGCAACCGAATTTTCAAAGTTATTTAACAAACGAGATTAATGATTAAAATTTAAATTTAAAATCATTAATTGTAAGTCTACAGAAATCTTGAAACTTTTTATAATTATTAATTAAATAACTTAATAATTTGTCTTTTAAAAGTAAAAAAAAACTAATCGTTGTTTTAAAAGAAAAAAAAAACTGGAATATGCCCAATAAAAAACATTTTAGTTTTATACAAATGTAATAAAAGCTTTTAAACAATATCGTTTTTTAAAGTTGTTAACAAAATACTTAAAAATATGTGTGTTATGATTAACAGGGTTCGGAAAATCATACAAATGCATGTTTTTGTGGTAATATATAAAGAGATATTGACTAATTATCTATGTGAATCATTAAACTTAAAGTAGTTTGGCATCGATTTGTAGTTATATATTTTTGCATATTTTAGTAGTCATATTTTTGCATATTTTGGCAATAAATGCATATTTTTGGAGTAGTAAAAATTTTTTTTAATGCATATTTCTCAACTGAGCCTCAGTTGGGTTGCCACTTACTGAAAATGATGGCAACTGGCCAATAATTATCAGTTGCCGACTGGCAACGCAACTAAAATTAGGTTGAATTAAATAATAGACCAGATTATGTTTGTCTTATGTTCTTTTCTCTACTAATAATAAAAAATAAAAAAATAAAAATTTTCATATTATTTTAGTTTTGATACACTCTTCGTATGTAAATTCATATTTTTGAGCATATTTTTCACTTTTAGGCGCATTTATTAAGCGCTTAATATCAATTTTTAGCTGCACGAAAGTCCGAGCCCTAGTGATTAAATATTGTTGGGAGATATTATATAAAATGTTCCAAAAATTAATAGCACCCAGCAAAAAATGAATATACAAATCATTACCTACAGCACTGATGAACTCGCTCAAAGTAGTTCTAATTCTGGTGAAACATCAATGAAATTAACACGTGCTTGTCATAGGACGGAAGCGATCCAAAGAGCTGAATGTTATGCTGACATAAACAACAGCCTTAGAATATTAAATTCAGCACCTGTAGTGATAAGTATTCAATGAAAATGGTAAACCTTTGGAATTAGTTCAGATTTTTTTGCTGGGTATGAAACGATTTTACAAAATTTTTATTAATAAAAAAAGCATGGGCTATTTCATACAAATGCAAAATTCATAAAATCTAAGTGGCTTTGAACATAATTTTTGCAAAAACGACCAAATCAAAAACAGTTGGAGCTCTGAGGGCAGGAAAGCTTTAAAAATTTAAAAAATTAAGCGAATTGAACTTTTTAGAATTTGTAGTTCTTTTTTTTTTTGTATGAAGTAAGAATAGAAATCACCAACACCGATAACAATCACGGCAAATCAGTGACATAATCATTTTTTGTTGGGCAAAATTCTGTAACTTTCTAACCGGTCGAGATATTTTAATAATTGTTTTTTAACGGGGAGATAACTCCTTGAACTTTTAGCCGCTTTTGTTTTAATTAAAATCAGTTTAGCAGTTGTTAAGAAATTCCAGTCAAAATTTCAACTTCTAATTTGTTTAATATTATTGAAATCAGACGAAAACTCAGAACCATATATGTCGTTATTTCAAACCATATATTGTAATTTTGAACCATATATATGGTTGTTTTGAACTATATATATATATATATGGTATTTTTAGCCACATTATATGTAACACAATTTTTTTAAACCATATATTCAACCATATATTCAACAATATATTTAATAAAGACGGCTTTTCTGCAGAAACCCCCGGCTAATAGTCTAGCACACTATACACTACACTACGGGAGTATTCAAAAATCTTCAGTAGAGAAACTTGGTACAATCGCATTCTTTTGTCTATCATTGCTGTTGTTATTTGTGTGTTTGTCGTCATCGGGCTTGTTTTTTTTCTATGCAGAAAACGGGTTTTTGTTGTTTTTTGGTGTTTGCGTCCTAAATAAAAGTCAAACAAAAAATTCACTGATTCAGTAAAGAACATTTACTGAAAATTACCTTTTTTTAGACAAACTTTTGTTTGAACATTTTTTTTGATATTTTATTTTGCGTAACAAGAACAAGGGTATTTGTACTGCGAGTTCTATGCGAGTGCCTTAGTGAAGGTATTCGTGAACTACACACTCTACATCTTCGTACCTCCTTCTCTCTGTCTTTCAATTTTAATGTTGTAAAAGCTTACCTTATAGTACATGCTGTAAACATCAGTAAGTTTTTTAATGTTGTAGCAGTAATTCTCACTTGTTTTTTTTCAAGTTTTTACATAAAAAAACGGAGTTGAAAACATTTAAGAGATTATATATTTAAAAATTTAGAGCGGAACAAAACGTTTAAATCATAATACTCGTATACTCAGCAAATATTTCTTTTATATATTATTTATTTTTGAAAATTGCCTATATTTTCAAACAAGTTATTTTACAGATTTTAGCAAAATTTTTTTTAATAAATTGGTAAAGAATCTATTTGTTTTTTAAATTTAGTTTGAATATTTTTGTGGGTTTTAAGCAGATTCTTTAGTCAATAACTTAGTTCTGAGACGTAAAATTCACAGACAAAAAAAAATTGTTTGTTCCCCTCTCATGTTAAAGGTCGGTCTTTTTAACGAGGTTTCCTGAAACATTTACATGTCTAAAAGAGGTTTATTTTTGTAGTGTTTTTTGCATATTTCCGTATTTTCTTACAACACAACATATAACAAAATTACACCGTTTAAAGGATATTTTTAAGCTGCATCCAATGGTGCATTAAACTTTACCATATATATATATATATATATATATATATATATATATATATATATATATATATATATATATATATATATATATATATATATATATATATATATATATATATATATATATATATATATATATATATATATATATATATATATATATATATATATATATATATATATATATATATATATATATATATATATATATATATATATATATATATATATATATATATATATATATATATATATATATATATATATATATATATATATATATATATATATATATATATATATATATATATATATATATATATATATATATATATAATATATAATTTTTCTATCAACTTTTAAATCTGCTTTATGCGTTTTAAAACAATTTTATTTCACACTTTTTATAGCTAGTTAATTTAAAAATATAAAAAATTTTACTTTAATTTACATAATTTCTGTTTGAACTTCAAAACGGTAAAAATATATTAAAGTGAACCAGAACCATATTCACTACACTTTAAACTTTTCTCTCTTACCATTCAAACAAGCAGCAATATCTGTTGACGGTTTAAAATTTATCTGAATTGTCCGATAAGAGAAGTGTTGAATTTATGTAGGAATTTATCAGATAAAAATATTATTAACAAATTGACGCTTATTAGGGCTTAACAAAAAGGAAACAAGTTGATTAAATTATTAACATATTTTTTTTCATAAAAAAACCTCAAAAAAAAAAACTATAAAGACAGGTGTTTAAGTAAATAAAAATTGAATATAAAAATATTAAATTAGCTAAATAGAGCTGTAAAGGTTTAAGAAATAAAAAAAGTTTAAAAATTAGAAAAATAAGTCCCCAAAATTTTTTCATTTAAAGCAACAACAAAATTTTTAGGGCCACTTTTCTTATTTTGGGGAAATTGTTCATTTTTTAATTTAGGGCCATTTTGACTATTTTGCGACCATTTTTCGTAAATTGAGCTTAGGAAATGTGCTTGCACAGCCGGCCTTTGGCTGGGATTAAGTGTTTTTTCCTCCAGATATAGCGAAAACCGGCTTCGCTGAGTAAAGGCTTTTGTATACAAGCAATACTGTATCATTTCGGCATTTTAGCAAGAGGAGTGACTGAATATGCCACTTCATTTTATAAGGTTTTGAGTTAATAATCTAGGAAATATGTATTGATATAGGCAAGACAATTTTTTGTTATGCGTTTAATGATCATATTACACCACCGATTTTGTCAAAGCTAATACCATTTTAAAAATATTCATTGACAAATGTGCACAATCTTTATTTTTTTGAAATTGGTATTTATAAACCCATAAGCTCTTAAAGTTGCTACTAATACATGCGCCCATAGCACACATGCATGTCTTGGTTTAAAATTAAATAGTTAAAATAGTTAAAAGCAGGATTTTATCAGATGGATAAACAGTTTATCATTATTACAAATTTACTTTATTCTACCAGGTAGGATGAACTTGACTTTAACTTATCGATCACTTTCATTTAAAGTAAGTTGTAATAAAGATAGACCATTTATTTGTCCGACAAAATCCTGCCTTTAACTATTGTCAAGTTGTAATAATAGCCCTAAGTTGTATTATAACTTTATGGGATATCTTTTAACGAGAATTGGGATAACGTTTGGGTAGTTTTTCAGGAAGCCTAATAAAATTAGTTGTTGTCCATTGACTATACTGGCCAAAAATTAATACTTATATCTTTCTTTGTCCTGTGCAAAAAAATTATTAAAATATATTCGAAGCAAAGAATATATTATTAGTTTTCCAGTGACGTTTAACTAAATTCGAAACTTTAAACTCGTTTACTGTAAAACTAGAGTGATATGAATTTAAATATTAAGAAGCTGTAGATTTTTATTATGAAATTAAAATTTTTTTTGTTAATTGATATGGCTATAACAAATGCAATAAAGTCATACAATTATGAAAATAATCATAATAAGATCTTCGATAATAATGTGATTTTTATTACAACTATACCAATTAACCATAATATGTTGCTCATTAGGCATATAATTACAGTTGTATCTGCGTAAATATGCATACAATAGTTAAAGACTGACAAACCATTATATGAGAAAAATTTTAAAATGGAAAGTTTTTTTTTTGTATTATTTTGCCACTAAATGCCTTACATCAAATTTCTATCACAAACATATAATTTCGTTCATTCCTTATTATTTCTTTTGACAAATTATCTTTTCAATGTTTTTTAACAGTCTCATTTATTTTTGTCTGATAAGCAAAATATTTTATTTAAAGAATATTTGTTAAACTTTAACACAAGCAGGAGAAACAAAACAAAACAAAAAATATATATTTTTTTAAATCTTCCCCTTATAAAGTAACTTAAAAGGCATTTTTGACACCTGGTATATGGGATGTTCCTAAAAGCATAAACAAAAATTCATTTAAATTCATCATGTTCATAACAATAACTTAAAGTCTATGATGGAATTGTAATTAGAAAAGCGGAAAACCAACACAGACATTTAGCTTATTGGGTAAATACTTAAAATAAATTGTAAAGTTTTATAAATTTTTTTGTGTGTTTATTTCCGTACTGATGTGAAATGGTTACAACACAGCAAAAAGTTTGATGGCATTGAAAAATTACATTGCATGTTTAACTTAATATGGATTTTTATAACTTAAGTCTTTTCATAAGTAAAGAAAATTAGAAAATGTTATAATTTATTTTCAAGTTTAAGTATAACAAAAGGAAATGATAAATTATGCATATTGTGAGGCCTTTGATAGGTAAAGATATTGATTTTGTTGCGCTACAAGTTGCTAGATAATTCACTCGGATAATGTTTGCTTGATTAATCGAAAAATTAAGGGTAATAGTGTTTGATCAATTAAAAAATTTCCTATTCCAAGTAAGGATTTATTCGAGTAATTAAGATCGATTAATCGGATAATTCAAATAAATAATTTTGAGGAAAGAAGTTTCTTAAGTTGTGTGTAATTCGCCGTTCAATTCAAACGGTAACTGCAGCTTGATGTAGCTAACAACAAATTATGTAAACTCGTATATTCAACGGACAAAACAATTTTAGTTTTATGCCTGTGATACAACAACATCAATTCAAAAGGGAGAAATTTTGATGTATTGTTATATATTTTGCAAATGTTAAATCTCTAGACAGGCGTGTATGTTAGTTTATTTCATCACTAAGCCTAATACATGCATGTGTATAATGTGCGCTCGTATTATTAGCAGTTTAAAACGCTTATATCTCTTAAAATACTGCACCTATTTAAACAAAATATAGATTGTGCACATCTGTCAACAAATATCTTTAAAATGGTGTAAATTTTATTAAAATCGGTTGTATAATATCAGCATAAATTGCATAACATCATAAAATCGTCTCGCTGTTTAATTATATAAAAGTGTTATATCTACGGCTTTTTCGGTATAGTGACTTATCGCTAAAATTTACGTAAGAGAAATTTTCAACACAAACTGACATCATAAAATCTGGTTTTGTTGAATATTTTAGCAGTAATATAAATAAGAACGATATTAACCCTTAAGCCCATTTTAAGTTTAACTCAGTTTAAGTGGAGTCTTTTGCCCCTTTTTCATAAAAGCGATAAAAAAGACCCATATAGCGAAGTTTGTCAGAGCTAAAATGTTCTACATGGGGAAGGCTTGAAGTAAGAACTTCACCTTTAAGCATATTTTAAGCTTTGAATTATTTGTGGCTTACAATTTGAGTTTGGAGCTTTAGTGTCTTTAAAGACCTATAGTAGAGTTTAATGACAAATATTTTTGTGGGACATTTTAAGTCGCTACATTGCAACTGACGAAGAGTTTTGATCCTTTTTTACGAAAGGGACAAAACCACCGATTTAATGAGGAGTTAAAAATTTTCATCGTTCTGTTTACCATAACAAATCTTATACCTTATAACGAATGCATTATAGCAATGTGCAAAAGAAGGGAAATTTAACTCCCCCTAAAACGAACGCCAGTACGGCGACACAAGTAATTTTTTTTGTGCTCCCTATTGAAACGAGTCCTTATGACCTTGTCATTTTTATTCATTTTTTTTGTACAGTGTAATCAAACTTTTCAACAAAATGATTTTTTTTTATAATATCGTCCCTCACTAGTCCAACTATCGAAGGTTGGGCATGAGATATGTAGTGTTGAGAGTATTGAAATCTAAATAATAACAATTTAGAACTTACGCTTTTTGGTTTCGCTGATTTTCACTTCACAATTGACGGGCCTTTGTGCTCTACTGAAAAGTACAGATAGTTGGACATTGTATAGAAGAAATTGACCTTACATAACCATATTTCTTGATAAGTTGTGTTCCTTTCTTCAGTGGGCATTTCTATTGTCCACTGTCTTAGAAAATTTTCATCTTTTTCAATGATTGTTTCAGTGTTGGGGCGAGTTTTTTATGTGTTTGATTTTTTTTTTAGATATAAGCGATTTTTTCCATTTCAGCAATTTTCCAGTTTGAGCGATTTTTCTTGTTTGAGCGATTATTTCTCTTTTGTTTTGACAATTTTTTCCGCTCCAGCGTCATATTTCAAATTTGAGTGTGTTTTCTGTCTTAGCAATTTTAACAAACTGTTTTCTATTTTAGCGATTTTTTTTACTGTTTTGGAGATTTTTTCCCATATTGGTGATTTTTTTACTTTTCAGCGATTATCTTCTGTTCTGGTAACTTTTTTCCGTTTTTAATATTTTCTTCTTCTTCTTCTTCTTCTTTATTACTGTCTTGTCGTTTTCTTTCGTTTTGGCGACTTTTTTCCAAATCTTGTGTTTTCCGCTTTGGCATTTTTATTGCTTCCGCTGATTTTTTCGATTTGGCGATTTATTTTGATTCGGTGTTTTTTCCGTTTTGGCGTTTTTTTTCACTATTTTCGTTTTAGTGATTTCTTTCGTTGTGGCGATTTTTTCAAATTTTTTTAATATTTCCGTCTGAGAAATATTTCCCCGTCACAGCGATGTTTTTCCGTTTTAACGTTTTTTTTTCTCGTTTTGGTGTCTTTTTCGTTCTAGCGATTTATACTAGAAAACTTCAGAAAACTATAGTTGGACTGTTTTTCCGTTTTAACGTTTTTTGTTCTCGTTTGGGTGTTTTTTTCGTTCTAGCGATTTATACTAGAAAACTTCAGAAAACTATAGTTAGACTGTTAGACGTATAATGTCATGAAAAACATTAGTCATGAGAAAAAACAAAAAAGTAGTTTTTTGGCTATATCTCAGTAATTCTTAAGTCGATTTCACTAATTTGCAATAGCGTTATTCTTTGGATATATTCCAGCAGATTGATACATAATTAAAGAGCGTATGCTATTTAGGGCCTTCAGGGAAAGCATTTCAACATCGGACTGACAAACAGGGCTCAAATCGTCACATCCGTGATCGTATCGGCAATCGTACTAAAATGAATTACGTGACACGTCAATCGTATAAACTGTATGGCATTACAGTACGTTCACGTATGTCATAATACGAAAATGCCATCTTTACGTGACGATTTATACGTTCACGGATGTGACGATTTGAGCCCAGGTCGCCGTTATTTCCACTTCTCTATTTATAAGAATTTAAAATATGTTAGTACTCGTATATTCTTTATATGGTCGCAAACGGATATTGTAGAAATTACCAACCAAATGACCAACTATGGGTTATTTCCATTTTTGGTGAAGCTTAAGGTCTTGAAAGGCGAACTTTTAAATGAAACATACCATTTTGTAAAATTTCTTTCAGAAACTTAATAGAAATAAGGTGCATATATTTTAATATTTTTAGACATGAAATATACCGTTCCACCTCCACTGGATCCGTGACTGACGAGACAAATAACAATTGCAGCACTTCCAAAAAAGGTTTTCCTTAACACTGTGAACCTGACTTCAAATCCTGAAAGTAGAAAATGAAAAAGAAAACTTATTGCAAAAATTATCGGAAATTATTCGTATTGGAACCACTTCTGGATCAAAAATTCCGTATCTTAATGACTTCTTCGGAAGCTCGTTTTTTACTGCGATATTATTTTTCTAAGGAATATTCTTATCATTTGTTCTGTTTACTGCTTCTAACTAAAGCTTTTTATTCTATTTTTAATATCGCTACATTCAATTCCTTTTCCATCATATACAGAAAACTGAAATCCGCTTTTTAAATTTTTATTTACAACATTTCTGTAAATAAAAAATTTAAATTTATTTAAAGAAATAGTTTTAAAACTGTTATTTATTTCCATTATTAAAATGTTTTTCTATAATTTAAACTAACAAAACCATATTCTTCATAATTTGAAACATAATCTTTTTGCTCCAAATTTTTATTATTTGTTGTCTATCTATTTAATAACTTTCTCATAAATTTTCCTTATTTTGCTGTTTTATCTTTATTTATTACCTAAATATGAAAATATTTTGTTGAAATATATTAAGAAATGTCTAAATAATATGAAAAATATTTTTAGTTACATGATTGAAGTAAATAAATGAAACCAAATAAATTATAATGAAATAAAATTTCACAACAGCAAAAAATGAAAATGTGAGCTATATCGAAATTGAAGGATATATCCAGTTTAAAACATTTACAAATTTATCAATAAATCAATAAAGAAAATTAAATGTAATTACTACAAATTATGAGAAATGACTAATTCCCAAAATATTTTTATGAATTTTAGAAACTATTAGATTGATTACTTTACAAACTTGCCATATCGAAGCATTAAATATTTATGAGTGAAGTAAAATAATATTTAAATTACCTCATTGATGAGGTAGTAAAATAGTGTGTGCAATCATTAGATCTTACATATAATACATTTTTTTATAGATAAAATTTATGATGAAACTATAAAGTGCATATCATAATAATGCTAATATTGTCACTACTCAGCTTAATTTTATAGAGGAAAAGCAGCGAAGGTCACATTGTTACCAATAATTGAATTAGTCACATGGTTAATCATGACATTATAATTATATGAAAAAAATTGCGATTACAGTGAAATATTAATTATTATGCAACAATAAATAGTATGATTTTGAAACAATAAATATTATCGATAACCATACTGGCGGTACTCACTGTTTGGTGCAAACGGTTTTCCGAAAGAACAAATGCTATATACCGTAGATTTTTTAAGCTAACAACAAAATACACAGAGATGACGTTAGATTTCATGAAAAAACTACTATATTTTGCATTTGCACTTTCGCAAGATCATTTGTACCAACCACTAAACTCCGCTATTATTTTAAGATAGTAAGTGAGATAGTGTAAAACAGGTATAAACAGTACCGGCAGCGACTGATACTGTTCTATGCTAATGTAAAACAACTAATAAAATGGCTACAAATAAAGCCTATGCAATAAATGCGTCTACTTAACAGCAGAGGCGTTACAATACTCCTGTAAAATTAACATAATGTGAAATAGCATAATTAGAATTAGAATTAAGCTTTCTACCTCTCTCTCTCTCTCTCATTACATCCATCATAGAGTAGAGAGAACAGATGGTGATTTCTCTCTACTCTAACCCTTTCCTAAAGAAGGTAACACATTACTTAAATTACTGGTAGGCATTAAGTGCCTAACTGTGTTACATCTCTTTAGGAAAAATGTAATAATACAGAGAAGCGTTCAACCAAGCTTGAGAAGAAATCACCATCTGTTCTCTCTACTCTATGATGGATGTAATGAGAGAGACAGAGGTAGAAAGCATAATTCTTTTATAGTTATGCTATTGCACATTATGTTAATTTTACAGGAGTATTGTAACGCCTCTGCTGTTAAGTAGACGCATTAATTGCATAGGCTTTATTTGTAGCCATTTTATTAATTGTTTTACATTAACATAACGGGTGTTTTTTTTTAGAGGTATAGAACTTCGAATTGAAATAAAACACATGAAAATCGTTTTAATGTCCATCAATTTGGCTTTATTGGAAGTATAATTTTATGCCATTTATGTTTAAATATGATTTCGGGCATGTGGCCGCCGCGGCTGGCTCGAATAAAGCCAATTCTACAGGTCCAATTTTCAACCACTTTTTCGAGCATATGGGGCCGTATGTTGGCAATAACGCCACGAATGTTGGCTTCCAAGTCCCTTAACGTTTCTGGTTTGTTGGCGTAGACGAGCGACTTCACATATCCCCAAAGAAAATAATCCAATGGTGTCAAATCACACGATCTTGGTGGCCAATTGACAGGTCCATTCCGCGAAATTATGCGCTCATCGAATGTTTCTTTCAATAAATCGATTGTGACGTGCGCTGTGTGGCATGTAGCGCCGTCTTGTTGGAACCACAACTCATCCACATTCATGCCATCCAATTCGGGAACAAAATAGTCGGTTATCATGGCTCTATACCGGTCTCCATTAACGGTAACTGACTCTCCAGCATCATTTCGGAAGAAGTATGGCCCAATGACTCCACCAGCCCATAGAGCACACCAAACAGTCAGTTTTTGTGGATGTAATGGCGTCTCAAGGGTCTCATGTGGATTCTCTTCACTCCAAATGCGGCAATTTTGCTTGTTGACGTAGCCATTCAACCAAAAATGAGCGTCATCACTGAACAAAATTTTGCGATGAAAATCAGCATCGAGATCAATCTCATTTTCGGAATAAATTTGCACGATTTGCAAGCGTTGTTCTTTTGTCAACCTGTTCATTATGAAATGGCAAACCAAACTAAATATTAATCACTTGACAGCTGACAAAATGGCCGCCAGTTAAAAAAGTGATGCCAACTTAAAGTTCTATACCTCAATAAAAAACACCCAATAGAACAGTATCAGTCGCTGCCGGCACTGTTTATACCTGTTTGACACTATCTCACAAGCCGTTCCACTTCTGCAGAAAATGCAACCCTGATCTAATGAGTTTATGAAAAGTATTAAAAAAGCAATAACAACACATTATATCAGAGTTGCATTTTCTGCAGAAGTCGAACAGCTTGTATAATAGTCTAAAAACAGCTTTAGTGATCAGTGCCATGGCTTCATCACTTAAATAGGGCAATAACAACCAACACAACACGACAGTAATGCACATCAGAAAATTTATGATGTTGATGACTTGCTGGCAGAGGGCTCGAACCACCAGCATCATTGCTTTGTAGTCAAAGCTTTAACTACTTTAGTCAACAGCACCAACAGATCGAGAAAAAGGATATTTTGCTAACCGATAGGTGGCGGGTATAGTTGTGTATAAAATTTTTAAAGAAAAGGTTGGCCGGCCTATGTATTTCATACACAGCCTCAATAATTTATTTTTAACAATTTTAAACTTTTATTTAAGCACTTTTACTTTTATTTATTTCGGATAAGGCATTAATACAAGTGAAACCTTGGCTTCCATATTTTATCTAACAAAATGGATTTTTTTCATAAAAAACAAAAGCTACTTTAGTTACTGCGGGAAAAACTATTTTGCTCTAAACAATAGAGAAATGCAATATAAAGACTTTCCAGTAGACCGGCGGCGCCATGTCATTAGTACAATTTTTATGCTGATGATCTTTGAAACTTCAAAGTTGTATATTTTCACAAACTTATAAATAAAACAAAAATTAAAATAAAACCCACTTTAATTTACTACCAAAATTCAACAAATCATAAAATTATAACCACAAAGTTGAAAACAATCAACCTAAAGATTTCTTGTTTTTTACTTTGACATGCTGTTACAAATGCAACAATGACAGTCATCACAATACACAGTGGGGCTGCTCAGGCTACTTTTACTTTTTTTCCTTTTTAATAGTCAGAAAAATCTTTAATATACAAAGTCTCTTAATGTATGGGAAATGGTAATCTTGTTCTGTATGTAACACTCACAAGGGGGAGAATTTACAGAGTTATTGGTGGGTGAACTGTACACTAACCGGCCAGCAGTGCGACTCTCTATTTAATTTTAACAATAGTTTTCATTGTTAAAAAAATTTAGCAAGCATATTGTCGATTTTGCTACTCTGTGACATTTTTAACAATATTTGCTGTTATTTACCTAACGACAATAATCTTACTTAATTTATTTAAAATCAGTGTAGGAAAGTTAATATCATTAAATAATTATACACAGTTGGATTATATATTGTGCGGCTATTTTTTAACGAGATTTTTTTGATGTCGAATAATTTTTCTATGAACCTTAATGAAATTATTTACATTTAGAATACGGACGATTATGTCGTCCGTTGGCCATACTAGTACTATTTAAATCAACTGACCCCTCCATTGAAAATGCTATTTAAAAGTGACAGGTCCCTCACATATAAACTCCAGAACTCAAACCAGTTGCTAGTCCTTGGGAACCAGTCACGTGATTTGTCTTACGACAGGTTCTCTTCCCTCTAGCGTAGTTTCTTAATGTGCAAAAGGAACTGCGTCCAATAAGGGCAAATAATTTGTGGGAAAATAGTAAGCTATTTTTAAAACATCATAGACTGTCTTACACTTAAAAAATATCTGTCTTCATTTATATCATTTTATGTTAAGCTAAAGTTTATATTATTGTCAAACTTATACGTTTTTAATATAAAAGAATTTACTATACCTTCAACGGGCACGCAAAAAGTGTCATAAATGAGAATCACTCATATACATTTATGTAACTATTTATATACAACAAGACATAAATTAAAAAAAAAAAATCAAAAAAAACCGACTACGTAAAAACAAATAAAAGAAAACAACTTTAAACCGTCACAGATCCTAAATGAACATTTGAAATTAAAAATCATAAGAGAAACCTAAAGATGATTTTCAAATACCTGTCGAATGACACCTATTTTGATATTGTTCGCCGACTTTTTACTATTTTTTCGTATTCAGAAAATGGCGCCTGTTGGCCGTTATATTGAATTTTTACTACTGTCATATCTTTAGTGACACTCCGGGGATTAAGACAAATCGATTGACGTAAGAATTATCAAAATCGGCCTACGCGTTCGGTTTATATAGTGCCGCAAAGCAACACACATACATACATACATAGACTGATAAACACAATACTCTTCTTTGCGTCGCACAGTCGGGTATAAAGGACCCACTGTGCAAAGCACATACATGCTAACTCTTATATAAAGAAAAAATTAAACACAATCTTGTGGAAATATTGTGCGAAGAAAAAGCCACTGCACAGTAAAAATCTTTCTTTCAAATCATTATTTTAAGATATTGTTTGAAACTTTTTTGTTTGTACATTTTTTGGTTGAAAATATATGAGTTTATGACAGAAAGACACCTGTAGAGTTTTTGTTAGTGTGTTTGTAAGTTTTTTCTATACAAAATTAGTTTTTTGTGAAAAACTAATAAATTTATATTTGGAGTTCATTAGTGACAAACAAAGAAATATAAAATTGATTTTATTTTATTTTTTATTTTAGTTTTTTTTCAAATTTGCTTTTAGTTTCTTTTTATGTCCGATTTTATTGCACCAACTACATTATTTATGGGGTTCATTTGGTTTGTATTTTATGTCATTACTTTGTTGTATTGAAAATGTTTCGTTTTTTTATGGAAATTTAATTAATTTTAGTTATTGTGGCTTTACTTTTTCTTATATAAAAAATATAAAATTTAAATATGTTTTATTGAAAGTCTATAGCTATTAAAACTGTAATTGTAATAAACTTAAAATTTGTTAATAATATTTATTATGTTTTTTATTTGAGTTTTGTTAAAGAAATATTCAAATTTAATTAGTTGTAACAAAATTTCTACTGGTTTTTTTTTCTTTGAGTAAACAAAATGTCGCCTGCACTTAAGTTTTCTAATGAAAAGAAATGTACAGCCCAATATTTATGTTAAATCTGAAAAATTAATATGAATAAATTAAAATTTTTTTTCTATTTATTCACACTTGGTAAAAGTCCTTCAAGAGTAAACAATTTCTTTTAAAAGTCCGCATACTAATTAATCCCTTTTCACACGCCCTTATCTGTTTGCATACAAATACGAAAGTGACAAACCCTTCAATATGGTTTTGTACTTAAAAAATGCCATTCTATATTTCTCTCTTTTTAGAAAAAATATATTTTTGTGCTTGCTTTTAATTGCTTTAACATAATTACTTGAAAAAAAAACTGAAAAAAGGGCAAGAACTCAAGAATTTATTATACAGAGTGCGAATGAGCCAACATAAGCTGTAATAAATCATTACTTACTGCTACACTGAACACTCAGTATGAACTCTTTCATGAAAAAAGAAATATAAGAAAAATATGTATAAAATTCACAGAAAAAATAAAGAAAAAAAGTTCGTAAAGTACTTTGAATGAAATAACCATCAAATCAAAGTCTTTATTAAAGTGAAGACCAGGGGTCGTTTCTTTTTTTTTTGTATACATTTTAGCTACAGTACATACTCGTAGAAATGTTATTTGAAAGTGCCTTAAAGCAAAACGCTAATTAACTGCATAATGCATTCATGGCCCTACAGCTCTCTATTCATTTTGATTTTTTTCTTATTCAGTTTCAGCTGTTTTCTTCTGCATGCACTAAACAATGAAAACGACAGCATAGAACATTATAAGAATAAAGAAAAAAATATAGAAACATTTGCATAATTTTATAAAATTTTTCATACTGATTTTTTTTATACATTTCTTTCATTACTTTTCTATGAATTACTAAGAATAGAGGAAAAACGTTTGGTGTAGTTATATTTAAAATTCTTTCTTGTTGTTTTTTTTTTGTAAAAATTAATGATTTATAAGAATTGTTGAGAGTTTGTGCTAGTATTATTATATATGGCAGAAACGGAAATGAACCATGTATAGAACTTAAAGAAAAAGCACTGACACACATACAAATATTGATAATGAAATTAATATACAAAGAAATAGTCAGTAAATATGTCATAGAATGTCTGCGCAAATACAAATAATATTAATGATAGACTTCAATGAAAAAAAATAAAGAAATAAAGTGAATTAAATTGATATTCAAGTAAATCTTCCTCAATAAAATTTGTATGTGTGTTCTTTTATTTCAAGCGATCAAATCTTTTAGATGATTTATACTGCAACCAGTTAAAAAAATGCAGCTGACTGGATTTCATGTAAATTTTCTAAATGATTAAATCGATTGGAATACGTTGTACTTATATTCCATATCAATGTATTTGTTAATTTTTTGTTTAGCTTACTACATAACACAGGAAAATACCTCCTTTTGTACTATATCCCACTGAAACAGGAGCTTCCAAGTCAATAAGATCCTCAATATGTGATCTGGAAGTGCTACAAATGCGGTTAATTTGTAATGATTTTTAGATACATGTATCATTGCATCCGCCAACATAAAATGAACTACAATACTTCATGACGGACAAAAAAAATTGATGTTAAGCTCTCTGAGATACACTTTTTTAAAATCAACGTATATACTCTGTATGACACAAAAGACTCAAAGATAGAGCTTGTCGTGACTCGGGTATACTAATAAAAACGCGTTTGTTTGATCATTGTAAAAATTATCTTCAAGCAACTAATTGAAATTGAAAATTATTATTACGTAATTTTTTTATTTTTGAACTGAATAGGTACCCTGCGAAAAATTTGGTGACAATTGATCCAAAATTACTCGTCCTATGACTTGAGAAAATGAGACTGGTACCAAAAATAAGGATTAGTGAATGGTGAAAAATACATATTGTGTAAATCCCCATATAAAAGTAGTTGGTCCGCTTCATAGGAAGTGTTAGAACTCGGACTGGTCCCTATCACCTGGGGATCGGTCACGTGACTTATTTTGTGTCAGTTCCATTTACCGTAGGGTAGGCATAAGTCTAAAAATTTTTATTATTTCGGCTTTCTAGTTCAATCAGGTATGTGATGAAAATCGATTTGGAAAACGAAGCACTTTTGAAAGTCCCTTTTAAAGCACTTTTCATCAAAGTTTTATCATTTTTGAGATACAACTCTTTTGTAATAGAGAGATACTTTTATAGTATATGTGATAAAATTGCTTTTAATAAAGAAATATTATTTAAAAACTTTTTGAAAATTGCTTCGTTTTCGGAATCGATTTCCATCACATACCTGCATATTTTGAATTAATGTGAATTCAAATTATTTTTATTAAGAGTGAAGTGTTGGAATATTCAAATCAGATTAGTAGAACGGATCAGTACTACTGATTTCGACAGGAACGGATTTAAAAGAAGTCTTGTATTCTATTTGCTGGCAAAAACTAGTTAAATAGCTGATGTTTCCTTGTAAAAAGCATCCACCTTCATAAATGGTAAAAGTGAACAAGAACGCTGATGAGACGGTGTAGCGGCCTGTCGAAATCTGTCGATCCGTTCTGCTAATCTGATTTGAATATTCCAACACTCCACTATTAATAAAAATAATTTGAATTTACATTAATTCAAAATATTGAACTAGAAAGCCGAAATAATGAAATTGAAAATGTTCATCAAAACCTGAAATATCCAGGTTTTGATGAACATTTTCAATTTACTCTCTTCCCAGGTATTATATTAAAAAAAGTCAATTTACTACACTATGCAGGTTTTTAAGTGAATTTTCAGTTGTTTTTAATTACAAATTCTATTGATTTTACATACAGAATATTTTGAGTGAACCAATGGTCCAAGCAATAACCATGTAAATCATATCACTATGAAAGAAATAAAAGCACATTGTGATTTTGAGAGTAGCTGATAGAGTGAATGTATTGAAAGAAGTAGAATAATATTTTCAATAGTTATACGGATGTTGTTAGTATTACTTCTCATGAAAGTAAAGTATTAACTTATAGATATTTGGGAAGCAATAAAAATTTAGTCCCTAAAAATTAATACTTCAATGTTTTTTTGCGGAATTTTTTATATAGATAATGTAACTTTATTTTTTAGCAACTTCTACAATAAATGAATTACACTGTACAACAAACTTAAAATTAAAAAAAAAAATTGACCCAAGGTCAATGGCGGGAATCGAAAGCACGATCTCTGGATTTACAGGCTAGATTGTTACCACTCAGCCGCAGCGGCACCTTTTTCATGTTATTTAATTATTCCAGCAGAGGGCACCCAAAATGCATGCGTTTATCGGCATTTTTAAGGCGCTCTTACCCTTCACCCTCTTTTGCACATACATAGTTACAATGAGTTCGCATAGAAAATCTTGTCAACATTACGCTTAACATATAACAACATTTACTACTTTGATGTAAAACATGAGGGAAAATATTTTTGTAGAATATTTTAACTCTTCGTTGAATGGACATTTTCCAAAATGGTGTATAGAATGATATCTTTTCATAATGGCGAAGGCTAGAAGGTCTCCTACACACAGAAAATTTTTATATTAAAACCCTCGAAAACAAGGTTAATCTAAAATTTTTCGGTAGTGATTTTGCATCATAGGCATTTCATGTTAATTAATAAGCTTCATGATTTTATAATAAGCTTCAAAGAACAATTTTTCTTTTGAAAAAACTATATTTCATATCGCAGCTAAATCAAAATGAAATTGATACTGAATAATACTAAGAATCATAGTGAATCCAAGTTATTTCAAGTTAAAGCAACGTGAGTTTAATATTGAAATAAATCAAAGTTATTTTAAGTTGTAATAACATGAATATGTTACTAAAATAACATGAAAAATCATGTTGAATTAAAATTACTTCAAGTTGAAATAATGTGAATTTGACATTGAATCAACACGAAGAGCGATCTTTAATCAAATTAATTCAAGTTGCAAAAAGCACATATTCATTCACATTGTGTATACATTCATGCAAAAGAAACAAATATGTCAGCAATATGAATTTCATTGTGTGAACAAAGTTGAAAGAATAAAAAGTAAGAATTTTATCAATAAGACTTGCATGGTCTGAATATAGACTTAATAACAATAGTACTATATTCGAACTTAGAGAAGAAAATCCTTAGAAATATGGAAGAGTCTTCAGCACTCCTGTGGCTCAAACAAAAAAATTTTGACAGGCATGCAGAATTACATATGAATCGCAAATATAACAAATCAGATGTAAAACATATTTCGTGTATGACGTTCATAAGTAAAATATTGCGCTCTAGGAGTTTCTCAATATGAAGAAGAAAAAAATTTGCAATAAATTTTATTACTATGAAAATTTCAGAAAAAATAGTATACATTTTTTGTCACTACTGTTACGTTAGGTACATTAGAAATTCAGAGGCGTATCATATTAAAAAGTTTAATTATTGGTAGGTTGGAGGTTATGCTATTTTAAATTAGCATGGTAAGAGTGCAATGCATCAGATAATTGATCCCTGATCTCTAAACATTTTTTATAGGCTTATGCTTTAGTTCGTTGGTAATCTTAATCAATGTTTTAAAGATTTAGTCATGCCAAAAATTATAAAAAATAAACAAATGGCCAGTATTGTTGATCTCAAAATGAATATAAATAAAAACTGGTTATTTTGAGTTTCATAAACCAGAATGTGAGTCGACTGCAATTTACTGTTTAAAAGTAATTTGAAAACTTTTAGTCAATTTTATAATTTGTAATTGCTTTCAGTTTTGCTTTAAGCAATTAACTGTATCTATTAAAAAACTAAGTAAATAATTATGGATTATTATAATTTTGCTTTTAATTTTTTTTGTCATAAAGTTTATTACACTCTGGGTGTGGGCCAGCTCTTTTTTTTGCTGAGTTCCTTTTGCTTTGTAGCAAATTAATAAGGAAATTAGCACTTAAATGTTTAGTTAAGCATAAACATTTAAAACGGGGGAAAAATAATAACAAAATAAACAATATGTAGGTATTTCTAGAAAGACCATTCCATGCATTCACTCACTTATATAGTTAGTCACTCAGTCAGTCAGTCATTTTGATGGAAAGAAACTGAAAAAAAAAAATAAATAAATATTTGAATGCAGTCGAGCAAAAAACTTCTCATCATAAGAGACCCGGACGTTTATCAAGAAACAAAACGGAGAAGCCCACAATGCATTTAGTAGAAGGGAAACAAAACAACAATTTGGTTTAATTAAAAATATAAAAAAAAACGAAACAAAACTAAATGTAAAATATAAAAGAAACCATCCCGCATATGATTGATTCCCAAACAAAAGGTTGACTGAAGAGACTCTTGACATGAAAGTAAAAAAGAAAAAAATTACAATAACGAATTATATTTTTCATTTTGACAAAATAACAAATTTGTAACGAAATTAAAAAAAGCTAATGATGCCTAACCGAAAGTGGCAGGAAGGTCTTGGTTGGTATTTCTTAAAAGAAATATGTTTTTGTTTTTTGGAAAAGTTTATGAAGCCTGAAATTTCTTTATGACATTTAGGGGGAAAATGCAGGAAGCTTTTTAAATTACATTGTTCTCTGCGCCTTGACTTGTGGTATTTAAATATTATTTAAAGTCAATGAGAAGTTTTCAACTTTTTTTTAATTCGTTATTAGTTAAATTCAAGTAAGAAGAGTTAAACCGAATATACTTTAGTAACTAGCACTTTTATAATAAATGAGAAATAATTTATTGTTTAAGTTTTTAGGTGTTTATTTGCTTTGTTGATAGTTACAACTCACTGTTGTGCTCTTGTTGTTGTTTTCTTTGTTGTTTAATTTAATGGTCGTGTTGTGCAAATGTAAATAGCCGACAAATAGCCGACAAGCGTCGTCTTCTGTGACAAAAATCGCCCGCTTCTGCTCTAAATACACCGCAATTACTCTGCACAATAATATGAAATTTACAAATCAAATTACAAATAACACTGTACAACACAACAAATAACAAGTTCTACCGACTAATTCCGATAGACTGCACCCAAAAATATGTAACACTTGTATCGGCATTTTTAATGTATACATCTGGGACTAATTTTTTATGGGGTGTTAAATTTACCCCCACTATCCTACATAGTTTTAGTGATGGGCATATTAAATCCTGTGAGCCTAACGCTTAAGCTATAAAATGTGTTTAGCACTTTTATGTAAAACACCACGAGGAACATTTTAACCCTCTAACTCTTCGTTGTATGAGTCTTTTTGTCCCTTTCTTAAAACAGCGGACGCCACTTTCCTTCAGCGGCGAAATAGCGGGCTGAAGTGTTCTACAACAAGCTTCTTCGTGGTGTTCTACATAAAACTGCAGAGCGCAATTTATAACTTAAACGTAACGTTAACGAAATTTCTTATGCTGAGTTCTAATGGCAAAAAGTACGAAATTACCGCTTAAAAACATTTTGAGTTTTTAATGATTTCTGTGGTTCAAGTTAACTCTGGAGCTTAGTAGTCTTTAAGGACTTATAGTATAATTCTAATATTTTCGCAGAAAATTAAAGCCTCCTATATTGTCGATGAAGGATACTGTTTTGCCTTTTTTTTAAGAAAGGGACAAAAAGACCCATACAACGACAAAAGAGAGGGTTAAAATATTTCACAAAAATGTTTATCATGGTGTTTTCAAAAAAGTGATTAACATACGAGTATCTTATACCTCAAACGTAAGGCTGACAAGATTTGCAATGAAGAGTCAGTGTAACTACACTGTAACAAAAATTCAATGAAGGAGTTCATTGTTTTAATGAATTGTTCATTAATTTTTACCTAATGTACTATTATTTTAAAGTAATGAACTGTTTTATTAAATTTGTTAAAGAATAACAACAATGAATGCTTTTAATGAATTCTTTTGCAGTGAACATGAATGAATATTTTCATTGAATTAACGTATGAGTACATTGAATCGACGTATTTTTGCACAAAATTAATGAATCTGGGTCAATAAATGCCATATGTTGAATTTATGTGCAATAACTTTTACCGTGTGTGTGACTGATTCTCATTTCAAATGCTTTTTCGTGTCCGTTGAAAGTATAGTAACATATATCATGAAATAAACGCATAAATTTAAAAATGAAAACTACTTTAGCATGATTTAATAGATTATAAATAAGTGTGCATACGTCTTTTTCATGTAAGACTGTCCATTATGTGCTAAAATCGAAAATACTGTTTTTACTCTCTTCATAAAAAACGGCGTGACCGTAATGCATGCTGTTGATTTTCCCCACTAAAAAACTATGAATATTTCCAAACTCGAGATCAAGTTTATAACGGGTTGATAATATTTGCATTTACTTCTCTTATTTCACACATCAAATTTTTGAAAATGATTAGAAATTAATATTTTTTTTAAATTGATAATGTCCGCAGTATTGTGTATTGAGCTTTCGGCTTTTTTAGTACGTTTCGTTACTCAGTTTAAGTATTAAAATTATATTACAGTACTTTTTGTTTATAATTACTACCGTTTATTGTCACATTATCGAATAGTCCAATTTATTTGTATTTATTTGCTCCATTACCAAATTTCATAGAAAATGTTCACGTTATAGTCTAATTAGCGATATATGCACATTTGGCCATCTATCTGCGGTTCACAAAGACAAAAATTCATACATACAATTTGCGTTATAGTCACAATAGAAAAATTTACTAAATTGTTTAGCTATTGAAGCTATAATCCATTTGAAAAAGTACTACGAAAGCACCACATCGTTTAATATATCTGTCCCCGACTCTCCACTGGAAGAAAATATTACTTTTAGTCTATTGTACCAGGGATGAAATATCTAGTTATTAATTTTGTATGCGAAAAAAAATGTATTGAATGTTATCCATATTTTTTTCAATATCATTGAAATTTTTTGGTGAATACCTACGGAGATTATGTTAAAATACATCGAAGATTATACATCTGAATTGTATTGAATTCAAAATAAAATATGTGATCTAGAAAAAATATTGAATTCGTATAAAAATGTATTGAGCGTTACGTAAAATTTTTTTTTAAATATAATGTATCTATAAATTTTAGGCCAATTAAAAGGTTAATAGCAGCTGAAGGGTAGAAACAATACAAGAAACATTATCTGTTTACTAATTTCTGGTTTTTTTTAAACAAATTTTGCTCGTTCGCACTGTGGGTTGTTATATTTTCGCAGAATTTATTAGGTAGGTCGTATTTTGCTAAAAAATTTAAATATTTTTTCTTAAATTGACATAACTTTTGACATTGTTGGTCGATTTTATGAAAAGAAAGCTTATTTGAAAGAACAATTACCATAGTTTTGGCTTTTGTATAAATGTTTGTAAAGAATTATTTTACAACATAAAAACTTTTTTATTTTTCCATGTGAACCCAAGTCAAAATTGAAAAAGTGTTCAAAACTTTTTAATTTCGTCCTGCGATTACTATAATTAATTTCTTTTTAGTAGATGTATAGTGCTTGCAAACCCCATACTAATTTTTTGTTGTTTTTTTTCGCAAAAATCCTTGCTAAAACAACCTTGAAAACAAATGTAACGCTCAAGACACAAAAGTGTTAAAATATCGAAAAAGATATTTTTACTTCAGGATCCATTGAATCAGGCGGAAACTATAATATAAATTCCACTTTCTCATATATGTATATATATTAGTTACTTGGTAAAAAATAAAGAAAAATTTACGTTTAGAATGAGAATCAGCCAAATACAGTCCCAGATTTAAACTTTCAGAACGCCGATACAGGCCGATATATATTTTTTTAGTGCCCTCTACCAGAATTCGTCGTTACAACCTCGAAATTAAAAAAGAACTATAAATAAAAGAACTTATCAAAAATGTACTTTTTTAAATGGTACCTTCTTAAAATGTACATATCTTTAAAGGTATGCATATACATTTTCAAATGTACTTTTTTTTAGAGTACTTTTTTTAAAGGTAGTTTTTAAAAAAAAGTTTTTCTTTAATTGAACTTCAACTAAAAAATTATTTTTAGAAGATCCTTTTTATAAAAGGTTATTTGTTAATATGTATCATTTATTAAAAAGTACTTTCTTCAAAAGGTACTTTTTTTTTAGGAATATGTTTTAGTTGCTCATCTAATTTTACTCATAACTAAGACGAAGACATTATTTTAGAAATATTGCAGTAAATTGCTAAATTAATTCATATATATATATATATATATATAAACTTTAGTTCATATGCTTGCCATTGACTGCAATTTGAATTAACCTTTTATATGTGATTAAGCAATATTTTTAATAATCTTTACTTGTCCCATATTGATGTGTCTTACCATCTGTATAAAATTTGGCCTTTATAACTTATAGATGCCTCAGCTCTCATAGCAGAGCCCTTGAAAATTCCCTATAATCCCTATTTTCTTTTAAATAACATCTTCTTTAAATGAGTTCACATACCCTTAAATTAATCGAACTCATTCATACCCAAGAATCTGGTCACATTTCATTGCTCTTGTGTGAGTTTGTTAAAGCGTATTTTGTCCACAATTAGTTCCGGTTGATTAAACTTAAATATCCCTATCACGTTTAGTTTTCTAAGGAAAAAAGTGTCACACTTAATATTAGTTTTCATTTTAAACTTGAAAAAGAACAAAAAATAAATAAGTGATTGTTATTAGTGGCGACAGCTCTACATGTTTTTCAAAAACCGAACACCCAGCAGGAACGGCAGGCACGTACTTTAAAAAAAAATACCAAAAACGAACCGAACCTTTTTTTTTTGTTTTTAAAAAATAAAATTAAAAGGTTGTTATTTGTCGGTTAAATATATTTTCTATACAATTTTCAAGTGTGCGTGAGCGTGTATGTTTTTGTAAGCGCCCCCCATCAACATACAGGTGGTGGTCACACTTCATTTACTGTTTATGGAGTAGTTCTTCTGCTTTTTTTTTTGAATTTTAAAATACAAACGAAAATAAGTAATTAACAGTAATTAATAGACAATGTAACCTTAAAAAAGAAAATAGTCGTATAACGATTTATTTTTTTTAGAATTTTCCTGTTCAGAAACCATTTGCTTCGTTTTTAATTAATTCTAGTCATTTAAATTCAAGATTTTTTTTAATAGAAATTATGATAAGAAATTTAATAATAATGTAATATATATATTTAGTATGCATTTTAAGAAATTCTTAAGTCTGTAATAATTTTTTCTTCACGCCAAAAAATATTTGTTTAATAAATTGAAAAATGGAATATATAAGAAAGTGTCGCCTAAGCAATTAAAAAATAATAATTAAGCGGCTTTTACAAAAGAATGCATGAATATGTAAATTGGATATATTTAAAAGATACTCATAATAATATAAATTAATATTTAAATAAAGAATTATTTTGTTAAGAAAGGCATACGAATTGCCCTATCCAGAGTATTTTTATTAAAAAAATAATTTGTATTCACATAAGGGCACCGACAAATTAGCTTTAAATTTTGTTTGGTAAAACTTATTAAATAGGTTTGTTTCCCAGTAAAAAAATTCTATTGTAGAGTAAAATTAGTGCTTACAAACCTGCTAAAATCGCTGCTTGCTACATAAAGCGCTTTTTGAAGCGCTGAAAATCATCACCATTTCCAGCACTAAAACTAAAAATATATGAAAAAAACTGGTTAAATGTGGACTGGAGGCGTTAGCGTCATTTTGAATTCTTACTCGTATTATTTGGTAACTTTATTTATTTATATTAATAATTAAGTTATTAGTTAATCGAACTGTATCCAAAGAAATTTAATTATTTTTGGTTTAAGTTCGGTTTTAATTAAATTTTTCAATTAAATTATATTTTTATTTAGAGATAAATGTGTTGCATGTAGACAAAGAAAATTTTGAATACACGGAGAGTTGAACTGACATTTTAATAGCTCCCGCTAATCTCATTAGAGCTCTTTACCGCTTAGATCACTCGACCCAAAACGGTGGTTTGCAGTCAAGCGTTGAATATCATGGGTTGAATATCATTTGATAGTTGTTGGTATTCACTTTTAGCTTTTGTCTTGTGCTAAGTAAATATCAATAATTATCAAATGAAATACAGCTCTAAGACTGATAGTATGAATTGATTAAAAGTAGATGATATTTAACTCTTGACTGACTTTGGTCGAGTGGTCTAAGCGGTAAAGAACTCTGATGAGATTAGCGGGAGCTATCGAAACATCAGTTCAACCCTCCGCTCAGTCAAAAAGTTTCTTTGTCTATATGCTTCACATTTATCTCTAAATAAAAATATAATTTAATTGAAAAATTAGATTAAAACCGAACTCAAGCCAAAAATAAATAAATTTCTTTGAATAAATTATATATTTATTAATAATTTTGGAAAGAAAATTATCCCCTCGCTACTAAATGTGAGCGAATGTATAGCGCATTGACAATTTCAAGAAATTGAGCAAGAAAATTAATTTAGTAATAAAAATCCTCCTCTTTCATTGATTTTCTTCAAAAGCTTAAATATGAAAGCTAAACATTTAAATTAAGCAAAATTCTTTCAATATGATATCAACAATATCCTTACGATATGCCAATAAAGCCAACTAACAAAACCAACTCATTAACATTCGCTGATGACAGCTAGATAGACAAATGCCTTAACAAAATATGTTAAACACAAGCAACAAAACTCCCTCTTTTTTAAAGCATAATTTAAAGAAATCCTTGAAGAAAATATCAAACAATTTCTTTCTTCCATTAAATTCCTATAAAAATGCCTTTCTTGAATTGTTGATACCATCTTAAGCCCTTAATCATTTTTCTTTTCGCAAAAAATCTTCATATAAACTTATTTTCTTCTCTTGTACATAAAATCTGCAAATTGTAAAAAAGGCTGCTTAAGAAAAATATTTTCTTTCAGAGTTTCCTTTGGCCTTACAGAAGCCATATCTTATTTCCGCTCAAAAAGAAAAGCAGACTTTTGACGCCGGTTTTCATAGACATTTTTTTTCGTTTGCTTCTCGCACAAAATTTCATCTTAAATAATTTTGGTAAAACTCCCCTGCGTCTGAAGATAGAAAAACAAAAACTTGCTATTTTTTGCACACACTTTATTCATTTTGTGCATGTGAGTTTTTTTTTTATTTCTCAATGTAGTCTATTATTTTCGTTTTGAAGAAATTTAATAGCACACGAAACTTTGTTGAGTCTTATTTCGGTGTTAATGAATAACTGCTAGATGCCAACACTTCTTGCTTCAAATTTCTTGCAAAAAATAAAACTTTGCAGCCAAAATTTTAAGCACAAAAAAATAATAATAAAATTGATCTTGAACAAAGAAATTTTCGTAAATTTTTTTCAAAACCTTGAAATCGCACAAGGCTCTATGAAAAAAATTTTAACAGCTAAATAAAATCGAAAGGAATTTTTAAACGATGTTATATATTAATTCAGATAATTAACCTCATTTTTGTTCTTTTCTTCTCATTTAAAGAGATTTAAAGCCCCCCGCCGCTTATGCACATTGTTATCGTAAAACGGCATGGAAAATCTTGTAATACTTACGTTTCAGATATAAGATCTGTTCAGTACTTTTATGTGAAATAAAACGAGTAATACTTTTGTGGAACACTTTAACCTTAATGTGTCAAGGGATGGCCCTATTCATGCAATGCATTGTGCCGGAATTAAGAATATTTGTTATGGGAAAGAGGATAGAGTTATTAGTGTTTATGGACATTTGATTTAAACTCTCCAATATTGAAAGTGACGGCAAAGCCTCTGCAGGAATAATATTCTATGTGCGAACCTTCAGCGAAAGGACAAATTCTCTCTGTAATGCGTAATGCGATTCACTGATGTATCGACCACAAAAGGATGTGCTCTTAATGAAGAACGCGTTATTCGCAGAAAAGAACGGGTATTGGGAACAAGTTCCCTGAACATTCCGTTATAGTAACTTCAAAACAATGAAATGCACCCCACATTGCGTCGATGCTCCAGCGAGTTAATAGAATTGGTTGGCCTACTGTCGGCGATGAGCTTTTGATTTCCCAATGCTTACACCATTTATAGTTGCTGATGTAGCAGCAAGTTCGGTTATACGTTTGTGAGCGAGTATACAACATTGGGTCTTACGAGCATTAAAATCTACCCTATTCGCACGATCCCATTCAGAGATTGTTGTAAGCTCGTGATCTAGCGTATCATTCTTGTCTTGTCCTAATCTCCGAAAGGCTTGGGCAATTACTGAGTGAATATGAATGGCAAATGCTACTATCATCTGCAAAGGAGTTTATAGGTTTGGAAATCTGAAAGGTCACTAAGAAAAATAAGAAATAAGAAAGGACAAAGAACGAAGTCTTGGGGTAACCCTAAATTAATTTTGAACTCGTTTGAAGAAATCCCATCTATAATTTGTACAGATGTGTTCAAGATTAACGTCGATACTTGCCATTACGGCCTAACCTAACGATGGTGTTAACACCGAATGAAGTTGAGCATTCACCACCAACCCCGAGTTTCCACATGACTGGCCCACCATGCACAAATACCTTGTTAAAGTGTTAGAGCTATCTAAACTCATGCTACGTCAGCAGCTACAGCGATACACCCGAGCTCAACCAAGGATTTACCAGCAAGCTAGAAGACGACCACAAAGGCAGACGACAGCTATACCAATCTTCCCCAGTACCCGAGCCCAAAGCACCACCGATGCAGCCACTGTTGGTTTAGCAACAGCGCAAAGAGGCCCCCATTGACTTTCCAAAGTCCAAATGGCCACTAGCCCTGGTCAAATAGAAGTCATTAAACCAAAAGCTCTCCCAGCGATTTTAACCACATCTACCACGTAGACTCCCGAAAAAGACTTTAACCAACAAGCGGTCACACAATCATCCCTCATATTGAGGGTAAAAGTCCACCAACATATCCATCTCAATAGACCCAAAGTATGCCTTTCGTGAACATCATCAAAGATGATGTCGTGAATGGCGAGCATTATCAATTTAACCCTCTAGAAGGTAGGTCATCTGTGGGGCTACTGGTTTACGTGGTACTTGTAATTGGTAACTGGTCAAACCTTGAAAAAAACCCGTAGAGGTTAACTTGTTATCGAGTTTGGTCTTAGGCGTTACCTTTGCTGCCTATTTACCTTCTTGCACAGTCGCATAGCTTATCTTACTTCCTTTAAATAATTATATTCACGCCCGTTGCTCTGTTATTTCAGAGATTGGTTAGTAACACACAAGTTTTATGTTTAATTGGCCAAAGGTAATCTATGGAAAAACCAATTATCATTTTTCCCAGAAAGCACAGCACTAAGAAAAGAATTCCCAAAATGCAAAACCATGCCCCCGGGAGATATAACTCATACCGTGCGATCTCTGAGAACTCTCGATAAAAATCGATGGAATTAATCACCGACACTAAAAGCCACAAGTTTTGAAAAAACTCCACCATGCTACACTCTATTAAACGAATTGAAGGTATCTAGAGCCGCCACTTTACTTTGGCCGGAAGTAACAGGAGTATGTCATGACACCATTTTCCAAAAGGGAATGTCAGTAAGTCGCCCGTAGAGCGCTGCCCTCTACTGAAGTCATACTAGTAGTCGCTACCTATACTGTTGGACTCCAAATACCTCACAAGATTTAAATTTACCATACTTTCCATTACCTTGCTAAAGAAAGGACTAAATGACTACCATGCATGCAGGAACTCCATTGGAAGGAACTTGGGTCTGCAACCGAAGGTGGTAAATTGGATTTATATATCTATTGTCAGGCCGGTTTTTTCCTATGGTTGTGTGGTGTGGTGGGAGGCCTTGAGGAAGGAGAATCATAGGGGATTACTTGCTAAGGTGCAGAGGTGCGCCTCTCTGGGCATCACAAGTGCCCAGAGCAGTACACCCCAAGCTGCCTTAGATGTCAGTGTTTACCTGCTTCCCATAGAGGATTTTGTGGTGAGAATGGCAGCAAGGAGTCTCCTAAGATTATTAGAGGCAGGGTTGGTGAGGACAGGAGTAACTGGTCACACAGCAATACTAAATAAGATCAGTTTGATTGGGGGGGTCTCCATAACTTATGAGTTTACGGACTCTAAAGTCGCTGAAATTGATTTTAGCAGGACACCCTCATGGGTAATTCTGGATAGGGACTTTTGAGTCGAATCTGATAGGCTTTATGACAGTATTCACGGACGGGTCCAAAATGGGAATAGGCACGGCAGCTGGTGTCTATATTTTGGGGACGGACATTCGTAGGTCTTTTAGGCTACCGAACGAGTTTAGTGTTTTCCAAGCTGAAATCCTGGCGATATTCAGGGCCATGGAGATAGTGGCCACAGATGTGGCTGAGGGCGAGGAGGTAACCTTCTACGTCGACAGTCAGGAGAGGCTAAACTCATTGAAGGGACACAGTGTCAGATCGAAAATAGTTAGCGAATGCAGGAGAGCCCTCAACTCGCTTATGGACAAATATAGTGTCAGACTATGTTGGGTTTCTGGCCACTGCAATGTTGAGGGAATTGAGACTGCTGATGAGATGGTAAGATTAGCTTCAGCGTTAGATGAGGATTTGTGTGACAGATCGATTAAAATATCGATCGGTCATTAGTATAGGGGGCTTAGTGACTGGGTGTCTAGCAGGGCCAACCGTTAATGGGGGAGTAGGAAGGATTGTAGAGTCTCGAGGGCCATATGGCCAAAACTTAACTTAGGTAGATCCGAACTACTTCTGGGTATGAATAGGAAGGTGATAGGGATCTTAATAGGCGCATTGACTGGACATTGCTCGGTAAGGGCGAGGAACAGCACTTGGGAGATCGGCACTAGAGAGTTTTGTAGGATGTACGAAGATGAGGAGGAACCAGAAACCATTGAGCATGTTATCTGCCATTGACCGAGGCTGCAACGACACAGGCTCCGCAGACGTTTTCATGAGAGCATTAGTTATATCGCGAAGTGCAAACTTGAAGATATCAGGGGCATCATCATGGGAATAAGTTGGCTTAATGGCAGATAGCAGGGCTGTTTTCTGGGTACTGGAGGGGTTTTTCATAATGGGTACGAATAGAATGAAATCACAATTGATCCCATTGGGTCTACGAGTAGATGTGCGGTATAGCACTACCCTTCCTAACCTAACCTAACCTAATCTTACCTAACCTAACCTAACCTAACCTTTCAATACTTCAGAAAGTACTTAACATATTACGATTGGGCTGTAATTTTCAGAGTTAGCCTTTTCTTAGAAAAGTCGCAAAAGGCTCCCTTTAACATTGATGTAGCGGGCTGAAATATCCTGAAAAAATATTTTTTATAAAAATCAATTTTAGGTCTTCAAAGATATCAAAGTCTCATATTCAACTGGATCGCCAGAAATCAGTCAAAGCGTACTATGTGTTTAAGGGCTAATTTGGTAGTTATTCCTAATTCATACTACGGATAGGCAATCATGTTTAAGGTATAAGATATGTTTAGCGTTTTTATGTAAACCACCACGCCAAGCATTTTTATGCAAGATTTAACCCCTACCTCTACATTGTGTAAGTGTGTTTGCCGCTTTCTTCAAAAAGAGGCAAACAACTCTCCTTTAGCGGTGATATAGTGCGTTGAAATGTTTTAAAAAAGGATTTGCCATATAATTTTACTGCAAGTTCTTCAAGATACCTAAGCTCCAGACTCAACCTTAACACCAGAAACCATGCAAAGCTTAATATGTGTTTAAGGGTTAATTTTGAACTTCCTCACAATTAGCATAGAAAACCTTGTAAGACTTAAGTTTTGCACTTTTGTGCAAAACACTACGAGGAACATATTGGTAGAACAATTTATTCCGCTATATCACTGCTTAAGGGTAGTTTTTCACACTTTTTTAAGGAAATGAGAAAAAGGCCCACACCACGAAGAGTTAGAGGTCTAAAATGTTTTACAAAAATGTTTATCGTGGTGTTGTACATACTTTGTTTGAGCACATCTTAATCCTTAAACGTAAGGCTTACAAGAATCATATGCCAAGTTGCTAAAACTGCGTGCAAAAATTGAGGGGCAGCGGGAGATTTTAGCTCCATCTAACTAATATAAATCACCGATGCAAACTTTCAAAACGCCGAAACACGTATATATGTCTTGGGTGCATTCTACCCAAATAACTCATTAGAACCATATATTTATTTTTATTGTATAGTGTTATGTGCATTATCCTCAAATAAATACTCGGAATATCAAGTTTCTGCCTGAAACAGCTTCGAAGATATATAAAAAAAATAGTTATATTGGATTAATACAATTCTCATTAATAAACTTTAAGTTATAAACTTAAAATACCAGACTCCTTTTTTAAATTATTCAATACTGCTTGTCGGTTATCCATCTGTTTTCGTCTTTAATTTATTTATCGGTCTTTTTCTTTCATTATTAAATGTGAGACAATTCTTGAATTTAAATCATTTACAATCTTTTGTGTTCCACTTGTGAACAATTGTCATTTATTAATTCACTTGTCATCATTTTAATACCGTTTTGCTTTTTATTTATTTTTTTTTTGCTACAGCACGATTATCATGTGAATTTTTGTGTAAAACTTGATGGCTGCTTAAATGATAAAGCTTTCATTAAATTAAAAAAAAGAGAAAAAAAGAGTACGGCAACAACATAATTGATCAATTAAATTTGTTATTTATTTATTTTATTCACAGTGAATATTTATTAATGTTAACAAAAAGAGGTGGGTTTCGAGAAACTAAATAAGTAAAAACAGGCGGAGAAGTTTATAGTATTTATCTAACAATAATTAACTTAATAGTATTTTTTAAAAATAAATTTCTTTTACTTGCTTGTTTCTATTTGGAACCGTTAGAAAAGCATATTATCACAGTAAGAAATTAACCGCTATACGAATATTTATGAATGGAAAACTTTTCTATTGCATTATTTTTTTTTCTTTGTGAACAAATGTCTGTTAACCATTGCAAACATTGTACAGCTGGTTAGCTAAGAAACAGGTAAACATCTATCAAATAGTGGCAAATATAAATTGAAAAACTATAGCCTTAAAACACTAGACACATTACACCTTAACTTTACCAGAGAGTTAGTTGGAGATGAAAATTGAGTAGACATAAAACAGCTCTCATACACACCAACAGACTGTTAAAGAAACCCCATAGTGTGATTAAAAATTGCAAATAACAAGAAATAACAAGAAAAATGATAGAAACAGAAAATATTTACGAATCGTTTTCTAAAGCCAGTACATTCCTTGGAAGAGATTCTTAATTGGGGGAGCATTAACCGACTAAAATTGTGCTTTTTGATATAAAGAAGATATAAGAAATTATTTATATTAAAAAGCTGATTTAACATTGCTGTGCATATCTTTCTTATCATGTTCATCTATCGAATGTGAAAACATCGTTTTTTATATTCATTGCCCTTGCCCTATATTGGATACAAACTCCCTATTTAGTACAATTCATAATTTTTCCATTTGTTTTGAAAATATCCTTAATGCAGCTCTTTTATTTTGATAAAATATTTGTCCTTTTCGTCCACTCGTACATACGTAATCCATTATACAGAATATAAATTTCCTCATTCCTTTTCCTGGCTATATCCATTGTGACATTAGAGTCCTCTTTTATTTAAACTTTTTCAAATTCTTAACGCTTCTTATTATTTTGGTTAATTCTATTAAAATATTGCTTATATTACTATCGATAGTTTCTTCTGTTGTCAGGTCATCATCTGACTCATACTGGCAGAACATTCTGCAAAAATTTTTATTTCCGAGTTCCTTAGTTTCCGTTTATATACTGTATTATAAAACAATGTTGCTAGGAGAAAATATTCCTGAGTGGAGGTTAAAAAAATTTATGCATTTTGCACAATTTCGCAGCTAAATAAAATTTATTCTATGATATTATTTTAGCATTATATCTTTATAGCTAAACACCTTAAATACTCTACTTATTGCTTTATCTTCGTGTGCTCTAACTTTCTTTAATATTATATTGGTGTAGGAGATTTCTGAAATGAAAGAATAAACAAAAAAATTGAAATGATGTTCATTTTTCTTTGCAAGCCTTTAGAGTAGATAAAAAATGGTATTAAAACAAATATAAGCCAATAGGCTTATTTCATAAAGGTTGGTATGTAGGGACGGTCGTATAAAGAGATACACAGACAAACCTAAAACTGGACAAAGATATGATATGAAAGCTTTAAAACTAATAACATTTTTTTTATTATACTCTACAATCCATACACTACCAACAACTCAAAAGCCATATAGATTTTTAAAGGCTTTTTATAATTTTACAAAACTAGAGTACATAGCAGAGTTAAGAGTAGTTTTTGAAGTAGAATTCAACTAAAGCACGGTATGTTATAGTTGGTCTTTGCAATATGAGTTTGTGGTATTTAGCAGCAAAAAGTAGACGTTTCTAGCATTATTCGTGTAGTTAGCACAAAGTCATGTATGGACGGACGTATGCATTTTTTACATCTTGTTATAATATGGGTTCTACTTTTTGTTTTATTCTTAAAGGCTTTCATTTATTTTTTATAATATTTTTTTTAATATATTAAAGCTACAAAAAGGTGGCGGCATTATTGCTTTGGCTCTTTCTTTTTTTCTTTATAGTCTTCTACTTTAACTAACTCGTGGGTAAAAAATCTTAAAAGAAAAAAAATACTTAAATGAAATAATATATAAAGTGTGCAAGTGCCGTTGGCATGTTAGCAAGCAACATAAGACAGCAAATATTGCACTCTTTCACACGTACATACATACATAAATACCTAAGTTTAAATATGTTCTTTTAAACATATATATATATATTTTTTTACCCTACCATATAATGTTTAGAGGGTATATGGTATTTAATAAAAAGGCGTTAGGTTTCAATACACCAACTTACTAAAGACAATTTCTTATATGTTGCTTAGTAATTGTTGTATATAAACAGAAGAAGGAGTAGTTGCTGCAGCTCCTCCACACTTTAATATTAAAACAGCCAGGGTGTCATTATTAATTTAACCTATTTTTTCACTTCCATCAGTGTTATAACATAAAACGAAAAAAAAAAGAAAAGAAAAACCTATTAGAACAAAAAACATAATGCAAGGAAATTTAATATAGAAAATATGTCCTAGAGTAAGTATATGATAGCAATATGGTAAGCAAACATACATAGAGAAAATAAAATAACAGCAGCATTAAATAAGTGTTTAAAACGTTTTAAATAACAATTCAGCAAAGGAAAATTTAACACAATTTATGGGATTTCATATGAATTTAATGAAATATTTTAGTATACTGCTATTCAGCTAAATTAAATGTTATTCAGCGAGTGTTAGAGGGCTAAAAATAATAGAAATAAAATAGCATGAAGGTTATATGAGAAGTGTAGTATATGTTAAATTAAAAAAGTTGCTAAAAAAAAGTTCCCAAGGTTTTCAATAAAGAAAACTTTATTTTCTACTCTGACTAATTTGCATTGCTGTACACACATAAAAATTTCATATTAAAATCATCGAAAACAAGGTTAATTTAAACATTTTTGGTATTGATTTTGCCTCATAGGTGTCTCATGTTAATTCTACATGATTTTGCAATAAACTTCAATGAATATTTTTTCTTTTGAAATATCAATATTTCATGTTGAATTAATATTCCAGTACAGTTAAATCAAAATTAAGTTCATGATGAAATAATATGAAAAATCATGTTGCATTCAAGTTATTTAATGTTGAAACAACGTGAATCTAATATTGAAACAACACGAAGAACTATGTTGGATAAAAGTTATTTCAACGTTAAACAACGTGAATTTGATATCGACTCAACCCGAAGAATCATGTTAAATTAAAGTTATAGCAAGTTGAAACAACATGACTTTAATGTAGCTATTTTAATAATTATATTATTCATAGGGCATTTACACTGTTTCGAAATGTAGTACTTACGAGATTTCGAGCTAGATCTAGTTATTTTTTACTAGATTTCCCATTCAAAACGAAATCTACTTTGTCAGTAGATTTTGACGAAATCTACTCAAAGTCTAGTATATTTATTTTCTTTTTACTACCCTGTATAACAATTTTATATAAACGGTTAGTGAATTAGCTGCGCTCTACAAAAATTTTCTAATAAAAGTGTGTGCATTAGCTAAGGCGGCACTTGTTGGGTTACAGGTTAAGATAAATTTCAGTCAAAGTATTTATTCTTGAATACAAAATCTAGAAAAATGTCAAAAAAAGCTTAGTGTAAACGATATAGATTGCGAAAAAGATTTCAAATCAAATCTACTATATTTCGAGACAATGTAAATGCCCTATTACATGATGTGAATTGCATAAGGAACAGAAAATTTGCATTATAGTTGGCTTCCCCAGACAAGATTTGATCTCGGGCCACTTGGTTAACAGTCAACGCGCTAACCACTGCAGCCACAATAGCTTCAAACTTTACTATAGACATACACTAAAAAAAAAATACCATCGTATGTAACATGAATTTCTTTTTAATTCAACATGATTTAATTGATTATTTAATATAAAATTTATTTTTTATTAAAGTTATAATCATGTTGATTTCAAATGAAATGTAACGTTTATAGCAAAGTTGTTTCAACAGTGAAAAATACTAAATCAAAGAGAATTAAGCTGAAAATTTTCGCTGGTAATGCGATGTTTGTCGCCTATTTGTTGGCTATATAAAAATAAACAACAACAAGTCACAAGTGAGCACAACAGTGATTTCTAGTAATGAACAAAGCAACTGAACACCAACACACTTAAACAACAATTTATTTGACGAAAATTTAATATAATTTACAATCAAAATTGCGACATGTTGATTTTACATTCCTTTTTTTCTGTGTGCATTTCTGTGTGCATATCTTGGATTATTTTAACAATTTTAGATATGATTCTTTCATATAGTCCCAAAGAAATATGGGAACACGTTGATATAATATAACTTGCTAAATAGAGTCTTCAAACATGCCAGCACACGAGTATATTGTTATCCTAATATACACTGATAGAAAACCTCGTCATAGCTCTGATGTAATTTGACATCAATGCTATGTCAAGTGTCTTTGTTTTTGACCCCATGATGCCTTTCATCATTAAGATGTCAACCTTTGTATCAGCTGGTCATAAGTAGCAATGATGAAAAATCTGTCATCAATGCAATGACAAACCAACATCTGGGAAATGAAAAATTGGAATCAATTTAATGGAAAAATGTAGTCAATATAATGTCACTGATAGAAAATTCTTCATAACGTTGATTTAATTTGACAACAATGCTGTGTTAAGTGTCTTCGTTTTTGACCTTATGACACTTTTCATCATTGTGATTTCAACCTTTACAGCAGATGGTCATCTTGACATCAATAATGCTTTCGTTATCGTTATACATATTTAAATATTCTTACTTTTACTTGTTTCTATTTTAGTTTCACTTTTTGTTATATATTTTTTCTTCTAATATTGGTCTCGACACTCCTCAATTCATCGCAATACCGCCGTACTGTAGTGGATAGTGTGCTAGACTATTAGCCGGCGGTCGCAGGTTCGATTCCTGCCAAGACCCTGGGTGTTTCTGCAGAAAAGCAGGAAAAGGCTTAAGCAGCATGTGTGTTCGTTTCTTTATGAGATGACATCTCTACTGTTTTAGCTACGTCACCATATAAGTCAAAATAAACATCATGGATGCGACGTACTTGTGACTACGAGGTGTCACCAATAAGATGACAATGTGCCATACTCTCGTTTGCTTCAATGTTTTGTCTGTCTATATATGCTGTACTGGCTTAGTTTTTAGAAAAGCTTGTAGATTTTATTATTAGCTCCGTCATAGTAATGACTATGATGTACATCAATGCAGTGTCATGATTTTTAACTTTTTAAAAATGCTAAGAACAAAAATAAAATAAAAAAATTTGTATAAAAATATATTATAAAAACGATATAACATTGTTTACTTTTTTCTTTTATCCATATTTTACACTTTAATAATATATAACCAATGGCATCGTTTTGATGTCATTGCAGTCATAGCATAGATGACATTTAAACTAAATTCTATAAACTCGAGATTCCATGATGACGTTTGTCATCAGATTCATAACTGTTTTGGTTTTGCTGATGACATATGACATAGAACTGCTGTCCGAGTTCTGATGACAGTTTGTCATTAGTGCGAAAATATATTTTTCTAAGAGTATAGAAACGCCCTAACTGATTTTTTTATATCAATTATTTTTTTGATTTTTTTGATGGATTAGAGGATCAATTCATCGAAGTTTTTATAGCTTAAAATATTGATGACTAAAATTAATTAGTAATACGTTGTTTATTTCAAACTTTTTCCTCATAAGCTTCTACATAAAATCAATTCTCTCAAGCTCTTTCCAAAACAATTATTTAAGTTTTCTCTTAAACTTTGACATATTTATTTCGTAGTCGTTTATTCATTTTACTTTAAGTGAAATGCCATTAATTCTTAATTTATTCCATAGGGTTTTTAGATTCTTTTTTTCAAAGAAATTTGTTGCTGTTTTTCTTTCCTTTTCTGTGTTGCTTTAAATGGAAACCTAAGAAAAATTTCGTATTAACGTGTCAATTTTTTTGTCTTCTAAATTGAATAAACATGACATTTCATATCACTTTGACATTTTAATGAATTAATGAAATTGTACGTTATGAACATTATTTTTTATCTAGTTTGTTACTTAGGGGTTTTATTTATTTTCATTGTTCATATAGGAGTTTCTATACAAATTGTATTTTAAAAAGAGGGGACACGAAAAGAAAAAATGATTCAAGTTCCATGTCTTACTTTTTAACGCATTTGAGCTGAACATGAAAGTGAGTGAATGATGATTTTTGTTTGTTGTATTATACTTTGGTTTTTGCCTAGAAATTTTCATATGTACTTGTTGTTGTTTATTTTTTAAAACTGTTACGAAAATATTGTCTGAAATGTCTGTTGGTTTAAGCAGAGTAAAAGCGAACTATTTTGACAGCTGTCAGTATATGACATTGCAAGTATTTTGCTTAAGCTTTAAAAAAAGTGTTTGTTTTTTAATATTATTATATTATCTTGGTGATTCAAATATTACATGGCTGACTTTGTTTTCACTTTTTTTTAAATCCAGGCTTTATGTGAATAATCTGTGGCTTAAGAGTAAAATTAGTTTAAAGAGAATATTAGCCATTGACAGTTATTGTTTTTCAATCTTTCGTTTAGCTATTGTAATGTCTTCAGAGAAATCTAACATTAGCAACCCAGTTGGCCACATAGCCTTAAACGACCTTGTTGCCCACGATTCTTGTACGAATTGTTCTCTCTCGATTAGGTTTTCTAATCGAAAATTTAAAGGAAGTCATCGTTCTCCACAATCTTAGCGACAAATTCTTACATGATATCCTCTATTAAACACTTTTGACGACAAGATGAGCACCAATGACTTAATTTGTGTCCTCCGTCCAACTTTCTTGAAGACTATATGAGCGACAATGTCTTACATTTCGTCTTTAGTAATATTGTGGAGGACACGATGAGCGACAATATCTTACATCTTGTTCTCATTCGAACTCAATCGAACAACATCAGCGACAATGTCTTACGTTTTGTCCTTAGAAACATAGTGGAGGACAAGATAAGTAACAATGTTTTACATTTTATCCTCAATCCAACCTGGTTGAGGACAATATGAGCGACTGTGTCTTTCATTTTGGGTTCAGTAATGTTGCGGAGGACAAGGTGAACTATATTGCCTTATATTTTGTCCTCAATCCAACTTTGTTAAAGACACTATAAGCGACAATGTATTACATTTTGCCTTCACCAACATTTTTGAGGACAAGATGAGCGACAAGGTCTACATTTTTGTCCTCAATCCAACTTTGGCGAGGACAATATGATCGACAATGTCTTCCCTGTTGTGTACAGTAAGGATGTGGAAGATAAAATGAGCGACATCGCGTTACATTTTGTCTCCGATCTAACTTTGTTAAGCACAAGACGAGCGACAACGTCTTACGGCTTTTGTTGTCGATGTTTTAGGTGGTGCTGCAGCATGGTGGTATACGCGAAAAACTTATAAACGTAGTCTAAGTTCGAATCCCAGCTAAAGGCTCCGTTAGCCGACCGTAACGTTGATGTAGTTGCATGTGCTGATCGTTTCTGTCTCATAGCTTTGCAATGTGACAGAAACGATTAGCATATGCAACTACATCAACGTTACGGTCGGCTAACTGAGCCTTAAGTCAGTCAACAACTTAAATGAAACGGAAACAAACAAGTAAACTAAAAGTTAAATTTGTGTGTTAAAAATTTGAAATAAAGCCCGCTCTATTGTTAAATGGGCGATACTGTAGCTATGTAATCATTGACGATAAGATAAACGCGATTGTTGCTTATGTAATCAGCGCCACATGTACGTTTAGTTTTCCATGAGGAGTCCTCTCCAAGGTAGCAGATGTACTATAATCATATTGGAGTTATATTAACCTCGATACCGAGAAAGTGACCTCAACAGACCATCTAGTCTGAGCTATCCCAAATAGATTCTGCTAAATTCAAGTTTTGCATCATTTCCACGGAAATGTACCTCCGTACCTTAATCCGTTTTCTGCAGATTTACACTGAGACCACTTTCGGTACTCCATCTGCTGTTTGTTCCTAGTAAAGGCTGCAAACGGCGTTGGACAGTATCCTGCCTGATACTGCCACTGTAATGTCATCGGCATACACCACGGCTTAACATCGTGGGGTCAAGTTCTATGAGCAAAGGCTAAAGAAAAGTTCCTTAGAGGAGAGAAGAAAGCAACTCCCTGCAGAGCTCCCCAGTTTGCCTTAGAATGGATACAATGGCCTTGTTGGTAAATAATTTGCAAACTAGGCTTATGACCAATTGATGTATATTCATTCTTTATAATGATTACAATGATCTGCGGTTTCATGTTGTTAAAGGCCACCAATGCCTATTTCTTCTGCTCAATAGACTTGCCGACAAAGCCAACAAGCGTGTTGAGATTAGCCGCAACAGATTTGCATTTAGTGTAGGCATGCTGAGACTCTGAGAAAAGGCTTGGCTTTATCTCTATTCTGAATTGAATATCGACTATCCATTCTAGGGTTTTAAGAAGAAATGAGGACAGAGTTATAGTAGATTTCTGTCCAACTTGTTCAGCAGGTCGTTTAATACACAAACCTGTGATCAAACCCATGTAATTTAAATGGGTTTGATTATAGGTTTGTGCCCAAAATTATATGCTGAACGAGTTCGAGCGAGTTTGACCCAATCCCAGTTGACCTGTATAGACTTGGGTCCAACTCGTTCGAACTAGTTCTACACCTCATTTTAGACACAAACCTATCATCAATCCCATGTAATTTATGTAGGTTTGATTATAGCGTTGTGTCTAAAAAGAGCTACTTCGCGAATTCGAACGAGTTGGACCCAAGTCTAGCTCACATAAGCTTTTCCCCGTGTAAGGAAATTTGTACTATTATGTGGCTAGTAGAAGAAACAGTTGAATATTCGGGAAAGCAGCTTGAGAAAGGCGAGCCGTTTAGTACCGCAGGAGACTTGTGTAAGCTGGTTGTCCAACTACCATATGGTTTTTTTGATGAAACTTGGGGCAGTACGGGCAGTTCAATTAAAGCAACGTTGCATAAAAATAAAATCTTTAGCCTTTGTTCATCTTAACGGAATGACTTTAAACGAAGACTTGTGAAAAATCGCCTTATAATGCACTTTTTTAAATTTTAGTGTCAGTAAAGCTAAATTCTGTCAATAAAATCTTTATAAAAGTTTATATTATTCAGATGAATCCTTTTCAAAATTTTCGTCCTTAGCTAAAAAAAAACAACTAAATGCTTTTTTCGCTGATATCATGAAAACAAATGTTAAGAAATATAAATAACTTCGTATTCGTGTCCAGTGAACCAAAATTAGCAGTTTTATATCCTGTTTTATATCTACATATTTTGTGAGCCAATGCAATTTACTGAGACTATTTACTTATTACCAAAGCCTTTTGCAGGTAAATAGCGAAAGCCAAATTATATATATAATACTTTACAAGAAATTGTTTTACCCTCTGTTCTGTATGTAGTGATATGATCATATCATTGTTGCTACAAACAAATATTTACAACAACAATGTTATGCTAATTCCGAAATCCCATCGAAATGCTGGAACAAGGGAGATAATCTTTTATTCCAACTTAAGTTATTATCTTTTGCTTGTTAAATCTCTCATAAATTGCAATTATCTGTTTATGTCTTTTTCTTTCTTTTTTTAATTTTGTTAAATTTGTTTATTGTTTAATCACATTAAAGTTGAGCCGTAACACCACAGGAGCCAGACGTTAACAAACAGCTTCTGTTGCCTTAACAAATAACTTTGTTATCAAATTTCTTTAACAGACTTTTACAAATGAGACACAATCAAATGTTACTAGTTCTTTAATATAAGACAACAAATATCCAGCTAATTGTTTAACATTAATTAAAATACTTTTAAAATAATTTTTTTTAATACTTTAACTAAAAAAAATATTTTTTGTATCTCTTTTGAACATCTTTTAGATCTCCTGCTATTTGTAAACCAAAATCTACTAGAGAAAAGAAAAACCACTGCCTGCTAATACTACAAAAAATATAAGAAAAAAATATATATATAATTATGGCTAAAACAAAATCTCTATCATCAACATCAATACAACGATTCACCTTAACTACCACCTGCAATATGTTCTCCCGCCAGTGCCTTTCCTATCAGCTTTTAACCCTTATAAGCATAGTACTGTATCAATCTACACACATACATGGATTTGATATAGGTAAGTTCATTGGCGTAGACAAGTTATTCTGGGGAAGTGCATAGATTACCTCAGAATTTTGGCTCCTCCCCAGAATTTTTAAAATTTTCATTATTTTATTTTCTATAATTAAAACTGAAACATTGTTTGTTGGTCCCCAAATAACCAAAACATTGTTTGTTGGTCCCCAAATAAGAATATATCTCTAGATCCGCTAATGGCAACATTTTTTTGCACTATCATATTCATTTACCTGACTGAGTCCTTCTATATGATTGGGCGAGGAAACCCCGTAGAGATTTTAAAACCTGCAACATTATTTTTTTAATGGATTTCTTTATTTTTATGGTAAAATATGATCTTATGTTTAATTGTCATTAACTATTTTGTGAAGTTATAAACATGCCAGGGTAAGCAGTTGCAAAAGCTTCTATTTAGGAATACGGCCTTTGTAAATTTTAAGCTTCAAGTATAAATGCAAAACTAGAAGGTATAACATGTATAATACTTTTTGTATAATTTTATAAACAGCAGGAGGGTGTTTTTGAGCAGGAAGAAAAAACTTATGCTGCAACTTTTAAATAAAGCAAGAGCAATGCATTAACGAGGGCATTGAGATAATTTTTGGAAAAACAAAAAAAAAGTAATTAGATTAGCAAAGAATCATAGATGAAGACAGTGCACTTATTTTGTAGTTTACAATAATACTTAGTATTTTTTGCACTAATTTTAGTGGTGAATTGAAAATTAGAATTCTTTTTAGATATGTTAGATAGATTAAGTAAAAAAAAAATTTGCACTAAAATTCAATTATTTGAGTTAAAAAAATTGATGTTAAGAAAAGTTACACTAAAATTGAATAATTTGAGTTAAAAAAGTAATATTTTGTTTATTGCAATTAAAAATTAGCTGTCTCACTAAAAATTAGTAATATTGAAGTTAAAGAAATTTTGCGCTATCACTAAACTACTGAGAAAAAAGTGAAAATAATCAGTTTTGCACTAAAATAAAATTATTTGTTTAAAAACAAGTAATCTTCAGCTTATTGAAACTTTTTTTCTTCACAGTTTTGACTGCAACCAGCGATGCCATTTATGAAGTTTTTTACGATAGGACAAAAAACGATATAAACTATGTTGTCATATCGTAAGTTTTTTACGATATGGCAACACTAAGATAGCCATATACGGTGCTGTCATATCGCAGTGCTGTTATATCTTAAAAAACTTACGATATGACAACACAGTATGTCATATCGTTTTTGTCATATCGTAAAAAAATAATAAATGGCATCGCTGATTTGAACATAAAAATTTTGCAATAAATTTAATGTAAATTTTTTAAAGTTTAGTGTGAGTATGTTCAAATGCAGATTTCTAGTTCTGGTTAAAATTTTGCACTAAATGTGTATAGTGCAGTTGTTTGCACTAAATCTGCTTTTAGTGATAGTAAAAATTTTCACTGATACTAAATTCTTCTTGTGCTAGTGAAGAAATGCCAGTATCACTAAGATGGTAAAAATATTTTAAAATAAATCTTTGCACTAATTTATACGCAAAGGTCTTGCACTAAATTTAAGGTAAAATTTTTTAAAGTTTACTGAGAGTATTTTTAAATTCAGTTTCTTAGTTTTGAATTAAATTTTGCACTAAATTAGTGTAGTGCAGATTTTGCCCCAAATCTGCTTTTAGAGAAAGTGAGCAATTTGCCCTACCAATTAATTCTTTTACTGATAGTGAGCAATTTTTCCAATTTTATTTAGTGTTAGCGCAATGCTTGTTTCAATCAGAATTTAGTGCAATATTCCCAACTACTCCAAAATAAAGCATGTTTAGTGTTTCCAGTATTTAATAGTATTTAAATATATCATGCAAAGAACATAAAGTTTACCCACTTAATTTTTAAAGCCACCCTCGCTTATTTATCTTGTGCTCTTAACAACATGAAAACCTTACTCTTATGGGTTTTTAATGGCATTTACACGGTTGGCGGTTTTAAATGTAAAAAGAAAAACTTCTTGCAAAAAACAAAAATAGAGAGATAAAAAAACTTATCAAGAAAAAAGTGCAGCAAGTTGCACATTTTTAATGTAATGCTTTTTGTGGCATCCATTTAACTATTGACATTTTTATGGGGTGATGTTTCGTTCAACTTTTATTCTTTTTTTTTTTTCAAAAAAATAATTCCCATTTGAAAACTGTGAAAAAATAAATGAAACATGAAACTAACGAAGAGTTATGATAACATTTATTCCCTGTATCAGAATTGAAATAAAGTTTTTTTTTTCAAAAGGCCAAAACTTAACGCAAAACTCAAAAGTTTGCAGAAAGTAAGTCCTTCTTCTGTGTCTAAAGAATAAAAATTAAACACAACTTAATAAAAAGAGATTGCTATACAGTTGAGAAAGTAATAAATTTTAATTATAACAAGGCCTTGGAGTTTGTGAGATAAGTCTTAAGTCAAAGCAAGTTTCAATATCATGTGAGACAACATGTGTACTTCTATGATGATCATGCATTCATTGCAACTCGGACTTATCACGTTAAAATAAAATTTTTTATAGCATACTTTTGGGTTTGGTGAAAACCCAAACGTAACGCCTATCGGCCTCACTTTAAGGTCTGTAACAGATTAACGGTCCAGTTACTTTTGAATTTGTGATTACTGGATGTAATTAATGCTGGGAAGCACTGATTTTGTTGTGCGGCTGTTGAGATGAACCATTACATCAAAAACTTTGAACGGCATAACTCGAGAACTGTTAATCCGATTTAGTTTAAAAACTTTGCAAATTTGCGTTCCAAGTTTATCAATTGATTTATATTTTAATTTTATTGTTTGATGTTTGTAATGTGGTATACCTATTTTTATTTAGCTATAGTTTTTAGAAACTTTATTTGATTAGAACAGAAATCTACTGGTGTTCTACTACAAGTCTTAGGTTTACAATCGAGAAAGTAAAAAACTAATTGAAGCTTAAAAACTCATAAAGAAGTCATTAAAAAAATTGGCGGGTAGTATGGGATACTACGGTCTGATAATTTGGTATATCATACCCATGTATATATTCCGCTGCCCATTTTCTTATGTTATCTCTTTTTGACATGCTTATTTTCTTCAACGTGGTTTATTTAAATAATTATTGAATTAAAAATATGCAATAAATATGCAATATTTTTGCATTCGTTCTTCACTAATAATATTCACTTTTGTATTGAAATTTCAAAATTGAAATAATGAAGTTTATAGCACTTCTTTTTTGGAGAGAAAAATCAACTTTTAACACAGCACAAAAAAGTAAGCTACGCGGCTGCGCATAGTTTTTTACGATTGACTTATTTCTTAACATGCAAAAAGAGAATACAATAACGTACTCTTAACTTTTTGAAAGCATCAAACTGACCAGCTATGCCACATTAACCGCCTATACCACATTACAAGAACTTACTATATGTATTAATTTGTTTGATTGAAGTCAAAACGTAAGACATTGTCGCTTATATTGTCCTAAACAACGTTTGATTGAAAACAAATGTGACAATGTCCTACTGTTGCTCACCTTTTCTCAATAGACCGTGATTGAGGACAACATGTAAGACACTGTTGCTCATCTTGGTTTGGTTAAATACAAAATATAAGACATTACTGCTTACGCTATCCTCAACAGAATATGATTGAAGGTAAAATATAACACAGTCTCGCCCATTTGGTCCTCAACAGAGTTTGATTGAAGACCAAATGTTAGACTTTGTCTTTAATCTTATCTTCAACAAAGTTCACGAAAACGAATCATAAGACATTGAAGGTCATCTTTTCCTCAAGAGAGTGAGATTGAAGACAAACCCTAATACAGTAATACTCCACTTGTCCTCAACAGAGTTTGATTAAAGAAAAAATGCAAGACATTGTCACGAAAAGGTGAGACATTTTAGGTAATCTTGTGTTCAACAAAGTTGATTGAAGGCAAATCGTCCTCAAAAGATAAATACAACTCCTAAGACGGTGTCGCTTATCTTTTCCTCAACAGAGTTTCTTTAAAGATAAAATAAAAGACATTGGCACTCATTTTACCCTCAACAGAGTGCGTTTGAAGACAAAAGTTAAAAAATGTCGGTCATCCTGTCCTCAAGAAAATTAGTTGAAGATAAATTTTAAGCCATAGTCGGTCATCTTGTCCTCAACAAAGCGGTTTGAGGACAAATCGTAAGACATTTTCGATCATCTTGTCCTCAAGAGAGCGTGATTGAAGACAAATTATAAGACATTGTGTCATATTATCTTCAACAATGCTGATTAAACAGAGAGAGAGAGAGAGAGAGGGAGAGAGATTGAAAATAAAACTAAAGACACAGTCGCTCGTATTGTTCTCAATAGAATTTAATTAAAGAATATATGTAAGACGTTGTCGCTTATCATGTCCTCAATAGAGTGTGACTGAAGACAAAATGTAAGATATTTTCGGTCATCAAAGTTGCTTAAAGGCAAATCATAAGACAGTGACACATATCTTGTCGTCAGCAGAGTTTTACTGTAGAATAAATGTAAGATATAGACGCTCCTCTTGTTCTCAACACAGTTTGATTTAAAACAATATATATGACATTTTCGTTGAGCTTGTGCCACTGTGGCTGAGTGGTAGCGGCGCTATCCTGTCAGTGCAGAGGTCATGGGTCCTATTTCCATCATATACCCTGGGTGTTTTTCCACAGACAAGCTGATTGCTTCGCGGGTTGTGTTTGCTCTTAAAAAAAAGAGTGATATTGAAGACTAAACGTGAGACAGTTTCGCTCGCCTTGTCCTCACTAAAGTTCATTGAAGATAAATCGTAATACATTGTCGGTCATCTTGTCCCCAACAGAGTGAGATTAAAGACAAAACGTAAGACAGTGTCGCTCATTTGATCCTCAACACAGTTTGATTGAACAATAAATGTTAGACAGAGTTTTACTAAAGACAATATATAAGACATTTTAAGTCATCCTGTCTTCAACAAAATTGTTTAAAGACAAATCGTAAGACATTGTCTCTCATATTGTCATCAGAAGTATTTATAGAAACAAGACCTTGTCGGTCAGATTGTCATGCACGACGATTTCCATTACATTTTCGATTAGAAAACCTAGTCGACAGAAGAAAAGTCATATATGAATTGTCGAAGACAATGTTGAATAAAAAATATTCGAATAAAAATTATTCGAATAAAAATAGTTCGAATAAATTTGTTAATTTTTTATTTATTGCAATAACAGAGAGAAAAAAAATATTAAATGAAACTTTTGCATTAAAACTTATTTGGAAAAAAATGATTCGAATAATATTATTCGTATTAGAGAATAACAGCAATAAGCATTAATGAATTTTTATTATTAATTTTACAGTTCCTTATAATTTAAAATTTTATTTAATATTTACTCTCAACATACTATAGATATAGTATACTCGTATATGAGTTCAAATACAACTAACCTCCGACTACTTAATGAAAATTTAACTTTATCAAAATTTATGCCAGCATAATCGTATTATCTCTTAAATGTGTACACTTGAATAATAAATGTTTATTTGTGTATCATATAGTTTAACTTATAACCTTATGCATATTATTAATATTGTAACATACTCAAAACTCAATAAATAACTAATGAATTTCAATAAAGTTGCTATTGGTTGCTAAATTCAAAGAAATTGTTCTTGTGCATAAAAGATGGATATATCTAATACAAAACACTTAACTAAATATAACCACCATTGAAACAAACAACTATTGAACCATTAAAATCAGCCAGTGGTTATAATTTCGTCAGTCATTCAGTCATAAATACTTTATGTATACAAAGACAAAACCAATATGTTCAGATATAATCATTTATTAAGAGAGTCTTGTTAAATCATTTGATCTACAATTCAACTATGTTGCAAGTATGTTACAAAATTTTATGTACGAGCATGTCTTAAGTTAATATGTAAATTTTCATCACATTTAAAGCAAATTTTGTATACAAATCTACTCTCGTACTAACACTTCAAAGTACCTAAATCAAGGAAGAGTTCGGAGCAAAAAAAAATATAAGGTTGACTTCATTGAGTTTAACAAATTATACAGAGATATCATTGTTACCAATAAATATACAATTTTTGTTGTTGTTAATGCATCTACACAAAAAAAAAAGAAGTAAGGAATGAAACATCATCAACAGTAGTTACAAGTATAACAAACATCATGTAGAGTTAAAAAAATTTGCCCAATACACAGTGGTTCCAATTGGGGAAAAAGGGTAATAAATCTGTATCTTTGATACTTGTGATCCGATTACAAAACGAAGTATGTAAAAATCGTAGAGAATGACTTAAACTTTAAGAATATTGAAATTTGGACCACCCTGTTAAAACACACGTAGAGCTACAAGGTACCAAATTTGACTACCTAGGGCATGAAGAATCTTGTCGGCCTCATAACTTTTACAAATATTATGTGATTTTGATAAATTTAAACTAGGTGTACAGTTTTTAAGAAAATAAAGTTTACTTTATTAAGATATTTTTAATATTCTCAAATATATATGTTTTTTTTTAATTTTAAAATTTTCGATTCTATCCTTAACTTTGTTCTCTATTTCGTCAATATCTCCGGTAATAGCATAGCCAAAATTTTCAAAAAAATATTTAATGATTTTTAGCACAATCCTTGTTTACATTGTTATCAATTGGTTGGTTAGCAATTGGTTGGTTACACCTTTTTGGTAATCTCAGTTCATGTAGTCGTGAAAAGAAATCCAAGTCAAGACTTTAAAATGAGAGTGTAAAATTGGTAAATTTAGACATATATAGAGCTTAATTGCTCGACTTTTTTCTCATTCAAGTTATCAAGGATTGTGTTAAAAATCGTAATATATATTTTTTGAAAAAATTTGCTATGCCACTACCGAAGATATTGATAAAGTAGAGAACAAAGTAGAGGCTAAAATTACAATTTAAAATGTTAAAGATATCTTATAAAAATAAACAATATGTTCTTTATCTGTTTATAAACATCATTGCAAAAGTAAATTCATTAAAATCAGATCGTATTTGTAAAATTTATGGCTCAACAGGGTTGCTAAAAATTCAATATTTTTAAAGTCTATGTCCATATCTATAATCTTTGCACACATCGTTTTGTAATGGGATCACAAGTTTCAAAGATACAGATTTATTACCACTGTGCAACATGTCTATATATTTGAGTATGTTGTAAATATATCTGACTATTTGGTTGGTTGCAAGCAAGTACTCCACTTCGTATGTAGGAATACAAAAAGATTTTTGTTGAGAGTTTATCTTTACATGTAGTAGGACATACTTACATACAAACAATAGCAAATTGTAAATGCAACAAAAATTTTCCATGTGAATGCATAACAATACCTAACAATACAAATCTTATGTCTGTCTTTTTCTGTTGGATGTTAGTTAGAGGGTAAAGCAAAAAAATTTAATATATACGCAAATCTATACATGATTATCGAATATGTGGAGAAAGAGACTTTGTTATAAAACACTGAAAAAAAATTGTTCTTCGTATTTTTTTAGCATAGAATAAACCTGTTACATGACCAATTTACAAGTGGTAGGGACCAGTTACAATTTTAGAACTTTAAAGAAAGGATTCTGTCATCTTACACCAGGGTTTCTATAAGAAAAATGATCGAAATGTATATGGGTGTTTTTATGAATTGCAAATTGTTTTGTGAAAATTGACTTAGTAGTTAAGAAGTTACGGACTTATTACCGCCTATTTTTTATGTCACATGTCTGTAAGATAAGTTATTCACGTACCGTAAAAAATACACGTGTGTCGAAGTTTTGCAAGAACACATCGCAATTTTTATTTTAGAGTTGGCGTGTTCGTGCATCATATCGGTATATGAAACTATGTGTTCTTTACATCTGAGGTGTAGGCTATGTTCAGTAACTTTGTAGAAAATATTAGGGCAAATATTGTTGTAGAACATATCATGCCTCTAGCTAGCCCACATAACGGTCATATTTTGCTCTTCTCTAACAAATCGTAAAAACCACCACTAAAGAGGGAGAGTGCGAGAATAAAATGTTCTAATAAAATGTTGGCCATAAAGTGGGACTATAGGTCTTAAAAGATAACCTTGCCCCAGACTCAACTTGTACGCCAGAAATCATTGCAAACTTAAACTATGTTTAAGGGTTAACTTCATACTTACTCGCAATTAGACTCGGCTTTGAAAATCTTAGTAGTAAGTACTTTTACGTAAAACACGACGACATACAAGTTTTGGGAACATTTTAACCCTTTAACTCTTCGTGGTATGGGTCTTTTTGTATATTTCTTAAAAAAAGTGGCAAAAAAACTCCCCCTCAGCGGCGATGTCGCGGGTAAAAGTCTTCTACAAAAATTTTCCTCGTGGTCTTGTACATAAAACAGCTATGCACATCTTATACCTTAAGTATAAGGTTTACAAGATGCCGACTACAAATTGTACATAAATACGAAATTAACCCTTAAACACATTTTAAGTTTTGATTGATTTCTACCGTCCGAGTTAAGTGTGGAGCTTGAGTGTCAGTACAGACCTATAGTAGAATTTCATTGCGAATATTTTTGTAAAACATTGTAGCTCCCTTCATCGCCGCTGAAGAGCAATTTTTCGCCCCTTTTTAAGATATGACTTATAACGACATATAAAGCGAAGAGATACAGGGTTAAATTGTTCCAGAAAAATATTTCTCGTGTTTTCTATATTAAAGTGCTGCACACATCTTATATCTTTAACTTAAGACTTACAAGATTTCCTATGCCGATTAGGTACTATTTGTGACTGAGTATGAAGGTAAACCTTAAACATATTTTAAGTATTCAATGATTTCTAGCGTACAAGTTGAGTCTAGAGCTTAGTTGTCTTTGAAGACCTATAGTAAGACTTAATGCTAAACATTTTTGTAGAGCATTTTATCTCTGCACTCCCCCTTTTTAGAGGTGTTTTTTATGATTGGTCAGAAATATTCGCCATAATATTTTCTATAAAATTGCTGAACGTATCCTACACCTCATATGTAAATAACACACAGTTTCATATATGGATGCACGAGCAGGCCAAAAGAGAGATTTTAAACCTCCCCCCCCCCCACCAAACCCCTCCTAAAATAAAATTGTGATGTGATCTTGCGAAACGGCTACACACGTATATTTTTTGTCGTCTCGACCTCACACACGCATGTAGGAAAATATGTGACAAACAAAACGAGCCATATCTCATTAAAATCGACTTACAACATTAGATTTTATTCACACTTAAGTGAGGGAAGTCAATTGATAAAAATCACGATTTTCATACAAGATTAGCATTTTTGGCACCAACTTTATGAATATGATAAGAAGCTTATCTGACAACTTTTTTCAAAATAAATTTGTTACTTCAAAATATAATTTCATTTAAGTATATATGGGAAGTACACGAATCCTTACGCTGATATAAACCATATATTGAATTTTTCTAAGCCTTGAAAATTTAAAGATATATACAAAAATCTTATCGCTCTATGATAACTCCTTGTATTTTTTGCCGACAAATGTATGAAACGATAACACTGTGCGACTCTATGAGGTACGTATGAGTAATACAAGTACTCATACGTAATTTTTTTCTATGTGCAAACATTAAAGTTTAATTTTTTTTATCTCTCACTAAATTTAATAAAGTTTGTTTGATTTTCTCAGATATTAGGATAAACTTAACTTCTTTTAATATCTGGGTAATACGCCGGGCATTCTGTTTTAGTGATTTAAAACTCCTTCATATTATTAATCAGGCCGCTCGGGTTGCATCATTAAAATTGGGAGAGTTTACTCTCACGTCGTTGATCATTGGAGCCTTTGGTGGTTGTGATTTAATTCCAAATCACAGTTCCATTTATAGTTAGATTCAATCACAATGAGGTTGCAAAGGAGTCCATATGGGCCTTTAAATAACACACAGCAAAAAAAAGTTAGTATGGTACTCTAAATAAAAATATGTTGAATATAAACCCCCATATTCATAGAATTTAAAATGAGTTTGAAATGTATTTTATTTAAAAATGTTCATTCAAGATTTTCTTAAAATAGATTTCAAATACATTTTATTTGTTTATGAATATGGGTGAGAGTTTAATGCGCTCAATTAAAATTTGTTTTCATTTTTTTCTGTATTTTGCAGATTTTTTTTATAGATATGACTAATATTTCCATAAAGTAGATAAGTATATTTCACAGCAACTCGAGAAGGATATGCTCGATTTCAATCAACGAAGCGCCAAAATATGAAGGACAAAATTACCTTCAAATCTCTTTGTTTTTTGTGTTGTTTAACCCTTTCGAAGTTATTCACAAATTAGTATCGCAAAAAAGCAATTTTTCATGCAAAATTAAAAAAGTTTTTCTTTCTAAAATCTCATAAGAAAGATAAAATGAAAAAAATTACCTTTTAACTATTTTTTTAAGGATATTTGTCTTACGTACAAAATAAGCCATATGTTATGAAAATCTATGTGTAAATATTTATTTTAGTAGCAATTAATTGAATATATGCAAACACTTAAATTGTATATCTGCTAACTTAAATGGAAGGCATAAAAGACTTTCTATGTATACTGAGTCAGTATAACTATGTGCAAAAGCTGTAGAAATTTAATTCTCTGTAAGATAAATCGCAGATGTAAATTTTCAAAACGGTGATATGTGTATATATTTTTTGCTGCATAGTGTTATTTAAAACTATTAAATAAAATTTCCGACATGTTTATTTTTCTTAAGTATTAAAACGGAAATTTTTATTGTCTTACTGGAAACTCTGGTGTGGCTTAATCATTTAGCTCCGCACACTCTTTGCTATTTTTCTCTCTGTGTACTTTCACATTAGTTAACAATAAAGCTTTTTAGTATATTTTAGCTTTAGGTTTTCTTTACGAGCTGTGTCAGAAAATCAACTCATGCGGCATATCAACTTTAATCAACATTTATACCAAGCAATGAAACCCTAATATACCATCAAGACAACGAAAAAAAAGACAAGATACAAAAAAGGAAAATGTCAGTGATGTTATTTATAAACTAATACACTACACTGAGAAAACCCTTTTTTCATTACAAAATTACTACAAAATATGGGTAAAAACATGGTAAAAAAAGCAAGGGATTTATATCTGATTCCTTTTTTATATTTATATCCTCTACTCGAACATATTTCCCTCTTAAGAAATAAAAAAAAATTGTATTACCTTTAAAAAATACGCACATACTTACACATACAATTTTATTTCTAAATGAACGCTCCCATTGAATAGTTTGAGATTGTCTGTCTGTCTGTCCTGCTACATACTACATTCAGCTTAACATGCCCAACCATGGCATGGCATACAAACTCATTCATTCGTTCGAACTCATATTAAGAGTCAATGATATGATGATGTGATGTGATGCGTTGTGAAGTTTAGTTTGCAAAGAATTAAAAAAAGGTGACTTCTTTAAATCACATGAAATTGAAAGAGTAATAAATTTAGCAAGAAGTCAAATGTAGTTAAATAAAAGGAATGACAAGACAGAAATAACTACTTTAACGAAAAGGGTTTTTATTATGATATTTTAATGTTAAGCTTTATGCTATTCATTATATCTACTAACAAGGTGTAGTTAAATTATGCCAGCATAATAGTTCTAGACTAAAAAACAAAGAAAATCAAGGTAAACTCATGTTATTTAATTGATCAGCTAACTGGCTTTGACATTTAACTAAGTTATGTAAAAAAAAGAAAACGATGCAATTTATCTATTTAATAATGACAGTTGTACGACATTATGATGATAAATCGTTATGAAATGTGAGATTATTTTGAATAAGTATGCTAAATAGTTTATTTGTATAGTCTGAATGTCTAAGGTATGACAGTTTTAAAAGATAAGGCTATAACTGATATAAAAGAGTAGTCTATTTCCAAGAATAAACAAATTCTATTTTTAATGACTCTTTTGTTTTGTTGTTTGATTTTTTTCCCTTAACACAAATTAGTCCAAATGAGATGAAAGCTTTTAGTTAAAGACTGATAAAAGCTTTAAAGTTAATAAAGAATTTAATGAATAATTTAATATATCTTTTCTTTGTAAACTTTGAAATATGATCTCCTTAAAAGCTAATTAAAAAGCTAATAATGAACTTGAAAGTTAAATATAAATTTTCTAGAATTTATTAAAGAATCATTTTTTCCAAAACATTTTTTGGTATTCAGCCTCTTTCTGTACATGCACGAAGTTACCCAAACTTAACCCAAAGCTTAGTTTAATACACAATTTTTAATAAAAAAACTTTTTGGGTATGTTTGCGTAACTTTGTGCGCATACAGGAACTGAATGATTACTAAATTTAAGTTAAAACAAGAGCAAGATTTTATTTAAAAGCTTATATATTGAAAAAATTAAAAAAAAAAGTAATTAAGCTTTCGAATAATTTTTTTTTGCAAATAAGCTTTTTTGTCATTCGTTACTTCACTTTAAGACGATATAATTTCTTTATTATTTCAACTCGTTTCAATTGCTTAGAACTTTTTACATCAAAGCAAACGATTTAATAATTATAATAAGTTGTTTTAAGAGTAAGTCTATTAATCTTTCCTTTGCTTTTTGCTTATATTACGTTTTTCGTCTATTTATAATTTTTCTCTAAAACGTTTTTGGAGCTCAGCTCTAGTTAGTTTAGTTTCCTTTACCTTTAAAACCCAAATCAATAAAAAAAACTTCGAAATTATATATAAGACACTATCCCGACAACATCCATATAAATAGGCAAGTCACGAATTATAATTTATTTTGCAATTTTCTTTTTCTTCACAATAAAATTTAAAATATTTTAATACATTTGAAATATTTACGACTCAAAGTATTACGATTGAAACACTATTTTCCATTTTCGAAATTTTTTCTTTTATTCAACACACGACCGAATTTTTGAAATTAATAGTCAAGTCACGAATGACCAATCTTATACAAATTAGTAAAACTTGTGCTACAAATTTATCAATAAACACCGCAATTTTAATTGTTTTTAATAACTCATAGAGTTTTAAATAATTTATACTACTCACTATTTGATTAATTTATTTGTTAATATTATATACTATTAAAAAGAAAAGTCACGAATGACAAATAATTTGTGACCATAATCCTAAAATAGAAACAAAATTTTTTCTTTTCAATTTGATCTATTTTGTAGATATGAAAAATTAAACTGTTAATGTTACTTCAATCTTACTTTCGTTATTTTTTATAATTTATAGTTCTTAAACTTTGCTAAATTAACTTTAATTGAATTAAAATTTAACCGAAATCGTAAGGTAATGCAATAATTGTCAACAAGCTTAATCTATCATTTTACTTGTCAAATCTCTGAAAGTGACAAGACTTCTTTTTCTTCTGCTAAAACGGTTTTTAATAGTTCTGACCACCATTTTTTTCATCTTAACAAAGCTTAAGAATTTTCATGGCGCCCGAGCAGGGACAAATTAAAGTAAAATTATAAAAAAATTTCGGTGGAAGTATTGTACTAACAAGAGTGATGTTTAGTCTAAACTATAGAGGATCAACGTTTTCTAAACAACTGAGGACTTAAGCCTTTAAGCCATCAACACAGTCGTTTTTTCATCAGAGTATACATTGGAACTACATAATTATTACCATGTCCAGATGCAACTGTTGCAAAAAATAAAGTGCTAAGAAAAACCAAATCATGTTCATAGGAAGAAGAAGGCACTACAAAATTTTTTTTTAGTTTTTTACCTCTCATCCGTTGGTGCTTTGGAGGCAGTTCGTTCTAGAGTTGGTAATTTAACTAAAATTTTCATAGAAATAGTTATGAAGGATGGAATTGTATAAAGAAAAAAAGCCGTTTGTGCAAAGCTTTGGTAATCGTACAATCACTTCAAGATTTTTCCTTTAAGGAACCATATGGTTAATATCAAATCTTTAAAAATAACATCCAGGCAATTATTTGCACAAATTCCTTATTAAATTCCCAGCTTTATTTGAACGCAAAACAAAAAACTTTTATTAAAATATAATGACTTATACTTAAAATTTTTCCCCCTTGTGGGAGATAATTGCAATGGTACCACAAAATTTTTAGCATTACATGAAAAGGAACATCAGTTTTGCTGATTTCATTTCGTTTAATTTGAGTCTTTTTACCATGCAGCTTAACGTAATAAAAATTGTCCTCTAACTTCAAGTTCTTACAACATTTTTTAAACGTTGCGTGCAAATATTTTTTATTTAATTTTCTGTGTGCTTTTTTGTAATCTGTAACAGAAACAAAAATGTCATGCCATATTTAACACTTGGTTATAAAATAGTGACATGCAAAAAATAAACGCACCCTACTCACATGCATACACTCACACTAAAATTCAAAAACAGAAATAAAACGACAAAGATCATGAAATTATTTAAACTTTAAACGAAATAAAAACTAGAACTGAACTGCATTCAGTTTGAAGTCACAAAAAACAGCATGCTTGTCGGAGAAGAAATGACAAAAAAAAAATAAACTAAAAATATTTCCTAAATTGATGGCTACAACAACAGTTATTCATGCACGCACACATGACACCACATGTGTCACACAAATGGCAACCTAAAACAGATTAAGTAGGAGGTACATGCAACTCTGAAATGGTAAAAAAGTCACATAAAAAATATGCTTTAAATTAAATAACAAGTAAATTTAATGATAATTTGAAAATATATTTTGGATGTTTTGTTGGAAAATTTAATTAAATGAATAAATTAATTTCAAAGCGCTTGAACAAAATTTTCAATAAAATATCATGCAAGACCAGTGGTGAAACTCGTGCATTGGCTGTTTTTTAACATCAACGCACTTACACTGTGTGTTAGACTTACATCATAGATATCTGTATATATTTAGCGGCTATGCACATAAAAAAACACGGAACAAGATAGTAAATATTTGGATACCACTGTTCTAGACAGTAACGATATTGTATTTAGGCCAAGCTCTAAAACTCATTTGAATCGTGCTTTTTGTAAATAATTATGCGGTTGAAAACATCATTAAATAATAGATAATCTACTCTTTAAAAATTTATTTACTTAACAACTCTTTTAAACTAAAACTCTTGTTAAACTGTTTTGAAAAATATGCAAAGCTTTTTACAATTAATTGTGCTAAATAGCTTTTTTAAGCTAATACATAAATTCCAAATAAATATACTTATAAAGCTTTCTCCAAAATAGCTTTTTTAATTTTCGCTAAAAATGCTTAAAAAGTCTTATCAGTATTAAGCTTAAAAATGCGTTTCGAAACAAAATTTTTCTCAAAAATTACATTGTGGAAATTATAGAATTGTATACAAATATTTTTTTATAAAGCTTTTATAAATTCAAAATTTGTCATAATTAAAAACGTATCTATGAATTTTTAGAGTGTTCAAGCAAAGAAAAAGGTTTAAATAGAAAGCTTTCGATATAAAAAGCATTCAATAATGTACAAAAAAGTTTTAAATAAAGCATAAATTTAAAAGAGTTATATATAAACTGCTTAAAAGTTTGAATATAAAACTTTAAAAATAATATTGCAATTAGCTTCTTAATGTATGTGCACAAAGTTATCAAAATTTATCCGAAAGCTTTTTTTAATTAACATAAGTTACTTTGTGGACGTACGAGAATAGGTTGATATTATTTACATATTTGTAATATTAAAATTGTCTTAGAAATTTTATATAGAAGTTTGTGATATATTAGATTTTTTTCAAAAGTTGTTTTAATATAATATTTTTAGAAGCTGTAGGAAATGCTTTAAATGTTAGCTTTTGAGAAAAGCTTTAGCTGCTAAGATTAAAAGCTTCGAAAGTAAAATTATGTGTACTACCTATATTAAAGCTTTATAAGAAGATTTTTAATAAATTATTTATATACTTTTTTATAAAGCTTCAGAAAATATGAAAGCTTTTTGAATGCTCATATTAAAAATAAATAATATAAGCATTTAAAAAGCTGTTGATAAATTTCTTAAGCTTTATAAAAAATTATAAATAACTTTTTAAAACCCCTTCCGATAAAACTTTAAATATAGGTTTTGTAATTTAGGCAATGCACATAATTTTATTTTCGTGCTTTTAATCATAGCATTTGAAGCTTTTCCCAAAAGCTTACGCAATCTTTAAATTAAGTTTTTTATAAAGCAGATATTACACCGACTTCGCGCACTTAGTGTTCAGCTTACGCCCATAATTGGCTTGTAAAAATTAATATAAAGCTTTCTAGAGATTGTCTTTATAAAATATGGATAGTGCTATCAACATTGAAAAGCAATAAAATATAGGGTTTCCTAGTTTTCCGAGTCATTTATATCAATAAAATTTAGTACTTTTGTTCTATTTCTATTTTCCCTTAGAAATAATTTATTTTGCGTATTCCCGAATAGACACCAATATGTTTTATTCGCAGTAAGCAGTTTGCTATATGCGTAAGATTAAAAACAAAATTAAATTTTGTGTCTCATCTCAGTTTTTAATACTATTTTTCCAACAGAGGTCTTGAGTTCAAGACTAGTTTCAGGCAAACCAACAACATCATGAATTTTTCTGAAGTGCTTTGGTGTGCTATTGTGCTGGTTGTTATTAGACTGTTAACATGATGAAGGCATAGCACTGATCACTTTGGCAATACCGGCAGCGATTAATAATAACATATCCTAATGCACTTTACAGCACCCTCCGGCGAAGTAATTGAACTAATAAATGGCTACACAGCTTAAACAAATTAATGCATCTACTTGACACCAGAGGGGCTGCAATACTACTCTACAGAAAACGCGCAATAGCAGATCTATAAGTGAATTAAGCTTTCTATCTCTCTCCGACTTCACCACCTGTTCTCTCTGCACTATCCCTTTCCCAAAAGAAGGTAACACATTAATTAATTAATCAAGTGGTAGGCATTAATTTCCAGATTGTGTTGCTTCTCTTTATAAAAATAAAAAAAAACTATTTTATATTAATTATTAATACTTTAAATATGATTAATGCATAATCTTATACGAAACAAATGCAAAAATAACTAATCGGAAATCAGAGTAGACATATCAGCTTCGTTTCTCATTCCCGCAAAATAGACCAATTTCATAAAAAAGGCTATCTTTTTGTTTTAAAAATATGTCTACAAGTTGTTTGTCATTCGTGACTTTTATTTTTATTGTTAAAAACTATTATGAAATAAATCAATAAAATGGTGAGTCGTATAAATTATTTAAAACTCTGTGAGTAATAATTGCAATGCAAAAAAAAGTTAATAAAAACATGTGAAATGGAAGTGCTATTGAAAAATTTCCAACATAAGCTTTATCAATTTGCTAAGATTTCATGATTCGTTGCTTGAATATTTACTAAAAAACTTCAGGCGAATATTGTTTTCATTCAAAGAACAAATTATGTTTCAATCGTTATAATTTGAATTGTAGATAATTCAATATATTAGATAATTTGCTTAAAATTTGCGTATGAAGAAAAATAAGCATTTAAAAAATTGTAATTCGAGACTTAAGCTTGTCTCGACTTTGGTCTGGGCGGAGACTTAGGCTGTCGCTTGACCTTCTACCAGACTAAAAAATTCTATTCTATTGATATGCTTGCCAGTTGCTCTATTATTTCAAAGATTTGGTAGTAATACATGTAACTATAAGTTTTTATGGGTATTCGGGTAGAGGTCAAAGTCTGGAAAAAACTGAAGATTAAATGCAATAACTAAAAAACATGTTTACAGAAACGTGCATGTGAGTACTTAATTTCTTCTCTTTGAACTGTGTGCTGGGTTGTAAACTTTGGAAAAATTTTCTTACAGACTATATCATTATCATAAATGCTTGAGTTAATATGATAAATTATAAAAAAAGACAGGCTTTTTATGCTTTCTTTCTACTGTCTAAACAAAAACACTTGATTTTAGTTTTTCCCAAGAAAATTTATGACTTTGTAGATGGAAAAATAATGGGCCTACGTCTGTGTTTATTTCCAAACAGTTTGTCTTCGATGTTAGATTTATAAGATGATGTAAATTTTCTTAATTAATTTTGGTGTTAAATTGTTTTTCTCTTCATTCTATGGTATTAATTAAGAAACTAAAAAATAGTTTAGATTTTTCTCATGTTTTGTTTTTTTTTATATTAATAAATTATGATTTTAAACATATTTTAAAATATATTTTTCTTGTCTTTTTTTTTCTTTTTTACTATTTTTAGCCACATGTAATATGCCTTTAGGCATGGAATCTGGTGCAATCACAGATGCTCAAATCACCGCCAGTTCAGCACACGATACAGGTTTTGTGGGGCCACAACATGCAAGGTAAAATATTTAAAAGTTAATAAATTATAATAAATTAATTTACATAGCATGAGATAAGCAGCAGGCAGTGATGAGAGGCTCGCTTTTAGTATTGTTTATGCAAAAGTATAAAGAGTGTTACAGACCATTGATTAAGTGACCTTATCATTGTTAAGCGCACTTGATACACAAATAAGAATAAATTAAATTTTAATATTTTATTTTTAGAGATTCATCAAATCAAGATTTGCTCAATCATTTCCTCTTATCCATAATCAATGTATTTCTTTTCTTATAATTTGAAATTTATCATAATTAGTTTTTGAAATAAATCTCTAAAATAATAAAGTATTCTAGTAGATTTTTTCTGAGTAATAATGAAGGCAATTTTCTCAAAATAAACCCGCATATTTTCGTTTTTTTTTTCAAATGAATAATCATCATGGCCTTTTAAATACAAACAGAAGAAAGAAAAAAAAAACTCATACACCATGAACTTTAAATTTTCAAACAAACGTTGATTTCAAATATTTATACAAAATAATCATTATGATGAAATTTTATAGACACTTGGTTTTAGTAGAGTTTAAGCTAATTTAGAGTAGGGGAGCTGTGTTATATATTTATACTATGGTCATTTCCTGTGTATGTATGTATGTATGTTTTCGGTAAAGAAGACCAGTATAAAAATTTTAATTTAAAATCATAAAAAAAAAGCCGAGAGTCAGCAAAAAAATTAAAATAGATAAAAATAAAATGTAGTGATTTATGATGTTTCCCTCCTCTAGTAACGATGAGGTAAAATAGAGAAGAGCTAAATTATTTTTATAGGTCATCTTTACGGTTAATTGAAATAAATAAAAGCAGTATTTTATAATTTGTTAAGTAAAGAGCAAAAAACTTGCCATAAGAAATTGCTGTAATAGAAGACTTTGTTTATTTAATCTTTTTAAATTGAAAGCTAAGAATGATTTTAAGAGAACTATAAAATATAAATGTAAGAAAATGTAATGATTCGCTTGTTCTAATGCAAATATTTTCCTAAAGGAAGACAGTTAATCTGGGTGAAACTCAATACATTCCTTGCTCTTAAAATAGTTCCGTGTTAATAGACGTTTTATGCTTAACCCTTTAAAGTCATACTTCGTCGAATCGACGACGCATGTTGGAATTTTTCCGTTTTTAGGTAAATCACTTATTTTATGTGCCTTTGCTATTGTTTTCGATACGCTGGCCGTCTGTCTGTCTGTATGTTAGTCTTACACAGGCTTCTATCTCGAGAACCATAAGGGATATGGACGTGAAATTTTCAAAGCGAGCAACGGGTTATCTTGAAATCCTAGTGTTATATATAAACACTTAATATTTTCAAAGTTAATGTATTATTATACAGACTATACCAATAAATACTGAAATTCAAGCAACATAAAAATTAAAGGATATGATATCAGTTTATGTAATTTTTCCTATGTTTTTTTTAACAATTATTTATATCTTGGAAACCGCAAGAGGCAAAATCTTGAGATTTTACTGCTAGTGAAGCATTTAAAGGGCTAAAAAATAAACAAAATTTAAATTAAAGGGTATTATATAAAGTAATGTAATTTTGAAATTAAGCTGTATCTTATGAAACGTAATAATTAGACACTTGAAACAATCAAAATTAATAACACATTTTTACAGTACATCGCGTTCCGGAAAAATTTTAGCCGTTTGATTTCATCAGAGCACATTCAATTGTAGTTAAACCGTTTTGAAAAGTCTCCATTTTTTAATTTTAAATGCAAAAACTTATTGGCTTTCCCACGAACATTTCATTTATTCGAAAAAATGTCTTCGTTGAAATATTTCTTAATGCCTTAAGTTTTCTTACCTTCAAACTAAATTATTGAAAATTTATATTCATAAGTATAGAAAACCATTTATTTTAATTATATACAATTACTTTTCAATTAAATACTCAAGAAATAATTTAATTAAATGCGTCATTAGTTTAAGAAAGAACAAAAAAAGTAGAGTCCAAGTAATTGTACTTACTGGATATTAAAGTCTTTTGTTGTTAAACATTTTTTTAGTTATTTTATTTTATTTGTTTCTTCACTTCTAAACTTCAATTTAAATTAATTCCTTTACAAATAGTTTTAGATAGGAAGAATGAAAACAACTAGAAAATAAAACTTGAAAGAATGTAAATATTGTAGCTAAACTCTGCAGACATTATAGTATCGTCTTACCCATGATTAACTAAATGACAGTTTGTTTTCTGATGCTACACCAAATGAAAGGCGCAACAATAAAAAATCTCATACTCTTCTTACTGGCCCGAGGCAATGAAGAAGAAACTCAAGAAGAGACATTGAAATACTTTAGAAAATTAAAAAAAAACCGACAACAGTTGAAACTAAAAAAGCAACTGTGTGCAGTTTCTAAAACTAAAGGAAATTTTTATGAAGAAAAAAACGGCGGCTTTAAAAGAAGTTAAATTAAAATCTAAGGAAAACGTAAAGTAAAAAAGCAACAAAGTTTGATTAGATAGTTGTTAGTCCGGTTGCTTAGTCAACTACTAAATACTGCATGAGGTGCACGAACAGCTGATAAGGTAACTTATGATGACATGGAGTTTATATTTATTAGGGATAAAAATGTCATAGGCAATTGTGATTTGGTGCAATTATTATATTTTTCCAATATTTGATATTTGCAAATGATAAATTAAAAAAAATAAATAAATAAATCGGAATTATTTTTGTAAATGTTTGATTTTATAGAATATTGTCTATATTGAGTCTAGTATGCAGATCCGCCTTAATTTCAGGTTTAAAATTTTATATATATTTCTACACGGAATAATTGTTGTGTAGACAAATTTGTTTCTATTTGCGTAAATTTATTTATTGTTATCAATTACAACGTATAATTTATGAACAATTATTTCAAAGACCACAAAAAACTAAATTTAAAAAATTTCTTGAGCAAACAATTGTCTGAACATTATTTTTTGTAGGCAAAGTTATTTAATTAGTTTGGCTTAAGTTCGTTTTAAATTAAATCTTTCGATCAAATAATTTTTTTTATTTATGAAAGAAATTCTAAAGTATGTTAACATTGAACATTCAAAGAAAAATTTGGATGTACGGAAGGTTCAACTAACATCAGATGTTTCGAGACCACCACAGTCTTCTCATCAGAGCCCTTTACCTACACTACCAGCGACAGCAGACAGTTAGTGCAGTTCCGAACATTTAGAAAAAGATCATTAGTAATAGCTACGATTCGCTACGAGATGGCGACAAAATCTGTTAATTGAGCTTACTAAAATAAGTGGTATTTCCGCTAGGATGTTGTTGCTGCCGTCGCTGGTAGTGTAGGTAAAGGGCTCTGATGAGAATACTGTGGTGGTCTCAAAACATCTGATGTCAGCTCAAACTTCTGTATATCCGAATTTTTCTTTTAATGTTTAATATTTACATGCTTTAGAATTTCTTTCTTAAATAAAAAATAATAATTTGATCGAAAGATTAAATTGAAAATGAACTAATTAAATAACTTTTGATAAAAACCATACAGTTCGACTAAAAATTAATAACTCAATCATTAATTTTTGTTTTAGTTGACGGACAAAAGTCTACAGTAATTGATATGCCATCCCTGTATTGAACAAAAATTGAGTTCTAAATTCGTGATTTTTTTGGGAATTGCTAAAATTTATGTTTTTTAATTTTATAATCGCACTATTTCCCAAAATTAATATTTTACTTATTCAGTAGAATATTAATTGTTGTAAAAACACACTTTGTTCATGTTTAAGCTTTGATATTGTTTAAGCTTCTTATTGATTTAAATAAAAGTTTGCTACAATATCTTTAGCTTTTCTATGAAATGTTTGGTTAAAGGTTCCCTGATGATCTGCATTTAGCCGCAGTGAAATGCGCATAGGAACTAGCTAATACCCCTTAGTAATCAATGTCAATGTGTTTTTATCAACAATTAATATTCTACTGAATAAGTAAAATATTAATTTTGGGAAATAGTGCGATTATAAAATTAAAAACAAAAATTGAGTTCACATTTCTTTTCAGCTACGTACTACCAAACTGAAAGTCGCCTAAAAATTTTTCAAACCTGAATTTCATTTTGTTTTTTTTTCACACATACTTCTTATGGCAGCCTGAAATTCAGGCAGAACTGCGTACTAAGCTTTACATGGAACTAAAATACTTAAGTATCTTCAATATGACATGGTGTACAGTTCCTTTATACTTTTTTGTATTTTAGCATTGACCACATGCAAGTTCGAGTGACCCTATCATATTCGCGCACACCTAATAATATACTGCATTTCAAATGTGTAGTCTCAACCAGAGCGCTCTTAAATTGTTAGAGATTTTTACATAGTTCTACTTTTACGTAAAAGTATGATTGTATTTCACAGAAGCAAAATATATTTTCTTTTATATTTTTTTTACTTTTGACGGTGGCTCTGTGAGCACAAATGAATGTTGTTGTTACTCTTGGTTTTAGTTGGTTTTACTACTTATTTATACTGTCTTGTAGACAGACAGATTGTTAACTTTGGCAATAACAATAATTAAAGTCAAAATGAAATGGGTCTATAAACTAAGGATATTAGCATTTTAAATGATTTTTATAGCATTTTAGTTGTAGATTACAAGAAATAAATAAAACACACATCACACAGCATCCAATACAAATAAACAACTACCAAAGAATTCCGTAATGTAGCATTCTGCTATAAATGAATGGAGGAAATGAAACTTGCCTATAAATGTTTGGCGGTAGTTTAGTTTATGAAAATTAAATTGACCTTTTTTGGTTGTTGTTGTTGCTGTTAAATGTCTGTTTTTTTTTAAAAAGGGGTCGTTATAAAGTAGGAGTTGTAAATAAATTATATTTTTTTTAGGTTTTAGAGGTGAAATAAATTAGCGCTCTGATTACAAGTTGTAAGCTCCATTGAAAATGAGTATAGGATTTTTAATCTAAATTTATAAAGTTTTGAGGTTTTTAGTAAATCTTAGTGAATTAATGTTCAGATTAGATGATGTAAACTACTTACTCGTATAAACTTTTTAAAATATATACTCACACATATCAATGATATATTCGAACATTTTTCGATGTTTTTCCCTTAAAGTTTTTCATTCAGGTTAAAAAGATTGTAATAAATAACATGAACTAAAATATTTAAAAAAAATATATATTAAAGTTAATACTTCCATTTACAAATTGCTTTTTGATTAAAAATTTCTATTAGAAAAGGAATATTAAAATATCCATATCAACAGCGGTCTCTGCTCAATTTGATCACTTGTCAAAATGGATACTAGTGAAAAAGGAATGTTTACTATTTAATCTTAATATATTTAATAAAATATAATAAAATACCTAAATGAAATTTCTTACATCCATATAAACAAGTTAAATCAATTCTAGATAATGGAAAATTTTCCATCTCTGATGATTATTTATTTCATATATTTGGTATCTCAAAAATAGCCATTTTTTAAGAGAGACAAAAATATTTTATAATATATTTATTAAATTTTTTATAATATTTTTTACTTATGTGCTGTTTATCGAACACAAACAATCGAATTAATGTGCTGTTTCCACATTGCAAACAAGCACTGCTTGCCTAAAACTTGTATGGAAATCACTCAAAAAACTGAGTGTTTTTCATATAAATTTTAGACAAGCAGAGCTTGTTTGCATTATGGAAACAACACATAAGTGAACAATTTGAATGAAAAGCACTCAGTTTTTCAAGTGGTTTCCATAAAAACTTTCTACTCAAGCCGACTGCTTGGATTCTAGAAACAGCACATAAGTAACAAATTTATTATAAAATATTTATTGTCTCTCCTAAAAAGAAGTTATTTTGGAGATACCAAATATATGTAATAAATATTCATCAGAGATGGGATTTTTTTAAATGATTTTATCGAAAACTCAAAGAAATTTAATTATTTTGGCTTGAGTTCTGTTTTCAATTTAGTTTTTTTTTAATAAATTATATTTTAGTTGATTATTAGTTTAAGTTTCGAAACGTTATATTCAGAAAGAATTGGGCATGATTAATATTCCAAGGAACAAGAGAAAAATTAACATCAACTTAATTTTTCAATTAAGTTTATGTTCTGCTGTGTACGTTGAAAAATTATGTTGATGTTAATTTTTCCCTTGTTCCTTGGAATATTAATCATGCCCAATTCCTTCTGAATATGACGTTACGAACCTTAGCCTAATAATCAATTTGAATTCACAAAGCAAATACGTTCGAAATAATCATATTAATAAATTATATTTTAATTTGGAGAAAATTGTGAAGCATATAGCAAAAAAATTTAGACTGGACGGAATGTTGAACTTACTTGAAGCGATACCACTGTGCGTCGCATTGAGATATCTGATCAGGTCGACTAGACAAAGCTCCGATAGCTTCGACAAGTCGTCTATAATGTCTAAAAATTTCTGTTTCGAAAAGTGCAGAGCAGGGCACTCGTATGGACGGAAAAAATACCTTACAAAAATTCAACGAATAGCATACATTGGCTCAGATTCATTAATTATTTGCAAACATACGTTGATTTAATGTACGCATTGTTTCATTGAAAATATTCATTGAAGTTCCATTAAAAGCATTCACTGTTGTTATTCTTAAAAAAATTAATGAACGACTTCAGTGATTTTATGTACCAGTCAAAATTAGTGAACAATTCGTTGAAACAATGAACTTTTTCCTTGAATTTGTGGTTCACTGGAGATGGTGGAAAAATGCCGTTTTCCTAGCTTCTTTGCTACAGCTGCGCAGAAAATATTGAAGGGAAGGTATAAGTTATTAGCATGTGTGCCGAGCATCGAGATTTCTCTATAATTGCTGCTTTTTAAATTTTCTGACTGGATATCACTATGGCAAGGCCACATTACCTTAGCTACCTTACAGCCACTCAACTTTCGGCATCAACCGACAGATTTTTGAAGTATTTAAAAATATGTTTCCTAGTACAGCCAAATGGCATAATAACCGATACAGCATTGGAGGCATCGAGAGCACACAGTGCATGGTTGTACTGTATAACTAAAGTTGAAAAAGTGGTGTATGACCTTAAGGAATGAAGCGTCGTCTGTATATCCAGGAAAAGCCTTATTCTCCTACGAACCCTCCTATAAATCAGCACCCTACCAACTTCCCTTGTAGCCAAAATTTAGCCGCATATACACTTCGACAATACTGCAGAGCCAATACCGGAGATCATTCTTGGTCTATCATAACGTAATTGTATAGTACCCCTCTTCCATTACAAGTGAGATATTAATACAACTTTGATTACGCTATGAAAGTCGAGCTGAGGTGCTATGTAATCAGAATGTTTCATTAGTTCTGGTGGTACCCCATCCAAGATCCTAGGTTCTTGATGTCCACCACCCACGTTCCGCCAATCTCGCCGCACTTCTTGAGGTTACGCCAACACATGTAGGCTAAAGCGACTAAGATTAGGTACACGCTAAGAAATGATATGGTTGTGGCATGGTTGCGTCAACAATGTCATGTTTCCCGATATAGCTTATGGTTGTAGCAAATAAGTTATTATTGTTTTAAACAATTGTGAACCATAATTAGTTTACAACAAAAAAAAAAACACATGCTTACATTTAATCATGACATTGAGGGTGCTGTTGGCTGAGTAGTTAGCGCGTTTGACTACAAACCCTGAGGTCTTGAGTTCAAAACTAGTTTCAGGCAAGCCAACAACATCATACATTTCTCTCATGCGCATTGGTGTGTTATTGTGTTGGTTGTTGTTAAACAGTTAAAGTGATGAAGGCATAGCACTTATCAACTGCAAATATAGCGCTACGTAATATGTGAATAGCACCTAATTCGTGGATTGCACTGTATAAATAAATTCATTTACAGAAAAGTGTACAATATAAATTAATATGTATCTTAGAAATAGGACAAGAAAGTTCATTTAATAAAGTTTTCAGACAGACATATCGAGACCTATTTTCGATTTAATTGTAAGCGACAAAAATTAAATTTTTCAGGAGAAGTTTTTTTTTAGTATATTCAAAGATGTTTTATATACATAAATTTTCGCTTACGGCAGTCCGTGTAAAAGATGGTTAAATTCTTAAGAGATAAAACAAAAACAGATAAAATTATGCAAGAAATTAAAAATATATAAACCAAATCAAAAACTAACACAAAATTATAATTTATGTGTAAAATGTAACCTAAGCACATTGTTACGCCAATACTCACGTCGGTCTTGCAGACCAATTATTTCCGTGCACACGTCTTAATTGCACAAACTTTTTAACTGCATTATACTGAAGTTTTTTGAGAATGATAAAGCTAACAGAAATTTACATAAGATCGCACTTTTCGTTCACTTTCGTTCATAAGTACTAGTCAGTCTCTCAGACCGTGTGCATGAGTAGATGAAAGTTAAGGACTTCATTCGAATATTTTTAAAATAAGCGATTAAAATTAGATAGAAATTAGTCGCTTATTGCGTCAAAATAGTCCATTAGAATTAACTGCTTGATTAACCATGCAGGAAATTCCAGAATTTTGGGATTCCTAAGGGGTATGCCGAAGCCCATCGATTGCTGCTCGCCCATACATCCTACCCAATAAAATATTTCCTGTAACGCTTACGGGCACATCCTGTCGTCACAGCGAGATCCATACGAATGGATCGAATTTAGATATTGGCGTCGGTATGGGCGTTTTCTTCCCTGTTACCAAGAGCGGATAAGTTTTAATCAAGTTTGAGCAATAAGGCATGCTACAGGCTGCAATATCATTCATAAAAAGCGCAGCAAACTGTATGAGACAATACGATATATAATGAGGATATCCACATTTTTACTTCCAATTAGGCTGGGCTTAAGACGCCATCGGGTGTTTATAACAGATTCAGTTTGGTGTATGAATGCCGGATGTCTCTAAATGAGATATGGAGCTGTGCACGAAAATATTGTTGCAGACGACCCAGGCAAAGCTGGAAGCCGAATGCACATTCGGAATACGGATCAAATGGTTGGCTTCCCTTTAATATGCTGCAAAACTCTAATACAGCTTAATCTATTTGGGATCGTGCAGAGTAGATGATTTTATAAAGTTACCTGCTAGATATCGGGGCTAATTTGGCCCTTGTATCGGTTATTATGGAGTACTGTTTTATAAACATGCTGGCAGATTTTTTCTACTATATAATGACTTCTGTAGCTGTTGTCATAATGAGGAGGAGGAAGAGAATATAAAGCTTCCGTGGGTAGTCCGGCGCTGCAAGTTTTAGCAGACTTCTCAAGCTGCGATATTTGAAGAATAAACTTTTTTATCCGGCCGCCAAGTTGGTTTAGCACTGAACCGAACAGGAAAGTTTAAAAGAAATCATACCTCTCTTCACGTCTCCTCTCGATAAAACATGATCTCAGCCAAGTTTTTAGAACTATTAAACTTCCGAAACTATATTATTGCTATTTATATTAAAGACAACAATTTTACACTCCTAGAAATATATACAACAAATAAAATATATATACGAGTACATTTGAAATTCTTTATGTGCAATTATCAAGAAAAATACTCATAAAACTAGAACAGACTCGTATAAAAAGAAAAACAAAAACTACAAAAATAAGACACTTCAAAACATCAAACGTATGAAAGCCGTCAGCAATTATAACAAACTTAAAAATAAAGCAAACTAACAATAAAATCTTCGAGATATAAAAAACCACGAAAATTTCTTGAAAAGGCAAAAACTCAAAGTGGTGGAAAAATTGAAGTATTTCATAAAAAAAAGAGATACAGGGGAAGAAACTACCTGCACTTTTTTTAAGTGCAGGTGCTCAGAGATTTTTTTTATCATACGAAAAAAAAATTGTTGGCTGAAATCTCAAATTTTATGAACAATATATTTTTACAATTTCTAAGAAATTGTTTGTTAAAATTTTATGTTAAAGAAATTCTTTGTTTATGCTCATAAATATAATAAAGTTTATCTTTATTTTCAGACTTTTTTGTGTGTGCTTTAAATGAAAAGTGTTATTATCTTCTTATCACCACATCATTATTTAGTCTAGATGAAATATTTTTTTTTTGGGTAAAAAGAAATCACTTCATAATTGTAGTGTTTATGATGATGTGTATGCAATGATAAAAAATTGCTTTAACAATTTTGGTTTTTAAGGCACTTTATATTTGAGTTGTTGGCTAATATTTTTGTTTAGAAGAATAAATCTTAAAAAAATACTAAAAAAGTTTTTTTGATATAATAAAAAGTTTGAGTTTCTTGATATTACAGTTTACATTTCAAAGAATTTTTATTTGCACAATATCTATGAAATTTTAATTGCTCTTGTAAGAGCAATTAAAAATATAATGCATACTAATCTTAGATAATAAAATATTTTTTTAATAAAATTTAAATTTGTTTTTGATGAAAATTATGATAGTAACAAATTAGCTGTAAAAAGGCGGCTTTTTCAATGAAATTGTGGTTGAAAATAATAAAATTTATATTATTCGCAGGTAAAGAAAGGTGCGCAATAAATTTGATAATAAAATTTAAATTAAATGTAAATGTGCAATAAAGCTATTTCCTGGCTGTTAAAATTTTAATTATTCTAGAAGAAATAGGGATTGTTTTTGGATATGTATTATATTAAATTCAGATCAGTAGTTGAAGGATTTAGACGGTGTTTAGACGATATGTTGGCAACATTGTTTTCTTTGACATCCGATTTGACAGCTCACAGTTGCTTAGTGATTTGCTTGGTTTACCATTTTATAATGAACCAAGGGTGGGGGAAAGGCCTAATTCCCTTCGAAAAACTAACAATATTTACCTTATTTATAATGAGTTTCCAAAACAATTTTTTTTTAAATAGTATGTTTAATTTAAAATTTCCCCTTCTAAAAGTTTCAGCTGGATTCGCGCCTACAATTAATTTATTCAAAGAAACATATGATGAACGAACAAATTCAGTTCATCATCCTGTCAGTTGACCACCAAAATTTTTAGATCTGCCTCCATTATATTATTTTTGTGAGATTATTTCGAGTCACTTGTCCACGCCCATAAGCTGTACGTGAAAAAATCAATGGCGTTTTCAGCACTTTTAAGTAAAACAGCATGAGAAATATTTTTATTAAACATTTTTTTATATAAAAAAATAAGTAATACAATCAGACAATGCCTACCAGTTAATAAATTAATGTGTTACCTTGTGAATTGGAAGAGAGATGGAAAGCTTAACTAATTTACAACTCTGCTATTGCACTTTTGTTGTAGAGCAGAATTGCAAGCCCCTTTGGTGTCAAGTAGAGGCATTGAGTTGCTTAAGGTGTGTAGCCATTTTATTAGTTCTTTTACTTTGCCGACGGTTTTGCTACAATACCGACGAAGAAGGGTGCTGTAAAGTGAATTAGGATATGTTAGTATTAATCGCTGCTGGTACTGCGAAACTGACCAGTGCTATGCCTTCCGCACTTTAACAGTCCAACTACAACCAACACAATAACACACCAATGCACATGATAAAAATGCATGATGCTGTTGGCTTGCCTAAAACTAGTCTTGAACTCAAGACCTCAGAGTTTGTAGTCAAACGAGCTAGCTAATTAGCCAAAAACAGCCTCTAATTTTTCGATGCATGCGGCTTTTTGCCCCTTTCTTTAAAAAAGGTAAAACCCGCCTTCGGTGGTAATACAGAGAGCTAAAATGGTCCACATAAATGTTCTGTCATTAAGCTACTTAATTCCCAAGATAAAGCCCTTGATACCTTCCAGTTTGTATTTCAAGATATCACTCATGCACTCAAGAAAAGGTCTGCTCAGCCACCTAAGCCTACGGCGTGGCAACTTCTGGCAACTTCTGGTTCCTCTTGATCCTCGTACAGCCTACAGAAATCTTGAGTGCCACTTTCCTAAATACTGGTCCACTCTCTGACCGAGCAGCGACCAGGGAATACGCCTATCAAGACTCCTAACACCTTCCTATTTATACCCAGCAATAGTTTGCATCTTTTGGCCACATACCCTTCGAGACTCTGCAATCCTCCTTACTCACACTGACCCTGTTCAACACTTAATTAATGAGTTTCCTATCGTAATGACGCATCGATAATTCATCCTTTATATAACGCCGACCAAATCTTTGCCAGCTCATTGGCAGTTTTAGTCCCCCCACCATTGCAGTGACAAGGAAACCAACATAGTCTGACAGTATATTTGTCCACAACTAACTAGAAGAATTTCTACAGCAACGAACTAGTTTATATTTGATATTGTGTCTCTTCAAAGCATTTAGCGCCGCCTGACTGTCGTTGTTGAAGGTTGCCTCCTCGCCTTCAGCTACATTTCTGGTCTCCAGTTCCATGGCCATGAGGATCGCCAGGATCTCAGCTTGGAAAACGCTACATTCTTTCGGTAGTGTAAAAGACATACGAATGTCTGTCCCCAAAATGTGGACTCCTGCCCCCGTGCCTATTCATATTTGCGACCAGTCTATAAAAATCGTGAAACACTCGTAGAACCTGTCAGATTTTACACAAAAGTTCCTATCCGGAATTACCAGTGAGGGTATCCTACTAAAGTCAGTTTCATCTATTGTGCTTGACTGTCCCAGCCAAGATTTGAACTTGTGCCAGTTTCTTGGTAGTCAACGGGCTATATACTGTAGTCCAAAAAGGTTCAAATTTTACTTTAGCTATACACTATATATATTTTATTATAAGTAAAATGAATTTCAGTTTAATTCAACATGATTTAATTGTTGATTTAACATAACATTTATTTGAAATTAAATTTATAGTCATGTTGACTTAAAATGAAATGTAACTGTGATAACAATGTTATTTTAACAGTGAAAAATATTAAATCAAAGAGATTAAAGGTTAGATTAATAATTGTTTGTTTAAAATTAAAATGTTACAATGGTAATTTTTAATCAACATCAGGAAATTTTCGCTGGTAATGTGAAGTTGATCGGCTATTTACATTAGCACAACACGAACATCAAAATAAACAATAACAAATCACTCAACTGATGACAACAGTGCATTGCAGCTATGAATAAAGCAAATTAACACCAACACTCTTAAACAACAAATTATTTCCTATAAATGTAATATGAGTTCCAATCAAAATTGCGATAAGTTGATTTTACATTGCTATTTTTTCTGTGTGTTCAATGACTAGTGAAAATGGCAGGAGTACAATATGTTCTCCAGTGGTGAATGGTGAACAGAGAACACGTCACTTAATTAAAAAAATGGTAACAAAATACCTTCACTGTACAAGCAGATTTATTTCAAACAAAAAATATTTGTTCAAAGTATGTACAATAATGTCACTAGTATTCAAGAACCATAAATTTGAATACAGAAACTCTCACTGAGTTTCTTATTTATGTCAATTGACCCAACGACAATGCCATGGTCCAGAACTCGAACCGGTTGCCTTGGGAGCGAGTCACGTGACTAGTCTTGTAACAAATATTCTTGCTTTAAAAGTTTTTATCACATGAACTAGATTCACCCAAACAAAGTAATTTTTTAATAAATCCCCTACAACAAAAACAATACTCCCCTGTGTAATTTTCTATCTAACAAAATACCCTTGCAAATATTTGTATACTCTTTTTTTTTATTATGACTTTAGTTCTAATACCCCCTTAATGACATTCTAATTAAAATAATCAAGCCCCTGGAATTAAAACCTCCTCTTTGTTTAATAAAAAACCGCAATAAATAGCAATAAAATTTTATAAAATTAACTTCAAATATCATCAAGACAGCTTAAGCCAAAGGACAACTAGGAGACCAAAAATTAACATATCAATAAATGTTGAAGACATTTGCTAAAAAACAGCAAAAACAGCCAAACCCACAATAATATATATTTAAAAAAAATCAACTAAACTAACCATAACCAAGAAACAAAAAGTTAATCCTTAATTACCAAGACAACATCCTGCTGAGCTTTACAAAAATATTGAGAAAAATAAACTTAAAAAAGAAAACACTCAAGCCATAAAAGTTACATTTGCTTTGCTGAAGAAGCTGTTGAAGACCAGAGCATGAACATTTAGTAAAGTTGAGCTGAGCAAAATCAAAAAAATAACAAATCCAAATATAAAATAAAAAGCATTTTTAACGAACTTAACAAGTCACCAGAAGCGATTTTCATTCAAGGGGGTTTTCATTCTCTTTTTTTATTTTCTGTTGTCGCTATTTTAGCTCTTGTGGTTTTTTAAACGAATTTCAAAATGATAACATGACTAAAAGAATTGACGTTTAAAACGGCTTTTAAACGTATTTACATTAAAATAAATAACGAACAAAAAAAAACATTTAAAGAATCTTTGATGGCAAAAAAACGGAAACAGAAGAAAACAAATCTTAAAAACGCCACTTAAATTAAGTTGGACAAAAAATATTGAAACAAATAAAGCGGAATAAAAAGTAATATATACCAGCAATTCAAATAACATTTGGCCAAGAATTAAGTATGATTATAAAATTTATAGATCTTGTAGGCCGTAATCATACTCTACTGATCTCCCTTTAACGTATAAAATGAAGTCATTGAATTATTTTTCTTTATATGGCAATTTTTGTTCAAATTCCTAGCGAACCCACAAGGGTCGGAGAATATAATTTTGGGAACTATTGTTTAAAATATGTTTCACAAACATGGTAAGTTGCAATCTCGTAAAAAACATTTTATGCAGAGAATACTAGTTTATTTGTTCGAAGGACCATTTACAAAAAATTTCAACAAAAATGAAGTGTTAGTTTGTGATGATATTTTTATATCATGGTACATTTTATAAAAGACTACAAGAATAGTTTTCAATACCACACTAACTTCTCAAGTGAAGTTTTAATAAAAAATTCTATTTGAAGAAAAAATTTCCTAATGAACCCAAAAGGGGTGGAGAAAATAAATTTAGAAAATATTTTTTCAAAATATGTTTATTTAAATACAAACATGCTAAGTTCCAATTTCGTATGCAGAGAATACCAGCTTATTAGTTCGAAGGACCATTTAAAATTTTCAGCAAAAATTAAGTGTTAACTTGTGATGACATTTTCATATCATGGTACATTTTCGAAAACACTACAAGAATAGTTTTCAATACCAGACTAACTTCTCAATTAGAATTTTATTAAAAAAAATTCTATTTGAAGTAGAAATTTCTAAACTTGAAGCACCAATCAAATAATTTGTTTAGTATCAATTTTAAACCTTGTTTTATTTATTAGTTTTATAAGTCATTCAAACTTTGTTAAACTAAAAACTAATTCAAACTTGCTTAATGTAGCTGACAAGTTTAAATGAAAAAAAAAATATGTATATATATTACAATCGCCTCAAGTGGTTATTGGTTGTTTTGGCTTTGCTGATGATTTCGTATGACCAAAAAGCTTAATTTACTAAGCTGCACGTACCATTTAAGGCCATATTAGCAATAACAGCAGCAACAATAACACAACAAACAACGAAGTGAAAGAGAAATAAAAAATAAATACATTAATTTTATTTTTGTGGACGATGACGTTTGGTGATATTGAATATAAGGTGGTTTTGTGGATTTGCGAAAAACCAACAGTCATACCAACAGCCAGCAACGTAACCCAATGTGGGGCCTGTCATTTAATGTCAATTAATTTATAGGAATTTTTATGTATATCTTTTTTCTTTCTTTCATTTATTTATTTATTTTCTTTGCTTTCTACTACGTTTTCTGGTTTTTAGCTGCTTGTTTTATTTTTTTTTCTCTCTTTTTTTTTTGTTATTCATTTTTATTGGTGCGTTAAAAAGTTTAGTTTGATTCATTTTCGTCTTGACAATAATTGTAATTTATGTGATTTGTTGTTGTTGTTGTTTCTTTTTAGACTGAAAACCGATAATAATGGCGGTGCTTGGTGTCCCAAACACATGGTGTCTAATGCTTTAAAAGAGTATTTACAAGTTGACCTTTTGTCCGTACATGTGGTAACGGCCATACGTACACAGGGTCGCTTTGGCAAGGGCCAGGGTCAAGAATATACGGAAGCATATGTATTGGAATATTGGCGTCCAGGTTTTACCAGCTGGAAAAGATGGAAGAATACACAAGGAAAAGAGGTAAGTTTGAGTAAAACAATAGCATATTTTTAGGCTACAATTTTGATTAGATTTACAGAGAGCTCTTAGGCTAAATTTTCTTTTTTCTTTTAAGGAAATAAACGTTTATTTTTTTAAGACTTCTTAAGCTAACTTTTAAATATTAGAAAATAATTAGCAATTTGGAAAAATTTTATGTAATTGAAAGCTATTTAATGTAGAAAATCTAACTTAAAATAGCGCTAAAATTTCGTTTTATATGGTTGTCTAAGAAGAACAAATCGAACATGATATTCTAAGGCGTTTATATTAAATATATATTCTATTATTACATAGCCCCTAAAGTATGCAATTATTCGACTTTTGGTTTTGTTGTAGTTAGGAATTAATCGATTTTGGAATTTTAATATTGCTCGATTAATTGATTAACGGTTTTAAGTTAGTCGAATAACTCGAATAATACAAATAATTTTTCAATTAATTTTATCTCGTGCCGATTTTGTTTAAAAACGTGCTAAAAGGACTTACATAGTGCAAAGATATATTTTAGGCCTTCCACGAATAGATGTAGGCCACTATGTAAAGGGTGATTTTTTAGCTGTTTGGGTTTTGAAAGTTAAAAAAACAGGTAATTTATTTGGGGCGATAAATGAATGCCTGCCATTTACTTTTTTGATTATTATTTCACGTAAATGCTGCTGGCGGCTACGCCGTATGTTCTCCATCCGAGCGCTTCAATTTTTGTATACTTTTTCCTCACCAATGACAGCTGTAATGTTGTCTTCCAGGGCTGGAACTGTAGCTGGCTTGTCCCTGTACACGAGACACTTCAGGTACTCAAGCCAAATTCTTCCATTTTGCGGGGGGAAATGACAGTAATGATCGCACGCTACCTTGCTCCATTGCCTGTATCGTTGAGATTTACATCGTTCTGGAAGAAGTACGGTCCAATGATGCTGGCCCACAAACCGCAACAAACAGTGCATCTTTTAGGGTGCATAGGCAGCTCCTAAACTGCCTCCAGCTGCTCTACACACAAAATTTTGCAATTCTGTTTGTTTAATTAACTTCGTCCCTGAAGATAATTTTTAACCAAACACATTTCTCACACAGCCCGAATCTTAATAATAAAATTTAATGATTTGCAAGCGATGTTAGTTTGTTAGTCTATTCATGCTGAAATGGTAAATATTTTTGAGCATTTTTTGCATTACCACATGTCACGAATCTTCGAATTATGCTTTTGAAAATAACTTTTAGTAGGATTTAGTAGATTTAGAAGGATTGCTTTTTCATGGCTTTAGTTATATTTCAATATATTTCTTGCAAATGAACTTCTGAATCTTTCGTGTATTCCTATATTGTAGTTAGCCGAACCTTCGAATATTTCGTGTGTTCGTTACACACTAGTTACTGCATGTAACGGCAAGTTTTGTATGACGAAGTTTCCGTTGAAGTCCATGTTAACTCTTAATCGTACGTTTTGAAAAGAGCCGTAAATCGTATTGAGCCGAATGCACGAACTTCCAAATCTTTCGTGTATTCGTATTTAGCCGAATATCCGAACCTCCGAACCTTTCGTGTGTTCATCATTTCAGAATCTTTCGTGTATCCGTATGTTGTATTTAGCTGAACACCCACCCGTACCTCCAAATCGTTCGTGAGTTCGTAGTTAGTACATGTAAATCATATTTAGCCGTCTACTGGAGGCTATCAATATCTAATATAAAAGCCGAGGACTTGCTTAATCCAGTGGGGTAAATTACCCGAGTACCACAAAAACCGAGCGGAGTTATACCGGGGTATTACCAGAGAGTTATATATCAAATATTTATACATATGCAGATTAAGGTAGCATATGTTAAGTTTTGTAAATAAAGTACATTGCGTTTCTTGAATATTAAAACACCAAACATGTTTGTGTTTTAACTCACAAAGGCAGCAGACCTTTGGTAAGACCCTGGACAGGCTGACGCCTATTCCAGCTGGAAAAATAAACTGCGTTACAAATACAACGTTATGATTATAAAAGTGGGCAGTGCCACGCCCAGGAAGAGCTAATATTATTTTTAAGTATTTGCACACAACTAGTACTCGTGAAAATATAACATTGCGAGTATTATCAGAAAAGTTGGCAGTGCCACATCTGTTTTGTAGTCGGTTGTTTGCACGAATTATCCTACCCATGTTTATTTCAATATTTTTTTTAAAAACTTTGCTTTTAAAATTTATAGAGAATAATGTTAAGCTTAAAAGTAAGCTTATAGTCTAGTGTTAGTTTAGTCCAAATTGAAAAATTAACCTCTCTTGATTTTTTAATACTAACATTTATATATTACATATATTTTGTAAGTGCTCTATGCATTGAGGCCACTTTTAATAACGCTACACCATAAATTTCACTTTCATATAAAATAGATTTTTAATTACTTTGTTTTCTTTGATTTCTCACTTAGATTTTACCTGGCAACATAAATACCTACAGCGAAGTGGAAAATACGCTGCAGCCCATAATTTTTGCCTCAAAAATACGCATTTATCCATATGGCCAATATGATCGCACGGTCTGCTTGAGAGCTGAAATTGTGGGATGTCCATGGGAAGGTGAGTGTATTATACACATTTTTTTTGCACAATAATATTTAAGCATAAAAACCAGCTTTTACATATTGAAATTATTATTTATGTTTATAGATAAAAGCTACGAAGAAAATGTATTCAATATGCATTTTAGGAAAATACGATGGTGTAGAAAGTTTTACAAGCAATTGAATGTCAAACAAGAAAATTTATAACAAAGAAAAAATAAAATGAAAAATGTTAGGATACAGACATTGGCTAATGGCCAACATGTTTATATTGCTGATCATATTTCTAAAAAAGATATTGATGATCATAATTTTTCTAGCAAATAGAACTAAGAAAACAAAAAATCTCTCATAAACTTTACATTTAAGTATTAGATAAAAGAAAATTTATTAAACAAAAAGTATGACGAAAAAAAGATTTGTGAAGAAGAAAAAAAAAACACTGAAAGAAGGTGTTGAATATTTTTTTATGAAAATTTAAATCTTATTTATGGCATGGCCATAAAAACCCAACAAACAAACACACCTATTAGCCGAAAAAATACAGCAAGAACAAATTTTATGTGTCCCGACGTCTGGCTTAGCCTGTATATCGCATTCTGTGCAGACATGAGTGCGAGTACGTCCACCTCTATTACAAAAAAAAAAATACTTGAAAAATATTCGTTTTATAATCATAAACCAAAACGCTTAAAAATCAGACATGCTATGTAAAAAGTTTTTAATATTTCTTTTTTTCCTTCCCTCATTGCTTTGTTTTAATTTTACGTTTTTATTTGTAAAACATGCAAAAAGGGATTTTTTTCCATGGTACTACAAAGTTACCTTGACTTATCACACTATACCACTCCCATATTAAAGTTTTTTCTGGGCACTTAAATATATTTGCCATATACTCACACATGCATTAAAGATAATTTCACATAAAATACTCATATTTTAATGCTCTATGATTTTTTTTATTCCGCTTGTATTTAGTTGACTCTCTGTGGTTCATATACATGATAAGTCTCTCACATTAAAAGTGAATTAAGTTGAAATTAAAGTTTTTTGAATATTACTACCAACGAAATAGGTTAAGGACGACTTTAAAGTAAAGTACTTAGTAAAAGAAAACATTGTGCTAACAGAAGCTATGACTGCTGTTATCGTAGTGAAGATTAAGTGCTTGTAAGTGTGTATATCAAGTATAATGAAAATTATCCCTTAAAGCTTTAAAGAAGTAGTGCAAGTTGATAAAAATATGATCCGGATTTTTTTAAGTCGAAGAACTTCCTTATCCATAAGCACCATAAATAAAAGTAAACATTTCATTTCAACAAAATAGAGGAAATTTATAGCAAAAGCCTTTGTTGTTTATTTCACAAGAATGTCTACAAATTATTTGTCATTCGTGACATTTTTTTATATCAAATGTTATTATTAAGCAAATAAACGACTAGTATTTATCAACTAGGACTCTATGATAGTTGCAATGAAGAAAAAAAGTACTGAAAATATGTGGAATTAAAGTATTTATTAAAAAATTTGTAGCATGAGCTTCATCAATTTGCTAAGAATTCTTCATTTGTTACTTAAATATTTATTTTAAAAATTCAGGAGAGTGCTGAAGAAAAGTAAAAATTTTTCGGCAAAACAAATTTTGTTTCAATCGTTATAGTTTGATTCGTAAATTATTCAATTATATTAGGCCATTTGCTTAAAATTTTGTTGTGAAGAAATAGAAACATAAAAAATTGTAATTCGTGACTTGTATATTTGTATGGATTTAGGTGTGTTAGTTTCTAATATCTAATATCTGATTTCAGTATTTTTATTATTGTTGTGAGTTTTAAAGAAGAAGAAACCAAAATAACCGGAGTAGAGGTCTAAAAACGTGTTGGAGAAATATTAAACTAGACGAAAGTAGTTATGCTAAATATGACTAAAAAGCAACGGAAAGGTAAAGAGAACTACCTTACAACGACTTATTTTATTTATTAATTCTTTGCCTTTGATCTAAAGAAGTTCAAGCAATTGAAACGAGGTGAAATAATATAGACCTCATATAATCCTAAAATGTGGTAACGAATAACAAAAATATTATGCATTGATATCGTGAAACAAAAAAGCCTAAAATACATGTTTTTATGAGAATGTTATGCTTGCTTAATCTGCAGATTTTTTAATTATGTTAAATCCATGTATATTAGCGTGTCCGTTATATGTATGGGCAATTTTTCTTATAAAAATGTTGAAGTCTCATAACTCAGAAGGATGAGGCTTGATGCAAAAATTACTCTTCGAAAATTTCGAGACCCTGGGAGCACGCCTTCCAGTGCCATCTTATGGTTGACATTTTGTTCAATTACACTCATGCCGTATGATGTACAAGCCGCAAAATATGATAACATCATGAACAACTTGTTGTTGTTGTCTGTAAAATTTCCAAAATATATATAATAAAGATTCATAACTATTAATATTACAATAAAAGCCCATAAATTTAAAATTTTCGGTAAACATTTTCGTACCATGAAACTTCAAAATGTTTGGTTGGTTATTTGAACCGCTGAACGCGAATCTGCTATCCTATTTTTTGTATGAGCTATAGTTTTATTGATATACTGCTATGTCAAAAATTAAGGCACTTACATGACATATATTACCAGAACTGGAGAAAGGTTTACCGTATTTACTAAAAAAGAAAAACTCAAATTCGCCAACAAAATAATCTTTAAGCCGAGCGAAAATTGTTTCTAAATCTGCCTATTAGTTTCAGAGATATCGTAAATGTTGGAATAAAATGCCGATATCCAACATTTTTTATGTAGCGCGTATGAGTTATATAATAGTATCATCAAATTACTCATACTTAGCCTTTTACCCTAATTAACAATATATCATAAAAATTTTTGAAACGATTGCATTGTTTTTAATAAATAGTAAAGAAATAAAAATTAAAAAATAAATGTTAATACAGTTTTCATGCAATCAAATAAAATTCTTCTGAAAACTTGACTCTTTATAGAAAATCAGCTCTCCTGGCCACTTTTTTGAGCAGACTGGCAACAATTAAAAGCTAGATTAATTATATTAAATATAATTTTTAGAGAAATTTTTCAAACCTTCTATTTCTTTAACCGATTAATTTAGAATTTCGGTGAAAAATTCAACATTTTCACCAACGCTAGATATAGTGTGCATGCTTCAATCGACTTAAAACTCTAACTGCAATCATATTTTAAGTCTATTCTTCTAAAATATTGAAAATATAAAATTTTAGTTTTAAAACATTTTTGAGAAAAACGCCAATTTTTTCAAAATTTTGCCATTTTTCACTACCATTTAAAAATTTTAGCTGTGATCGAAATAGAGAAGAAAGTCGAGGCCAAATTTTTTTATTTCAAAATTTTCGTTGAAAATATTTAAGATGCCTTATTGAAATTCAATTTATTTTCTTTATCTGTTTATAAACTTTTATAAACTAAATTTTTCAGGGGAGCGTTTTTTTATTGCATTTAAACATGATTTATATTCATAAACTGTCGCTTGCGATCAAATTTTATAGCCTGTATATCAAAAGTTATCAACAATTTTGACATTTTGACGATTTTAAGGTATGGGTAGTCCATAAGATTTTAATTTTAATAAAAAAATTGCCTTTTTACCCGACTACGACAAAAGGAGGGGTTATGTGTTTCACGTATTTGTATGTATGTATGTTCATTTGATCCCTCATTTTTAAATGTCGCTTACGATCATTTCGTGCAAAAAGTGGTCGATATATGTAAAAGCTATGACGTCGACAAAGTTTTTATGTCTGACGTTGTCAGCTTTCACAATCTGTAGCTCAACGCCTATTTGAAATGTTTGGCTAAAATTTCAAAATTTTTAAATATCAGATCCTTCTCTATGATTTTTGCATACATTGATTTGTAATCTAATCGCAAGTTTCAAAGATAAAGATTTATTATCTTTTTTCCAATTGGACTCACTATGTGCGGTATAAGTGTAATTGAAGAAAATTTCAACCGTAAGTCTGCACGAGAGGGCGTGGTTCCAGCGTCGAGAATTTCTGAAAGAGTAATTTTTGCATCAAGCCTTAACTTTGGAGGGGTGAGAAACAAAATATTTCCACTTCAAGATATAACGAGCACGATAATGTATACGTCATATATAAAACTTCATGGTGATTTGCGAGTGCTAGGAATTTATTCCCGACCTATTATTTTTTGATGAATTTATCTTAAAATTGTCCGCAGATTATGTTTCTTCTATACGATCTTACAAAAAACAAATTGACGCTATGGCTACCAATATTGCAAATATTCCTTAATATATTATTTGGTCATTCTTACACGAGCCTCAGAAAATGAATATAGCAATTGACTCTAAGTTCTCATTGAAATGTTGTGGTGAGAGCAGTGTGAAGAAGGCCTCAGCTATTTTTGTATTATTAAATTCAAGGACATAAATTGTATATCGGAAGTATACGGCTGTGATCACTCTAATTCTCACGTATAAAAGCCTTGTTAGATGGAGGCCATTAGACAAAATATCATTTCTATTACACTAGCATATCTCGCTTATATCGAAGCACTGCGGTCATGATGTTAACATCAGATATACAAATGAATTATTGGAAACTTGAACTTTCAACTAATGGAATCTGATGATTGCAGAAATGGCCGTAGTGAATGATCATGGCGTCACCAGCCGAAACGAAGGGCGACAAGTACTGAAGATGCAAACGGAATGTATGAGGCCTAAAAGAATTTCAAAAGAATTACAAAAAGACTTTTTCAATCGAAATACCAAAGAGAAGCAATTGGATTGAAAATTTTACAATTCAAAATAGTATATTTTCAGTTCAGCGGTAATATAGCTGGTTAAAATGTTTTACAAAAATATTTGCCATAAAATTCTACTATAGCTCTTCTAAGACACTTAATCTCGGAACTCATACAAAATGCCAGAAATCATTCAAAACTTAAACTATGTTTAAGGGTTAATTTCGTACTTATTCGCAATTAGTAGTTGGCATAGGAAATCTTGTATGCCTTTTATTCAACATTTTCATGTAAAACTTCACGAGGAACATGTTTGTAGAACGTTTTAGTTTACTAGATTGCCATAGTGCCTAGGGGAAACAAATTATGTTAGAAAACAAGTAACGTGACCGATCCCTAAATACTTGAATTATAAAAACTTATATGGGAAGAAACAATTATTACAATGGGGGTCCCTCTTATATAAATGGGGAGAGGTTCAATGGACATAGTTGAGAAACTATATGATAAGCGATTTTGGGGACTCTCAGGCATGAAAACATTGAAGGGAACATAACGGCTAAAGAATATGCAAGAGCAGGCTCAGACCTACAAAGTAATATATACATTCCCTTGATCGAGTTGTCAATTGTATTTAGAGAATAACTGGTGAAGTAACCAGCAAATACCAGGTATAAGTTACCCACTACTTTTGGCCCTCCTTAATAAGATATAGGACAGAAAAGATCCAAAGCTCTTCAAAAAAAATTTTAACACTCCTAGTTTTACAAACCTAGCTATCATCATTATGATATTCTGCATATAATGTGTCCACGTAGTGTCTTCCGATATCCATTTTAAGTAATAGAATATATTTGAAAAAAATTAAATGCATGAAATTTATATTTAGCCAAAATCGAGTTCCAGCAATAACTTATTAGTATCATAACCAGTTCTTCTTGTTGAAGTGTAGATTTCACAAAATAGTCTATTTAAAAAAATAAAAGTGTTGACATTTTAAGCCACCTCATGAACACCATAATTTATCTATTTTATAACAAACATTTTATGGAAATTTTAAGTAGAAAGATTATAGCAAACATTAAGACAATTTAAAAATTTATCTCGTTTTATTAAATGCTTAAATGCAGTTTTATCGAGCTAACAACACTGGCAATAGCCCCAATACATTACAAATACACATACAAACAATTAACAATGTTAAACTGCTTGTTTTTCAGTTGGTTAAACATATGAATATGTGGCTGATTAAATTTGCCGGTCTCTCGAAATGTCCGTCTGTTTAAGTTTTTTCCATACGTTCATATGCACATAAGTCTTTAAATTATTTCAGAACGTGTGTTTAGTTTTAAATTAAATTAATGATTAATGATGTAGGGAGAGGTTTAGTTAAAAAAAAACTAAATAAAATTATACAAGAAATCGAATTTTAAAATAAGTTGTAAATGTCTTAAACTAGAAATAGGTGCAGTTTGTGGTTTAACTTTTTTTTGGTTTAATTGAAATTCAATACTACATTTGGCATAAATTTAAAGGAACTTTTTAGTTTTTCTTTGACTAAGCAGAGTAAAACATTTTCATTATGGAAGTAAAATAAATTAGAATTTGTAATCTCTGAATCTTTGTTGAAATAATGCAAAATTGTTTCGTTTGAATTGTGTAGGAATACTATAAAAAGAGAAGGCTTTAAAATAATTGTTGGAAATAAATAATGGCACGAGTGCTCTGGTCTGGGTTCCATTTGTTATAAGAAAATACAATTAATTAGAAGGAAATGTTTTTGAGTTCCGTAATAACACTGAAAGAATGTTTTCATAAATTCTATTAATTTCGGCATTAATCCAGTGTGGTAGACAAACATATGATAAGGTTCTATTGAATGATCCTCGTAGAGGATACAGAAAAAAATACACGTATTTCGCCGTTTGGGATCCATTTTAGAGGGAGTTCCCCCTATCGGCACATTTTTATGATCACACTGAAAGAATTTTGTTCATAAATTCTTCGTTAAAACTCAACCAATGCGCCACGCTTTATTGGATTAATGAAAAAAGTTTCGCTTAAATTATTTTAACGAAAATTTCATTAAATATATGAAATAATTAATTATTTCAATGTAAGGCTTTCGCTATATTAATGAATATATTTCATTATTTTGGTGAAATTATTTTATTATTTTAAAAAAGATGTTCCATTATTTCAATGAAATTGTTTCATTATTTTAATGAAATTATTGTAATGAAATTAATTCATTGTTTTAATGAAATGATTACATTACATAATAGCCTCGTAAGCTTATTTTTTTATTGACTATTTTAATTTATTGACAATTCCATGCTAAAAATACGTACGATAGACGCTAATGCACATCAGAAAAATTTTTAATGTTCATGACCGCTGACAGTACTGAACTCAGACGCTTGAATTTCATCATTAGTTTTATAGACAACGTCTTAACTACTTCAGCCAACATCACAGTCAAAACAATGTGTCTATGAGTGTATAATAATAAGAAAGAGTAAAACAACAACAAAAAAAATAAATCTATTGTTATTGTTGAAATTAATAAGGGGAAGTTTTTCATAAAGAAAATTAATATGTAATTTATTTGGTCGGTCTTTCATAAATGCAATGAAATTTTTCATCAAAACAATGAAATATATTTCATTATTTATTTTTAGTGTTTTTATAGTATGTATATAGTACAAGAACTTTAAGTACCGATTAAAACATTTTGTCAAAACTTAGAGGAGTTTCCATAAAATGACAAAATGTTGCTGTGATAAATCCAATGATATTTTCTAACCAAACTATGAAGGCTAATGGAGCAATTCCAATGAAATTTGCTGTCATTACCGAGAACAGCTGATCGAAATTTGTGCTGCTATCGCCTTTTGTTATTATGGGTATGTATTTAAGTATGTGTGTACAATATTGTAATTGTAAACATATGCTAACTTTCTCGATTGAAAGCCTGCATTGTGGTCAGCACTATTAAATCAGCTTTTTTATATAGTTTGCTCCATATACATTAACTGCTCCGAAATAAGCTCCAAATTTAAAGCGTATTATTATTAGCTTTATTTTAAAAATTTGATTTATTGCTGCAAAAAACAGGAAAATAAGGTAACAAATGGGCTGCCCATTTACTAGCAAGTAACTGATTTACGAGTAACTACTGTAAAGTAATGCAGACAGTATGTATGTAGTTTGAGTTGAAAAGAATATCGTTTGGTAATTGCAACACATTACCAAACATATGATGGGGTGTTTATTTACCCTGCTTTTGATACCGCTTTGGCTTGATTTAAGTAAAGATGTCTTGGTTGTTCTCTTTAGTGTTCAGGTTCACTGATTTAAAGGCAAAATATTGAAAGCATGTGTGATATACATACCTTAGAGACCCTGTTTCTTCTCCTTGGTCGTAATCGTCTATAACAAAACATTTTCAAAATTTAGTATAATATTAATAACATTTGTAGAAGAAAAAGTTTTTTATTATAACACTTAAAACATGATAAATGTACACAGTTTAAAAAATATAATCCCAAATAATTAGTGGTCCCTTACATTCTTAAGCATCAATTATAGTAAAAAGTTGTAATTTTTCAAAACAACAATTTTGTATTAAAAGATCGTTAAAAGCGTGTCCCTTACAAACTTGTCAATTAACTTCTTATGTTTGTGCCAGCCATTGTTACTGCAAGGACTATTAGTTTTAAATAATGTATGAAGCCATTACATTTTATAGAAAGCTAAGCACGCAAAGATAGATTAAAATGTGAATAAGCATCCCAGTAGCTTTGAAAATAAAGTAATTTGTGATATTTTCGCTAGTACTCTGTTCTTTGTTTGGTCTTTCAGCGTTATATCTGTTTTGCACGCCATGTTGATGAAGTGATTGAATTATACATATATTAAATCTGGAAGAGACACAGAAAAAACTATAAAATTCAAACTAAAGTTTACTATATTTAGTAAATATTCATTACTGAATCTATGAAATTTTTGCTTGAATTTTATTTGGGACGCAAACTGTTTGCAGCAAACACCAAAAACAACAACAAAAATCATTTTTATGTGTCTAATAAAAAAATAATCATTATGACAACATACACATAAATAATAACACCACAGATAGCCAAAGGAATGCGATGTCGAAATTCATGCAAACGTAAATTGTAACAAATTTTGTTTACTAAAGATTTCTGAGTTAATCAATTCGTTAATGTTGTTGCCTTAATTCGCATTAATTTTTTTAAAGTCTTTAAATAAACAAACAGAGTTGAACATATTTAACATAGTGAAATTTTATAAATGCTTAATGTATCAGGATCTTAGTGCTTAAAACTTACAATTTGAAAATAAGTTTTTACCTACTAAGACAAAAAGTTTATTTGATATATTCAGAAAAACCCAGTACATATTTATGCTTGATTCAGTCAACTATATTATTCAGAATTTGTAAGTATTTTTAGATAAATTGTTTAATAAATACAAAAAAAAATTTTTGGTTGATATTTAGTAGAAATTCAAGGAAAATTTTTATTTGATTCAGTAAATTATTTTGTTTAGAATGTGTAAATATTTTTACACAAATTGTTTTATAGACTTGAACAATTTGTTTACTGAAAAAAAGTTTTTTAATGAAATTGTTGAGACAGTTTTGTCTGTATTTAGAAATTTGTTTGTAGGTCCGTTTCTAGAGAAAATATTTACTAATTCATTACATTTCTTTACTGAAAATAAGATTTAGTTTTTTCTGTGCATGTAATTAAAAATATGATCGGTTTTTCGACTTTTTTTTAATTAAGGTGTCCCTACCATACACTTCCAAGAATGAGTTAAGAAATTTACTAAGAAAAACTTAACACCTCCAGTCATACTGCAATTTGTGATCTAGTAATAACTGATTGACATCTTTCTAGAATACACAGTTGTCTATAACTTATTCGATATTTACTAAGCAATTACTCAACCACCAGAACTGTAAGGACATGATTGATGTCGGTGTATTTAAACGTTTGTGCGTGTAGAATATAATTATCGTAATTACATGCGTGTTTTTCATTTATTTTATTTTTAATTTATTTCACCATTTATCCTACTTTATTTATGCAGTATTGTTTTGAAAACAATAAGTAATTGTTTTAATACAAAAGGCGTAACATTCAATATTTTAATTCAGAACAAACACTGAATACACGTGTCTCATTAAATTGAAAATCTATAAAAAAAACACAAGCTCGCAAAACGAAATTTGTTGTTTTTTGTTGAACAAATATTTTTGTTTCGACGCACAAATCTATTTACTACCTATAGCTATATAGGGAAAAAAATGTAATCCTAGCAAACATTTCATTTCCTTTGGCTGTGGCCTTATGCCTATAGATTATCTCAGAATATTAAGAAATTTTTGTGTTGTTTTATTTGCCTCTATAATCACCCCTATCGGGCATAAGAGATCACGTGAAATGTGTTCCACTCCCCTAAAATTGTGATCGCCAATTTTGCCCGTTTTGCTCGCCATTTGTTGTTCAATGGAAATGTTTCATATGAACAAAATGCTCACCTCTTATTCCCGATAACGGTGAATAACAAAATGAATGAAATGTTTGTTGGGTTGTAAATGGAAAATGCTATAAATGGTTAAATACATGTATAAGTGGCCACCTAAAAATGTACGTAATTTAAATACATTAAAATAAATTATTTGACAATGTTTTTAAGTAATTAAATCTACTTATAATGAACGTATAACAAAAACATTAAAATTTAAACTAAATGAAAATTATTAGGATTGATACGAAGGGAATTATTGAACCAAAATTTATATTTAACTTAATTTTTTTATACAAAGATTCACTTTACCAATAGCTTTAAAGTAATCAGCTTAAAATTGTTTCAAAGCTGTAAAATGCAAACAAATACGACTTAATCGAGAAGTAGGACATAGAGGAAAGGTTTGGATCTAAAACAAATACTTTACGAGTTAAGGGTTCTAATAATAGCTAATACAGTACTAGTTGCTTCAAGTGCTGCTCTCGATCCTAAATAGTTTCTATGTATTTTATTATTATGTTATTTAAAAAATAGTAAACAAAAATTATCCTGAAAATTTTTAGTTTTAGATAATTCGGCTCTATTGGCTGGATATGGCTCTAGATAAAAAAAAACTAGATAAAATGCTGAAAATAGTGCAATATTTTGACCTCGAAGTTCTAAAATTTTTTATAACAACTTTAAATAAATTTTATATATCAATGGCTTAACATAAAATCGCGTTTTTAACGTTTTCTAATAGTCAACGTGTCATTACATCCTTCTTAAAGAACTAAGAAATTTGTAGCTCAGTTTTTTTCTTCTCCTGTAGAATATCGATAATTCGAGATAAGCTTTTTTCGTATTAAGGCATATACGTATATGTACATTAAACACAAAGGGTCTTATTTGCATTCATATATTATAATTTGAAAGTTGTAGGGATTTTTGTAAAGATAATTTTTTGGGCGCGTAGGGAAAAGTAGGAATTTTTTTCGTGCAGCGTAAAGACTTTTTAAAATAGTATATAACATCACTGTGTGATGCAGCAAGGAGTTTAGCGCGAAAGCTTATAAACATGTAGCCTCAGTTCGAATCGCAGATAAGTCAGTCAATAATATAAATAAAACGAAAACAAAAAAGTAAGGGAAAAGTTAAATTTGAATTAAGTCTGCTTTATGGTTAAAAAGAGGACATTGTCGCCATATATTCGTTGAGGACAAGATAAACGCCATTGTAGCCTATGTATTCATTGACGACATACAGGCGCCACCACAGGAGTAGGAAAGTTCGATATCTCCCTACAAAAACGAATAAAATATTTCTCATTTCTATTGTGTTTCTAAAAGAAATTTGGATAGCTTCAGCAATTTTAATTCAATAATAAAGTTTGATATTTTCCCGATTTGAGCAAATTTTTCAATCAAAATCTTGAAAAATTTTCTAAAATCGGGAAAATATCAAACTCTAATATTGAATTAAAATTTCAGAAGCTATTTAAGAAACAAACGTATGTAGCCATTACCTCTGTTGAAGATGAGAAAAAATACGATTAAAAATCTGTGTTAGATTTTCCCAACAAGATCACTATAATTTCCCAGTTGGGAAGAACTTATGTTAAGTCTCTAAGTTGTATATGGGCTATACCAACAAGTGCCCGATCTGACCCCAAATGGGATAACCCTTTTGGATTTGCCACACGCATTCCAAATCGGGCCTCAATATGAGTACTGGGAAAATTTCTACTCGGGATGTTTCAGTTAAAATTTCAACCAACCCACCCCCTCCAAAAAAAAATGGATCAGCGGCCGACGACATAATAGGCAACATTATTGCTTATTTAATCATTGATCCCAAAATAAGCGACATTGTTGCTATTTAATCATTGGCGACAGGGTAGGGGACATTTTCGCTTATGTTATCATTGACATTTTCACTTATATAATCATTGCCGATAAAAAAATGACAGTGTCGCCAACATAGTCACAATACTATTATCTGAGCGACATTGTCTCTCATTGAAGCGTATGCGATTTTCGCTACATATGTTTAAAAAAGTGTTTGCTGATTTGTTCTGGCTGTTCGACATTTGTCGTCCGGGATTTAATATTGTCGTACACACGTTATTGATGATGTCTTAAAAACGTGTCTGACTGAGATTTTACTAAGTACCCGTCTACACATGCAATTAATGTGCCAGTAATTTTTGAATTTGTGGTATTGTAATGAAATAGAAATATATATCATATCTATTCCTCCCTCGCTCTTTCTCACTAAAAAAAGAGTAATTGCTGCAACAAAATTGAACGTGTAGACGATGACTAACTACACAAACGCCTGTTGTGTTTTTACAACAAAAATTTAAAGCATACCTTAAGGAGTATAATTTGCCTCAAATATTTAATATCCTTTAAATTCTCCTAGTTTAATATTTTTTAACAAAAAATTTTAAAATAAATTGGTAATTTTACCTAATTGTATACATGTCATGTATTTTTTATTAATACCTGCTATAATTTTGTTTTTTTTTTATACAAAAACTAGTTTATTTAACTAACATTTCATGAAGCAATTTATAGTAATTATGGTTAATATAATTATATATTTTATTGTAATTTGTGGTAATTATAATGCAATTTAGTTACCGTTGAAAAACAATGTCCTTCAAATATTATTTTTTATAAAGAAAAAAACTATAAAACCAATAAAGACTAAACTGCAAATGATGGAACGACCGTAGAGGAAAGAGAAGCGAAAAATAATAACAGCTAAATAGTAATTTTGATTAGAAATAGAAAGAGAGATTAATGAGGTAATATAATTTTCATTTTGATTTGTGTGTTTGTGTGTGTGAATGGCATAATATTGCCATTCTTCTAATATGTGCTTTTGTCACTGCCCATGATACATAGTAACTTTACTTGCACAAGGCTACTGTTTCTCAAGTTTATTTGTTAGTATATAACCCTTTTAAAAATTAACTTAAAAGCTCATTGTGTTCAAGGTGGAACTGGACATTTTTTTTATTTAATATTAAGCAACCATTTTTTTTAATATTTTTATTATAGATTTAATGCCCAAATTGATACACTTTTCAAACGATTTTTGTTAAAGAATTTTCATCACTTAAGCTGTTTTATATACGCCTTGTCTGAAAATGTATTAAGTATAAAAATCTTTGTTTTGATTTTCATGTCAGCATATCCGTTAGATATAATTTTATATCCTAAAATAATTTCTTTGTGTAACATTTTATCTTTTTTCATCAATCTTTTGTTCAAACACAATGTTAATGGCTTCTCTTTGAGTTACCTTTTTCTTTAGCCCACTCCTTAAACAACATTCTCGTTTTCTTTTTTTTTTCTTCTTACTTTCTTTTATAACACTTTGCTTTTATATCCTGTAAAATTTGTGAGAGAAAAAAAAACAACAAAATATAAAATAAAAGAAATGCCTTTACATTGTTTTCCTTTTAAGGCCATAGAAATATGGAGTAGTCATACATATTTGTGCATGCATATTTTCTGTGTGTAAAGTACAACATGCCACAATTTTTTTTCCTCTTTTACTTTTACAACATTTAGTGACATTAGGCACGTTTTACAACATCATAAAATTATTACGATTATTTACCACCCAACCTGTTTTAAGCTTTATTCCATTTTATATATAAATTTTTTTATTTATTTTTTATTTCATTTGTCGAAGGATATATGAAGGATACACAAGAATAACGTGTTATCTTGATTAATTTGCATATGAAATAATGCATACTCATACAGGCAAATAAGCTCAAGCTAACTGAAAATAAAGACTCCTTCCTCAAGCATTAGAAGAAAAGAAAAAAGGCTCTTTTTGATGGAGTAGAAGGCAGTTAATGATAATAAAATGACATGTCCTTAGAAACCATATAATAAAAAAATCATTTTTATACACACAAATAATAAAGAAAAGCAAGAAAAGCCTCATTTGAATGAATGTTCATTTTAATTTAGTTTCTTGTTGGCTTTTTTCATTTTGCTTTTTCCATACTTTGCCAAGGTAAAATTTAACTAAAGAACCTTGTTTTTCATAATTATTGTATTAAATAATATTTCTTCTCTGCTGCTATTAAGTTTCTTCCCCAGTCATCTTGTAGAGGGTATTATGAATGCTATATGCAGTCTAGCTTTATTTTTTGTATATGTGTGTAGTGTTATTAAAGGTAGTGTTTGTTTTTACTTGCGCTGCTTGTTGGCACATAACTTTTATTGACGTTGCTTTAAATATAACTCCGCTATAGAATAGGGCTGATTTTATTATAAATAAACAAAATTTCGGCTGTGCCGAATCTTACATCGAAAGTTTTCTTAAAGTGTCTCTTTGTGTATTAGGGTATTCCCTAAATAAAAATTAATCTAAAAACTGAGCTGAAGACAAAATAATTAGATTTTTTGTATTAAACTTTTATAGTTCGACTAAAATGTTCATAAGTTATTTCTTATAAACTCTAGAGGCATATAGCTCAGAATGCACACTGTTCAAATGAATAAATTAAGAAAACAAATAATGAAACTTTAGTGAAGAGATTAGTCAAGTAGCTAACCATTAATGAAAGCTGAAGGGGAAAAAAGCCCCACAAGATGGCCTTCTCAGCCGGAATTAAAAAAAGTTAAAGGAGTTTCAAACTAATTGAGGTCCAAGCGGTACAGAACTCTGATTAGAAGAATGGCTGGTATCGAAACATATACATAAGTGCAAATTTCCGTTCAGCCAAATTTTTCTTTATCTCTTCAATTATTAAATGCTTTAGAATTTCTTTCTAAAAATAACATACTTTAGTTGAAAGATTAATTTCGGAATGAACTTAAGCCAAACTGATAAAAAAGCTTTGAATAAAGTCGGGCAGTTCGACTGAACTCATAAGTTGATTGTTAAAAAAATCTCTAAAATTTCTTAGCTAAAGAATGTAAGAACTAATAGTTTTTCAAGCTTCAACGATAGAATTCAAAAGCTTAAAGTTGAACAAGATAAAGAGATTAGTGAAGTTATTAACCAATAATGACAACTAAGGGGAAAAAGTTCTAAAAAGATAATCTTCCCAGCTAGCGTTAATTAAAATATGTATAAGGATTTGCAAACTAATTGATTGCAGCTACAGTGGCCGTGAGGTCTAAGCGGTAAAGAACTCTGCTGGGAAGACCGGATGGTCTCGAAATATGTAAGTTCAACCTTCGTTAGTGATTTTCTTTCATAAGTGTTTCATGTTAATCTTCAAAAGACATTTTTTTTTAAATAATTATATTACATGTTGGTTTAATATTCTAGTACAGCTAAATCAATATCAAATTGATACTGAAATAACACAAAGAATCATGTTAAATCAAAGTTATTTCAAGTTTTAACAAAGTAAATTTGATACTGAAATAACACACAGAATCATGCTGAATAAAAGTTATTTCAAGTTGAAGCAACGTGAATTTGATATTCAAACAACAAAAAGTATGATGTTGATTCAAAGTTATATCAGGTTGAAGAAACATGAATTCAATGTAGCTATTGTAGCTAATTTTTTGCTTACGTGATGATAATACACATCATAATAGGCATCAGAAAAACTTGTGTTGTAGTTGGCTGCCACAGGCATTATTTGAACTCCGTGCACTTGCTTGGTTGTCAAATCGCTAAACACTACAGCCACAATAGCTTCAAACTTTACTTTTGATATAAGTATTATTATAAGTATTATTTGAAACTAATGCTCAAGTCGTGTTGATTTAATATATAATGTAACATTAATAACAATATTATTTTAACAGTGAAAAATATTAAATTAAAGAGATTTAAGGTTATATTAATGATTTATCGTTTTAAAATTAATATGAAACAATTGTAATTTTAAATTAGCAGCATGCAATTTTCGCTGATTTGTCGGCTATTTGTCGGTTATTTACATTTACACAACACGAATAGAAAAATAAACAACAGCAAGTCACAAGACTGAGCACAACCATGAATTATGTTCTCAAATCTTAAGTTACAGTAAAAATGCTAGCAAAATATCACCACTGTACAGATCACTTTTTCCAGATCAAAATTCTTTGTTTAAAGTACCTTATGTTGGAATCTACACACAAAATAAAATTATTGGTAAATCTAACCAATTTAAATATTTAACCTACTGTTAATGTAAATTGTTTTTGCAATTTTTATGAAATAACAATTTTCATTTGTTAGAATAACTTTTTAAAGTTGTAAGTCATTTCATGTCTGTGGTTACTTTGTGCTATCGTAATGAAACAACATGACTGAGGTGTCACGGTAAGGGCATCTGGTTCATAAATATAAGAACCTAAGCTCAACACCGAAATATTACAGTTTACTGAATTGTAAAATTTAAATTTTGGGAAAAGCGACGTTTGAAAATTAATACTAGTTTTGATGGTTACAATTACTAACTTGGTTCTTAGCAATTTTTGTGGTTATAATTACCAATTTTTATGGTTAAAATTACCAATTTTATATAGTAAGAATGAAAATAGTTATTTTACAAAAATTACTGCATTTAAATCAAGAAAGTCACCACATGTCTATGTATGTATACCTTATGCTATCGTTATTTAACAAAATAACTTAGCGGATATGGTAAAGGTGTCCAGTTTATAAACATAAGTAAACTTGTGAGAACCTAAGTTCAAGACCAAAAAATTGAGAACTAAAAATTATTTTTATTTTTTGGCCTTCCGGTTAGTAGTTTTTTACACTATCAAATAAACTATAATTTCATGATTTTTACTGTATTTTATGGATTAACGCAATTCAAACCTATGAAATTGGTTAGATTTACCAATATGTTATTTTGAGTGCAGTACCTATCATTGAGTATCTTAATTATGTCAATTGATCCCCTACATAACTCGAATTGATTGCTAGTCCTTAGGAACCCGTCACGTGACTTGTCTTGTGATAGGTTGTCTTCCCTTTATTGTTCTTCTATCTTCTTGTAATTTGTTTAAAATCAAAGCAAAACGCGACTTTTTTGCATGGGACTGTTGTACATATTTATTTTATGTTCATTTCTTTGTTTATTTATATTTCTTCCCTTTTGTATTTATAGTATATTCCTATGTACCCAGGACAATTGCATGCAAACTGTTATAATATGGCGCCATTTAGTTTTCTTATAAAAAGGTTGTTTAATTCATGAACATAAATATTTGCACTAGTTTGTAGTATATTTCACAAAAAAAAAGCTAACACAAGAAAATAGGTAGATCTTTTCAACGACATTGGCGGCAGGTTATTGTCTGATTTAATGTCTGCACGCAATATTTCTAAACAAATGCTTCTAAATACTTGTATTAAAAATATAATTTTTTTTGTGCTTACACACGTTAGCAAATTTTTTAGGAGGAATATGTTAATTTTTTTTGTAATAGAAAAAACAACTTAAATATTAGGGATTTTTCATTTAGTTTTTGTTTTCCAGGTTTTAATTGCTGTAATTATAAGCATATGTTAATAATTATTACAATCGACATATTAAAACACATATGGGCATTTCCACAGTCAGGGTCGTTACGTTCGTTTTAAAGATACTTTTCTAAAATAACATTTTCAGCCGATTGCAATCGAAGAGTAATGAGAACAAATGATGATTTATGTACAAAAATATAATATTAGAAAGAAATTTGTTTTATCTCTTATAACTTATCTTCATTAATATATTTTAACAAAATATCTGTAATAGGGAAATATAATTAAATGTAGCTAAATGAAAAAATTTATTTATAGTTTTAGGCTATTTTCTTATAATAAAAACTGGGATAAATTGCAAACATGTAAAACTTTGAAAATCTTATGAATATAATACTAGAAATATCATTTGTTTATTAAAATTTTTACTTTCTGTGCCGGTAGACCATTCCCTGGAACTGCCCATATAACTCTTTTTTTAAATAATAATTTTTTTCTCTCTGTTTTTGTTGTGTCCTTTTATATAGAATATGTATTTACTAACTTTATTAAGTACCTTAATTAGCGTTAATTGTAGAGTATGTCCAACACAAAAATATTCTTTATTAGTGGCTTTGCAAATGACATTTATCACATACAAACACAATTGTATAGAGGTCAAGGAACTTTATATATTAATTGAGTTTTTTCTTACGAATACATATATTTTTTTAAGAAAAACTTACAGTTCAAGGTTAGAAATATGTATGATGGCTGTATAAATAATGGCTGCATAAATAATGATGTTTATAAACTTTATACATAGCTAAAAAGAAATAACTAGAAAAATATAATGAACAAATATCTCAGTGTATAAGTACTAAAACTTTTTACAATCTAAAAGTTTTTCTTAAATTATAATTTTGTGTGGAGTCTCTTGTTTTTCATAACCATTTGGATTATAGTGAGAATAGATGCGACTAATTACACTATGCTAGTTGTAAAAACCGACAGAAGGGGCAACTTAATTGGAGTACGCTGATTTTAGTGGCATTCACCGTTTTTCAATGTTAGCTCTTAAATAAATTCAGTAAAGTGAGACTTTGGCTCGCACACGTAGGGTTCCGTGCGAATACACATATATCCTTTTTCTTTTTTGTCCTTATTTCATTTGGAAACTTTTTTCGCTTTGATTTTTTGTTGAATTTTAGTTTATTTATTTATTAGAATTTTTTTCGTTGTTTTGTCGATTTTTTTTAGTTTTTTGGCGATTTTTCATTTTTATGATTTTTTGTTTGTTTTTTGGCGATTTTTTTAGTTTTGGCGTTTTTTGGCTTTAGCGTTTTTTTATTTTAAGGTTTTTTTGCTTTTTGACGATATTTTTAGTTATAGCGATTTATTAGTTATTAGCGATTTTTAGTTCTGGCGCTTTTTCACTTTTGCGGTTTATTTTCGTTTTTGGAGACTTTTTTCGGTTTTTTGTGATTTTTTTTAGTTTCAACGATTTTTATTTGTTTTCACACTTATTTCGTTTAGGCAATTAGTTTTGGCTCTTTTTTTTTGGTTTCCGCGTTTTTTTTTTATTTGGTGATTTTTTTTTCATTTTTGACGATTTTTTCATTTTTTGATGATATTTTTAGTTTTAACGATTTTTTTATGTTGTGGTGATTTTTTTCGTTTTAACGCCTTTTTCGGTCTTTGGCGTTTTTTAGTTTTTTGGCGATCTTCTTCGTTTTGGTGATTTTTTGCGTTTTAGCGATTTTTTTTAATTTTGGTGTTTTTTTTTCCTTTAAGCATTTTTTTCTTTTTTGCGATTTTTCGTTTTGACATATTTTTAATTTTAGAAATTTTAGATTTATCGTTTTGAAAATTTCAAACGGTTTCCAAGATACAGTATATTGTCTTAATTACATAGTAAAATTAGATTAACTGATAGAATACCCCTTAATTTTTATAGCATAGCGAAAACAATAGAGTGCCTTTACACTTTTGGTGTACGGAACCCTAAAAGCCAGTTTAAGCTGAATATAATTACTGGATCAAATAAAATAATCGGATCGAATAAAAGAAAAAGAAAAATAATAAATTTGAATAAAACTGTTTGTTGTATGCGAACATTGGAAAGAATTCGGAAAGTAATCAGACAACAAATAGTCTAATCACACAATTTTTAATAGAAAAACAGAGGCCTTCTCAAGTCAATAATTCAAATCGAAAGAAAATGCTTTGAACTGCAAAGTAAATAACATAAAAGTTAAAACAGATATCTTTTTTCATCGAGTTAAAGAGAGAAAAAAGAACTTAAGCCTTTTTGTGGAGTTTTAAAAAATGTGTTTGTACTCGTCCATATTTTTTAAATTAATCAGTTTTTTCGAGTATTTATTAGAGCTTTCAAATACATAAATTACTTTTAAAATCTATTTTCATACATTTAAAATGACATTGATATATTTTTCTGTACACAAAATTTCCGTAAAACATGTTCCTTCCCCTTTACTTCCATAAAACCCACAAATTACTCAAAAAAAAAATCAACAATGCAACCAATTCACAAACTATTCATTTCAATTGAATATACTATGAAGTAATATGATCTTCTCTCATATAAAGTACGAGTACCCACTCTAAAAAAGGACATGTTCATAATAAATTTTTAACCAAATTGAAAATTTAAATAAATTAAAATAGAAGTATGAAATACTAAACTAAAATATGTTCATAAAACACACTAACTAAATACAATAAACTACTCGTAAAAAGAAAGAACTGCGCCTTAAAACAAAACAAAAAAAAATAGCGTCAAACTACATCATCATTATCCCTGCAGTTTGTTAGTCGTTTGTCTTCGTCATTGTTAAACTTATAAAAGAACTGAAATACACACTCATTTGAATTCAACAGAACCACATACGCACGCACTCATACTAACATGACAATTCAACATATGTTCTGATATTAAACAGAAAAAAAAAGTTTCAAATTACCATTAAATTGTCTCCCTCGCTTTTAGCTATTTTCTTTATAACAAGAACAATGAAATAAACTAAATCACAATTCATTTTATAGTTTTAAAATTAAATTTGTCTGTAGAAATGGAACTGCTACATATACATTATTTTATATTTCCTGTTACATTCTCATTTTTTCCAATTTTTACTATTTCCAGAGGGCATTGTTTCGTATAGTATACCAAAGGGTGTGCAACGTGGCATGGAAGTTGATTTATCGGATAAAACTTATGATGGCTATGAACAGGGTGATCGTTATGTTGAAGGTCTGGGTCAATTGGTTGATGGCCAAAAGGGCAAAGATAATTTCCGCACGGATATACATGGTTTTGGTAAAGGTAAGTGTATATAACAACAGCATAATTTGTGGTTATAAGCTTTAACCGCTTAACGCTTATGTGAATACCAAGGTATCTGGGTACCTTTAGCGTTTTAAGATTAATTTTTTTTACAGAAGCTGATGATCCACATACTTAAAACTTCTTGAGAACTCCTAACTTTTAATAAATTTTCGATTATTACTAACTTTGAACTAAAAAAATATTTTAGATAGGCGTTACAGACCAATTTACTTCTAACATCCTTAACAGTATGGCAAGTTACCTGGATACCTTCATACGTTTTATATATAATTATTCTGCAAGTGTGTATGAAATTGAACTATTCCACTCCAGCCATTGGACCAATTTACATGAAATTTTTGTATGTGTATTTAGGTGGGTCAAAGAATGGCTCAGATTTATAGTTATTCCCGATAGGTGGCGCTACAATAATGCTCCAATTGTTTTTTAGTGCAACACCATGATATGGATATCAAATGAAAGGGTTTGTTGAGACGAATTCGAAAATTTTAACGACGTCATTATAAATCCAATATGTCAAATGATCCAAGATGGTAAACCATATTTTTTATGCAACCTTAAGTAAAAAGGTATGCCAATGTTACTCTTATTTCAATATGGCCAATGTTCCAATGTAAAATAATTTCGCGTCAATCTAAATGCAATATCACGAAGCCAAAGTACGGACACACCAACGTCCGCTACTAATAATAAAGTAAATGAAAGTCGATATAATAAATTATTTATTTCATGATAGAAAGTAGACAAACACAAAAATGTATGTTTTATATAAAAAAAGCTGAAATACACACTAAGCAATAAATAAATTTTTTTTATCGCTTTGTGAACAATTTATTCATATTGGATAGTTTCTTGAATGTGCATTGCAAATCGGTCTAGAACATCTCGTACAAGCTTTACGGGGTTTTCTATGTTTCATACGTAGTTGCAAGCATACATGACAACTTCGTACTACTGGAGTACGAGAGCTTTTGGCCTTTTTTGCAAACAGGATATATCCGACATAATAGATTCAAAGTATTTTCCAAGCATACTCAATATTGCTTATAAGACAGACAATTAAGAAATCCCTTTTACTTTTTTAAGCCTGTTGCTCTTTGTTTTCCTTGATAGCTTCCATAATATAAAGCGGTACCAACATATTAAAACTATACGACAAATGTACGTATTTTTAAATCTCAGATTTATAATACATGTTTTTAGGGCTTTTCATTCCAGTTCGCTGTCCAGATTTTTGTTCCTTTATAGTAAAAAATTAACACAGTAAAAAGTTTTTTTGGGTGCCTCGGTAGGCTAGTGGGTAGTGTGCTAGCCTATCAGTGTGGAGGTTGTGGGCTCGATTCCCGCCATAGACTCTGGTCTGTTTCACTACAACGAGTGAAGGTCTTTCTCGTTTAAATTAAGTTATGATATAAGTTGTAATTATATTTCTAACATTTAGTAAATAAATAAATAAAAAAATTGAAGCGAGTCCGATAACTTTTAATTGACCCGGAAACGACTTGAATAACAAATGTTCTTAATCGCACCTACTTTTAAAGTTTTAATGTTATTTGAACTATGGCAAATCCACAGAAAGTTGACAAACTACTCGAAAAAATATATGAGATTTTCAAGTTTAGAGGGCTATAAAATAGGAACCATAAGATTTATCGAACTAATACTTGCGCTATGTGATCCGCACACTAGGGTAATGTATGTAAGTCGAATGACATTAAAATCGGAGATGGTAAAAATATAAACTCTTCTTTTATTGTCGAAATTTTTTCAATAATTATTCTAATTAAAATGTTTGGATTTATTCCAAATTTCATTTATTTACTTTAATAATATAAAGCAAAAATAATCTGACCGGCGATTTCTAAGAATCCGATATTTAAAAACAAAAGCACCCATATAGGTTCCCAGGTACCTTGCCATGCTGTAGGAGGTGTTTTTTCCCATTCCCTTATGTGAATGGGAAAAAATTAATTCTTTTCAAAAAATTTTCAAGAACTCGCTGCCAGTCAAACGTTGGCTTATTTTTCTTTAAAATTTTTCAATTGAATAGCCGCTCTAAGAAAGTTACAAACTAGATAATTTGCTAGCAATTATATTTATACATGGATATGGACACAATCGCTCGATAAACTCACTTTCTCCCAACTCGACTTGAGCGGCTAAGGCTTGTGACCACAGATACATTCGGTGGAATATAAATCTTTATGAAACAATAAATAACTTTCTCAAAAGAATAAATTTTCTTTGATATTAACTTTTCCTTGAAAATATTTTCATCAAAGTCTTGGAAGAACTGAGCTGATTTCTGTTTATGTTAATTAAACTGTGCAACACAAAAAAAAGACTACATGATTGTAACGACTGATTCTGGTAGTGGGCATCAAATAAATATATATGTGTATCGCCGTTTTGAAAGTAAACATCTGGTATTCATTATAGAGGAAGTGAAAGTTCCTTCATTTTGCACATAGTTATACCCTAGAGCTAAGAAAACGTATCACAAAACAGGTCACGCGACTGATTCGCAAGAACTAGTAACCATGCAAAATAGCACAAGAAACATTTTCGAGAAATATTGCTACCATCGCATTCTTTGTTATGCGGGATATTGTCCCTTTATTAAAAAGGGAGAAAACCCTCTCCCCCATTCAGCGGCGATATAACTTCCTGAAATGTTCTACAAAAATGTTCTTCGTCGTGTTTTGGATAAGAGTACTAAACGTAGAGCTTAAAAGATTTTTGTATGTCCAATAATAATTTTAAATACATTTGAGGAGCGATTTTTCTAAAGGCCTTATTTCCATGTTACGCCAAATTTCAATAATGAGAACAAATGTGTAGGTGCTGTTTACAAAAACGTAGATTTTTCAAGGGTTTCCAGTGTTATGGTGTGTTGAATCAACACTGTTTAATCAGCACTGTTGAATCAATACTGTTGATCTAATATTCTGAGCCGCATTTAATATTCTAAAGCATTTATTCTAACTTATTTGTATTTATTGCAAAAGTAAAACACGTTTACTATATTGTGTAAAGCATTTGGAAATGTGCTGGTCTTTTGTGATTATCATACCTGTGCTGGTCTTTTGTGATTATCACACATAAAGTTGTCCCAGGCGTGGGACGCATGCCAATGGCCGTAGGTGATATAAGTAAGCATTTAAAGTTATCGTCTCCAGTAAATCCAGTTACTTTCAAACCCACAAATATTGTCTTAGTTTTTTAATATTCACTGTTAATGTCTTTATGAAAAGTTCAAATTTTGCTTTGTTAAATTTCTTTCTTTCTTATGCTTCAAAAATTCCTTTTAACGAAAAAAACAAGACTAGAAAAGAAACTTTCTTCTTGTGGTTTATTTGCCTTAAAGGACAAAGAACTTTCAAAGGATGTTGTTTGCAAAAAAAAAGAGAATATAAAAAACCCAAAAATAAAGTGACATCAATAGTACATTAACAACTTTTCAGCTGTTAATGTTTTCCTGGCTCGGTAGCTGACTGGAATTACTGTCTGTCCTTTTAAAGTTATGTCAAGAAAAAAAGTTATTAAAATATAGCATTTTATAGCTTTCCTAACAATTCAATACCGTATAAAAAAACAAGAAATTTGCATTAACATCCTTTTAAGTGACATTTCTTAGTTTTGTGCCTCACAGACTGACTGCTTAACAAAATTTTATTTTGATAAGAAAATATTGCCATTAGTCAGTTGTTAAGTTGACGGTTTTTTTTTTGTTGAAGCAAAAACGAGGGAAATTAAAAAATTTTATATATATATGAATGGTGTATGTGTCTGTATTTGCTTAAAGATACTTGGTAAATAAATAATTTCCTCATCAATAAACACTATAGAAAAAGTTATTGTAAATATTTGTTTGGAACTTTATTCTCTGTTTGCAAAAATAATATCTAGCCAACAATAATAAATGAAGTTCTAATGCAAAACAAAAAAATAGATTTTTAAATATTAATATAATACGAAGGAGGTCTGAAAAAACGACAAACTGAAAGGACTTCATTTATACAACATAAAAGCTAATAAAGATTTAATACAGGCAGCCTGCTTGCTCACATTATTTGTTTAGTTTAAACTGAAAAGGAATATAATAAGCACTGAAACTTTTTCTGAATAATGAAAGTTTGGAAAAGTTAGTGAGTGACCTTCAATCGATCCAAGAAAAGCTAATGATTTGAATAAGAAATAATAATTGTATTTGAAAGCAATTCTAAAACCGCTCTCGCTTACATTCATCATCAAATTGTTTTACATACTTTACCCTTTTCAGTCTTCTTGTTAATATAAATTCTTTTTTTTTTCTTTCTTTCTCCTCAACCAATATGATAATTTATGGTAACACTGGCATTCAATTCATGCTTATTTCGAATTTGTGAATTCCTTGTATAGACAAACTTCCGCCAATTTAAAGTTTTTTCTTCTTCTTTTTCATTTCATTTGTGTATTTATAAGGGAAGCCGGAATATTTTATGCCTCTAGTATTTAAAAAATGGGGGGATAAGTAATAACTGTTGGGTTTACAGTAAAAGACAAACCAAAAAAAAAATACTTTAAGAACTTCATCGATTTCATTTGGCATTTTGCCAATAATCAAAAATTATTGTAAACTTTACATTTTAAGTAGAAAAGTTTTATATATATACATATTTTTATTTTTTTGCTGTCGTAGTCTGTAGCTGTTACTCCAGCTCTTCAGAGTCATTGCGACGGTTTATTACGCTTCATTCTATCGAACTATAAACGGAAAAGTTTTTGAATGTTTGCAAATAAACACTGGTTAGTTTAGATAAATACATTCCAAAACAGATTCAAAACTACATAGTTAAATTAGTAGTACAATATGACTGTTTTGTATGTTTCTCTGTCTGGCTGTGTGCCTGTCTGTGTGTCTCTTTATGTCTGGACTTAAGCCATTAGCACTAAACCGTAATGTACAACCTTGAAATAATACTAGATTGTAAGAGGGATAAAGGAATTTAAATTAAAGCTTGTTTGTCTCATAAGTAGCAGAGGAAAGTTTTCAAGTGCTTTTTGGCTAAGGTTATTTATCAGTTGGATAAGTTACAGTTTGTTGAGTGGAAAATGCAAAGTCGCTTAAAAATGTATTTTTTTTAATTCATATTTTTAATGAAATAGCTTTTTTAAAATATTTAAGTCCAGGAATTTTAAGTAGCATAGAACGCAATAGTTGAAAATTCAAAAAATTCACATATTTTTCGCTATAATTTCGGATGCCAACATAAAATTGAAATTAACTATTTCTTCATGGATAAACAAGTTGATGTAATGCTGGTCTCAGAAACTCATTACACAAAGGCTTTTTTGAAATTTTATGGATATAAGTTTTAGGAAACCAAGGTCCCCTGAAGTAGAGTTTGTGGTGGCTCAGTGAGCAACAGTAATAAAATTACTATTGTGAAGGATATTTTCGTTCAATAAAACGATGTTACTGAAAATAAATTCAGTAAAGTGCGACTTTGGCTGGCATACGAAGGGTTCCGTACAAATACACATATATCTCGTTTTGCTTTCGCCCTTTTTTCTCATTTTGATTTTTCGTCTAATTTTTGTGTGTTTTATTTTTTAAGTTTTTTTTTTTGATGATTTAGCGATTTTTTTTTGTTTTTTTTTTTGTTTTGGCGCTTTTTAATTTTTTTCGTTTTTTTGCGATTTTTCGTTTGTTTGCAATTTCTTTTTTGCAGATTTTTTTTAGTTTTGGCGATTTTTTGGTTTGGCGTTTTTAACGCTTTTTCCGCTTTTTGACGATGGTTTTAGTTTAAGCGATTTATTTTAGTTTGACGTTTTTTTCAGTTTTGGCACTTTTTCCAGTTTTTGGGTTTGTTTTCGGTTTTTGGTGATTTTTTTAGTTTTAGCGATTTCATTTCGATTTTGACACATTTTTCGTGCTATAGATTTTTAAATTTTTCGGCGAATTTTTTTTTAGTTTTGGCGTTTTTTGTTTGTTTTGCGTTTCTTTTTTGTTTTGGTGATTTTTTTAGGTTGAAGTCGTTTTTTCGGCTTTTTCGTTTTTTTTTAGTTTTCTGTCGATCATTTTAGTTTTGGTGATATTTTGCGTTTTATCGTTTTTTTTATTTTAGTGCTTTTTTCCTTTAAGCGCTTTCTTCATTTTGGCGATTTTTCGTTTTGACTTTTTTTAATTTTGGAATTACGGTTTCCAAGATACAGAAAATTGCCAAAATTACATAGTAAAATTTACAGTAACTGATAGAACACCCTTTAATTTTTTTGCTTTAAATATCAGTGTCTGCACCAATTAACACTAACTTTTGAAAATTTTGAGTGTCCATATATAAGTGTCTGTATATTACATTAGTATTTCAAAACTGTTCGTTGCTCGCTGTAGAACAGCCCTTAATTTTTAACTGTCATATATTTGCTGTCCGATTTGCAAATTTTTTGAAAAATTACATACATATGCTTAATATAACTGTTCTTTGAATGTATGTTATTATAATTAGTTGAAGAAATATGTAAAATAGCATAAATAGTTCAAAACATTTGTTTTTTAATATATTTTGTGTGATATTATGGCACCAACGACACACCTTGTTTCATTCACAAGAAAATCTGGAAGAATTCTATCAGATTTTCCTGCGAATGAATCGTTCCGTCATATACAATAGCATCTTGGTCTTAAACAAGTGCGATATATTTGTAAAAATAACCAAAATGGCAACGCTGCATACATACATTCATGTAAGTTCAATATAGTCACCTAAAAGTGCATTCTAATTTGCTTAAGTATTTGACAGGCTTTTCGTTGTTTTTTGACATTACCTTAAGCTAGCTTATACATATTATGGTTGGACCTTAATTTTGATCAGCTGTTTAAATTGAACGAAAAATTTAATGAACACTTGAAAGGAAAATTGAAAGCAAGTTGGTATCCAATTTCAAAATGTTTGAGTATGTTAGTACAAAAGTGAAACTTGAAACAAAACTTGAAGCAAAACTTGAACGTGTAACCTCCAAATTAGAAAGAGGGACACTTTTGCTCTCAGTCGAATACGAGCGACTTAGGACAACCAAAATAGCAACCGAAACTACTATTTTGTCTAGCATTGGTTGGACTTATAATTAATAATTTTCAAATTAAGATTTAAATATTTATTTAATACTAAATGAAGAATTGGTAATTAATGAACATGAGAAAAAAGCAATTTGAATGCGGATTTTTGTATATTTTCCTCAAACAAATCTTCCTCGAGTTATGCTCTATGGCCAGAGCAGACTCAAGAAACAATTAATAAGCTTTCAGCTTCAAACCATATCGACTAAACTGCAAAAAGTAAATCCTTAAAAATTTGGTTATATCTTGTTAAAAGTTATCCTTTAAATTTAGGAACTGAAATCCTTTAGATAAAATTTTTTATTTAATATGGGAATTCTTCTTAATTTTCTTGTGTTTACTTATAGACTCACAGAATATTATATTATTTCATACATTCATTTTTATTTTTACTTTAACGAACCAAACTTCCTCTTTTTTATTGATTTATTTAAATTATTTAACACTCGTTGAGAAAAAGTAGAATTACGCAAATTCATTGCCAACCCTTTTTTTATGCTTATTGTGTGGTAAAAGGTAGTAAGAGAGAAAAAGACAAAATAAATTGCCATTTTAATTTATAACTTAATATTTTTCCAATGCATAAGAAATGTATGTACACACAAGGCTAAAACCTCTTCTTGCCTTGCTATAACGTTTCACTTTGTAATATTTTATATTTTCTTAATAATTGTAAGCCTCCTCAATTCCCGAATATAAGAAAAACAACAATTTAAGCTGCTGGTTTTTCAAAAAGCTTAAAGTAGAGAAAATTCAAATAGTGTGTGTATAAGTTTTCAGTATTGATGGTATAGGAAGGGAGTGTAAGGACGAGTGGCTCAAATAAAGGTTTAAATGTCGCGTTCATAAGGTAATAATTTTCAGTTGGCGCATTTAGATATTTGTTTTTGTTCGCTATTTAAAACATTTGGAGGCATATAAAAAAACATTTCTTTTGAGGGAGTAATTTTGAAGGCAAAGAGGTTGCACGGGTTAACAATAAAACTACGTATAAACATAAATTTTATTACAGCTATGAAGGAAGCAACAAAAATATGTTGTTTTTCTGCACAAACACACACACACTCACACACAAGCAGTCACAGTCACGCACACACTCTGCTAAAGAAGCATCCCAATGAACATTATTTTCTGCCATAGCTGACAGAATAAATCTGTAATTTTACCAGACAATCAATCAAGTTGTGTAAAATTTTCTCAGACATTTTGCACAATTATCGGTAATTTACGGGTGCTACGTTTCTACACATATCTTGAAATATTATTCGATTAATATCATACTAGTCCGCAAATTACCGAAAAACTCTTTTGTTTCCCTTAACACCCTCATCTGTCAGTTTTGTACATTCTGTACATTGTCTGATTTTTGTTGTTCGTAATAATTCTCATATATTTCATGAGAATTTGTGCATATATGTGTGAGGTTTAATTAAAACTTATAAAATATGGGTAAATGTTTTCGAAAGAGCTCAAGAAGTGTCACTAAATTCTTAAAGTTTTTTGATTCTACGTGCGGATTTCATAAGACTTTTCCGAAAAATTTATAATATTAGTTTCATGTTTTCTCCGACGTTAATACGACAGAATCTAAAAAGTATCATAAAAATTTAAAAATTTTCTGATGTTCTTCAGTCATGTCAAAGATTCCTTAATAATTTGCATAGAAAAATTTCCAGAATTCACCATGAGTTCTCTCAGGCCTTTCAGCAAAGTTTTCAGAAGCTCCTTAGAATCACTCGTATAATTTTCGACACGTTCTCTGGCCAACTTCGGATACGAATTCTGCATCTTGTGCAGATTTGCTAGCCACGTTCGTACCGCATTCGCAAAAAAAGTGTTCGCTGGTATATTTGTGTTACAAGGATAAAGGAATTTTCGTTCGTAAATGAAAATGTTTGTATGCGAGAATAAATAAATATGTATATATGTGTGCATTTGTATGTATAAGTGTATACTTTAAGTTTTGTATTTATTCTGGTGCGTGTTTGAAATTACTTTTCATGAATATTGAAAGCAAAAATAAATAACTTTACTTAAAGATTTTCCTCGAAGAATTCCTTAAGTTTTATTTAACTTTATTTTTATTAATTTTTGTTTACGTTTTGTTGTTGAAATTTATAACGAAACTATAAAGTTTTTTTTTATTTTTAGTGGTAAAGAAATTTATTACAAAATATTAATAATAATTTTTTTCTTTTATATCTTTTTTTAAGGTTATGAATGGATCGGTTGGCGCAATGATACCCCCGGCTTATTGGGTAAACCTGTTGAAATTGTTTTCGAATTTGATACAGTACGAAATTTTAGTGCAATTGTTTTGCATACAAATAATATGTTTACCAAAGATGTTCAGGTAAGTCTTAAATATATTAGAGAAATAAAAAAATTTTGAAAGAGCATAAATTTAGGTGCACAATAACGATTTTTTATTGAATACCTTAACGTTTGACTTAAGTACAAAAATTAACTTTATATAACAAGAAAAATGCCAAGGAGTACAACTATATTTTTTGTTTGTTATGGCCTCCTTACTACAAAAACAGTTGACAAATAAATTAGAAATTTATAATATGCCATTATTGTACAATTTTAATACTGAAGAGAGAAACATTGACACACGTAAGTTCAAGCAAACGAAAGCTGTCGATATTGTTGAACCCAAATTGAGTAGATTTCGAGAAAGGGGCTTTTGATCGCTCAAAGTTTTCCTTCGACATCATTGAACAGGCAATTAATTATTATTTTTGAATTTACTAATCGGTTGCGGAATTATACAGGACACAATGATGAAAAATATATATTTTATGCAAAATTGGAAAATTATTATTAACTAAAAATTTATAAAAAATTTTAAATGGCAAAAACCTCCAGTTTCTATTAGCTTATTATAAAGCTACATATACAAAGAATTAAGCCAGCTTTGCGTTAGAAAAATCGATGTAAATATTGACTTGATTTATATTACAATGAAATTGCCTGATTTTTGGAAAAAATCGAGTGGAAAAGAGGCTCATCCACAGATTTAACCAAAGCTTAGGAAATCGCTGCCATAGATTATTACGTCAACCACTTAGAAACTTGCAACTAAATTGCCTTTAAGCTGTTTAACATTTTTTTTATATACTTAACAGTTTCGGAATTATTCAGATCGCAATAATGAAAAATATATTTTATTTACGAAAAATTGGGAATTTTTAATTTTGTTAAAAGTTTTTAAAAAATCGAAAATGTGAAAATCTTATCTTTTTTTATTAACCAGTCATATAGGCACATACACTACAAATAAAATAAGCTTTATTTCATGAAAATCGATGGATAAATATTGCTCTTATTGCTGTTGACTGAAGTAGTTAGCGCGCTGATTAAAAAGGAACGCTGCCAGGTTCTAACCCACTACCATGCAAGTCATCAATATCATCAATTTTTCTGATGTGAATTGGTGTGGTGTTGCTTTTGGTTGCTGTTGGACTATTTAAGTGATGAAGGCACTGTAACGTTAGCAAAATCGTCGACAAAGTAAAAGAAGTAATGAAAAAAATTGCTACAAATAAAAGCTTAAAATATTAATGTGTCTAATTAACGCCAGAGCCGCTTCAGATACTGCTGAATAATTAACATACAGCGCAATAGAAAAGTTGTAAAAGAATTAAGCTTTTTACCTCTATCTCACTTCACCATCTGTTGAAACTACACTGAAAGAATTTTGTTCATAAATTCTGTGAATTTTAACATTAATCCAATAAAATATATCATTAAAATTCATCCAACGTCACGCTTCGTTGGATTAATGAAACAAGTTTCGTTAAATTAATTATAATGAAAATTTCATTAAATATATGAAGTAATTTCCTTGCTCCAATGTAGTAATTTCGCTAAGCTAATGAACATATTTTATCATATCAGTGAAATTATTTCACAAACAAAGTTTGTCTTGAGTAGAACAAAAATCAGAAAAATTGGGAATGAAAAAAAATAAACCAATGGCAATGCTCGGAAAGTGCATTTTAATATCAACTTGAAAGTAATTTAATTCTCGTATTCAATTTTAACAAAAAAGTTGTATATATAAGAATTCAACAGATTCACATGACAAGTGGTGATAATTAAAATACACGTGAACGCGAGCACTGAGGATGGAAGTGTAGAGGCTTTCGAAAGTGGTGCTACTCTGTTCTGCTGTGTACGTTGAAAAATTAAGTTTATGTTAATTGTTCCCTAGTTCCTTGCCCAATTCTTTCTGAATTACACCTTATGAGCCTTAGCCTAAAAATCAATTTAGATATAAAGGTATGCTTAAACAAAATATGTATGTGATTTAATTATTTCATAAATCCAATGAAACTTTTCATCAAATCAATGACATACATTTCATTGAAATTATGACATTCTAGAACATACAATTTTTAATTTTTCTTCAAATTTTTTATAACTAGTATATATTTAAAGAATTTTAAGTATCAATTAAATAAAATATTTTGCCCAAATTTAAAGAGGTTTCCATAAAACGGCTGTCATTCCACTAAAATTCGTTCATAATATTCATGAAATTTCATTAGAATTGTGAAATATTTCATTAGATTTGTGCAAAAATCGGACGAAATTGTTTCGTTGGATTTATGAAGCGAAATTCTTTCAGTATAGTCTATATATTCCTTCTCCAAATGAATTAAGTGATAGACATTAAGTGTCTGAGTATGTTATTTTTATTTAAAAATAATAATAATAATGTGAAGTCACCTGGTTTTTGCAAAATTATTTTAAAAGAATATTTCCACTGTACAACAAAGTTCAATTTTTTTAAATAACAAGATTGTAATGAAAGATTCTGGTGTGGAATTTAACTTCTTCTAAAATTAGTCGCAGATGCTAGCTTTCAAAATGCCGATATTGCTAGTGGCTTCTATTAGAATCAGTCATCTGAACCTTATTATTTAGTAAAAATAATTGAGTTTGTTGTACAGTGTATATATTCACAATTTTTGCAAAAATTAGGTATCTTGACTTTACTACGGATAAAATCAATATTTATCTATCGATTTTCATTCAATAAAGCTTATTTTATTCATAGCTTATGCGGCTTTCTTTACCTTCCATTTTCGATTTTTTATAAATTTTTAATAAATAGAAATTTTTAAATTTTGCGTAAGAAAAATATATTTTAATCATTGCGGTCTGAATAATTTCGAAACCATTAAGTATGCATATAAAAAATAATATTTTATAGGCTTAAAGGTAATTTTATTTGAAGTATTTTAGTTTTTTTTTGTAATAAAATTAGACTACTCCTTTCCAAATTATGATTAAATTGATTGAGAAGCCTCTTGAAAAATTACAAAATTTAGAAATAAATATGTACATTAAAAGAAAAAAGTTTCCATATAATTTTAAATATCGACTGTTTTTCTAGTGAGGGGACCATAACACATAAGAAAAATATAGTGGTAATCAAAGGTCATGACAGAAGTTTCATTTTGTTGCATAGTGTAATCAGAGAAATTGGCAAGAAGAAAAATAATTGAACTTTAATGCTGGGAATTAACTGTGATGATCCAATTCTCGCATGCAATTTTTGCAAAAGTTTGTATATATAAGAATTGTAGTCACATTCAACAGAAGCCACTTAACAAGTGGCGAAAGCAGACACACATTACCGCTAACGATGGAAGCGTAGCGGCTTCCGAAAACAAAGTTTTGCAGTTCATAACTAATTCGTTACGAATATAACGTTACAAGCCTTAACCTAATAACCAATTTGAATTAATAAATAAATTTCTTTTTTTCCAGGTCTTTGTCCATGCCAAAGTTTTCTTTAGTATTGGTGGTCGATATTTCTCTGGTGAACCCGTCCATTTTTCCTATATGCCCGATACTATTATGGACCATGCCCGTGATGTTACCATTAAACTACACCACCGTGTTGGCAAATATTTGAAAATAAATTTATATTTTGCTGTCAAATGGATAATGCTGTCAGAAATCTCATTTGTGTCAGGTAAGTGAAAACAACATTTTTTCCCTCCCTATTATAGTTTTATTCTTTTTAAATCTTTTCAGTTTTATTTCACGATTAATCTAAAAATTATTTTAAGCTTCATTTCACTTTCAAGTGTCAAACACTTGAAAACGCATTTTGCATAAATATATGTAGATATTTTTTTTGTAGACTGCAGTTTTTCTCTCAAACTGAAATCATTCATTGCACTTGAATGCATTCATGATGCCTGCCCGTTGCATGGCATGGTTTATTTTCCAACATTTTGATTATCAACAATGGCCAACGACATTTAAAATGCATTCATAGCCAGATATATCAAATACTTTAAATACTAGTTGAAAAGCATTATGTTAGGGAAAGAATAGGGAAAACAAGAGAAATAAAAGGAGTCAATAAAAATGTCCATACAATTTATAATATAATACTACTTACGTCTTTTATTTGAAATCAATAGCAGAAAAAATAGAAATAAAAAAACTAACCCCTGGTTTTGAATGTTACTTCAACTTGTGTGTGCGTATCCAGAAAAAAAAATAGTAATTTTTATTTATTGTTGTGTCATAGTATTCGTATTTGCCAGAATGAAGGAATGAATGAATAACTGAAAAAGCATGGAAAAATAATACCTTTATGTTCAAACTTCTGCAGGGGATGGGTTTCAAACAATAGAAACGTTTAAGTACAAAAAGGAAAAAAATATTACTGCGCATTAAAAAAATATATTGATTCATATCAGTTTAATAATAACAACAAAACAGCTTCTGAAAATATTACAAAGCGAGGGATGTGCTGATGAATTTAAAGGGGAAAAATCTCTTATCTTTAAGAATTCTCTTACAGCCAGCTACTGGCTTTTGTACCTAAAAACCTCAAAACACTTGCCAATACAAATTCCTTTGAAGTTTTTTGGTTTTCATAAACCCCCCTTTTTTCAAAAGCTTTATGCTTGTTATTTATCTATTAGCGTTAAAGACAACCTTAAAAGCTGCTTATCTTTAACCTTTTTTTCCTGAACCCCTTTATTTTTTGTCAAATGTTCTTACAATTGAATAAGAATTGAAAGGAAAAAAATATCCTTTTGGCATGACAAAAAGCATGCCATGCCAAAGAAACAGCCTATTGTTTTAATTCTTTAAAATTAATATGCATTTATTGTTATTAAGGTATTTCCTTTTGACAACTAAATCATATGCAAAAACACAGATTTTTTATTGTTGAATTCAGAAAGGCGTTAAAGATTTCGTTATCAAAAAACTTTTTTCATTAAATGCATTAAGTGCTTTGAAATATGTGCGTGTGAACTTAAAAAGGGTAGCAAAACATGCAGCTAAGAAGTTTTAAACACGAATACTTTATAAAACACTAAGAAAAGTATCGAGTATATTTTTGAAGGATGATAACTATAAATTGATATCAAATGCAAAACAACTATTTTTAAATATCTATGAAATTTATTTGGAGAAAGATCCCATTGAATCCTTAAAGTATATGCAGTACATTTCTTACACAAGTTGTAGTGCAATTTTTTGCATATTAAAACTTGACATCAAATTTTTTCAAGAGGTAAAACGAAATACTAAAAAAGATTGTAGATGTGTTTCATGCCTGAATGATATAATTTTCGATATGTTGGTTGAATTTTATTATACTTATCAAAACAAATTTGAGCCTTTCCAAACTTTGCTCCAGCATACACAAAAAGGGTAATAAACGTGTATCTTTGAAACTTGCGCTCCGACTGCAAAATCATATACTGAAAGAATTTCGCTTCATAAATCCAATGAAACAATTTCGTTGGATTTTTTTTCCACAAATCTAATGAAATGTTTTCCAATTCGTTAGAAAAATTCGTTGGATTTATGACAGCAACATTTTGCCGTTTTATGCAAACCCTTTAAGTTTGGACAACATATTTTAATTGCTACTTAGAATTCTTTATATACTATAAAAAATTAAAAATTGTATGTTATAGAATGGCATAATTTTAATGAAATGCATTTCATTGATATGATGAAAAGTTTCATTGGATTTATGAAATCACATACACATATTTTTTAAGTATATCTTCATTTAATTCAATAGTTGGCAGCCAAAAGCGAATAACAAAAATAATTTTATATGTTTGTTGTTGTTGTACTCTTTCTTGTTATTATACACTCATAGACACATTGTTTTGACAGTGCTGTTGGCTAAACTAGTTAAGACGTTGTCCATAAAGCAAATGACGAGAATAAAGAGTCTGAGCTCGATACTGGCAGCGGTCGTGAACATTAAAAATTTTTCTGATGTGCATCGGCGTCTTCGTACGTATTTCAATCATGGAATTGTCAATAAATTAAAGAAAGACAATAAAAAAGATAAACTAATGAGGCTACTAAGTAACGTAATAAATTCATTAAAACAATGAAACAATTTCATTAAAATAATGACAGCATATCATTAAAATAATGACAGAGTTTCATTAAAATAATGAAATGAATTAATTAAAATAATGATACAGTTTCATTAAAACAATGAAATAATTTCACTGATATTATATTATTTGAAAATAAATTTTATTCAGTATCTTTATACTTCAGCCGCCTTTACACACAGAAAATATAAAATTTCATTTTCTGTAAATGTATTTAATGAAATATATTGTCTAGTAACGGAACTACAAACAAATGTAAGTACAGACAAAAATATCTCAACAATTTTATTGAAAAAACGTGTTTTTCCAGTGAACAAATTGTTTAAATCTATAAAACAATTTGTCTAAAAGTATTTACAAATTGTAAAAAAACAATTTACTAAATCAAACAAAGAGATTTACTGGATTTTCCGAAAAATATCAAAAATAATTAGTATAAAAATACTAACAAATATAAATAAAAATTTTTACTTAATCAAACAAAAATATTTACTGGATTTTTTGTAATATATAAAACAAAATTTCTGGCTGGGTCATCATCATCATCAGCCATTAAGCATTTATGAGTTTTCACTTTGTTAAATGTGTTCAAGTCTGAATGTCTATCTAAAGACTCTAAAAAAATGAATGAGAATTAATGCAACGGCATTAACGAATTGATTAACTTAAAAATCTGCAGGAAACAAATTTGGTACAATCGCATTCCTTTTGCTATCATTGTGGTTCTTGTTATTTGTGTGTATGTCGTCATCAGGATTGTTTTTTCACGACACAGTTTTTCCAGTTGTTTTTCGTGTTTGCATCCTAATTAAGAGTCAAACAAACAATTCATTGATTATGTAAACAACATTTACTGAAAATTAAATTTATTTTTAGACAAACTTTAGTTTGAAAATTTTTTTGGTGATAATTTTGTCTGTGTATATTGAGGTCGTAGAGTTAGTTTTTTTAACGTTATATTGTAAATTTTATCACAAGAAATTTTTATATAGAAATATAGAAGTAAATTGTTATCTGTTATAACTTTGAAAGAACTTCTGAAAACTTACGATTTTATATGTCCAAATATAATATAAGAAAATCTTTGTATACTGTAAAACGACAGATTTTGACATCTGCTAGTGACAGAGCGGCTCAGTAATCAAACCTGTATTTTTTTGTGTTGGATCTTTTTCCCTCTAGGAAATGTATCATGAAATTCTCCTGCCGACATTTTGTTCCACATACGCACTATACGGCCAAAAAACTAATTGTCTGTGTAATGCGTCTTCGTTGTATGTATATAGAATCATTAGACATGTTCCGGACTTTTACCACTTCCGGATCATGTTCTTATTGACTTATTTAAAAAAAGCTTTGTTTTCAGCTAAAAGTTTTTCACTTAAAATTGTTTCATAAAAAAACTTTAAAAAGCTAACAGTACCAAACTGTTTTCTGCTTACGTTTAATACAGCATTCTTTACGAAATATAAGTTTTGTAGCTAGTCTTGTTCTTTAAAATAAAGCTTTGTGATGATTTTTATCACAAATGTTTCTTTTGTTCAAAATGTAAACTCTTATATATATGTATTACATTTAAACCATAAAAAACTTGAGCTTTCATAATTATATGATTTATCACATCAAAGATTGTGGCAGTCGTAAAAATATATTACAAAATTAGCCTCAAAGTTTTGCATAGACTTGCAAGTTATTAAGGCTCAGAAAACAAATTAAAAGTGCTTAAATTTACATGATTGCTAAAGCCTTTTAAACTTTTAAAGGTCACAATCTCATAAAATATTAATACTATGAATTTCCCTGACATTGTTGATGTAACAAAACTCCATCCTTCCAAAAATTTAAGAGAATTGCAGCAAAATCGTTTAATATAAAATCTGCAGTGCTGAGGTCCTTCTAAACAAAACTTTGCTTTCATTCTTATCCCTCATATTTTCAATTCATATTGTTTTTTCTTCACACATTAACATTTAATTTTCGTAGAAATTTTGTGGTATATCTGTACCTTTTTGTGTCATAATCTTTACAAATCATTTGATATACTGGATTTCTTTTGGTATTGTTTTATTTGTCTCTTATTATGCTGTCAATTAAAGCACTTTTTTGTGTTGTGCTTGAAAATTTAAGTTCAATATTGTGTTTTATACTTAAGCACTATGTAGTCTTATTTTGGTATCAAAAGAATAGAAGGATGGATGATATGAAAAAAAATACATAAATAAGAAAAAAAAAAGTGGACGAAATTCAAAGAATTATATAAAAGAAAACAAAAACAAAAGCTTTCAACAAATTTAAACGCAGCTGTTGTTAATTTTCATAATTAAAGTTTTATTTCGAGGAATAAATATTATATAGAAATGGAAGTGAAAAACAAAGGGAAAAAAAGAACGCATAGTGGGCTATTTAATTGAGCAAGCCCACCTTGCTTCATATATTTCGACACGCTGCGAAAAACAGCAGAATTTTTAAACGTGTTTCGTAATTTACTCAAAATTGGATGAGTAACCGGCCAAATTTTACAAACAGGTTAATATTTGGGAAAGGTACAAACAGCACAATGTTTTTTATACTCGAGGTAGCCAAAATTCAGCTCTTTTAGCTTGATCCTTGGTACAGCTAAATACTTCACTGGACACGGTTCTGAAAGCCCGACTCATCTTCTGTAACCATTCTATTTTTTATACAAATCCATCAAGTAGCTTAGAAGTTCTATACTTATTACCACTTAGTTTTTAATTTACACCAATGCACTATGGTTCAGACGACAATTTTCTTTGGGCAAAATTATTTCAAGGCAAAGTTTTTTAGCGATGTGTATGAAACTTTATAGAATTATTTCATGCCTGTGACAGCACAACATAACGACGAAAAAAGTGGGCATTGCCACGCCCATTCAGAGTTAATAATCTTTTTAAACTACTTCTACTTAGTCGCATCTTATGAAACTTGGCACACAAATTAAGCTCTGCTTTAAATCCAATACTACACTTAGAAAGATGGGCAGTACAACGCCCAATAAAAGTAAATATATTTTTAAGCTACTCCTACTTAATCGAATATTATGAAACTTGGCAGGCACATTAAGCTCCGCAATAAATGCAACATTATGGTTAGAAAAATGGGCAGTTACACGCCCATTTTAATTTTTTTTTCACAAACACAACCCGCGTAGCGATTAGCTTGTATGCGGACAACACCCAGTTGCTATGGCGGGAATCGAACCCACGACGTCTGTGCTAGCATTGCTACCATTTAGCCACAGGGAGACTTACTTAGCCGAATCTTAGGAATTTTGGCACACACATTATGCTCCGCTATAAATGCAATATTGTGACTAGAAAAGTAAGCATTGCCACGCCCATTCAAAGGAATTATTATTTTTTTCTTTGTTTTTTAACTTGTTTATTAAAGTTGTTGGAATTAGACGAATAATAATTTTTTCCATTTGTGACCAATTCTTTTACATAAAAAAATAGACTTTATTTCTGATATAGGTATGAAATTCCTCAGGAATGTTTTTTGTACCGATTTTTCCAGAATATATAGCTAAGACCAGCATATATCCAAAATTTCTGAATTTGTAAACGAATACCTATAATTAAACGGTTAATTAATGTTAACAAAAACAAAATGCATTTTCAGTTGGCCTGAAGTGTGGCATACTAGATTGCAATAACAAATGCATCAAAACAGAAAATAAAAATCAATAGTTTTAGCCACAGAAAGTGGCCGTCTGAACCATAGTGCACTGTGCAACATGCCATAGGAACTTCGTTACAGAACGCTTTAAAGTTTATAAAGATTAAGAATGGAAATATGCCAGTAAAAAATTGTTTAAAAAAAGCACACTTTTTACTATTATAGATTAAAATTAGCACTTGCAAACCTGGTGATATTGCTGCTGATTTCTGTATGCCAAATTCCCGGCATCGAGTACTACATTTTTAATACAAAAAGCGATTTTTGAAGCGCAGAAAATCATTACCATTTCCATCCCTAAAACTGAAAATATATTGAACTTTCTCGCTTAGAAGCCTTCATTGTGTCAGCAGTTAGAAATCAGAATTTTTTAAAGTTTCTGTTATAAACGTTCACTGCTCCAAAAATGAAAGCATATTTTTATGCGCTTTATTGTCTTAGTGCTTCAAAAAACATGAAAACTTTTTACTGGCATGGATGAACAACTTTCAAAGCAAATCATAAATTAATACCAATTTTGCAAGGCCGAGTGCCACAATGCAATAAGGAAACAATGACTATTTGTTACTATCAGCTTTCAATTTTGAATGATTTAAAGTTTAATTAATAAACGCATTTTATTTAAACTGATTTTAAGATATGTGTGCTTGCACAAAAAATCCATACTTCTTATTTTCAGCATATTTTTAGTCTTCCTTATTTAAATAAATTTTTTTCTGTACCCTTCTCTTGTCTCCTTCCAGTACCAGCCGTGGGAAACTTTACAGACGAACAAGAACAGCGTGGCGCCTTGTTGCCACAGGATACCCGTGAATATCCTTTACAAAGTAATGACTATCATCATAATAATAAAAATGGTGGTAAAATGCCAACAACAAATGTTAATGGTGAACGCAGCTATAATAATGGACCACAATGTAAGTTTTTGTTTTTATATGAATTCATTTTAACTTTGATTTTTCAATTACAATTTTTATATGTAGTTTTCAATAGACCATAATGCTGTAGAGCGCATGAGAATGAATATCGAAAAAAATTGTAGATAAAATATTTAATATCACTGTAAATATTTATGAATATTATGAGACAATTTTTACTAAAATGAAAACAGAATCTTAAAAAAAGTACATTCAACAAAGTATGTATCTTCAAAAAATTGGATTTAGAAAAAAGTAACTTTGTGAACAAAGGATTATATATCTCTACTTTATATAAGGATAGGCATTTTGAAAAATTACCTTCAAAGAAGGTCATTTAGTAATGTGTATTACATTTAAAAAATACTTTAAAAAACTTCCCTTAAAATTTTTATGAATAATATATTCAAGAGTATTTTTGGTTTTATTTTACTTCTTTCGCTGTTTTCATATTTTTAATCTTCATATTTATTTGCTCTATCTCTTTCTAGTAATCGCCCCCAAACCCATTGATCAAGAGCCCTCCGAAGAAAATTTCATTGGTGTTGTTATCGTTGTCCTTACCACCATCATTATCCTTTTGGTTGCCATCATACTATTTATTGTATCAAGAACAAAACGTGCTCGTGGCAGCAATGTTTTGGATGCATTCCAATATAGTTTTAATCCCAATACACTGGGTGGCAACGCAGATAAACATCGACCAAATGGCACAGGAATTAAAGTAAGTACTAACTACTAAAACTACTCGTGTACAACAATAATACTTAAAGCCCTGCTACTAAATACAATTTCGCAATAAAAATATATAATGATAAAAGTAATAAAAAACAGATTCTATAGTAGGAGTAAAAAAAAGAACACAAGAAGAGGACACAAAAATACAGAAAATACAGAAAACCATCGAGCTAAACATAATAATAATTATTGTAAACAAAATAGTAAAAAAGAAACTTAGTGAAAATACATACAAGTCATAAACTTCAGGATTATAGAAAAAGCAACCTCAGGCAGTGGAAGAAGGACAAAAATTAAAAGTTTTATGAAAACTTTTTCGCTAGAATTTAATAATAATTTTTTTTTTTTGGGAATGATACTTAATATTATATGAAAAGTTAAATCTATTAAACATAAGGCAGATGTTGAGCACATCTTGCGGTTCTTTTAGTTTTAAATGTAAATTCTCATTAATTTAAAGAGTAAATAATGAGGGGCTTAATATGATAATTAAAAAATTAGTTAATTATTTTAAGTACTAAAATCTCCTTTGATCACGATTTATTTTATGCAGCAATATTTATCAGAGTGTGCAAACAAACGAAACTTTTCGCAAACGTTGCATCCGAAGACACAAACTTTTCAAAAATTTTCAATCGTTTCGAACATGAGCAAAACCAAAACAAACCAAAACAAATACTTTTGCAATGACAAATATTCTAATCAATACAATTGGCTTTTCACACATCTGCTTGCTTTAATATCCCGTTTCAATCGTACAACTGCAAACGAAACAAAAGCAGAAATGTATTTTGTTGAATGGTTCATTATATTTAGCATAAATACACTAACACATTCTCTACTATGATGAGTAAATCAATAGGGAAACGTTTGCAAATGTATTTTCTTAAAACTTTTCAATTTTGTTCTAATTCTTTGCTTTTCTATCTGCCTACATTTAAGTTACTGTACATTTTGTTTACACAAGCACAAATAATACAAAACTAAATTGGACTATCATTCTCGTTGTTTTTGTTTGTTTTTTTTTTATACATTGAAAAATGCAAAACAAAACGAAAGCAAACGTTTCGTTTAGTTTATTTTTCTACTCTGATTTATATGCTTAATTTCATATATGACAATAATACACGGAAAGAATTTTCTTAATAAATTCTAAGATTTTTGACATTAAACTAATGAAAAACTTTAATAAAATTCAGCCAACGTCAGGCTTCGTTGGATTAATGAAACAAGTTTAGAATTTTTAAATGAAAATTTCAGCAAATTTTTGAAATAAATTCAAAGCTCCAATGCAATAATTTCGCAAAACTAATGAAAATATTTCATTATTTGAACAAAATTATTACATCATTTTAGTGAAATTATTTCACTATTTTATTTCATTGTTTTTATGAAATTATTTTCTTGCTTTTTTAATTTAAACTATTCTATTGATTGTTTTAATTTATCAACAATCCATTGTTGGATTATTGACAGTTTCTGCATAATAATGTTAATAAAACTTTCGCAAAGCAATTTATAATATTTCATTATTTTAACGAAATTAATACATCATTTTTATGGAATTGTTTCATTCTTTTATGTGTACTATTTCATTATATTAATGGTATTATTTCGTTGTTAAGTAGTCTCATTAATTTAAACTATTTTATTGACTATTTTAATATATTGACAATTCAGTGTTACAAATATGAACGATAGTCATTAATGAATATCAGAAAAGTTAGTAATGTCTTGCGCTCAGACTCTTCAGTTCAATCGTAGAAATATCAAAGAAACTTCCAACTATGCAATATTTTGTGTATTTAGTTATGAGGTCGGTTGTGATCGGAAACTTCCGCTATCTTATGGGACATGAACATTTTCATAAATGCTTTCTTTTAGATAATAATATTATCTACAATTCCACTAGACACATTTTTATTGTAAATTGTACAATTAAAAAGTTATAGATAGTAAGAAAAAATATAACGTCCGTGCCATAACGTCCGCAATAATCGATTATTTAGTTTTTGGATGACCCCAGAAACTTATCATCCTCCCTAGAGCCATTTCAAAAGCCTCAGATATTGCTCTTTCTTTGACGCTTAAATTTTCTTGGCTACTACGCAAAATTTTTTACAAATTATACAAATGCGGGATAGCCTCGAAACAGATTTTTTTTGTTACATTCAGGCCTGTTCTGTAAATCACGACATGTCAAATTACGGTGATTTCAAAAAATTAAGAAAGAAAAAATTTTTGCTTTGGTAAATTGCACGATTTATAGCGTTGGAAGTTCGATTAAAATGTTCTATTGTAAATGACAAAAACTTAAAATGCAATAAAATCCCGCTAACAAATCAGCTATGAACCGTTTACTTATGAAATCACCGTGATTTTCAGAACATGATTTTTTCACTCCCGTTTCCTGCGAAGTGCAAAAGTCCGGGAAATCTGAAACCATAATTGCGACTAATTTCAATTGAAAAAGATTGCGACTAATGGAGGATTAAATAAAGAAAATTAAAGTGAAAATATTACTCATACGTACCGTGCCCACATTATTGTAGTCAATGAATAACATTTTGTCATCGCCTTTTGTATAACCTTTTAAAAGAAAACAACAACAACAACAGTATCGTTAAAAAGACATAAAAGATTCTTAAAACTAAACCCTCTCTATCTAAACATGTAAGCAAATTTAAAATAGAATTCAACCAAAAATTTGTCAAAGTAAACTTTCCCTTTCTAAATAGTGTCTTATTAAATAATAGGATGTTTTCAATTTCTTTCGTACTTCCGAAGGATTATTTAATGAATGGAAATTTTAAGTTCAAACTAGTGCCTTTTCCTATAAACTCAAGTCTGATCAATATACAATAAATCTAGCCCCAACTAGTGGCTCTAAAATGATATTAATCATTTGTATAAAATACATGTTTCTTTCATTAAGCTTTGATACCAATTTTAAAAATATTTAATTTTATTTTATTTAAAGTGAATCATTGAAAGGCTCTCATATTGAAAACTTAGCTTAGCAATAATGCATAATTGTTACTTTAAACATAAAGTATTACTTTTTACACGGCGTTTCTGGAATCACCCTCGTATTTAATTAAATTAATCTCACTTCTTACAAGTTTTTAAAAAATTATTCCTCTTCTTTGTATAAATAATTTATATAGTTAATGACTGTTTTTATTCGTCTGTCTTCTCTTCACTTTAATAGTAATGAGTTTTTCGTGTATTGTTTTTAGTCTGCTTTATTTAGCTTCTCCCCGCTAACAATTCATCAAAAAAAACTTTCCCTTTTGCTACTGCTCCCAAATTGTTTACATTTAATAATTAATTGTTTTATATTAAACATTTGTTTCATAAAATTCTTTCTTTTCAGGCCAGCGTTGATGATAATGATTCAATTGGTAAGAACAGTCTATATCATGAACCCTTTAATGTAAATATGTATACAAGTGGGGTAAATGGTTATGCGGCTGTTAATGATTTACAATGCAATATGACACCAGACTATACAGGTGAGCTTACAGAAATATGAGTTTTATAATAACACAAAAAAAAACACAAACCGCCAACCAGACAAAAACTCCCCTTTTTAAGGTCACCATATTTTATATGCATATAAATTTAAAATCCATTAATTTGCCAAAAATATAAATAGTTTTTTTTTTGTTGCTGTTTAAATTAAAGAAACCTTAGAAACTTTATAAAAAATGAAATATTTGAAATAATAGCTTTATTTTATCATCAAATTATTAAGGCTTGCGTGTTGGTGATGACTAAACACTAATATTACCTGCATTATAGGGTATGACCAAATTAATAGTTGCAACGATATAACGAGTGATTTTTTTGCTATTATCTTTTTGGCAACACTAGTTTTGACAGCTCACGCACGTTTTGTATCTTGTGTCACTGTCAAACATCTTCAGTTTGGTCTATAATTTAATCATGAATCGTCTTACAAACGAACAACGCTTGGTGAATGGGCTCTTGAAAAGTTAGATGAAGATCCACTTTTTTATCGAAGAATTGTGTTCAGCGACGAGGCTCATTTCTGGTTGAATGGATACGTGAACAAGCAAAACTGCCGTATTTCGAGTGAAGAGCAGCCAGAAGCATTGCAAGAGCTACCAATGCATCCACAAAAAACAACCGTTTGGTGCGGATTATGGGCTGGCGGCATCATTGGGCCGTATTTCTTCAAAGATGATGCGAATCACAACGTTACTGTGAATGGTGAGCGCTACCGTGCGATGATAACAAACTTTTTTCTGCCCAAAATGGAAGAGCTTGACTTGCATGACATGTGGTTTCAACAAAACAATGGACCAATTGAGAGGCGAGTTCGGTGAACAGTATATTTCACGCTTGGGACCAGTCAATTGGCCGCCCAGATCCTGCGATTTAACGCCTCTAGACTATTTTTTGTGGGGCTATGTTAAGGCTAATGTCTATAGCGACAAGCCCGCTTCGATTGACGCACTGGAAGCCAACATTGCCAACATTATTCGTGAGATACCGGCCGAAATGTTGGAAAGAGTATGCCAAAATTGGACTAAGCGGATGGACCATTTGAGGCGCAGCCGCGGCCAACATTTGCATGAAATAATCTTCAAACATTAAATTATATCGACCCAACTATCGATCCAAATAAATATTTCATGCATTTTTCTGAATTTTATGTGTTTTTTTTTTACTTTCCGATAGTTCTTATAAAATCACCTATTATAATTGTTCACTACGAGTATATGTCCTTTTAAACGGTAACTTCTTTCAAAGTATTGTTTAATATAATCTGAAAAGTTTAGAGGTGGAGCGTAAATAAAAATTGGGTTATGAATTTTTAGTCGAACTGTACGGTTTTTTATCCAAAGTTATTTAATTAGTTTGGCTTAAGAATCGGAGAGGTAGAACTATATATGTACGTGTTTGCTCCCAACTACAGTACTTTGCAAAACACAAAAAAATACTATATTGTTTTTGTTTCGATCGCAATCAAATCATGCCAAAAACAGCCGAGCTACAAGTGAGCGAGTGCTCGTAAGCAAGCAGCATAGTTTGTGTACAATTCAAAGCAAGCACAATGTTGCGAATAATACATACTTGTTGCTCATTTTTTTTTGTTCGTATATTATACTCGAATGTGAACAAAACTGCCAAAGGCTTGATTGGCTTGTACTTGTTATTTAGTGCTAGTGAATAAGACGGCTTGATCATACTTGTTGCAGCTCTCTGACACTTATATAACCACAATCAAGTTTAATTACACCACAAAACCAAAGATATTAGATTTTATTATAATTATATTTCAAATATGTATCATATCGATTTTTTGTTTATTAAAACTGCTTTTTTTGCAGATGTCCCTGAAGGTGGTTATGCTGTGCCACATATGCAAGATTATATGCCGACTAAAATGTCTAACTCAACGCCGGGTGGTTATGTTAATGTACGACGAACACCACCACCACCATTGAGCAGTATATTTCCTAGGCCACCGCAAGTGCCACCGCCACCAATGGAAAAATACTATGCCACCACTGCGATATTTAAGCCCATTAAGGGTCACAGTGGCAGCAATACAATGAGCAGTAAAGCTAGCAGTAATCTAAGTAATGAACATAATTACGATGATAATATGGGTACAATGAATTCACAATCAACGGCACCCATGATAAATAATCCCTATAATACATCCACAATGGGTGGTGGTAGTTCGGGTAGCGGTGGTGGCGCAGGAGGTGTTATGAATACATCAAATAATAGTGATAATATGCAATTTCAAAGAGCTAGAACCTATAATTTCCGTAGTTATCCAGACAATCTTTAGTTTGAAGCACAACTACAGCAACAGCAACAGCAACAGCAACAATCAACTGCTGTAAATAAGTTATATAGTATGCAAATAAAGTGTAAAGAACAACAACAGCAACCCCATTTAAACAATCATTTTAGCCATAATTTAGCAACAACAAACAAAACAATTAGTAGTGATAATGGTGGTATTATAACAAAAGATTTAAACAATCAGCAACAACAAGAACCATTTTATAACAAAGCAAATAAAATAAAAAGACTAAGTGTTTTAAGTACTACAATGCCTAAACAACAGCAACAGCAGCAGCAACAACTCTATCAACAACCTAAACAGCAACAACATATTTTAACACAACAATATTGTCAACAATTAGCGCTATTAAGAAAATCTCCTAAACCACATTATAGTTTGACATTAAATAATAAATATGTTTTAACAAATGCAGCTACAGCAACAACGGCACCCAACCCAACACCTCCAATAACAGCAATGGCAACACGAAATAGTTTATCTAGCAAAGATTTAAACACTTACGATTTCTCTAAATTAAAAGACTGTGATCTTGATCATATAAATGATGATTATTACTTACCGTCATCTACGGAAATTTTGGGTATACAAAAATCATTGCAATATGATAATAATATTAAAGATGCTGACGATGACAATGAAGTTGCAAATTTGCATGTAAAACTTAAGTGTAGAGACAATATTGCTGATGGCAATGTTGCTAACTTTAAGACAACTGGTGATGATGAATACGATAATAATTTAGAAGAGAAATCGAAAAATAATAAAAATGAGCTTGTAGTTGAATTAGATAATAAAAGTGTTAAAAGGCTAAGTGCTAATTTGAATGATTTAGAAATAACAAAAAATGCTACAAATAATTTATTAAAACAACAACAACAACAAACAAATAGGCTGTGGTATCATTGATGGAACCAATGGATTTGAGGTGAGTTGAACAAGAGATTTCTCGGACTTAATTTAAAGTTTTAAAAAACCAAAAAATTCTCTTTCTAAAAGGAATTTTTCAAAGGCGCTATTTCATATGAGTTTTTCTAGTACTTTTTGTAAGGTACTTTCATAAAAGTATTTTTTAAAGGATATTTTATTATATATATCCCCTTTAGAAAAAAACTAGTTTTAAAGGGACTTTATTTTGAAAGGTACTTTTTACAAAGAATCTTTTTTTAAAGATGCTTAAATAAAAGATACTTTTTATGGCTGCGTGCACCAAAAGTGTAAAGGAACCCTATTGTTTTCGCTATGCTGTCCCTCTGTCCGTATGTCTTTCTGTCTGTCTGTCTGTCTGTCAGCCTGTCTGTCTGTCTGTCTGTTACAGGCTGTTTTCTCTGGAACCTTAAGAGCTACGGACCTGAAATTTTCACAGAATATGTAAAACTTTGGCCGCTGCAACAAATAGTTGACACCTAAAAATGAAAGGCTGTTCTAAAGCGAACAACGAGACATGTTGTAATACTAATGTAATATACGCACATATATAAACACTTTAAATTTTTGAAGTTAGTGTTTATTGGTATAGTCTGTAGAATAGACTACAACAATTAACACTGATATTTAAAACAATAAAAATTAATGGTCCTCTATCAGTTAATGTAATTTTGACTATATAATTTAGACAATTTGCCTTATCTTGGAAACCGTAAGAGGCAAACTCTTGAAATTAAAAAAAAAACGCTAAAACTAAAAAATTCTAAAATTAAAAAAATTCAAAAACGAAAAATCGCCAAAATGATAAAAGCGCTTAAAGGAAAAAAATCGCCACAATTAAAAAATCGCTAAAATGCAATAAATCACCAAAACTAAACATATCAAAAACGTCAAGATCCGAAAAAGTCGTCAAATCTTTTTCGTTTAAAAAATATAATAAAAAATTTAATAAAAACGAAAAAAAAACTGCCAAAAATCACAAAAAAAAGGCGGCAAAACAAAAAAAAGCGGCAGAATTAAAATAAAAATCGTTGAAAACTGAAAAAATCGCCAAAACGAAAAAAAGAATTCAAAACAAAACAAAAAAAAAACGCTAAAACTAAAAAATTACTAAAAACCGAAAAATCCAAAACCGAAAAAACGCCAAAACTGAAAAATTCCAAAACTTAAGTAAATCACGAAAACTAAATATATCGTAAAAAAGCGAAAAGAGGTTTAAATAAAATAAAACGCTAAAACCAAAAAATCACTAAACCTAAAAAAATCGGCAAATAAATAAATAAATATTAAAGAAATGAAAATCGAAAAAAATTACACAAAAATCGCCAAAATGAAAAAAAGCTAAACAAACAAAAAATTCCCAAAGCAATGAAAAAAAACTCATAAAAATAAAAAAACTAAAATTAATGGATATATGAGTATTATTCGTACTTAAACCTACGTGTGCGAGCCAAAGTCGTGCCTTACTGAATTTTTTTAAAAGGTTCTTTATATACATATACATATATGCTTCTACATTTTAACGTTCCTAAGAAATTTATTGCACTTTTTTCATTACTTTCTTATGATATCCTTCTTGTAATCATTCTCAAGTCCTGCTTAAACATTCTTGTTTTTTAATAATACAAAATTGTTTCTCTTCTGTTTCTTCTGTTTTCTTCTCATTCTAGCGCTTTAAACTCTGGAAAAGTTAAGAACAACAAATGTTTTCGCCACGAACCCAACTTTACTAACAAACGAAGAAGTGCTTTTGAAAGAAAAACTCAAAAAAAGAACTTTAACACGAACAAAAAGATAGCTGGAGATCTTATGACGGTAAATCATAAATTTTCTAATACAACAAAATAAAAATCCACATTAAATTATAAAGAAACAAACGAAAAACAAACTAGAACACCGTACGCTTTACCTTAAAAAAATGAAGAAAAAAAAAATACGATAAAATTATAGGCTTTTCAGAAAATGTTTATACACTTCTCATACTAGGCCCAATCAAAAAAAACTTCACTTATACTACACTGAAAGAACAAAAAAAAACCTTTGAATTTTTATCAACAAATTTAAAATTTCCTGCAAATTACAAGAAATTTTAAAAGTAAAGTAGTGAAATTTACAAACAAAAAGGCACCTATAATTTTATAAAACGTAAACTTGTAGAAAAAACAAAGAAAAGTACATACTAATAAAAACAGAAAATTTGCCAACGAAGAAACACAAACTAAAAACAAAAGGAAAAAAATATTTAAGTTTTAAACTAACAAAATTAACAAGACAACAAATCATATTTATTAAAGCCAAGCACATATTTTTTATTATTTTGTAAATATTAACAAGAAATTTAAGGAAAACTGGTAGTAAGACTATTAAATATATAGAAAAACATAAAATAAAAATACTCAAACTTCAGTTAAGGAAGAACAAAAAAAAATTCATACTTAAAAAAATCATAATAGAAAATAGAATCCATAGAAATAACTTAAAAGCAAAATATTATTTTAGGTATTAAAATTATACAAAAAGTATTATTTTTTTGCAGATCGTTATGAAACTCACTTTTTTAGCAAGGTGGTAATAAAGCAGATATGGAAAGAACTAAAATTCATAAAAATTTCAATTTCATTCAGTTCCTTGGAGCACTTTGGAGCACTTCGCTCTTAGGAAAGCCATGCGTTAAATTCTTTGACATATCACTAGAAATAAAACTACTTAGATATCAGTTAATGTTCTTTTTTTTCTTGGGAATATGGACTTAAGGGTGTAAGGTTAGGCTTCTTCATGATAGATGTTCAAAAAAGTTATTGACTCAAAACTCGATCTCCACCTATTCACGATTTATTCAAATTCAACATCTCTATTTACCACAACGAGTTGTAACAAATGTTAAGCTTTTCCACCAAAAAAATTTCATCCCCATAATGATATATAATTAGGCAACTTAAAAACATTTACACAATACATCATTAACGAATTTAAGTAAATTAATTAATAAATAAAAAATATAAAAATAAATTATAAAAGAAACTTGTATTCTTAAATATTAGAAAGTTTATGTGATATAAAACAAAGAAAATTCATTGAAATTATATTCGCCGAATATGTTTACTTTCTGTTTGAAAAAAGTCTTAACTACCCCTTTTTCTTAAACGGAAACAGCACTGTAAGGAACTTGAACTAAAATAATCTTAAACTGTGCTCTATGTATATTTCCCTGTAAAATCCTGTATAATAAATTAAAAACTTTTTGGTTTGTGTATAATGTTTTCTGTAAAAATAAATAATTAATTAAACATAAAATTACACTAAAGTTGAGAAAGAGTTTGTGAATAGTAGGCAATAGATGCTAAGAAATTAAACAAAGGGAGATACATAGACAGAGAGAGAGAGAGAGAAAAAGATATAAAGAGAGAGAGAGAGCGAAAGATAGAGAGAGAAAGAAAAGGATGATAGTCATCCCAGTGGTAAAAATACTTAGTAGCTGCTAGTGAATACGCTTTGGATTATTTTCCCACTTAGAATTATCATAAGCGTGTCATAAGCTGTTTAATCGGTGCGCTCTCGCTTACAAAGTAAGCTGCAATGTCAGACCTGTCGCTACTTTGTGTTTACATAATAAGTGGAACTTTAAGAGAGGTTGTCGTTGAAATATAGTCCAAAATAGGCCACAATTTTTTACTTTGAACATATAACTCACATACACAATGCAAAATAATCGAAGCTCTTATTAGTAAATGACATATTAGATTACACGTACATTACGATCTAAGTACTAAGATGCAAAATGTGCTAAAATTTCTTACAATCGTATGAACTGACAGTTGATTCTAATACTTCCTGCTTACAAAAAATTGCAGACATTTGACAATCGTGTTAACACATCGCGTTGACATTGTCAGATAATTATCAGACATTTTTTTATTGTCAGATGTGCGAAGTTTTTGCATCTAACAATGGCGTCATTGTCAAAGACTTCTTTCTATTGGCAGCACTGTACACATCTTTTTTTATGGAAAAAATTAAAATAAAGGAAACTATGCAGCTAAAATAGTTGCAATTGCTTCTTTATGTTTAATACAAATTTTTATTTTAATTTTTTAAAGTTAACACAAGCACAGATGATATATAATTGAGAATTTCTATTAAATGATTTGAGTCTGTCAGCGCCAAACAACACATCTGCTAATTTTTGCATCTGACAATCGTGTGAACTTCCAATTATTATAATTATACTGACAATATTGTCAAACAAATTTATTGTCTGGCAATAAATTGTACGTTTTTCTGACGACTTTGATACAACCGTGTTAACTAGCAATATACCTTGTGCTGATAATTTTTTATTGTCAGTACATTGCCAGCATATTGCCAGATCCGACAATATTGTAAGAGCTGACAACCGTCTGTACAGAGCTTAAAAGTTTTACGTTACTAAAATTATCTTTTTTACGAAAAAATTACGTGGTCTCAATAAAATGTATGCTAAAATATTTCTATGAAAATTTAGCTAAAATAAGAGTTTTCCTATACCACACGATTAAAAATTGATATACGAAAGTTAACAATATATACATATTTCATATTTCATAGGCATCCCAGCAAAAACTTCTGCTTCGGCCAAAGCAGGTTTGTAAGCGAGAGATGCTGGTTGTTATTGTATCTTATGCTACGAAAAGTTTTTCGAAAGGGCATCTTGTTTTTGACAACAGCGCTTCGTTCGAAGCATCAAAACTGCAGTAAAATCATGTCTCCTCATCTTACTGTATGATCCAATTGTATCACCGTTAAACTACAGACATATCAAATTGTGTTTTATTATAAACCTCTCTCGTCTATGCAACAAGTGAGAAATGTAGAAGGAGAGCGTGCTTCAAATGTGCTTAGATTTTTGAAATGTGTTAGTGTTTATTTGAAACAATGCGTGCGACAATTCCTTAAAACCTACTTTGCGTAAAAGGCCGACTAACTTCGTAATTGAAACCATGTGAGGCATGAGAGATATCTGCCTGAACAACCTCGGAAGCGCAAGTGAAAGCAAGTGAAAGGCATGAACTTTTTTACTGCCTTCAGAAACATAATATCGGCATAGGAATTCACAACAAAATATTGGAGTATGTTGACAAACTCTCTATAATATTCCATAACGGATAGACACACCCAGCAAAAAAGAAAATCTACGTTTTGAAGCACTCAAACCATATTCATTGCATATTTAAGAACAAATGCTTCCCAAAAAGCTACCATAAATGCACTAACGTTTGCAAAGAGAATGAACAAACGGGCACGAACACTTATTAGCTTTTGACGATAATTGTAAAATATTAAAAATATATGCAAAGCAACATAAGTACTTAAGACTTAAGTTCTCTCACTGACAATAGTGCTTCTTTGAAGCACTAACGAAAGCGGGCTACTAAGTAATGTAATAATTTTATTAAAACAATGAAATAATTTCATTAAAATAATGAAAGAATGTCATTGAGCAGAGTTCAAAAATTGAACTTTTAGAAAATAGCACTATGTCGACATAGTCCAGTTTATCTTCGAGGTACCGATTTATTACTGTTAACTTTTTTCAACCCTTATTTATATGCTGCCGATATCCATTTGTATATATTTAGCCGTATTGTTCTTGCTAAGGATATGTCTTATAAACTTAATGGGGACCTAAAACTATTTTGACGTGTCCTAAGCAAACAGTCTTGTGCTGAATACAACCAAATCAGTGTTACTACCAATCAATAATAACAAGCTGCAATATAACCAGCTACTAATTATTAGATTAGGTGACATTTATTTTTTTTTTTAGAACAACTGAATTTTCTCTTTCCTTTGCAATCATTTTGTTAGATTTTGATTACTTCAGAATTTTTAAACTTCTTAGAACTCTATATTTGTCTCTGTCTCTCTCTCTCTCTCTCTTTATTCCTCCATAACTGGCCAAAAAGCAAGTTACCCCGCCTACGAAAACTCCTCTTTCCAACAAGTAACATTAACGGACCAAAAACAAACCCCATTTAAAACAGAGTCGCCTGAATCTATTGAAAAAAAACTAATGATTAACAAAAACTTATAAAAATCTAAAAAAAGTTTCAATCAATGACTTGTGATTAATTGCTAAAAATATTTAGTTTGTTTTAATGTTATTTTTTTTATTTATATATTTTTTTTTCTTAATTATCTATATAATTTTAGTTTTGCAAGATAAATATGTTTTGAGTTTTTCGTTTAAAAAATTCTATAACTAAAATACTGAATGAAATAATTCAAAGATATGAGAAAGAAAATAAAAAATTCTTAAAAATAATAATAAGTTCCTTTTTAAGTTAATAATAGAAATAAAAAAAAAAATTTATAAAAATGCAAACAATAAAAAATAAAAATTTTTTTAATACTAATAATTTTGTTAATAAAAAAAGTAGCAAGTAGTTTTTAAAACTATTTTTCATAATTTAAAGGATCAAAAATTTCGAGAAAGGCAAATAAATTTATTTTTCAAAGTTACAACGGATTGTTCTGTATTCCATGCGAATTGCAAATGTTCGAATTGTCATAAAATTCAAAATATGCACATTAAGGTGGGTCGAAACACAACAATATTTAAAATATATCATTTTTTGGCACATCCGTTAGTGGGTTGTTGTTTCATTCTTAAATAATTTTGATTCAACATGATTCTTCTTACTGTTTCAATTTCTAATTCACGTTGTTTTAACTTGAAATAATTTTAATTCAACCTGATTCTTTGTGTTGTTTCAATATTAGATTCACGCTGTTTAAACTTGAAATAAGTTTGATTCGACATGTTTCTTTGTATTATTTCAATATCAACTTCATAATGAATTAACTAGACGGGAGTATTAAATCAACATGAAATATAGTTATTTGAAAAGAAAAAATGTTGTTTGAAGGTTAGTGTAAAATTAATTTGAAATACATTGAAACACCTTTGAAGCAAATTCACTACCGAAACTGTTAAATGAACCTTGTTTTTTGTACTAAAGCCAAGGCTGTTGTAGCTCTACACACCTGCAAAAGGGCGATCTGCAGTAGGTGGGGCGTAAGTCTCAATTGGCTTTTTGAAATGGTGGTAAAGCCCATACTAATGTATGGGGCTGTTGTCTGATGGACTTCCTTAAATAAAGTCACATACTCTAAAATAATTGGAAATGTTCTTCGAACATCTGATTTGCTGATTACGGGTGCACCTCGCACTAATCAGTCCAAAGCACAATTCACCATACTGCATTGGCTTCCTGCCGACCTCATGATCAAGCAAATGGTGCATGGAAGCGGGGTAATGTAGGCCATGCGACGACATTAGGGCAAATCTTAGATCTTCCCGATCACACTGACTATTGCTCACCTGCTCTACTGCCTGACAAACGATTCGTGGTGGTCTTCTCAGGCACATTCTCTGAGACAAACTACATACACCGACATGAGGATGTGCTTGAGATCTACACCGACAGATCCAAGTCGGCCATCGGAGTAGACGCGGCATCTACATCCCGTACATTTGCAACGTAGGATACACTTTAGGCTACCAAATCAATGTAGCATCACTCAGGCCGAAATACTGACAATCAAAAGTGTGGTCAACCGGTTAAATACTATAGGGTATTCAATCAGGACATCCGAATTGGTACCGACTCTAAGGCTGCACTACATGCTCTATCTGACGTTTACACAACATCAGACAGAATTGGTTAAAGAATGCCAAGCATCTCTATATGAGATGGCGAGATATACTAACTTTGGGCTCTTCTGGGTACTGGGCTACGCTGGGGTGCCCTGTAACACTATTGCGGACGGTCTCGCCAAGGCTGGCACCCGCCTACAGGAAAGGGACATCGACTGGCTAGTAGGTGTCTCACTAAAAAGCTGTAAAATACAAATTCAGCACCAACTATTTAGAGAAGCACAACTTAGATGGACAAATGAAATCACTTGTGGAGTTTCGAGATCCATCTGGCTTTAGTATAACTTCGCAAGATCTGCAACAATACTGGAGTTTTCTCGTTAACAGCTGCGTATACTCGTAGCGGTCATAACGCGGTACTGTCTCATTGGTGCCCATGCTACAAGATTAAATCTTCTCTTCTTCTTCTGCAGAAGTTGTCAAAACGAGGAGAAGGAAGAGATTGTCAAGCACCTTCTCTGTCGATGCCCAGCAATATTTTGAAATAGCGGTTATTTTTGGGCAATCCGTCACTACCAGAACTAGCAGACCTGGGCGAATGCGACATTAGGTGAATAAATTTCTTCATACGCTACTCGGGTGGGTTTAACACCGACCCAACCTCTGGGATAGGCAGGGCTTCCTCTTAGCTTTCCTTACTATCCATCCCAGACATCACAAAGGGACCAAAGGACCCAAGTGGGCCGGTTTTTAGAAACCGGCAGCCTGATCAACCTAACCTAACCTAGTATTTATTTGAAACAATGCGGGCGTTAGTTCTTTAGAATCTATTTTATTGAAAGCTATAATGCTACTGAATACAATCTTGTTTATTTTGAAGTTAGTGTTGAATAAATATACGAGGCCGACTAACTTCGTAATGTAAATAATATGAAAGCTGAGGAATCTCTGTATTCTTTTTGAGAAAATTCGGGAGCGCTTCAAAACATGGCATGTGGAAGGTATTAAAGTTATTTACTGCTTCCAGAAACATGATAATTTTTTTTGACAGACTATTATTTGTACGAAGGGATAAAAGTACTTTATTAAAACTCTAATAAAAAGTATGGTTTTTTTAAATTAATAAAATATATAAAGAATAAATTGTTCTTAAAAAATTGTTCTCTGCATTTTTTTTAAATTTTAGCTTTTATCTACCCTTGGAGAAATTTTTGATCAACTTTTGTTTCTGTTGAAAATAAAGCGCATAACAAACAAATATTAATAAGCACTATATATCGTCTTAACAGCATTTATTAGCTTAATAAGTAAAACTGAAAAATAGTCTTAAAATTATAATAGAAAAAAAAACTTTTAACACACATTTAAATCGTTTCACTTATTAAAGAAAAATTATATACATAAACAAAATTAGAAACCCTGTTCAAAAAAAAAAACTTGCTACCTCTGCTTAAAGTCCTTTTTTCCACTTGTTTTCATTGTTTTCTATATTAAGCTTTGTTTGCAAATACTATTAATAAAGAAATTTATTTAAAAACCCCTTAAACAAAACTGCGTGATCCTGTATGTATTTAAAAAAAAAATCAAAGGCAACATTGAAGAAAATAAGTACTAAAGTTTTTCTTTTATAAATAATTTTGGGTTATAGTTCTTCAATGTCCACCTTTTACTACTCACAAGACTTGTAAATATAACATAAATTGCTAGTTGATAGAGAACAAAACAAAAATAAAACTAATTACAAAACTTTAAAATTTAGTTACGAAAAATAATTAGTTGTTTAAGATAACATTTTGTAAAAAGTTAAATTAAAGCAAAACAAACTTAAAAGTAAGTCAAGACAACAACCACCCTGTGTACACTGTAAAAAATTTTATATAAATTAAAGAAAATAATAGTTTTATTTTTTTTTTTCTTATCTTGTAAAATGTATTATAATTTTCTAGATTTAATAAATAGTTTTTGTATAAATGTTATATTTTATTAAGTAAAAAGCGAATAAATTAAATATTTTACAATTATAACGAAATTGTTTTAGACTAAATTAATTTTTAAACTAAATTATTTTAAACCCAAAAATTATAATAGATTCAAAATTTACTTTCTCTTTCTTGTTTTTTCCAAATTAAATAGGAATATGAAAATAAATTAAGAGCAAAATACAATAGGATTTAATTATCAATATTGGTAAAAAAAAAATATAAGGTGCGCGTCATTGTGCTAAGGTCACTTAGAAATTGGGTTCTATAGAGGAGTTTTGCAAGCAGCTTTACTCCCCTTTAAAACCAGTAGTAATTTGGCAAAAAAATAAAACAAAATAGAGTAAGTAACTTTAACACCTTAACGCTCATCCTATGAATATGTATGTTTTAACTATAATTTTCAATTATTAACACAACAATAAAAATAAAAAAAATTAAACTACAAATGAAAATAAATAATATTTAAAAGTAAATTATAAGTAATTGCAAACAATCGTTTTAGCGCAAGTATATTATATTAACGATAATTATTTATAAAAAAAATAAAATAAAATTAATAAATAAAATATAAAATCAGTATATTAATAATAATTAAAACTATATATAAGCAGCAAAAAAACTAAAGGAAAATTATTTGCATTATATGTAATAAGACAGAAAATGAATGCATGTAAAACACAATTAAAAAAACTGGATTTAAAAAAGTAAAACAAAAAACACTAAATAAATTGTGAAAAATAAAAAAAAAATATTAAAAACATAAAAAATCTGTCTTTATTCTTCAAGTCAACAAAAATTGTAGATCTTCATTAAACAGTTTAAGAAATTTTCTTTTTCTTGCTCCATGATTTTAAAACTATATGCCAAGAATCTTTTCTTGGTTGTGGCATGGTTGCGTCAACAATGTCATGTTTTCCGATATAGCTTATGGTTGTAGCCAATAAGTTACTATTGTTTTAAATAATTTTGAGCCTTAATTAGTTTACGACAAAAAAACTCATGCTTACATTTAATCATGACATTATTAGCACTCATATGAAAAGCAACATGGTTGGATCTAACAATATTATTATTAAAAACACTCTAGCTGCAGTGATGGTATATTTAAAAATTCAACAACTGTATAGTTATATAACAATAAAATATGATTCTTGTCTATAGTATTTTAAAACAGTTTACTTGCAATCAAGCTTTGGTGACAAAAGAGACATGGCTCTCTGCTTCCAAAAGTTTTGGTTTTATCCCTTGGTTGAATGCTAGCAATTAATGTTCGACCATGCTGTGAACGAATTTTAAAACGAAAAACAGTATTCTTTTAATCAGACAATTTAGTCATTCATAGCTTAGTTCAGATAAAATATCTCAAACATGTGAAACATATAAATTAACTGAAAAGCTGCAATATCTCAAAACGAAATGGTTTTCAGAACGAGGCCGATTGTAAATAAAACATGTGTCAACAAATATGTATGTATATACACATGTGAGAATAAATAATGCTTTTTATTTCAGATTTCACACACTGACTAACAAAATTAAACATATATTGTAATTTGGAACCACATTTATGATTGTATTGAACCATATATATGGTTATTTTAAACCACGTATTGTAATTTTAAGCCATATATGATCGTTTTTAGCCGTAAATATGGTTGTTTTGAACCATACTTCTTTGAACCCATATATTGTAAGTTTTAACCATATATATGATTGTCTTGAACCATATATATGGTTATTTCAAACCACATATTTTAATTTTGAACCATATATATGGTCGTTTTGAACCATTAAAATTGTTGTTTTGAAGCATGGTTCTTTGAACCCATGTGTTGTAAATTTTAACCATATATATGGTTGTCTTGAACCATATATATGGTTATTACAAAACAATATATTGTAATTTTGAAACATATATATAATTGTTTTGAACCATATTATTGTTATTTCAAACCATATATTGTAATTTTGAACTATATATATGGTTGTTTTGAACCATACATATGCTTCTTTTTAACCACAGATTTTTTTAGCCATATATTCAACCATATATTCAATCACAGTATATCGCTCGTCGATTATATTTGCATCAACCATGTTTTTTCTTTGCGTAGACGTGAATAAAATGTGACTACGTTATGAGGCACGTAGAGCCTTCAACGCTAGCTACGAGTATAAAATTTAACAACCTTACTGCGACAAATTAAAAGCTTACAAAAAAATCTATAAAAGTCTCCAAAGAGAAATTTCTGTGAATCAATAGACAATACTACAGATTCTGTAAGGCCTAGCAGAGCTTTGGCCACGAACCATTCCTTCCTCTACTTTGTCAAAAGGGCTGATGGCTCCTGGTCAGATTTCTCCACGGAGTCACTAGACGATCTTCTTAATACTCACTTCTCCGGCTGTACGAACTGTACGGTTGGTGTAAACAATTCCAATAGTGGGCAGCAATATGTTGTAAATGATGATATAGTAGCCCAAGAGAGTATCTGGTAGGCAATTGACAGTTTTTGTTTATATAAATCACGGGCGCCAATTGGTATCATGCCAAAGATGCTAGAAAGTACGAATAGCTCTGTCATCCGGCTACAGAAAGGTAGCTTTCACCCAAAAAATTTAAAAGAAAAATCTTCGCAGTTTACTCTTAATTTAACAGACCTCAAATTCATACTCAGAGCATCAAAATAAATAAAGGTGAGTGGGTCTGGCCAAATCTACAGCCTAAATTTTTTTTTGATCCGTACATTTGACTAAATCCACCTATCCGCACGTATTTTGACGCGCTCAGTGCGAATCTGAGGTCAGTTTAGCTCGTAACCCTCAAAATTAAGAGTAAATTGTGAAAAGCTGTTGGCTTCTACGAGATTTTTAACTGTTTTTCTTAATTTACTCGAGGTGTATTGGCCAAACGGTACCCGGTTTGGAATTTATCGCGTCGTAATATATATTTCGGTAGTTAGGTCTAGCCAAACTTATACACCACTTTGTTTTTGTGTGCCGGTGTAATTTTTCAGCGTCTGCCATCCAATATGCTCTCGGGAATGTTGCTATTGAGGAATACATGAGCAGCTGGATAGTAGCCATGTTGGAGAAACGTCGCTGAAAAACTAGAAGATAGCGACAAGTCAAACTGGTGGTTTGATCTCACCATCGCTCTGGCTTTTCATCGTTAACGCGATTCTTTTTAGACTAGGAATCAAAGTTGTGATATATACAAACGATGTGGCGCAATGGTATCAGGAACTTTTACGGACGTGATAAGAAATATCATGTCCAAGGCTTTCGGCATACTCAGCAAATGGAATACAGTGTGTGGTCTAGGAGTAATTACAAAAAAAAAAAAAGACTAAATTAGTACTATTTACCACAAAGACCAAAGTTTAGAGCTTTACGCTCAGTTGGCTGCAGAATCAGGTGCTGTCCCTATCGCATATCTCAAAATATATAGACTCAAAACTGTCTTGGAAAGTAAATGTGCAACACAGAGTTAAAAAGGCTACGCTGCCTACTACTCCTGTCGTAGTATATTTGTTACCAAATGGGGATTTACTCCTAAGATGCTAAAATAGATATATAAAGCAATTTTACGTCCCATACTGACTTATTGATCGGTAGTATGATGGTTAGCCAAAAGTAATAAATACGTGATAGACCAACTATACAGAATATAGGTTAGGTAATGTTATGTTACACTGGGCGGTCGAAGACCTCGCATAGAACGAAATCGATCCTTAGAGATCCCAGCAGATGACAAGACCCTGTGAGTCTACACCTTTCCATTCTTGATACAAGGGAAGGTGTGAGTACCAAGGCAGTTATATTTTGTGCGGCTTAGAGCTGGCACTTCCAAAGTAGATGTGCTATTGCCTCATTTACCCCAGGTTTCTTACATCTCCTGCAGTCACTCCGGTATGTTCTGTATTCCTGTATTCTGTATGTTCGGAATTATCAAAGCATTCTTGATGCAAATTAATATTTATAGCATTAATGCTATGACAATTCCGAACACTTTTATTCCGCATGGAATACAGAACTTGCCTGACTGTCAAATATTTTTAGCTCACACAAATTGATTTGGGGCTTAAATAGTAGTATATTACAGTACAATGCCTAAACAAAATAAAATGGCTCACTATACGTTGAAAAAATTACTGTTTGCATGAAGTATGTGTTGATCAATGTTGGAAGTTCAATAACAACTTGAAATAATTTTCCAGAAGTTTAAAGAGCCAATGACGACGCAGTTATTACTTAAAGGAAGTCCGGTTTTGATGCTAGTTGAGATTGGACGGACCGCCCATATGCAATGAGTTAATGAAGGGCCATTTAACCCACTTTTAAGCTTTTCATGAAGTCGAGGTATCTCCGACTCATACAACGAGAAATTAAGTTAAACAAATGCACGTTTCTAACAGATCGGAGCAATTTATTATAAAAATTTAAACTCAAATAAATTTGCCCAGTATTTTTACCCAATGCTTTATTTCCCAAATAAAAACTTTATGTAGCCCCATCCCTGAGATCATTAGACAGTCTACTTCCAGTCCATTATACCATATAGTTGACCAGTCCATTAGGAAATATATAACAAATTACAACAAAAGCAGCATCTCCATCCCTGGTTTCATTTGGCCGTTCACTTACAAAGAGTTACAATTCAACTGTCTTTCATCCTTAAAATTTAAATACAATTTATAGCTTTTTTGTACATAAAATGCTCTCCATAGTACTTTAGATAAATAAACTAAAAGAAAAAACAAGATAAAAAAAAAATAAAACAGAAATGCATGAATTGAATATAAAAAAAAACATCAAAATATAAACTCTTTTACAATTGTGTGTTAAAATAAATACAATAAAATAAATTTAAACAAATGAGTTTGTTAAACACATGTGTAAACGGAGCATGTGGGCGGGCGCGATCGCACAGTCAAAAGCCGTATAAAATGAATGATTGAATGGTTGGCTAAATGGCACCATGGCATGGCTAAATATACGGCCTTATGACGGAATGGATGGATGGATGATGGGTTAGTTTGGCTCTAAATAAAGGCATGGATGGATGAAAACATTTTAAAGATGAGTGAGTGGAGTGTTGTTTTCATTCGCTCGAATAAAAACAACAGCACTTAAATGCAATTTACAAATGTGAAAATAAAATAACATCGATAGCAACAAACTAATAAAACACCGATAACCCAGCAAAAAATTTGGTATATGTTTTAAAACAAAAATTAGTTTCAGGTCATAAAAGTTAGTAGGGATACGCACATGGTTCACAAGAAAGAAGATGGGCTTCAGTCTACTCTGAAAAGATTGTTAAGGCCAATAGAATAAAGGTAGGAGTCAAATAGCAATAATTTTGAGGATAAGTTAAGGTGAAAAAAAACTCAGGGAAGCTTACATTTAGATTTAAAGTATTGAAAATAAAGATTTATCACTGCGTTACATTGAACAACTGCCTGCCACTAAAAACAACAGTAAGGCAAAATATATATTTTTGTTGCCCCTTTTGTTATATTGAAGTGTGTATTTTTTGCGTGAGTGGTAGAGAGAATAACAACAGTGGCAAGTTTAAAATAAAAACATTCACTATTATAATAAACAGATAGAAATAAATCGAACGAACACTTAATTATAAATACATAATTGAACACACAGACACACTGTTCGATTGTTTGTACAAGTATGTATGATGAGTGCCAATAAATAAATGCACCTGAGTCTCATTTATAAATAATAAGTAACACATGCAGAAATACATTTAACAAATGCAGATGAACATTTATGTATGTAAATACGAATTTGTATGGAATTTTTATAGTAGTACTGAGGGAATAAAATAGATAAATAAAAATAAGGCATGTTTATGGAGAGAAATAATTCAATCATTTAGAAATAAGTTTTCAAAGTTTGTAAAGATTGTAAAGAGCTAGTCAATAGGTAGTTAAGGGTGGAAAAATCATGGATTCATAAGTTTGATTACATATAATTTACTTACAACATTTAGATGTAATTTTATTCTTATTGTCTAATGGGGAACAGTTGTCAACGGTTCACAATAAGTACTTCGAATCCTTCAGCAGGATCAACAGGAACACATTTATCAATTCAAGGTAGGTGCTATGTATACTTTTTAACCTTCCTATACTCACGCATACGAGCTGTGAGACCGACTTATAGTACTTTAATTTTTTTATCTTATGAACGAGGAACGCAAAAGTATTGCTATTTCTGTTAGCTTCATCATTCTCAATAAACTTCAATTAAGTGCCGTTACAAAGTTTGTGCCAATAAGGCGGGTGAGCGTACATAGTAATAATTGGTCTGCGAGACCGACGTGAGTATATGCGTAACACTTTTTCGTAGGTTATATTTTGCACATATATTTTTATTTTGTGTTATTTTTAGATTTAGTTTATATTTTTTTTAATTTCCTGTGTTATTTTCTTGGAATTATTGTATTTTGGTTTGCTTAGTTTTAATAGAAATATATATTTTTTATGTTTTTTCATCTCTTAGGAATTTTACCATATTTTACAAGGACTGCCGTGAAAGACTATTAGTCATATACAAAAAATATTTTTTCTTTAAAACTCGTGCTCATATTACTAAAAACATACATTTCTAAAACTAAATGGAATTCTATTAAAACTTTTTGCAACTAATGTAATGCTGAATACACATTATGTCATTTCGTGACATCACAAGCAATTACAACAGTCTCTACTAGTGGCAATGTTTGCCATTTCCGATACTTTTCTGTGGGTGGCCATATGATACCACAAAATGACACAAAAGAAACGTCAAATGTCTACTCAGCATAAGTTTTGTAGGCTCTACAAACATCGGTCTGACCGGAAGCGAGTATACGTGTTTCATATTTTGACGTGAGTATAGGAAGGTTAACGAAACGCACAAGAGATCATTCGGATAATACTAAAGAGCTCTTTTGTAACACAAACATATTTAAAAACAAGATTCAATTAAGAAAAACGAAGATCCAATTAATGTATTTATTAATTTTCATCCTATGACGAAAATTGTACTATTAACTCGATAGAATTAATTGAAAATATTTTTAGATTTTTTTCAATTAATTAAGTATTATATCAATTAAAATATTAACTGAAATTAAAAAAAAAATCAATTGATTTTCATAAAACAATGTATTAAAAAAAATAAAACCAATTGAATAAACGTTGTTGATTCAGTTAAAATATTAATTATAAATAAAATTTTTTCTGAATAAACTGTTAATTGGAAAAATTCGGGCAATAATTTTTTCTCTGAACAAAGAAAATAAATGTCCTTCTGCCAAGCGTGACAATATGACGAATTTATTGTCATTTCAAATTTGGTATTCCTTTCCTGGAATTACGATTGCAATACAAAAGTAACATTTTTGAATTTGTGGACGTTCTGCTGTTGTATGAAAATCGAAATTTTTTTGATATGCGTTAATTTAATTGTAATTATCACTACACTAATGTAGAAACGCCCCAGTTCATTATATTTTTAACTATATTATATTTTTTTTGCATATTTCTATATATTTAGTGCTAATCTATCGAAATATGCAAAAAAAACTCGATTTGAAAAAAAAATAAGGAGTAAGACTGCTTCTATATTAAGGTAACCATGTGTAAAGCATTTCGTTTCGATTAGCAATAACATTACGGGCAAACCACTGAGCTAATTATGCTCAGATGTATGTACACTATGTGTTTGTCAAGGTTCCTTGAATGTTATTGCTTAATGCTGAAGAACGGGTACTCTCTATACAAAGAAATTGACAATTAACTTGAAAGTTTTAATAATAAAAATCTTTAAACTTTGTTTGAAGTAGTCTGAAGACAAGGTGCGAAATCAGAGGGAATAGGAGCTAGGGAAGGAGTACTCCCCACACAAAGTATTTAATAACTAACTACCTGTTATCTGAAAAGCTTTAATAGCCAGAGTCTTCAAATTTTATATAAGTTAATTCAAAAAGAAAATGCGAAGTCAGTAGAAAATGTACGGATTTTTTTTTCGGTTATATTTATTTATTGTATCTTCAATAAAATAGAGCTAACAATAAGTAATCAAATCTTAACGCTAAAATATTAAATTCTAAGTCCAGCTAATGTCAGACAAAAGTATTTGTTTCAGCGGTTGGTTCTTTAGTTGCTTACGTCTCTCGTGTTCGGCTAAGAGCAAGAGTGTCCCTCCTTCTCAGCCGAGTGTGGCATTTAAAGTTAATGATATTTCGGGCTAGGGGATTTGGGTGCAACTCAAGTTTTTTTATATATCGTTTCACCTGTTTAGAAAACACTGTCTTAACCAGCGGTACATTTAAGTCTTTACGAATTCGCTTGTTTCTGACATACCACGGGTCTGCTGTACTCGTAGGGAGTATTTTATTTTATCGCCCTTTGATTTTTTTTTCTATATTTGATGCCGAGGCAGTGCCCCATAATTGGATGCCGTAGGACAATATTGGTTTTAGAATGGAGTTGTGTAAAAGAAGTTTACAATCTAGGCTTAGAGTAGAGTTCCTTCCAATGAACCAACTCATTTGAGCTGCTTTTAATTTCATTTGGGTCACCTTTGCATTTATGTGGGACTTCCATGTTAGACGACGATCAAGATGAACACCGAGATATTTTACTTCAGTGTGTTGAGGTATAGTTTAGCTATTTACTTCTATAGCTGGGCAAGTTTCTCTGCACAATGTAAAAGTAATGTGTAGACATTTTTGTTCGTTGGTTTTTATCTGCCATTTTTTAGCCATTTTTCCATTGGTGGTCTGGAAAGCATCCAATACTATTCATTATGGGTTTTAGCTTACTTATAAGTAGCTTTTCTAATAGTTTTGATATATTAGACAATAGGCTTATGGGTCTATAGGATTCCATCTTGGCATGATCTTTGCCTGACTCAGGTATCATTGTAATCAACGAAATCTTCCATTCTGCGGGATAGCATTTGAGGCGCAAAATACTGTTAAAAATAAATAGAATTATCCGCTTAGCAGTATAGGGTAGCTCTAAGAACATTTTATTGTTTATTTCATCAGCGCCTGGAGCTTTTTTTCAAATATAAGCCCGCAATACAATGTTCGATATCACGAATATTGAACCTCAAGGTAACATCTGGTATAGCGAGGAATGGTGGCGCTCAACTATCGTATCAGACATATTTGGAGTAAATACTTTCTGCAAGTGGTTTACAAACAGAATACCTTTTTCAGCGTCAGCTCTTGCCCAGTCTCCTTTCGAAGCACACAATGAAGGCTTATATATCATTGGTCTTTTGAGGCCTCGGGCTGATCTCCATAGCGAATAGTCTGTTTGAGGTGTTGCGTCGAGCCAGATAAGAAATGTTTGAAGAGAAGCGGGTTTTTTATATTCTAGTATAGTTTCGAGCTGTTTAGTATATTCCTTTAGCCTAGATTTAAACTGAGGGGATCTGTAGCGTTGCCATGCTCCACAAACAAAAGCCATTCTATATCTGCTGAATAAATTTTATTATATCTCACTTAAAGATTTGTAATAGTAGCATTTAGAGCAGCTTGCTTAAGGTTTGCCTCAAACATTCTAATAGAGTCATTGATGTCAGCAGGCGTTTTTAATGGTATATTTTCTGTGCAATGAGCTCTCAAATATTTGTTGCATTTGAACCAATTTATAAGTGTGGCTGTCATAGTTAAATCACATATGGGTGAAAAAGTTGTATGTGAATATATAGTGACATTAGTTGGTGAGTGATCTGAAGACAAATCTAAAGATGATTCAACTTCAATCATTTCGCTGGGTACACTCTTTACTACTCCAAAATCAATAACATCAGCTATTTTAAGTAAGTTAGTTGGCTGCCCACTGAATATAACATTTTTGAAATTGGGTCAAACAAAACGCAACCCTTTAGTGTGATGAGGCGAGAGCCTCAGAACGTATGCTTAACGTTGTAGTCACCGGCGGCCAAAAAGCGAGGTCCTAGTGAATTAAAAAATCTATAATATTGCTTTTCTGTAATAGAGTACCTGGGAGGAGTTTAAATTGATGAAATCAACAGGTTTTGATGAAAAGCTTCAATGCAGATGTAAGTTGCTTGAAGATAGCCTTTACAATGATCACTCATTAAGTAGTGTTTTAATCGCGATTTTATTAGTATAGCCGAGCCCAAGCTCTACCTTGGGGGTCCTTTGTGTCGTAGAGAGTATATTCGTTGATCTTAAAAAAGCTTCTAGCCGTCAAATGCGTCTCAGAGATAACTGATTGAGCTTAAATTGTTTAATGTTGTTTTTTATAAATACCCATTGATTTGGGCTATGAGACGTGAAGAAATCCAAATTATAATTTTTTACGACTACACTAGTGCCTCACAACAGTTCATATATGAAGATAAATCTTTGAAACTTATTTGTTATCCCTACTAAAAGTACTCACCCACACTTAACGCGAGCAAAATAAATAATTAATAGAAGCAACACAACACTTGTTAACCTTCACACGCACTTCAAACTTATTTTTTTTCCTACTCTTTCACATTATAATGCAATATTTTTGTATTTGTAGCTGCAACCATTCAATCGAGGAATTTATTGATTGATTAAATACGAGGGCGAATTGATATTGAAGCTACCTAGCGCTAGATGGCAGCACAAATACAAAAACTTTCTTGCTTTTAGAAATTACGATCTGTCAAACGTCAGCTGTTAAAATTTCACCCAAATTCATCGATTAGTTTATTTGTTGTAGTCGTTTGAAGTAAGCAACTTTTGTGTTTGTTGAAAAATGGAATAAGGTGAATTTCGTGCAATGATTAAATACTATTATTTGAAAGGGAAAACGGCAAAAGAGAGAAAGGAAAAGCTCGATAAACATTACGGTGAGCCTGCTCCGTCAGATTATATGGTAAAATATTAGATTGCTGAATTTAAGCGCAGCAGAACAAGCACTGCAACAATACCATCAACAGGAAGGCCAAAAGAGGTGGTTACTGAAGAAAATATCAAGAAAATCCTCGGTATCGTTATGAATGATCGCCGAGTCAAGTTACGTGAGATTGTTGAAATGGTAAACATATCATATGAACGTGTGTTCAAAATTTTGCATGAGCATTTGCATATGAAAAAGCTATCGGCAAAATGGGTGCCGCGTTTGCTCACTGTCGAACAAAAACACTGGTTCACACAGCATTAGATACGATGCTAAAATTACGTGAAATACACTTCGAATTGGTTGATCATCCACCATATAGTCCAGATTTAGCTCCTAGGGACTTTTTCCTGTTTCCAAACTTGAAAAAATGGCTCGCAGGAAAAAGATTCATCTCAAACGAAGAAGTGATTACCGAAACTAAAGCGTATTTTGAAGGGTTTACAAAATCGTATTATTCAGATGGTATAAAAAAGGTGGAATATCGTCTATATCGTGTATTGAGCTAAAAGGAGACTATGTTGGGAAATAAATGGTTCTTGAAAAACAAAAATGTTTTTTTCCTACTTACGTAGCTTCAATATCAATCCGCCCTCGTATGTCCTACGTAACAATTGAGTTGAACAGTGTGTGTATAGTTATTGTTGTCACTTTTGCAAAAAATAGAGAGAGAGAGAGAGTTTTTGTAAATAGATTCGCCTGCCTGTTTTCAAGGATCATTGACCCGATAGATTGACATCTGTTTTAATTCCCGCAAACTTGTAGTATTTTGTTTTTACAACACTTATACATATTTTACACAATTACTGCCACTACTTGATGTGATTATTTGCAAATGCTGTACATTCATATGAGATATTTTCTTAGTGGAATCCAGGCAAAAAAAAAAGGAACAAACAAAAACCTAAAATACATTAAATAATATTTCCGCAAGATCTGTTTTAATTCTAGCGATAAATTGTTATTGACGTTAATGTGTATTCAAGTAATTATAATTTAACAAAAGAAAATTTATAGAAGTGTTTATGATATATTCCAGAGATATAGAATTATTCTAAGTGCAAATATTTAGTAATTACAAAGGCTGTTTTAAAAAGAAGTGTTCAGAAGAATTTTCTTTGCAAAAATGTATTAAGTGTGTAAGTTAGCTAACAGCGATTTTTAAATATTCAAGTTCTTTTAAAATTGGGCTCAAATCAAATATATTTTTGGTTGATAACTGTCCATCTGTCCATTTCTAACTATTATTGTTTTTTTTTTGTGCAGTTTCATATATAATTATTAAGAGAATAACACATGCTTTTGATATCCCTGTCTACATATGCAGAATATTAGAATTTTTCTTTTTGACTTTTATTGAATACGTTAAACATACACTTTCAATTTGTTACGTGACTAATTGGTATGACTACACACGTTTTTTAAGATTCCCCCAATACTATTTGCATCATTAAGCCAAGAAATCCATCCCTCTCGACCCCATATTTTAGATATAAATTTAAGCAGCAAAAAAATAGAATTTCCATTCCATTTGATGCAACTTCGCCCGCCATCAATCCATCATGCTAGTTAGACACTTTGCAATAACAAAAAAGGATGTTAAAAGAATTTATCTCATATTCTATGTGAAGAAAAGTAAATGTGCTAAAATGTTATTTAAATCGAATAAAGTTATATAGTAAATCGTTATATTATTTCCTCCTTTATTGCTTGTCAACCAATTGTATAAGCCATCAATCTATCTATACATACATAAAATTATATCATTCTTTTAAAAGTTACTAGAACAAGTGATGTTGCATGTGGAAACAAAAAACAAACAGAAAATAGGTATAAATAAAAAACGTTAAGAGTTTTCTGCAACATGCGTTACTCATTCATTACACTTACAAACACACACACATAAACTTCCTCCTTTACTCGAATTTCAGCAGTATCGAGCATGTTAAAGAAAAATTGATCCATCTACAGAATGTAACAATTGTCAATGCATTGTCATTTGTTACAACAACATCGGCAGTAATGACAACAAAAATACAAACAGGCAACATTGACGATTCGTAGTGTTTCATTACATTAAAGATACTGACGTAATAAATTTAACACCCTTTTTAAAGGCTGTAAAAAGTAAGTTGACACTTCTTTTCAGTTTTATTGTTGAATTGTAATTGTTGTTTTAATTTAACCCATTTTTCATCTTTAACGTTGATGCTAGCAACATGGTTGAAAGTCTACACTGACTTTAAAATTGAACAAGTAAATACTGGAATTTAAATAACAAATAGAAAAAAATAGAAATTAAGTTGGCTTAGTTGAATGCTTGAATTATCATATTATTTTTATTCAGAACTTTATTACAAAATAAAATTCTTTAATCCAAAGTCATTTAAATATTCAGGCGAATAATTATTTTTGATTAAGTAAGAATTTTTCCAAAGCATCTAATAATTGAAAAGAAAAAGTAAATTCTTGACTTTGTATAAGGGTCGAACTTAGCCCCATGATATTTGTCAGATCAACCACGATCTCATCTTGGGAGATCTTCTTCCACCTCTTTTAACCTTTAACCATTTTTTAACTTTTAACCATTTCGCATTCAGCTCTTTTTCAAGTGTAAACATTTTTCCAAAATTACTTAAGGTCTTTTGCTAGTTTAGAAATTTTCAACATTTGGTTCTTGTCTTAGCCGATCACTACTTGTGATTTTTCTTTACCTCAAAACTAGTTGTAAGCCTTCGAGCTCAGCATTTTTTTTTTTTTTTTGGTAAAAAACCAAGAAGAACTTTTACGTAGAACATTTCAGCTCGGTATGTCGACGCGGAAAGAGAGATTTTAGTTTTTTTTTTGCTTCTTTAAAAAGGTACAAAAACACCCACACCGCGAAAAGTTCCACAAAAGTGTTTATCGTGGTGTTTTACATGACAACACAAAACATATCTTATACTTTAAACGTAAGGCCTGCAAGATATCTTATACCGACTAAGTATAGAAATGTGCAAAAGGGAATGAAATTTAGATCCTGCTGAAATAAATCCCAGATGTAAACTTTCAAAACGCCGAAGCGGTGACAGGTAGCTAGGTCAATGGAAATGAAGTCAATTGACTTTATTTTTCATTTCACTTTATTGTGTTTTCGAAAACAAAATAAAATCAATTGACTTTATTGTACTTTCAAACATTTAATTGGCATACCATCGCGCTACTTCCTAATGAATAATAATCTGAATGTGCCAAGTCAATATTGTTATCAACTAAGATCCATATTTTATTAGTTTTTTCCATTATAATTAAAAACTATAAGACATTTCATTTTCATTACTAAAGATTCTATTCGTAGCCGTACTTCGAGCGTGCTTAAGGGTTTTTCCTCTTAGTGTATCGAGGGTACTGTTGGCTGCGTAGTTAGCGCGTTTGCTTACAAACCCTGAGATTTTAAGTTCAAGACTAGTTCCAGACAAGCCAACAACATCATGCATTTTTCTCATGTGCATTGGTGTGTTATTGTGTTGGTTGTTGTTGGACTGTTAAAGTTTTAAAGGAATAGCACTGATCACTTTGGCAGTACCGGCAGCCATTAATGCTAACATAACCTAATGCACTTCACAGCAACCTTCTTCGTCGGTATTGTAGGAGAACCGTCGGCGAAGTAAAATAACTAATTAAATGGCTACACAGCTTAAACAACTCAATGCCTCTTGACACCGGAGGAGCTTGCAACAATGCTCTACAAAAAGAGCGCAATAGCAGGGTTATAAATGAATTAAGCTTTTTATCGCTCTCCCTCTTCGCTACCTGTTGTATATGTATCCCTTTCCCAAAGAAGGTAACATATTACTTAATTAAATGGTAGGCATTAATTGCCTGATTATGTTACTTCTCTTTATAAAAAAAGCGGCTTCGCTAAGTAAAGATTTTTGTATAGCCGGCCTTTGGCTATCGAAAAGCCGCTTCGCTGAGCTAAAATTTGCTGCTAGCCAGGCTTCACTAGTTGGATATATATCTTGACTCAGCGAAGGCGCTATTCGCTTAGCCTAAAGTTCATTTACAATAATCCTGAAGGAACATTTAACTTCTTGAATATTTATGTAACCACTTAGTGTTATTAGTACTAAGTACTCTAACATGAAAAACAGATTGTATAAGTACGATGAATATTTTTTTAAATCTATTTATACGAACAAACAAACATTCACACACACTAGTACTTGTAATTATCAATAATAATTCATATTAGATTCGAGATATAATAAAAAAGTAGCTTAACACAAGACATAAAGAAAAAAATTTAATATCAATAACTCACAAATGAAATACCCGACTAGAAATTTTCCCAACACTCATATTAGCGGCCGATTGGGAATGCATGTGGCACACCCAAAAGGGCTATCCCATTTGTGATGTGTTCGGGAACTTGTTGGGATATCCCATCTACAAATTACTGACTTAACATAAGTTCTTCCAAAGTGGGAAACTATTGGAAACTTGTTGGGAAAATCTAACAGATTTTTCATCGTATGTTTTGCTCATCTTCAACAGAGGTGATTGTTACATACTTTTGTCCCTTGGATAGCTTCAGCAATTTTAATTCAATATTAGAGTTTGATATTTTCCCCATTTTAGCAAAATTTGTTGCAAGATTTTGATATTTCCCCACATGAAACCAATCGCATCTCATATATTTTTCAGCGTTAGATAGGAATTGGGATCCCAGTTAGATCCCAAATGTGTTTGCATGAAAATTTCTAGTCGGGTACAGCTCTAACAGTGATAATATGAATTTATTAAAAGTAGACGATATTCAACTCTTGACTGCTAAGCGGAAAAGAACTCTGAAGAGATTAGCACGAGCTATCGAAACGTCTGTTCAACCCTTCGTGCAATCAACATTTTCTTTTTCTACATGCTTCACATTTATCTCTAAATAAAAATATAGTTAACTGAAAAATTCAATTAAGACCGTACTTAAGCCAAAATAAATAAATTTCTTTGGATATAAACCCATACAGTTCGACTAAGCTCATAATTTAATTCATAAAAATTATTTTTCAAATTGACGATTTTCGGCCATTGCTGAATTTGGGGTACATGTCCAAAAACAAAATAATTTGCGTTAGACACATTGTCAATGGATTTCCTTTTGCAATATGTGATTAAAGAGTGAATGTGCTAAAATTTAAAATAATGAAGATAGTTTCTTTTTGAAGAAAACATGTTTTTTCACCTAAATTAAAACATTTTGAATTTTTAGCCTTTTTCTGACATCCAGAATGCAGATAATAAAAAAATTTTTCCCCAGTTTTGTTAAGAATTTTTTTCAAGAATCTAATGCTGCTTTTAATTTAAAATCGCGCTGTAAACTACAAATTTATAAGCAAAAAATTTAAAAAATCAAGACAAAAAAACTTTTTTTAAGTCAAATATCTTTTAAGATAGGTCAGATATGGAAACTGATGTAAGGAACTTATTTCTCTTTTATGTTTTAAACTCAAACCGCTTTAAATTCTTACAATCGGTTAATATATAAAAAAGGTAAAAGCCTCAGAATTTGTTTAACCCATGTGGTAAATTGTTGGCCACTGTAGCCCCTCCCTGACTTTGCCTCTAAACTTATTTCAAGTGTCAGCTAACACCTAAAGAGACTGTGTATCGCGCGGTGCCATATTCCACGTCTCGCAACCGTACAATAATGTTTTTTTTTTAATTTTTTTTAACGTTGGAATTGAAAATTTTTATTTTGGTGCGCCTCGATATGTTTGACGATTTCCAAACAGGGTTAAGTTGGGCAAATGCATTGCGTGCCTTATTAATGCGACTGGCAAAATCTGCTGATGAACAACCAGATTTATCGATTATACTGCCTAGATAGCTGAAAGACTCCACATCAGCAATTTCCTTGCCGTGAATTAGGCATTTTCGCGCTGCGTTAGCATTTATCCTGAGTGTTATGGTTATGGGGATGTTTATTTTCAATCCAGCTAGCTTTGCGATTTCGCTAACTAGATTTAGCCTTGACTTCATGTCCGAGAAAGAATGACTTAATAAGCATATATCATCCGCATAGTCCAGGTCTTCTAATCTGTCTTGCAAGCACTATGTAAGCCCTCATTACATCGAAGACACAGTTAAAGAGGAGTGGTGATAACACACGGCCTTGGCGAGCTACGGTTTCGATTTTGATGTTTTTACTCAGCTGTTTCTCATGTAATACGCGCCATATTGCATTATTGTACAGTGCTTTATTATTTTAGTAAGTACACCCTTGCATGCCAGTGCGCTCCATATGGCCATGTGGTTGAGAGTATCAAAAGCCTTTTCGAAGTCAACAAATACGAGATAAAGAAGCGATCTCCATTCAACTGACTGCTCCACAATAATCCTGAGACTATTGACCTGGTCAACGCAAGATTTGTTTGGGCGGAAGCCAGCTTATTCCCCTCTGAGAAGAATTGCTTTTGACAGTCTTTTGTTTATTATATTCGCAATAACTTTGATGACCATGCTCAATAAAGTTATACCTCTCCAATTCTTCCTAGCGTTTAAATCAACTTTTTTGAGAAGATTTATAATTGCGCTGGCGCTGATTTCATCGGGAATGGATTCGTCATTACAGAATGTTCTTATGACGGGTTCCAATAGGCGAGCACTAGTAACTCGGTCTGTTGTAACGAATTCTGGGGAAATATTGTCCAGGCCTAAGGATTTGTTGTTTTTAATTGAACCAATGACCCGTGGATTTGAATGGTTCCTGGACATTCAGTAGATATGCTTTGATTCGACACGTGAGAGGTACAAGTGCAGATTGAATCTTGTGGAGCGGATGTTGTATTCAGCATATTGGCGCAACATTTTTCCCATAAGCTTAGTTGCTGCGGTTTTGATGTTACAAGCTCCACAGCGTCGTTTTTCAGGGGTCTGCCAGACGAAAATGTTCTGTTATTCAACTTGTTCACAGCCAGGTATAGCTCTCCCTCGCGATATGTTGCTGCTGCTAAGCTAAGTTCAATCTGCTGTTTAAAAGTTCCAGATTTATTACCATTTATTTTGCGAGAGTCTCCACTGTGCAATATTTTAAAAGCTGGAATTACAGAGTTTCTCTAGTGGCTTGAAATAAATTAGTCATTACGAAGGAAGAAACCGGGATCTCGAAAGCCCCATTAAAAAACCGCCAAAGGCTAAATTAAAACTGTATCTAAACCGTAAACAACGGTTCACGATATATTCCGATTGGGCTTCAAATGGTGGCGAAATATACAAAAAACTGAATGAGCCTTATCTGAAGGCGTGGCAGATATATTTTTTAAATTTTTTTAATTACATACATACCACATAGATCACACTAAACTGTTTGTCTTCCTTTAAAAATGGCGTAGGAAGCTGCTAACCTGTAAATCAGTTATAAATTAGTTGTTGCTATAGTTTCATATTTTGCGTTAGTCTTATTTTTATTTATTGTTTTAATTGATATTTTACATCTGTCATTTAGAAGATTTTTTTTGTCGTTTGCCAAAGTGCATTAAATAAATGATTTTATATATTTTATTACATTTTTTTGTGGGTGCAGTTGCTATTTTATGTGCTTATTTTATTTTATCATTTCTTTTTTTTTACCAAATGTTTCTATCAAAGTGTTAAAAATTGTTAAATTTACGTTGAAATGTTTATTTGTTCAATTTGTTTTATTGATTTTTTATTTAGTTTAATTTAGTCATTTTGCTGTGTCTCACTGAGTGTTTTTTGTTTCTGTTTTTTTTTTCTCGCCTATTTGTCAAAACATTTGTTACGCCTTTTGTCACTTGTTTGTTGTTTTTTGTTTGGCGGGCAATCAATTTGTTAAATTTGTTACAGTCAGTTGTCGCCTTTTTGGTGAAAATTTTCAAATGGGTTTACAAACATTTTAAACGGTTTAAGCTTAAAAGGCTTAAAGAAATTGTTCTTTTATTACATTATTTTTTGCTGTAGTTGCAGAAATGAAATAATGTTCGTGTTCACTTTTCATTTATGAATGTGAAAAAAGGGGTCTGGTTGAAAATTTGCACTGGCTAGTTTTGTTGTTTTTGTGTTTCTTTAAGTTAAATTAAAAATTACTATTTCATGGTGTAGTTGCACATTTAGATATTACAACTAAATAAGTATGTATGTAAGTAAATTTGAGATAATAAACGATTATAAAACTACTTTAGATCTTTACTACACAATTGTCCATATTTTGATATAAATAAACGCCATCAAAAGTCTCTTAAAAAAAGTAAACAATATATAATGCAACTTTAATTAGGATACCCCTTACAAATGTGCAACTTACATTGTTAGGGCAATTATTATTTACCTTATCTGAAGCTAAAAAATAAGTAGTTAAATAAACAAAATAAAACAAAAAATTATATACACTCTATTTCTATTTATATTTCTTTGTACTTTGGTTTTTTGTTGTTGTTTTTTTTAGACAGCTGGGATATGGACCTGTGCTCTTTCAGATTTGAACACAATTACTTTACTCACTCAGCTATTCTTGACTCATAGCTTATAGCGCCAAGAATTAGTTTTCATATACAAAGATATTCGCTTAAAAAGTGTTTGTCTTATTATTTTATTAAAATATAACAAACAAATTATAACTACTTTTATTAATTAATCCTAATTTGGAGCAATGTAATAAGTAGGGATGTAACGAATACCGATACCGATACCGATATATCGGCGATACTTCAGATTTTCCGATACATCGGTATCGGCGATATTTTACCATCGATACGACGATACTTTTAAAAATTTTTTCAGAGTTTTTTTCTGACAAATTATTTATTTTTTGTTAATTTTACCATGAACTAAGCTCATTTCGTTATTTTTTAAATCTTAGTAACATCAATTTTAAAACTTAATAATATTTTATACTATTATTTTGTAAAAAAATTATTTATTTTTTGTTAATTTTACCATGAATTCAAATTCAATTCGTTGTTTTTTAAATCTTATTCCAGCAAAAAAATACACTCCAAAGAAGTCATGAAAATGTAAAATTCGCGATCCGGAAGTATTGCAAATTTGGATCATTTCTAATTAGTTTTACATATCCTTGCCATTGCAAGAAGTTCGGTTTTCCGATTACCAATCACCGAATCGGAAGCGGTGCTCGGACAAATTTCTGTTTCGTTGTTCTATAATGATTTTTCCTCAAGAAAAAAGGATAAAAAATTACCTATTTTTAAAAATTTTTTTATGCGAGTATGGCGAGTATTTTTTAAAACTATACCGGAATTAAAATGTTTTTTTTTTGCTTTTCTACTAATTACACTATGCGACAAATAAAGACTTTTAGAAAAACACAAGAACTGGACAGTATAGGTTCGATTGTCCCACAATGGGGTAGTAAACCCCTTTACTCAGTTTGGCGAATTTGGTGGCCAATTTTTTTTGTGGACCTCCAAAGTTTCTGAAAATCAGTGAGGCCTCAAAAAACGGTGTCATCAGTATTCGGCCTACAGCTAATTCAAACTTTATAGTACCGCTTAACTATATATAGCAATAATGTAGCTAAGAGTCTGTTTAACAGCTTTTTTTACCATTTCATGGCAAAAACTTTTTTTCGTGAACTTTTTGTTGACAAAATTATGGAAAAAATAGTTTTTTCACTTTTTTCAGAATAACTTACAGGGACTTGTAATTTTTAACGAACAATATTTGGCAAACTTATAGTTTTTTCCAGAATAACTTACAGGGAATCGTAAATTTTTATTAACAATATTTGGCAAAGTTGAAGCTACGTTAAAGCTGAACAACTTTTGTGAACATATCAATACAATCTGCACGTATCTAGGCACTCTAATAGCTCACACAGACCACTTTTTACCTTAAAAATTTTAGTTTTTCACTATTTTTTATGCTAAAAAAATATATATTTTTTAAATAGTATATTCAAGTGCATACTTCTCTGTTGTGTTTCACTAACATTTTGTGCCCAGAAAAATAATATGTTCCTGTACTTTTTTTGAAAAAAAATTATTTTATTCACTTTTTTCAGTATAATTAATAGGGGCTCCAAATTTTTCATTACCATTATTTGGCAAAACAACAACAAACAATAAAAAATAGTAAATACTAAAATCAGCAACATAAGAAGAAGAAGAAAGAAAGAAGAAGAAAGAAAGCAAAAAATGCAATAAAAATATAGCCTAACTCGTAAAAAACGAAAACTTTTAAGGTAGAAATTAGTTTTTCTGTGCTGTTTAGGGTGCCCAGATACATTCAGATTGTATTGATATGTTCACAAAAGTTGTTCAGCTTTAACGTAGCTACAACTTTGCCAAATATTGTTAATAAAAATTTACGATTCCCTGTAAGTTATTCTGAAAAAAGTGAAAAAAACATTTTTTTCCTTAATTTTTTAAAAAAAGTGCACGAAAAAATAATTTTTTGGCATAAAATGGCAATAAAATCTGTTTAGCGAACTCTTAGCTACATTATTGCCATATATAGTTAAGCGGTATCACCAAGTTTGAATTTTCTGTTGGCCAAAAGGTGATGACACCTTTTTTTGAGGGCCCATTGATTTTCCAAAACTTTGGAGGTCCATAAAACGAAATTGGTCACCAAATTCGCCAAGCCAAGTATATGGTTTTACTACCCCGTGGTAGTACAATCGAATCTATACTGTCAAGTCCGTGTGTTTTTTGGACTGTTGCACTGTGTTATCTGCATATTTTTAATACAGATTTTTTGGAAGCAAAGAAAATGTAGCTCCTTAAAAAATACTTCCAATTTTTTATACTGGGTTAATATCAATTCTAAATATTAATAATCTCTTACACTGTATTTTTGTATAATAAAAAAATTGCACTTGAGTTTTGTTAATCTAAACTTGAACTCAATTTCAATATTCGTATCGGTATCGGAATCGGTATCGGCGATATTTATTTTTAAGTATCGGTATCGGTATCGGATCGGCAAAACGGCGTATCGTTACATCCCTAGTAATAAGATAACTAAGTACCATTCATTATAATGTAGCCATTAAAAGAGTACTACCGATTACAAAATCCGGAAAGTTTTTGCTGGGAAGTAACGCCAACTGCGGATGGAATAAATTAAAGTGAAGGGCTCTAATAATTACGTTAATATGCCAGTTGTGGTCTCATAGTATTTAAAGTCTCCTTCCATTACAATTGTTATGATGACCATCTCCACACAGGAAATCTGGATGTTGCTTTTCTCTCTGATAGACGATAAACTATCAGCATATGTACAGAGCCCTTAATACGCTTATACATATTTATATCTATCATGTTTGAGGTTATATATCGTGAATGTCATTGCCTTTTTGAAAAAATACCTAACATCTGTCAGTTTCTTGCTTTATAGAGGACGAATTGTTACGTCACTGAAGTAAAAAACAGCCAATTACAAAATTGCATTCGTCTTAGCAATTAATTATTGAAATAACATCATTTTTGCATCAGAAACTGGAAAACTATCATTATTTTATAATTAAAAAGTTCTTTTTTTGGGAATTATTAAATTACATTAATTTTAATTTTTTAACGTGCTTTTTCCCAAATTAATATTTTACTTTTTAAGTAAAATATTAAATTTTTTATTAAAATACATTGAAATTGATTATGGAGGGGTATTAGCTAGTTCCTATGGCCATTTCATTTGGGCTAATGCAAATCCGCAGGGAACGTTTACCCAAAAATCTCATAGAAAAACTAAAGATATTATATCAAACTCCTAATCATAAGAATAAGAAGTTTATAATTAGGGAATTCACAAAAGCGTTCTAAAATGTGTTTTATTATAACGACGTTTTAATTTTAGTCTTTTATTATGACAACAGATGACAACTTTAAAAGTCCAAGAAGCATGTTTTTTTCAATGCGGCAATATTTTAAACAAAGAATTTGTGTGTGTTTAAGTGTGTTGGTGTTTCTTTGGCTTGTTGATAGGTTACCAAGCACTATCGTCATTGTGTTGTTGGCTTGTTTGTTGTATATTTTGAGTTCGTGTTCTATACATGTAAATAGTGAGAAATATTCGGTATACTTCGTCGTTACTTTTATTACTTTAATATGCTGTGCTTTGTATCGTTGCTCACAATGAAATTTTAAGTTGCTTTTCCAAATTTTAAGATACACATTGTGAATTCCCTAAATATTTTACTTTTTAAGTAATATATTAAATTTTTTATTAAAATACATTGAAATTGATTATGGAGGGGTATTAGCTAGTTCCTCTGGCCATTTCATTGGGGCTAATGCAAATAGTTCCCAGAAAAAAGAACTTTTTAATTATAAACATGCGAGTGCCCGCGCAAAAAAATACATGTCGGCATCACAGCTCATTGCGAAAACAATTTGTAGCTGTTGTTGCTTTTATTTATTTTCAACTGCCTTTACAACTACAATTTAGAGTTGGAAAAAACCAACCTGTTGTAGTACGCAAGTAAAGAAAATAAAAAACATGAATGATTATGGAGCTCATGTTTCAACTTTGATATTATAAACTTCTTATTCTTATGATTAGGAGTTTAATATAATATCTTTAGTTTTTCTATGAGATTTTTGGGTAAAGGTTCCCTGACGATTTGCATTAGCCCCAATGAAATGGCCATAGGAACTAGCTAAAACCCCTCCATAATTAATTTCAAATTATTTTAATAAAAAATTTAATATTTTACTTAAAAAGTAAAATATGAATTTGGGAAAAAGCACGTTAAAAACTAAAATTAATATCATTATTTTAATTGAACAATTTTATTTTATCCATTTGCGTTGAGTTACTTAGCATGTAACTGTTTTTATATGCAAAATAAAAGTCCTTAGCTAAAAGGTATTTCTTTTATTTACAAGCGATTAAGTATGCAGCATTAAAATGGTAACCATTATTTGGTTAAAAAACAATAATTTTGTATGAGAAAAAGTAAACAAATAAAATTGATTGTAGAGGGGCAGCTCTATATACGCGAGACGAAAAATAAGGAACGTCTTCTGCAAACGTAAAACTTTACGTAATCGTCCATATGCCATTCGCGCTCGTCTTGATTGCAACGCGTTCTGTAAACATGCTGTACGATTGCCCTTCAACTCAAGCATTACACTGTATAGTACATACATTTATCACACAAAAAAATCTTTAGAACATCTTTAATTCATGAACAACAAAGATGTTTATTGTAGATATTTAGCCAGGTTTAATCTCTAAATTTCCATGGAATAATAGCATAGCCAAAAACAAAATAATTACAAGCGTTTAATGCGCACAATGAGCTAAAAAAGAAAACAAAAACATTAAACCCCATTTAACCGATATAATGAGAATTATCATAAGCAAACAAAACAAACAGACAAAGTAGATAAGACTATCTGAAATTCGTATGCTTATATACTTATGTACATGATGTACATGAGTAAAAATGATTCAGTGAAGATTCTACAAATAAGTGTAGTATTTTTGTGAAAATGCGAATGGCTAATACGTATAATAAAATGGTAGATTTGGACGTTCAAAAAAAAAGATACACAATAGGGGGGCTAACATTCGATTACAAGTTGTAAGCGAATAATTTAGGGGGGAAAACATTTATTGTGTCGACCTGTGCAATTGAAGAAATTTAAAATTTTTAATTATTCTTTGAACTTAAAAATAAATCTTAAATAGTTTAATGCGAATAATTGATGTCCCTAATGGTCATATTAAGGGAGATGCTTACATACAAATAAATGTATAAACAACAAACAGATTCGTGTATTCAAACACAAATATACTACGATTATACTTATGATCAGGGCTCGGACTATCATGCAGCTAAAATTTAATTTTAAGCTCTTACCAAATGCACCTAAAAAAAATATATGCGCAAAAAATGCATTTACCTACGAGCAAAGTACCAAAACTAAAGTAATATAGAAATATTTATTTTTTTATTTTTTATTATTTATATTTTTAATTATTTATAGAGAAGAGTGCATAAAACAAACACAATTGGGTCTATTATTTAATGCAGCCGAACTTTAGTTGCGCTGTGAGTCGGCAACTGAAAATTAATGGTTGCCAAAAAGGCACTAAATAGCAACTGAAATTGACAGCTCTCAGTTGACAGTTGCCATCATTAGTATCATTCTGAATAACTGGCAACCCAACTGGGGCTTGTTTGCCATCAGTAATCGTCATATTAATATTTTTTTAAAAAATTTTTTGTAATTCCAAATATATCCATTTATTGCCAAAATATGCAAAAATATGCACTTACCACCAAAAAAATATGCAACTACAAACCGATGCCAAACTACATAAAAATTTATGGTTCGCATAGATAATTCGTCAATACCTCTTTATCTATCACCACAAAATACATGCATTTGCATGAAAGTTCGAACCCTGCTTATGATAAATATTCATACATTCTTAACAAAAATATATACCAAGCTTAAAAAAACAGACAAATTAAGATATAAACCTAATTATATTTGCACACAAATAGGCATAAAAGATTACGTACGAAACCGTGTCATAAATTTCTTTAATACTTTTTTCTTTCTTCAAAATTTCTTAAATTAGGCTGTACAACACGGAAAAAATTAGGTGGCTCTGTAAAACGATTCTGATAGAGGAGACCAAAAAAATATCCGTGTGTCGGCGTTTTTTAAGATCACATTGGATTTTTATTTTAGCGGCGATAAAGTTTCCCCCTTTTGGCCGCAAACCATGTAACACAACAACATGCAACACAACAAGAACAAAATATAAGAAACTTACATTTCCTACACAGTAGCAGATATGCAATACTAAAAACTGTAGGAAACTTGTCTAGCATATATGCAATTAGCAAAATTACTCAGAGAGACTCTCTGAGATAATAAAATACAAACTAATAGTAGGCCTGCTAAATTTATAAAGAAATTTTCGGCCTGCTTTCTTACAATAATAACATAAACATAAAACTGAAATCATCAACAGTAATACCAACAACAACATCTAAAACAGAGCTCATTATTACAACGTAGTTGCTCAAAAGAACTACCAGCAACAAGGAATATAGAGAGAAAAAATCTAGAACTTATTTGTAACAGCGACAAAGGAAACAAACTAAAAAAGGATAATAGTTATAAGAGCAACAACAGCAGTAGAGGAAAAAGCAAAGTCAATGAAAAATAATTATAGAAAAAATTCAACAGTATAGAGTAGGATAGAATTAATATATTTTGGATATAAATCTTGATAATTCAAAAGGCTGTTCCGAGTCAGACAGAATTTTAGACCGGCAAAGCAAAGCAGTTATTGAGTTAATGTTTCGATTACCAACAAAATTCCGAACTTTTTCGTAGCTTTTGGATGCATTGTTACAAATTTTTGAAGCTATCACACAAGGCTACAAACCCAGAAGTTGCCATCCCCATTTTCTGCACCACGTCGATGTAAAGACCGTGAAGCTGCTTAATAATTGTCCTTTTTTTCTGAAAGTCCTTTAAAATTGTAGCTTTTGATTATTAACTAATAGCCGAATTTCTTGTTTAAGGTAAACACTTTAATAGCCAAATTAAATAAAAAAATTTTGGAACGAAGTTCCCTATAGCACGTTGTGTACATCGATGTTTTCTGTGCTGGGGGTAAAACCATATTTTTTTTATGAAAAATACTTGTGTAACGGATACTGGTAACGAAAATACAAAACGAAGGCAACAGGGCGGCGCGAAGGATGAATTCCTTAAAATTTAGTGTTGCCGATTTGGTATTTTCACGGTTTTCTGTGCTGCCGTTGCTTTTCCGGAAACTTTCGAAGAACTTCTGGGATTTTGGGGAGATTTTCATCAGAGTTTGTTGAAAATGTTTGAATAGGTTTGTTTCTTGGCTAAAGGTTGGTTTCCTTGCTATGCAAGGTGTCTCGGCTTACCACCAGCTGTCTCGGCTAAATTATTGATAAGTATTGCCTAAGTATCTTCCAGGCGATAGTGTTTTTTTTTTGCTGACGATCTGTCTTCTTTTTTCATCTAGATGTTAAAATTACTATCTTTATTTACTTGGTGTCATCAACGTAGGGACATTTTTAGTTTTAGATTATAATTTTTATATTTGTCAGGTGAAGTGTGAAAACTAGGCGATAAATATGTGGGGGTGTCTGACATAGCGACCGAATGTGGCCGTTCGAAGGTTGCCAACCGAGGGTGGACTGCCGATAGTATAAGGTCAAAAGTGGCAGGCCGTTGGTATAAGGCGAAAAATAGCAGGGGAAGACGGCAGGCCCAAGCCGATAATGTATACGCCGAAGGCAACAGGAAATTATGTCCTGGCCGGTGAACTATGACAACGTACGTCCTTTTCTTATTTTTTCTGCCCCACTGTGCAGCGAATTGATCTAAAATATTATAAACTGGCTCTTTTTTATTCAAGCAGATTTTGAATTAAGTTACCTTTCAAACAAAATTTACTAAATTAAAATTGATGTACCCGTTTGGTAGCTACGGCGTCAAAGACACACAGATTCAACAGAATACATCTAGAACAGATTTTTTAAATGGCTGTACCGATTTTGTTCAAACTTTTTTTCCAAACAAAGCTAAAAACGCTCTCGATCAAGTCACCTTTCAAACAGAAAAAAACTAAATCAAAGTCCGCCCAGCCGTTTGGTCTGTACGTGGACTTATACAGGCACACAGGTACACAGATACAGAGACACACACTACAAACTTATAACACCCCCCTTTTTGGTCGGGGGTTAAAAGTAAATATCTAATACGTTCACCAAAAATTATTTTCTAATGTAAATATTATTTCATGTTTTATTAGCGAATCTTTGGTATTCTTATTTTCTACTTATCATGAAATAGTACTTGAAAACTCTGTATATACCTTTTATATAAACGTAGGGTGTAATTATAGTATTAAAACCTAAACAAAAATCTTTGTAATATATCACTTTGTTTATTTAAGTAAACACCCCAAAAGCGTATCATATCTATTTATATATAATTTTTTTCGTTTTGCAACAAAAGTATTTTCGTTAATCATCTGCAAAAAAAAAAGAAATAATTGTGCTACTACAAAATCTTCTATTTACTCAAATATTCTTTTATGTTTATTTTTATGATTATGTCTACGATTTTTTTATTACTCCTTTTAGAGGATTCTATAGCAATTGAAAATCTCTCATAACGATAATTTCAACAACATGCAGACATCATTATACATGTTGTTGAAGGTAATTCTAAACAACTATTCGTACATAGAAGTTTCCTTGCTCTAACTTATATTTAGAACATGACACTAAACATCATAGTTATGTATGTGTGTGTAAAGCTACGGTCACATTTGTCAATTATTTGACGTAATAAGCGTAACCACTTCTTTTGCTCAAGGTTAGTGTGATTTAACTTGGTTTTTATATATCAAAATACAATTAATTTTTAATAAATGTGAACCCATATTAAAAAAAAGTATTGGAATTAAGGGAAATCAAATTTTAGTTTATCTATTGGCACCGGTTTTTTTTGACAAATATTTGCCAAGTGCGACCGTAGCTTAACACATACATACATGTATACATACATACATACTCGTTATTGTATGCTAAGTAAAAAAAGAAATTTCGTATTTAATTATAACAAATGTCATTGTGACATTTATTTTTCACTGTAGTTTTATTGTGTGTGATAACTATTTTTTTTATTAAGAAAATGACATGAGTGCAACATATTTTTATTCTTGCTCAGTACTGATTTTGATCATAAACTTTTACGAAGGTTTTAACAAGGGTATATGATTTCAGCAGTAACTGGAAAAAAATGGATTTTATATTCTTCCCGACAGGATACAAGCTGACAGTTTTTCCACTTCCAACCATAAATAGACAAAAATTCGGGCCAACTGACACTCCAACGTATATGGGAATTATTTTACACTTCAGGTTTTTACAACATTTTTATGTCTAATAAAGGAAGAATAAAGCTGTTAAGCTGAATTTCCATAGCACGCGTTACACGCTTTTTCGAATCATATACCGCTATCAAAAATGTTGAATCTGTGTATTTGTACGTATCAAGTTACAGTGCAGGGCACAATCTCGTGTCGAATGCAAAAACTAGGTATACTTTCTACTTTAGTAAGCGTCATCAGCGGCGTGTTAAAAGGTCAGCTGTTTTTGGTAGCTATTAATATTAAATTTTCAATTCTATCAATGATTATATTTGTATAGTGTAATATTTTGCTTTTGTAATAAAGTTTAAACATATTTGCCTTAATAAAATAACAAAAAAACTTCTGCGTAAAAAGCGTCGCATGTAACTTGAAATGCGGAAAAGCGTAGATTACGTAGAAGATATGAATATCTTGACGCGAAAAAGAGTGTTATGGACTTTCAGCTTTAGATCTTTCTATGCATGCTGGAAGTTACTAACGACGGCTAAGAAAATCTAGATAAGGAACGAAACCAATCTTATAAATTAGATTGCAGTGAAAAAATCAGGAGTTGTGTGATCATAGGAAGAATGGTGCAGTACCACTGCAAATTGGACAGAAGTATTTTGATGTCAACAAGCAATTTTTCAACAATAAGTTTTTAAAATTATACTGATGTAGTTCTATAAAGAAATGTTTCACTAACAAAACTCCACAATCTCTTTTCATAAAACCGCTATTTGGTCTCAGAAAAATTTGGTGATGTTATTTTAATATTATACAATAAGAACTGATGAAAATTTTTATAGAATTCAGTAGCTAATGCATGTAGCATGTATTCAGTGTTAACATGCTAGTACCGCTTTTATTGAAATGCAGTGCATATCAAAATGGCTTTACAAAATAGAGCGAATGAAGTTGTCCTTAAAAAAAGAATACTGAAAGAATTTTTGTAGGATATGCCGAATAAAACACTTGTCTTCTCAACGATCACAACTGAACTGAACTCTTTATTGCAGGGATGCGCAAAAGTTTCTTATGGAAGAGCAAACACCAATATATTTAAAGAAAAATAAATTTTTATTCAATATTTTTTGTTGTAAAAACCAATACATACAAAGAAAAAATATTTCATATATTTATTTGTTGTTGCTTTGCACTTGCGTGTATACAATAAAGAACGACAAAAAATCTAATAAGACAAAACTGTTTGTGTATTTCGTATTGCTGGTGCTGAGTGCTGTATGTGTATTAACCCTAGAAAGTCATACTTATTTTTATGGCGGAAAGGTTATACTTCGCCGAATCGACGACGGTGTTATTAAAAGTGGCAGTAAAAATTACCCACTTGCAAAATAATTAAATGTTGAGTTTTTTTAAATATTTGTTTTTATATCATCGAAATATAACAAAATATTACTCAATTTTTAATGTTTATTTAATCATAAATTATATTTTTACCGTAGTACATTACTCGGGCTATTTTGTAAAACAGAGCTTAAAAATTATCGAAAATAAAAAATTTAAAAGCATATAGACGATAAAATGTATTTAAATACTAAAATTGATATATTATACAAGATTGGTACACGTTTTCAAAACCATCAATCGTTATTTTATGTAAGAGGCATTAAAGTCTTTTCGGGGCTCCCCATACCGGCTTTTATCACATTTTTTGATTTCCAACCGAAGTTTACAAGAAAGCCAAACAGCAAATTACTGCCGCTTTTGGTATTTTGACTCTAGTGGCATCATTTTATTATTTTCTTCCTTATTCGGCGATTTATTTTTAATATTCTCGCGTATCAATGTTTTTAATGTTGGTACCTCAAGGCTATCAATCACCTGATTCTAAATGTTGACAAAATGCCACTTTTGGTGAATTTGTATTGTCTTATAATCTTTGCCTTTATTTGAAATAAGTTATATGCGTAAATAATGTAAATATGTAGTCATTAGTCGTAAAGTATACTATAAAATTGACAGATTGCCCATCTGATGCCTATCCTGGAATATCAATTGCAATACAATATTGGTTAATTAACTTTAAGATTTTTTCAAGTTTGTGTCTCTCTTAAAATGTTTAAAAATAAATCTTCTAGAACTATTCCGGTGATATCTTTTACTTAACATCAAATTTCTGATGAACTTTTGTATTCCTCTTACTCTATGTCATATATACCGTTATCATCAAGGTCCAACTCATACTGCCCGTCATACATCTAAAAAAAACTTTCAAACTCTTTGTCGATCAAGTTTACTTCCCTTTTTTGATTATAGACTCAAAAACTAAGAGCAAACTACTCAAAAAAACTACCAACGAAGCACTGGAAACACACATCCGAAAGTTCTAAAAGTTAAACAAGCGTCATACTTCGTCGTTTCGACGACGCAAATAAAAAAAAAACAACTTTCTCAAAGCAGAGCAAGCTTAAAATTGGCACACACCTAAAGCACGACAACCTAAAGTCCTGTACGAAAAATGGACATAAAATAAGTATATTTACCAGAAAAAAACTGAAAAATTCTAACATGCGTCGTCGATTCGATGAAGTATGACCTTCTAGGGTTAAAATACACAGCCTATAGCTAAGTGCTTTTACAAAAACAAATGAGCACCAAGCGTATAGGGCTTGGGCAACGCTGCTTTATTGCATTATTTATCACTTAAAACAAAAGCAAAACTTAAACACTAATATATATTCCGACTAGAAATTTTCATGCAAACAATTTTGGAATCTAACTGGGGTCCTAATTTGGATGTAATGCAGAAACGTATTTAGGACCCGATTGGTTTCATGTGGCGAAATATCAAAATCTTGCAAAAATTTGCTCAAATCGGGAAAATATTAAACTCTTATATTGAATTAAAATTGCTGAAGCTATCCAAGGGACAAAATTATACAACAATTACTTCTGTTTAAGATGAGCAAAATATACGATTAAAAATCTGTGTTAGATCATCCCCACAAGTTTCCAATATTTTCCCACTTGGGAAGAACTTATGTTAAGTTACTAATTTGTAGATGGGATATCCCAACAAGTTCCCGATCAAATTAAAAATGGGATAACCCTTTTCGGTGTGCCACATGCATTCCCAATCGGGCCCCAATATCAGTATTGAGAAATTTTCTAATCGGGATGGACATACATGAGTGATACAAGTGTACTATTCTCGAGCATGCGTAAAAAAGAGACAAAAGCAGTTACATAGATTAATGTAGAAAAGAGAATACAAAATATAGAATCCGTTATCCTGCATCGATTATAATATTCACAAACCTATGAAAAAATTTCATACGTATGAGCAATATGATGGTACCATTATAGTACTCATACGTACATATTATGGTACATTCATATTACTCATACGTACGTATGACAATTTTGCTCTAAAAATTGTCATTTGCATTTTCTACAAGTATATCGTTTTAATTCAAAATTCATAAAAAATATCAGTTTAATATACCCAGCAAAAATTTTGATGAGAAATAAATAAGCTAAAATGCTAATACCCTTCACAGAAAAAAATTATCACAAAAAAATTTTGTCTAAAAGTATGACTAAAAATAGATTACATTTTCAGTAAATATTCTTTACATAATCAATGAATTGTTTATTTGACTCTTATTTAGGACGCAAACACTAAAAATAACAAGAAAACTATGCCGTAAAAAAACAACCCCAATGACGACATACACACAAATAACAATAACAAAAACAATGATTACAAAACTAATGCGATTGTACCAAATTTGTTTACTGAACATTTTTGACTGAATTAATTCGTTAATGTCGTTGCGTTAATTCTCATTCATTTTTTTAGAGTAAACATTTAGACGTGAACACATTTAACAAAGTGAAATGCTTAATGGCTGATTTTGTATGATATATTACAAAAAATCCAGTAAATATTTTTCTTTGATTAAGTAAAGTATTTTGTTTAACATTTGTTAGTATTTTAAGACTAATTGTTTTATATATTAAGAAAAAAATATTAATTGATATTTTTCAGAAAACCCAGGAAACTTTTTTTTTTGTTTTGTTTTGTTGTTTTGTTTACAATTTGCAGATATTTTTAGACAAAGTGTTTTATAGACCTAAACAATTTGTTCACTAAACGAACACTTTTTTTCCAATGAATTTGTTAAGATATGTTTGTTGCTATTTTCAAATTTGTTTGTAGGTCCGTTCCTAGACAAAATATTTACTATTTCATTGAATTCTTTTACAGAAAATGAAATTTAGTTTTTTCTGTGTTCACTACTTATACTTTGGCTTTTAAAACAATTACTTTAGCATGGCGATGTCATTGAAGGCAAATACTTACCACATTGGGTTACAAATAACAAGTTATAAATTTCAATATTTAGAATGCATTGAATACACAAAACATAATAAAAATTAAATGTATCCGCCAAGCACTAAACTCATACCGTTTTCAGTTACTGTGTTATTTTTTGGCAAGTATTTTCCTTACTAGGCTACTGCATAACCATTTTGTTACAGGCTTAAAACTTATTTTCACAATTATGAACACTATTAAAAAAAATCCACTTGCTTGAAAAGCATTATGCTTTGTAATGACAACACATTACCAAGTTTTTGCGCGATACCTTTAAAATTGTTTGAACCTAAAAGGTTTGATATATTTTTTAATAAATATTAAAGAAATAGAATAAAAAAATTAAGTTTAATACAGTTCTCATGCAGGCAAATAAAATGCTATTTTCGAAAACTCCAACACCTCTTCATCTTTGATCATGGGTATTTAATTTATTGTAGTCATGATCTGCTGTATACATTAGAGTTAACATAATTTTTCCCTCGCTCCTTGGAATATTGTCCCATGTCCTTAGAACCCTACTGAATTCTTGCCATAAGGCATCATTGTAAATGTACCCTTGTTTTTTTATGTCGTTATATCTGCATACAATAGCTTGACAATTTTACCTTTAGTAAATAAATGGAGTTTCTTATGTCATTTATTTGCCGTTTGGTTATAATCGCTACTCTAAGTCATGCCACTAGTTACCTACTAAGAACATTTATTTATTCATATAGAATGCAAATGCTTAAAGCTTGGTAATATGTGTGTCAAGTACTGTTTACACTTTGCAAATATTTGCCCAAAAAAACGTAACCACTACTTTTGCTAAGGGTTAGTGTGATTTAACTTTTTTATATCACAAAATGAAGTTAGTTATGATGCAGATAACTATTTCCATATTATTTTTAATAAATGTGAACCCATATTTAAAAAACTATTAGAATTAAAGGAAATACAATTTTAGCTTGTCTGTTGGTCACGTTTTTTTACAGTAATTTTGTAATTTTTTAACTGTGGCCGCTAAACTTTCATTATTTTTGAAATATTGTTGAATAGTGAAGACACGTTGTTCTATCGTTTAACGTACATTTTTACTAACCCTAAACTGTCAGCTGTTGAATTACTTTTTTTAGAGCCAGCATTTTACTGCACAAATGCCGACAAATTGAAATCTTTCGTTAATCTTTGGACACCCTGTATAAGTGCCTGTATATAACATTATAATTTCAACTTGTTTTGTTGCTCGCTTTAGAACACTCTTTATTTTTTAGCTATCATATATTTTATAGCTGTTGTAGCGGCCAAAGTTTTATATATTCTGTAAAAAATCCAGGCCCGTATGTCTTCTGGTTCGCGACAAAACAGCCTGTGATGGAGAGACGGGCTTCACACTTTTGGTGTACGGAACCCTAAAAATGTGCAAGGGGAAGATAACTTTAACTGCCCCTAAAATTAATCCTAAATACAAACTTTCAAAGTGCCGTTACACGTATTTTTTATTTCCTTGGTGCCATCCAAAAAAATCAGTCGTTAGACATTTTTCAAATTTTTTTTTGTGCTGTACAGTTTTATCTATACCTTTCATATTAAATCAATCAATCAGCAAAACGGAAAATGTTCAATTCATTAAGATCATCAATGCCTCAGTGGTTTTTAAAGATCTTTATTTAGACACAACAATGGTAGAAATAAAATTTTAAATTCAAACTGAAATATCAATCAATTTGTTATCCTGACAACCTACCCGATATAAAGCTAAAAAAAATCCTTTAAATAATGATTACAAAACTAAATAACATACGTAAAAAGCCAAAAAAAAAGGATTAATGCATAACCCCTGTTTGTAATTTCAAATGACAATCAAAAGCATTTAAATGAAAAATCAATTGAAAAATCAAGTTTCCAAAAGACATAAACGGGATAACAGTTGAAATAACAAGAACACAACCCTCTTTAATGCGCAAAAAAAGTGGAAAAAACAACACAAGGGCTGATGTGATCATTGAAATCAGGCCATAAAATATACACCACAGTTTTTCAACTTACTGGGACTAAGGTATTAAAGGATTCATTGAATGGGCTGCCACGGCCTTGTGAGTTTATTTATCTGACTGTCTGTTTACATTTGTGGTGCCAACTGGGGTGCACATTGATAAAAATTAAACACTAAAATGCAAAAACAAAAGCAAAATTTTTTAAATAAATAAAAGCGAAAGTTAAAAACAATTGTGTTAAATTGTAAACAAAACAACAAAAGCAATGTAATATAATATACAGGGAGGGAATAATCAAGATACAGACATTTCATTAATATCATTTTAATACAAATTTTAATGGGGTTGTTTGCACATCCACAAGCAAACACATTCACTATACAAGTAAATGAACTCTGTTCCAGTTTTTCACTGTGACCAGGTAATGAAATTGATAATTATACTTTTTCCGCTGTTTGTCCTGGAGTACTAAGTGAAAATGTAAATTTTATGTATTTGATAATTAATATTTATGTTTGCAGAGTGTTAAGTGTGAATCATAAAAAATAGGAAAAATTATTTAAATAGATTCTATAAAGAATATATGAATCCCAAATGTTGATATTTGTATTTTAAGGCAACGAATGACCCTTCATTTTTGGTTTGAAATAAAGCCGGTTTACCTACCCTGCAGTCATTTCATATAATTTATATAACAAATTATTTTGCATAAAATTGATACCGTTTGACAGTTTATCTCTTAATTGCATGCATAAAAATATTTCAACGGGAATAAAAGATAATAATTTATAATAGAGCCATAATATTGTCAGGTATAAAAATGAACAAACAGTGGGGTTCTTTTCTGTTTCTATTTAATTTTATATAAATGGCAACAAATTTTATTCCATAAGTTTTAATTGTATTCACAACACCATAAGGCTTAAGTATTGCTTATACCATTGGCTATTCTGTCATGTATCTGAGAACATTATCTTTAATAAACCCAAAAAATATTTGTGTCCATTTTTTTATTTTTTTTAAGAACTTTTTCGTAAATTTCACACATTTAAAAGAATTTAATACAAAGTTCTTATCATAATTGGAAATGGTTTATCGAGCTTTCACCAGAAGGCGCTAAGTTTACCGATTTTACCAATATCTTCCAAATAACTTTAAAAAGAATATCTACTAGTAATGTCACTATTACTAGTTATAGTGTGCCATTAGTATAGTAAAATGTTTGAATGCTTTACATTCGTAAATGCAGTACTGCTTTGCAATACAGAAGCCAACTTATTTTTTAATGCCGACGCTAGTCTAATAATGATATTTCATTGGATGACTATTTTTGTATTTTGTTTTGTTTAGATTCGTATTCGTTCATTCAGAAGTTGTACCACAACAAACTTTTTAGAAATTGGCAAAAAATCATCGAAAAGTGAATCGTTTATAAAAATAAAAATCTTTGCTGACCGCTATAATATCTAATGACAATCGATAGGAGGGAAAAATATAATTCAGAAAGGGGGGTTGAAACTTTCTGAAATACTTGCATTCTGAAGTTCTACCCAGCAAACTTTTCAAAATTGGCAAACATCACCGAAAACAGTTTCGTTTATAAAAATAAAAATCATCGGTGAGTGTATAATGGGTAATGAATGATAATCGATAGGCGGCTAAAATACAATTCAGAAACAGGGGTTGCCACTACCTGAAATACTCGCATTCATAATCTATACCCAACAAACTTTTTAAGATTGACAAAAATAGCTGCAAGAAATTTTGCTAATAAAAAGAAAAAACTTCGGTGAGCGCAATAATGGCAATCCATAGGGCTATATTTACTTAAAAAAAATCTTTCCAATTTGATGTAAAATATAATATATGAAAACTTTCTTACTTTTACTTAATACTCACGATCTTTGCATTCGATCTGGCTTAGCCATTTTCTGCCTAGTTTTTAGCCATTTTTTTGTCTAAATTTAGACATTATTGTTGAAGGAATTCTGGCATCCCTGGTGAGAACAGAAGTGTTCAAAATTAAATTACCAGCTTTTCGGCCTAACTTGATGATGTTCTTAACACCGTATGCAATTGAAAGTTCACTACCGTCACAGACTGAATCTGGAAGACATCTGACTGATTTACTAGGAACAACCATAAACTCCTTGCCAGCGTATTTGAGCTATCTAATAATTTTTTATTTCATATAAGTCTAAAACCAAGAATCAGGGATACAATGCATTGTGCCGTAGCTAGAAAAATTGGTTATGGAAAGAAGGAGAGAGAGCGTAGTGTTTAGTTATGAACATTTGATTTCAACTTTCCAACATCGAAAGTTGCAGGAAAACCTTATGAAATAAATTTATTTCTCTTACGAACTGTTCAACTAAACAACGAATTTTGTCTGTAATGTTCACCGTTCAGTCAGTTTCATATCGACCACAAATGGATGTGTTCTTAAAAAAGATCAAATTTTGGAAACAAGTTCCTTGATTTCATGAGAATACATTCTATTGTAGTGACGATAAAACAGCGAAACACAGTCGAGTTAATAGAGATGGGTACCCTTCTTTCCTGTACGCAGTCGAATAACTTCAAAAATAGACCTTGTAGTTCTGAACCATATATGAGGGTTGTATAACATTTTCGATTGGATATAGGTGGAACAAATATTAAGGAGATCAGATGGAATAAAGTAGCTCTTACACCGTCTTAAGAAACCAAGACGCTTGAATGCTTCTTTTGAGAGTAGAAAAATGTGGTCAGTCTACCGGACGTTATACTGGATGTTCATGTCAAAAATATCAAGAGCTTCTGATTCCCAAATAATTTTGGTTAAACGTCTGGCCGTGAGCATACTGCATTGGCCCTTCCGAGTATTAAAATCGAGCCTATTGGCACGATCTCATCTCGATATTGTTATAAGATCGTGATTTAATGTTTCGTGCATGTTAGACTTCATAGAGCCAAACTCCCATAGGCTGTAAAATACAAGATATTAGTGGTAGTTGAAGGTTATTAGGAAAAAGAGAAAATAGGGAATTATAAACAAGGAGCCTTTTGATACCCCTGAATTAACCATGAGCTCGTTTGATGAGATGCCATCTATAACAACTCGTATAGTGAACTTAAAATATTTCCAAAGATGGAAGTTTAAAATACTTTCCAGCAAGTTGGACAGTGCAAAACATATAGCGAATAGGCGGTAATTTTCAGAGTTACTATTCCTCCCTTTTATGCGATTCATAAGCTTCCAATACAATGGGTGCCCACCAGCATTATACAAAATGTTAAACATGGTTGCCAACGGACGTGCTAGCGTAGAAGAACAATACTTTAAACCTAGTGCCATTGGGCTCAGGAGACTTATTTATGCTGACATCCGAAAATGCAAATTACTTTCAAAGAATTAATACCACATCACCAGCCTACGTAATGCTGCCGAGTTGCATCAAGGAGCAAGCTGGAAGTCTACCAAAACGCAAACAACAGCTAAACTGGCCTTCTTAAGCTATCTACCACATAGTACTACGTAACGCACCCCCACTGTTATATTACCAGCATCACAAAGAGGCATATTTCGTTATGCGAGGACCAATAGGATATTAAGCCAACACCTCTTCTAGTGATTTTAATTTTACCCACAGCCACCGCGTTAACTTGCAAAGAAGACCTCACAAGCAACTGAACACAAAATCATCATGAGGATAAGACGAAGTCTTATATCCATTCCGTGCACGAGTACAGTATGCTTTAGTTTCGAACATCATATATTTAACCCTCTAGAAGGGAGGTCGTCTTTGGGGTTACCGGGTTACATGCTACCAGTGCATTGTCTGGTCAGGCCTGAAAATAAAGCCCCTAGAGCTTTACTTTCTGTCGATTTCTGTCGTGAGCGGACACCTTATGTATCGCTTCACCTTCTACCAGACAACACCATCCTAAATTGGTTCATTGAAAGAAACTCTACTCTAAGCCTAGATTGTATACTTCTTTTATACAACTCTATTCTAAAACCAATATAGTCCTACGGTAGCCAGTTACGGAGCACTGCCTTGGCATCAAATGTAGAAAAAATTCAAAGGCGACAAAATAAAATACTCCGTACGATTACAGCAGCCCCGTGGTATGTCAGGAACAATCGAATTCATAAAGATTTATATGTGGCGCTGGTTAAGACAGTGTTTTCTAAACACGTGACAAGATACATAAAATAACTTGAGTTGCACCCAAATCCCCTAGTCCGAAACATCATTAACTTTAGAGACCACACTTGGCTGAGAAGGAGGGACACTCTTACTCTCAGCCGAACACGAGAAACGTAGATAATCAGAGAGCCAAGCGCTGAAACCAATATTTTTGTCTGGCATTGGCTGGACTTAGAAATTAAAATTTTAAAGTTAAGATTTGATTAAATATTGTTAGTTAAATTTTATTGAAGATACAATAAATAAATATAACAAAAAAAAAAAAATTACAAGAATAACTTAATGCACTATGCTATGAAGTTCTAGCTTTGTTTTTAATATCTTTACAAACTTCGTAGAGATTTGAGTTATTTTGTGACAAACTCTTCTATGCTCAGCAAGCATTGCACCCACTTAATAATAAATATTCAGTTCATTAAATAATAGAACAAGTTTAAATATATTATATGTGTTTTCAGATAAGATTTTTTAAAACATCTTACTTTTGTCAAAGATTATTAGGCCTTGTTAAAGGATATTTAAACAAGACATTTTGTTTACTTTTTCTTAAAATTTAAAATGCATACAATTAACCCATTAGTCTTTAAGATTGTTAGATAAATACAAACACACTCATAAATAAGCATATGCACCTACGACAAATGTGTGCGAATATACATATTTGCATTGATACAACTACTACCTCCCAGTGGTAAAACGTACAAGGCATTCACTAAACAGGCCTTTTTAAAGACCTGAAATAGGACGCAAAACTAATTATTTTCAGCCTTCTCAGGATAGCCTTCTATTGGGTGTTTTTTATTGAGTTATAGAACTTTAAGTTGGCATCACTTTTTTAACTGGCGGCCATTTTGTCAGCTGTCAAGTGATTAATATTTAGTTTGGTTTGCCATTTCATCATGAACAGGTTGACAAAAGAACAACGCTTGCAAATCGTGCAAATTTATTTCGAAAATAATGGTTCAGTTCGCGAAGTTCAGTTCGCGAAGATGAGGCTCATTTTTGGTTGAATGGCTACGTCAACAAGCAAAATTGCCGCATTTGGAGTGAAGAGAATCCACATGAGACCCTTGAGACGCCATTACATCCACAAAAACTGACTGTTTGGTGTGCTCTATGGGCTGGTGGAGTCATTGGGCCATACTTCTTCCGAAATAATGCTGGAGAGTCAGTTACCGTTAATGGAGACCGGTATAGAGCCATGATAACCGACTATTTTGTTCCCGAATTGGATGGCATGAATGTGGATGAGTTGTGGTTCCAACAAGACGGCGCTACATGCCACACAGCGCACGTCACAATCGATTTATTGAAGGAAACATTCGATGAGCGCATAATTTCGCGGAATGGACCTGTCAATTGGCCACCAAGATCGTGTGATTTGACACCATTGGATTATTTTCTTTGGGGATATGTGAAGTCGCTCGTCTACGCCAACAAACCAGAAACGTTAGGGGACTTGGAAGCCAACATTCGTGGCGTTATTGCCAACATACGGCCCCATATGCTCGAAAAAGTGGTTGAAAATTGGACCTGTAGAATTGGCTTTATTCGAGCCAGCCGCGGCGGTCACATGCCCGAAATCATATTTAAACATTAATGGCATAAAATTATCCTTCCAATAAAGCCAAATTGATGGACATTAAAACGATTTTCTTGTGTTTTATTTCAATTCGAAGTTCTATACCTCTAAAAAAAACACCCTGTAGAAGGCTTCTACACTCGTTTCTAAAAGATCCGATACAGCTTCGTTAATATGCCTTCTTTTGGCAGAAGTATTTTTTTTCGATTTTTTGTTTTGTTTAATAAAAATTGTACTTTAGAAATAACAAACATTCTCGTATCTTTTTTTGCAAATAATTTGTATATCAGACTAAAATTTACGCACAAGAGGCATCATATATGCTGCTATTATGTCGTTTATGTTGCAGCTACTGCAATTCCTTCTTAATAAATACACGAAAATTAGACTCATATGTTCTGTATGAAAGGAAGGAGTTTGAAATAAAAAATCACGATAATGAAAAATATAGAAGCCGTTATAAGAATACCGAGATAAAAAAATTTACCCCACTTTGATTTTTAGCAGACCTTCCCAGACCCGGCCTTCTTTTAGGCATACCACGTATGACCTACAAATAGGCCCGCTAAAGAACGCCTTCAATCAGGCCTGATGAGGAATTGGTCGAGGAAGAGCTTGGTCCGCAATGACATCGCGTGTAAAAAATATATAAATATGAAATGGGAGTGGAAGTCCTAGATCCTGCTAAATAAGGCAATATAGAAGGCCTCTTTACTTCTTCCATTTACCGCTGGAATATATTTATTTATGTGTATTTATTTGCATGTTTGTATATTTGTAATGTGTTTTAATTTTAAACAAACTAGATACAGGTAAAACTTAATAAATACATACATGCAAAACATACGTTTGTACTCATACATTTGTATGTTTATTTAAATGCGATTCTATTTTCTATGTGCAATTGTTGCTCTATCAATATATTGACAGTGTTTTAAGACCAGGTCTATAATCAAAATTTACATAAATTGACAAAAGTCTATACAAATTGAAAATGTTGTTGTCCTCTTGTATATGAATGTTTAGTTTTGCATTTGAATGTCTGTCAGTGTGGGTGTGTGTATATCCACATGCATGTAAATAAAATTAAAACAAACATGTCGAGTAAACAAACGAAGAATTTTAAAACAAATACATACTACTAAAACTATTCCTGCTCAACTACAGTAAAAGTTAATATGTATATATTTAGTTTTTGTTTTAGTAGGAAGAATATGCAAATATTTTGAATAAATATATATCAAAAGACATTAGAATTTGATTGGTTACAAACTCCTAGGGATATTAAAACACCAAGAAAAAGGACTTTTGATTTATCTTTATTCTTTTGGCAGTTATTGGCATAATTCTAAATATTTTGGATTTGAGTTTCAATTAGTTTTAAACTTTAAGTATGGACGTATATTTTTTCAAACACCAGCTTAGCCGTGGGGTCTAAGAGACTCCTACATATGCTGGGTCATCCTAACAGCAAATATTAGTAAAATGTATGATTAAATAGATCGTAAATTAAATAGCTAAAGGTAGAAATAACCCACCCTTATTTTAGGCACAAGTGCCGCCTGGCTGCCGAAAGAAGACCCTGACTCACCCTTGGACACTTCTAGCCTCCATCATAGCCAATATTATAGACTGAAATACACTGGCTTAATAAAGAAGTCGCAAGGAGAGTCTTACTACAAGATCATTCCAGAAGACTTACCGCAGACCATTGTTGATGCATCTGAATACACCCTGATGTTGAAGTTTTTTTGCACACCCATCTGGAAAAAATAAGGATTTTGGAAGTAATATCAAAGTCCAGATGAGGTATCATGTAATTGAGCCTAGATCCCGGCATAATCACAAAATCTTGATCTCAATCACCCAGATGCAGCCAATTTTGCAGGACTAATAAAGGATACAGCCAATAGATTTAGGTCAATCTGATTTAAGTTTAGTATAGCATTCACAGCCTCTAAAGGACTAGTATGTAAACAACCTGTAATCCCGATGCAAGCAGATCTTTATATTCTGTGTAGTTGGTCTACCACGTATTTCTTACTTGTGACGGACCACCATGCTTCCGCTATGTATATCCACTTAAACATATTGCAGCTTAGGCCCTATTAGGAACCAGCATCCTCGAACAGGTGTAGTGGGCGACTGTGGCCTTTTTAACCCAGTATTACACATATTTAGCTTCCAGGACATATTTACCTTCCTAGACATTTCGCTCTTATTCTGCAGCCGGGCTTTGTAGTAAATAAATCTAATTCGGTTTAGTTTGGGTTCAATCCTACACCACAGCCTGCAGCCCATTTGCTGAGTGTACCTAAAACGTTGGACATGAAGTCGTTTAGCACATCACTGAATATCCTTGATACCTTTGGTACCACATTATCCGCATAACTCTGACTCCAGCAGAGTCTAATATGAAACTAATTGAATTAACAAAGAGATACGAAAGTAGAGGTGAATTTACTCCACCTTGTGTTGTTTCTCTGTATACCTATTTTGACGTTTCACTGTTACCTATTTTTGCAGTGACGTTTATGGTGATAATCCAGTTGCTAATGTATTCCTCAGCATCGACATCCCGGAAAGACTGTTGGATGGCCGCCACTGATAGGTTGTTAAATGCGCCTTCTTATCACCTCGTGCAGTGCAGTTTAAGTAGAGCATCAATTAAGGTAGGCATGCTAACTGTCCGAGAGTATTGACGAACTCTATATCTAATATGAGAGCCTATTAGTCTTTCCAGCGTCTTGATCAGGAAAGATGTAAGGCTGATGGTAATAAGTCTTTTGAGTCCTCGTGATTTTTCTTGCCAATTTTAGGAATAAAAACTATTCTAGCTGGCCTTTAAGGCAATGTGGAAAGTTTTGAGTGGTTCTCATTAACTGTAATGCCACACCTTCGTAGTGTGTAGGATGTAGGTAGTCCTCTGGGCATCATAATTAGCCCAGTAGTAGCCTTTAAGTGTACTTGCCAGCATGTGGGAAGCTTATTTAACTATAATTGATAATGGGTCCGCCAAGAACCTATACCGAAGCTAAATAATTTACCAGGACAGAATTATGATGTTATGATGAACATTTCTGTTGCAACAAAAAATTAAATAGCAGGTTAGTTAACTTTAATGCTTTATTAGGGAAATAATTAATTTTTAGCTTGAATAATCAACGGCTTTAAACCCTTTAAATACCATTTAATATGTACGTACATAGTTATATTACAAAATATTTGTTATATCAAAACATGAAATTTCTTCATTTCTATGTGCACATATTTAAGTATATTTATATTTATGTATATGTACATGCACTTAAATAGCTATAACATTTTATGTTCTACATACGAAATACAAATATTTGCTCACATATTAAACTCAATGAGCACTTAGCTAAATTTCAATAATAATATTTGGCTGCAAAAGTATGAGAAGTATGTCAATAATCGCAATATTTGTTGTACAATAAATGTTAAAAAAATGGTATAGAATCCAGTTAAATAGCAACATTCTTGCCATGTTTTCCTATCAAATTGTAAGACAATCAAAATTGTTTTCAAATCATTTTCATTTGAAATACCTACTTCTGCTGTTGTAAGTGAAAAGACAAAGAGGAATTCAAAATGATATTATATTTTTAAGGTAAATACAGCAATAAGGTAATATTGAGGTGATATTGCTACTTAAATTATGAACAGGAAATTTTTCAAAAAGGGGTTAAACATTTATATCAGTATCATTTATTAAAAAAAATATAATAACATAAACCAAAAATTTAATTTCCATTATAAATTTATGTCTGTCATTTTTTTAACTTTTAGAATTTGAAACAAATACCATTCAAAAAGAAACTGCTTGAAGTTGTTGAGGATGCTGCAGCACATTGACATTGTGCTGGTATGTGTGTGTGTGTGTGTCTGTTTTTGAGAATATACTAAGGCTTTTTACATATATCTATGTATGTATGTATGTATGCGTGCTATAAAGCCATATAACAGCCCTTTTGAAAAGCATTACAGTAATTTTGCTTTGTTTCTTGCTCCTTTACGCAAATGAACAGGAAACACTTTTGGTATGCAGACATATTTGCCAAATTTAACATGGCATTCCATCATATCAAACAATTAATTTTAATTAAAAAATATCTCTTAAACGTTTTTTAAATACTTTCAAGTGGCTGTTAGACAATATTATATTCCTGAGCTACTAAGTAAGAGGAATACTTAAATATAAAAGGATTGCGCTGTTCTTTACAAAGAAAATACGTTTGTCAGTTTACGAAATATTTAAGAAAATTTGAGCAAAATTATTTTTATGCGATTTGATAGTAGAAATTTTAAAATTAATTTGTTGGCAAAAAAAAAGAATAAATTTTGAAATTGTGTGTATAAGTGTTTCAATTAAAGAATGGGAATTTGTTATGGAAAATATGTATCCTTTGTGATTTTTTAAAATTCTCCCTTGTGATTTAAAGATGCTTGTCTGTGGTATCTGAGTGGCAGCGTTGCCCGTTTAGCCTTGTCAAGGACTCTTTTTTACACTGAAAGAATTTTCTTCATTAATACTGTAAATTTCGACAGCATTAGAATAAAAAACTTCATTAAAATTCAATCAACATTGCAACATTATATTTCGTTAGCTTAGTAGCTTAAGTTTCGTTACTTTATTTTATTGAAAACTTCACCAAATATATGAAATAATTTCATTAAAAGAAATTTATTAATTTTACAAATCTAATGAAAATATTTCATTATATTAATGAAAAGAAAGCTAATGAATGGCAGCAGCTTCTTTTTAGCAAAATAAACTTAAGCATACCTCATCGTCCAACAAGATATCATAAATTTTTAAGTATTAAATATAATACCACTAACTACGCCAAATGTTATCTATTTCGCAGAATTTGCGGTAAATTTAGTGAGTTATACCCTTATATCGGCTTCAACAAAAGTATAGATATGGTAAAAATAGATACCATTTTGCACCTAAATTCAATTTATTAATAATTACAATTTATTTTTTCGTTATGTTTTTGTAATCAATTTTTGCTCCTATAATGAGTATATTTTCACTGTATTGGTCTCTAAGGACTAGTCCAAAGATTTGAAGTAATTATAATGAAATAATATCAATTTTTTTTAATGAAATTATATTATTGCTTTAATGAAATTATTTCGTTATTAAGTTGGCTCATTATATTAGAATTTAACAAACGTAACGCTTCGTTGGATTAATGGAACAAGTTTGGTAGCTCACATCTTATGTTATTGCATAACATAGTATAGTGCATATATTACTTACGAGATTTGGAGCTAAATCTAGTTGTTTATTTTACTAGATCTCCCATACAAAACGAAATCTACTTCGCCAATAGATTTTTACAAAATCTACTAAAATCTAGTAGTACTTAATTATACAACCGTGATTTTGCTCATATAGTACTAAAAAATACTACGCTGTTCCCGATTATATACTTTATAAGGTATGCGCAGTAGTTGTTTGCATTTGGCGGAACTTTTTTTCTATGCAAACGAAATCTTGATAAACGTCAAAACAGCCATGTGGAAACGGTATTGATTTCGATATCGAATTCAATTGAAATCTACCAGATTTCGCTCTGGTTTAAATGTAGTATGAAACATAAGAAAACTAGAAATAGTCTTTCATAATTTGGAGAAAATATTTTGCCTTTTTGAGGCTAAATTAACAACTTCCCTGTCTAATGAGTCATAGATGACTTACGAGAGCAATTTCCACCAAGTTCATGAGTCACATGTGACGCATTTCTTTATACAACTATTGAGCAGATTTTTGTCATAAACGCGACGTGATATTTCTTGAATGAAACTTGGACGTATAGCAAAAAACAAAAAAAACAAAAATAAATCTCTGGATGTGGCACAAAAAATCAGTGGACGTGGCCCAAAAATCAGTGCGTTGTATGGAGACAGGGTAGTTGTTAAGTTAAATTTTCAAAGTTTTGTAAAAAAAATCGACAATACAATTAAAAATCGGAAATTATATTTTCGAATAGTGTGGGTACTTGGATAGAATTTATATATGGTCCAAATGAGCTAAAAGTAACCATGTGCCCAAACATGGCCACAATCTTTCAGAGATTGTAAAAAATTTACTTAAGTTAAATTTTCAAAGTTTTGTAGAAAAATGCATGAATACAATTGAAAAATGTGTCTTATATTCTCGAATAGTGTGGATCCTTGGCTAGAATTTCCATATGGTTCAAATGAGCTACAAGTAAAGAATGCCCAAACATGGCCAAAGTCTCTCAGAGATCGTCCAAAATTTACTTACAAATTGAAAATGCTAAAAAAAACAACGAAGCTAAAACGCAAATTTTGAGGGCAAAAGACAAAATAGAATGCTAAATCTAGCCATGAAAAGGCTAAACTAGCAACGCTGCTTGTTGTTCTCCATTTTGAACCACTCTGTCTCATCAGGTGGGAGAAGTGTTGAAGAAATCGTATCTCTCTTCACGTCTCTTCTTCAGGTAGCATAACGGGACCAACTAGGAACAATGTGGGCTAATTTTGACTTTTAAACTGATATTCGGTGTAGCCTGGCCTAATCATGGTAAAATTTTAGTTAAATATCCCAAAAAAAGCTTTAAAAACCAATAATTAAAAATAAATTGTTTTGTATTGCCAACATTAAGATCTAACCATTCCCTCTTAGAAATTTTTAATATAAGGTCGATTCTTAATGAATTTTAGGAAAACTTCAAACTACAATTATAATTGTAACTTGATTGATGAATCGACCTTATATAAAAATTTCAAAGATGGAATGGTTAGATCTTAATGTTGGCAATACAAAACAATTTTATTTAATTATTAGCTTTTGAAGTTTTTTATTATATTTAACTAAAATTATACCATGATTAGGCCAGATAATTATCTGCAAAACACACAATAATCTGACGAAGAGGCTGATGTTATTCCTAACACCTAAATTAAACAAAGTTGGCAGTTTATATATTTTTCAATTTTTAAAGAACTTTTCTTTAAATAAATGGTAAAATCTAGGATTTTAGTTCATGCTTTAAATAAAATACTTGTTGATGTTATTTCCCAAATTACTTTGTGGCCATAACAAAAGACCTCAAGATCTGTACAAAAGTTAGTTGAAATAAAATCATCACAAAAAAAATTCAATTAACTGATGAGATCACGTTTAACAATTGTCATATAATGATGACAATAATGACAGTTACGCTTTTATAATGGCGCACACGGTTACGGTTACATTTGCTATATAGGCGGCATTAAAATTAGCATACGTACACAAAATAATTGTGCTCTAGCACACACACTCACAAATATACAATTTGCAAATTGGCAAAATACTTAAAATTTTTACACTCCCCCTTCCTCATCTTTTTCTTCTAGCACTCAATTGCTTTTAATGAAAAAAAGATGAAGTGAATTTCTCCACAAAATACTTATTTTTATGGAGTTTCAGTTATAAAAACAAAAAATACAATTATTTTTAGTAAAGACGAGCGAGCAACAGCAAGAATAACAAAATAAAACAAACAAATGAAACTGATAGTAGAGAATTTTTTATGGGAGTTTTTAAAACTCCAAACACGTAAATCTAACTACCAGCCAGTAGAGCTGCTAAAACCAAATAAAACCAAACAAACAAATTTAGCGGTTATAGTGGCTTAGAATCTACAACAACAGAAATAGCGGAGTCCTCTGAGCAACAGTTAGACAAGAGGAGAAAGTATAAATAACAGTAAAATGCGAGAAAATAATTTATATAAAAAATTCATTTTCCTATAAAAACAATAGCACTGGGTAAGTGTATGTGAGAGAATTTTTAGCAAGTTGTTAGGAGGGGAGAAAGTCAAGTTCTTATAGCAGCAGAAGGGGGTGGCAAAGAAAAGGTAGCCAAAGTGTAGACCATAAAAATTGTTTAGAGTTTTTTTTTGTATTCATACAAAATTAGTACTCATAACATAAATGTTTGCATAAAAGAAGTTTAATGTGTCAGGTGACGCGTGTCCATTACACGCATTGTGGGTTTCCGGTTTACAAATATCCTGGTTACATATTTGTGTTTAATTTACACAGGCTTCGATTCAGAGGGATGCTTAAAAGTTTTTTTTAATTAAATGAATAAAAAAATATATTACCCTCACAAGGAAAATTCAAGATGGTGCCTTGTGTGGAGTTTTTCGAAAAGACGGTCATCCACTAATTATTACTAGTGTAGCCAACGGTCGACTCACTCGACCGCATTCTAGAAATATTTAAAAAATTAATATACATATGTACATAAATATGGCCGCCAGAATTTCATTTTAATCCTCTTTTAACCCTTTGAGGACCATTCATTTTTAGCCGAAGGAATTTTGAATATTTCTTTATTTTTACCTTGCATGGCCAAATATTAGTTATGTGAAAAAAATTGTTCCCCATTTTGCTTAGAAAATATATTTGCCTATAGGCTGAAAGGGAACTTTTCACCCCGAAAAATTTATATGAAAAATAAAAACATTGCTATTTATTTTTTTATTTAAAGTTAACCCTTATGTGCGCGGCAAAAAACACCTTATAATGCGCTGCAAGGTACCCGGGTACCTATATAAAAGTTACGTAGAAAACAAATATTTTCGCACTAAGTATGTATTTATAAAATAAATATGGGATTGACAATATATATCTGTAGCCAATCTCATATATATTTTACTAAGTTTCAACTTGATATTTAGTGCGAAAGTGCTTCTTTTCAACGTAACTTTTATATAAGTACCCGGGTACCTTGCGGCGCAATAGAAAGTGTTTTTTGTCGTGCACATAAATGATGCTTAATTTGATTAGAAATTTCTACGTCTACCACGTTTATATAGACTTTTATTTATATATGCAGAGCTACTAATAACTAACAACAAATATATGTACTTACAATGGCCTCATTCCCATATAAAACACGTACAGGTACCCGGGTACCTTGGTGCGTATTTAAGGGTCTTAAGAGTAAATTGGTCTCTCACGTAAATTACAAAATTTTTTTTAACTATACGGCTGCAAAAATACAAACTTTTTTGAAAGTTAGAAGTTCTCAAAAAGTTTCAGATATGCAGATTATTAATTTCAATTAAAAAATTTTGGTTGAACACACCAAAGGTACCCGGGTACCTAGGTACGCACATAAGGGTTAAATATAACTAATTTATATAATGTCAGCATAGTTAGTGCTATTTGTGGTAGATATCAAACACAGTCACTGGATGAATAAAACGTTACAATGATTGACAAATGCATTTGTGCGTTTATATATTTTGTTAGGGGCGCAATGTACACGTTCTAGTTTGCTTGCCAATTCATTTTGTGGAGATATCTGATTGAATTTCAGTTCTGGCTTCATCTGAGAATGCGCGTGCTCTGGAGTAAATGTTAGCTATGAGTGCCTTGGCCAAATATAATCAAACTTCCATTGAATTTACTTTGGCCCCGAAGCTATTGGCAAACATTAGTTTGTTAAAAACTATATTACTTGTTGCAATGGAGAGTTTTCTAGGGGCAATCGATTCCAATCTTGCCAGCTTGTCGACATCTTAAGTTTCAGGCCAAGTAAAACCCCAATTATTTATCGATTTAACAACTGAAGTTCTATTGAATGCATAATAGCTAATTTTTCAACGCTGTTACTTTATCGGCTAGAAATCACTTTGATATAAGCTCCTTGGTACTTCGAATAGTTCCGCATGCCATGATGTAATTTCTTTGCAGAACGTGCATCAAGTTGAGGCTCGTAAAAAATGTTTCAAAATTGAATTTTGCTTACCTAAAAAATTACTAACACTATCGAACACTTTGTATGCTTACGGCGTTTCCTCATGTATATGAACAATATGGTTTAGAGCCTTATAGTATTCATATGCTAGATCTTCCTGAAGTCCGGCGAAAACCGGACTTTCTTAGGAAAGAGTTTGTCTAAAATCAAAATTATTCTCTGGTGGAATAAACAGAGCTATTTTTTCTAATTTTCGTACATCGTTTGAACTCGATGCAATTGGCTCATTCTTTACCGCAGAAGGTGTCACTATGCGCCCAACTCTCTCCTATTTTATGTCAGCTGATTCACTAAAAGAATAGAAACTCGTCGTTTCGACGAGTACCATCCTTTCTTTTTTGTTTACTTCTTTACTGCTTGATTCTATTGCCTAGAATTGTATGTGACGTTAGTAGCTAAGTTGTTGTTGCCATAAGCAGTCGTATTTTGCGTTTGTAGTGCTCAAAGTGTGTTTTTTAAAGTCTATTGCTCGTCGAATCGACGGTGGTTAGTACTAACGTGATGATTTTTTTCAGACACATCTAAGATTTAATTAGAAGTAATGAGTTCAAAGTATTTCTAAATATATACAATTAGGAGATGTTATCAATAAAGAGAATGAGAGCACTAATAGCAATGCTTACGAATCGAAATAAAAGAAAAAATGTAGTATGAACAAAGTCGGCTTATCATAAATGCAAAAACCCTATTTGTGTAGAGCATAAAATTGAGCTTTGTGCCTTTTGCTCAAATTGAAATTTTTTGATCTGTTTTTTTTGTATTTAATTAAAACTATAAATATGTTCTTGTAAGTTATATTTCGTTTTTGTTGTATTTTAAGTTAAAAAATTTTTTGTTAGTCTTTGTATGAGCCCTTTCGACAAAAGTGCGAAACGAACTGAACTACGAATGAAATTCCCACTTTAATTTTAGTTCAATATTTTAGATATGAGAGAAGCCAAAAATATTGATTTTACAATAGTGTCTTATTTTTATTTGTAAGAGACGCTGATTTTAAAAAGACATCGTCGAATCGACGAACATTAGTCACAACGTATGTAAAATATTCTTAGTACTCTAGGGTTAATAAAGAAATAATTTCATCAAAATAATAATATAATTTCACCAAAATACGAAATAATTTAATTAAAATAATGAAATATTTCCAACAAAACTATGTGATAATTTCGTAACAATAATAAAATAATTTTGTTAGTATAATGAAATATGTTTATTAGTTTAGCGAGCCTGACAAAATTTTTATTTTTTTTTATTTGAAATCCTGTAGCTCAACCTGTGTTTCAACAGGGTGATTTAAATATCAACAGAGTGGTTTAAATATCTTAAAGGATAGGTCCTCTTTTATAATTTTTAAATACATCGTTTTGTAATTGGATTTCAAGTTTCAACGGAACTGATTTTTTAGCCTTCTAATATCATAGTCATATCATAGTTTATCCTTCTAATATCATAGTCCGAGATATCTGCAAAATTTTGCAACACCATATATCCCATAGAGAACGCAATTTTTTTTAGAGAGAGCGGGCAAATGATAAAGGAGATGCTCTACATGCTATGCCTTCTCTTTGTTATGACAACTTCTGCAGAAGTTATTATACGTTAGATTCAGTCTCCCAGCATGAGCATCTATCAAATATTGCCTGGCCTTTACACATGCAAGTGCAAGTTCGAAAAACTCAATACACTCAAACTTTTCTACTAACACACTTTTGGTTCAGCTATGAGAAAGACAGGGAAAAGAATACAAATTGCTTTTTCGTTGATAATACGTACCATGTCCTTAGCGCAACAAGATATAACCTCTAATACATATTACAGGTACACTACAATCATATAGATTCCATACTAATCTTGATGTTGAGCAGCTGTTCTCGCTAGACCATCTAACCAAAAGAGATTCTGTGAAAGACATTCTGTTGAATTATAGTATTTCATCATTTCAAATGGCCACAAAACATTTGATTTGTAGGCGGGATCTTATATAACGACATCCAGCATGCACATACCAAGCTAGTCCCGATGGATACTACATCCCAGATTGGCTGTCAGTAAAAATTTTGTATATGAAAATGTATCCCTTTCTATGGCTAATACTTAAGCCTATAGCATAGTGTATAAGACTTGTACTATGTTGGTGTTATGTAATTCATAAATTCAAATATTTTTTTTACGGAAATGTCACCTCCCACAAAATTTGTTAATTTGTTTTGTATACAATTTGTAAATATTGTTAGACAAATTATTTGATAGATTGAAACAATTTGCTCCCTGAAAAAATACGTTTTCTTTCAATGAAATTGTTGAGATATTTTTGTCTATATTTACTAATTTGTTTGTAGGTCCGTTTCTAGATAAAATATTTACTATTTCATTGAATTGCTTTACAGAAAATTAAATTTAGTTTTTTCTATGTACCTCGGTTTGCTACTTTACCGGTCGTAGCCCGCCCTTGTCTGAATACAATGAGCCGTTGGGTCAGCTCGTGACCGACTGCTGAATGTTCAGTCTTCTTAGAGGCTTTACGATGGTCTCCGGTTTCACATTTTAAAGAAACCTTCTATGTCTAGAAAGGCCACCAATGCATGTATTTTTGCTCAAAAGATTTCTAAACAAAACCAAAAAGTGTATGAAGCACAGTCTCCACTGATTTGGTTTTAGCGTAGGCATGCTGATAACTGGTTCGGTATTATATCAATTTTCAGATGCAGATCTGCTCTATGATTTTAAGAACCTTTAGCGGAAGTGTGGGATGTTATTTATTCCAATTAATATATCTGTCATTAAAAATATAATATTTTGACAATCAAATCGTATAAAAGTCACTGGGAAAGACTTTTATGTGATTAAAAAAAACGTATTTACTTCCTCCCTCATCAGAGTCCCGAATCCATTTTTAGCCATAAAATTATTTTTTGATTCCCTACAAGCAACATTTTGGGTCATATTAAAGATAACTTTCCTACAAAATGTTGGCTTAAAAAGTTTTTCAAATTATAAATTATTCCCAAAAAAAAACCTAATGTATTTGCTTTAAAGATCTTCATGTATATTCAAAATAAAGGCATTAGACAAAGTAAAAGAATTGTGGGCAACTTTAACAATTTTTCAATTGTTATCTCTGTTTTATCACCATTTCAAATGTTTGTTCACCTTGTACTCATTTGCTGAGACAGCACACAAGTAAAGTATAATAGAAGAAGCTTTGGCAAAGATTATGTACAAACAAAAAAACGTTTCAGCCAAATGCACTTTAGGCTTTAATTTCAATGTATTCGTGGCGCTTGAAAAGATTTCAATTGTTGTTGTTGTTGGTGCTGCAAAGAGACAACATTTGTGTTATCTTCCTTGGAGTATACACACTTGTGTTTGTGTTGTATCTGTGTTAAGTTCCGGCGGTATTTTGTCAGTAAAAATATATAAATATAAATTTTTTTGAGTCATGGCGCACGTGAACTATTAAAAATCACTTAAGAACAATTCATGTCACGTTTCACATGGTATTCAGTTTGTTGCCTTTCGTTTATACGTCGTTCTTTTGGGCTTTTTTTTTCTGTATTTATTTTTTATTTCAATTTCATTTATTGTAGAATAATATATATTTCATATGCTCCTCTTCTCCTTTATCAATATCTAACATTCATTCATTTTTATTACCAAAACGCAACAACAACAAAAAAAACCCGAAAAAATTGAATTTGTATCTTTATTTGTTCATTGAATATGTATTTAAAAGATATGTTGAATTTCTATGTGGACGTGTATATATCTTTTTTTACATCTTGAAATGATTTATCTTTATCATGCTGCTGTTCACTACTGTAGCAGTGAATTTTAATGCTTTATTTTCGACTACTCGCAAATTGTTATTGGTAAATGTGCCACTGCATAAAGTTTTCAATTTGTCGATTTTGTTTTCTCTTCGTAAGATACATTTATATGTATTTTGAAAATTAGGACGTTTTTTCCTTCATTTTTTGACTCGTGCTATTGCATACACTTCACATACAGATTTGGTATTTTGTAATAGATATTTGATTGAAGGACTATAGACTTGCCACTATATTTTGGAGTCTATAAAAAAATATTTTTTGGGAGCTGCAAATCAAATTGATTTAAAATTGATACTCGTATTTGGAAAATTCAATTTGTGTCAAAAATTTAACATTTGTTCAAAAGAAAGTTTTAGATTGCGAAAGCAAAAGGCATCAAGAAGCATTCAAGTTTTAAAGATTTGAAAATCTTGGAAACGTTGCAAAAATTTAGCAACGATACAAAAGTTTTTGTTTTGATTTTTCTTTAAAATTAATGTACAATTTTAATATCATGTGTGTGCTGTAAATCGCTTGATTTCAAATCGAGTGATATCTAAAAAAAAATATTTCAAAGCTTGACTGGAAACCATCTTGTTAATGATACAGACATTTATAATTCCAGATTTTATTTCCGTTCAGTGATGTCAAGCTGTCATCAATGCCCTTTCATAGTAGTGATGTAGTAGGTTAGGTTAGGTTATTAGGTTGCCGGTGAAAAGTATAAAGAAAGAGTTCCAGCCCACTTGGGTCTAATAATAATGGTCCCTTTGTGATACCTGTAAAGAAAAGGAAAGAGAAGAGAGAACAGGACAGTGTATCAAATAGAGTGAAAGGAGAGGGGTTAAAAAAAGATAGTGGAAGTTAGTTAGAAGAGAAGAGATAGAGAGGTAAGGCGTATGGAGTTCCGTGCAGGAAGGGTCGTTCATGAATTAAAAACGTCATTTGGGTAGTTAGCGAGTGAACCACCTGCTGCTCCTAAAGAATTAACTTAGAACTCGGAGAGGCTACCGAATAGTCTTTTGCCCAGAAGGCGAAGGCGGTGGTCCTCCAGAGCTGGTCAAAGGCATAAGAGGTGCATTATATGCTCTTCTTCTTCTACGTCATTACAGCTTGTGCAATAGTCATTGTAGGGGAGAGCCATACGTCTAGCGTGGGCTCCAAAGGTGCAGTGCCCCGTGACCGTGGCCATGAGGTTGCGCAAGTATGGTTTCGTGAAATCTAGAAGTTGTTTAGTTCTGTTTGAGTTAAGGCGAGGCCAGATTGTTCTCGCAGTAGAGCAAGTTGGTTCATTGTACAATCTGGATTGAGCCAACTGCAAGAAGGCAGCGTCAATTCGTCTCCAGCAAGATGAGAGTGTGAGCCCGCAAAGATTGTCGACATCGACGTCCTGAAGCAAGGTTCCCCTCTTAGCCAGATCATCCGCAATGATGTTGCCTGAAACGGACTCGTGCCCGCGTACCCATTTGAGGGTGATGCCTAAATTGATCGCCATCGTGTTAAGTGCCGTGCGGCATTCCAGGACTAGGCTGGATGTGGTGTACACACCAGTGAGGGCTTTAATCGCCGGTTGACTGTCGCTTATGATCTGGACATCAGTATTTGACTGTCGCTTATGATCTGGACATCAGTATTTGATATATCCGGTAAAACCTTAGCCAGTACATTGCTCGTTTGATGGCAGATATTTCTGCTTGTAGGATGCTACATTCGTCCGGGAGTCTGAAAGACATTTTATTGATGTAGTAGGAGCATTCACTTTTTTCTCTTTTCTTTATTTTTCCCTTCTCTTCTATTTCGTGCTTTTCATTTCACTTATCTTGTCTCTTCTTCTCTAGTCTTCTCTACTCTTCTCTTCAAAATTCTACTCTCATTTATCGTCTCTTTAGTAAGATTTTCGCTCAGATATCCACATAGTATTTAGTATATTGGTGGTCAAAAATATTTTACAGCTGTATTGCTATGAGAATTGTGAACTAAAGTAAAACGATAAAGTAAAGGCAAAGATTTTCATTAAAATTTTATCACAAGAAATTATATAAGTCGTCAAAATTTATAATAATGCGGTGCACACTGCATTTACTATTTCTTTACTTGGTAAAATGTAGAAACTTTCAATACATTATGCACCAATCCCCTTAGTTTTTTCAAAAATATATTTTTATTTCTAATAAAAAGTACTTTATTTTTATCATTATCATTTATTTTACACACTATATGTGTCAAAATACCAACAAAGCTAATATGCATGTACACTCGTCGCTCTCGCATTAACCACTAAATAGAAAGTATAAAAAAAAGACAGGAAATAAAGAGTAGATACAATTGTTTGGTAAAATGAACAACAATGATTTAGTATGTGACTTGACGAGCCTAATTCGGAGCTCTGGAATTTTTACTTTTATATGGGAAATGTAATAATTTCCTGTGAAAGAAACTGCTTATTTTATTTATATTAAAACATTTAAGTTTTCTGCAAAACATGTTTTTCGGAGTTATGACTCTATTGTAGCTAATGCTGGATATGTACATAATGTTTAGTGCAATTATTGTTAATTATATGACCTTTTTAAATTGTGAAGACATTGACCTTCTCTTAAAGAGTAGCACATTTATTTATTTATATTATTAACAGTGCAAACAAAATTATTGAAATTTTATCAAAAACGTTTATCTTATATAATATTATTTGCTGCACCCCTATGAAATTTATCAGCAAAAATTCCATAAAATTATTAAATAAAAAAATGTTTTTTTACTTTTTTTATAAATGTAAGAGAGTGTTTGCTAGTAGTAATAAAAATAAAATGGAAAAACAAAGCATCGAAAAAAGCGAATAACAAAAAATAAGTTTTTAATTACAAACCTCCCCGTATTTGTTTGTGTACTTTAAGTTTATTAAGTTACCTTTCATTTGATACGCATACCATGCACAGAAACAACTAAATATCATTTTCTGTAAAGGAATTCAATGAAATAGTAAATATTTTGTCCAGAAACAGACCGACAAACAAATTTGTAAATATAGATAAAAATATCACAACAATTTCATTGATAAAACAGGGGTTTTTTTAGTGAGCAAATTGTTTAAATCTATAAAAGAATTTATTTAAAAATATTTACAAATTTTAAATAAAACAATTTACTAAATCAAACAAAAAGTTTTACCGGACTTTCAGAAAAATATCAAACAATATTTTTGTCAGAATTTATAAAAAAAATTAGTCTAAGCTTTAAGTTTATTTAGAGTTGGAATTTTAGGTAACCCCTTTCACTTGACGAACATATATCATTAGGAAGCATGAAAAATACCGCTGCGCCCTTTTGGAGTGTCCGCCATATTGTGTTTATATTAATTCAATATTATTTTGTGTTCTCTTCTCATATGATTAATTCCATATTTTTTTGTGTTTACTTCTCAAAAATCCCTTTGAGTTGATACTCATATCATTGGGGCGCATAAAAAATGTGGGCCAGCCTTTTTGGGGTGTAAGCCATATTGTATTTTGAGTAATTCCATTTAATTTTGAGTTATCTTCTCAGAAAACCCTTTCATTTGATACCCATATCATGGGCATGCATAAAAAATAATGATCCGCTAATTTGGGGCGGCCGCCATTTGGAATTTAAAATAGTTCCGTTTTGTTTTCAGCTCTCTTCTGAAAAAAACCCTTTCGTTTGATACCCATATCATGGGGCTGTTAAAAAATAGTTAAACGCACAGATACGGGTATAGCTGAAATGGGTGCAAACCCTGGGAACACGGAAACGGGAACAAACTGCATCGATTTTTCGCCCCTGAAAACCCCTAGAGTTTTATCGAAATCGTTAAACCATTTTCGAGAACGCAATTATATATATGGGTATTTCTAGCGAAAAGTAACGTAACGCCATAGATGACTCTAATATAATTAAGCTTGTATTTCAGAACCATGTGGCTCGATTTTTCCTAAAATTTTAAAATTGTACAAGGAAGTACAAAACAATTGGGTTTTTTTTTTAAATACAGCTTTGCGGCTTGTTGGCGTTACATTACGAAAAGTGGGCTCTTCCCTGGAAATTACCATACTTATATACAAGAATTGCTCACTGAAAGATATTATATATTATTAGCTAAAATTTTCGCCGCTTTTTTAAATAACCTATTGCAAATTTTAATCACTTCAGAGTCTACACCGCTCTGTAATTACCGTTACATATCGTTCATTTGCTGCAACAACGTCTTAGCTTAAAAGCCCTGATTTGACTTAAACTTACAGAATTAATCGGCACACCATTCATTTTGCACATTGAGTAAAATTTCATACAATTATCTTCTTTTTGAGTTTTCTTTTTCCATTAACTCAAAACTTATAGTCGTTTTCTGTAAAACTAGTTTCTTAAGTTATGATATTGTTGCAGCAAATGAGCGATATGTTATCTGTGGTTTTTTATCTTATAAAATTAAATGCATTTACAGCTTGGATAATTAACGCCAAGGCACTTTACTTAAAGAAATTTTAATTTCTGTTTCCTTTGATATAAAAGAGTAGTGCAATCATAAGTGTTTGAATGGAAATACCAAAATACATACACTTATATAAGAGTGCAATCAGCACAAGTAACGAAGATACAAAAAGACTTGTTGTATGTTGTGTGGCATGTTAAACATGCATTTACATTTACGCTTCATCAATTCAATGAGAAGGCAAAAAAAAAACAAGAAATCTACTTAATGTAAATACGTACTGTAAGAAGAATCAAGAGTTCTTATAAAAATATGCTTACAACGAAGAAAGATGTAAGAAAATATACTATTTCCAAAAAGTAAAGTCGCAACAATATATCAAGGTGACGTTTTTTTTAAGGATTTATTTATTTTTAGCAAAGAAAGGAAAATGCGTCTGAAAATCACGCGCTTTCTTAATAATATATTTTTTGAAATAATACTATATACATACATATATGGCTCATTCTCATTCTAAATGAAATATGAGAAGGTATGGTCCATATTCTAGTTTTTACCTCATTCAATGGATCCTGAAATAAAATTAAAAATTTCGAGCGTTAAATTTGCTTTCACAGTTGTTGCGGGAATGATTTTTGCGAAAAAAATTCTTAAAATAATTATAGGGTTTGAAAGCACTATACATCTACTCCCTACAAACAAAAAGTTATAATAATCACAGGACGAAATTAAATGTTATGACAATTTTTTTTAATTTTGACTTGGGTTCACATGGAAAAATAAAAAACTTTTATTTGTTAAAATAATAAAAAAAAACTAGAATATGTAATTATTTATGAATATTTATACATTAGCGAAAAGAAGGCAAAAACTTCTTCCAGATAACAGCAAGTTAAAAAAAAACTAACAATCTTAAAAGTTATGTCAATTTTGAATAATTTTTTTGTAGTAAAGTACGACCCAACTAATACATTCTACGAAAATATAACAACAGACAGTGCAAAAGAAGGTAACTTTTTCACAGAAAGCCAGAAATTGGTAAACAGAAAATGCTCTTCAATAGTTTGTTCCATTCAGCTGCTGTTAATATTTTAACGTCCTAAACTTTATAGATAAATTATATTTAAAAACTTTTTACGTAACGCTCACTACATTTTTACACGAATTTAATATTTTTTCAGAACCCGCACTTTATTTTGAATTCAATACAATTCAGATGTATAATCTTCGATGCATTTTAACATAGCCTCCTTAGGTATTCACAAGAAATTTCAATTATATTAAAAAAATATGGATAACACTCAAAACATTTTTTAAATACAAACCATGATTCAGTGATGAAACGTTTTGCAATATAATACAATTTTGCAATTTAGTAAAAAACTTTTAAATATTTAAAAGTAAACATCTACGCTGTTATTTTAGTGTATGTTGTTAATGCGATTTCTATAACTAATCGGAGTAATGAAGCGTACTAAGAAAACGTAACGATCAATACACAAAACTGCCGACAGCACCAATTTATAAAAAAAAATATATATATAAATTCAATTATTTATCAAAAATTGTATGTGTGTTATAAGAAAAGCATTTGCAAATATTCTAAGCGCGTTAGAAATTTAATCTCGTGTTTGAAAAAATTCATACATTTTTAATGTGGAAAATCAACAACATGCATTACAGACACGACTCGACAGTTTGTGTTTTAAGGAGAGTATAAACAGTAATTCGTTCTTGGTTGCTAACGCATAATGAACAGACTTACACAAAAAGAAAAACTTAAGTACATTTATATCCAATTTTTTAAGTCCTCTATCTCGGTAAGGAAATTAAAGAAAATTTCTGAACCGATTCTTATAGTTTATGACTATATTATGCCTATATATGCCAGGTATAATATAGCCTGTTCGCTTTACAAATAATGCCCTATATATAATATCACGCTAAACGAGTTTTCGTATTCAATTGTAAGCGTTCATCTTATGAAATATTTTACTATACTTTAAACGGACACGAAAAAAGCATTTGAAATGAGAATCACCGATATTCTTGCATATGTACATTAGACATATACCTTTTTAAAATTTTAGCATATAGGAAAAATGCCAAACCATAGTCACATAGAGCATAAACTAGTACTACAAAAACACCGACGTCAATGCTAAGGTCTTATGGTACAGATTATAAAATGGACGCAATATAGCGTTAGATCAAATAGTGTCTACAAATAAAGTGTCCGTCCTCAAATAGTTCATAGTACCAATTCTCTGATATCTATTTAAATATAATATTTTTAAAATCGGTAAGAAATTGCGGAGTTATGCGATATTTAATATATCTGGCTACCACTTTGTCCACCCAATTTTTATTTCTATGCCCTAAATTTTTTGGGAAAAAAATTATGGGACCAAACAGCAAGTAAAACCTTTGAAATAAAAAAATTATTTTGAAAATCGGTTAACATATGAAGGAGTTATACTTGGGGGGACCAAATTTCCCCACAGATTTTTCAAAAAAAAAAAAATATGCAACAAAACTGAACGCAAATCCTTTCAACCAAAAAACAATTTTTAGATTCCAATTACAAATGCAAGAGTTGCGCGTTTGGGAGGAGGGGGAAAATTGTGGACCCGAATTGCAAGCAAGTCTTTCAAACAAAACAATAAATAAATTTTGGAAATTGGTTGACAAATGTTAGAGTTATGCATTGGGCGTGTAAATTTCCCTCTCCTATTTTCCAAAAAAGTTATGTGACCAAACTGCAGGAAAACCATTTCAAACCAAAAAAAAAAAAAGAATTTTGAAAATCGGTTTACTAATGACAGTGGTATGCATGAGGGCGGCAGCGAATTTCCTTCGACGATTTTCAAAAAAGATGTGGGACCGAACTGCAGAGTTATACGCCTACAAATATAAAAGATAGACATGAATTGATAACCTCCTTCTCTTTTTAACTCGTTTAAAAATAAGAACATCCTTGCTAACTATTATTTCGCAATTGTAATAAAGTTTTCGCATCAAACTCAATTACTTCTTTATCGCATTTTTTTTCAAAAATACCGAAGTTGAAACACATTGTTTTTCATATAACTAGCTATTGGTACAAGTGCTAAATGCCCTAATGTTCCAAAACATTTTTCTGGTGCTAAGGGAAGTATCCAACCTAGGCTTGCCAGACGGCCTTGAATGAGCTTGATTGTCAAGATGCTTTAGGTGCTGTCAAGCTACAAGCTCAAATGTAATTTGTCAAGCTGAAATGATATTTGTGACAGACGGATATAGGGGGAAGAAAATGGGATATTTATATTCCAAAAAAATATACCTCATTTAAATTGAGTTTATAAAAAATTTTTGCAATATAGTGGTCCAATTAAAAGCAGAGTATGAAAAAAAACAAAATTTTTCGCGAAAGTTTCATGCGTCAACACAAACTTTTAAAATATTTTTAATCGTTTTGTACATGAGCGAAACCAAAACAAATACTTTTGTAATGACAAAGATTGCAAACAATACGAGTACAATTGGCTTTACACTCATCTGCTTGCCTTAATATCGCGTTTCAATCGCACACATGCAAACAAAACAAAAGTAGAAATGTATTTTGTTGAAATATTCATTGTATTATGCCTAAATAAAATAACTTGTTCTCTACTATGATGATCATCCCAATCTGGAAATGTTTGCAAACGTATTTTCTTAGAACTGTTCAATTTTGTTATCATTCTTTTCTTTTCCAGTTGCGTATATTTAAGTTAATGTACACAAGCAAAAACAATACAAAGCTAAATGGTACAATCACTCTCATTGTTTTGGTTTTGCTTCGCTCGTTGAAATATACAAAACGAAACGAAAGCCAACGTTTCGTTTTGTTTATTTCCCAACTATGGTTAAAAGTTCCCCCGCCAAAAGCTCAAGCTGGATCCGCGGCTGTAAATGGTAAAGTAAGAAAATAAAAAAACGTGATTGCTTATGAAGATGATATTCTGACTTTCATATTATTTTAAATTTCTATGAGATTTTTTGGTAGAAGTCCCTAATGATGTGTATTAGCCTTAGTGAAATGCGCATAGGAACTTGCTAATACAGCTCAATAATCAGCCTGCGGTAAATGTTGGACCAATCGTTTTGAACGTACTTGTCTTATGACTGGTGAAAATGAGAATGGTACAATATGTTCCTGAGTCGTGGCTGGTGAAGAGACACCATATAACAAATCTACATCAAAAATGTTAGCTAAATACCCCCACTGTACAAGCAGATCTTTTTCCAAATCAAATATATGTATTTAAAGTAGAGCTTGCACTGAGTGTATTAATTATATCAATTGGCCTCTTCCAAACCGGTTGCTAGTCCTTGGGAACCAGTCACGTGACGTGTCTTGTGACTGGTTCTTTTCCCTCTAGAGAAGTGTTCCCAATCATTATTTATTTGCCTCTTTCGCCTATTAATAAAATAAAAACACAATCATTATTTTAAAGCCAAACTCAAAAAAAGAAAGAAAAAAAATCCATACACATCGTAGTTAATACGTTTTAAAAACAACGTCTGTGTAAAATGAAAAAGAGCTCAGAAGTAAAAATAAAGAGCAGAGAAAGCAAAAAGGAAACAAAAAAAATTACAGAAATCATTGAGTAAAATGAAAACAGATGTTGAAAATCAGTAGCACATTAAATGCAGCTCATGTGGAAATTTAATTGTTGCCACAGTTGTATACAATTCTGTATACTTTTCTGCTCCTGATCTGCTCTTTAACAATTGCAATTTCTTTTTGCTTTTTTTTCCAGTGAAAATCATTAGCCGAAAGGGGGATGCTGAAATGGGGTTGAATAAAAGAAAGAAACAAGAAAAAAGCTGATGTTAGCGTACTAGGGGTTACAAATTCCACTTACTTTCATATAAATTCTTAATGTTTTAGGTGTTTTTAATTGCCCAAAAATATTATGATTTTATTAAAGCCATTAAATAAAATCACAGTGAAATTTAAACCATAATTATTGGGGTGTCTTGTATTATTTATATGTACGTGAGTTTTCTTTTCAAAAACCATTAAATACGCACAAGGAAATTTTCAGGTCATTGACTCGTGCTTTCTTACAGGAAGAATATAAATTTTCTTTAAATATTTTTAAATAATCTGTTTTTTTTTGTTCCTTTGCTGTACGTAGATTTAAAACATTTAAGGGTTTTTATTTGGCCTGCTTATTTTACCACCAAATTGTGTGCGTGTTTAAATTTATTTCCAAGTGATTAAGGAAATTTCACTATTCATTGTAATTTGTCCCTTTTTTCTATCGGCTTTTTTATAAAAATTTATTTAATAAATCGTTAAAGTAACATTATATGATTACTAATATTATACGTATTTTTAATACTTGTCGTTGTTGCCAGCTGAGATCTCTTTTTCACAAAGTTTGGGATTTTTTATCATGATTACAAATGATTTTTGCAGATTCCCTAAGGATTATGCTTTTCATACTTTTGTATGAAAGTAATAAAAAACAATAGGAAGAAGTGGCATACCAACGAGTTGCATTTTTATTTGGGCAACTGACAGAGGCTTATGAAGCTAATATGACGTGTCATTGTTATTTTGTATAGTCATAATTTTAAGGATTAAGATCTCCTTTTATTATATATTTCTTTATGAAAGATTATTAAATTCCTGGCATATTTGTTGCAGAACTTTTAGGGATTTTAATTAAAATAATTTATAGAAATACTTTACAACTCGATTTTTGCAGGAAGACTGTGAGTTATCATGACGGCAGCAAGTATGTAAAATTATTTGATTGAGAATATCATTATTTTTTCTTGAAAATTTCTATGATTTATAAATCCTTCTTATTTATTTTTATGTTTGTTATACAAGCAACCATATCGCCACTCCATAGATTTCAGAGTGGCCCGACAGAAAAAAAAAGTTTCATTTTTGATTACAAGAATCCCGGTATTCAGTAATTTTATTTACAAATTTCCTGTATATTGATAGCAAAATTATATCAAAAGAAAAAAATATATAAATTAAAAAAAATATTGACATAGCTGGGACACGAGCCCGGACTTCCCGGAGGTAAAACATATTCTCTACAGCAGAGCCCAGTTATACTTATGTATAAAAAGAAGAGAAACAACCGGCATGGTAAAGAAATATATATACAACGAAATATTTTATTAAGTTAATGACAAATGTTATTGAAATTCATATTTTTTTGAATAACTTGGTTTTCTTGAACATAATTCCTTTCTATTTTTTTTTTTTTAGGACATGATGAGATATTAATATGTGTGCATTCTTTGGACTTTTGACGAAAGCACTTAAGTCAGTTTAAGATAATTTCTTTGATTCATTATTATTAAATACAATTATTTATGATGCTTCGTTTGGTCTAGGAAATATATAAAAGTTCTGAAAATTTAGATTATGACGATTGTTTTTAGAGCTATTATGCTCTTTATGACGCGGAAAGTCGGTTCAAATTTTATATCGTAACAAACATTAAGACGAAACTTTTACAGTTATAAATTTCTTTTTGATTTGATTAAATTTCTAAGGTTCCGTATACCAAAAACGTAAAGGAACCCTATTGTTTTCGCTACGCTGTCCGTCTGTCTGTCTGTATGTTTGTCCATCTGGCTGTCTGTCACAGGCTGTTTTCTCGGGAACCGTAAGATCTACGGGCCTGAAATTTTCACAGAATATGTCAAACTTTGGCCGCTACAACAGCAAATATATGACAACTAAAAATTAAAGGGTGTTCTAAAGCAAGCAACGAAACATGTTGAATTACTAATGTAATATACAGACATTTATGTATAGACACTTTAAATGTCCAAAGTTAGTGTTAATTAGTGTAGTTTGTATAGACTATACCAATTAACACTGATATTCAAAACAATAAAAATTAAAGGGAGTTCTATCAGTTAATGTAATTTTGGCTATGCCATTAAGACAATTTGCTGAATCTTGGAAAACGTAAGAGACACTCTCATGAAATTTTTAAAAACGCTAAAACTAAAAAAATTTCAAAACAAAAAATCGCCAATATGAAAAAAAGCTCTTAAAGGAAAAAAACAACAAAATAAAAAAGTCGCCAGAACGCAAAAAATCACCAAAACTAAAAAGATCGCCAAAAAATAAAATAACCACCAAAACAGAAAAAAGTCGTCAAAACGAAAAAGAAATACTAAGCCTAAGAAATCGCTAAAATTAAAAATGTCCTCAAAATCGTAAAAAAACCGAAAAAATCCTTAAAACCGAAAAAAGAGCCAAAACTTAAAAAAACGGCAAAACTTAAATAAATCTTTAAAAGTAAAAATATCGTCAAAAAGCAAAAAAAAAAGTACGTTAAAACCAAAAAACTCCAAGGCCAAAAAATCGTTAAAATTTAATAAAATGGGAAAAAACGAAAAATCTCAAAAAAAAAACTAAAAAACAAGCAAAATGAAAAAAACCCCATAACAAAAAAAAACCAAAACAACGAAAAATAAATTAAAAATAAAAATATTTAATTAAACAAAAAAACTAAACGGAAAAATTGCCAAAATGAAAAATTGCAAAAATAAGAAGGGATATACATATGTGCATTCGTACGGAACCCTTCGGGTGCTAGCCAAAGTCACTTTTTACTTAATTTAGTTATATAGATAAAGGGCATATCTCTAACCGGGTGACCGCAAGACAACGATCGTCTTTTAATTTTTAAAATTATGAAAAAATTTTTTGGAAATGTCATTTTTATGTTTTTACATGTTGATGTGTTGAGCGGAAATTTATCATTTTTGTCATGTAGCCTACATTTGCAAATGCTCGAAAATCATAAATTTTCAAAATATTTTTTGCGTTTATGCGGCTGTAAACAACTTTACACAGTGTGTGTCTAAAATCCATGAATTACAGTTTATTAAGTATATTGTTGGCATTTATGGTGCACCAATTTAGGACTAAAAAAAAGAGCTCAAAAATTCTGGAAGAAAGTTTGTATTTTATAAAAAAATTAGCTAAAAATTTTTTGCTGGGTACACTTTTCCCCGCAAAGTCATATAAATAAGGTAACCTATTTGAATTTTACAATCGTCAGTAGGACGGTTACAAAATTTCAAAACAATCGGTTTCACCATTTGGCTTTCTATAAAGTATAAACAAACATACAAACACAGATTAATTTTTGATTTTAACTCTGCAAGGGCTTACTAATATCCTTTGGAAGCTTATACGAATCTATCTAAACTGTCAAGGGGCGCATCTCTGAGTTATCGTATTAAAAAACCTGGTGACTATTTCTTAATATAAACCTTGTTTTGGCTTTTATTTCATACAAATCCATTGAACACCCTTAAAAAAAGCAACAACAACAGCTGTGACTGCAATCGAGAAAAAAATCACCACATGGAATTTTTATTTGTATACCTTCAACACAGCATAAATGGATAAGTAAAGTATTCTTTAGTCATGTGTGTGGAAGTGTAATAATTTTTAATTAAATACCACTTCTTGTTGTCTCAAAACTCAAGCAAATTATAAAATTACAATTTTATGTTGCAGCAACATTACTACAACAATCGAGCCACCGACAACAACATCAAGAACAAATTATTAATTGAGGTCGTTAAATAAAGTATTTCTTTGTTAATGTATACTTTGCAGCCAAATAAAGAAAAAAAAAATACATTCTTGCAATAAGGGAAAGTTTCACATGATTTCATTAGTATTATTGTTGTTGCTGCTGCCATTACTTATTGCTTGCTGTTCGGCTCATTTTAGTTTCATGTGTAAATTTATTTTCCTGCAAGGAAGTGCATCTTTATGCATCACTGATTGCCTGCGCCTGCTGCCTGTGTTTTACAGTAAAAAAAGTGTCTGGAATTTAATTCATTTTTTTTTCTTTACGATAATGTTTCTGTTTTAATATCATTTGGGGATTACGATATAAAATTATCGTTTTTTAGACCAGCCAGCCGTATGTGTTTTATTTTTATTTTTGGTTCATTATAAATATAAATTTTTTGTTTATTGTTTTCTTTTTTCAATAAATTTATTTTTAATATATGCTCCTGTTTCTAATTAGGCTAGTAGACGGGAAGTCAGGGGCTGCTACTATTAGTTGTTGCAAATGGCATAAACAAGTGTAAATTTTTCTATTTTCAATTTAACGAAAATTTATGCTATTGAATATTTAAAATTGGTCCTCATATTTAGAGACATGTTTGTTTCTGTTTTTTATGCTTCAAGGTTGATTGATTTTTTATTTAGGAGATAAGGTAGATTTAATTTGAACAGTTTTTTTCTTTAGATAAAATATATGAAGATTCGTTGCGCTGCAGTAAAGGTGATGACAACACCTGCTTAACGGCTTATTAGTTGTAAGTTTTCTCATGCCAGTTGTTATATAAATGGAATGTTCTAAGTGATATGTGAAAATGGGCTGCTGTTGTGAGCGAACACTTGATCGCAAAATATATATATAGTCATCGCCAAAAGAAATGTTTTGGAGCCATTGGCTCAATAAAAAAAAGGTTGTCGCAAAAGATTGGAATCTCAATGTACATAACTTTCAGGGTCGTTTCTGGAGTTGGCCGCTTCAAATGGTAGCATACTCCAAGCGCTTCACAGTTTTCATACCCAGAAAAAACAATATTTCTTTTTCAATAAAAAATTCAATGAAATAGTAAATACTTTATCTAGAAATGGACCTACAAAAAAAGTTGTAAATATAGACAAAAATAGCTCAACAATTTCATTTAAAAAATCAGGTTTTTTCAGTGAAAATTTTTTTTTTAATATATAAAACAATTGTTCTAAAAATATTTACATAATGTAAGCAAAACAATTTACTAAATCAAACAAAAAGATTTACTGGATTTTCTCAAAATATCAAACAAAATTTTTCTCTGAATTTATAAAACAATTAGTCTAAAAATACTAACAAATATTAAACAAAATACTTAATTAATCAAACAAAATATTTACTGGATGTAATATCTGTAGTCACAACCCTTAATCGCCTAAGTCGAGTTAGGACAAAATTTAATTTTTGATGTGATGTACTCCATTCGTGTCTAAATCAAATCGCTACCAATTTTTTAAGTATGTAACTTTTTAAGACGACAATTATCTATAAATAAGTTAAAGAAAAGCAAACTGACGACTGATTGGAAGCGAGTTTTTGATACTTTAAACAATTCTCCCGATAAAATTTTAAAACGACTTAGGGGGTTATGGCTTGTAATCACAGATATATCAAACAACATTTTTGTCTGGTATGTCAGAAACAAGCGAATTCATAAAGATTTAGATGAGCCGCTGGTTAAGACAGTGTTTTCTAAACACGTGATTAGATACATAAAAAGCTTGAGTTGCACCCAAATCTCCTAGCAAGAAACATCATTAACTCTTGCTCTCAACCGAACACGAGAGACGTAAACAAGCAAAGAACCAAAAATATTTTTATTTTTGTTGTATGGCCAATGTAAATTTGTATTTTGTATATTTTGAAATGAGCTAATAAGGCCTATTAGCTCATTTCAAAATATAAAAAATATTTTTGTCTGGCATTGGCAGGACTTAAAAATTAAAAATTTTTAGAGTTAAGATTTGATTACTTATTATTAGTTAAATTTTATTGAACATACAATAAATATATATAACCGAAAAAAATTTTTTTTTTATCTGGGTCATCTTCATTAATTAAGCATTTATGAAATTTCATTTTCTTAAATGTGTTAAATTCTGACGACATTCTAATGACATTAACGAATTGATTCACTCAAAAATCTTCTGTAAACAAACTTTGTATAATCGCATTCCTTCTGCTATCATTGTTGTTGTTGATATTTGTGTGTATGTCGTTATCGGGGTTGATTTTTACGATAAAGACAACGGGGGTTTCTTGTTGTTTTTGGTGTTTGCATCCTAAATAGAAGTCAAACAAAAAATTAACTGATTCAGCAAATAACAATTACTGAAAATAAAATTTATTTTTAGACAAAATTTTGTTTGAACATTTTTTGGTGATTTTTTTTCTGTGTGTATTAAAATGAGCAATTAATCTATACAATTTCATAATAAAATTTTTTGAATGATAATAAACCCAAAGAACCTTCTATTAAACCTGGAGGTACATACAGAGAAATAAAATCTTCCAAATAGCTTTGCACATTAAATTTATTTCTAAAGCAAAATATTTGATATAACATCTACCATTTAACTGTTAAGCTAACCAAAACTTTACCAGCATTATAATTTCATATATTTTGTGGTTTTGAATACAATTAAAATGAAAATCCTAGTTAAAGGAATTCAAATATTTCTATAATGTATGTATACGAATGTTTAACTTTTATTATCATATGTTATAGCAGTAAAGAATTTTCCCAAAAATTTCAAGCAATTTACATATACTGTGGATATTGCATGTAATATAAGAAAGAAGTAGGTACACACATGCATTCGTTTGTGTGTGTGTGTGTGTGTGTTGTAGCTGTTATTAAAATTTAATTAAATATTAAGACAAAGTGTTTGCAATTAAATTTATCTTTTAGTTGGTTAAAACTTCCTGTTCTTGACACAATATTCAGTTAAAAAGAGAAAAATATTTTCATATACTACATAATCGTGCAACTAAATACAAGCATTCAATTTGATATAGTAAAATTGACTTTCTTATCTTAACAAAACAATAGACATATCGATACAGTTTATAATAAATATTAATAAATTAAGGAGGGTTGTGAACAGCCGGAGTTTTCAGTGAATAATAATATTTATATTAAAAATGAGTATTTATACTAAATAGCTTTCTGTCTAAAATTGGAACAGTAACATCATAATTATGGTAAAAAGTTACTCATAGTGAATTTTTGGTGAGAAAAGTGTATCTTTGATAAAAAAAGTGACTCTTTGGGTATCATAGCATTGGCCATTATGATATTTTTACCCTTCGGCCCATAAAAGAACTAATTTTGAACCTCCCTTTTCTCACACCGCCCTCGCACTTGAAATAGGCTACATAGTTTCTTACTACAAATATAAACAAAATTTTGTTTTTGGATATGATAGAAGATATTTTGCCACAGTATCATGAGTAGCAGTATCTTTTTCCCATCAGGCTGTTTGTATAACCTGGCTTACGGTTCATGTCTGTAGGTAAATGTTGTATATCATTTGTCAGTTTCTCTAACTAATTTTATTATAAAATAGATATTATTTTTATAAACTCTTATAATTTCTGTTATAGACTACAGAGTTATTTTACTTTATCTATTGAAGTAAATTAATATGTTAATATTAATTGAAATTCTATAGAGTTCAAGATTATTTGTTTTTAGCTTAAATTTATTTATGCACAAAATATTTTGGGGATTATTAATTTTATGAAATAAATTAAATTATGGTCTGGCGTATTAAATAAAGCTAGTGAATGATTATCTATAAGTAAAGTAAAAAGTAAAGTTTTTTAAATAAAATTAATTAAATCAAAATTTATATTTCAATTGACATTAACATGCATTATTTCATAATGATTGGCTGTCATAGGAGATAATATTTATCTAACATTTAGCATTTTTGGCAAATCACAGTGATTTTAGTAATTAATTAAATTGAACATAAAGTTAACATTTTTTTGAATAATCTATTAATAAGTGAGATTTAGGTGAGTTTAATATTTATATATTAAAATAATATAATTATTAAACTATCTACAACGGGTCTATTTACAAATTTTATAAGCCAAAAATCTTTAAGCAAATGAAAAAAAATGTCAAAAAGGAAAATATTTTAGAGGTCAACAAACTAAACGAAGTGCTTAGCGACAATGATAATTCAATTATTATTAAAAGACAACTGCAAAGACTTTAATATGTGCAAATAATTTATTATTAACAACAATTAAAATGGGTGCGATAATAATAATGCTGATACAAAATTGGACTTGACATCTGAGCCTTACCTGTTTATTACGACTAAATTTATTATATTATTTTTTTAATATATAGGTACTGTAATATGAATACACTGTAATATGAATACAAAAGTTCAAACTTTATTTTCAAGTTCAGTTACTTACTTACTGTTTTGATTGTTTGAACTGTACGGAATTAATTGTTTGTTTGTCTAAAAACTTTAGCGTAAATTGAAAGATAAACTTTAAAGAAATTAGCTAGTATAATAAAAGTCGACTTGATGAGGCCCTAGATATATGTTTAAGATATTATATGATAAAATAGAAAATAGAGGAAATGTAGAGAGATTTTACCTTGACATGCAAAATGTTGATAAATTGAATGCTATAGGCTTTTGACACTTGACTACATATTTGTGGGCTGAATGGAAAATGTTGAAAAACGGAAACAGTTGTTCACATTTAACATATATAATATCTAAAACTCAATCAATAAAGCAATAGATTTTGACAAAAAAACATCATAACATTGGTCTAAAAAAAATATATTTTCAAGGGTGTAAAAAAAAATTATGTGGAGTATATAAAATCAAATTCGCTTTACTCAAATACGTTTTCAGTTTTTTTTTTATCACTCAAAGTTTTTTAATGGGCTGAGTAATATTCGCACTAAGGACATCAGTATAATTCAGCTAACTTAAGCTACCAAAAGATTTGGAATAAAATTTACTCTGCCATCTTTAAATATTTTTTTTATATTTCTAACTGATTCTGAGTTATTTAGAAAGAAGCGGGAAAATTTTTGTTTTTCATGCAAAATTATTCCTTTTTAAAATGTTTAAATTTTTTTTTCATTTATCGAGAGATAAATGTCGATTTTATTCACAATTAAGTAAATGAACTCAATTGATAAAAATCAAAGCTTCCACAGTTGGCCAGACTGCAAGACATTGTCATTTACGATTCTTGCACGAATTGTTCTCTGTCGATTATGTTTTTTTAATTTAAACGAATCTCCGTTCATGAGAATCGGAGCGACAAATTCTTGCATGTTATCCTTTATTAAACAGTTTTAGCGACAATATGAGCGAAAATGTCTTTCGTTTTGTCCTTAATTCAACTTTGTTGCGGACAATATGAGCGACAATGTCTTACAGTTTGTCATCAGTAACATTGTGAAGGACAAGATGAGCAAAAATATATTAACCCTTAAACAACTAAGACGGTCATCAACAAAAACAATTTTATGCGAAATCAATACTTTTTACACTGGAACAACCAAAAGCTGTTTTATTCTGTGCGAAATTATCTAGCAAATGGTATCAGCTTGAACGTGTTTCGATAATTAATGTGGTTACAATAACCGTTACAATAAAATTTTTAGTGAAAAAATACAAAAAAATAGTTGTGCTTTTTGCTAAAATTAAAATAAAAATAAAAATACTTTCTAACCGCTCAATAGCATTGGTAAGTTTTTTGGTACATATTTAAAAGGCTCTAGTCTGATTTTTGAAAAAAACATTTTTGTTCGAATTGATTGAGAACACCGTCCGTAGACGGTCTTAGTGACTTAGTTGAACAAAATTTAGTGTAACGTTTTTTATCGGAGTAAAACGTATTCATTATTACCTATAATCTTCTGGCCTACTAAAAGATGTCAACAGGTGGAATAAAAATAGATAATGTGATAAGCAGATCAAATTCAAGCTTTCTTTATTGAGTGATAAAGAAATTGCTGCTTTGCTGGACTCAGTTGAGGATGATGATGACTTTAAAGATTCCGATGACATCAAATAATATCCAGATTATCATTGTGATGAATCCAACCGGAAGACAATTCTAGGATAACTAATTGTTTGGAGTTATTAGACCCTTACGGTTTAATGGAAATGCACAAAAAATATCCAACTGCGTTCAAGCAGATTGAAGTGCTCCTTTGGAAAGGCTTAGTGAAAACATACGTTGAACAGAGTTTGACATATTTGGTGTTTTTTCATAAAACTGTAGTGATGTCGATCCCATAAGCTAATTAAACGAGTTCAGTTGAATAATCTTTCGGTGCTTTCTTCAGTTCATTGCTTTCGTCAGTTGGTACTTTACAACTGGGAGTCCGATTTGCTCTAAGAGTAACAAGGCTATACATTCCAATTGCTTTCATAACAATCTAATAACTCCAAACAATCGGTTATCATAGCATAATCTGGATCTTGTATGCTGTCATCAAAATCTTCAAAGTCAGCCTCAACTGAGTCAATTTGAGCGACATTTTCTCTCATTGAAAAGTACACGATTTTCGCAACGCCTTTAATGATTTATTCTGGCTGTCCGATATTTTTTGCGTCGAGGATATAATGTTGTGGTGGCCAACAGTGCGATTTATACTGACTTTTGAACTAATATTTATCTATGTAGAAAATCAGAATGTACTTAACAAAACAGTGTAGGGTTAATTTGTTTAAATCTTTACCTGTAAAGATCGCTATAAGTATTTTTTTTGTGCGATCATTGCCTGTCTTAACAGCTTTTTATAAGTAGACTTTTTAAAATGAATTTCGTGTTAATTTTAATTGTTTGCAGTTTGAATGTCTCGGTCATATTAATGTTGTACTATTTTTGTTTGTTTTGTTTTGGACTTTACTTTTTCTATATTTAATTTTATGCAAGTTCTAGACATTTTTTATGTTTATTTATTTTTTTATAAAATATTTATAGAGGTAAAAAATTTTGCGACGATAACTACACAGTTATTATAATTTTTGGTAATTTAATTTCCTAATTTCAGTTGTTAACAAGCTAGTAAAGGGTTTAGAACGTTTTTGCAGTTAATTGAGAGACAAGCAAAGAAATTCGCAGAAATAAGAATGAAATAAAAGTGAAAGTTAAGAAGAAATAAGAAAGTGAAATATAAAATTTTTAAAATTTTATTAAATAAATTTTATAAGATTTGTTAAGTGAAAATATAATAGATATTTAAGTTATAAATATTATAGTGATTCTAATGTAATTATACATTTTTTTAAATTTATAACTTATGTATAACTTATAATTTGGAATAACGGATTTTTAAAAAATTGCTTAAACTGTACGTTGTCATAGAAATTTCGTAACTATTTTGTACATATCGATGGTGTTGCACTATGCAAAAAATAAAACTTTTGTTATACTTATTCAACCTAACCTTCTTTTTGATCATGTGTGAATCTGTGTAAAATAATATTTTAAATGGTACAAAATTCAGAGTTTTCCATGGGAACCCAAATCAGAATTAGAAATAACGAAAAGTTTCTCTGATATATTACAAAAAAAATCAGCATCAGTTAATGTTATTATTTAAAACTAAAAAATATAAAAAAAAGTGTTTACTGACTCAGACAAAATGTGTGTTTGATATATTACAAAAAATCCAGTAAATATTTTTGTTTGATTCAGTTAATTATTTTGTTTATAATTTTTAAAAATTTTTCGATCAATTGTTTTTATAAATTTAGATAAAAATATTGTTTAATATATAACAGAAAATAAAATATATATTTTTGTTTGATTCTGTTAATTATTTTGTTTGGAATTTGTAAAAATTTTTAGACAAGTTATTTTATAGATTTAAGCAATTTGTTTACTAAAAAAGTTAGCTTTATTCAATGAAATTGTTGAGAAATTGTCGGAATTTACATTTTTTTTGTAGGTCGGTTTCTATACAAAATATTTACCAATTCATTGAATTTCTTTGCTGAAAATTAAATTTACTTTTTTTCTGTATAGAGTTCTGCTTGATCATTAATGAATTTAAAAAAATCATATTATTATTTCAGAACCAGGAAGATAACCAATCCAGATTTTTTTTAAAACAAATATGAGGACGCTTCATCTGTTTCTGTTAATGGGTACTTTATTCGCAACATCACCTTTTATGGAGAGCTACACAATGGACAATATCAAATATTTTTTAGAACGATCGGGCATACAAAAAACTCAATTTAGTTTTAGCGAAGCCCGTAATGGCAGGTTGATGGTAACAAACTTGGATGATTATCGTTATCTTATGGTAGTGGCTCGACAAATCTTACTTAATATAGCTGACATACAATGGAGTGATTTGCTTGATTACAATTGGAAAATGGGAAAGATACAAAAACCTCATCCAAAGTGGGAAGAGTTTCCCTGCAAATTAAATAACACCCGGTCCGAGAAACCACCAAAAACAGTGCATGAGTTGAGACCAGGAGATATAGACGTAGTAGCAGCTATAGGAGACTCTCTTTCTGCTGGCAATGGCCTAATCTCAAAGCAAGTTTTACACATAGGAGTGGAATATAGGGGTCTGGCTTTTTCTGGTGGAGGCGTAAAGGACTGGCGTACAGCTTTAACTTTGCCCAACATATTAAAAGTTTTCAATCCCAAACTTTACGGTTTTGCCACAGGAGAAGTATTAGTGGTCAATCGAAATTCTCATTTAAATATTGCTGAACCCATGATTATGTCACGAGATTTGTTATATCAAGCACATATTTTTATAGCCCGTTTGAAAAAGGATCCTTATGTAGATTTAAAAAATCATTGGAAATTAGTGACCCTTTTTATTGGAAACAATGATATCTGTTCCGATATGTGCCATTATAAGGACATAAAAGACTTCCTGAAAAACCATGAGCGTGATTTAATCGATACTTTTACCCTATTGAGAAACAATGTACCACGCCTGGTTATAAATTTAGTGCCAGTACCAAATATGGTTACTACACTGCATGCTATGAAAAATATACCCTTCAGTTGTGATGCTATACATAGCATTGGTTGTCATTGTGTTTTTAGCGAACTATACGATGCTAAAGTATTAAGAAGAGTTGACAATTATATAGCACGTTGGCAAGCTGTCGATCAATATGTTGCCGAATTGCCAGAATTTCAAACAGATGACTTTATTGTATTATATCAACCCTTTACCGCTAACGTTTCTATGCCAAGAACGGACAAAGACGAAATAGATTTACGTTATTTTGCCAGTGATTGTTTTCATTTCAGTCAATTGGGTCATGCTGCTATGGCGAATGCCCTGTGGAATAATATGATGGAACCTAAAGGCAAAAAACAATCTGTATTTTCAGAACCATTTGTGCAATTTGAATGCCCCACTGAGGACAGACCGTTTATTGCAACAGGAAAAAATAGCAGAGAATAAATAAAAGAAGAAATGAGAGTTAAAGCGAATAAAAATACCTGATGAGTTGCAATGGATTGCATTGGGAGTTTGCATAGAGGAAATGCACCACTCACTGTATGTTATTTTAGTTGATTGCAGTTGTAAGTAATTTTTTCTTCTCTTTTGTTTGCAAATAAAAAAATTAAAAGAAATTCCAAAGAAATACAAAGAATTCGAAAAAGTTTGTAAGTAAGATGGTAGTTTAAAATTAAGCTTGGAAATAATTTATATTTAAGAATAGTATAGCAATTATGATTAATAAGGATATTATATATTTATAGGAATAAGGGAAAAATATGAAAAATGTACACAAAATAATGGGATCATAGTTAATATCGTATATATATTAAACATCTGTATGAATTCACATAAAATTCCATTTTAATTTTTTGAAATCATATGAAACTCATACAAGAAATATTATTGACAAGAGTGAAAATGATTATGGAATAAAATGAAATTAGCTGTTAGTGAAAACTCTGCATATTCAAATTTAAAATGATTCATTGTTTGCTGTTGCTTATGATCTCTAAAATTTGTTTTGGAAATAATTTCATTCAATTAGCTACTAAAATTTGCTGTTTTATGTGTAAATCAATCATATTATGTAATATTTTTACATCTCATATACAGAAAATAGTATTAATCAAAATTTTTTAATTAATACTTTTTGCCAAAAATTATTAATATTTTCAATTAATTCCGTAATTGAATTTTATTAAAAAGAATACTTTCCAAAATTTTTCAAAAATTTAAATAACTGCAAATTTTAAATTGATTAATTGAATAAACAATTTTCGTCGCAGGTTAAACTTTAACAACGAAATTAATTGAATCTGTAATTTTGGTAACTGAAATCATATTAAAGATTTGTTTGCGTGTATAACATATTGTAAATAATTCATGTAGTTTTCATTTTATATATATACAAATTAAAAAGAAATATGTACCAATATATCTGTGGACTTTTGAAAAGCACTTAAGTCAAGGCAAGACAATTTTACAAGTATTGGTGTTTATAAATCCAGAATTTTAAGGCGCATATTTTGGTCTAATCAGCATATTTGTAAGATGTTCGGGCACAAAAATTTTTGCATATTAAAAAATTATCTGATATCCATTCTTGTTAATTTGTGACTTATTAATAACGCATTTCAGATGTGTCAAATACGAAAAAATTCTAAACCAGAACTTTAATTGATATCGTTTAATTATGCTTAATATTCGATTTTGCTTAAACGCATACACACACAAAAGAGCTTCATTTTGCTATTCAATAGTATTGTTACTCTCCTAACAATTATGAAAATTGTACTTAAGTTGTTTTGTGAAAAGTCTTTACACTATTTAATTTCACTTTTTTTCTCAATAAAACTTTGTTATGTTTTAATTAAAAATTTATGTCAATAACAAAACGATGTAAAATATATTGATAAACAATTTCTAATCCAAAATCAAAAATAAATTTTATTGAAATAGTAAATTGTAGCAACTAATTTTTAATAATATATATTCAATATTAAATGATTTTAAAAAGTTAAACTTCCACTTAATAATGCAAGCATTAATCATTTAAAAGCAACCTTTAAATTCAATTTGATATTTGTTTGATTTTTATGTTATTCCCAATAGTTATGTTTTTTATATGGCTGTTTAAATATAAAAATAAAATAATAAGAAATCTTATAGCAATAAATTAAGTAAAGTGCGACTTAGGATCGCACACGAAGGGTTCCGTACGAATACACATATGTATATGCCTTTTCGTTTTTGCGCCTTTATTAATTTTGGCAGTTTTTCATTGTGCTTTTTTGTTTTATTTTATTTCTTTTTTAAGTATTTTCGTTGTTTCTGGCGCTATTTTTGGTTTTGCCGCTTTGTAATTTTCGTGGTTTTTTCGTTTCTTTCTGGCGAATTTTCGTTTTTTGAATTTTTTTGTTTTTTGCCGATTTTTCATTTTTCACGTTATTTTTTTGGTTTTGGCGTTTTCCCCTTTTTTACTTTTTGACGATATTTTTAGTGTTAGCGATTTATTTTAGTAGTCGCTAATTTCTCGGTTTTTGGGGATTTTTTTAGTTTTAGGGATTTTTTTTTTGGTTGTAACAGTTTTTTTCGTTCTGGCGATTTTTTTTAGTTTTTTTTTGCAATATTTTTTTCCGATTTTCTAGTTTTGGGTTTTGGATTTTTTTTGTTTTTTGATGATATTTTTTCGCTTTTTGACGATATTTTTAGTTTTACCGATTCATTTTAGTTTTGGCGCTTTTATCGGTTTTAAAGATTTTTTCGGTTTTTTGTGCTTTTTTTTAGTTTTTGCGTTTTTTTTTTGTTTGTTTTGACCCTTTTTTTCATTTTGGCGATTTTTTTTGTTTTTGGCGATTTATTTAGTTGGGCGTTTTTTTTTGTTTTGGAGCTATTTTTCGTTTTAGTGGTTTTTTCCAATTTTTGGCGATTTTTTTTCGTTTGTTGATGATATATTTACTTTTACGATTCGTTTTTTCGGTTATTGGCGTTTTTTAGTTTATTGGTGACCTTTTTAGTTATGGTGATTCTTTGCATTTTAGCGATTTTTTTTAAATTTTGTTGCCTGTTTTTTAATTTTGAAATTTATTAGTCTTAACGTTTTTTAAAATTTCAAGACTTTGCCTCTTACGGTTTCCAAGATGCAGCAAAGTCTATTCTACAAACTGCACCAATTAACACTAATTTTGAAAATTTAAAGTATCTATATATAAGTGTCTGCATATTACATTAGTATTTCAATATATTCCATTGCTCGCTTTAGAACACCCTTTAATTTTTAACTGTCATATATTTGATGTTATAGCGGCAAAAGTTTTAAATATTCTGTGAAAATTTCAGGTACCAGTAGCTCTTACGGTTCTCGAGAAAACAATAGGGTTCCTTTACACTTTCGATGTACGGCACCCTAATAAGCATAATTAACTTATGAATTTTAGTCAAACTGTATGGGTAAAATCCTAATATTTTTAATTAATTTGGCTTGAAATCGGTATTAATATAATTTTTCAATTAAATCATTAGTTAGCTAAAGTGGTTAGAGCGTTGCCTACAAAGCAATGATGACAGCCTCGATCCCTGTGTCAGGCAAGTCATCAACATCATATATTTTTCTGAATTGCATTAACATGATGTTGTATTAGTTTTTGTTGGACGGTTTAAGTGATGAAGGCATATGCGTGGTCTCTAAGCAGTACCGGCAGCGGGTGTTCTCCTTACTCTATCCTTTTTCCAAAAAAGGGTAACACATTAATTAATTAACTGGAAGGCATTAAGTATATGGGGGTGATATTTCTCTTTAAAACAAACACATGTTCCACCGATTTTCGAGAAAAAAATTATGGGACCAAGCTGCAAGCAAACACTTTCAAAAAAATAAAATATATTTTAAGATCAATTTCGCAATTTAGCGATGCAACAAATCAAGTTGCAACAAAAAAATCGCTATGTAATAATTCCAATTATTTTCGACTTAATTATAGAAAATGTTTTCAATAAAACTTAAACAGCCTTTTTAAATTAAAACACTATTTTATTGGTGTTAACATATTTTTGCATTTAATTTTTGCTTAGTTTACATGAAATATGTGCATATTCACAGTTTAAATTGTAATTATAAATTACATCCTGTGATTTGTAATATATTTTTTTTTATAAATACGTTTAAATATTTGCTTAAATTTATGTGAAGCTATGTACATAGTAAATGAAGTGTATGAATGTACATGAGTGCTGGTTTTTAAATATGTTATGTTAATTAATTTTTACCAGATTAAGAGAAATGCTTGTTAAGTGAAGGAGAAAACTAAAGCCTAAAGTTAAAATAAATTTTGCAGTATTTTAAATTTAACAAATTTTACAATTTTATTTTAGCTTTGAATGCATGCTTAAACATGCCTGGTCAATTTGGAAAAAAATGTGCTGACTTGATAAAATTAAATTACATTTCGTCATATAAAATGCAAAAGGGTCTATCTACATTTTGAAGAATTTTCAGGAGAGATAAAAAATTTAATAAGAAGCTAAATATTGTGATTATAAAAATTGTTTTCTTAGCACAGTATCATTAAGTCAAATTTTATTAATGATACTACCTAGAAAAAATCATTTTTATAATCACAACAGTTGGCTTTTTATTAAGTTTTTTATCTTTCCAAAAAATTTTTTTTAAATGTAGAAAAGCCCTTTTGCATTTTATGTGTGCGATGTACTCTGCACCAAAGGTGAAAATAAATATCAATTTCGATTTGTTATTTAGTTTGTAACGTCTACAATCAATACTACCGCAGCAAAAACTTTTGTGATTTTTGCAATCGGTAGTACTTTATTAATGGGGCACCCAGTAACCAGTGGTACTTATTTATCTTGTTACTATGCTTCAAATTAGAACTACTACTTAGTTTTTAATAAAATTAGTACATATTTTTATCGTTATCTGAAAGTAGTTACAATTTGTTGATATGTATTAATAAAACAAGTAGAGAATCACTTTTAAAGTCAACATGTGTTTGTATATGAAAACTAATTTTTGTCGCTCAAACTTATAAGTCAACAATAGCTGAGTGGGTAAAGCTCTTGTCTACAAATCTAAACGAGCACAGGCTCGTGTCCCAGATGGATAAATAAATATAAATAAAATAGAATGTGTGTAAATTTTTTTTTTAATTTTAACTTATTTATTTGACTACTTATTTTTTAGATTCAAGCAAGCCAAATAATAATAAGTTAATTACTGTGACAATATAAATACATTTGTAAGGGGTCCTCGTTATTTTTTGGACTTCTCAAACAAAAATAAGTAGTTATCAAGTCAAATCGTAAGTAGTTACGACTTAAATCGGCCTATACTTTTTGCCTGCCAGTAAACAAAGTTTTTGCTGGGACTAACTATTTCCAACTAATGTTTTTTTTATATTTCGATGTCAATCAATCCAATTAATCGCTGTTAAAATAAAATTTCCTAAGAACTCATTTAAATAGCTTTTCTGGAAAGGTGACCCGTCTGCTTCGCTTAAGAAATAAATTTAGTCGTGGTGATATACAAAAATACACCTCAGCATTAACGATGGCACATGGCGGCTGCCGAAAATAATGTTGTTCTGTTCTGCGTCGTACGTTGAAAAATTATATCAATGTTCTTGGATCATGTCCAATTTTTTCTGAATATAACATTACGAACATTAGTCTAAATAATCACTGGAAAAGTTAGCAATCTATAGTAGACTATATGATTTAGACAAAATGCAGTGGCTTTATAATTCAATTCAGCCGAATATATTAGCTTTAATTGGTTTTACTGTTTTTTTAATTCTTTTTTCTACTGCTACTAGATTTTAATTTATATAAATATATTTTTGGGTTAAAGTAATTTAACATCAATTGCGGTTTAACACATACAAAAAATAAAAAATAAATAAAAAATATGAAATAGTTGTTGGTTGCTGCGTTTTAGAGAGAGTTTATTTTATTTGCTATTGCAGCTCTTGTTATTGCTGTTGTTGTTGTTGTTGTTGTTTAAAACGGACATTACGCAGGAACTTTTGCCTTTAAATAAATTTAACAATTATTTGTAATTATTTTGTTTAGTGGTTTTTCAAACACTAACACACAAAAACACTGTGCACACACCCATACAACACACGATTTCATTCTCTAATTACTGTGTTTTATTTTTTCTGCCGTTCTTGCTGTTTTCATTTATTTATTTATTTATGCAACAAATACTGAGATTTGTTAACAATTATTTTAATGCAGCACATACAAATATTTTTATATGGCTGTACGACTGTAGATGGTATTTAGTCAGTGCAACAGACAGTACGTGCAGCACATTTAAATAGATATGGGTGATTCTCATTGTTTACCAGTGAAGCTAATAGAAATATGAGAAGGTAGGATTCATATTATAAGTTTTGGTTCATACAATTAAATGAAATTATATTTTTGGCCCTTTTAACATTTTTGTGTATTGAGCGTTACATTTACTTATGCGGTTGTTCTGGGCATAATTTTTGGCCAAAAAATATACCACAAAAAGTTAATATATGGTTTGAAAGCACTATACATCTACAATCCAAACAAATTATATTATTCACAGGACGAAATTAAAAGTTATAACCATTTTTTAAATTTGACTTTGATTCACATAGAAAAACGAATTGCATCTTTTAAAATAATTCTTTACAAATATTTATACATAAGCAAAAAGAAGGCTAACTCTTTTTTCAAATAACACTTATTTTAATAAAATCGACCAACAATGTCAAAAGTTATGTCCATTTCCAAAAATTACACAGTGCCACAACCAAAATCGGAATGGCATGAAACCAAAATGATGAAATGAGAGTTGACGTTTTCCATAAATAAGCCCCCAAGCCTTTTTTTTAGTTTAGTGCTAGATATATTTACACGCATTTGAAGTTGTTGCTTTTGGAAGGCTTTCTAACAAGAAAACATCATAAAAAATTAGATAAAATAATGCTTTTTTTATTATCCTGGAAAGTTGTAGTATCTTACTCTTTTTCTTTTTTTTGTCGTGGAATCCATGATGATTGAGTGATGAAATGCTTTGCAATATAATACTTCAACAAAGTTCACAAAACTTTTGAATAGTTAGAAGTACAAATCTACGTTGTTACATTAGAGTATGTTGTTAATGCAATTTTAATAATTACACTGAGTAATGAAGCGTACTAAAAAGCATAACGATCAATTATTTTTCAAAAATTTGAAATCTGTAATAAGAAAAGCAAATGCAAATATTATAAAACCGTTATAAATTTAATCTCGTTTTTGGAAAAATTCATAGTTTCTTAATGTGGAAAATCAACAGCATGAATTACGGACACGCCATTTTGTATGAAATGAGTATAAAATGTATTTTCGTTTTTCGTTTTTAACACATAATGGACAATCTTACACAAAACAAATCTTATGTTTATTAATCATGTCAAAGCCATTTTTAATTTTTATAGCTTATGCATTTATTTTATAAAATATTGTACTATCCTTTCAACGGACACGAAAGAAGCATTTAAAATGAGAATCACGCATGTACATATATTTTTTAAATAAACATCTTTTTTATTTGCATTTTATATTCCAATGATATTGTTTTGTTGAACTCACAGTGTTTATTTAATTGTTTTAAATACAATTTCCTTGTTATTATCGTATAAACATGCGTTGGGTGTTTGAGTTATTTTTTTCTTCCTTTGCCGTCCTGCTATTTTATTTACTGTTAATTTCTTACTACTTATAGAAGGAAACATATAGAACTTGTTTAACGGCGAGGAAGTAAGATATGTGTTTCTGGTGAACCAAAACAAAATAGGCATCTCTTTGCTGTACTGTTAAGCATTTGTATACTGAAAATTGTTTAGGAAGCGCTACAAAGTGAAAAGGGGTTCAAAATTTTTTATTTTGGTGACCTCTACCAGAATCAGTTGTAAAAACCTTGATATTGTAAAAAACTAATTCCGATCGACCTTTATGTATTGGCTGCATCCTCCAGCAGTGCGGCAAGGTGAAGATCAAGGACCTATGGCCATGCCAGAATCCTATGGCAGTTACCACCGACACTGATAAATCCCACTGATTACATGGTACATCATCTGGACTTTGACAGCACGTTCAAAGTCCTTATTCCATCCAGACGTAAGTGAAAGGTGAAACATAGAAAAAGACTTCAACCTCAGGATGTATACTGATGGATCAAGAATGGTGTGCGGTGTGGGCTCTTTAGTCTTTTCGAAGGATCTTCGAATAAAACTCTCCTTTCAGGCTGAGTGTGTAGGGCGTTGATTAAAAGCGCTGTCCAAGGAAGAGTGGGCATCTTCGTCGACAGCCAGGTGGCACTTCTGTCTCTAAGGTCACACACTACTTTTATTACTGTAGTTAGCCAATGCAAAAATGTATTATCCAGATTAGGTGGTCAGACTGATGTCACCCTCATCTGGGTTCCCGTACATAGCAGCTTCCCTGGCAACGAAGAGGCGGATGAGGTAGCCAGGGCTGGATCTGCCATGGACATCTCAACTGCTGAATGGGTAGTGATGCCAAATATTATCGGCTGAAATCTGAAGATAGGCGGCGCAAATTGAGCACGTGTAAGGTAGCTAGGAAAGTGTGGCCTTTCTACAACGATAAGCGCACAACACAAGTAATTAACAGAAACCGAGTGGACATCTCGAGGCTCGTCGCAATATTGACGAGGCACTGGGCAATCGGCAGATATGCCAGCAGGATAGGAATTTCATGCAATGCGTACTGACGTAGTTGCCGGGATCAAAGCAAAAAACAAACAGTCTTCAACTTTCTTTGCGAATACCCGGCCTTGCACCTCTCGAGACACAAATTCTTGGGCAACAGCATACTAGACGAACTTTCGAAGCTATCAGGGATAGGTCTGGGTGACCTGATTAGGTATCTCAATGTGACGGGTTGGATATAGTATCTAATACCGAATACGAGGCCTGGGTTCGGACCTACATAAGTTGACCCTGACGAGTGTAGGGGTCTGTCAAAACGGAATCTTTATTGATTCTAGTTGAATGCTTCTGCGTAATGTGGAGCCACGTAAGCCAACCAAATCAACCAAAGGCGTGGTTAGCAAAACACAGTGCTCTCAGACCACACCAATTTATTCTTGTTAACTTTCGAGGCCAAACATCGTAGACCTTGTGAGAAGGAAGAAGATGTGTCGAAACACATTCTCTGCGATTTCCCAAATGTATGGCAGATAGAATACACTTTCTTGGAGGAATTCTGATGACTACACGTAAAGTATATATGTAATCTCTGACCGAGCAGAATAATTGGCTTTATACGTAGCCCCTGTGCCTCTTTGGCTGAGCGGTAGCGCTGCTAGCCTGTCAGGCCAGAGGTCATGGGTTCGATTCCCGCCATAGATCCTGGGTGTTTTTCGCAGACAAGCTAATAGCTTCGCAGGTTGTGTTTGTCTATAAAACTTAAAAAAAAACCTCAGTGAACATTTGGGTTGTACAAAGGATTTTCCGGGGTCGTGGTGATTAGGGCCTACACATAATAATAATATTTTTGTTACATGTTGCACACAACAAATTTTTCGATATTTCTAATCAGTAATTGTACAAAAGCTTCTATTATAAGGACACATTAATACATTTTGCAGTATTGAAATTTATATAAAATAATTGCACGTTTTTATTTAAAATATGTTTGCAATAAAAAAGGAGCTTCGAGTTAGAGAGCTACTCATCAATATGAAATAACTTTCCCGTAACTTTTTGCACAAGTGTCTGCTGCCGTAAAATATGTGCTATGCCTCTTTTGCATTATTAATTGTTTTTTTTTGTTACTAAGCAAATGCAATAAATATATACGAATGCATTTTAAATATGCAAAGGACCTGTACAGGTAGTTGTTAGCGAGGTTCATGATAAATAATCATGTAATTATTTACATCTACAACATATATTTATACTCTTTAATACCATTTGAAAAGGATTGAAGGAAAAAATTTAACCTTAAGGTGTGCTTATATAAGATGTGTGCTCCTCAATAGGAGTTTGATTAAGTTTGAGAGGGAAGTTTAAAAAGCAGCCACAATATATATACAAAGCAACTTTAATTAATTAATATTACATAGTAGCTTTCCCATAATGAAATTAAAAAAACAACAGTCAAATACAAAAAGAAAAGCCCTTCAAATAGACTAATTCAATTTATTGGACTCTCGTTCTTCTTAGTCTTATGCGTTTCCTACAACAACGCCAATTCAAGGAAGACAAAAAATTGTGTATTATTATATTTGCACATCTGTCAATAAATATCTTTAAAATGGTATACGTTCTGTCCAAATCGGCTGTATAATGTTAACATAAACTGCAACACAAAAAATTATCTCGCCTGTTAGTTATATATGCTGATGTTTACTATTTTAAGTATTTGAGAAGAGCATTTTTAAAATAAATCTTTGTATTGTAACCTAATACAATAAAATGTTCACTATTTCTTGGAGAACTTTTCTCTTTCTTCATCTATGTACTTATTTCCACGTACTAATTGGTTGGAATACCAAATTATTGATCAAAACCAGCAAATATGAATTTTATTTATGCCTGTTTTACACTATCTCACAAGCCATTCGACTTCTGTAGGAAATGCAACCTTGATCTAATGAGTTTGTGAAAAGTTTTAAAAAAGCAATAAGAACACATTATATCAGGGTTGCATTTTGTGCAGAAGTCGAATAGCTTGTATAATAGTCTAAAAACATCTTTAGTGGAAATATCAGCTGGCATATTATGAGAGTTTAACTTTAGAAATAATAGCCCTCGTAAAGAATAATTAAAGTTCTGAAACTATTGCAGCAAAACTATTTCCATACAACAATATTAAACATGATATATATTATTCTTGTTGTTGTAGATCATTATAAAAGCAAATGACATGTTTTTAATTAAATGGTGGAAAATTTAACGCTACAGTCGTGCGGCAGATTTGAGAAGAAATTAAAAAAAAAACAATATTTGTACGAAAATGAAAAATAAAAGCAAAATATTTACTGATACTGATATTTACATATCTTAGCTTAAGATACAACTGTTGTCTATTCAAAGCAGTACGACGAACAGATAAATACTGCAAGTAGCAACATAGAGAAATATGCGTAAATAGTTTCGTATCATAGTGTTGAATGCAACAAGCTGAAAACTTTTACTTGCTCATTATAATTATTTAACATAAAAAAGATGAAAAACGCACATAAAGTCTTAAGCAAATTATTCCCCAAGTCAGCCAGGCCAGCAATAATTTACCACCACCAAAAGCAACGATAACGGCAACATCTACAACAACATCCTTAACATCAGCAGCAACATGAACGACAAGTCTCATCATGAAGAAGACGAAGAAACGGAAAAATATCATGCATACAAACTGATTAATTGTGTGGCCATAAATCTTGCAATGTCATTTATCTGTATATATGGATGTGTATGTTGGATTGCATATGTGTATGTCTGTGTATTTGTGTGTGTTATGTTTATATCGGAAAACTGCATGTATGTGTATTTAATTCATTGTCATAGCAAAAGAAAACTATGAAGAGCAAGCTTTAAATATTTATGATTGAGGCGAATTGCAGGCACACTGCTTTCTGATTTTATAGCAGCTTATTTAAAAATGATCTTCCCAAGAAGTCAATAAAATCGAGCAGTTTCAAAATTAACTATATAATTTTAAAGTTTTTTAATCAAGTCGGAAGTTATTTATAATTATTTACAAATATTAAAAAAAATTATTTTTTAATCAATTTAAAAAATGTAAAATTGATTACCTTCAATTCGTTTGTATTGTTATTATGAGTGCGTCCCTTCTACCATCTATAAACCGATTTCAATTTTTCCCCTTTATTGGTACCGTTAAACGTTGGGCAGCGTCACACCCATACAAAGTAAATACATACATATATTTTTCTACTCACCCGATTTTTATGAAACTTTGCACACACATTAACTACGAGTTCAACGATGTCGAAAGAAGATGTTCATGCGCATTCTAAGCGAAAGAACACTGATTTGCGTTCATGAATAAAGGCATAAATATGTTTCTATACGAACGATGACCCGAACGACAAGTAGAAAGAAAGCGTAAGTGGCTTCATACGATATCCGATTCAACAATGTCGAAGCAATATGAACGTAATGTCAAAATCACGCACTTATTGTGTTGCTTGCGATTGGTAAACAATTTTGCATAAAAGTCCATTAAATTCTTAGAACTCGTAATATCTCTTTTTATTATAATACTTTTTATCATTCTTATTAATTTTTTTTATGCCCATACTCATGATTTTTTTAAACAAAATATAAGCCACTAACACATTGAAAACTTCTGTTTTCTTTACTGTGTAAGACCCATCAAATAAGGTTGTCGAACCTGTACAACAAAACTAGAATTAGTATTAGAAAATTATAAAAAATTTCCTGTACAACTGCGAGTACCTTACTCTCTTGTCATTATGTTTGGTTGCATTTTTCTTCAAACAATTTAGTAGTATTGTCAGTGTTTTAATGAAAATCGTCAAATAAACTAGAAATTTACAATATGATATTACTGTAAAATTTTAATACTTAAGAGAGAAACCTTAACACACGTAAGTGCAACTTAATGAAAGGTGTTGATATTGTTGAACCCAAATTGACTAGATTTCGAGAAAGTGGCTTTCGATCGCTCAGGATTTCCTTCGACATCGTTGAACAGGCAGTAAGTGACCTTTACCATTATTATTTAACAAATTCAGTAGAGTGCGACTTTAACTCGCAGACTAAGGCTTCTGTATGAATACACATACATATGCATATCCCTTTTCGTGTTTGCTCTTTTTTATTTTTGCAATTCGTTTTGCTTTTTATTTAATTTCATTTTATTATTTTTATTTTTTTGGTATTTTTTCGTTGTTTTTGGTGATTTTTTGTTTGTTTTTGAAGCCTGTTTAATTTTGGTGATTTTTTCGTTTATTTGAGATTTATGTTTTGCATTTTTTGCCGATTTTTTATTTTGGCGGTTTTTTTGTTTTGGCGTTTATTTGTTTTAACGTTTTTCCACTTTTTGACGACATTTGTGATTTTTACGATCTTAGTTTTGGCGCTTTTTGTCAGTTGTGGCATTTTTTCGGTTTTTGGTGATTTCTTTAGTTTCAGCGATTTTTTTGTTTCGGCGTTTTTTTCGTATTTTGACGATATTTTCAGTTTTAGCGATTTTTGTTTTGGTTTCAGTGCTATTTTTTCGTTTTGACGATTTATTTGCAGTTTTTTGCGTTTTTGCTATCTTTTTAGTTCTGATGACTTTTTACGCTTTAGACATTTTTTTTAATTTTGGTGATTTTATTTTCTTTAAGTTTTTTTCATTTTGGCGATTTTCCTTTTTTAAATTTTTTTAATTTTTAAATTTTTAGTTTTACCGTTTTTTTTAAATTTTAAGAGTTCACATCTTACGGTTTCCAAGATACAGCAAATTTTATGAATTACATAGTAAAAATTACATTAACTGGTTGAACACCCTTCAATTTTTATTGTTTTAAATATCAGAGTTAGTTGGTGTATTCTATTTTGCGGACTACATTAATTAACACTAACTTTAAAAACTTAAATTGTCTATATATAAGTGTCTGTATATTACATTAGTATTTCATCATGTTTCGTTGCTCGCTTTAGAGCACCCTTTAATTTTAAACTGTCATATATTTTTGTAGCGGCCGAGGCTTTACATACTCTGTAAAAATTTCAGGCCCATAACTCTTACGGTTCCCGAGAAAACAGCCTGTGACAGACAGGCTGACAGACAGACAGACAGAGAGGCAGACAAATAGATGGACAGATAGACGGACAGCGTCGCAAAACAATAGAGTTCCTTTGCACTTTTGGTGTACGGAACCCTAAAAACAAAACAAAATCCCTTGATTAAGACAATCGTAATCTAAGAGCATAATATGCTTGTAGTCAAATTATATTATTGGTACATTAAATCAGTTTTAAATATAATATTATTGCCTACTTTAACAATACTATTATGCAATATAACCATAATATATAGCTGAGTATAAATTTTATATGATTAAAACTTATTATATTATCTTTCTTTATTCAAATAAAACGAAGACCACGTGGTGGCTCTGGTTCCTGCAAAAATCGATGGAAGATGCGTTGGCAGGTTAGACTACACATAACCTTGTTTGTGTTATTTCTAAGCCAATAGAAGCTGCATCAAGTACAACTTTCTGTTCTTGGGCTGGGCCTATTGTCTGCATTGTAGTAGACTGGCTTGTTATTCCCTGCTTAAAATTAGCTGCATCGCGTAAGCTACTGATGTAGTAAGAGCTTAGATAGCTCAAACACTCTAGTAGGGAGTTTTTATGCATGATGGGCGGTGCATGTACAAGAAGTTTAAAACTTTATGTTCCTTGCATGTCACACAGCTGCCCACACATCAGTCTACGGTAATCCCTCAGGAATCCCTCAGGGCGGTGTTATGAGCACCGTCATATTAATCTTGAACAGAGTTGGTTGCTCAATTTTGTCCCTTTGTAAGCTTTAGCAATTTTCAATCAATATTATACATTTTGTTCCGGCTTGCAAGCTTGCGATATTTGCCCACAGAAACCAATCTGGTCCAAATACGTTTCTGCGTTATATCCCTATTAGGTTTGTACGGATATTTCTAGTCGGGATGTTGCAACTTCAATGAATGGTGATAATACGAGTATGATAATTAAATTTAAGCATGAGTTTCTCAAGTTTTATAATATTCTAGAACGAAAATATTTTCCTCTCCTCAAACATATGACATTGTTATTGGAGCTTTATTGCAATTATGTTTTTTCTCTAAGTGTACAAAAATATATTACTGTAGAGATATGAATGTACGATTTTGTTTATATTTAACAAGGAAATAAATAGCATGATTTCAATATTGTTCCTGACTAGTAACGGCATAAATCCTGCTTATTGAAAGCTCTTAATGTACCACCCCACTTCTTGTAGTGCTCTCATTAAAGATGGGGCGTCAAATGAGGTTAAATAAAAGATTTCCATGTTGTTCAATTTTATTTATGTTTTTTACATGGATGTACGACTATGAATTGTAAATTTAAAATATCATATTTTCTATGGAATAAATTATACTCAAATGCATCTGTAATGAGAAAAAGAAAACTTTTAATAAGTTCGTTTTTTTCCTTCAAAATAAAAATACAAATAAACAAATTTACCAAAAAAAAAAATAATAATAATAAATGCTTGATTCACAGGAAAAATCTTACAAACATAAAGTTATGACAAGAATAATGATTTCTGTTTAATTTTTTAACAAGCCGAAAGGAAGCAGATTTTTAAATAGTAAATTCTTTAATGAAGGCCAATTAAATTTTCTTTTTATATAATTTTTCCATGAAATGATAAAAGTTAAAGTGCAAAAAAAGAAGAAAGAGTAATAATTGTGGTCAAAGTAACCAAAAATATTTACTGCCTGTTTTTGATAATAATCAAACATATTTCGTTCGTCAGTTTATATTGAGAACAACGGCAATATATGATGTAAGACCAAGCAACTCCTAAAAAATATTCCCTATTCATAGACAGCCTTAGATTTATATAAAAAAATCAACTTATTAAGCAGCAACTTAAATTTTAATAACAGTTTGCAATCTTTAATAATTTCATTTAATTATGTTTGCCCAACTTATTAAGTTTTGTTATAGTGGATGTATTTATGTTTATTTCATTGATTTTCTTTGAAACTGAAAGCCCTTAAACTAATTAATAAAAATCATATTAAATAAATATTATTATAACCCACTTATTTCTTATTTATGTTAAGTAACATCCAACTTTCTGTAGCCGTTGCAACGCGTTGTTATGAAATCAAACCCCAAAGAATGAGCTATACTAAATAAAGGGGGCTTTTAATAAGTATTAAACTATAGAAAACAACGAATTATAGAAAAATATTTGATTAGCCCCTTAACATACCACACAGACTTGTAAGTGGAACAACATTTTGTGTTCAATACAAACACAAATGGCGCCTTAGCAGCAATTTTCATTTTGAATGTAAACAATTTTTCGCTTTTAGTTGAACTCTGGTTTATTTTGGAGTCTAGAGTAGTTTTTTCTTTTTGTTTTTACATTAAAGTTTTGCTGCAAAAGATTTTTTACGATTTATTTTATTATATTTAGCTTTAAAGAATATTATAAATAGAATATTTGTATTAAAGTTCCTTGAATTTAAAAAAGTAAAAATTCCAAATAATATTTTTGATTAAACGAGTAACATCCTAGTAAACAATTTATGGGATTTTCGTAGCATAAGGCAGACGGATGCTCTTGTGTATGCCCTTTCTTGGTTTTGTGCTTACACCTCTCTCTCTCTTACAGGAAAGCATAGGGGTATTGCAAAAATTTTCGAATCACTACACTCAAAACATATTGTATGTCAAATTAACTGAAATTAGAATATAAAATAAATTGAAATTCAATTAGAAACCAGTCTACTTATATTTTATTTAAATTTAACAAAACTTTTACTAAATTTTAAACGTTAAAAAATTTACTGACTCAAAACCGTAAAAAATTAATGATTCTTTCTTTTTCCGGGTCAACTTTACTGTCAAAAAAACTACGCGCAAGTTCCGTAAAAATTAAGGATGATTATTTAACAGTAAAAATAGCAGAAACAATTTTTACTGTTAAATAATCAACCTTTAGTTTAGTAAAAACAAATGATTTTTGCTTTATTTTTAAATGAACTAACATCATGTAAAAATCTTGCTGTTGCGTATCCTTAATTATTACTTTATTAAATTTATATTTTTACTTACTGTTTTTATTTTAATTTCCACTGGGAACCGAACAAAACTCCTTCAGGTTAGTATAAAAACCAGCAGCACGCACACTGGGGAAAAAGGCCAATCTAGCGGCGGAACACTCATATCTTCCAAACATATAATCTGATCTACAAAAAATTACTGGTTGAATTATAGGGAAGGATGTAGGTTACAAGGTTTGTCAAAATTTAGGTAGCTATTTTTAACACAGTGGGCGCTATATGTTGTTATATAAGACCAATTTTACCGATAAAGCTCTTTACTCATCGGAAAGCTTATATCTTCCAAATTTATAGTCTGATCCACAAAACACGTATGCTTGGAAAAGCTGTCGGCTATTAGGTCTGTAAATAAATTAGCTATTTTTAGCACAGTGGGCTCTATATGTTGCTATATACGACCAATTTTAAAAATTTAAAATTCATGTAAAAAACAAATTCAAAGTGCATTCAAATTTCAAGATGCATTAAAAGTGTATCTTAAAATTGAAAACAAATATTTCATTGGTATTTAAATTTAATAACAATTGGTTTTGGAAACAAATTACAAGAAAATCATATAGAAGTATAAACAAGTAGACAAATTTAAAAAGGTGTATGTTTGGAAAAACGTTTGTAAAAGTCACATACGCAAGTCCCCGCAACTAATTTTTGGAAAAATATTACTTTATAATATCTATATTAAGATTCAACAAAATTTTCAGGGACTCTCGGGTATATATTTTTGTTTTGTATCTCTACAAAGATTTAGAAAAGTTAAAAAAATTTTTTTATATCTGCGCTTGTAAACCTTAACTGAAATAGCAAATATATAAAGTAATGCCGAAACTGTCCATCATTAGCGATTCAATACGGCAACAAGTTTGATATAAAAATCAATAAAGAATTCAACCCAATTTTTTCTCAACGTTAAAAGACTAAATTTTCCGAACCAGATAACATAGTGAAAAATAAATTTGATTTTAAAATAAAGTGATTTATCCGCTTTCATGCTGCGTTTAAATTTTTTTCAAATTCGATAAATTTTTTTTTATTTTTCCACCGCTTGATTGGGATTTTTCCCTCTATGGCACGTAGCTAACATAAACTTACTGTTAAACTCTTTCGCTTTCAAAAATATTATTTCTTTGCTGAGTATGCATGTATGTGTGTCATTTTTATGCATTTAATATTATAAATAAAATAACATGCATGATCTTCGCTTGAATTGAACAATGTGACCTCCCGATGAGTAGTCTAGCACACTATCAACTACACTACCGGGTTTAAATGAATATTTATTTATTTTAAATTACAATTTAGGCTAATTTTACATACAGAGTATTTTGAGTATTTGTGTGTGTGTGTGTGCTTTTTATGCATATACTTTTTTGGTACTTATAACATAAACAAATGATAATATTAAAAGCAATCGAAAATCCGTATTAACTGCACGAAATAATTATCGAATAAAATACATGCAGTTACTGTAACAACATTGTGAGTAAATAGACAACTAAGCTGGAAAACTCATTAAAATATTAATTGTTCTTTATATATTTCACATTCATTTACAACCATCGTTTATAATTTCTTTGATCTCCAAATAATTTTAATTTAATTTCAACGAAATTCTTAATATGAAAATGAAATTTTAAGTTATTTTGAAATCTTTTATTTCTTTTGACATATTAAAAGAAAAGAAAATGGAATATTTCTTAATTGTATTTAAGCTTAATTTTATCGTGAATGAATTACAACAACAATGAATTTCTCAAAATTTTCATGTTTTTGCATGTGTGATGAATTAATACAACTTGTGGGTATTTTTGTTGTTGCCTTAGTTTTTTTTTTTAATTAAAAGGCTGTTGTTGAAGGCGGCTTTAAGGATCGCCCTCAAAGGAGTTGAACATAAACACTCAAAAGGATATAAACAACAACAAAATATACATTAAATAAATTATATATATATCGCATTTACTATCGCCTACAAATACGAATTTTATTCATGTATGAAATTCTTAATGTATATGCATTAGGGTGGAGCGATTTTATTTGGAAGCAAGCGCTTCTTCATAACTGCAACTTTTTGCTCTTTTAACTCCAAAATATGCACAGAAAATTTCATTTGGCGCATGATATATACACAGAGGTGCCCCCACCTTAGAGAGACTACCAGTATCTCAAATACCTCTTCATTAAATATGATTTAAACCCTCGTAAATCAGCAAAAGAGCCGACCGTTCACGACATATCCGAAAAATTGGGCCAGGAAGTCTTAGAAATATGGCAAAAGGCATTGCTACCAACTGTCAGTCTTTAGAGAATACTACAACTTATTCGTTTCTACCATGACGTATAAAGAAGCTTAATGAAACCTTATCAAGCCCGCCAAAGCAATTAGTTGCGCCACCATAAAAAAAGGGATACAATTTACCATCATTAGCCCTTGCCTGTAATAGTAATGGAGTCTTTGACAGAGCCCCGGCCATTATAGCTTATTCTGTGTTAAAAGGTGTTGGCATTATTTCATCAAACGATCCAAGTGGTGTCATTGATCGTTATATGTTGCGCACTGAAATAAAAAAAGTCAGACTAGCTTTACAGGATGCAGATCGCAAGAAAACACTACGCGGTATGTATTTTGATGGCAAAAAGAAAAACTACAGGCCCTAAATGCTTTTCAGGTATCATTGGATCTCAATTACGAAAATGTGAAACAATGCCAATAGTAGAATTCACCGTCATTCATACAATATTACCTGAAATTACAAGGAGTGATTTGAGTAGCGAACAAAAGTATCTTTACGATATTATGACCGCTATTAGCAGTGGCGTTTTTTTCTTAAGATTAAGCTAATATTGAACCTGGATTTCTCAACCATTCTAGATGGCTTATAACAGCAAATCGAATTATAAGATTACATGCTACTAAACCGGACCCCGAGGAAAAGTTATTGATATTAGCCACGTACGTGATGAGAGTTTATGGCATCCGATGTGGTTTACAATAAAATATAGTCCCTCGTGTATAATCTGACTCGTTATTTGAGCGCCGAAGAAGGTAATTGACAAGGTAATCCCACGAAGTGGATATCTCGGTCACCCAGAAAATCTTCTTATTGCTATGATGGGAGATGACATAGATGACGTATGATTTATACGAGATCTGCCATATCGACGAATTTTAAAAGCAAAGAACTGCAAAAACTCCAGGACTTCGAAAGTTTAAAGTGCCTTCATTTAATTTCGATGCTGAAGATTATACCAACATTATGACGTGGCGAGACTGTGAGATAACTGAGCCACCTCTGATAAGGACTTGAAAGATATTGTTAAAAAACGTCTCGGCACATGTCAAAATATTAAAAATCTTCCCTGCCACACTCAAGCCGTAGAACGCTGTATCAAAGTAGTGACAGAAGCTTTAAGTGCAGTTTGTGGAAAAAATAAACGAGACGGTTTTATTAGGGCAAGTCACTTTATATTCATCATAAACTGAAGTTTATAACGTATCTGATAGTTTGAGGACAATATGAAAAATAAGTAATTTTTCCAAATTTTCAATTGTGTAGAGGCACCTCAAAACATTAAGGCAAGCAAGTAATTTTTCGTACGTTTAACTTACTCATTAAAAATGAACTTTTTATCACTATTGCGTTGAAAAAAAAAATTATTTTCTTACATTATCAATCCACCCTAATATGCATACTTATACACTAAAGTTTGTATGTATAAATACATTCATGCTAAAGTTGTGTGTACTCTGTATAGTTACAAAATTATATATTCTTATAATTATAATGATATCCTGCTATACCTTTTCATTAACTAACTCTGAAGGTACGTGTGGGAAAATGGACACTCATAGTAAATTTATATTTTGTTAAGAACAGAATGTCTTATCTGCAAAAATAATTGAGGCTAAAATGTCATTTGATGTGAATAAGTTGTTTTTTGAAAAGTTCAGGCGAAGTAAAAAATAACGATATTATAAAGAACCTGCTGTTGAAACAGGGTAAATCTGTTCTTACATGAAATACATATATGATGCAACATTTGGTTAATTTATTACATGGTATTTCATAGCATTTTATTGATACATAACTTTTAAATTCATTGATTGTGCCACTTGGCAATTGACGGCCAAATTGCTTAGTTGTCAGCTGTTAAGCAACACACAGGGGTTAAGAAACTTTTTATTTTGGAAATAGTTCGGTAGCTAGTGAACCGTTCAATATATTTTAATGAAACTTCACACTGACATAGCAAGGATGTTACTAAGTACACCTGCTAGCGTAAAGGGGATATAGTGGCCGGATTCCAGTATTTGGCTTTTTCAGAATTTAACTTTTTTTTCATATTCCCAAGAGTTCAGTTATGATAATGTTAAAATTGTTTATATTTGAATTAATGAATGAATTTAAACTAAACAGGAAATACAGGACGCTTCGACAGAAAAAGATCTACTGTATCCCTTGCCATGTGCTAGAGCACCTCATATTCTCCTGATGAATCTCAAGATTGGCAGTGGTTCTAGAATTGCCAGTTCTCAATCATCCGATAGGTGCTTGCCCAATTGGCTATATCTTCTAGCATAAAGCTTCACAGTCCTTTAGAATATGCTCTGGAATTTCATCGTCATAATCACAGATTCTGCATTCTCGTTTCCTACCACCCCGGCGTGTCCAGGAACCCTGCAAAGTGTAACCATATTCATGCTGCTTAGCTGATTTGCTCGTGCGGCATTTCAAAGCTAACTTAGAGGTAAACTCATATGAGCTAAGTGCTTTGATGGCAGCCTGACTATCCGAGCAGATGGCTATTTCTCTGAAGATTATATTGTGCTCATCTTTCAATGGCATGAACTTTCGATGGAAAAATGGTAGAGGATTTTTCAAAGGACTCGTAGTAGTTAGTCCTTTGTCCTACGATTCCCATACCAGAGCCAGCCGGCGTTCTGGAGCGATCAGTGTACCACATGATGGTGCCTTTTTTAATGGAATATCAGGGTTCCATTCCCGCCATTTCCTTCTGTTGACCAGAACAATTTCAAACCTCTTCCCAAAGTCATAAAGTTTTTTCATCACATCAGGAGTTGCGCAAGTAGGGGAAATTGTCTTGCTCCCATTGGCTAATTAGACATTCCTTACCTTTGCTTTTTCCCGCGATGCTGATTAATTTTTGTCTGGCAATTTATGTATTATTTTTGTAATGCGCAGCTGTAGTTATAATAGCTGTAAATAAATAAATAAAAAAAATAAAAATTAGTTTATATCACAATCATGAGAGGTGGGAGTTCATAGCTCCTGTTATACAGAGGCATGCTAGTCTCTGTAATTTCTCTAACCGATCTCTAATCATAGCTAGGCTGACCCTGTTCAACCAGGCAACAGCATGATAAATGATGATAGGTTGGATGAGGAACCCCATGTTTAACTTACAACAGATCTACAAACCAATAGTGCTTTTGTTGCCTTGTCAACAGTCGCCTCTAAATGATGTCTCCATAACAGCTTTGAGTCTTATATCACTCCCATATACTTGACCTCCGATGAGCTTTCTGTTTACACCGTATCACTCGGATATCGTCCAGAATTTTGTGTTTTAAAACAAATTTATAAGTAAAAACAAATACTTTTTTTAATCATACTATCCAACGTATCTTCAAATTTTCCCCTTGACGTTCTATGTCATTGCTCATTATTCTGTGCAAAAGTTCGTCAACTACGAGGCTCCACATAAGTGGAGATAGTACACTGCCTTTTGGGCATCCCGCGGTCGTCCTTACTGTAAGATATTTCTCCCCGACTTGGGTCACCGCGGTCCTACTCTCAAGCATGGCCCATATCCATCCGGATATGGTGTTTCCAACTCATTTCCTTCTAAGCGCAGATGTGACGGCAGAGTTACATTGTGGAAGGCCGCTACCACATCCAGAAATGCTCAGACCGTAACTTCCTTAGCGTCTAGGCAACTACGTATTGTGTTCGTTGAACGACCTGCCCTGTATACATGCTGCCACGGATGCAACATCTCCCTGCACAAGATAGTTGATCGGATATAGCTATCAATAATTTTATCCATCAGTTTAAGCATGAAAGAGGTTAAACTTATAGGTTGAAATTACCTTGGAAGTGTAATATCCATACTACCTATCTTATGTATAAAGATCACTGCTCCATACCTGTGGTATATAGCCTAGAGCTAAGCTGCTCCTGGTTAAACTTATTAGGCGCGGCCTAAGCTACTTTTTCATTTAAAACAAAAACAAAATTTTTAAACAAAAATTTCCTTCGACATCGATAAACTGGGCATGCGTATACGCAATAAAATCACATGAATAAAATCCTCTAGCAGAATACATTGTAATTTTTTTCGTGGTGTACTGTGTTAATTTTCTTGCTGAGTAATATTTCTTTTTGTTGGTAAAGTTTAATACATATATGTACATAGATGTGTGGGTGATGTATACATCAATACATATATACATATTCATTATTATAGTTGTGTTACTTAATCCTTATTGTTAATTTATTATTTGTGTTGTTGTAGTTTGTGCTGTTGCTGCTATTATTGTTGATGTCGAATGTTGTCATTGAATGTTGTAAATCGTTATGAATTAAATTGAAATTGGCGAACATTTTATTATTGTTGTAGTCGTTATAAATACATGCATCCAATTTTTTTTAGCTTACATTTACAATAGATATACATTTTAATACCCATACAACATAAACGTTTATAACTACTATAAATGCTATATTTTCAAATACTAAACAGTGGTATGTATATTCGTAGCAGTATTCATGTACAATAAAACATTCGTAATACAATTGTATAGTAATTGTGTGTTGCTTCTTGCTTGGTTTTATTGTTGCCAATATGAAAATCATATCATAAAGGACGAAAATATTATAACAGTTTTATATAATCACAGTTGAAGTTAATTTTTTTTTTATTTTATATAAATTTATTTTATATATATTTCCATGGTTACCAGAGGCTTTCAATGTTAAACATAAATTTGCTTTTTTGTGTGGTATAGCTTACTATTTAGTTGGCAATAATGGTAATGCCACTAAAAAGATATTTAAGTTATTACGGTTTATGTTAGTCGCTATGCATTGTAGTTAACATTGTAGTTAAGAAATTTATTACCTAAGGGCACTAACACGCAAAGAAAACATATTCGTTGATACAACCGAAGTTTTTGCCAATCCAATTTCGGCAGTTGCACCAACTATCATAGAATTCTGGTGTAACAACTAAAATCTTCATGTGGTGTCACTATATTTTTAATTATTACCACTAACCCTTTAGATGCAACAGCAGATAAAATTGGTTAGCAGTATGGAATCTGAAATAGAAGTTACATTTGAGTTTTTCCATTTAGCCGGGTGTGACAATTTTACACACATTTTTTGTTATTAATCAAGAATATTAAAAAAAACGTTGCATCTCGCAAGGACATTAAGCTTAAAGTCGTTGAATAACGGGTAGAAACTGATAGAACACGATTTTTGCTCAGAATGATCGTCAGAAAGCTGCGACGGATGTGGCCTTACAAATCTTAGTTTTAAAGAATTGTGACTTTCAGTATAAATTCTGTAAAATTTTGACTATAAGGTACACAATAATTTTGCTATAGATATCTGTTCAAAGTGTTTTTGACTGTATTATGTATTTACTGTTTGACAAAAAATAATTTTTCTTATAAAAAAACCATTTTAAAATGAGACGGGTGTGACCAACGGGTGTGACATAGCACGAAAATTTAAAAAAATGGAAGAAATAAAACTTTGTATTGATTTAATTAATATGAATAATATAAAGCTAAGCTCATAAGAAAATAATAAGACGCTAAACTATTTGCTATCCGATCTATTATAGACAGCAGAATACTCTAACTGAATATTTTTTTAAATTCAATAAAAAGTAACAACATTATATATTTTTTTCAAAAATAACGGTTTTTATTAATAATGAGAAAGTGTATAAAGGAAAATCTGAAATAAATATTAAATATACAAAGAGGGAGAGCAAAATGTTTCTTGCATGATCATTTAAAAGTGCCTCAAATTGATTAAAAAGTATTAAATAAGGTATATTTTATTTTTTCTATAATTGTCATTCTCTAAAAAACATCAATTGAGAGATTTTTATTAAACATGAAAAAATTGTTTTTTCCTTGCATAGGGCCGTTTTACGTAGAATCACTCATTTGCTACCGAATAAATTGTTAGCATGACTAAAATAAGAGCATAATTGATACTTGTAAAAGAAACATTGGTTTTCGCTGCTAAAATAAAATAAAACCAGACAACTCAGGCAAATAAAAACATACAAGATTAAATAGAAATTTTATAATATTTTTATTTATTTCACGTTTTTTAAGTGTACACATGAATATATCGATCCTTTTTCGCGAAATGGTCGTAAGCGACAAAAATTTAATTTTTCAGTAGAAGGGATTTTTATTGTATTTAATCATGATTGATACTCATAAACTGTCGCTTATGATAAAATCTTACAGCCTGTCGCTTAAAAGGTATCAACAATTTTGAGATTTTGACACCTTAAACTATGGGTAGGCTTATAAAACTTTAATTTCAATCAAAAAATTAATTTTTACAAAATGTCGCTTACGATCATTTCGCACAAAGGGGTCGATATGTACTCATATGTACATAGTTACAAAATAATTCTCATAAACTGCGGCTTAACATTTACTTTTCTTCTATAAACTGTGATAACAAAATTAACCACTAGTTAGTTGTAACAACCGATAAAAAGTCTTTATTTTAACGTAAATTTAGAAAAATTTTTTAGCTTCAAATACCAATAATTGATAATAAAATGCAATTCATAATATTTTATTCGGTAGTACTCATCATATTCGTTACTTAGTCATGACAAACGCATATGATTGACTGATCTAATCAATTTAAAAATGGCCAGAATCGTATCTTTATTACAATTATGCTCTTATGGTAGTGAACATGGTTTATTATTTGGTTTCATAGAAAATTGATAGCTTGGTTTAAAATATAGCCTATTCAACTAATATTTTATTGGCCTAACCATTTTCCAACCAATCTTTTTTCTGGGTGCAGATGATAGTTAACCAAGTTAATCAAACTTAAGTAAAGACAAGAAAGTTAAGGATTATTTTGAAGTAAATTTTGTGCAACACACCATTTTTAGTTCTCTAAATCCAAAGGTGATAACTTTGGAATCATTTTTGTTCTTTTTATTTGATGTTACACGGGCTTTATAATTTAAAAGAACCAAGCGGAGCTAGCAATACGTCATCGCTGGGACTTTATGAGCATTGTATATATTCTATCAGTAAATTGTCCGAAAAACTTCGTTTTCTCTTATGCTCAAAACGATTGTCAAGAATATACAATTGAGTGCAAGAAGGGAAAAATCAACATCAATTTTAGTTTTCAATGTACGAAGTGGAACAAAATAAAGCTCTTTTCAAAAGCCGCTATGCGTATTTTACTTATCATCACATGTGAGGTGGATCTCTTGAATGTTATGGTAATTTTTACTTATACAAACTTTTCGTGAAAATTGCATACGAGTATTGATGCACTATTACATTGTCCTTTTTTATCAGAACAATTCCAAGTGTTGTCAATGGTTTAGTTTTCTTCAAGCCAATTTTTCTGATTTATTGTTCTTTCTGCTCAGTTTTACTTAATTCATTTCTTAAATACAATTTTTTAACAATTAAGTTATGCGTTTATAGTCGAACTGTATGGGTTAATATCCGAAGAAATTTAGTTATTTTGGCTTGAGTTCGGTTTTAATTAAATGTGTTAATTAAATTATATTTTTATTTAGAGATAAATGCGAAGCATGTAGACAAAGAAAAATTTGACTGTACGGAGGGTTGAACTGACATGTGTCGATAGCCCCCGCTAATCTCGTCAGAGTTCTTTTTCGCGTTTAGCACTCGACCAAATTTTGTGGTTAGCAGTCAAGAGTTGAATATCAACTACCTTTAATCAATTCATATTGTCACTCTTAGAAGTGTATTTCGTTTGATAGTTTTTCCTTTTTTCTTGTGTTAAGCCTCTTGTTTTTTCTCTATTCTAGTATGAATTATCATCGATAATTACAATTACTAGTGTGTGGAGAGCTCTGCTGAGATTAGTGGGCTATCGAAAGATGTCATTTCAACCCTCCGTGCAGTCAAATTTTTCTCTAAATAAAAATATAATTTAATTGAAAAATTAAATTAAAAACAAGCCAAAATAAATAAATTTTAAAAAAAAAAATTTTTAATTAGCTAAACTCTTAAACTAAAAAACTTATTAACCACATTTTTGTCCCGTAATCCAAACTGTTTTAAAACTTACTCAGTTAGAAAAACCCAAAAACACGTACCATAACAAAAATTGTTTTAAGTAATTTAAACTGTCTTAAGGATCTATTACAAATCAAAGTAGAAAAAAAAAAAACGGAAAAAAGAACAGAACAAAAAACTCCAGCTAATTACTCAAACCTTATAACTTTAAATCCAAGCAACCCTCTGTTTCCCTCATAAATAATGCGCATATAACGAATATTATAGAAGCAAATAAAAAAATTGATTTAAGGTCTTAAATAACGAAATGAAAAAATCCTAACGTTAATCCTGGTAAGTAAACTTAACCATACCTGGTAAACAAATGACCGAACAAAATGTTTTAAATAAGGGAGTTTCAAATTTCTTAGGAGTCGTTCGTTCGACTCGTGCCACGCACACATTTTTTTAAAGAGGGTTCTTTAAATTTAATATTTTTTGAATGAAATAACATGACTAAAAATCTATTACTAATCCCTGATATTAATGAGCATACGCATTTCACTTTCGTTCTTTTTCTATAATTCAGCGGGGTTTGTACAGGCAATGAGTTTGTTTTTTTTTATTCATTTATTTAATATTGCTATGGATTTTCATAAAAAAATCACTTACTTTAATCTTTATTGCATTTAAAAGTAATGAATAAATCCAAAGTGAATAATAATTTAAGTAAATGGAAAATAAAAGCGCAGAATATTTAAATGAAAACTTTTTTGTTCTAAGTTTGGAAAAAAACTGAATAGATAATAACGATCAAATATTTTCTAGTTTTATTTGTTTGTAAATCCTTTGCTATTTTATTCTAGCTAACAAAAAAAAATAAATAAAAATAAAAGAACAGAGTTCTTCATCGCATTAAAAAGAAAAATCCCGAAACCCCGAAAAATCCCGAAATACCGATAAATCCCTGGATCCCAAAAAATCCCGGGATCTCGAAAAATCCCGGGTTTTTGTAAATCCCGAATCCCGGGATTTACAAAAACCAGTCACGTTTGGCATCCCTACTGTTTAGCCGCGACAACTAAATACAGATTATGATAAATAGCGTATGGGCTCTTGATATATCTTGCTATATCAGCGGATCAAAATATACCAAAACACATCAGTTTTCTTTCCAATCAAGTTAGTATTTAAGCCTCATTTAACAATATCGTATTTTTCAAATTTATAATAATTATTGATTGCTTTTCATATCCTTGCAACCACCAATTTGCTGTACACTCAAAGTATATGTATATTTGCAACATATTGGTAATGCAATTTTTTTATTTAATACTTAAATATCCCCTTAAACAAATCATAAAATAAATAAAACAAACATACAAATTCTGTTCTATGACTATGTCTCTTACCGACATAACAACACCCATTTATTTGTATACCTTGTATTCAATATAAAAAATTCAATTTTATAGCCAGGTGCCTTAATGTCATATGTTGCAATTTTTATTTTTAAAGTTTTTTTTTTCTCCCTGTTTTCGTTATCACAACTACAACCAACAGCATCATTAGCATCAGGACTTTATTGTCGTTATCATTTTATACGTTTTCTTTTTTCAATTTCCAAATGATTATATGTATGTATCAATTTGTAACTACAGGAGCAATTGCATTTATTGCCTTTAAAATTGTTGTTTTGATGATGACATGTGTTTCTCGTGTCTTTTTATGTCTAAATAGAATTTATTTATAAAAATAAAATAGCAAATGTGCGCGTACTTGTATTGAATTATATCTATGTGTTTAGTTGAATTTACATTTTATATAGTTTTGATACGCAAACGACTATTTTATGATGATAAATGTTTATGTTTTATTTTTTAACACAGTAGATGTTATAAAAAGTAAACTTTTTAATGAAAAACTACAGATACATATTTAGTTGATTGATACTTAATGATTTTATTAAAAAGAGACTCATACTTTTTTTTAGTGTATTCGTATATAATTTTATTCGTATATGACTTATGACAGATACAAACTCCTAGTAATGTATAGTACATTCAGCATTACTCGCACCTGCTCCAGCTAGCAACTGAGAGAATGCTCCTACAAAGCTTAGAAGTCGCTAAAAATACTGACCAAACATGTCGGTCGAAGTCAATCAAATCCACTGTAGTATGTGGTTTTTTTTATACTTGACTACCTCTACTTTATTATAGACTTTTATATACGGAGCTTTGGTCAAGGGTACCCAATTTCTTCGAAATTACCAAAGAGAACATTACCGGATAAACAGCGTCTGCTCACAAGTAGCAACCCGATAATGTTTGAAATAACTCTAGTTTGAAAAATATAACTTAATAAGAAAGGAATAAGACAGATGTTTATTGTTGTTTAATATAAACTTTACTTTTGTTTTTATAAATATGTGGTTGCCAGATTTTAATAAAGAATTATCCCTGAAGAAGTTGGAAAAACACCAACAGGATGGAAAACATAAATATTAAATGAGTAATCTTTTATTTATTTAAATATATAATTTAAAGTGACCTTGAAAGCCTGAATTTTTGAATAAAACCAAAAAACATCAAAATCATAGATTATTAAAAAAGGTCGACAATAATTAAATTGAAGCATTTGAAAAAATAACTCAAGCAATTTCATATATATTTTACAAGGTTATAACTTGATATATAGTGCGAAAATGCTTTTTTTCCACGTAACTTCCAGACAATTACCAGGGTACCTTGCAGCGCAATAGAAGGTGTTTTTTTTTCGTGCACATAAATATTTTCCAATTCTATTAGAAATTTTTCCGTTTCCATCGCTTATATAGACCTTTATTTATTTATACAGAGCTACTAATAACTAACAAAAAATATATGTATTTACAATCGCCGTATTCCCATATAAAACACCTGCAGGTACCCGGGAAACTTGGTGCGATTTTAAGGGTGTTAAGAGTAAATTGATGTCTCACATAAAATAGAAAAAAGGTGTACGGCTACAAAAATACTAAATATTTTTAAAGTTAGTAGTTCTGAAGAAGTTTCAGATATGCAGATTATCAATTTCAATGAAAAACTTTTGGTTGAAAATGCCAAAGGTGCCCGGGTACCTAGGTGAGCACATAAGGGTGAAGTGGACTGGTGCATGCTTTCTTCGTAACAAATTTGCTCAATAGCTTCTGGGATGTCAGTTTGCTGAATCCTGATTCTCGCCCTAATCGATCAGTGACCAATAAAGGAGTCTATCAAGACTCTTAGAACATTGCTATTTATCAGATATTGCTACAATCAAGAGTTTAAAATCCTTCCTATCGTATAGGAACGAATGGTTCATTTCAACACCCAATTACAAAGTTCCGTAAAGTACTGACCAATCAGAAATTTTACCGATCCATCACTGACAGACTCATCCAACATCAAACGCATTCTTGGCACCTCGTCTACGATTTCATTTACTTTAACGTTAGAGTGATCTGAAACACAAAATACACTATCACTATATTTAACCATTCGCAGGTTAAAGGCTTTCTTACAGTCGCTAACTAGTTGCAGTTTGACATTGTATCTTTCAAAGCCTTTATCACCGCCTGATTGCTTTTAATCGTGCCTTTTGAAATCGCTATGATCTCAGCCTGAAACCTGTTACACTCATTCGGAAGTCTGAAAGAACTTATAAAAAGCTGTTCGTAAAATATAGACACCAGAGACCGTGTCTTCTCTCATTTTAAAACAGCCTGTAAAGATAGCACAGCCCTCAAAGAGCCTATAGGATTGAACCCAAAAGTTCCATTCCGGAATTACTAATAAAGGTTCACTAACAAGTGTACGGATCCCTAAAAACGGCATACTCGCAATTGTTAACCTCTGCTAGTCTTGTACTAAGACTTTATGTGAGTGCTCTTGATCACACGGCTGCCAGTTTAGGGGCTCTGATCCCAAATTAGGGTAATTGTGATCACAAAAAAGGGTGAACATTTTCATTAGGGGTTTGGGGTTTTCTTTGCGGCTATTTAAAAAATAAACTAGGGTTTTTTGGGGAAATTCCTTAAAAGTTTCTTCCCTTTGATCAATAATTAAAACTACTTCTTCTAAAATATTTTTAACATAGATACGTACGAGTATATTGAGAGATTTGGATCCCAGATAATGTACTAATCCCTATTAATACAAAGTTCAGTCACATAAATTTTTTTTAAAAGTTTACTAACTCTCAGTTTGCCTGAGCTTAAGTTTTATCTGAAAGTTTAACATTATCGTTAACATTTTATTAGTGCTTTACCAAATCATCAGTAATTTATTAAAAAACTTTAAAATTTTCAGCCGTATGTAAACTTTCGTAACACTATGATAAAAATTATCTCCTGATACATAATATATAAGCCCGTGAATAATATAGACTAAATTTACATGTTCAAATATATCATGCAACATTTTTATTTGCTTCTTGCAACTATTGAGATGCAAATGGGGTAAAGAAAGTTGACAACAATCATATAAACATTCATTTCATACCGCTTTTTCTACCAAATTGCCCCCCTGACCATAAACAAATTTCATGCAGCAAATTTCATGATATATTTCATCGTGTAAACTTAGAACTTTTTAAAATAAAACGTTTTATTTTCATGAGGATTTTCTTGGGGGATTTTCCTTTTAACAGGGGATCTTTTGGGGAAATATTTTTTTCAAATTTGAGGAGCGCGATGAAAAGGACCTGGCAGCCCTGCTTGATCAAACAAGAAATGTTAAATTTTTTTCAAGTACCTATGTAGGATCCTCATTAAATAAAAGACGTATTTGAACAAAGAAGCTACAAATATGTATCAAAAATTCTTATTTGTTCTGAGTTAAACCAGTCTATGCGGTGCTTATGCCAACTCATCAGTATAGAGCTAAGATGTTTTGATGAGAGCCTTAAATAGGGCCCAGAGCGGTGCAACAGTGGAGCTTGGAATAGTGGAGCTCCTAATTTATTTTCTCATACATGGATGAGAGACACTAGCAAACTCGTGAGCTTCTTGGACAAAAATGACATATCGTAACAATTTTACGTAACTGCAGGAAACATTAAGAGAAGAACAATTTAATACAAAATTAGTTTTTAAAGCTGGCTAGTGCGGTGGTTAATATTAACTTTAACTGTTGTTTAACTATTTATATATTTCATGAGGCTTATTTAAAATTTACTATAGAACATTACAAAAAATGTTCTTAGTGTAAAAAATTCAATTAAAATAGCAATTAAATTTTTAAATATATGCGCACTAGTTTTTATTAACCGCTTAACAATATAATGCTTTTAGGTAATAAAAAACTAAATTTATATTACTGAATTCAACATGTTGTAACTAGGTTACATATGTCACTTATTTTCCCAATTTATTATACAATTTCATAGCACAACAACATCAAACGGTTAATAAATAAAAAAAGTCAAAGACAACGAATTTAAAACGCGTTATATGTGAAAAAACACGAAACTAAAATACTTAAGAAGAGCTACTTTCAAGATATTAAAAGGTATTCACAATGGCGTACTAACCCAGTGAAAAAATTCGAAGTGATTTTTGGGGAGCTACTTTTTCTCTACTTCCAAAGTATAAATAAGTTTGTAGTTGCAACTTCTCAGGAAGTGATTATTAACAACATCCATAAAATGAATTAACAACTTTTTTACTTATACGAAATAGAGGCTCATTCAAAATTTTCTCAGATACTTAAAATGTTACTTGATTTTTGTAACCAAATGAAATATACCTATATTGTGAATTATCATATTTTTATTTACAACAACTAACTCTAACTCTATAGAATTAATTAAAAATTAGTTTCCTTGTACTTACTATACAGAATATACAAAAAATCAAATTTTGTTGACATCATGAACATGACTCCGAATTTAATGAATAGACATCAAAAAAGGTAATTTCTTGGAATCACAAGCCTATGTAAAAATCATTAGAAATTATCCGAATTTGCACTACTTTAGGATCACAAGTGCAGGATCTTTTTGACTTTCTTGGAAGCTCCTTTTTTTACTGGGAACGGTTTATGCTAAATTTTTAGAAAATTTATAAAATTGTTAAATACGTAAAAAATTCTCTTGAAAAATCAGCAAGAATTTTATAACTTTGATCACAAGCATACAACCATTACAGTAGTTATTTAGTACACCCTTGCGAATATCCTTTTATTTAATAAATACAAACTCTACAGAAGTTTTCTGTATACAAGTATGATACAAGTCCACATACATAAATATATTCACTTTCCAAACAAACGGAACTTTGCGATATAACAAACCATCTCTTAAAACAAGCATCCCCTACAAGTTTTAATAATTTAGTATGAAGAAAACAAAAACATACAAAAAAGTATGTTAACGGCTTTTTGCACGAGAATCTAATATTGCAGGAATAATGAAATATTTATTTTTATACAAATATGACTGAATGAATAAACGAAAAAAACAAACAAACAAACAAATACGCGAGCACCAACCGATATTTGCTATACATACCTGTAGCAAATTGTTGTTATATGTTGTACCTTGTTTGGCATATTTCACCTTAAAAAATATGTTCAAAAATAAGGAAAACAAGAACATAAAATACTGGACGAAAAAAACAAATATAGAAGTTGTTATGGCACGCAAAATATTTTATGTTTTATGATTTTTTATTAAAGAAAAACAATAAAAATGAATGAAAAGCATATGCAAGCATACGTACAGAAGTGGGCGTAATACGAGCAGAGAACAAATTTCTTAACAACAGCACATTTACATTGAGCCCTTTCAAAACTCATTTTTGGAGAAAATGTTTGACTACCGCTTGTCTCCTAAACAAATAGATGAGAGCTCAGGGACTTGCAAGATGTTTCTTGGTCTTAATCTCAAGAATAGCTGGAGAAATATTAATTTATAGATGGTTGGGTCTTTCCTGATAAGTCATGTGGCGGTATCTTTTGTTAAAAAGAAAAATATGGCTGACCTTGCCATTCCTGGAACTTTCCGCTACACAAAATTCAAAGCGCTTGAAAATATATTTGATCTTGAAAATCAATTTTTAGGACTATTTAAATTAAAATATAATTTGTTTGTCTTTTGCAGGCTAGATTTTGTTTACTGCTTTCAGGAACTTAATTTATACTACTGGTTACTTCTTTTTATATTTCATATATTTATTATTGTGTTTTTAACGAATAAATATTTTCAAATTGGTTTAATTGGTGTAATATCATTACATTTGCTATTTTGTTAGCCACTTCTGTAATAGATATGTTTATAAAGTGTTTTCTTAATATGACTACGACCGTTGTGAACCTACAATAAATCGTTTTTCGTTTTTCTACGTAGGAGTTTTAGTCAGTATTTTCGGATATTTTTTCATGTATACATTTTTCGTCCTGTTGATCAAATGAAACATAGGAATTTTTAATCAAATTTCTATTACTTTTTGTAGTTTTTTATGAAATCAAACAAGAAGTCTAATATACAAATACATGCATGTATACATTCATATTTTGCCAGACTTCTTTTCAGAAAAAATTAAAGAAATGTTGTAATGAAATTGCTTTCAAATTTCAAATCAAAGTATTTACAGAAACATTTTCAAAGCAGGGAATATAAACTTCAGTAACAAAGTTGAATGAAATTACAGTTAGAGTTTAAGTAAAAAGCCAAGTAAACTTTTTTTTGCAAATAATTTTGACAGAAAATTTAACAGAAAACCATTAATATAAACTATCATTCTAAACAGTTTTTGTAGCGAAATGAAATATGTAGAAACTACAAAATTATTAGTAGTATAAGTTAACGCTTTTCACAAAATCATATAGTTATGTTAAAATAAAACTAATTTATTTTTAATAACTACTTATTTTTTTGTAGAATCCAGAACAATACTTTGCTTAAAGTTCTAAAAATATTAATGTCAAATTGTTGCTCACGTCCCTTTTCACAAAAAAAAAAACATCTGCTACTAATGGTCAGTTTCTATTGGTATCTTTTATATACTAAAATCATTCTAATGACTTCAGTGTTGAAAATACTGATTGTTAATGATGATTTGCTTAACGTGATTGCGTGCTCTTCATTCACAATTTAGCTACATGTAGTTACAGATGCGATTATAGCTCAACCCATTTGCATTGAACATTTAATGGTTTTTGTAAATTATTCCAGCATGTTTTATTGATTGCTTATGTGTATTTTTGAAAGTTCATGTTGTTTATAGAATGCGTGCAAAATTCTCAATTAACAAATTTCTAAAAATTTTGTGGAGAAATAATTCGAAATAATAGTTAATCAAATTGTAAAGGGAATAATACAAGTTGAGAGAATGATGAGATCAAAGAATGAATCAAAATATGTTTAAAGTAAAAAGGGGTGTTCAAACACAGAGCTTTTCTAGAATGAAAGGGATGGACAAGTGAAACAACTTTGCGATATATATACATATGTCGATATCGATATGTTTTCCAATATCGATGTTTCAAAACGTGTCGAACTTTAATACTTTAATAATAAAACAAAAAAAATACTTTTTTTATAATCAGTTAATAGTTTGAGAAGCTGACTAAATGATTAGCGTGGGCGCGGCGCTGCCCATTTTTATAATAAAATACTTGTATTGCCAAGGAAAAATACTGTGTGTTGATGGTATATCTATAAAATTTTGAAAATTGCGCTGAAAGATTCCATTATATCATCAGTTCCAATTGAATCCAAAAACAGAAATCTTAGCATCCCAACAAAAAGGCTCTTCAAAAAAATTTAATGGTTGGCTGGTTTCTGCTGGACGCAAGCACTCAAGTGGGATCAAGTGATTCCGTTTTGAAAAACTACTCCGTTCGTTAGTGTGGGTATCCGGATCCAACTTCTGGGATCCGATAATCGGTGCTAGACCTATCTCGTAACATTAAGGTATCTATCTGATCAGGATGGCTAGATAAACCTCTGATAGCTCCGATAGGTAGTCTATATATTCTATATGACCACGAACTTGTTTCTCGAGAGGTACAAGATAGAAACCCGTTTCTTTCCCACCTTCTTCATAATAGGAAGGCCTAGTCTACTGGCATGTCTGCCGATCGTCCAGTGCTCCGTCACCACTGCGACGAACCCTGATATTTCTATACCGTTTCTCTTAGTTAATTGTTCTGAGCACTTATCATTACATTAAGGCCACATTACTTAGCTTACTTACAACTACACGGACAAAACTATACATCATTTTCAGTAAAGAAATTCCATGAATTTTTAAATATTTTGTCTAGGAACGGATCTCTACAAACAAATTTTGTAAATACAGATAAAAATGTCTCAACAATTCCATTGAAATAAAAGACGGGGTTTTTCAGTAAACAAATTGTCCAAGTCTAGAAAACAATTTGTATTAAAATATTTACAAATTCTGAACAAAATAGTTTAGTGAATCAAAGAAAATATATTTAAATTTGGAAGAATTTTCCGTCATCCCACGTCAAATTTGGTTTGTAAACAGACCGGTTTCGGTGCCATCTTCAGTGTTCTGTTGAAGATGGCACATAGCCGAAACCGTTCTGTTTACAAACCAAATTTGACGTGGGATGACGGAAAATCGTTCCAAATTCATAACAACCCCGTCGGAAGAAAAACACAACACTCAAAATATTTATACTGGATTTGCAGATATATACCAAACAACATTTTTGTCTGAATTTATAAAAGAGTTTATATAAAAACACTTACAAATACTTAATCAAATGGTTCACTGAATCAAACACAAATACTTACTGTTTTTTTTAATATTTATATACCAAACTTTTTGCTTAAACAAATAAAAGTCAAATAAAAAATTCACTGATTCAGTAAAGAACATTTACTGAAAATGAGATTTTATAGAAACTCTTGTTTTGAAATTTTTTGGTCATAATTTTTTCTGTATACTCAGCTGGCGCCGTTTATCTACAACTCTTTCTAGATAGTATTTGATAATATATAAAACCATAGGGAATGCAATTGGAAATAAGATATCCTTTGCATTAGAGTGTCCGTTATATATATGGCCAATACTTTCTTAAGAACATTTTCAAGTCTCTTCCCACAGCAAGTTACGGCTCGTTGCAAAAATGATTCCAAAAATTTCACGAGACTGGGACCACGCACAGTGCTTTGTTCCCATATAGCGATGGGACAAAAATAGAGGAAGTTATCCTAGACTAATGAGATTAGAGGCACAATCCTTCATAAAACCGGTTACGAAATACTCAACCTACTGGAAATAACGCTGTTATTAATTGCACCAATTTTTAGCTTATTCGCTGTAAGGAATCGTTATGCTGTCATATATCCTTTTTCTTAAAAAGCCCATAATAACTATTACAAGCGATGGACTGGAAAACAATTTCATGAGCGTTAATATATATATGTGATGCTAATAGCAGAATTAAATTTGGTTCATATCGGTTAAGTAATAAAGGATAATCTAGAATATCATTCCTTAAAAAAAATCTTAAAAATATACATAAAAAATATTACAAGCAAATTTTAAAATTAAACTTATTTTATTCTTCGTCAGCATACGTGATCGTGATAATATTTTATTACTCATGCGTAAACTTGCGTGATTTAAAAGGTCTCTCCATGAGTGTATTTGTGTTATCGTGAGACATCTGAAAATTGTGGGGCATGAACAAGCGCGATCCAACATAATGTTGATATGTGGAAGAGTAGTCGTGAGCGAAGAGGCAGTCCCGCAGACATAATATTTGTAAATTAATATCTTAAAATACATATAAAGTATTATATATATATATAAAGTTTTTTGGAAAAATATGTGGAAATTGATTAAGAAGGTGCAATTACCTTTCCATCCCCATTTGACGAGTGCTCAAAACACATCTTCAGGAAAGGTTTTCTGAACACCAGATAAATTTGTAAAGTGCAGAAAAAATATCCGAGAGTAATTATATAAAAAAGAACAAAAAAAATTTTAATATTAAAATCTTTGTTGGATATTAAGAAACTAGGCTTAAATACCTTTCTATTGATATATAATGAACCATATCCTGCATTTATGAAGGTCTAACATTTGATGTGATCCCTCTTAATAAACTTCACATTTTCTGCATTCAAGTACATATAGCAGTGCTTACTATGCACTTCTCATAATTCCACAGACTCTGTAGAACGTTTTAGTGGTTTGTTTTCGTTGTTATTCGTGGGTCATTCGTGTTTTTGTTGTAAAAATATTATTTTAAGCTTAAGTAAACTTTTGCAGACTTAAAATTGCATTATTCAAAGTGGCGAGAATCATGTTCGATCATAGAAAATTATTAATACAGACACAGCGTTGCCGTTTTGATTATTTTGAACCAAAATTTTTTTTTCAATATTACCTTTTTTGTAAGTCTAACAACTTAATTATCAAAGAAGAATTTTTACGTCCACCGAAAAGTTTTTTTTAGCAAACGCAGTGTTGCCGTTTTGACTATTTTAAAACAAAAACGTGTTTATACGATTTTTTTACTTTTTTGTCCGTCTTAGTATTTATTTGTTATTTTAAAATATTTTTGTTCACAGAAAAGTATTTAACGCAGTGTTGCCGTTTTTCGTTATATATAAACAAACACATTTTAAAGATTTTTATTCCGTCTTACAATTTATTTATTAATTAGGAATTTTTTCGATCGTAGAAAATTATTTAAGCCAATACACTGTTGCCATTTGGGTTACTTTGGAACAAAAACTCAATAGCGGAAGAGGTATTCAATAGCGATCAGTCTATCTCAATCCTTGGCATATTCAGGTGGAACCAATCTGTCGGTTAGCTTATTACATTATCTCGTGATCAGCCACCCATAATTTACAGCACTTTTATGTAAAACGCTACGAAAAACATTTTTGTAAAGAATTTTAGCCCTCTATATTGCCGCTGAAAGGTAATTTTCCCCTTTTGTTAAGAAAGAGACAAAGAGAGACACACAACGAAAATTTAGACGGTCATTCCGCTAGAATCTTTATCACCGATTAGTTTTTGATAAAGTTGTAAAGTGCAGAAAAAATACCTGCGAGTAGTTATTTAAAAGAGAACAAGAAGTATGTATATTAATATTAAAATGTTTGCTAGATACTAAGTAAATAGACATAATTACGTTTCCATTGATATATAACATGCCATATCACGCACTTAAAAAACTTCTCATTTTCCACATTCATGTATAACAGTGGTAAATGTTTCACAGACCTTTTAAAACATATTCTTGGATGGTTTTCTTTGTTATTTGTGAAACATTTGTGTTTTTTTAGTGTTAAATTTCTACGCTTAAGTAAACTTTGCTGACGTGACATTGCATTATTCAAAGTGACGAAAATAACGTCAAAACGAAACATGTAGTATGTTTGTATTGTGCAGCGCTATTTTTAAGTCTTTCTTCAGCTCATATTTCAGCAGACCATCTCCTCATTCCGCTAGGATCTTTATCCGCCGAATCGTTTTTTACAAAGTTATAAGTGCAGAAAAAATATCTGCGAGTAATTATTAAAAAAAGAACAGAAAAAAATCAATATTAAAATCTTTATTAGATATTAAGAAACTAATCTTAATTACCTTTCTATTGATATAAAACTAGCCATAGCCAGCATTTATGAATGTCTAACAATTTACATTTTAATGTGATCCCTCTTAATAAACTACACTTATTCTGCATTCATGTTCATAAAGCAGTGCTTACTATTCACTTCTCATAATTCCACAGACCCTGTAAAAGTTTTTAATAGTTGAATATCGTTGTTATTCGTGGATCATTCGTGTTTTTGTTGTAAAAATTTTGTTTTATGCTTAAGTAAACTTTTGCAGACTTAAAATTGCATTATTCAAAGTGCTGAGAATTGCGTTCGATTAAATGTGTGATGTGCGATCATAGAAAATTATTAATACAGACACAGCGTTGCCGTTTTGATTATTTTAAGACAAAAATTTTTTTTACGATATTTTACTTTTTTGTAAGTCTAACAACTTAATTATCAATGAAGAATATTTACGTCCACCGAAAAGTATTTAAGCAAACGCAGTGTTGCCGTTTTGACTATTTTAAAACAAAAACGTGTTTATACGATTTTATTAATTTTTTGTCCGTCTTAGTATATATTTATTATTTAAAAATATTTTTGTTCACAGAAAAATATTTAACGCAGTGTTGCCGTTTTTGGTTATATTTAAACAAACACCTTTTAAAGTTTTTTTTTTCTATTTTTCCGTTTTACAATTTATTTATTAGTTCAGAATATTTTCGATTGTAGAAAATTATTTAAGCTAATACAGTGTTACCATTTGGGATATTTTGAAACAAAAACTTAATAGCGAAAGAGGTACTCAATAGCGACCAGTCTATCTCAATCCTTGATATATTGAGGTGATGTACCAAAGAGGCGCATCGCTTTTATTAAGCGATATAGAGCCACTCTGTCGGTTAGCTTATTACATTGCCTAATGATGAGGCACCCATAAGTTACAGCAGTTTTATGTAAAACCCTAAAGAGACATTTTTGTAAAGGACTTTAACCGTCTATATAGCCGCTGAAGGGTAATATTCCCCTTTTTTAAGAAAGAGACAGAGACACACAACGAAAAGGTGGAGGGTTAAAATGTTTTAAAAAATGTGTTAAGTTATTTTTCACATAAAAGTGCTTAACACATTTTATTACCTAAACGTAAGGCTTACAAGATTTCCTATGCTCAGCCACTATAAATGTATGCAAAATGGGAAAATTCAACTCCCCTTAAAATTAGTCCCAGATGTAAACATCGAAAACGCCGATAGTCGATCTCTAGAACCATGTAGTTTTTTTTTGGTATTGTGCATTTTTCTTTATGAGTCCTCTTTCAACTCATATTTCAGAAGACAATCTCCTCATTCCGCCAGAATCTTTATCTCCGTTCCTTTTTTGAAAAAGTTGTAAAGTGCAGAAAAAATATCTGCGAGTAATTATTAAAAAAAACTGAAAAAATATCAATATTAAAATCTTTGTTAGATATTAAGAAACTAGAATCAATTACCTTTTTATTGATATATAATGAGCCATATCCAGCATTTATGAATGACTAACAATTTACATTTTAATTGATCCCTCTTAATAAACTACACATTTTCTGCATTCATGAACAGTATTGCTTACTATTCACTTCTCATAATTCCACAGACCCTGTAAAACAATAATTGTTGGTTTTCGTGTTTATTCGTGGATCATTCGTGTTTTTGTTGTAAAAATTTTTTAACGATTAAGTAAACTTTAGCAGACCTAAGGTCGCAAATTTAAAGTGACGAGAATTAAGTTTGATTAAATGTGTAATGTGCGTTGATAAAAAACTACTAATATAGACACAGTGTTGCCGTTTTGATTATTTTGAGGCAAAAAAATTTTTTTACGATATTTTACTTTTTGTAAGTTTAACAACGTTACTATCAATGAAGAATATTTACGTCCACCAAAAAGTATTTAAGCAAACGCAGTGTTGCCGTTTTGACTATTTTAAAACAATAACGTGTTTATACGATTTTATTAATTTTTTGTCCGTCTTAGTATATATTTATTATTTAAAAATATTTTTGTTCACAGAGAAGTATTTAACGCAGTGTTACCGTTTTTTGTTATATGTAAACAATCACTTTTTTTCTATTTTTTCCGTTTCAAAGTTATTTATTAATTCAGAATTTTTTCGATTGTAGAAAATTATTTAAGCCAATACAGTGCTGCCAATTGGGTTATTTTTAAACAAAAACTCAATAGCGCAAGAGGTACTCAATAGCAAGCAGTCTATCTCAATCCTTGATATATTCAGGTGATATACCAAAGATGCGCTTCGCTTGTATTAAGCGATGTGGAGCCACTCTGTCGGTTAGCTTATTACATTGTCTCATGATCAGACACCCACAACTTACAGCACTTTTATGTAAAACACTACGAAAAACATTTTTGTAAAGCATATATAGAGGGCTATATCGCCGCTGAAGGGTAATTTTTCCCTTTTGATAAGAAAGAGACAAACAGAGACACACAACGAAAAGTTAGAGGGTTAAAATGTTCTAAAAAATATGTTAAGCTTTTATTACATAAAAGTGCTGAGCACATTTTATGACCCAAACATAAGGCTTACAAGATTTCCTATGTTGAGCCACTATAACTGTGTGCAAAATGGGAAAATTCAACTCCCCCTAATATGAGTCCCAGATGTAAACATCGAAAACGCCGATACACGATCTTTAGAACCATGTGGTTTTTTTGTATTGTGCAGTGTTCTTTATAAGTCTTCCTTCAATTCATACTTCAGAAGACCATCTCCTCATTTCGCCAGAATCGTTATCTCCGTTCCTTTTTTGATAAAGTTGTAAAGTGAAGAAAAAATATCTGCGAGTAATTATTTAAAAAATAAGAAAAAACATATTTATATTAAAGTCTTTGCTAGATGCTAAGAAACTAGACATAACTACGTTTCCATTGATATATAATGTGCCATATCACGCATTTATGAATGTCTAACTATTTACATTTAAATGTGATCCCTCTTAATAAACTACACTTATTCTGCATTCATGTTCATAAAGCAGTGCTTACTATTCACTTCTCATAATTTCACAGACCCTGTAAAAGTTTTTAATAATTGAATTTCGTTGTTATTCGTGGATCATTCGTGTTTTTGTTGTAAAAATTTTGTTTTACGCTTAAGTTAACTTTTGCAGACTTAAAATTGCATTATTCAAAGTGCTGCGAATTGCGTTCGATTAAATGTGTGATGTGCGATCATAGAAAATTATTAATACTGACACAGCGTTGCCGTTTTGATTATTTTGAGACAAAAAATTTTTTTTACGATATTTTACTCTTTTGCAAGTCTAACAACTTAATTATCAATGAAGAATATATACGTCCACCGAAAAGTATTTAAGCAATCGCAGTGTTGCCGTTTTGACTATTTTAAAACAAAAACGTGTTTATACGATTTTATTAATTTTTTGTCCGTTTTAGTATATATTTATTATTTAAAAATATTTTTGTTCACAGAAAAGTATTTAACGCAGTGTTGCCGTTTTTGGTTATATTTAAGCAAACACCTTTTAAAGTTTTTTTTCTATTTTTCCGTTTTACAATTTATTTATTAGTTCAGAATATTTTCGATTGTAGAAAATTATTTAAGCCAATACAGTGTTGCCATTTGGTTTATTTTGGAACAAAAACTCAATAGCGGAAGAGGTACTCAATAGCAAGCAGTCTATCTCAATCCTTGATATATTCAGGTGATATACCAAAGATTCGCTTCGCTTGTATTAAGCGATGTAGAGCCACTCTGTCGGTTAGCTTATAACATTGACTCATGATCAGACACCCATAACTTACAGCACTTTTATGTAAAACGAAAAACATTTTTGTAAAACATATATAGAGGGCTATATCGCCGCTAAAGGGTAATTTTTCCCTTTAGTTATGAAAGAGACAAACAGAGACGCACAAAGAAAAGTTAAAGTGTTAAAATGTTCTAAAAAATATGTTAAGCTCTTTTTACATACAAGTGCTGAGCACATTTTATGACCTCAACATAAGGCTTACAAGATTGCCTATGTTGAGCCACTATAACTGTGTGCAAAATGGGAAAATTCAACTACCCCTAAAATGAGTCCCAGATGTAAGCATCGAAAACGGCGATACACGATCTTTAGAACCATTTGGTTTTTTTTTTGTATTGTGCAGTGTTCTTTATAAGTCTATCTTTAATTCATATTTCAGAAGATCATCTCCTCATTCACCAGAATCTTTATCTCCGTTCCTTTTTTAATAAAGTTGTAAAGTGAAGAAAAAATATCTGCGAGTAATTATTTAAAAAATAGAAAAAAACATATTTATTTTAAAGTCTTCGCTAGATGCTAAGTAGGTAGACATAATAACGTTTCCATTGATATATAATATGCCATATAGCGCATATACGAATGTCTAACAATTTATACATAACACTCTTAAAAAACTTCTCATTTTCCGCATTCATGTATGGCAGTGGTTACTATTCACTTCCCATAATTTCGCAGACCTTCTGAAGCAAGTTCTTGGGTGGTTTTCGTTGTCATTTGTAGAACATTTGTGTTTTTTTTGTTAAATTTTTAACCTTAAGTAAACTCTGCTGACGTGAAATTGCATTATTCAAGGTGACGATAATAACGTCAAAACGAACCATGTAGTCTTTTTGTATTGTGCAGCACTATTTATCAGTCTTCCTTCAGCTCATATTTCAGAAGACCATCTCCTCATTCCGCTAGCAGCTTTACCACCCGATTCTTTTTTGACAAAGTTGTAAAATGCAGAAAAAATATCTGCGAGTAATTATAAAAAAAAACAGAAAAAATATAAATATTAAAATCTTTGTTAGATATTAAGAAACTAGAATCAATTACCTTTATATTGATATATAATGAGCCATATCCAGCATTTATGAATGACTAACAATTTACATTTTAATATGATCCCTCTTAATAAACTACACATTTTCTGCATTCATGAACAGTAGTGCTTACTATTCACTTCTCATAATTCCACAGACCCTGTAACACATATTACTTGTTGGTTTTCGTGTTTATTCGTGGATCATTCGTGTTTTTGTTGTAAAAATTTTTTAACGCTTAAGTAAACTTTATCAGACCTAAAGTTGCAAATTTAAAGCGACGAGAATTCCGTTTGATTAAATGTGTAATGTGCGTTTATAAAAAAGTACTAATATACACACAGTGTTGCCATTTTTAATATTTTGAAACAAAAAAAATTTTAACGAGATTTTATTTTTTTTTGTAAGTTTAACAACTTAATTATCAATTAAGAATATTTAGGGCCAACGAAAAGTATTCAATCAAAGACAGTGTTGCCGCTTTGACTATTATGAGACAAAAACGTGTTTTTACGATATTTTTAATTTGTTGTCCGTTTTAGAATTTATTTATTAATTAAAAATATTTTTGTTATCAGTAAAGTATTTAAGCCAACGCAGTGTTGCCGTTTTTGGTTATATTTAAGCAAACACCTTTTAAAGATTTTTTAAATTTGTTTTCTTCTTACAATTTATTTATTAATTTAGAATATTTTCAATCGTAGAAAATTATTTAAGCTAATACAGTGTTACCATTTGGGTCATTTTGATACAAAAACTTAATAGCGAAAGAGGTACTCAATAGCGACCAGTCTATCTCAATCCTTGATATATTGAGGTGATGTACCAAAGAGGCGCCTCGCTTTTATTAAGTAATATGGAGCCACTCTGTCGGTTAGCTTATTACATTGTCTAATGATGAGGCACCCATAACTTACAGCACTTTTATATAAAACCCTAAAAAGACATTTTTGTAAAGCATTTTAGCCGTCTATATAGCTGCTGAAGGGTAATATTACCCTTTTTTTAAGAGTGTAAAGTTATTTTTCAAATAAAAGTGCTTAACACATTTTATTACCTAAACGTAAGGCTTACAAGATTTCCTATGCTCAGCCACTATAACTGTATGCAAAATGGGAAAATTCAACTCCCCTTAAAATGAGTCCCAGATGTAAACATCGAAAACGCCGATAGTCGATCTCTAGAACCATGTAGTTTTTTTTGGTATTGTGCATTTTTCTTTATGAGTCCTCCTTTACCTCATATTTCAGAAGACAGTCTCCTCATTCCGCCAGAATCTTTATCTCCGTTCCTTTTTTGAAAAAGTTGTAAAGTGCAGAAAAAATATATGCGAGTAATTATTTAAAAAAGAACAAAATATATATTATTAATAACATATTTGCTAGATGCTAAGAAACTAGATATAAAAACGTTTCCATTGATATATAATATGCCATATCACGCATTTGCGAATGTCTAACAATTTATAATTTAATGTGATCCCTCTTAAAAAACTTCTCATTTTCCGCATTCATGTATGGCAATGGTTACTATTCACTACCCATAATTTCGCAGACCTTTTAAAGAAAGTTCTTGGGTGGTTTTCGTTGTTATATGTGGAACATTTGTTTTTTTTTTCAAATTTTTAACCTTAAGTAAACTCTGCTGACGGGAAATTGCATTATTCAAAGTGACGATAATAACGTCAAAACGAAGAAAGTAGTCTTTTTGTATTGTGCAGCACTATTTATAAGTCTTTCTTCAGCCCATATTTCAGAAGACCATCTCCTCATTCCACTAGGATTTTTATCCCCCGATTCGTTTTTGACAAAGTTGTAAAGTGCAGAAATAATATCTGCGAGTAATTATTAAGAAAACAACAGAAAAAATGTCAATATTAAAATCTATGTTAGATATTAAGAAACTTGAATCAATTACCTTTCTATTGATATATAATGAGCCATATCCAGCATTTATGAATGACTAACAATTTACATTTTAATATGATTCCTCTTAATAAACTACACATTTTCTGCATTCATGTATAGTAGTGCTTACTATTCACTTCTCATAATTCCACAGACCCTTGAAAAACTTATTAATTGTTGGTTTTCGTGTTTATTCGTGGATCATTCGTAAACATTTTTTAACGCTTAAGTAAACTTTATTAGACCTAAAGTTGCAAATTTAAAGTGACGAGAATTCCGTTTGATTAAATGTGTAATGTGCGTTGATAAAAATGTACTAATATACACACAGTGTTGCCATTTTGATTATTTTGAAAAAAATTTTTTTAACGATATTTTACTTTTTTTGTAAGTTTAACCACTTAATTATAAATTAAGAATATTTAGGGCCACCGAAAAGTATTCAAGCAAAGACAGTGTTGCCGCTTTGAATATTATGAGACAAAAACGTGTTTTTACGATTTTTAAAATTTTTTGTCCGTTTTACAATTTATTTATATATTAAAAATATTTTTGTTCTCAGTAAAGTATTTAAGCCAAGGCAGAGTTGCCGTTTTTGGTTATTTAAAAAAAAACACCTTTTAAAGATTTTTGAATTTGTTTTCTTCTTACAATTTATTTATTAATTTAGAATATTTTCGATCGTAGAATATTATTTAAGCTAATACAGTTTTACCATTTGGTTTATTTTAAAACAAAAACTCAATAGCGATCTCTAGAACCATGTAGTTTTTTTTGGTATTGTGCATTTTTCTTTATGAGTCCTCCTTCAACTCATATTTCAGAAGACAATCTCGTCATTCCGCCAGAATCTTTATCTGCGTTCCTTTTTTGAAAAAGTTGTAAAGTGCAGAAAAAATATCTGCGAGTAATTATTAAAAAAAAACAGAAAACATATTAATATTAAAATCTTTGTTAGATATTAAGAAACTAGAATCACTTACCTTTCTATCGATATATAATGAGCCATATCCAGCATTTATGAATGACTAACAATTTACATTTTAATATGATCCCACTTAATAAACTACACATTTTCTGCATTCATGTATAGTAGTGCTTACTATTCACTTCTCATAATTCCACAGACCCTGTAAAACATATTAATTGTTGGATTTCGTGTTTATTCGTGGATCATTCGTGTTTTTGTTGTAAACATTTTTTAACGCTTAAGTAAACTTTATCAGACCTAAAGTAGCAAATTTAAAGTGACGAGAATTCCGTTTGATTAAATGTGTAATGTGCGTTGATAAAAAAGTACTAATATACACACAGTGTTGCCATTTTGATTATTTAAAAAATTTTTTTTAACGATATTTTACATTTTTGTAAGTTTAACCACTTAATTATCAATTAAGAATATTTAGGGCCACCGAAAAGTATTCAAGCAAAGACAGTGTTGCCGCTTTGACTATTATGAGACAAAAACGTGTTTTTACGATTTTTTTTTAATATTTTGTCCGTTTAGAATTTATTTATTAATTAAAATTATTTTTGTTCTCAGTAAAGTATTTAAGCCAACGCACTGTGTCCGTTTTTGGTTATACTTAAGCAAACACCTTTTAAAGATTTTTTAAATTTGTTTTTTTCTTACAAATTTTTTTATTAGTTTAGAATATTTTAGATCGTAGAATATTATTTAAGCTAATACAGTTTTACCATTTGGGTTATATTGAAACAAAAACTCAATAGCGAAAGAGGTACTTAATAGCGATCAGTCTATCTCAATCCTTGATATATTGAGGTGATGTACCAAAGAGGCGCTTTGCTTTTATTAAGCCATATGGAGCCACTCTGTCGGTTAGCTTATTACATTGCCTGATGATGAGGCACCCATAACTTACAGCACTTTTATGTAAAACCCTAAAAAGACATTTTTGTAAAGGATTTTAGCCGTCTATATAGCCGCTGAAGGGTAATATTCCCCTTTTTTAAGAAAGAGACAGAGACACACAACGAAAAGGTGGAGGGTTAAAATGTTTTAAAAAATGTGTTGTTATTTTTTACATAAAAGTGCTTAACACATTTTATTACCTAAACGTAAGGCTTACAAGATTTCCTATGCTCAGCCACTATAATTGTATGCAAAATAGGAAAATTCAACTCCCCTTAAAATGAGTCCCAGATGTAAACATCCAAAACGCCGATAGTCGATCTCTAGAACCATGTAGTTTTTTTTTGGTATTGTGCATTTTTCTTTATGAGTCCTCCTTCAACTCATATTTCAGAAGACAATCTCGTCATTCCGCCAGAATCTTTATCTGCGTTCCTTTTTTGAAAAAGTTGTAAAGTGCAGAAAAAATATCTGCGAGTAATTATTAAAAAAAAAACAGAAAAAATATCAATATTAAAATCTTTGTTAGATATTAAGAAACTAGATTCAATTACCTTTCTATTGATATATAATGAGCCATATCCAGCATTTATGAATGACTAACAATTTACATTTTAATATGATCCCTCTTAATAAACTACACATTTTCTGCATTCATGAACAGTAGTGCTTACTATTCAGTTCTCATAATTCCACAGACCCTGTATCACATATTACTTGTTGGTTTTCGTGTTTATTCGTGGATCATTCGTGTTTTTGTTGTAAATTTCATTCATTCATTTCATTTCATGTTTATTAATCCCAAAAAATTTATTACATATCAAAAGCTTTAAATTAAAACTAATAAACTTATATACTATTCTTATTTTACTATTGTATGTTTAAAGACTTCCAGTTTTTTTTTATATAAATATTTGCATCCTACGTGCATTCCTTAAACTAAATTATTATTAAAACATATATTCATGAAATTTCTCCAAAAAGGGATTGAAAAGGAGAGGCTCTTATATAAAAAAAAAACTTAAAACTAGTAAAACAAAATAACTAAACTATTAATGACTTAAACTAAAGGGAGGAAATATAAAGATATGTACAAAAGAGAGAGAGAGATAGAGACTATTGAGCAGTATTATATACTGTGTCATTAATATTCAGAGTATTGATTCTCCTATGATAGAATAAAAGATCAGAGCCGTTAAAGACAAGATCGGATTCCCTGAGGGTCAACAAGTCGACAGGCGATAAATAATTCGAAAGACGAACGGCGTCCAAACCACCCATCCTATCAAAACAATTCCTAACAAAAGTATTGTCCAGGGAACGTGCACTATTAAGAAATTTAATGGCATTCTGTGACATAAAGACGTCAATTCTGCCTATATTAGCCGCACCATATATGGATCTGCACGACGGTCTGCGGATCACACCATCAGGTCCAAGATGTGGTCTCATACCAAGACAAGCCACTAAAACCAATCTCTCCCATCTCCTAAGTCTTTCCATTTGGGAGGAAGATATTCCAAACCAAACTGGAAAGGCATAGGAGATGAGAGGTCGAATAACCTGACGGTACAGTAGCAGACGTATCCTCTGATCCAGGCCCCCATTCCGTCTCAAAACACGCTGATATGCATTAAACGAGCCCTTCGTTCTTTGCAGAATATCGTCCACGTGGCGATAATATTCAAATTTCTCGTGGAAGGTCACCCCAAGATATCTTACCCTGTCAGAGGTACTAATAAAATCATCACCTATTCTCAAGCACGGCAAGTATTGCCTCCAATTTGGCCAAATATTCTTACGCTTACCCTTAAATACCATGGCAACCGTTTTACCAATATTTAAATTCAATTTCCACCTCACAAAGTATTCATTAAGCGTACCCAAATAACAATTAAGACGGTTGTTGACAGTCCTTGCCCTGGCGCCCGAAGCCGCTATGAATATATCATCGGCATACATAAGCAAAAGATCATCCACATGTGGTTGAGGTATGTCACTCACGTATATATTGTACAACACAGGGCCCAGCAATGAGCCCTGTGGCACCCCAGCGGAAATCGTGCCCTCAACAGACAAGGAACTTCCAACTCGCACCTTAAATGTACGATTCTCTAGGAAACTAGCCACAAGCCGGCAAACACTTCTATCAAAACCCAGAGTAAGCAGTTTAAAAACTATTCCATCTTGCCAGACAGTATCAAAAGCCTTGGCAAAGTCAAGGCTCACAGCAGTAGTTGCGCATCTCCTATTAAGACCCCTAGATACAAAGTCCGAGAGCACCATTAGGGCATGCGATGTGGAAAGGCCACATCGGAATCCAAATTGGAAATCCCTAAGAATGCCTTTTTCCTCAATTACATTACTAATCCTGGCAAGAATAAAATATTCAAAAAGCTTACCGAAGGCCGAAAGAAGCGATATCGGTCTATAGTTACCACTAATCGAGAGATCACATCCCCTTTTCGGTATGGGCACAACCAGAGCCGCTCTCCATGCTCTCGGAAAATAACCAATGTTTAAGCAATGGTTAAAAAGTATCGCCAAAAATCTCCATGCAACGACATTTTCAGCACAAAGTCCGGTATGCCATCGACACCGCTAGATCTCTTGCTTGCCCTTCTCCTGAGGGCGTTACCAATAGACTCAGCGTTAACAAAACCTATTCCCAAATCGTTTCCGTCGGTATGATGAGATTCCCCATCAGCCATTGTCGACCCACCAAAAAACACAATAGGTGATGTTCTGTCCAATGTAGAGATGAGCTCCATTATCGCTGTACTAGTTGGGTCTGATCCCCCATTTGCCACCGGTCGCGGCATTCCAAAGAATGAACCCGCCAGCAGATTAGCCTTCCCAATGTCATCAGAAATAAGCATGCCATCTGGACCCGATAAACTACGAACCGAAGGGCGAACGTCGAATCCAGCCGCCGACCTGACCTTTCTAAATGTTCTATTATTGACCCGAATCCGACTAAGGTACTCAGTCCAATACTCCTTCTCAAAAACGGCAATGGCCCCCCGAATGATCCTACCCATATTGTTAATATCGGCCCTCAGTACACTATGCCTGCTAGGGTCACATCTGTGCAGTGTTCGCCGCAGTCTTTTCCTCTGCTCTATGAAGCCAAGAATATTCGGTGGAAGCTTCATTAGACCCCTTCGCCTTACAGTCACCTTCGGGATCGATTGGTCCATGGCATCGAGAAACGCCCTGTCCATCATTCCAATGCATTGGTCAATTTCATTTTCCCCAACATTCGTATCAATAGGCATAGCAAGATCCGCCAAATTCTCAGTCAATCTGCCCCTAAATCTCCGGCAGTCCATTCTGTCAAAATCGTACCTCGTTGAAGGTTCTCGTACGACACATTCGTCTGTAAGGAATATGAACTCCACCGCCTTGTGGTCAGATTCGTAGTCTAAAGTCCGCAGTCCGTTGGAATCAATCGGAATCATGTCTACTGTCGCCAGGAAAAAATCAATGTAGGACGATAAAACCGGATTTATCTTGCTCGGTCCGTCAGTCTGCAGTATGTCTAGATCGGGACTTGTCAGTAAAAACTCTCGTAGACCACGCCCACTCACATTAGTGTGGGGATCGCCCCAATACGGATGCCTCGCATTAAGGTCAGCGCCAATCACCACACTGAAATCCTCAGATAGTCTCTGGATGGACTCAAAATATCCTGCCTCAAATACACAGCCAGGTCTAAGATACATGGCTATCACAACAATATCCCTGCCGCCTACCCTACGGATGCGCACAGCAGTACTCTCAATAGCACCAGTATCGAGAACGATCTCCTCACTATGATATGATTCCCTCACAAGAACAGCTGTTCCCCCACCACGTCTGTCCTGTCGGTCCTGCCTATATGTCGTATACCCCTTAACATCAAATCTGTGGCGAGAATTAAGATGATGCTCAGCCAACAATACTATCTCCGGTCTGTGTTCCGTCAAAAATAAACCCAACATATGTCTCTTATGCCTAGAAACGATTGAGTTGACGTTTATAAAAATGGATCTAATGGAATTAGCCATGGTGTCCAAGCGTCATTAGCATACCAAAGAGGGCACGCGATCTATCCTCATCTGTACCAAGTTCACGGTAATCCCTGGCAAAGCTTCCAATCTTGTTAAGACACTGTAGTAGACCGCTTCCAAAGAAACGTCTACAGTCCCGATCAACAAAGTCATATTGACCCATGGCAATACCCAATGTTACCTCAGCTCCGTGAGTACCAGCTGATTTTTTCGAACTCCCTTTAGGAATCGACCGATTGCCAAAAGAAGCAGCCGCCGCTGCATAGGAAACCCCTGCCCTAATCACATTACTGGGAGCAGACAAAACCTGTGGTTGAACGCCGCCACCAGTCTCCCTTTTCTGTTGTAGCCTGCGCATAAGACCAATACGACGTGGGCAGTCCTTTGAACTAGCCACATGTCCCTCACTGTTGCAATTCACACATCTAACCGCAACACCCATCTTCCTAGATACCTGACCCGTTGCAGGATCAGTCAAAAATACCTCAGCCGTGTTCATCTCCTTTGGAGGCACGGTGCATTTACCAGGGCCATGAGGTCCACCACATTTGACGCACCTAAAAGGCATGTTACAGTTCGACGATACATGTCCAAAGCGCTGGCAATTGAAGCACTGAGTGACACCCTTTCGAATAAACTTCCTAATGTGTACCTTACAGCGCAAGATATACCTTATACCATAAAATCTCCTCATATCCGATTCCCTGGACAACCTGATGATCCATTTATCATCACCCAATTTTACCATACCAGATACATTGATGTTGATCTGGAGACCGTTCAAATATTCCAAAATTTCTCCGGATTCAAAGGAATGCGGAAGACCCTCAATAACGGCCGTATATGGCCGCATATGCTTAGGGGTATATGTATAGAAGTCTACCTTTTGACCCTCAAGCAATTTCCTAACCTCATCATGATCCTCTACAGTACATGTCCATATATTTACTACATGTTTCCCCAATGTCTTAATGCTATAGTTCTTATGGCATAGCAATTTGTCAATGGAATCAATAATTCTTTTTACATCAATATTATATGTTGTAATTACCGGAATCTTCTTACTATTCATCTTTTCCACAGATGTTTTTGTAGTTGAAGCCTTAGCAGATCTTGTAGTTTGTGGTGCAGTCTTCTTCGTTTTTCCATCATTTAATGTTGATCCAGCTACGGCATTAGCCTGGATATTCTCTGCATTCTTTTTTGGTGCTAGATACGCAGCACCTTCTGGTATTTTTTCGTCACCAATACTCATATTGTCACTTTCATCGTCATCAGTACTGTCGTTGTCTTCGTCTGACTCGGCATTTTTGCTTTTATGGATTAAATCCTGAACATCTTTTCTAAGCTTCTTGTTTTCCTCTTCGATATAATTGAATTTCTTAATCAGGAACTCAATTTTAGCATCCTTCTCATTTATTATGCGGCGGAGGTCCTCACTGGATGCTCCAACCCGCGGCCTTTTTAGTGAGCTTCGACTTTCGTCGTCACTCATGTTGTTTAAAATTTAACGCTTTTTGTTAGTGTTGTTATTTTTCCGCTCAAGAAACAACAGAATTTATTATTAAGTTTATATTTCTGCCCTTACGGGCCTAATTGTCTTTATACTGATTAAACTAATCAGTAGCAGCACAATCCAAGAAAAATTTAATTAAATTGCCTCCTATGGGCTTCTCAGAATTGCTCATAAGCAATATTTATGAGATTATTTCAAATTGAAATTTATTGTATTTGTTGTTTAACAATTGTTTCTAATTATTATTTAAAATTATTTCACTTCACTAAACGCACTTCACAAGAGATACACAAGAACTCCACTTTTGTTCTTTTTCTTTTTGTTGTAAAAATTTTTTAACGTTTAAGTAAACTTTATCATATCGTCATATAAAGTGACGAGAAATCCGTTTGATTAAATGTGTAATGTGCGTTTATAAAAAAGTACTAATATACACACAGTGTTGCCATTTTGATTATTTTGAAAAAATTTTTTTTAACGATATTTTACTTTTTTTGTAAGTTTAACCACTTAATTATCAATTAAGAATATTTAGGGCCACCGAAAAGTATTCAAGCAAAGACAGTGTTGCCGCTTTGACTATTATGAGCCAAAAACGTGTTTTTACGATATTTAAAATTTTTTGTCCGTTTTAGAATTTATTTATTAATTAAACATATTTTTGTTCTCAGTAAAGTATTTAAGCCAACGCAGTGTTGCCGTTTTTGGTTATATTTAAGCAAACACCTTTTTAAGAGTTTTTTTTTACTTTTTTCCGTCTTACTACAATTTATTTCTGAATAAGAATATTTTCGTTCGCAGAAAATTATTTAAGCCAATACAGTGTTGCCATTTGGGTAATTTTGAAACAATAACTCAATAGCGCAAGAGTTACTCAATAGCGATCAGTCTATGTCAAGCCTTGGCATATTCAGGTGATGTACTAAAGAAGCGCTTCAATTCTAATAAGTGATGTAGTGCCACCATTTTGGTTAGTTTCCTACAATGTCTCATGACCAGGCACCAATAACTTACGCGTGAACGTGAGTGATTTAAAAAGTTCTGTCCGTGAGTGTATTTGTGTGATCATGAGACATTTCAAAGTTGTCGGGAATGAGCGTCCGCGATCCAATATTATGTTTACACGTGGCTAAGACATTCTATTATAAATTAATATCTTAAAATAAATATAAATTTTTACGAGGTTTTTTGGGAAAAATATGTTGAAACTGATTGAGAAGGTCTGATAACCTTTTCATCACCATTTGACGAGTACTCAAGCCATAACTTCAGAAAAGTTTTTCTGAAGACTAAGGCATAGAAGTTTGCAAAAAAAGTTAGATAAAACTTCCAAGAATAATTACCTTACAAAGCAAAATCATCCTCCGAGAAAATATGCATGTATTAAGATTTTTAGCAAAAAGTTGTCATCTTGCTTAATGGCTAATATAAATAAAGGTCCAATCATCAAATAAAGGAAAACAAATTAAAATTGATTAACATATTTTTGAAATATATTGGCCCATAATCATAGTCAATCATATTTTAATATTTACCGACCACGTTAGTGTAACATAGAACTGTAAAGACGAAAAAGAACTGATCCAGTATTGGGAAAAAGTTTGTGTATAACTATACTGCAAAAGAAATATATCAAAGTTGAAGTAAAATTTTATAACAGACTACTTAAAAGGTGCATTCCTCTTACAACTAAATTGGAATAAATAAACAATTACTTTTATTATAATTCATTTTGCTACTTTGAAGATTTCTTTTTGCATTTATTCTCATGCTGCAACACCCTGTTAATGCACCCGCATTTTACGCTAATTTGAAATATTTTTGTTTGATATTTATTTTGCTTCAATTAATGCTAGTAGAGGAACCAAATCAGTCGTGATTTACATGTCGATTAGTGAGAACTTATTTGAATAGTAGCAATTTATAATATAGTTGGTCATCTTTGTGGCAGACATTATAAAATGGATTTGAATGTGATAAACATTTAAAGTGATGAATGATATAATTTTTAGATTTATGTGATAATGATGGTAGTTAATCTATTGATGAAATGCAATTGATGGTACTTAGAATGTTTTCAGAATATTCTAGTAAATAATACAAAAATACTTATAAGGGTGAAGAGTTTACAACACTATAAACTAGAGCATTAAGCTTTGTTGATAATTCCATTGAAGTTTAGAAGACTGTTTTCTAAACTCGCTAGCTAAAGTATTTTACTCACTTAATTTAAAGATTTTGTTGAAATACTTTGCAATATTTCTTTTCAGAGTACCTAGCTCCCTACAATAATTTTCTTTAAAAATATCTAAGACTTTCTAATAGGATAAATCTACTTTAATTTATCTAGAACAATTTTTTTTATGTGGTGGGCTTATGCACTTGCCCTATTCCTATTTATAACATATTTATTTGATACAAATATCAAACGGCATAATTGTTCTACATGACACCAAAATAAGGAAGGATAAGCAAACAAAGAACAATAACAAATAAATGTTTTTTTTCTTTTTCGGAAAACCATAAGAAAGTAATAGCTTAAGGTTTCGAACTCAACAATGACTGCCGAAAAAACAGAAGTCTTATATTCTTAAAAAAGAAATTGAGATAATGAAAGGCGCCTCGAACAAAAAATTAGGACGAACATAAAATAAGTTACAACATATTGTGTTGCTTTTATATTTATTATAAAACAAAAAAACAACAGGAAAAACCATCATTAGAAAGGGACCCTTGAAGTCAATTACATAATTACATTGTCTTAAACGAACAGAGTTTTAAGTTACGATAAATCTTAAGGATAACACATGGTCTGAACTGTATGTTCTGCTGTCATTTTCATGCTCAAGTACACGTTCACTAGCACGAATTCATAGCATCCACATACCTACACCATGTAAAACGTAAACACTTATACAATTTTGCTCCGTTCCAATAGAAAACGTACAATATATAATTTGGAGTACAAGCAAAATACAAGATTTATAAAGAAATATTCTTGCTGTTGTTTAGGTTTTATAAATTTTTCTTCCTGTTCTTTTTTTTTGTGTGTGATTTTCTTTCATTTACCTGTAAAAAATTTAATGTACTTTTGTGCAAAGCAAGGGAAAGTATCCCATTCAACAGTGTCTAATATAAACTAGCTCTGCTATTTACATTTAAACTGCAGACAACAAATATAGATAAGACATAAGCTGAACTAAAACTTTAAAAATCCGTCATACGAATTTAGAGAAAATAAGTTGGAGTGAATTATAATATCACGCGAGCTGCACTGGATTGGACAATTCTGAACTAGAAATGAACTCGAATTAAAGAGTTGAATTAGAACTGACCTAGAACTGAACTAGCAAATAATTATAATTGAGCATGAACTGAACTAGAACTGAACTGGAACTGAAGTGAACTAAGCTTGAACTTAATTAGAACTGAGCAAGAACTAAACTAGAACTGAACTGAACAAGAACTTTTTTAATTATTTTTATTTTTTATTTTTTAATAAACAAACGCAACCCGCTAAGCGATTAGCTTGTCTGCGGAAAATACCCACGGTCTATGGCGAGAATCGAACCCATAATCTCTGGACTGATAAGCTAGCATCACTGCCACTCAGGCACAGGAACACCCGAACTGGACTAGACCTGAGCAAGAACTGAACCAAAACTGAGCTTGAGCTGTACTAGATCTGAACAAGAAGTGAACTAGAACTTAAATAGAATTGAACTAGAACTGAACTATAACTCAACTAGAACTAAATTAGTACTAAACTAAAACTCAACTACAACAGAAAAAAATGATCTAGAACTGAACTAGAACTAAATTAGAACTGAATAAGAATTGAAATAAAACTGAACAAGAGCTGACTAACTCAGCTCGAGCTGAAATAAAACTGAACTAGAACTGAACTAGAACTAGAGCTGAACTAGACCTCCTTAGAAAAAACAGAACCTGTCACAAGCACTAGTAGATAAACCTTTTACTTTTACATGGTGTTGTCATTGGCGGTGGTCAATTGACATAATTAAGATAATCAGTGATAGCTTGGTTCTAGATCCAAACTTAAGGTTCTTGTGGTTCTTGTCATGTGTTGGTTTTTCCCTCATTTTTACCAGTCATAGGACAAATACGTTGAATACAATCCGTACCAAGTTTACCAAAGAGCTGAACTAGAACTGGACTAAAGCTGAACTAGAACAGAATTAGAACTTAACTAGAGCTGAATTAGAACTTAACTAGAGCTGGATTTGAATTGCACTAAAACTGAAGTGGAACTTAACTAGAATCAAAGTTGAACTTAGCTAGAGTTGAGCTTGTATTGATTTATAACTGAACTAGACCTATAGTAAAATTGAACTAGTACTGAACAAGAACTGAAGAAGAGCTGAAGTAGAACTGGAGTAGACCCGAACTATAACCGAACTGAAACCCATCCAGAACTGAGTTAGACCTGAACTAAAACTGTGTCTGGTTATGTTGTAGTGAATACCACATTTAGCACATTTAGCATCAATGGTGGAGAACGATACTCAAAATCTCCTTTGGTACCAGCAAACAAAGAAAACAATTGGAAATATTGAATACAAGATGCTTATGGTCCTTCACATCGGGCCGTCCCTCAGTGCCAATGATTAGGCTATTTTTTGAAATATTCTTAATGGTCAGGCTTGCAAGATGGGCTTGAATGAGCTTGATTGTTAAGATAGTTTAGGGGTTGTCAAATTACAAGCTCAACTATGATTGGTTTAGCTGAAATTGTATTTTAGATTTAAGGAAATACGCATTTCCTTTACCAGTCCTTCCCTTCATTAAAGACAAAAAGTGAACACATAAGTTATTGATATTTTCTTTTCCAAACAAAGGACTGCTTGCTAGTAGTTTAGCTCTTGAACTCGAAATGATAACAATAGGAAACATGTTTTCAAATTTCTTTTTGTACCTCCTGATGTTCTGTTGTCTTATGTTGTTTAGTATGTATGTATGTTGTTAAGGGCATCAAATTTGTCTAATTTTATATACTATATTTTAATATTAACCTTAATTTTTTCCTTCTATGTACGAGTACAAACAAATGTATGTGGGAGCAACATCAACTAATTAAAGACACACAAAGCCTTCGTAGTTTTGGCTGGACTGGACAACACACAATTTTAATGGTTAAAATAATGATGATTTTTTCTATCATCATTAAGGGTTTTATCAGCATGCTCACTTGTTCTTTACAAAGCCATCTTGTGGTTTAAGATGTTGTAATATTTGTTCTTTCTGATTAAAATCGCCGTTTGATTGTTGCTCGTTCAGGTAACTAGTACTACTGTAAAGATTGCTTTTTCATTGTAAGTATTAGGGGTAAAATGTTACTGGCATGTTAATATCAAGGTACAGAAGGAAGAAACGCCTGCATACACTAATATAAGATAGATTTCTTATCATTTTACAAGTGGTTTTTAATATCTTACACTGAAAACCAGTGAATTTATATGCTTTTCAATTAAGGCTCTTAATATTCTTGTCCACCTAATAATTTCTTGCAAGCTCGTAATTTCCCTTTAATGTGTTCTAATGTGACGTTTTTTCGGTCTTAATAGTTTTTCTTATTTCTGTATTTTAGTAGTTCCTTGGAAAATTTATTACTTTTGATATTTGGAATTTCGTGTTTGGTGGCCTTTGTAGTTTGTGGTTTTTATCTATTCCTTTATGTTCAATTTAAACTGCCGGCTAATTTTAGTTTTTTATTTCTCCTATTTTTTCGTTCTATTCTTGTGGGTTTCTTTTGCTGCCTGCTTATACTTGTGGTCGTCTTTTTTTTTGTCGTTTCTTTTTAAATATTTTTCAAGAAAACGAACTACCTGCGGTGTGAGGTTTTCTTTTTGGTCGGCCTTCTTTCGTTAGAATTAAGAAAATTTTTAATTTACTTGTGGTTTTAGAGGATTGAAGTTGTGAGAAAAATGCAAGTAACAGGTGTTAAAAAGACATATAATAGGTGGTGAGGTTTTGTGGGAAGACCACAGTAGACGATGAGGTTAGTAATTAAAAAGTGCTGAAACATTTTTTTGTCTGTTCATTTATTGAAATTTTAACTTAAGTAATTAAAGACAATGTTGTGAAAAAGTAGACATTTGTAACTGTCATTAACTGAGAAAAAAATAGGTGGTTACTCCCTCATTTTAATTCTTATTATTTTAGTAAGTGGTATACGGTTTCATATTAAACGAATTGGAATATAAAAAAATCTTCTGAATTATGTTTCCATGATACAGGTATCAGTTTTAAATTCTTTTGTAGCAATTTTATAGCCAACTGACTCAGTTTAGATTTTTTTTAATTGTTTTTTAATTTTACAGTAAAAGTTTTCATATGGAGCTCCGTAGACCCCTGGTCTAGAAAACATTGTACAACTGAACTATAATAAATTCTGTGAAGGTAGATATTAATACAGTAAAACTTCATTAAAACTCCAGGAAATTATTTTAATGAAAACTTAATCAAGTATATGAAATAGTTTCATTGATCCAATGTAATAATGTAATAATTTTAATGAAATTTATTCATTAGTTTAATAAAATTATTTCATTAGTTTTGCGAAATTACTTAATTTTATTATATGAAATTATTTCATTATTTTAATGAATTTAATACACTATTAAGAAAATATATGATATAATTTCATTGACAATTTCATAATTTTATTGAAATTTATTTATTATTTTTATAAATATTTTTCATTAGTTTAGTGAAATTATTTCATTATTTTTTATGAAATTATTTAATTATTTGAATAACAGTAATAACTTTAAATGTTATATAGAATATTTTAATGCATTCAGAACCAGAAAAATATGTAATGGTGATGACCGTTCGAAATGTCGAACAGAGACTCTTGATATTTATCATTTTCTTTACAGGCAGCGCAATGCACTGTCTTAATAGCTTCATCCAACAGTACTCTCAAATCAATGTGCCCTATGAGTGTATAATAATAATAATAAGCAAGAGTACAAAAGACTTCCAACGTTTTGCCATAACCTCAAAAAAAATCGCTTTAAATTTATAGCTAATCGCATTTTTTTGCAAAATCAATATTTTATATATTAAGTAAAATATTAATGGTTTCATTAAAAGTACATTGAAATTTATTATTTTTGTGTATGGCTGGATCATATGTGGATTTCACTGTTAAGCTTTATAGCTTAACTTAGACGACTGCGGCTGCATGACTACATATGCTGTTGGCTTCAATTGGTGTCGTGTAGTTAGCTACTTAATTATTTTGAACGCGGCAGCTACATCGTAAGCCGCTGACGTTTTGTTGTAGAAGTGTAAGAAGTTTCAGTGGTGCCATTTTCAAATGTTTCATTTGTATAAAAATAAAACCACTTATTCAAAATATACTTAGATCTCGAAAAACTTAAAAACACACCAATTTATTTGCTTAAAACCTCTTTTTTGTTATTACACTTTTAATACTTATATTTTTTGATGTTCTTCTCTGTTAAATAAAATGAAATATTGACTTAAGTCAAGAATACGAGTATCGTAGAAAATTAAAAAAAATATCAAAAGGTAGTAAGTAACCTTAACTTTTTAGTGCAATTTCTTTGCGCATATTTTTTGGCTCCTGACTTACGAGGTTAAAAACTATTTTTTATTGGTTATAACTCCTAGAATATAGAACACATATAAGCGATATGGGTAGCATTTCAAAGTGCTCTAAAATACCTTTCTATTGGTTTATAAATTTTCATTAACACATTGCGAGTCAAATGCAATTTACAATTTTTTTTCTGACTTTTCACTTAAAAATACCATTATCTTAAAAAGCGGCAGATAAAAAGTTACTTAAGCATAAAACAGTTTTATAGAGTACCCTTCAAGCTTTCATTTAATGTTTATTGGAAATTCGTAAGTTATGGCGCTTTGAAAATTAGATTTAGAAAATAAATTAAATGAAATTAATTTGCTGATGGTTAAGAATTACCTTATGCACAGATTAAAGGTTTATGCATAAGATAAGAGGTTTGTAACTGTTCAAAGTTGTGGTTAAAGTCTACTGACGACTTGGTAAAGCGCCAATGAAATGCATATAGACAATGCTTAACTATCAGCAAATAAACTTCATTTACATAATATGTACATTTGTAATGAGCCAAAAATAAAAATAAAACACATACGGCTGGCTGGTCTACAAAACGATCATTTTAATTTGTAATCCCCAAATGTTATTAAGCCAGAAACATTATCGTGAAGAAAAAATTAATTAAATTCCAGACACTTTTTTACTGTGAAAGATGCACTTCCTTGCAGGCAAATATATTAAAAGTTTTAAAGCCCTATATAGAAAATGCACGCTAACTTCAAAACGGCGGGATAAATTTTTTTTCAAATATAGGAGATTTTAGATGAAGTTACCTTTCAAATAAAAGACACTAAATTAAAATCGATCTAGCCGTTTGGGAGATATGGTGACACAGAAAAACAGATTCAAGATAATACAGCTAGAAAAGAGATTATAACATCTAAACGACTGGACCGATTTTCTTTAAAAATAGCTAAGAACACTCTCGATGGTGTCAATTAAAAAAAGAAGAACTAAATCAAAATTGCTTCAGCTGTTAACAGAGATACACAACTGCAAACTACAAACTTATAACACCCCTTTTCTTTGGTCGGGGCAAAAAATCTAATGATACTATTGTCGTCAGCATTCTCCATTTAACCAAAAACTGTAAACAGTAGTCTAGAAAATGTTTGACTATTGCCCTGTATAATCAACGATTCCATAACATTTAGAAAAAATTTAATATGCCCAAAACATCACATTACACCATATTTCCCCTTGGTTTGTAAAAAGTATTCCGAAAATAATAAAATTTTTAAAATCTGAATACATCGCTGAAAACTAAAAATAGTTTTGTAACTTTTGATATATGATACGTTGGCCTTTCTTTTAAAAGGGTAAAATTCATGGACTTATTAGTAAAAATGCATACTGATCTTCGAACCAACAAATGAAAACTCAAATTCAGATATTTCAAAAACATCTTGTAAAAGTCTCATTTTTGTTCACGGTAATACGTTTGGAACACAATTTTCTTTAAGATATGTATCAAAAATAAATATTAGATATTTTTGCTTTAATGCAGCGACTTAAAATTATAAATTTTGGAAAAAAATCAAGAAAAGTTGATTTATTCAAATATTAAGTCCTGTAACTAAATGATTTTTTATCCGTTCAAAATAATTTATATATTGCCTGAAAGACGAAAGCTGTTTCTATGCAAAGCGGATAATTTGTATAATTCAGAAGAGCGTCTCTCAAAATTTTTGGCAATAGCCAAGAAGCAGAAAATATACGTTTTTCGTGGATATCTCGAACAAGCTTCGTACGACAAATAAATTAATACCATATTCTTGCTCAGGGACCCCAAATGAACTTAGTGAACCTATCCTTTTTGATGTAATGGCAAAAAGTTGAAAACCTATGAACTAGTGTAATGAGTACTCATAAAAAAATTAAACTTCCTGCAATGACGGGCCCATTTAAAATCGCTAGAAACTGTCCAATACGCATCACAAGTTTTGGCGTTAATTGTACCACGCTAATAAAAAAGCTTATATAAAAAAAAATAAACTTGCCAAAGCTTTCAATACATAAAAGCCTAAAAGAAATTTTGGCATTTAAGACCCTTTTACCATCAATTTCCATTAACAATTTTCCACTAATTCACATAAAACTTTTGAAAACTTTTAGGAGCAGTTTTTTCCCCCTTTTCATATTTCAAGCCAATAACCGTCGTACAGTCACACACATTTGCATAATGTGTACATTCATGTGTGTAAATACATAAATATTTGCGAAATACATATATTTCGCACTAAATTACACACTGTTTTGACTCCTACATTTTTTTGAAGTGCCTTATACTGGTAAATTCGCCCAACTCCATACAAAGTTTAACCAATTTGTGACAATGTTTTCTGCTCATTTTACTGCTTTTGGTTTTTTGTTTGATGCCATTTTAAAAACACTGTTGTGCGAAAAGTTAAAAAAAAAAGTTTTACCGCATATAATGTGGTGTATAACGAGCAAAAGGTTTATAATTTTTTTTTTTTAGATACCCAGTAAAAAATTTTTATGCTTTTTGAAGCACTAAGGCAATAAAGCGCATAATAATACGCTTTAAAAGTAGAGCTTAATGCAGAGCAGTGAATGTATATGAAATAAACTATAAAAAAGCAAATTTTTCACTGCTAATACAATGCAGGTTTTAGAGCCAGAAAGTTCCATATACTTACAGTTTTAGTGCTGAATATGGTCATGATTTCCAGCGCCTCAAAAGCGCTTTTATATCAAAAATGTAGTACTTCAAACCGGGAACTCGCCAAACAAAAATCAGCAGCGATATCAGCAGGTTTGTAAACAATACTTTCATTCTCTCATAGTAAAAACCTGTTTTATTTGAAGAAATTTTTTTACTGGATGCATTATTGTAGCACAACGTGAATTTTATATATTTGTAAGGGATTTTTGTGAAAAAATCTACTGATATAACAATGAAAACAATTGCAATAACAAAGCATTAATAAAATAATAAATGAAATTTGTATTAAAATTATTTGTTGATTACAAATTGTCAGGCATGTTGCAAAAAAGATGGTATAGTTTTCGGGATGAAAAAGATTCGACACTCAGAATTGGTATATTAGATTTTTTGGATAATATATCTTCAACTATTAATAAAATTAATAGGAGAAAAAATTTAAATTGATATGTCAAACTTATTACTTTTAGAGATACGAGTATTTACTTTTTTCCGAAATTTAATTTTATTCCTTACATTCTTCTTTAGAATTCATTATTTTTAAAAGAGTAGCGTACTCAAAGATATTGTACATCCAACCAACAGCAGGTTAGCAGCGTGTGTTCTTTCTACTCTTCATATTTTTTTTATTATTTACAAACAACTTCTGCTGTTTTATTATATGGTGAAAAATCAAAATAAAAACTTTGTACATAACACATACTTTGAACGGAAAAATTTCAAATTTTGGAGACATAAGCTGACTTTTTTATTGTGGAATATCTGTTTGATGGGTGTGGAGTACCACATCGATTTGACGGTGGCAAATTTGTAAAATGAAAGTATGGAAATAAAAAAACAAAGAAAAAGTATTGCCTTTGATGTCTGTCTAATATTGCTTATTACCACCTATCGGTTTTTGTTATCAATAAATTCATTGGTAGTGGTTATTAGCATTTAGCAGAAAAACTTTTCAAAGTTAGTAAGGTTTTTATTAAAAATGATGTGAAGAAAAATTAAGAAAATGGGGCTTATATAAAAACATTTGAGCATGGAAGTAAGATAAAAACAATTGATGCAGGTTTACCCATTTAATACCATATATTATATTTGACTAAGTGCAGTTTATTACATTCGAAAAATGCACCAAAAAATAATTAATTTTACACTGTCTGAGTTTTTGTCTGATTTCTATAGCTAAATTTAAGAATATGACTTTTAAAACTTATTTTGTATATGGGCATTTCCAGGGAAAAGTCGGCTTTTCGTAACCTAATGCCAACTAGCAATTACCTTGTATTTCAAAGAAACCTAAATTGTTTTACTTCTTTGTATAATTTGTGTAGGTCGTAAGTAGCTCTAACATTTTTGATTCTTGAGCGGTCCAATAGCTTTCACGGCTGTTCTAAGAATGATTTATGCGAAAAAAAATACTCCACAAAAAAAATTTATAGGGTTTGAAAGCATTCTGCATCTACTCTCTAAAAACAAAAAAATTATAATAATCCCAGTATGAAATTAAAAGTTATCACCACTTTTTTAATATTGACTTGGGTTCACATTGAAAAATAAAATATTTGTATCTTTTAAAATAATTCTTTACAAACATATACATAAACAAAAAGAAGCCTAACTCTTCTTCTTTTGAAAATGTCAAAATTGAAGTGAATTTCAAATAAATATTCGTTACAAAATGCCACCTTCCCAATATATTCTTCGAAAATATAACAACCGGCAGTGTGCTAAAAGCAAAATTTATGTAAAGAAAATCAAATATTTGATAATGTTCCTTATATCGTTTCTATCCTTCCGCAGCTGCTAACTTTTTTTTAAGTCCTAAAATTTATAGATAAATTATTTTTAACAAAATTTTTATGTAACGCTCAATACATTTTTATACGAATTCAATATTTTTTCAGAACACACATTATGTTTTGAATACAATAAAATTCAGTTGTATAATCTTCGATGTATTTTAACATAACGTCCTTTGTTATTCACAAAAAATTTTCAATTATATTTAAAAAATATATATAAATAACACTCAATACATATATTTGTATAAAAACGATGATTGATTGATGACAAGTTCTGCAATATAATACTATTTCACAAAGTTCACAAAACTTTTAAATATTATGTTTTGTTGACCTTCGTATATTAATTTTAGTGTCTAATTTATAAGCAAAAGGTATGTTTGTTATATAAAAAATATTTAACAACAACAACTGTATTTTTATTTCAATATTTAGCTACTTCTTTGTGTAGCATCGTCAGAAAATAATGTTGAAACTAATATTGTATCAATTTCAACATTGTTTCCTGACGATGCTACAGAAAGGAGTAGCGAAATATTTAAATAATAATACAATTGTTGTTGTTGATTGTTTTTAATACATATATAGAAAAGACCTCTTGATTAAAAATTAGATACTAAACTTTTAAATACTTAGAAGTGCAAACCTACGCTGTCAATTTACTTTAGTGTATCTTATTAACGCCATTTTAATAATTAAACAGAGTAATAAAGCGTTCTAAAACAGCGCAACGCTTAATACACAAGATTGCGGACATCAAAATTTTTTAAACAAATATAATTTCTAAATAGTTTTCAAAAAATTTGATGTCCAAACTAAGAGAAGCAAATGCAAATGATCCAAAACCGTTATAAAGTTAATCTCGTTGTGGGAAAAACTCATAATTTCTTAATAAGGAAAGTCAACATAATGCATTACGAGCACGCCATTTTGTATGAAGAGAGTAAAAATAGTATTTTCGTTCTTCGTTTTTAACACATAATGTGCAGTGTTACACAAAAAAACTTAGGCACATTTATTGACAATCTATTAAATTATGCTAAAGCAATGTTCATTTAAAAATTATGCGTTAATTTTTGAAATATTTTATTATAATTTCAATGAACACGAAAAAAGCATTTGAAATGAGAATCAGACATAAACATATTTAAACATTTTTAAATTCATAAATTAACCCATTACCGGACAAGAGTGCCAAATGGCACTCAAATTAGTGTAACATTTAAAGTTCAATAACAATTAAATGGGAAGGAATTTCTTTATAAACCTTGTGTTCCTTTATTCTTGTATTTGTTGACTACCAAATGCTGCCCCAAGGAATTCAGTAAGCTAAAATGTTTTCAAATAGTAGCACTTTTCGTAAGAGGCTGTATGTTTTCATATAATTATGATTATTTCATATAATTAGGACCAAAAAATTTAAATGAAATTATATTAGAGCCACTCTCGGGAAATTATGCATCGGCCGAAGATGTTGGAGAGCTGTCGGCTATATTCTCGATATTCCTCATAAATAAATTGCAGATAAATGATGTAGACATTGAAAGCGATGCAAAATTTGGATTTAGAACATATATATTACTATAAGTAGAAAGTTTGGTAAAAATTGGTCCACGGAGAGCCCGTGCCCACTTTTTTGTAAGTTGTTAATTAATTTTACCAATATTAATTCAAAATGTGCCTCATAAAATGTTACCTCGCATATTTTCTATCAATACTAGTTAGGTGATACGTTTAATATTTTAAATCATACATATGAATAAGGAACGTACCTCATAAAAATTTTCCCTATATAGTTGCCATGAATACTAAATAAAAAACTTTACTCCTGAATTTCCACTTAAAGTAAAAACTATATTTTTTTTGTATAAAGAATCTTCGATTAATAAAATAATTATATTTCTGCCACTCTAAACCTTCCTGAAAACAAAAACGCAAACCTCAAAAATTGTTTTGTAATCCACTTCTTTCCGTATATTCTTTTAAACAATTGTCATTCCTAGTTGAGTAGTTACTTAAACAATGAGAGGCTCTTAATCAAAAAAGAAGAAAAAACACTACACAATTTGATCTACTTTTTTAACTAGAACCTACGCATATTATTTAGCGCACCAGGATATCTTCATTTTCAATTTCCAAACCTTGCTTGTACTATGCTGCTAATTTTACAATATTCTTATGACACCGTAATACGCAGTTTTTTCCACATGCTTAGAAATCTGTGGGAAAAAGGAGAAGTTAGAGATTTTTAACAAACATCAAAGCTACTTAATGCATTTATTTACAAATCCTGGAAAAATACTATAGCTATCGTTTTTTTTTAGCACAGCACGTTAAAAGTGTGTTTACACGAAATGTTTTATATCGTCACAGAAAATGCAAAAAGCCCTATCTAACATTTTAAAAGTTTAACAGGAGAAGCATAAAACTTGTTTACATAAAAAATATATTGGCAATTGATGCAATATTTTGCAATAAATATATAAATTTGTGGGTCCTATTTTACTTGTATTGTAAGATTATGTACTAGCTGTCGATATAATTTTCATTTAAACAAGTTGTATGCTTCTCCTATAAAACTTTTACAATGTTAGATAGGGGTTTTTGCATTTTTTATGACGATATATTTTGATGTGTAAGACCTTGTGACAATAAATTATTTTAAAAATCTTGCTCTTGCGTGACCTTAAAAAGTTTTCAGCCGTTTATTTTGAAAATGACTCAAGTCTCTTCATAAAAATATCAAGTCAGCCATTTAATCATATTATTTGAGGTAAAACATACCTAAGTTCATTTTTTAATAAAACATTTATAATTTTTTGCAAAAATAAGTTATAATCTGAATATACGAGTATATTGAATTAACCAGATGTTATCCTGCCACGATAGTCTTGAAAAAATACCATCCCTCTCCCCAATTGTGCCACCTATCGGCTCCAGAAATCGTCTATCTCTTAACCTGCATTGTAATATATGAAAAAAGTTTAAAAAATCCTTCACAGTAATTAAAAAAATAACAATCTGGAGTCAACAATACACACTCCCAATGTTCATTGAAATCGGTTGGTCGGCTTGGGATATTAGCGTAAATGAAAATACGGAGAATGGATACATGAACACCAACAATATGGCATATGGACAGCAGGAGTTCAATTACAGTTGCACATAATATACATGCCGTGTAAACACACCTCAGTTTTTAACACACTGTAACAGAATGATAGATTTAAGCATACATACACAAACAACTCACTCTTCATAGAAGGCGCCTTTAATACCCATTCAACAGGCTCTTCGGGTTGTCGATGTTGAGGAATACATCAGCAACTGAATTATCACCATGTTGAGGGCAAGAAACGTCACTGCAAAAATAGGCAACAGCGAAAAGTCGAAATGGGAAAGCAGAGGAACACCACATGGCGGTGTGATCTCTCCTCTTCACTGGCTTCTCGATATTAATTCAATTCTTTTCACAATAGACGCTGCGGAGGTCATGGTTATGTCTTACGTGGATGATGTGGTGTTAATGGTATCAGGGATGTTCATGGACGTGATAAATGCTTCCCGGCTTCAGAATAAGGTACTGTCCCAATCGGACAACGCAAAATATCTAGGAGTTGTACTGGATTCTAAATTATCTAGGAAAGTAAATGTTCAACACAGAGTTAGAAAGGTCTTATTTGCCTACTACTCCTCTCGAAGAATGTTTGTTTCCTAATGGGATCTAAGTCCTAACATGTTCAAGTGGATACATAGCAATTGTTCGTCCCATATTGACTTACGGAAAGTATAGTGGTAGTATAGTAGACCGCCACTAGCAAGAAATACTTGGTAGACCAACTATACAGAATACAGAAATCTGCTTGCATCGGCATTATATGTTGTTTATGTACTAGTCCTTCAGAGGCTCTGAATGCTATACTAAATGTAATTCCGATTGACCTCCATGTATTGGCCGTATCCTCGAGCAGTGCGGCAAGACTAGCGGCATCTGGGAGGTGGAGATCAAGGACTTATGGTCATGCCAGAATCTTATATCAATTACCAGCGACATTGAGGAAGCCCTCTGACTACATGATATCTCATCTGCACTTCGATAGCACCTTCAAAGTGCTTATTCCATCCAGACGGGAGTGGAAGGAAGGTAGCATAGAAAAAGAATTCAACTTCAGGGTGTATACTGAAAGATCAAGAAAGATATACGGAGTAGGCTCCGGATTCTTCTCGAATAACTTTGGGGTAAGACTCTCTTTCCGACTTCTCAACGAAGCCAGTGTATTTCAGGCTAAAATCCTGGCGATAAGGGAGGCGGGCAGAGTGCTAAATGGCAGCAGTATTTAGGGGAGAGTCGGCATCTTCGTCAAGAGTTAGGCGGCATTTCTGTCCCTAAGGTCACACACTTCTTCTTCTACTTTAGTTAGCCAGTGCAAGGACATGCTATCCAGATTCTGTAGTCAGGCAGACTTCACCCTCATTTGGGTCCCTGCACATAGTAGTTTTCTTGGTAATGAACAGGCGGATGAGCTGGCGAGGGCTGGCTAAGATATGGAAGGTTCCACTGCTGAATCAGTAGCCATGTCGTTTGGCACTATTTTCATATCTTCAAACATTATCGGCAGAAAGCTAAATCAGATGGTGCAAGTTAAGCACGTTTAAGATGGCTAGGAAGATGTGGCCTTGCTATAACGATAAGCGCACAACACAACTAATTAACAAAAGCCGTAGGGATATCTCGAGGATCATCGCAGTAGTGATAGAGCATTGGGCGATCGGAAGACACGCTGGCAGGATATCCTTTTCCTACAATGCGTTCTGCCATGCCTGCCGGGATCAAAGTAAAGAAGAAACAGTTTTTCTCTTTCTTTGCGAGTGGCCGGCCTTCCACCTCTCGAGACACAAATTCTTGGGCAGCAATATACTAGACGATCTATCAGAGGTAGCAGAAATTGGTTTAGGTGACCTGATTAGGTAGCTCATTACCACAGTTTGGATCTAGCACCTACAACCGGATCCGAGGTCTAGGTGCAAACCTACATGGGTTTACATTGACGTCTGTGAAAACAGAATCTTACTGATTCTACTAGATTGCTTGCGTGCATTAGGCAGCCACGTATACCAACCAACCAACTAACCAAACCCCCTTCAAATTCAGTGAGTATAATTTGATAATCAAGATCAAACACAAAAAAATTTAAGAAAAAATATACTCGTATATACAAATTAAAAAAAAATGGGCAAAGTATATAAAGCACCCTAAATTGTGGAAATTTACATCCTTGAAAAGGCAAAACGAAAGCGATTAACGAACTATGCATTTTCAAATCAAGAATTGCAACCCCTTATAAGAGAGTAAATTCATTGTGATTTTTTCCTAAAATTCAAACATGTTAAAATTATGATAAAAGTGATTAGCTTAGGCCCACTGTGGCACCGTTTCCAAGTTCTTTGTACCCAAATTTTGAATGGTTATTGCAGATAAGATTAGGTAGAATTTTGATATGAAAATGAAGGAAATAAATAATCTAACTCCCTTAAAATGAATCTCACATTGTAAACTTTCAAAACGCCGATACAGGTATTCATTTATTTGGCGCCCTTTACCAGAATCGGTCGTTAAAACCTTGTGTTAAAAAATTTATTTTGTTCTACAGTATTATTATTTATATTACGTAAAAACAAGAGGTAATGTATTATTTTGATCTGAAATGTATTAATGTTATAAATGCTCATCAAAAGCCTTCACTGATAATCAGGAATCGGACTTTTATGCATCTAAAAATTGATTTTAAACGCTTAACAAATGCAGCTAAAAATTAAAAATTGCGCAGTACCAAAACTAAAATAGTAAGAAAATACTTTTTTAATTTTTTATTATTATTAGAGAAAAAAACACAAAACAACCATAATTGCGTCTATTATTTAATGCAACCGTACTTTAGTTGAGTTGCCAGTCGGATACTGAAAATTAATGGTTGCCAGAAATAGCAACAGAAATTGCCAGCTCTCAGTGGCCAGTTGCTATCCGTAGTATCATTTTCAGCAACTGACAACGCAACTGAGGCTCGTTTGCCCTGCATAATCGACCTATTAATATTTTTTTAAAAAATTGAGAAGTATTCATTACAAAAAATTATATAACTCCAAAAGTATTCATTTAGTTCCAAAATATGCAAAAATATGCACTTACAACCAAAATAGGAAAAAATATGCAACCACAAGTTGATGCCAAACTTAAAATTTGATGATTCGAATAGATAACTAGTCAATATACGTCTTTATCTATCACCACAAAAAAACATGCCTTTGCATGAAAGTGCGAGCCCTGCTGATAACATGCAACATTTTTCGAAAAAAAAACTTCTTAATTACTTTTTGCGTAGTATATACGCAACTTTCGTATACATTACGAAAAAAAATTTAGGCAATCATTTTATGAAATTACGAAAGTAACGAAAACTTTTCCTGAAAAATTTTCTTGCTAAAAGATTTTTTGAAATAAATATTACATACACTAAAAATATTCCATGCAACTATTTACGAAAAAAATTCATTGTTACTTTTTTCGTTACAAACTTTCGTACATATTACAAAAAAAAAATTTGCCTATATTTTTTGAACTTACTAACTTAACGAAAACCTTTCGTAAATTTTTTTTTTGCTAAAAAGTATATTTGAAATAGAAAAATAAATTAAATAATTTTTTTATACATAGAAAAATTGTTTAGATGTTAGTAAAGAGAGGAAATTTTTAGGTCCTATAAGATAAGCAGAAATTGGATCAGTGGGTAGAGCACTTGCATTGAACTATGAAGACTGCAAGTTCGTGCCCCAGTTGAGTCAAAATTTTTTTTACTTTTATTTCTTAATTATTTTCGTACATTTCGTATATTTTACGAAACAGTTTCGTTGTAAGATATTACGAAATATTTCATAATATGTACCAGTATTTTCGTGCATATGTTGCATGGATTTTTTTTGTCGGTGTAGAAATCATATACATATTTGCTTCACTGTGCAGAGCAGTGTGCCATTTTACACAATTACCTACTCATAAAGAAAATATACTCATACACACTTTTGTACATGCAATATACGCATATAAAAAAATGTGTATGTATATAATTAGAAAGCATCAACTATCAAACGCATTTCCTAAGTTTTTGCCACAAACGCACTGTCACACATCTTTGTGCAACATAAATTTGTAACGGCATTATAATAAGGTAAAATGTATATGATTTAGCATGATGTATATGAAGATAGATGGCGCATACACACTTTAACAGATTACAAAAAGGAAAAACTATAACTGCAACATATTTTCCGTAACCTAATTTTTGCCCTGCTGTGTTAAAAATTTAATAAAAATGTTTGTTCCTGATGTTTTTCTAACATCACATTTTTAAAAGTTCATACAATAAAAAAGAATAAAAACAGAGAAACAAATTCACAACAAAAAGGATGTGCACAGTGCAGCATGTCCTTAGGGAGTAAACTTTTACTGCCACCACTGCTGCTACTGTTGCTGCTCATCCGTTGCACTACCATGTTTTAATAATAATTTTAGCTACTTTTTTTTCGAACGTTGTTGTTATTTTAAGGTTGACTTACGTTACGTAGCAATTATTTTCTATTACATTTATTATGTACACACATACACACATTTACATTTGCTTTTATAGCTTCCAATAGAGTGTGTGCGAATGTTGCATGTTACTTTAATTTTTAATTTGTTGTACAAATTTCTATAGCTGGGAATTTATAGAAGAAGAAAAAATTTTATTTCTACTATCATGCCTGTTACAGTTGTACTTTCTTTTTTTCCACAAACCACTTTAGCAACTTCAGTTGTAATTATATTTCGAAAATGTATTTTTTTCGATTGTTCTTCTCAATTGTGGTTTAATGCGTGGGAAATGTTTGTTTAATGGGATTTTCTTCTCATGTAACTACTTGGTCTTGTTGTGTGGCAGTTTTTTGTATTTAATTTTTGCTAGTGTGCTGCATTTGGTTGTATGTTACCGCATTACGCTCGATCGTAAATAAAGTTATCAATTTCAATATTATTCTCACCCACCCACAATTAATTGATATGTTTCGATAAGGGAGCATCCTTTTTTTGCTTTTTGTGAAAAATTTGTTATGGGAAAATTTTTAAGGCTAAAAATAGTGATCTATGAAAGTTTGCGCAATACAAAAGATTAATTGCATTAGGAGAAGGTGTATGGATAATACAACTTAATTGCAAAATGCTCAATAAGACTTTTTATAAAAGGTATACTATTTGAGGGTACTTTTTTCAACAACAACAAGAAATCAAAAAATTTTTCTAAATAACAAGGCACTAGCGACGCTGCTAAACATATTATAACGTAACGGTAAAGTAACATGGCGGAAAAGTGTAACCATTTATGTTTATTTTGTTATGTTTTTGATATAATAAAGAAAAATAATTGTGAATTTTCAATAGTAAGTTTTTCAGTTTTGGTCATAAAACAATAAATTTTCCTATAGCGCTTTGGCACATAATTTAGTGAATCGCCTTAGACTTACGTTTAAGGCAAAATATGTATTCAGCGTTTTCATGCAAAACACCAATAAAAACATTTTTATAAAATATTTTAGCATCCTTACTAAAAGAAAGGGGTAAAAAAATTCCACTTCATTAGCGATATAGAAAGCTAAAATATGCTACAAAAATATTCGTCATAAGATTTTAATATAAATCTTTAAAGTCACCCATACTCCCGACTCAACTTGAACAATAGAAATCATCAAGGTTCAAAATGTGTTTAAGGGTTAATTTCGTACTCCTTAGGATTGCGTACACGAAAAGTGTAAAGGAGCGCTACTATTTTCGCTAAGCTGTCCGTCCGGCCGTTCGTCTCTCTGCCATAGGCTGCTTTCGTGAGAACATTAAGAGCTACGGACCTGAAATTTTCACAGAATATGTATAACTATGGCCACTACAATAGCAAATATATAACATATGTTGAAATGCTAATATTATATACAGAATTTATTTATAGACACTTGAAATTTTCAAACAAAATAAAAATTAAAAGGTGTTCTATCAGTTAATGTAATTTTATCTATATACTTTTTACAATTAGCTGTATCGTGGAAAGCGTAAAAGGAAACTATTAAAATGTTCACAGCGGCATTTTAAATTCAGCGATAGCGAATGCTACAAAACAATTTAAAAATTAAAGGGTATTATATCAAGTTATGTAATTTTGAAAGTTAGCTTTATCTCCTGAGCCATAATCTAATATACAGAGCTTATATTGGGTGTTTTTTATTGAGGTATAGAACTTTAAGTTGGCATCACTTTTTTAACTGGTGGCCATTTTGTCAGCTGTCAAGTGATTAATATTTAGTTTGGTTTGCCATTTCATCATGAACAGGTTGACAAAAGAACAACGCTTGCAAATCGTGCAAATTTATTTCGAAAATAATGGTTCAGTTCGCGAAGTTTACCGCAAGCAAAATCGCAAAATTTTGTTCAGTGATGAGGCTCATTTTTGGTTGACTGACTACGGCAACAAGCAAAATTGCCGCATTTGGAGTGAAGAGAATCCACATGAGACCCTTGAGACGCCATTACATCCACAAAAACTGACTGTTTGGTGTGCTCTATGGGCTGGTGGAGTCATTGGGCCATACTTCTTCCGAAATAATGCTGGAGAGTCAGTTACCGTTAATGGAGACCGGTATAGAGCCATGATAACCGACTATTTTGTTCCCGAATTGGATGGCATGAATGTGGATGAGTTGTGGTTCCAACAAGACAGCGCTACATGCCACACAGCGCACGTCACAATCGATTTATTGAAGGAAACATTCGATGAGAGCATAATTTCACGGAATGGACCTGTCAATTGGCCACCAAGATCGTGTGATTTGACACCATTGGATTATTTTCTTTGGGGATATGTGAAGTCGCCAACAAACCAGAAACGTTAGGGGACTTGGAAGCCAACATTCGTGGCGTTATTGCCAACATACGGCCCCATATGCTCGAAAAAGTGGTTGAAAATTGGACCTGTAGAATTGGCTTTATTCGAGCCAGCCGCGGCGGCCACATGCCCGAAATCATATTTAAACAATAATGGCATAAAATTATCCTTCCAATAAAGCCAAATTGATGGACATTAAAACGATTTTCTTGTGTTTTATTTCAATTCGAAGTTCTATACCTCTAAAAAAAGTTAGTGTATTAGTATACAGATTAAACCAATTAATACTGAAAAATAAAACAATATAAGTAAAAGGGTATTCTTTCGATTAATGTTATTTTAAAAATCAGCTGTAGCTTGGACACCGTAAGAGCCAAACTCTTGAAAGTTACACAGTTTGTGCAGCATATTAACTTTTTACAGTTGGTGCAGCTTTTTAAAGGCAACAGTAGCTAATACTAAAATAAAAAACTAACTTAAAATTAGAGGGTAATTTTGAAATTTAGCTGTATCTTCTCAAACAAAACTAAAAATATCGTCGAAAAACGAAAAAAATTCACCAAAACTAAACAAATCACAAAGAAACACAAACAAAAAATCACCAAAATTTTTTTCGCGATTTTTCCGCGAAAAAAAAAATCGCCAAAGACGAAACAAATCGGAAAAAAACGCCAAAACTAAAAAATCACCAGAACGGTAAAAAACGACAAAACTGAAAAATATGTAAAAATCTTAAAATATCGTAAAAAGAACCGAAAAAAACGCCAAAATGAAAAAAATTTCCTAAAATTACAAATCACCAAAACGAAAACGAAAAAAAACGAAAACGCCCAAACTAAAAAAATCGGTGAAAAGGGGAAAACAATTATATATATATGTATATGGTATTCGTACGGAACCCTTCGTGTGCTAGTCAAAGTCGCACTTTACTTTATTTATTATATAAAATCAGCACTGAGGGGATGGCTGCTATTCATGCAATGCTTTGCGCCAGAATTAGTAAAAGTGGGTATTTAAAAGGGTACAGAGGGAGTAAAGCGCATGGACATTCAATTTAAACCGTCCAATAATAAAAGAGACAGTCGCATGACTGCATCTATGGATTTTTATAAGATGGTGATCTCCGAAAGGCTTGGCCTAGTACTGAATGAATGTGAATGCCAAATGCTGCTATATTCTGCAAATGAGTAACTAGGATTGAAAGCTTTACAGAGAAGGTCATTAAGAAAAATAACAAAGGAAGGAAAGGAAGGGGAAAGAAAGGAAAGGAGGAAGAATGGAGCATTGCGGTACCCCTGAATTAATCTTGAGCTAATTTAATGAAAAAAATTGTTCATGCCATACTCTATCAAGCGCCTTAGAAATATCTAAAGCCACATTTTAAATGGTGACCAGATATTCATTGACCCGGCCGATAACGTTAACCTTCTGGCTAAATTATTTGTAAGTAATTCTTAATTGATGGTGTAGTCAAAGGGATTTTAAGGGATCTCAACATAAATAAGTCTCCTGGCCCGGATAGTACTCCAGCAGTGGTCTTGAATCAGTGCTATTCGACGATGGCACGTCCGCTAGCAACCCTCTTCAGGCCTTTTTATGATGCTGATGAATTCCCATTGTGCTTAAAGGCTGCCAATGTAATGCCAATTCCTAAAAAGGGAGAGGCTAGTAACGCTGAACTAATACCAATATGTTCTGCACTTTCCAAAGTAATGAAAAGTATGGTGAATTTCCATCGTGTGAAGTATTTGGAGTCCAACAGTTTAGTCAGCGACTGCTAGTTTGGCTTTCGTAGATCACGCTCTAAGGGTGACTTAGTGGCATTCCTTTCGGAAAAATGGTATTACTCCATACACCATTCCGGCTAGAGTAATGTGGCTTTAGATATTTCTAAGGCGCTTGATAGAGTATGGCATGAACAATTTTTTTCATTAAATTAGCTCAAGATTAATTCAGGGGTACCGCAATGCTCCATTCTTCCTCCTTTCCTTTCTTTCCCCTTCCTTTCCTTCCTTTGTTATTTTTCTTAATGACCTTCTCTGTAAAGCTTTCAATCCTAGTTACTCATTTGCAGAATATAGCAGCATTTGGCATTCACATTCATTCAGTACTAGGCCAAGCCTTTCGGAGATCACCATCTTATAAAAATCCATAGATGCAGTCATGCGACTGTCTCTTTTATTATTGGACGGTTTAAATTGAATGTCCATGCGCTTTACTCCCTCTGTACCCTTTTAAATACCCACTTTTACTAATTCTGGCGCAAAGCATTGCATGAATAGCAGCCATCCCCTCAGTGCTGATTTTATATAATAAATTGAGGAAGTAGCAGTATCCTTTATTCTTTTAACGTATGACCAAAAGTTTTACTCCGTGGGGCAGCAAGGACTTTGTACTCCGACACACGGAGATCTCGCATTTTCGCGCAGCGAATCAGTATCAGCGTTTCTATTACTACGCCAAACGCTCTTCAGCGGACGAAATATGTGTTGGCTCATTCACTAATTGCGCAAGGTGGTTGTGCGTAGCGAATAATTCAACATATGTATGGTGCTACTGGAGTTGTATAGCTCGTATGGTGGAGCCAAGGTAAGTTCTGAACACTGCACTATCGCACAGGAAATATTTACGTTTAAGGTATAAGATATGATCAGCAGTTTTTAATAGAACACCACGAAGAAAATTTCTGTGCAATATTTCAGCCATTATATTGCCGCTGTAGGAGGGATTTTTGTCCCTTTCGTAAGAAATGGAGAAAAAGACCCATACGACCAAGCGTAAGAGGGTTAAAATGTGATACAAAAATATTCCTCGGGGTTTTTTACATAAAAAAACCTGAACACATCTTTTACCTCAAACATAAGGCTTAGAAGATTTTCTATGCCGAATCACTAGTAACTCGAAAACTTTTTTATTGTAAAGTGCCATTAACAACATTATGACCAAAAGTTTGACGATTTTTTGGCTGAGCTGATATTCATCAATCTTATCTGCATTTAATTCCAGTACATCATTACAAAACAATAATAAGGCTGTCATGTTGTATCTCATTATCTCCGAAATAACTGAAATAATGACAGACCTGCATGCCAGCATTAACTTAGAAATAATTTTGTTAGCTTTCAAGTTTAATTTAAAACTCTATTTTAAATATGCCAACATACTTACGGACTGTACACACAACACACTCATCCATCAACTAGACAACCAGCCGAAAAAATAGGGAACACAAATTTGCTTTGATATGATTCCCAGCAAGACAGACAGGCGGCACATGATTTTATTTTTTTATTATTTTTTTTGTAAGTGAAAATTAATTAAATTATGAAAAATTACAAATTTGTAAGAAACCTTTAAATAAATATTTAATTTAATAGCTTTATTTACAACGAGTGCAACACGCCCAACTGGATAGTCAAATCCGAACAACATCATCCGACAACAGCATTTACATGCAACACGCGTCCAACACGCGACTTTGGCCCTGAGAACATTAATAAAGCTGGCTACTTCAATGGTTTCCAGTTTCAATTTTGGCTAAAGGTATAAGCAAAAATTTATGCAAACACGCACCGGATAATAAGCCAGAATTTTTTTCTCCATAATTTTAAGAAAAATATATAATTTATCACAAATAAAAATTAATTTTTAATACAAGATACTGAAAAGCTACAGAAATATTTATAATTAAAAAATCAAATTTTGTTTCATTTTTCAAAATAATCCCTTACTAAAGCTGCCACGCTCTAAAAGGATTTGAATATGATTTTCGTAAAAATTTTTCATTATATAAAGGAAATTGAAACGCACTCACTTCCTTTATAATGAAAACCATGGCAAACATAAGGGGATCCAGCCAAAAAAGAACAAATGCCTGATGACTGAACAATTGAACAAAATTTTAAGTATGTTCATAGTAAGTAATAACATCATGTAAGTTATGGTAAAAATATAAACAACCATTTAACCCCCTTTTACTTGCACATTTATATGTTTAATGTTTCCTGATGTTGCTCATGGCGATACAATTGCTGATGGTGAGATATTGATAACTGATGGAAACACCGATTGCAATGATGAATGGACTGTTGTTTTAAGCTTGTAATTATTTAAAAAAAATTTAGTTTCATTTACATTATTTTCTCATTGTTATTTACTAAGCATTTTGGCAGCAACATAGTTATTTTTACACTACACAAAAATTAAAAAAAAAGACATTTCTCTCTTCTATGAAACCCAACGAATTGTTTTATATCTAATAAAGTATGTACTCCATTCTATCAAAAAGTTAATGTTGGCACTGGTAAACTGTTCTCTGGTAGCTGCTATTAATATACTAATGATGCTGCAATCACAATTAAAACTCAGCGTTTATGACCTTTGTTGCTCCAAGCAGACAGAAATGTATGATACTGAAAAATGAATGGAGGACACAGAGTTTAGTTTTCAATGAAACTCAGATTTGAGGTTTGGAAGTAAATAGGCTGTCAAATGATGAAATGTATAGAATTGAGCTGTCATCCTTTGGTATTTATTTAGTGAACACTAGGGAAATTTTAACCATGGAACGCAACACTCTTGAACAACAAATTGTAATTGTGAAAATTGACTATCAAAATGGTGAACATTTTACTGTATCACTTCGAATTGTCGACGTTCGCAACAATTGCATATCACCAGAGGCATTTTGATCAACATTTTTCATAAAGATCTTCATCTTCACGCTTATAAAGTTCAACTCATCCAAGAACTAAAGGAGCCTGATTATGAGGAAAATCTGCTCGTAACTAAAATTCATAGCTCAATAATGTAGCGTTCCATGGTTAAAATTTTCCAAGTTTTCTCTAAATAAATGCCAAAAGATGACGGCTCAATTTTTGACATTTCGTCATTTGACAGCATATTTACTTCCTAGTCTCAAATTTGCCCACCCTTTATATATTTGCAAAAATGTATCAGGTGACTTCTTTTGAATATGAATAAAATCAATATTATTCTATCGATTTTCATAAAATAAAGTTTATTTTATTTGCAGTAAATGTAACTTTAAGAATAGCAAATAAAACTAAAAAGGTTTTTCCATTTTCGATTTTTTATAAATTTTCGAGAAATAAAAACTTTTAAATTTATGAGTTATTTCGTTTCAAGTTTTTATGTGGTATTTGTAATAAATTTGAACTACCCTTTTCCAAGTTATGATTAAATCAGTGTAGCAGCCTCTTCAAAAATCAATTTTTGCAAAAATCCGGCAATTTTACGCTACTGTGAATAAATTCAAATTTTATTAATCGATTTTCATAAAAGAAAGATTTTTTTTATTTTATTTGTAGTATATGTGACTTTATGACTAGTTAATAAAAGTGGTAAGCTTTTGCCAGTTAAGATTTTTTATATATTTTTAATAAATAAAAAAATTTCCAATTTTGCATAAGAAAATGTATTTTTCATCATTGCAGTCTAAATTACTCCAAAAGTATTGATTAAGTAAACAATAATATTTAAACATTTTACGGCCCTTTTCACATAATCAGGTATGTGATGAAAATCGATTCCGTAAACGAAGAAATTTTGAAAGGTGTTTTTTAATAATATTTCTTTATTAAAAACAAATTTATAACAAATATTATAAAAATATTTCTTTATTACAAAATAGTTGTATCACAAAAATTATAAAAATTTGACGAAAAGTGCGTTAAAAGGGACTTTCAAAAGTGCTTCGTTTTCAAAATCGATTTCCATCACATACCTGAATACGTTTAAAAGTTAAGGTGGACTTTAAGGGCAAGTTTTGTATGAAGAAGTTGCCGTTAAAGTTCACGTTAACTTCTAATCATACATTGTAAAAAGGTCCGTTAAAGTTTGTTTTATTTAAAGTTTTTTGGTGATTTTTGTAATAAAATTGGACAATCCTTTCTCAAGATATGATAAAATCAGGGTGACAGGTAATACACGTGAATACTGACGATGGAAGTGTAGCGGCTTCCGAAATTGGTGCTGCTCTGTTCTGCTGTGTACGTTGAACAATTAAGTTGATGTTAATTATTCCCTTGTTCCTTGGAATATTAATCATGTCCAATTCTTTCTGAATGTAACGTTACGAACCTTAGCCTAATAATCAATTTCGATTCGGAAATAATGTCAATTGACTTTATTTTTCACTATTAAGGAAAATAAAGTCAATTGAGTTTATTGCGTTTTCGAAAACGAAATAAAGTCATTTGATTTTATTGCACTTTCAAATATTTAATTTGCATATCATCGCGATTCTTTGCCATGAATAATAATCTGAATGTACCACGTCAAAATATTATTATTTTTTTCCATTATAATTAAAAATTGTTCAGAAATTTTATTTTTATTATCAAAGATTGTCCAGCTTTCAGCCGTGCTTAAGGGTTTTTTCCTCTCAGTATATTGAAAAGCAACTTCGATGGCATAGCTGGAGAAGCCGCTTCGCTGAGCTGAAATTTCTGCCTAACCAGGATTCACTAGTGGGAGATATTATTCGACAAACCAAGCGAAAAGAAACCTATAAACCTGCCCAAAGAGTGATCTTACCACAGCGAAGCCGTCAGTCGCTTAGCCAAAAGGAGAAAATCGTTTACCTTTTTTGTATAGGGCACTTCCAGTATAGCTAGAAAGCTGAAATTTGGTACACAGGTAGGTCCTGATGAGCCGTTAACGAAAAATATTTGAAAAGGGGCACTTTTCATATGGGGGGAGTAGGGTTCTCCTTCTTTGTATGGGGCACTTCCAGTATAGCTAGAAAGCTGAAATTTGGTACACAGCTAGGTCCTGATGAGCCGTTAACGAAAAATATTTGAAAAGGGACACTTTTTATATGGGGGGAGTAGGGTTCTCCTTCTTTGTATGGGACACTTCCAGTATAACTAGAAAGCTGAAATTTGGTACACAGTTAGGTCGTGGCGAGAAATTAACGAAACAAATTGGAAAATGTATACTTTTCATCTGTGGGGAACTATAGTGCCTCTTCTTTGTATGAGACACTTCCAGTATAGCCAAAAAAACTGAAATTTGGCACACAGATAGGTCTTGATGGAAAAGTACCAAGAAAAATGTGAAAACGGGAATTTTTTATCTATGTCCGGGGAGGGCTATGGTGCTCCTTATTTGTATGGGACACATATTGTGCCAAATAAAAGCTTAGAAAAAGAACTGAGGTCCGCACAAAAACATAAGTGTGAAAATAAGGCCAAGTTTACACCCAAAAATTTCGGCCTTAAAAAGTTCTGTGATCAAAATAAGGACCAAGGTCTTGATAGGTACAATACCATCTTACTTCTAGGCAACCTGTTAGCTTGGCAAATTTTTTTTTTGCCGTTCTAATGTGGAAAATAATTATGGTGAAAATGTTGCCAAGCTTACTTACAAGTTGCCTAGAAATTTTGATCACAGAACTTCTTACGGCCGAAATTTTTGAATAGGAACTTGGCCTTATAAATAAATATATTCTGAATCCACTTGTTTAATTGTAACTGTGTTTAATGATTATTTGGTTAGGAATTTCTACTAAATGGTTTTTTTTCGTTTAACATTTCCAGGAAATATATTGATTGTAAATTTATTTTCAAACATAATTCCATTGTATGCATATCAGATTCAAAGCTCATATAAAAGTGCATACAGCTTTTATGATTCTTGGAAAAAGGATTTTAATTTAAATACGAGAAAACAGTTTATATTTAAAAAAAACTGTTATTTTATGCTGAATTAAATGCTCTACTTATATACCAATTATCTTTTCTACAAAATTTAGTTCCTAGATTTATTTTATTATTGTAAGCTAATTATTTAAAACTTAGTGCTTAAAAATTTGTTATGTTATTTAATTAAGCTTTTTCCATTGAATTCAAATTTAATATATTTTCATGTTTTAATAAATTCTAAGTGAAACACTAAAATCGCTTTTTCCTTGCAAATGCCAATAGCTTTAAAATCTTTTCATTATCCTTCAATCTTAATTAGGTTTTATTATCAAGGCTATCTCCCTCTGTACTTAAATATTGTTCTTTTTTTAATAATAAGCATCTTCATTTCAATTAATATTTACAAGAATGAAAAGAAAGTAGTATAGAAATGGCACTTTAAAAGTTTTTCGGGCAAACAAATTGATTTTCAATTATCATGAAAAATTACTTCACACTTAACGCAAAAAGTACAAGCAGCAGTAGAATAAAATTGTTAAATAACAAAAAAAAAAGTATATATTTGCAAAAACTTTTCTCTATCACTTTCCCTCATTTACCATTATTGAACAATTGAAAAATGAAATGAAACTTTGTTCATAGCTCTGGCTTGCAAAACTATATAAAGTGGCAACTTGAACTAAAAAGTATTTGGGTGATGGTAGTAGTAACATAAAATCGAAAGAATTCATTTAAAACAATTAAAAACGTTGAAGGCAACAAATTAAAAAAATAATATTGTGTAGATTTATTATTAAGAGCAATTTTAGGGCAAAGTGTTTAAAGTGAAAGTAATTTTCAAGAAATCTATTGATAAAAAGTTGTACTTTTTCAAACGATCAAACCGATAAAGATTTAAAATGCAAGTGTGGTGGAAAAGGTAAAAAAGTTTTAATAGAAGTGCAACAGCGCCAATATTAAATTGTCATTGCATAAATGTTGGTAAATGTCTATGCATAAGTAAAAAACTATATTTTATGTAAATAAATTGGCAATAGGCCAATAACTTTTACCAATTTGGCAGAACTTAAAGAAGTATTGAATAGTCGATATAATTACCTTTCTTTTTAATATAATTTTGTTAAAGTTTGTTTTATTAAATGCTCACTAAAGCATTTTAAGACTACCCGTAATGCCAATAATTCTGCTCGGTAAGAAATTGTAGTCTTCAGGACTTCTCAAAGAGACTTTATTTTCTGGGACAATAAAGCCAGAAAATCGCATAGAATGTGGTCTGATGTCTCCTTTTGCAATTTGGTGTCAGAGTTACCAGTAATGAATTAGTGTGGTCTGAGGCCAAAGTGACCAACTAACAACTTGTTAGTAGACTAGGGTAATTTTTTGCCGGTTACAGTAACTTTTTGGATTCTTTTTTTTTAATGAATAGTCGTCTTGTTTACACACTCAGTTTTTCTAATTAATTATTCGATCATAGTACATCCTTTTTTAGCTTTTTGGATTTGATCTGGTAATTGTTCTTGAAGGCATTTTGAATATTCTCACAAAGCTCATTGGGTTAAAAGTCTATATCAGTATAAGATAAGTTGAACACGAAATACATATATCCCGATTTGTATTCCTGTGATTCCAAAAATGTCTGTCATAAGTACAGTTGACTTATTTTTGTAACAAAATTCAATATCTGTTGAAAAGTTCGTGAAATATTTGTAAATGAGGTTCAAATTACCTAAAATAAAAATAAAAGACACCATCATCCAGATTCGTGGATCGTATTATGCACACCGGCACACAGGCCTACGCAATTTTTAATGAGGTAAATATCTTTCTAAATGACAAATAATAGATATATATTTCTTTTTTCGTCGTGACAATACGACTTCTATATTATTTTACTTAGTTTTTATTGCTTAGAACATCTTTAAATCATAGCCAAAAAATTAATAAATAAAATAAGTTGTTTTAATAATAACTCCCTTCGCCTTTCTTTTGTGTTCTGCTTATATCATACCATTTTTCGTCTAGTTTTAAGTTTTCTCTACTAAATAGACAAGTAACGAACAACAATTTTGTTTTACATATTTCTTATTCTTCACAATAAAATTTTAAGCAAAAGCTATAATATAATTGAATTGCTTATGACTCAAATTATTCCGATTGAAATAGAATTTGTTCATTTCGAAAATTCTTTGCTTCTATTCAACTCTCGCCTGAATTATTAGAATATATATTCAAGTAACGAATGGCGAATTCTCAGCAAATTGATGAAGCGCATGCAACAAGTTTTGTGACAATCACTGTAACTTCATATGTTTTAATAACCTTTTTCTTCATTGCAATTATTACTCATAAAGTTTTTAATAATTTATACAAGTCATAATTTCATGATAATATATAATATTAAAAAAAGTCACGAATGACAAAGGACTTGTAGACTTATTTTTAAAACAAAAAAAAAATTGTTCTTTTGATTTTGCCCTATTTTGTGGGAATATTAAGCAAAACCGATGTGTTTCCTTTTATTTACGGTTATTTATTTTTAAAATTGTTTTCTGTTTTTGTACATATTAAAGAGGAGGTCAAACAATTTTTATAATATAAGAGTGAGATATGACTTCGTAGGCTGAAACAAACTAAAAAAATATAATAATATTTTGTAGAAGATGATGTATTTATTGCAAAGTAAGATTATTTCCTACCGTAAAGGTTCTATTAATTTTTAATTACTACTATTGGAGAAATAGTATTAAAAACTGATAAGATAAAATATATCAATTTGTTTGAACCTACCCCTAGATAGAATAGGGGAAAGATTTGGTCCAAAAACAGTCACTGCGGCCCCTAGTGGATCTTTTGTCTTATCCTCTTCCAAGTATAAATGACACAAGGGTGACCGAATTTGGTTACTTTTTCATTCAGTCAAACCAGAGAGAAATCCTTTAACCAGCCGTAAATCATTTCTGTTTAAACTAAGGATGCCACTACATGAAAACTGCTGCATCAATGCCTTGGCTTTCCTTGAACCAGAAGAAGCCAGCCACACTTCCTTTTCGGTCGATATGTCATTTCCCTTGATTTAGAACTTGTCAGTTATCCACTTTACACCCCAAATGGCTCTGGGCCCATAAGAGGAGTAGCAGAGGCCCTCCTGGCCAATTCACCCGCTATCTCGTTACCCGGATGACCACTGTGGCTAGGTATCCAGTAAATTGAAACCTTGTTGGTAACGATAACTCCTGTAGTGATTCAAAGCACTCTAAAATAAGCTTAGAAAGGAATTCCCAAGAAAGGAGGGACTGAAGAGCTGCCTGACTATCGGAAAAGATAGCTATATGCGCACTTAATGCCGTACTTAAATTAATATGAATACACTTAGTGATCGCCAGAATTTCCGCTTGCAATACTGTAGGCCATTTGCCCATCTTCTGGTATCCACAATGGTACCGTTTTCTTTCCACGTTTCCCTAAAGGGAATTATAAAATCTCCCGTCGAACCTATGTTCACAGTTTATCCCGTCACTAGGCACTCCTAGCAGCCCTCTGCAGGGCACAGTACTCAGGATCGGTGAGTTACCGTTACCGATACGTAGGGCAGAGTTCCTGAGATCCATCATATAAGCAGCCATTGCCGCAGAGGATCTTATAAAGATTTGTATGGGTATACATCCAATCAAGGCCTCTATGGCCAATGTTGGATATGACCTCATAGAGTCTGTTGTAAGAAGACACGCCAATCTCTGAACCTTGCAGAGTTTGGTTGTCGTGTCTTCTGCCACCATAGAATCGCGCCGTACGTAATGATTGGCCTAACAATCATTGTATAGATCCACATGACCATTTTTGGGCTCATGCCCCAGGTGCACCCGGCATAACACTTCACCGCCCAGATCGCCCTAGTGGCTTCCTGTGTTACTCATTCAACATGACGGTACCAAGTCAACATACAATCCAGAGTAAGCGCCATATATTTGACATCGGTCGAATAAGGAATATTGCACCCATTCATCGAAACTGTCCCAAGACCAAGTCATAAGAGAGAAAGGTACCAGAACAGTTTTGTCAGAGTTTACCGAGAGGCCGAGTATCCCACATCATGTCATAACAGTGGACAAAGCATCATTCATGACGTCTGAGAAAACGTTGCCGAGTTTGCCAGTTACCATCACAACCAGGCCGTCGGCGTACCCTAAAACTTCATGTCCCTCTTCACTAAGAATGAGGATAAGTTCATCAATCACCACTGACTAAAGGAGCGGTGATAAAACACCGCCATGGGGACACACTTTGAATGCATTAATAGTAACCTTATCGTTGCCCATTGAATCAGTTATGTCCCTGATCGCAAGCATAGACCTAATCAAGACCCTTTTGCCTAAGAGAACACTCTATATAATCATACTTTGTACTATCAAATGCGCCATCAATATCTAAGAAGGCACACAACGCGATTTCCGCCGACCCATGAGCCCTTTCAATTTTTGCAACAAGATGATGTAGAGCATGGTTAGTCGATTTACCCTTAGCATATGCGTATTGATTTACGTGCAAGGGGACGGTATTAAAAACGGCATTCAAGACCGTATTCTAATGTGCAGATCAATTAGTCTCTCTATCGTTTTCACCAAAACTGATGTTAAGTTAATTCGTATGTATGATTTGACCAAAGTTTCCTGACCTTTTGCCCATTTTAGGTATAAATAAATACAATGTTAACTTTCCTCCACAGTAGGGGAGTATGCCCGAAGACAAAACTGGCCCTAAATAGGGCTGCGAGAGCACAAAGCAGTGTGTCCACCTACCGCTATCAAATAAATCAAATGAAGTGTTTTATCATCCATTCTCTATTAAAATAAGTAATTAAAAAAACACATATTAAAGCTTATAAACTTTCAATGAGAATCACCCATTTGGATTTAGTTGCTACCCTTCTTGCTTGCAAGTCCTTTATAAAATAAGTATGTACAAAACACTACACTTATCACTACTTTGACCTAATTTTCGAGATTGTATTTATCTGTAGAAGAACTACTATTCAGCATGTAAACAATTCTCGCATTTAAACTCTCTAAACGTACATAGTACGTTGTACATAACCTTTGGCAATTTAACAGTTTAACTATTTCCTAATAACATCCGTTAGTAGAAATTTCTTGTTATATTCTCTAGTCGCAGGATATAATTTATATTCTGTGCAAGAGTGCACTTAAATCATTGCAATATTACGATATTCTCATGCAACAACACACAAGCTCGTGCAATTGTGCTCGTTCTTATTAAGTTTCCAATTGCAATAAAACGCGTCTTTTTAAATATTCCAAGCATGACAAAATCAAATCAATTAACAGAAAATCAATTACTATTTTTTAAAGTTCGTTTTTTTCTTCCTTCTTTTTTTCCATCTCTTATTTTTAATGTGAATCCTTGTTTTTCCATTACTTGTGTGCATATTACGTTGTTCGTGTTTTAGTAGTATTTCGCCTTGATAGATGTTGTATAGAAAAAAGGGGAGAAAATATCGTGGTACATGATACAGCACTTGCTTTATGGCTACGCTTTATAGCATGTATGCATTTTGGTATCTTTTTTCTTTAGTATATGATGTTGTAGATATTTGTTCTTCTATTGCCACAATATCTAAATGCTGGATATTTGGTTTCTGTTTCTTTCTTCTTTTGTGTTCATGTGATTTGCTTTCTTTGCTTGAATTTGTAATTTATTTGAATTATATTTTACTTGAATTATATTTTACTAAAGAAAAATTTTGTTTCAACAAATTGTGAATTTATTGAAAGCTAAATTCTTTAATAACCAAAAATTAGATTTTTGGTTGGTTTTTTTCAATACTCTTACAAGTTGTTATGGGTGGTAGAATTTATGGAGTTAATACAAAATTGTCCTTGGTTGCTGTAATAAACTAATAGAAAAGGAAAGCAAAATTAATTTAAAAGTATGTATATTAAAATGCATTGTAACAGATTTTTTCCAAAGAAGTATCTGAAGGTCTAATTTGGAAATTATTATTTTTTAATATAACAAAAACTATAGTAATACAAGGACTTGTTATTAATCCTTGGATTGCCATATATTTCGGACGAAACAATTTGTTATCATCTTTGTTTAATTTGTGGAGCATTTCATTCGAATCTAAGTAACGCACACGTCTTTCGCTGTTAGAATTTTCGTAAACCTGTAAGTAACAGTTGTGGCTGTAGCGCAGTAAGTTATGGAAACTACCAGATATTGTTGCAACGTAAACTAATGCCAATAGTCTACTCATACTGTTAATGTAGGTACACTAGAAACTGCTACCGCAGCAATATTTGTAATAAATACCGCAAAAACAAACTTGTTACATTTATATCACACTGAAAGGATTCAGCTTCATATAAACATTTTGTTATATTTTTTACAATTACAATAAAATATATCACAATATGTGGGAAGTTTCAGGAATATTGTAAAAATATCATTGGAATTGCTTCATTAACTTTCATAGTATGCTTGGGAAATTTCATTGGATTTAGAAACAATAAATATTTTCACATTTTATAAAAATGCCGCGTAGTATTGACAGAATATTTCAGTTGATAGTGAAATACCTTAAAATTATACTTTTAATGAAATATATACTTTTGATGAAAATGTTCATTCCATTTGTGAAAGATTGATAAAATAAATCAATTCTTTCATAGAAAACACATCCTTAATTATTCAATTGTTTTGGTGTACTCTTTCTTATTATACACTCATAAAGCACTTAACTTTAAGAGTGCTGTAGGCTAAAGTAGTTAACACGTTGCATATAATGCCAATGATTTTAATCAAGATTCTGAGTTCGATACTATGAGCGATCATCAACATTACAAATTTCTTTGATGTATATAATTGTCTATGGTACGTATTTGTAGGAATTGTTAACAAAGTAGTTTAAGTTTATGAATTTACATAACAATGATAAAATTACATTAAAACAACGAAATAGTTTCATTAAAGCAATGAAAAATTTCATACAATTAATAAAATAATTTAATCAAACTAACGTAACTTTTCATTAAAATAATAAAACAATTTCATTAAAATGTTGTTATAGCTTCAACAAAGCAATAAAATATTTTCATTAGTTTAGCAAAGTTTTACATTAGATCTATAATATTATTTCATATTTAGTGAAATCTTCATTAAAATAACTTTAGTGAAACTCGTTTCAATAAACCAACGAAACATGACGTTGGTTAGATTTTAAGAAGTTGTCATTAGACTATTGTCGAAATTCACAGAATTTATGTAGAAAATTCTTTCAGTGTAGTCCAGTTACTGCACTCCAAATCAACTACTCTATAAAAGCAAATTACAGAAATCACACAAAAGAGAGCAAATGAAAACGAATTTTCCATCCAACATAAACTGGCATTAGAGACTTAAGAAATTGCCAATCAAAAGAACTATGTGCCTCATAGTATGCATTTACGCACATCCGACGTAGATTAAATCTTGCATAGTTTAGATTCGATTACAAAATTTTTAGACGTGACTTGATTTAAATATTTGAAAAAGCAACTTAAAAGGACAATATTAAAACAAAAATCAAATACGAAAATATGTAAAAATGTAAAAACAAATAAAGCAGAAAGTTTTAAGAAATACTACAAGATCTTAAATGTTGGTACAGCATAAAGCAGAGCTTGCAGAAATTTATAGAATTATTTGCGAATGCTAGTGGAACTAAAAGCTTTAATTTAAAAATTTTATATTTCCAATAAACCTTCATGGTCTGGAGGTCTTAGAGCGTATTTTTTTTTTGATTCAAGGATAAACATCTAAAACTTAATACTATAATGTAAAACATCTTGTATTTGCTTTAAGTTTTCACAACAAAGTTAAGCGACTGTAAATATTGTTAAAAGAAAAAACAAGAGCGTGAATATTCAATTAAATAAGAAAATATATATACATTTTCTTCTGTGCAAAAGTAAGCAAAGCAAACCATAATAAAATAAACAATTTTGCAATGAACAAATGTAATAATTGAAATTAAAAAAGTACCTTTTATGAAAAGTTTGATAGAAATCTGTAACATAAATTTTATGATTACGTTTTTCCCCCGTAATGAAATGAATGCGTTTTGCTTACGGGTAAAAATGATGATGATGATTTTATTAAATATTGCAAATGCAGTGACAGCAGCATTTTACTAATGCCTCTGGCAGCCTTTACCATTGCAAGTACATACAATACCAGTTGCTTGCAATTTATATGAATACAACTTGTAAATGCAGATGCACATTTAATACTGTATACTTTTGAATGTGTATGAAATTTATTAAAATCTATTTAATTTATAAAATGAAGATTCTTTATTTGAGTATGGATTTAAGTTGGCGTAATAGAAATTAACGTCATTTGTTGCTCGACGGCAATGATACAGGCCTACCATTCAAATTATCAAATGTTTATAGGAGGTTTATGAAACTGATTTCCATAAAAATTTGTTTCATAAGCCTCTCATAAACCCTCTAAAAGTACACAGAAAAAGAACAAAGATTTATTAATACAATTAAGTTTGTTGTTATATCAATTAAAAAATTAATTGATTTTGAACCTACAACGATTTTTATAAATACAATTACGAAATTGTAAGTTAAAAAGAAACCAGAAAAAATGTAGATTTCAAAATTATTTCAAATAAGATTATTGTTATATCAACAATGTGAATTGTTGATTTTTGTATTAACAATATTTTTTTATACAATCACAATCATCGAAGCGAGTTTTTGCTTGTCTGCGAAAAACACTAAATGTCTTTGGGTGGAATCGACCCGGCGGCCTCTGGACTAATAGACTAACGTTCTTACTTCTCCGCTATAAAGCAATTCGTTCTCAAATATGCAAATAATGAATACACACAAAACGTTATTTGGTTTGTTTCATCTACGTGTGTGTATTCATTTTTTATATCAACATTGGTGATAGTGAATTTCTTTCACACTATATAACAAAAAATTTGGTTAGTTCAGTCTGTTGAAAAAAATTTCTGTGTCTGTCGTAAATATATGTTTGAATTTAAATTACATATTAACAATTCAAATTGTTAGTTGCAATTTGATGATATTTCTTCTGTGAGTTCTGGCATATAATAATTAAGTTAATATTTCTTCATATTTACGAAATTTTTTGTAGAAAAAAATTAAAGTATTGGATGGAATTCAGTAAAATTTTTTCACAGCACAATTGACTAAGTTGTGTATTTGTGAAAACGCAAACGAAAAGTTCCCAAAATTTCTCCCGGATGACAGGAGCCCATTATACTATGAATAAAGAAAATTATCATAGAGAAATCTTCAAAGTTTGGTCTTCAACAAAGCAAGAAAAAAGACGTAATCGTGTTTTTGATTTCATATGTGGAAATATTAGTAATCGTAGGAAAAAAATTTTACATATTGTCATATAAAATGTTAAAGGTCCTAAAATCATTTTTTCAGGATAAATAAAAAACTTAATAACATGCCAACTAATGTGACAATAAAAACGATTTTTTCTGGTAGTATGATTACTAAAGTCTGAATTAATTAATGATAACATCCTGAAAAATAGTTTTTGTAATCACAATATTTTTTTATATATATTTAATTTTAAATTTTTAAAAGTGAAGTATCACAATTAGGCAATTAATATTTCCATATTTTTGGAACACCTAGAAGTAAAACTCAAAATTAAAAAAAGGAAATTTTGGGATTTGATAGTCACACGTTCTTCACAAATTGGTGTGTGGTGAATTGAGATCGACATTAGCACCACAATTCATATATAATTATTGTTGTTAATTTGTCATATAAATATTTGACGCAAACTAAAATATCAATGATGAAAGTGTAGTTCAAAAATATAGCTTGAGTCAAATTATCCCAATGATAACAGATATGTATAAAAAAATATATTTCTACACAGATAAGAAACAAATGAATATTCTTATTAATTTTTTACTGTAAATAAGTTATTTCTGACTCAGTTTAGGATAAAATAAAATTTCAGCCTGACACAACATCATTAACATGATTTAATGAAAAAATAACATTGGGTCAATTTGACCCAAAGCATGCAGATGGGTTATACGGATATTGTAAAGAAATTATGTATATTCACAGTTTATACAACTGACTGCAATCTCATAAAATGATAGCTTAATAAATAAAATATCCCTAAATCTTTGTAGCGAATTTCAAAACTACTGAAGTCCTTCAAAATAAAATGTCTATTTGAAAAACGTTAGAATAAAGACGCTTTTAAATTTATTTTATTAAAAAGGGTTTCTTTTAACCGAACGTAGATATGTTTTTTATGTACCCTTTGGAAAATTGTTTACTAATTGTCTTCGAAGTACTTGTCCTATGTACAAGTAGATTTTTTCCAAATCCAAGATACTCGTATGTTGTAAAGAATTTTAAGTTTACTAGTATTAAAAAACCACCGCAGGATAAGTAAATTAAATTGGGACTAGAACTTGTCACTGAGCATCTCAATTATACTAATTGAGCCCCTCCAATACCAACAATATGTAAAAGTGAGAAGTCCCTGTTATATAAAGCTCCAGAACTCTAACTGGTTGCTAATCCTTTGAAACCAGTCACGTGACTAGTCTTGTAGTTCTTTTACTTCTAGGTTAGTCATTGTTCTCAGTCAAAGTCAGTGGCTTCACAGGTGTTTCGTCAGGATATTTACAGAAATAATTGCTTAATACATAATTTATTGGTAGCCGTTTTAAAATAAAGTGATGCATTCTGGAGCTAAATCAATACATATACAGAAAAAGTTATCACTAAATATTTTTCAAACAAAAGTTTGTCTAAAAATAAATTTAATTTGCAGGAAATGTTCTTAACTGAATCAATGAATTTTTTGTTTGACTTTTATATAGGATGCAAACACCAAAAACAACAAAAAACCCGTTTACTGTGTCGTAAAAAACAACCCCAATGACAATATGCACACAAATAAACCCAACAACAATGATATCAAAAGGAATTCGATTGTACCAAGTTTGTTTTCTGAAGATTTTTGAATGAATCAATGAGTTAATGTTGTTGCATTAATTCTCATTCATGTTTGTAGAGTCTTTAGATAAGCATTTAGAGTTGAAGACATTTAACAAAGTTAAATTTCATAAATACTTAATGGATGATAATGATGGCACAGAAAAAATCATGCTTGATATATTACAAAAATCCAGTAAATATTTTTGTTTGATTAATTAAACTATTTTGTTTAATATTTGTTTGTTAGTATGTTTGATATTTTTCAAAAAATCCAGTAAATCTTTTTGTTTGATTTATTTAATTGTTTTTTTTTTTACAATTTGTAAATATATTAAGAAAATTTTTTTTATAGATTTAAACAATTTGTTCACTGAAAAAATAAGTTTTTTTAATGAAATTGTTGAGATAATTTTGTTTATATTTACAAATTTGTTTTTAGGTCCGTTCCAACTATTTACTATTTCATTGAATTTCTTTACAGAAAATGAAGCTTAGTTTTAGGGCTTCAATACCTTTTTCCGACCGAATTCTTTATATCATTTGTGACACCTTATCTTATTTTCATTCGATATTGCATTGTTTGTTGAACAATCGTTCAAATTTGAAATCTAGAGTGGATATAACAACTTTAAGAAAAAGTACTTCTTGGGTAAAATTTATTCAGAAAGCCCATAATGTACTAAAAGCCCATAATATACTAAAAATTTATAAAACTTGGCAAGTTTTCACACAACTGCTTAAATGAAATCCGTTTGAGAATATTGCCATATGCGAAAATTTTCCTAAATCTCCTATTGCTCAGATTTACAGCATACACACTGACTGCGCATTAAAATAATTCATTTGTTTTATTGCCATAGTAAAACCAATAAATCTTGCATCGTCATATCCAACTGTTACTAATCCTGCGATATTAAAAATCATTACGTGGACGTAATTAATAAATTACACTATTGCGCACGTGTAAAATCAAAAAATTTTTAAGATCTCACCACAATGTCGAATCTCCTATAGAGCTACAACCCCTATTTACTGTAATGTAGTTTGGCTGCCACGGTTTCCTTATTGTTCCCACTTTAATGCATTATTACGCGTATTTTACTTTAATTCAGCTGTAGATGTTTTTATTCTATTGTTAATTGCACGCCTTCCTCTCTGTCTGTATACATTTTATTAGTCTTATACAAATTTTATAATATGAAAATCTGATATAATAGTGAACAACAACAACTTCTACGTTGTTAGTTAATTCATTTCAATTCTATTGAAAATAAAATGTTCGTAACTAAAATTATTATTTTTTTTTTTTGGTTTTCGTTCATAGTAGAAAAAATACCAAACTAAAATTGTAACTACGGCTTTTATTTAGTTTTATAAACCTCTTAGTAAATAGTACAATAAGAAATTCTATTTATATTATATTGAATAAAAAAAAATTAAAGCGAAAATTAAGCGTGGAACATAGAAGGAGCCTTCGGCAGTGTAAAATTGAAGACTACAATAATGCATCTGAGCAGCTAAGGCTGAGGGAGTATTAGGCTTCGTTAAAACTGTGGAAAAGAGTTTCACGACGAAGTTAATGGCGTCTACTCTGTGGTCCTCACAGGAAAATTTTCATAGCTTCAAAACAAGCTAGAAGTTAATTGAAAATGCAAATAATTTTATTTATATAAAATGGGACAAAAATATTAAAGAGAAGATTAAGCGATGAAGGGGCCTTCGGCAGTGTAACAGTTGAGCTTGCAATAACTCGTCTGAACAGCTAAAGCTTAGGGAATATTAGGCTTAGGTAAATGGTGTATACTTTGGGGTGCTGCCAAGAAAATTTTCATAGCTTCAAAACAAGCTAGGAGCCGAATGAAAGTGGTCGCTTATAAGTTTAATCGACAGTTAAAATATATCAGTAAACAGTTTATGGGAAAGATATACAGATATTGTCAGTAAACCAGTTTGTATAATTTGAAATCTCTTATCAGTTTCTACTGGAGTTATATGCCACAGGTGGAAGAACCATTAGGGAAAAGAACCAGTCACAAGACAGGTCACGTGACTGGTTCCCAAGGACTAGCAACCGGTTCTAGTTCAGGAACTTTATATGAAAGGGGCCGGTAACTTTTACATGGCGTTGTCATTGAAGGGAGTCAATTGACATAATTAAGGTACTCAGTGATAGGCTCTAGACCCAAACTAAGTCTAGTTGTCCCGTTATGGGTTCTTTAATACTACCTGAATTACTGTACTTTAAACAAAATTGTAATATGATTCTTTTCACTGGTCACAACTCAGGAACATTTCGAACCATTCCCATTTTCACCAGTCATAGGCCAAGTGCGTTCAAGACAATTCCTTCAACATTTCCCGCAGGGTATTTGCTCTTTTGCAAGCTAAGCGAAAATATGATGTCTCAACGGAGCGATTGTCTGATATTTGAGGACTGATGTGATTAGACTGAATGTTAAGTCAAATTGTCCGGGAGCACACATATGGTAACGGAAAAGACCGTTACATTAGAACCTTCACAGCAATCCAAATGCAAAAAATTTTTACATAAAATAACTTGCATTGCGTCATAGAGACACCTGGTAAGATTTACAAATTGCTTGTAGGTCAGTTGTGTTTTGTGTTGCAAATTTAGTTGGTCTTTTCAAAACCTTTAAAAAAAAGTTGAAAAATAGTGAAAATTGGATTACACTAAAAAGCTATCCTTTCATTTTACTTGTGTTGTGCTTGCAAAAAATATTTTATTATAAATATACAACCGAATAGTCATATTTAGTTTTGACATATATCAACATATTACAAAATATATATCTCACCCATTTTTGACGGGTTACATTGTTCCGTTACCATATGGGTACATCAGGCGCTAAATGGACATTTTTCGTGTAATACTTTAGTTTGTACATACATATTCTGTGAAAAACATTTTTTATTGATATGAAATGTTCTTTTTTTGCAAACTTACACTTATGGCGTTTTCTTTTGTACAAAAGTGTGTTGCACTATTTGCCCTTTTTAATGAAAATTTGCAATATAATCATGTTTCGAAGAAGTGAATTTATTAGAAATTATTGTATCATCGCTTACGAAGGCAATTTTTTCCTTTAAAGCAATGTTAAATTGCAATTTTTTTAATAAAAAGTAAAAAAATGTCGCATATTTTTGTAGAATAGAAAACGCCATTAGTGAAGCCATTGGCGTAGATAGGCTCTTCTGGGGAGGGATAAGTCCCCTTTCCTTCAAGAAGATCAAAATATTAGAGTAATTCTGGTAGTAAAAGAATACTAGAAGATTAGTTTTGGCTTTAGCCCCCATCCAGAGTGAAGCACTGTACATTTTGGATGAGCTTAATAGTAAAAATGACGAAAGCATCGTATAGGGAAGTTCTGCAAGCTCAATTGCAACATTTCCTGAATCGAATTATTAAGACTGCAGCAGACTTCCGCCACATGAATAGTTTGAAATATACTTTTTGCGATGTCTTGATCCAATATATTGTCTCTAATTCAAATGAAGTTGCTGCCTTACGCGAAAAAACAATTATAACGAAAGAAGATATAAAGGTATCTTAGCAAAACTTACTCGTAATGGGATATGAAAGGTCAACAAGATATGGATCAGCTTACGGCGATTTATTTAATTTAAAAAATGTATGTACTTACGTATTGATAGCAATTTTTGTAATCATTTTGCAATAAAAATAAATATTTATTGAGAACTTCTAACAATTTTCTTTTACCAAAAAAAAAACTATATAGTGCCGGACGTGACCATATGGTAACTGTCTATTATGCCCAACCCAGAGGCCGTATAAAAATTTTAGATACTAATTTAACGTTCTTAGATCCTATAGGTATAGATTTAATACATTTAATTTATATTTAAAACAAAACATATTCCCGGACAATTTGGGTTAAATAAAATATTTTTTAACGATGTTTGAATACACGAAGAATATCATTAAATGAGATTACAAGAGCAAGGGACTAATTCCTGACAGTCACGCTTATCTAGTCAATACCCTTTTATTATTATGAATATAGCTTAAATTAAATAGCAGAGTAACTTCGGGTAATGTGGTATTTTGCTATAATTTTTAGAAACTTGATTCGACTAGAACAGATCTCAGCTGGTATACTAATACAAGTCTTAACTTTATATTTGGGAGGCTAAAAAAGACTCTAAAGTCCAACTCTTAGAGAAATTGGAGAAAAATCCAAAAAAACGCATATACTAGCCATTTAAAAAATTGGAGGCTAATGTGGTGTACACAGGTAAAAACTAAATTTCATTTTCTGTAAAGGAATTCAATGATATAGTAAATATTTTGTCTAGGAAGGGACCTACAAATAAATTTGTAAATATAGACAAAAATATCTCAACAATTTCATTGAAAAAAACGTGTTTCTTTTTCAGTGAACAAATTGCTTTAATCTATAAAATAATTTGTCTAAAAATATTTACAAATTGTAAACCAAACAATTTACTAAATCAAACTAAAAGATTTACTGGACTTTCTGAAAAATATCAAACAATATTTTTCTCTGAATTTATAAAACGATTATGCTAAAGAGACTAACAATTATTAAACAAAATATTTAACTTAAACAAAAATATTTACTGGATTTTTTGTAATATATCTGGGTCATTATCATCGTCCATTAAGCATATACGAAATTTCACTTAGTTAAATGTATTCAAGTCTGAATTATCTAAAGACTCTAGAAAAGTCAATGAGAATTAACGCAACGACATTAACAAATTGATTCAGTCAATAATCTTCATTTAACAAACTTGGTACAATCGCATTCATTTTACTATCATTGTTGTTGTTGTTATTTGTGTGTGTTGTCTTCGGGGTTGTTTTTTTACAACACAGTGATACAACTCATTGATTATATAAAGAACATTTACTGGAAATGAATTACATTTTTAGACAAACTTTTGTTTGAAAATTTTTTGGTGATAATTTTTTTTCTGTGTATACTATGGTTTTATAATATGGTATACTATGCCTTTATATATTCCGCGTTTAATTTTCTGAAATCACCTGCTTTTTTATCACGAAGGGATAATACGACACGGTATACCACTTTAGCCGCCTTCAGATATTTAAATAATTATTGAATTAAATATATACACTAAATATGCCATATTGTTGCATGCGTTCTTCACAAATAAAATTAAAAATTAAAATAATGAAGATTAAAACTCTTGTTTTTAGAAAAAAAAATGCATATATTTTATGATTGACAATTTTCATTACATGCAAAAATCTAATACGCTGACGCACTTTTAACTTTTTGAGAGCATCAAACAATTAATAATGTTAATGTTACTCCTATGTTCTTAGTTTTAGAAAAAATGCGCTATACCACATTAGCCGACCATACTCTAAATTTTACAATATTTTCAGCTAACTGGCGTTGAAAGTTCCAAAGTGGAAATACACCTATTTTGTGTTAAAGTAAATTTATCTTTACATCTACATTTAAGGCATCAACAATTTTCATTACATGCAAAAATCTAATACGCTGACGCACTTTTAACTTTTTGAGAGCATCAAACAATTAATAATATTAATGTTACTCCTATGTTCTTAGTTTTAGAAAAAAGCGCCGACCATACTCTAAATTTTACAATATTTTCAGCTAACTGGCGTTGAAAGTTCCAAAGTGGAAATACACCTATTTTGTGTTAAAGTAAATTTATCTTATCCTAAGGCATCAACAAAAGCAGCGCTACTTTTATTTATGTATTTTAATTCACTCATTCAATTTTTCATTTACGCACGTAATTTTATTTGGCTTCAAGTATAACGTTCGTTGCTAAATTCCATATCCCTTCTCGGCTCAAAATTTTAGGGTCGTCTTTTATTTTATATTTGTGTATTTCTTTTGAAAATTTTGGACAATAACAACAGCATCAGGATGAATCACAAAAAAAAGCCGCCCTCACAAACAAAGCCAATGCACATCGCATAACAAATTTTAAACCAACCCCAGCCAGCTAGCTATTCATTCATTTTTATAATTCCTTTCTATAAATTTTTTCGGGAATTTGTTCCTTTTTATACAGCAATTATGTAGAAAATAATGATGTTGATGCTCTCTACGGCTCACGATGATGACGCTGATAATAAAATATGAAATCTTGCCAACATCATCTTGGTATCCTGAAGTTTCCTTGTTTTCCTTTTATATTTTTTAATTTGTAAACAACATCAGTTGCTGCATCATCATTATTATTAACATCCTCGAGTATTGTGTGGTAAATGTGTTTGTCGGTTTATCTTCAATTGTTACATGCAGTTTTATGCACATTTTTATAAATTTTCTCTAAAAGAACATAAAAGATTTCTTTTCATTTAGTTTAGCAATCTTTTCGGGATTTGTATGGCGCTGCAGTTCTAGGTTTTGTGTTAAAGTTTTCATTTCTTTTCAAAATTTGTTTGTTAAATATAATTGTGGTAGTTGTTGCAAATATTTTATTCTTGTTTCCTTTTTTATTTGTTTGCATTTAAAAAGGCTTAGAATTTATTAAGTTATATGCCAAAATAAAAAAGAAAATTTCTTAATTAGACTTTATTATAACTGTGGAAGCGGGTAAAAAAAATATGTTTTTTTATATCAAACGTGTATGATACTTTCTGCATCCTAATGGTATAATTTATTAAGTGTTTGATGGTCAACAACCTTGTAAGATTTTTAAATTAAATGAAATTGATAAAATAATGCAGCATTTTTTACTGACAAAAACCAAAAATTTTTTCTTTAAACATAAAGTGTAAAATTAAAAATTTAATAAAAATAACTCAAGTACGAGTAATAATAGCAGTAATTTAAAACGAAAATAAATTATGATTGAAACGAGCGCATGTGTTGATGTAAGGATACAAGTGCCTACAAGTCTACCATGTCAGTATTGAGTTAGACCTCGCAAAATACGTTATAACTTTTTATTAAACCATAGATATTATCTCTTTTTTCTCTATATTGATTAGCTTAGGTAAAAGCTAAAATTAATGGTAAACTTTTTACCAAAAAATAAAAATAATATATATATATATATAAAGTTTTTTTTTGCTTTTGTATGGATGTTTTTAAGGTTAATCTATGCCATGCCAATAATTTTGTTTTTAATAAGATTTTTCGTTTTGTTTTCAACAAAAAATTACAATAAATAACAAACTACTACATTAAACTAAAATCAAATATATTTGCAGTGCGCTTACAAAAGGAACTTGGAAAATATAAGCATTCGAAATAGTGTCTAGTGTACTACCACTTCAGCGAAATTGTGATAATGAAGTCACGTCAGTCGCGAGGGTTACTTAAGTCCATATATAATATGATAAGCAGTGCTCGGACATTCATGAAAATGCATGTTGTTTGTGATGATAAATAAACCCGTATTGACTGATTATCTATGCGATTAATCAAATTTTAAGCAGCTTGGCATCGATTTGTAGTTGCATATTTTGGTGATACGTGCATATTTTTGCATATTTTGGTGGTAAGTGCATATTTACGCAAAAAAATTGTTTAATGCATATTTCTCAATTTTTTTTAAAAAATTTAAAGCCGATAATGCATGGCAACCGAACCCCAGATTGGTAAATGCTTTTACTGGTCGCAACTGGGAACTGAGATCTGTCAGTTTCAATTGCTATTTATTGCCTTTCTGGCTATCATTAATTTTCAGTTGCCGACTGGCAACTCAACTAAAGTTCAACGTTCTCTTCACGCTGCCGTACTATATGTGTAAAATGCAATGTATATGTTTTGTATTTTAAAAAATAACTGCTTTGAAAACTACCGTACTGTTAGGGATATCGTTCCTCAATAATCAGTAAATTAAACCTAAAGTACACATATGTGCACCTCCTTTATCTACCACTTCAAATAAAAAAATTGTATAAACAAATATTTTAATTACACCTTCTAAGATAAAATAAATAGTAAAAAAAAACTTTTAACTCAATCGGTTCATGTCCAGGTCTGAAGAGGCTATTGTTCTTTAGTACAGCAGCACTGTTTTTTTTCAAATTAGCCTTCATATACATAGTTGATTTATTTAGGCCAAACATAACCTACAATTTACTAAAATTTTATTGACAAGATTTTTAATATTATAAATTTTAGCTTAAAAAAATTACACATAATTAAAATTGTTTGTTTTAGCAGTTCCACCAAAAATTTTAAATAAAATATTTTATTTTTAAATAAAAGAACTTTATTTTTAGTTTTAAAAAATTACCGCTATTTATTCAACATTTTTGCAGTTAAAATGCAAATATGTTTGCTGCCATACATTTTATGTTAATTAAAATTAATAATGTCATCATAGATAATTCTTTAATAATATACGTTTTATATAAAAATATACACAATGCCGGCATAGTCATACGTATTAAGTTGCTTTGACTATAGGTAATTTACATATTAATTAAATAATGTTTTTTTTATAATTTATACTTTTTGCAGTAGAAATTAGAGCACAATATATACATATTTTTAATGCTTTTAAAGAAGGTTATTTAACTAGAAGATACAAATAATAAAATGTAGAATAATGGGCTGCGGTCTATGTAAAAGTAATCAACCTATAAACATCAATCATTAAAAAAAATCTTAGTGGATAGCTGCAGTTTTGTTAAAGAGTGAAAGAATTATCGTTATAAAAAAATAAGAGATACAATAATTAGCTGGTAAAATTAGCAACACAAAGGCACAATTAGAAAAATTTGTAATCCCACAGATCGTCAGAGTATATTTTAAAGGAAACACAACGTTTAAATTTGAGTTTTTACTTATTTTAGAACGAGAAAATCAAACAAATTATAAAAAAAAATAATCTACTTATCACTATTTAAAGCTATAATATGTTACAACAGGCTATCTCCAAATGCAATAGAGCTTTATCTATAATTCTAAAGTTGTTTCATGAAAATCGATGAAGTAGTTCAGAAGTTACAGCTATTCAATTGAAAGTTTTTTATTTAACATCACTGTGTGTACAATAGTGCCTACTATTCACTTCTCATATTATCACGTAAGCTTATGCACTATTTGGGCAAATAACTTCGTTGTAGTTCGTGCTTTTTCTTATTTCGCTCGGTTTCAATTTCGCTCGTGGTATTATGCCCTTAAGTAAACTTTTGCGAACGCAACTATGCAACTCAGCTATGTAGGCATACAAACAAGTTTAACGTTAGGTAATTCTACGTTCGAAGATTATAGGTGTGTAAATTAATTTTTAACTGACTTAAAAGAAGAAGGTTATCAATTAGTACGAGTATGTATGTTTTTTTATGTTTCTACACACATAACTCTGTCATCTTTGAAACGATTTTCAAAAATCTTTTTTTTTTTGTTTGAAAGGGTTCGCTTGCAGGTTTGACCCATAGATTTTTTCCACCCCAAAAATATTGATTATCGCATAACTCCTCCATTTATGGAGCGATTTTCAAAATTGTATTTTTTTGTTCGCAAGGCTTTGCTTGCAGTTTGGTTCCATAATTCGCCCCCTCACACACTGGGAAAAAAGACCAAAGACTAGCGGCGGAAAAATCATAACTTCCAAACGAATAGTCTGCTCCACAAAAAATGTATGGATGAATTACAAGGAAGAATTTAGGGTACAAGGTGTGTTAATCGTTAGGTAGCTATTTTTAGCACAGTAGGTGATATATGTTGTTATATAAGACCAATTTTACAGATAAAACTTTTTAAGCGTCGGAAAGCTTACACGCTCCAAACTAATAGTCTGATCCACAAAAAAAGTATGCCTGGAAATGCTTTAGGCTATAAGGAATGTAAACAAATTAGCTATTTTTAACACAGTGGGCGCTATATGTTTTTAGATAAGATCAATTTTACCGATAAAACTCTATAGTCATCGGACAGCTTATAACTTCCAAATTATTAGTTTTATCGAAAAAACATATAGGGGTGAATTGTAGGCAGGATAAAGGCTTTAAGGTTCGTACAATATTAGTCACCTATTTAAGCGCAGTGGGCGATATGTTTTGTTGTATAAGACAAATTTTACCAATACAAATTTTAAGTTGTCGAAAACCCCATAACTTCCACACGTAATTCTTTGATCCACAAAAGTGTATAGATAGGTAGTAGCCAAGGATGTAGGCTATAAATTCTGTAAAAATTAGACAGCTATTTTTTAGCACTGTAGACGCTATATTTTGATATATAAGATAAATTTTACCGATAAAACTCTTTAGTCATCGGAAAGCTTAAATCTCTGAAGCTAATAGTCTGATCCATAAAAATCATATGCCTGGAAGGGCTGTAGGCTATAAGCTCTTAAATAAATCAGTTATTTATAACACAATGGGCGCTATATGTTGCTATATGCAACCAATTTTAAAAAGTCAAAATTTTTAATGGAAAATAATTATTATTTCTATCTTTAATTGCACTGTGCATTAATTCAATTCGCACCTTTTTTCTTTTTAAAGCTGGGCACTATACTGGTAAAGATAATTCGAGTACGCTGATTTGAATGGTCCTAACCATTTTTTGAAGTTAGCTAACTTCGAAAAACAGCTAACGTCATTCAATTCAGCGTACTTGAATTTACTTTACCAGTAGGGTGCCGAGCTTGCTGAATTGTGTGACTTGCATAGTGTTATTATTTTACTCATATTATATATTTACTCATTGTTTGTTATTTTAATTTCTACTGGGAGTCGAACAAAGCTCCATTAGGTTTGAAATCCAACGCACCAACTAATCGACTAAAGCATAGTATGTAAACCAGCAGCATGAAGTTAACATAAACATGCTCATTCGAATGCATTTAATAACTATTAAAAATAATATAAAAACACACGCATGGTCTTGGCCGAAATTTAACATGTGACCACTTCAAATACCAAATTCCCTGAATCAAATGTAAATTTGTTCAATTTAGGTCCTATAAAGAAATTTGTAAATTCAAATGCAAAAATTTGTAATAATTTGATTGAAAAAATTCTGATTTTTTCAATAAACAAAATTGTTTCAATCAAAAAATGATTTAGAGAAATATAAAAAATAAATCAAAGAATTTCATAATTTTATCAGGTTGCCAACATTGGCGGTAAGTAAATGAACTGAAATAATAAGTCAAACAAACTTATTTATCAAACTAAATAGAGACAATAATAAAGATTTAAAATCAGTTTCAAAAACATGTTTGTTTACAAAAAAAGCTATCATAATTTTTTCTGTGTACACTACCGATTTTAAATGAATATTCCTATATTTTAAATTAAAGTTTTAGCTAGTGTTGCGTACAGTATATTTTGAGCGGTTATGTGTGTGTTATTCTTATGCATTTACTTTTTTGGTACTTATAGCATAAAAAACGGATAATATTGAAAGCAACGGAAACCCGCATTAAGTTGTATTTAGTTTTTTTATTGAATGTTAGAATCAGTTAAAAATAAGATTGTTTAGAAATTTAAATATTTATTCATTTAAAAATTACTTCATGGAATACTTCTTGAATAAAGTACATTACGTTACTGTAACAATATTGCGAGTGTGTAAAAAATAGGAAATTGCTTTGGACACAGTGGACGCTATATGTTGCTATAGAAGACCAATTTTATCGCTAAAATTCTTTAGTCGTTGGAAAAGTTATGTATTCCAAATTAATATTCTGATCTACAAAAAATTTATCAATGCATTATAGGCAAGAATGTAGGCTTCCATCCCTATTTTTGATAGAGTGAGCACTATATGTTATTATATCAGAACTATTTTGATGATAAAATTCTTTAGTCACCTCAAATTATAGAAAAAATATATCTATATGCATCCGATAAATCGAAGTTAATAAAATTTGGTGTTGAGTAAATCTATATTTTTTTTTAACATACATATTTAACAATATATATTAACATTTGACAGCCTCCTTTGTATAAAAGTGAATCTTAAATAAACACACACAAATCTCCCACTTTTTTTTTTGTATGAATGCATATATATGCGCTCATGAGACGTAAGCGCTAAATGTTGTTTTTGGCAACCCTCCAAGGTCCTATTTTTATTCAATTAATGTGCCAAAAACTATTTCCATTTGTGTCTATCAAAGATTGTGTTGCGGAAATGAAATAGCAACAACCAGGGAAAAAACTAAAACTATTTATCGTCATTTTAACAATTAATTTAATTTTTGGAATATTTTTGTTAGTGTGTGTAGTGCTCTTTTGTGCAACTGACAATTTACGCATGTTTTTATGCTCATCAATATGTCTACACATTCATTTCGGCACATTTAATACATACGTTCGAACATTAACATGGTCATATCACTCAGCATAACATATAAACACAAACACACACACACACATATATATATACCCAGGAAACATTTTTTACCTACATGTCTAGCGTCAGCAAAAATCTGAGACTTTACCAGAAAATCAACCGAAAGCAATTTAATTATATTTTAGACATTTAACAGAATAGTCTGCACATATTCCGATCTACGTCTTACGATTTTTAGCAGTCACTTCTGCACATTGTCTGATTTTTGTTTTCGTAATAATTCTCATTTATCTGTTGAGATTATATGCGCAAATAATTGAGTTTTTAAACTTAAAGTACGGAAAATTTTCTGAATTTTTGTCAGACACTTTTCCGATATTTATAAGACATGTCAAAAATTCCTTTAGAATTTCCCTAGAAAATTCGTGGGAATTCGTGCAGGATTCTGTTAGACCTTTCGGTATAATTCTTAGAATTTCCTCAGACAAAGAGATTTGGTTTCTTGTCAACCACTCATATGATTTTCGGTACGTTTTCCGACCGATATCGGATACGAGTTCAGCAAAAATTGTTTGCTGGGTATTTACATACATTTAACCATGGAAGTATTTAGTTTCTGATGCATGTATTTGCTGTTGACAAATCGCCATTCTTCAAAATGATTAACGACAATTCAAATAATTTCCAAAAACGTTTAAATTTTATCACTTAAACTACTAAACAACAAAAAACACAGTCATTTACTACACGCATCTCTAAATTCACAAATACGCAGACAGACAGACAGACGATATTAAGGCACGCACACACATTAACGATGTTGTATTCGTGATGCGTATATTAGCAAAGAAGGTTGCCTTAGAAGTTGTTGGAGTTGTGAAAGTGAGGATATTTTACAAGATACCGACATATATCATGATCAAGGGTTAGTTTAATGACCTAAAAAAAATGACAAAATAACCTTAAAAGCACTAAAAATTACTCAAAGACGTGAAGAAAATTGACTTAAAATTGTTTATTTTAATTAGCTTGTGTGAAATAATTTTGTCCAATTCACAACCGTTGTAAAGTATAAATTACACCAAATAAACCTGTACAACTCGTGAACAACTGCTATTTCATAAGCTTTCCAGTTTTATTTCGTACACTTTTTTTAAGAGAAGTAACATACTCAAGCAATTGATTCCTACCAGTTACCAAGTAAAAATGAGAGTTTGAATATATACAGATTCGTAAAGGAGAGTAGCAGTCCTTCTGCTTATAAACCTGCTTACAAGAAGTATGCTTTTCATATGGATAATTCCCACTTGGAAGCACTATAACTTGACAAATGAATAAATTATCAGTGATTCGAAGTATTTGCAATACCTCATGCTTCCCTGTAAGCGAGAGGTGTAAGCAGAAACATTAAGAAAGAGCGTACACAAGCGCATCCGTTCACCACATGCTTCGAAATTACTTAATGTGTTACCTCCTTTGGGAAATGAATAGATAGAGAGAACAGATGGTGAAGTCAGATAGAGATAGAAAGCCTAATTATTTATACAACTCCGTTATTTCGCATTTTTGTGTTCATTTTTAAGCAGTGTTGCAGCGCCTCAGGTGTTGAGTAGACGCACTCACACTTAAGCTTTATGTATAGCCTTTTTATTAATCGTTTTACTTCGACGATGCTGTTTCTAACATTACAGCCAAAGGAGGGTGCTGTGATGTAAATTAGCCTAGAACAGTATCAATCACTGCCAGTAGGCTTGGGTCCAACTCCTTCGAACTCGTTCAGCAGCTCGTTTTATACACAAACCAATGATCAAAGCCATGTAATTTAAATGAGTTTGAACATAGTTTTGTGTCTAAAACGAGCTGCTGAACGGTGTTTGAATGAGTTGGACCCAAGTCTAACTGCCGGTGCTGCTTAGTGACCAAATGCTATGCCTTTATCACTTAAATAGTCCAACAACAAAAACTAGTACAATATATCTCTAATGCACATCAGAAAAATTTAAGATAATGATAACTTTATGGCACAGGGATTGAACCCAGCATCTTTTGCTTCGTAGTCAACGGCCTAATTAGTTCAACCAACAACAACCTTTATACTTTATCTTTTATTATGTAGAATTTTCATATTAAAACCAAAAATCGTATGCACATCAGAAAGCCAGTTATATACAAAAACTAAAGTTTTGTGATATTTCTTGACGAGTACAAGAGATTATATGAAACATTTGAGACAGCGTACAAGTTGCTATGAAAAACGTTTATACTGGTATTATTACGTTTGCAAATATTATTACGTTTTGCTTGATATTATTAAGTTTGCAAAGTACGTGTCGAAAAATAAAATTGTATAATTCTCAAACAACCTACGTTTATCTTGCACTAACTATGTACATGGTACATTGATTGCTTATTGTCCATTTGTATGTACAAAATGTTTCTTGTAACACACAATCATGTTTTTTTACTAATGTCCCTATTTGTGCATAATTTAAGTGGAAAAAGAAGGGATGAGAAATATTAGATATTCGAGGGTATAGATAATCGTATTAGAGATGGAGGTCTTACTGACCTCTTTAAACAATAGCCATTTATGTGCACACTTACATATACTATAAAATAATTCATCAATATGAAAGCCTTGAGTTTCCTACTGGTATTCTACAAAGTGTGTCAAATATTTGTTACTTTTCAAAATAAAAATATTTATTTATATCTGAGGCTGGTATTTTATTTATAGCTACATTTTTAATATTAAATTTTTTATTACGAATTTGGGAACTTAGGAAACGTTTGTTATCATTTTATCGCTGGCGAATTTAATTTTTAAAAATATTTATAATAAAATTTTATTCAAGATGACGAAGCATTTCGTACAGTAGTAGAAGAATTATCGTACAGTAGTAGAATAATTATCGTAGAGCGATAGTATTTGGCACATTTACCTAAATTGGCAAGGTAAGGTTACGTTAGGTTGTACAGGCTGGCGGTTTTCTAGCAACCGGCCCACTTGGGTCCTTTGCTCTCTCTGTAATCTTTGAAATATATAGGAGGATATTTAAGAAGATTCACTGCCCTCCCCAGAGGTTGGGTCAGTATTGATGCAGCCCAACCACCCACCGGGAGAAGCTGTTGGTCTCTTCCTCCTTCTCAGTCTAACAACCTCTGCAGAAGTCGTTGTAGTGGAGATTTAATCTCCTAGTATAAACACCGATAAGACAGTGTCCCGTTGTGACGACCGCTACGAGTATACGCAGCTGTTGACAAGGAAGACCCAGTATGATTGCAGATCTTGGAAGGTTATACTGAGGCCAGATGAATCTAGAAACCTTTTTTGCGGTTATATTTATTATTGTATCTTCAATAAAATGGAACTAACAATAAGTAATCAAATAATAACTTTAAAATTTTAATTTTTAGCTTCAGCCAATGTCAGTCAAAAATAATTGTTTCTGCGGTTGGTTCTTTAGTTGTCTTACGTCTCTCGCGTTCGGCTGAGAGCAAGAGTGTCTCTCCTTCTCAGCCGAATGTGGTCTCTAAAGTTAATGATGTATCGAGCTAGAGGAATTGGCTGCTACTCAAGTTATTTTATGTACCTCTCACGTGTTTAGAAAAGACAGTCTTAACTAGTGGCACATCTAATTTTTTATGAATTCGCTTGTTTTTGAAATACCTTGTGTCTGTTGTAATTATAAGGAGTATTTTATTTTGTCGCCTTTGCATTTTTTCTACATTTTATGCCGAGGCAGTGCCCCATAACTGGACACCGTAGGACCATATTGGTTTTAGAATGAATTTGTATCGAAGAAGTGTACAATCCAACCTTAGTTTAGTTCCTTTCAATAAGCCAATTCACTTGAGCTGCTTTTATTTTCATTTGGATCTAGAAACCTAACATGTAATTTAATTAGTCCACCTGGTTTGTGCTTCCCTGATTAGTTGATACTAAGTTTGTATATTTCAGCTTTTTAGTGCGATACCTACTAACCAGTCCATATACCGTTCATGCAAGCGGGCGCCAGCCTTGTCTAGCTTATCCAGAAGAATGTTAGCTGGCGCATCAGCATGCCATATTATCCAATAGAGCCCTACCTTGGAATGTCTCGCTATCTCGTTCAGGAATGTCTGGCATTCCTAAACTAATTCCCATGTTGTGTAAACACCATATAAAGCGTATAATGTAGCCTTACTGTCAGTACATATACGCATATGCTGATCGAATGTCCTATTGTACTTTAACAACTTAACTGGCCTTTTGAGCATATGCCCGAGAAATCCACATCGAATCTTTTGTCGGGCAAAAGAGCAGGAGAGCAAGAGTCAGTATGGTCGGGTAGAACTTAGATATGCCCCAATATCATCGCATGGCCTAAGTTATGTTATTTCCATGCACCCGAGGCATTTAGTCTAACCGCCGAATTTATGGACAGTTGCTTGATTATGAGATCGGTGGGAAGCGCAATCAGTGTAATGAATGGCGTTTTAGATGGTCTAGAGCGAAGTACACCAGTAATCATTAAAACAGATGTTCAGAAAACCCTTCAACAAATTTATACTATGTGGCTTAATTTAACGAAGTCCACCAGACTACAGCTACCTAGAACTACCTAGCGTGATATCTATAACCTCCTTCCTTTTTGTTACAACGAAAATAGGCCCTGACCCGACACTTGAAATGTGTTACATGTTACAAAGAATAAAATCAAATAAAAACTCAATCCTTGTATTGGTATCAGGGCATTGGTGTCAGAGCTTCCCCATACGACATGATGTGCATTTACGTCTACTGCCAGAATAACTGGAGAGTTCCTTTGGTTCGCTATCTGAACTGCGTTGCGAACCTTTGCGGGAGGTAATTCGCATTAGTGTGCCATGTCGCTCGAGATAATTGTGCCCATAGTCATCTCAAAGGCTGCTGTTGTGGTGTCTTCGTCAGTGAAATTAGATAACAGGAAGATATTTGGGTGACCTCTGGCTACTATACACGCTCTGATCGTATTTGTATCATTTGCATGAAGTAGCCTGATGTCTTTCGTACTTAGTCCGCAACCTCTGCGTTTGTGGAGCCAGGTTTCTTGAACTGATAAGAGGTAACTTAGAATCAAGTTTTTTTGTGGTTTTTGTAATAAAATGTAACAACCCCTTTTTAAGTTATGATAAAAGCGGTGGAGCAGCCTCTGAAAAAATTTTAAATTTTAGGGGAAAAAATATCCATAGAATTTAGAATTTCGACTGTTTTTCTAGTTAGGGGCCCATAATATATAAAAAAAATATAGTGGTAATCTTTGTCATTCTTTTATTGCATACGTTCTATACGTACAAAAATCTGTTTATTATGCAAAGTGGTAATAGTGTTTACTTTTTATTACGGTTTGGCCTACTGTATTCATTATTTTAAGGACCAAATCCCTTTTTAAATAACCAAACGTTCGCTTATTAACAGATGTTCAATGATATGTAGTTTTCATTGTTCAGAATTAAAATCACAAATTTAACGCCTTCTTTCTATGCCAACCCTTTAAATTAAAACTGAAATTATTAATATTTTAAAATTAACAAATATAAAATAGCCAATAAAACCCTTTAAGCATTGCCTTGCCTGCACACCCATTTCAAGCAATATTATCTGAATTCACATTCAAACGTGATATAAGTGTATGTATGCAACATGACACAAACGAAAATGTAAGCATATGATTGACATATCTGTCAATAGCACAAACTATGGAATGTAGCAAATGTCAAAATGACAAGCAAATTGCAAAGTAAAACAAGAAAGAGAATGCAAAGTATAAAATGCAAAAAATTTTCATTAATAAAAGCATTTACACAGCCCGTATGTAGCCGAAAAAGTTGGGCCAGTAAAGGCAATAATAGAATATATAAGAACAAGTGTTGCAATTGGAGTTTCTTAAATTTCATACAACTGAAAAACACTTTGTTATCAAAATATATACGAACATATCGAGAAATATTTGCACCTTTTTATTGAATTCAAGGCACACTGACATTCAGTATATAAGCTTCCTCATATGGAAAGGAGATGGAAATTCAATAATCTTTTATGGTGCACAATATACAAAATTTAAAAAAAAGAAGAAGAAAGGAATATGTTCTGGCTGTATAAAACACAGTCTCAAGTTTCTGAAACTCTGTATGAATTTCATATGAAATTCGTCCAATATTTCGTTACTTCAATATGGATTTCATTATGAACCTGACACATTTCTTTTTGCACAGTCACTACATCTATTTTGTTATTTTTCAATTCTAAATTCTTTGTGTCTACTTCGTTTCTTGATTTCAACTTTTATTTATTTGTTTTTATTTTTGTGCTGCAACCCTCGTTTTTCCCAAACGCTGAACTGATTGTTATGAAGAGCTGTTGTACTGCAATACATTCATCTATGTTTTATATGAAATACGACAGTTTAAGTAGTCATATTGAATTTGTATTGTTATATTTAATAGAAACAATAAAAAGATCTGTCACTTTGACATTGACAGCATTTCAGTTATTATTATTATTATTTTTTTTTGTAGCCATTGTTAGATTATGAGATTACAAATGCCTAAATATATTTTTTTGGAACGAAAAATCAACTAAGCTTAGGCATCAAGTATCTTCTTTTTTTTTTGTCAAATAATGTGTGCGAAATTTCATAGTTGATATTATAGTACAAGTAAGCTACTATATGTTTGGAAATTTCTAGGAAGAAACGTGTAAAAAAGGATGTAACAAACAAACCATAGCTACGACATGATATACGTATGTATGTATGTCAGCCAAGTTAATTACATGTGTGGCATTTCATACAAAATCAAACGGATCAATAACAATGCCTGAGATAATCGGATTAAAGAAAAAAGTTAAAAGAATGATGTTGAAACGGACAGAAGTGTGATGGTGAATTTGCTAAAAATAAAAAACAGGACCAAAATTACTAACACAAGCGAAAATTATATTATCAGCGTCAGCTTATAGATATTTTCAGCCACAGATCACCACTAGAGAACGACAAACTATGATTGCAAAAACATTAATACGCAACCAACACCAAAAGAACTATCCTTTCAAACAATAAAACTTGTTCAAACACACATACTCGGTACTGCTTTTTAGGGTTCCGTACACCAAAAGTGGAAAGGAACCCTATTGTTTTCGCTACGCTGTCCGTTTTCTGTCTGTCTGCCCGTCTGTCACAGGCTGTTTTCTAGGGAAGAGCTACGGATCTGAAATTTTCACAGAATATGTCAAGCTTTGGCCGCTACGACAATATATATATCACAGTTAAAAACTAAAGGGTGTTCTAAAGCGAACACCGAAAAATGTTGAAATACTAATGTAATACACAGCTGTTGGCTTAGTAGCTAGCGCCTTTGACTACAAACCCTGAGGTCTCGAGTTCAAGACTAGTTCCAGGCAAGCCAACAACATCATGCTTTTTTCTCATGTGCATTAGTGTGTTATTGTGTTGGTTGTTGTGGCACTGTTAAAGTGATGAATGCATAGCACTGATCCTTCATCGATATTGTAGCAGAACCGTCGGCGAAGTAAAAGAACTAATAAAAATAGCTACACAGCTTAAGCAATTCAATGCGTCTACTTGACACCAGAGGGTCTTGCAACACTGCTCTACAAAATAAAACGCGCAATAGCAGAGTTGTAAATGAATTAAGCTTTCTATCTCTCTCCCACTTCAGCACCTGTTCACTCCACACTATCCTTTCCCAACGACGATAACACATTAATTAATTAACTGGTATGCATTAATTGCCTGATTGTGTTACTTCTAAAAAAATTAAATATAGACACTTTAAATTCTCAAAGCTAGTGTTAATTGGTGTAGTCTGTAAAATAGACAACACCAATTAGCACTGATATTTAAAACAATAAAAATTAAAGGGTGTTCTATCAGCTAATGTATTTTTGACTATGTAATTTAGATAATTTGGTGTATCTTGGAAACCGTAAGAGCAAACTCTTGCAATTTTTTAAATATGCTAAAACTAAAAAATCCAAATTAAAAAAAATGTCAAAGCGAAAAATCGCCAAAATGAAAAAAGCACTCAGAGGAAAAAAGCACCAAAATAAAAAAACTCTAAGATGCAAAAAATCACAAAAACTAAAAAGATCGCAAAAAAACTAAAAAAAACGCTAAAAATCGAAAAAATTGCCAAAACGAAAAAAAATCGCTAAAACTAAAAAATCAAAAAACAAACCCAAAAAAGCGTCAAAACTGAAAAAAGTGCCAAAAAGCGTAAAAAATGTAAAAAAAAGATACGCTAAACCCAAAATTGCCTAAATTAAAAAAAACGGCAAAAAAAAAATTTAATTGCCATACTTCCATTCCGGTCTAAAGCTTTAGAAAATCATGAAAACACAAATTTGTGAATATCTGAGTAAACAAAAATCTCTAACGGATTATCAATCTGGATTTAGACAGGGAAGGAGCTGTATCACTGCTCTTAACGACGTAGTGCACGAACTTAGGTCTAAGCTAGACAATGATATGCTGTCTCTTCTTGTATTGCTTGATCACAGTAAAGCTTTTGATACTGTTGAACATCCTATCCTACTACCAAAGCTCCAACAGTTTTTTAATTTTTTCTGCACATCTAGCAAACTCATTCTATCATATCTCCTAAACCGAAAGCAAACCGTTTTCTTGAATGGTCTGATGTCCAACTCTCAGAGTGGTTCCACAAAGCTCTATTGTGGGTCCCTTGCTGTTTTCATTGTATATAAATGATGTTCCAGGCGTATTAAATCATTGCGGAATTCAAATGTATACTGATGATGTACAATTATACTTAAGTACCAGAATAGACAGTGTTAGTTCTTGTATTGATCACATAAACAATGATCTCAACAGAATACATCACTGGGTGTTCATGAATGGTCTGTATATAAATCCGTCAAAATCTAAATGCACATTCATATCCAGGAATAATAAGAAAACAGATAATAACAACGCTACATTATTGACCAACAATAATAAAATCGACTTCGTTCCTTCGTCTTCCAATTTAGGAATTACGTTCAGAGCTGAATTTTCATGGTCTAACAACATCAGTATTACGGCAGAAAAGGTACACGGAATGTTAAGAAACCTATGGGCTATTCAAGCTTTCACTCCATTTAATATACGATTGCTATTAGCTAAAACTTATTTAATGCCAGTTTTATTATATGGGTTTGAAATATTTGCCAATTGCGACGCCTGCGACATGAACAGACTTGAAGTAACATATAATAATATTGCAAGATATGTATTTAACCGAAATAGAACCGATAGTGTCGGGTCGTACTCGTTTCAGCTCTATGAAATGTAAAAAAAAACTACAGCTTTATTTAGAAGATTTACAATGGCATTAAGAATGCATTCAAAGAAATAAGTTCTTCAGAAATCTTGAAAACATTGTTTCATCTTGCCCGCGTTCATTTATTTTTTTGTTTTTTTTTTTTAAATTTGGATTTTTTAAAGATTCTGCTTCCTTGTTTTTAATAAAACTCAAGAAGGACTTGTCCAATTTTGTTGCGAAAAACACAAGAAGATTTAAAATTATATTACCTGTATATATATATATATTCAGCGGTTTCGGAATTATTCAGACCGCAATTATGAAATATATTTTATTTTGCCAAAGTTGAAAATTTTTTATTTTGTAGATATTTATAAAAAATTTAAAATGCTAAAAGCTAAGCATAAATGGATCGTAAAAGTATATATATTCTTTTGTCAAATTTTATTTACAATCTATCAACTAAAGATAATAAGTAAATTTTATGAAGTAAGCAGCAAAAAAAAATCGGAAGTAGTTCCAAAGGATTATCATTTTCATTGAATACCAATCACTACAGCTACTGAATTTAATATTCTAAGGCCGTTGTTTATGTCAAAAATTGTTGTAGACAACCTTTTAAGCGCATACCATTCAGCACTTTGGAACACTTCCGTCCTATGACAACCACGTGTTAAATTCATTGACGTTTCACCAGAAATAGAATCACTTTGAGGGAGTTCATCAATGCTGTATATATTGATTTTTATAGTCATCTTTTGCTGGGTGTTAATAAATAAATTTTATGAACTATTTTATGAACTATAATATGATTTGAATTTTGGCCGTCTTTAAATTTTTTCAACTATTTGTTTATTTGCTTAAAGATTTTCGAATTATTCAGAAAGAAATAATAAAAAAAATTGTGCAAAACTTCAAATTTTGTCTTTAAGAAATTTATTATTTGACATATTGTCATAATTATATTTTAAATGAAATTTATTTGTTGATGGCTATTAAGCAATTGTTTATATGCATTTCATTGGCGCTTTTACCATATCGTCAGTAGACTTCAACCACAACCTTGAACAGTTACAAACTTCTTATTTTATGCACAGACTTACAAAAACCATTTGAGAATTTACAAATGATAATATTTTTGAAATTCACAAAAGAATAAAATAAGTGTAGTGGGCTTAGAAACTTATAGAAAACCCAACATTTTCCCAACATTCATTTTAAAGGGAGTTAAAACTAAAAATATTTATTTTTTTCAAAAAGATTTGTACAGCACAATAAAAAACGTGAAATCCAAAAAAAAAATTGTCTCACCTCTTATCAGTTTAATATTTCGGAGAAACGAATTTAAAATTTTACACGCACTTATTTTAAAGCTCATTTAAATCAATTCATTACGCACTCACTAATTTAAACTACTGTCAAAAAACAATCTGTCATTTTTATCAATGAGCACTTAAAAAACAATTGTAAAACAAAATTTAAATTTAAACTTCCAAAAGACATAAAAAATCACAAAAAAAATTTAAATTTCGGAAATATTTCTCTTATTAAAAAGGCAAGAAAATATTAAAAACAAACTACAACCATACCAGGAAATTTTGTAAAACAAGAAAAGAAATGCGTATACAAATAATGAATGGGTTGATTTAATCACTTGTTAGGCCTCCGAAAAAAAACCCACACAAAATATTGACATGCTGAAGAAAAGAAAACTTTTTTGACATATCACTAAATGAAGTTAAAAGTGACATTTGTCGACAACATGGCAAATGAAAGGAGAGATAGTAAAAAGACCAAAAATAAATTGTTGCATTTCACGTCATTTCTTTTTGAAGATCAAAAGCAGCTAAAAGAAATTTGTAAAATGTACACCCATGTCAAGTAGCAGCTTAATGAAAATATTTTAAAAACGACTATTTAAATATTTTATTTACATAAATTTTTGTATATATATATTTAAATATTTAAAAATTGGAGTTCTCTAGCATTGCTGAGATAACAAAATTGCTTTTTAAATGCTTTAATCTTGTTGTTGATTTCCAATGAAATAAGACAAACAAATCTTGTTAAAGTGTTGTAAAAAGTATTATATTTCGTTGTGAAATTTATGAATTTTCAATACTCTTAGGAACATTGATATTGTTTTGTGGCCAGAGCTGAGACACAGCTAAAAAATTATATCAGAAAAATACCCTGCCGGAAATCTTGTACCAATTGTCTTCAACGTTCCTGTGAACTATGCTTGGTGAATATGATGGGGCTATAATATATTGAGTTGTGAGCGGTGAAAAGAGAATAAATACATCACTTAGCTATAAAAAAAAATTAATAAAATACCCTTACTGCATAAGCATTAAAGAAACCGCCACAAGATAAGTAGCTAAATTTGTGATCAAGAATCTGAGTATCTGAATAATTAATGACCTCCAACGACAACGCCGTTTAATGGTGACAGGTCCCTCTTATACATATACAACATTCCAGAACTTTAACTGGTTGCTAGTCCTAGCTAGTGAGTATGTCTTGTGGCAGGTTGTATTGCCTTTGGCATTAATTTGACATTTGCTACATAAAAATCTACTTTCTGTAGATTTTCTACGTGACAAAAGGATGATACGTTTTTACTAAACAGCAACACACTTTGTTTATTTTACGTAAGTTTTCAAACTTTGTTTATGTTACAGATTTTGGCAGCTAATCAACACGAACGCGATATATTTTTACTACCTGCAGCTTAACGTATATCTTTTATTGACTATTTTAATTTATTGACAATTCCATAGTTGAAATATGTACGATAGACGACAATCCACATCAGAAAAATTTTTAATGTTGATGACCGCTCACAGTATCGATCTCAGACTGTTGATTCTCATCATTTGCTTTATAGGCGACGTCTTAACTACTTCAGCCAACAGTACTGTGAAAACAATGTGTCCATGAGTATATAACAGCGTTGCTCATACTGGCACCAGTGTTACGAACAATAATCGGGTCGTATATGTATACAGCCGAATGAAAACAAAAGTACTTACTAAACAGTAAAAAATAAACACCAACTTCATTCAGTTGTATAAAAGCTTTTTGTTCTTTTATGTTGTTGTTCTTCTTTTTAATAGGCACACAGTGGAATACTACTAACACAAGTTCATAAACACTAATACTAAACTAAAACTCATTTCTCTCGATTGCCAGCACTGGTATAATAATAAAAAACAGAACAACAACAAAAAACATATAAAATTATTTTTGGTTTTCCCTTTTGGTTGCCAACTGTTGAAGTTAAAATGGTATCTTTTTTAAAAAGAAAATAAATATGTGATTCATTTATTTCATAAATGCAATGAAACTTTTCATCAAAACAATGAAATGCATTTCATTGAAATTATGGCATTCAAGGTTATAAAATGTTTAACTTTTTTTTAATCTTTATAGCATATATTTCAAGAATTTTAAGTATCGGTTAAAATATTTTGTCCAAACTTAAGGAGGTTTCCAAAAAATATTGTTGTCATAAATTCAATGAAATTTTCTAAGGAATCTATGAGAGTTAACGTAGCAATTCCAATGAAACTCTTTTACAATATTCATGAAATTTCGCTAGAATTGTGAAATATTTCATTTGATTTGTGAAGAAAATCTAACTAAATTGTTTCATTGGATTTGAGAAGCGAAATTCTTTCGGTGTATAAGAAAGGAAGCAGAAATTTAAAATTAAAAAAAAAATTAATTTTTTTTCCAAAAATTGTTTAATTTTTTTCTGAATTGAGAAAGAAAAAATTTTTGAAGATATCTTTACTTTGAATAAAATGCCGCTAGCGAAGCCAAATTGGCCACTGTGCGACGTCTTAACTACTTCGGCCAACAGTACTGTGAAAGCAATGTGTCCATGAGTATATAACAGCGTTGCTCATACTGGCACCAGTGTTACGAACAATAATCGGCTCGTATATATATACAGCCGAATGAAAACAAAAGTACTTACTAAAGAGTAAAAAATAAACACCAACTTCATTCAGTTGTATAAAAGCTTTTTGTTCTTTTATGTTGTTGTTCTTCTTTTTAATAGGCACACAGTGAAATACTACTAACACATGTTCATAAACACTAATACTAAACTAAAAACTCATTTCTCTCGATGGCCAGCACTGGTATAATAATAAAAAACAGTACAACAACAAAAAACATATAAAATTATTTTTGGTTTTCCCTTTTGGTTGCCAACTGTTGAAGTTAAAATGGTATCTTTTTTAAAAAGAAAATAAATATGTGATTCATTTATTTCATAAATGCAATGAAACTTTTCATCAAAACAATGAAATGCATTTCATTGAAATTATGGCATTCAAGGTTATAAAATGTTTAACTTTTTTTAATTTTTTCAAGAATTTTAAGTATCGGTTAAACTATTTTGTCCAAACTTAAGGAGGTTTCCAAAAAATATTGTTGTCATAAATCCAATGAAATTTTCTAAGGAATCTATGAGAGTTAACGTAGCAATTCAAATGAAACTCTTTTACAATATTCATGAAATTTCACTAGAATTGTGAAATATTTCATTTGATTTGTGAAGAAAATCTAACTAAATTGTTTCAGACCTTTTTGGAAAACCCAGATAAACTGCTGGGGAAATAATATTAGTTTCTATGTATGGCTTGTTATATAATTCTAATAATTAATTTTTTTAAGCCACAATCTTCATCTTTTTAAAGTTTTTCCAAATACTAAAACGACTTTGTGTAATTTCAAATGAGAGAATTAAATAAAATGTTATTTTAAGTGGGTTGAAAGATTTTAAAAGAAACCAATTATTGTTTTAAAATGTTTCCAATCAGCCACAAATACATTTAATATTATTTTAAGTTGAAAGCCTCTTATTCGATTGTTAACAACGACTAATAGAAAAAGAAAATCCATAATGTGTATAAAAATTTCGTAAACAATACTTTAATCAATTTAACATTAATTTTTTTTGTGAAAGAAATGAGAATGACATTTAACATTTGCTTTTTCAAATTACCATAATATTTGTTTATAGAAAACTTTAACAAGTTTTCTTCTTTCGTTTGTTAAACGATTTGAATTAATTGGTAAATTATATTGTTTGATATGTATTTTTGGGGAAAATAATATAAAACGTTATAAAGTATTTAAGACTCATTATAATGTTATTGATTTACATACATTTAAAATAATTTTGTAAATATAAATTCATTGACTTCAGATCAGAGCTATGGAGAAAAAGTCCATGAAAGAAGAAAACAAAGAATAAATGTAAATAAAATTAAATATTCATTGACTACTTTAAAATAAAATTAAAATGAAACTTAAGAAAAAAAAATGTTTACTTTAAAAGGTTTCAACATTATTTAGGTTTTCGTCTTAATGCACCATTTAAATTTTTAATGAGCTCATAAATTTTAACCACCAACAACGTACAACGGATGCATGCATACGGATTTCTTGATACAACACTGATTTAAAACGTTGTCATCAACTTATAGGAGGGCTGTGTGATATCTTAAAGTGTATTGAGTATGGGATTAAAAGGTTTTTTAGAACAATGCTAAATTCAATAAAAATAGATAAATTAGACAGCTTTAAAGGTTTTTGAGAAATTAGATTTTTTTTTAAAAAAATATATGAATATTCTTGCGAAAATTTAAATATATTTTTTTCACATGATATTCCTTGCTTGATATTAAAAGCGAAACAATTTATCAAAATTTAAAAAAATTTTATGATCTATTTCAAATCACCCCTCGTTATTCGTATATTATACGAATTTCCTGTATAAAACCAGGCCAAATTAATTCTAGTCTTAAGTATTTACGTGCCTCTTTCCAAATCAACTACTCGTATACTATATACTATGAGAGTACATTTAAACTTATTTTCAAGATTCAAACATAAACATCAACGTCATCATCATCATCATCATCAGCATCTCTATCGCTTGGGCACACTACCAAAGATATATATAATTTTATGGCTAATTTTCAGTTTTCAACTTCTCCTATTCCTTCATTTAAATACGAATTTTTATTTTTTTGTAATTTGTTAATTTTATTATTGATTCTATGACGATTAAAATCTCGAAATCTTGTTATTTTCATCTACCATCTTGTTATTCTCCGTAACTTCTTGTTTTTGAAGAAATTTAATATTTCCTGGAACTCAACAATCTACTAGAGACTTAACTAGACATTTGTAAGTAAAACAAAAATGTTAGCATATCTTTGTTTGTTTGTGGTCTAATTAAATTGAAATTAAAAATTAATGAATGTTAAATAAATGTTGCATTTCAGTGGAAGTTTTAAAATAAATTGTTTAAATTTTGAAAGGTTTTGTGGTCACGTTTTTTGTTGAATTTTCTATTTAAAGGTTATTGTTACGAAAAAGCTAGAGAAGAAGGTAGCCACCGAGTTAACATATTTTGACGGCATGTATAAGGTCAGAAAAAATTTGAGACTTTAGCAGACAATAACCCAAGTTGTCTAAAATTCCTCGTTTCTGTACATTTTCTGATATGTTATCAGATTAATTAATGCACATTATATAAAGGCTATTTAACTTCCATTTAGATATATAACAGAATAGACTTCACATTTTCTGATCTACGTCCTACGAATTTTAGCAGTAATTTTTGCACATTGTCTGGTTTTAGTTTTCGTTATAATTCTCATTTATCTCTTGAGAGTTTGTTTATAAATGTTTGAGTTTTGAAACTAATATGGGTAAATGGCAGCAAAAGGCATGACACAAGAAAAGTCAAACAAGCCTTCCTATATCCACGCATTGGTGTTTGGTCTGTGAGACCGGCCAAACACATTATGGAATATATATATTTTTCGAAAATTCTAGCAAATTGAGTGGTTTTTTTTTGGTAGCTGTCGGATTTTTGCTAGTTTTTTTTAGTGTGTACCGTGCGTTTATACGAAACGTACGTGTTCATGTGTTTAGTCCCAATTGGTCTGTGAAACCGAAGAGGGTATAGATGTAACGTTTTGTGTAAGTGTAAAATTTATTTATTTTTATTGCTCAATTATTATTTTTTGCTTTATTTGTTATGTGCATTTTTATTATTTTATAGTTTATATTTAACATCAAGATATATCAAGAGCAAATCAGCTTAATTAAGAAAATTTTAGCACTGGTTATGAGGACGAAAATGACAGAAGGTGGAAGATTTTGTCTTTTGTGGTTTTTTCATTGTTTTTTTTATTGTGTTTTTGTTGTTGTTTTTGTACGATTTTTCCTATAATTTATGTATTGTATAAGAAATGTTTTTTTAAGATGTAAAAGTTAAGTTTTGTTTTTTTAGAAAAAAAAAATGGTTTAGTTCTGTTATTACCTAAGGGTGTTTTGCAAAAGACTTAAAGTCAATAAAATTAATGGAAATATACTTATTATATGGTATAATTTATTTCATTATATATTTAAGCTAAAAATAATATATATTTTATATATAGAGGAAAATTATGAAACATTGTTGCAAACTTTCGGTTACAGGAGAATACGGTTTGAGATTTCCGGACTTTTGCACTTTTCGGGAAAGGTAATGTAAAAATCAGGTTCCCGGGGATTCCCGGGAAAAGCTAATTTTCTAAATTAAATGGATTTATTAAATGAAAATTACAAAATTTCGATTGTTTTATTAATGTAAGCATTTTTTTAAATAAAATTTAATATAAAAGTAATTCGAAAACAATTTTTTAAGCATTTTGAAGTGAATTCAAGCTAACAGCGTTTATAGTTATTACACGTATGATATTCTATAAAAACTAACTGACGACTATATCGCAATTAGTTAAGCATTTTATTTTAAGGCCTCCAAATCATTTTATAAGGAACCTGCCGTGTTCTCTAAACTCTGTTAGCTTGAATTTACTTGAAAATTCTTAAAAATTTGTTTTAGATTCTAAAACATCTCCTTCAGGGTTTCAATAATTGCGTTGACTTATAACAAATTTAAGTATTGTCAATTTAAAGTTTTAAAGTTTTAAAAATCTTCAGTAAACAAACTTGGTACAATCGCATTTATTTTGCTATCATTGTATTGTTGTTGTTATTTGTGTGTATGTCATCATCGGGGTTGTTTTTTTACAACACAGTTTTTCTTGTTGTTTTTTAATGTTGGCGTTCAAAATAAGAGTCAAACAAACAATTCAATGATTATATAAAGAACATTTACTGAAAATGAAATTTATTTTTAAACAAACTTATGTTTGAAAATTTTTTTATGATAATTTTTTCTGTGTGTAATCATTGATATTTATACAAAGTATTCCATTTTGTTCTCTTATAGTGATTAAACGAAATCTATTACGAAATTCATATTGCATGTACTTTTCGAATCAAGCAAAAATTTTTCTCGGCTTAAGAGAAATGGTATGACTTCAATTTCATGCAATTTTTATGAAATCTCTGTATAAGTTTGAACCGTTTGTATTAAAAACAATTTTATAGAAATTTTACTGCCTGTTTATCGATGTCGCAGTAATTTTTTTTTTCTTACAATTACATTTGAAACAAGGACAAAGTTTTAGAATTTGTTTTTGTTTTAAATGAAATTGTAAGAATGAAACATGTCCTTCGACATCGATAAACAGGGCATTAGTATTTAAACAGACGATGAAAAACATATCAACTTTAAAAGAGAACTTAAATAATTTCATTTAATTAATTCAAAATTTGCTGATGTTAAGTCAGACATTGTACTGATATTGCTTAGACAAGTAGAAAATTTCTTTCGAATTTCCCTAGAAAACTCTCCACAGTTCGAATAAAATTGTGTTAGACATTTCGCCAAAACTTTAGAATTTCCTTAGACAAAGAGGTCCGTTTTCTAGCCAACCACTAATACGAATTTTGCTTCGTTTTCTAACCGGCTCCGCATCTTGAGCGGAATTGCTGACCGACTTCAAACCGGTAAAAAAATCGGAAAAAAAATGTTTGCTGGGAGTTTATGAAACGTAAAAGTCAAGAGCGGCTAATGTATTTTTAGGTTAGCAAAAATAAAAATAAAATATTCAAAAGTTAGTTCTAGTGAAAATATTTCAATGTTATTCGTAAGAAACTATTTCAGCATTAACACTCTTAGTCGTGATTTGACACAGTTGCTTATTAACCCCAAAAAAGTCGATATAAGAAATTTTGCAGGTTATTTTGTTTACACACACACCGGGAAATGTCATCATAAAATCGTTGTAAATAAGGTTAATTTTAAAATTTTCGGCAGTTATTTTGCTTCATAGGCAGGCGCGGATCCAGCTGGAGCTTTTAGGGGGGCCAGGACTTTTAACTGAGACATAATATTTTGCAAAACTTTGCTTAGAAACTCAATAGAAATTTGGTATATTTTACTCGTTTTGGGGTGTGGTGAAGGGTGTTGGGGTGGATGTAACATCCCGTTGATCTACAGTTAAAGGCAAAATGTAGTTGATTATGCAATATTGCGAAGAATCATGTTGAACCAAAATTATTTAAAGTTGAAACAACTTGATCTTGATACTGAAATAACACGAAGAATCGTTATTTCAACTCAAAGGAATTGCAAGTTTAAAGAACATGAAATTGATGTATTCATTTAATTACGTTATGTGTGTTATCTCAAACATCAGAAAAATTTGTGTTATAATAGTTGGCTGCCCCAGCCAAGATTTGAACTCGAACTCATCTATCATCCCCTTTTTGGCAGCAGACGTGCTATCCACTGCAGTCACAACAGTCTCAAATTACTTTAATGTAAATAACATGATAAGTAACATGAATTCCATTTTAGTTCAACATGAATTAATTGATAGTTTAACATAGATTTTATATAAAATTATAGTTATAGTCATGGTGATTAAAAATGAAATATAACGTTGACTTTCTATTGATTCACTAAAGTAGGACTAACTTCAATTTAATATGATAAGAATTTATTTTACTATAAAAAAGGATTTGATGGCTTCAATATTGACTGATTTTGTTTTAAAAGGGAAAATGTTAAATCAACGAGTTTTTTGAGGTTATACTAATAATTGTTCATTTAAAATTAATATGAAACAAAGGTAATTTTAAATAAAGTATGTATTTTTGCAGAATTTAATATGATTTCCAATCAATTTTGCCACATTTTAAGTTTGCAGTGGTATTTTTATCTATGTGGATTTAAATAATAAATATATTACTTTAACGCAAAAAGTTGCAGCATCAAATTTCAAGATATTTTTGGGCAAATGTGTGACATCTTTCTTAAAGTCTATATAACGTCTATATAATATGAAAATAATTTTCTTTTACCTTCTCCACTTTTATAAAAGAAACACTTAGTGGCGATATTAAGACGTCCAAAGAGTATTTTAATAAAATTAATTTCCTGATTTTTGGCCATACAGTTTGTACCATTTAAATCATTTTACATAATCTCATTTTATTTTTTCTAAATTCCTATCCTATTAAAAAAATGTCATAAATTATGTTTAACATACCATTGGTAAACACAAAAAAGTATCATTCATTTTGACAAGTCGACAAGAAAACCTATAAATGTCAAATTCACTACATTCCCTGTAAATAGTCTATATAGTACATACAACAACTTTAAAATTAACAACCGCGATATCATGTTGTACTGAAAACTGCCACATTCAAATACCACTTCAAGTAGTTTGTCGTGCAACAACCGCGCCGCGCCGCGCCGTTTCAGTAAATGCAACTGCATTTATGCATAAAATAAATATACTTTTTGTTTAGACAACACCTGCATCATTTCAAAAATACATAAAATATAGTTGAAAAATAAAGAACAAATTAAACAAGTCTTTGGGGATAACGATGACTTCCAAGGCGGAGTGTATGAAATTATTATAGAAATAAAAGATCCGAGAGTGTTCATACTAAAAATAGAAAAATAAATTATTGAGATTTCTATGATAAATGGGTGGCAGTTTTAAATGTAATGAATGAAAATGAAAGATCTTAAAAAAGACTTAAAAAACTGGCAGATACATTATTGCGGTACATGTGTAGCAGAGAAGTGACACGAGTTAGTTTATAAGAAAATGTTGTAGCTTATATTTCAAATGCTTAAATGTATTAATGTTTATATAAATATATAATAGATTAACAATTATCTTATGAATTTTTAGTCAAACTGTAACTGGGTCTAACCCTAGAATGCATAATCGCGTACCCGAGTATCCACTAGCAAATTTAAATGTTTGTAGCTGCAAAACTAATACCAGTAGAGTGTTGAAACTTGGGATCTAGGAAACTCAAGGCCTGTTGTGTCGTTTTATTAATATTTATGAAATTCGGTTCAGTGGCTCCATAGGTATAAGCTCTCAAAGATGACACCTACGCAAACACATAACCAGGGTCCCCGTGTACCCAGAAGTTTTTATATGAAGAAAAGAGCGAATTTTTGCTAAGAACTTTTAAATATATATTAACGCTATTTAAAATTAAATATTTTTTTCTGTGAAGTTGAAAATTTTTAAAAATTATAATAGGGTGTGCACGGGTAGTCTGGTCATATGTTTGCGTGGTATTTTTTGGTTATGTGTTCTACGATTAATCTAAAGAAATTTAAAGATTTTTTGCTTAAGTTGGTTTTAATTTAAATTTGCAATTAATTTTTGTTAACAAAATTTTAAAGCAACTGAAAACAATTGAAGAGATAAAGAAACATTTTGGCTGCTCGAAAGCTTGAACTTACATCATGATGTTTCGAGACCCAGGGTGGTATTCTCTCAGAATCCTTTTCCCTCTCGACCGTAGTTCCAATGACGAAAGCATTTAGTAAATGATATTCAAATAGTGAGATATCATTTACTTTTAAAAAATTTTGCTGAGTCAGTCTTTCAGTTATTTTTCAGTCTATTCATTTGATCGCTATTGATATTCACTATTTTTCTTTGTCCTGTACAATTAAGCTTTTTGTTTCTCTATATTTCAGTATAAAAGCCTTCGGATTACGAATACTAGTGTGTGGATGTTTGTTCTGGTCATTTGCTATTTGAACAGTGTTCATTCTTAGCTATGTGCCTTTAGAGTTTATAACAATTAAGTTATGGATTTTATTATTAACATTTTAGGTTTAAGTGCGTTAAAATTTAAATCTTCAGTTATTATTATTTTTTAGAAAGCCAAATAAATTGGCTGCACGGAAGGTTGAGCTTACTCCATGATGTGTCGAGGCAAACTACGGCGGCCTCATTAGAATTTTTTTTCCGCCTAGACCACACTGCCAATGATGGCAGCTTGCAGTCAAGTAGTTGAATATGATTTACTTTTAATAAATTCTGTAGAGTCACTCCTTGAGTTGTTTTTTAAGTTTTTTATTTGATGGTTAATCATATTCACTATTTTCTTTTATCTTGCTCAATTAAGGTTTTTGTTTCTCTCTATTCCATAATGAAAGCTTTTATCTTATGAAGGTTTTTTTTAATTTTTTTATTTTATGTTTATTAACTAGGGATGTAACGATACGCCGTTTTGCCGATCCGATACGAACAGTGATATTTAAAACTAAATATCGCCGATACCGATTCCAATACCGATACGCATATTGAAATTGAGTTCAAGTTTAGATTAACAAAAATCAAGAAGGGCAATATTTCATTATACAAAATTACAGTGTAGGGGATTATTAATATTTAAAATTAATATTAACCCAGTTTAAAAATTTGGAAGTAATTTTTAAGGATCCACATATTCATTGCTTCCAAAGAATCTATATTAAAAATATGCAGATAATTAGTAGAAAAGCAAGTAAAAATTTGTAATTCCTTTATAATTTTAAAAAATACTCGCTATGCTTTTGAAAAAATCGATTTTTAAAGAACATTTATAAACTAATATTCTTCTAAGTAACTTAATAGCTTAATTACACACTGTTACAAAATGGCATGTTTTTTGCTCGTGAAAAACGACTTCGTGAAGCTTGTAGGTCTGGTTGAGTAGATCATTTTGCCAATTAAAAAAATTGCAATACACCCTTAAAATCGGAAGTTATCGATAAAAAAAACGATTTTTTGGTACTTCACGGTTAAAAACATTATTCACTGCGTTGTTTCTGCAATGATTTTCAATTTTTAACCAGTGTCGAATAGAGGTGGACTTAAGCTTTCCGTGCATATTTGAAAGATTTGGTTTTGACTTATATTTCATCGAAATATCGTCAAAAGAAAAATTTTAATTTCTTATTTTATTCCGCTTTTTTTAAAATTTTGCTTTTTTTGCAACAATTTGCTTGAAAACCTACACATTTTTATACATTCATATAAAGCGTATTTTATAGCGATTACAATAAGTCTTGTGTTTTTCTTTGCTGGAAATAAGATTTAAAAAACAACGAATTGAATTAATGGTAAAATTAGCAAAAAATATTTTTTTTTTACAAAATAGCGCAAAATATTATTAATTTTTAAAATTGATATTAATAAGATTTAAAAAATAACGAAATCAATTTAGTTCATGGTAAAATTAACAAAAAATATATAATATGCTAAAAAAAACTCTGAACAAAATGTTAAAAGTATCGTCGTATCGACAGTAAAATATCGCCGATACCGATGTATCGGAAAATCTGAAAAAAATTTTGGCTGTACTGAAGATTGTACTTATATCATGATGTTTTCCATGAAACTATGGTCTCCTCATTAGAATTCTTTTCCGCTACCACACTGCCAATGACTGGAGCTTTTAGTCGTGTAGTTGCACATAATTTAATCTATTCTGCAGAGTCACTCTTTAAGTTGTTTTTCAGTTTTTTCATTTCATGGCTATTGACATTCACTATTTTCTTTTGATGTTTGAATACATTTTATGAAATATACTTTTTGTCTAAATGATCAATGTTTCACAAACGAATAATTGTTTTAGGATAAGATCCTTGAAAAAATTTTTTTTTTTAAATTTTGTGGCTCTGAATATTTATGCACATAAACTTAACCATCTACTACTTAAGTTTCTGTTTGTACCTGTTTGTAATTTCTATTTAAATCGTTTGCCAGTTCATGTCTTTCTTAATTGTCACATTCCACCTTCTGCTCAGTGCCCTACAAAAGTAACTTTGACTTTGTATATTTTATTCTTCATTCCATATAACAGCAAAAAACTACTACATTTTAACAGTGAAATCATTAACGTTGAAAGTCTAACAAGTCACGTGATGTTATAAATTTTTAAACAAGCCACCAAACATTAACAATACAGAAAACACAAATATTGCATTTTGCTCAACATTCATTTCATTCGAACATGAACTTATTCCCATTATGAGCTGGGCACCATTTACTCAATACACTGCATGTTCAAAGTCATTTTAACATTTAATAACAATAATATATTTTTATTTGTTGGTTTGGGTTTTTTGGTGTACCCTGCCTGAAATTGTATTGAGCAAAAAAAAATCATTGTAAATGAGTTTTAAGATCGTATGAGCTTTGCTTTGGAACCAGCAGACTCTATATAGAGGGTGCATTTGGCTTCTGGATAAGCTAACAGAGAAGCTGAAGGAGAATTTATATTTTGACATCATCCTTGCGCTCTACGGTGGTGCTCGTTTATGCTGGTGCTAGTTTACCCTACCAGTTTTTTTTTACTTAAAAACTATTATTTGCTCTTATCACGGACGTCTTAAAATTAATTAGCTTTATGATTTTATTGCAATAATTTTAACATCACCTATTATACGGTGTCGCCACAATAAAAGTTTTTTTTTGCTCTCACTAAATTCACGATCTAGCCTGTATACCGCAACTTTATTAACGTATACATGTTTATTTTCTTCCTGTACAGCTTTTCAAATTCTATATCCTCCTCAACAGTTGCCACCATTTAAAAAATCGCGTGCCCATTCATTGTTACAGCATATATTTTATTTTTGCCAAATTTATTTATTTAGTTATTTAAATAAAATTTGTTTTTAACAAATGCGTGTCTACATTACTATTATTTTATTTTTACATTTTTTTACTGTACTTCTTGTATTGATTTTTTTGTAACCATTTTAGCTTGTTGAAGGATGTTTGTTTGTTAATGAAGGACTTTTTTCAATTTTCTTTTATTATTGTGGTTAAAATATTTTCCAGACATGCAATCACAAGAATTGCTGTGTCATATTAAGCAGCAGCAGTATTATAATCAAGATAAGCTTCATAAAAAAGCTAACAATGAGTTGACAATTAAAAGATACATTTAAAAGAGAAATATTTTTATTGAGCAATACAGGACTAAGTGTCTAAAATTAAAAAAAATGTGGAAAAGAAGTTGTGCGTGATAGATCCGTCGTTTACTTCTTAGAAATAATGATTTTCTTGAAATATAGAATTGCCAAAAAGGGTAAATAAACCTGCGTCTTTTATATCTGCATTTGTGTATATCAAGAAATTATCCCTACCATTAACAGATTTGATCATATCATACCACGCAGGACCACCATACTTTACACAGTGGCATAAAACCATTTTATTTTTGAAATAATTCGGTAACTCGTGAACCGCTCAAGATATGTTAATGAAATTTCACACAAACATAGCTAAGCTGCTTTGAAATTAGCCATCTGTGATTGACGTTACTTCATTATCACAATTCCACTGATGCCGTAGTACACTAGGCACTATTTCGACTGCTTATATTTTCCGTTTATAAACCCACTGAAATTGGTTTTTATTTTAGTTTAATGTAGTACTTTCTTATTTATTGTAATTTTTTGTTGCAAACAAAACGACAAAGCTTATTAAAATCAAAATTATTGCCATGACATAAATTACCATTAAAAAACCTACATAAATCGTCATATCTTATTTTTTTGGTAAAAAGTTTAACATTAATTTTAGCTTATACCTAAGCTAATCAATCTAGAAAAAAAGAGATAATATCAATGGTTTAATAAAAAGTTACAACGTCCACCTCAAAACTGACGTGGTAGACTTGTAGACACTTTTATGCTCACATAAACGCGTACGCTCGTTTCAATTGCTTTCTTCACACTAATGTACGCATGAGTACGTAGTAAGAAGGTACTGAAAATAGCAGAATCAATAATTGTATAATAATGGCGTAAAACAAAGTTTTCTGTGTACTGGTGTCTGCTAGACTACGACGTCAGTCGTAGAGGGTTAAGGTGCGATAGCATGGCTTCTGATCATAAAGCGGAGATAGTGGAAAGACCCCACAAGTTGGCTGTGTCGGACGTTAACATTTTTAAAAATATCGGCAACAATTCATTTATAATTTGGTTGCTAAAATTTTTAATATTTAAATAGTCCTAGGAAATATGTACAAAAAAACATGATAACATGTATTGAATGTCTCTTGTGATCTTAGAGATAATGGCATTCAAAACTTTTTTTATATTTTTTGGGCGCCCTTTATTTAGTTTTTTTTAATAAGGCACACGTATGCCCTAATGATTGATGATTTTTAAAAAAACTGCAATACTTATTATAAAATTTATAACCAAATATAGAAAGCGCTCATATCAGCATCTGCTGTAGTTCAAAAGCTTTAAGCATTTGATTATGGAATATATCTGTGCCCACAAGGAATAACAGCTTAAGTCGAGTGAGGACAAAATTGAGTTAATACCACTATTGTACTCCTATTGTATTCAAATGCACCTCCACTTAAAATTTTATCATTGTAGCTCAAAAAATAAGCGTTTTATATCCAAAAATTTAAACAACCAAAGTAAATTATCCGCTTTTACGATTTTGGAATAACAGCCTATCTAAAATTTGTTCAAACAAACTTTCTTAAATAGTCTCTTAAGAATTCTGCCTAACTCCAGTTTAGCTATTATTCCTTTTGATAACTTGCTATATTCGAGCTTAGGCATTATTGAGTTATGTTTGAAGTTAAAGTCAATTTATTATGTTTGGAATAACAGCTTAAGTAGAGATAGGATTAAGAAATGCAAAAACAACGAAAAGGAAAAAAATATACTGCTTGTTTTGTTTATATCTCTTAAGTTAAAAGTTTTTTTATAAATTATATTACAAATTAAAATATTATAAAATTGCTAACATCGAGCATACAAAGGTTAGCTTAATCTAAATTTCCTGATTTTAAGCAACGATTAAAAAAATGTTCTCTTGAAAACTTGCCGAAATCGAGCTTAGCTGTTATTCCTTAGGGGCTATTTATATATTACGTAATGCTATTTTCAGAGTTTCAAATGCTTTGAAAATCCTTAGAACTATCAAAGCATTGTTGTTACAATTTAATATTTATAACAACAATGCTCTGTCAATTCCGAACATTTTCATTCCGCATGAAATATAGTACAGTCTTGAATATTTCTTAAATACAAAACTTTTTCCCAAAATTTCAGTGAAAATCGAGGATTTGCCTAAATTAAAAAAAAAACTGCGTTGTCCATAAAGTAAATTTTTGTTTCCTTAAACAAAATGTCACAAAACAACTAACAGCAAATTTTAAATATGCTCTCAATATTTTTTTATTTCGTTAGCACGTATAAGAAGAGTGCTACTCCATGATATCCCTTGTAGATGGCATCGTATTAATACTAGTCTTAGTAGAATAAACACATCATATTTTTAAATGCAATTTTAATATCTCTTCCTTAAAATAGGACATTAACTTTTCTCTTCAAATTAATCTGAAACACAAGCTCAAAATCTATTATATTTATTGCCTTAAAACAATCATAAAATCTTAATATTAATATTTGATAGTAATAATTTTATCTTTTTATACATTAAAAATACAAATAAAACAAGAAAAGCTATTTTTAAGCAAAATTCTATTCTGCAATATGTGTCATATCTCTGTCACCACTCCAAATGATCAAAAAACTAAAGGACCATTAAAATATACAAGAAAAAAAAAGCAAACAAACAAACAAACATTTTACGAGAAAACACTGTAAACTAAAGTATATAAAATGAACAGAAATATTGCCAAAAAACAAAACCTAAACAATGCTATCACATTATTACAAACGAGAACATAATTATATTTTAATAGCAAACATAGCCTTTACGCCAGCCATTGCCTTGCGATGAACCTCTACCCATACTTCCTGCTCTCACACAACAGCCTAAATATGTTTTCAAAATAAATGTTAAGTTCATGAGCCGTAGAGCAAAGTTGGTAATAATATACGAAATGTTATGTCAGCTTTCACAGCTTCTGATAATTAATATTTTATGCATACGTCTGCGTTGATTTTTATCTACAATTTTTATGTTTGCAGAAAAAAAGTGGAAACAAAAAAGTTTATTGCAAAAAAAAGCTTAAAGACAGCAAGCACATCATGATGAAAATGTTGAATAGAAATATGTATTAAATAAAGAGTACAGATGTGGCAGGGATGTCTGAAATGTTGGGCATGAATAAAAATTATTAGAAAAACACAATGGCTAATGGAAGAGACTACTATGAATACTGGCTGTTAAATGATGCTCATATTATGGATTATATAATAGCAGAGGCCTGCAAATGGTCTTCCGTTCTCCATGATTAAAAATAAATGATGCATTGTTTGAAGGTGTTTGGGTTAATAATATTGATGTTAAAGCTTTGGGCATATGGGCATTTCGGTGTCGGCGTACGTGACATTTGTTCGCCTACAAAGTGGAATAGATTTTGCAAAAATAGGAGTAACTGCAAAAATTTTCTCGCTATGTTCCATTCAGAAGGTAATATGTGAAAAAAATATATCACATTTGAAACCCTGCTGTCCAAAATATTGAGGAAAATAAGGGCATATCGTACGCGACATAAAACGGAAGTGATATTAAGGTGCATGTAAAAATATGCGAAAGTCTGCGAATTGTGAAGTTTTTTTTTCTTTTTTAAATTTCTTACACAAAGTTTACTATTTTTCCTTTATTATTCCCAAATTTGAAATAAAATAAACTTTTGGATGATTTTTTAACGAAAAAAAGTAATAGCGTACGTGACATAGCGTACATGACTGATTTTTATCTTATAGGATTCTTAAGTATTGAAATATATGTTTTGCAAATATATGTAAACAAAAACTTAAAACCAATAATAAGATATGTATTTCAAGATTCAAGTTAATTTCATACTGATTACTATGTACTTTGGCGCTGAGCTTACGGCAACACTTTAGCCTACTACAGAGTAGTACATACTAATTAATTTGAAATTTTTTCGCTTAATTAATACGCAATTCGAGAATCATTTATATGCTAATTAACATTATTGGAAAACGGATGAAATTTTTTTCATTTTTGAAATTTGATTGAAATATTGTCATTTTTCATTTGCATTTAGTCGCATTTGTTGTACTACAATAGCGTACGTGACGAATTTTAAATGCTAATAAAATTTTTATTACATGAAATTGAAAAAAATGTCGATCAATATTTGTTTGTCAAATTCAAGTGACGTTGACAAATAATAATGGTTCTGCACTACGTACGTGATATTAGTATAGCGTCCAAAGGAAATAAAAAATATACAGCTATTCGAACTCTATATTTTATCTTTCCTCACGAAGGTTGTTCTTTTATGTTGGAATATTAATTTTAAAATATAATTGCAATGTTACAAATAACTGAATTTACTCGCTGGAAAAACTAAAATAGTTTATTGCAATGTCTTAAAATTAGTCAAAGAGATATTCCGTTTAAGCTGTATTTTTGATTTTTAAAAATTATAGTAAGGTATAAATACCTCTGTATAGTAACATTTGATTGTTTTTTTTCTCTTTACCATACCTTAAGAAAATTTTAAGCGTTTTCATTTTTCAGTTGTGGCTGTCATTTTCATGGAAATGCCCATATGTGTATATGAAATATGCACTCTATGACAAGTAAAATACTTTGTTACATTACTTTCGAACCAATTTATATAACAGGACGATGTACAAATTTTTGGTAAGCGGATGTATGAATAAGTCTTATGGCAACTAAAATTACAATGTTAGCATATTGGAATCCTCAAAACAGCTGATAGATCAATAAGCGTTTAAAATGATTAATACTTCTGTGCGCGACAAAAAAAGAACACCTTCTATTGCGCTGCAAGGTACTCCGTTACCGATATGGAAGTTACTTAGAAAGCAATCCTTTTCACCCTATATATCTAGTTGCAAAATGAATATGGGATTGGCAATATAAATCTGTTGCAATCCCAGATGTTTTTTTGTCGGCCACATAAGGGCTTTTGAAGACTAAATTTACATGATGAAATATTTCATGAAATTTGTGGAATGAAACTTTCTTTATTTGCTAATAGAATGGATAGGGAAGCAAGTTGGGTTGAAAAAGTGCTAGAAAATAAAATTTCAGTTGGTTATTGTCAACTTTCTTTGCAAAATTTTCTTTTTCGTGCTTGCAATAATCAAATAAAAAAGTTTAATGAAGAAAATTTCATGAAATATTTCATCATGTAAATATGGTCTAATTTGATAGAAAATTTCTTCGTCTACATCGTTTATAAGACTTTTATTTATTTATGCAAAGATACTAACAACTTTAACAAATGTACTTGCATTCCCATACAATATACTCACAGAGGCACCGGGAGTACCTTGGTACGAAGCTAAGATTGTTAGGAGTAAATTGATCTCTCAATGAATAAATTTTGGTTGAAAACGCCAAAGGTACCAGGATACCTAGGGCGCAAATAAGGCTCAAGTTAACATGAATTCAGTTTTGAGATATATTTGTTCAATTTGGGTTTTTTTTTGCCGATTTTTCGTTTTAATTTTTTTACGATTTTTTTTAGTTTTGGTGATTTATTCGTTTTGACGTATTTTTTCATACGTTTTTTCGCTTTTTGACAATATATTTAGTTTTAGCGATTTATTTTAGTCTTGGCACTCTTTGTAATTTTTTTCGCTTTTTTCGATTTTTTGAGATTTTTTAGTCTTAGCGATTTTTTTTGGTTTTGGCGATTTTTTCGGTTTTTCGGCGATTTTATTAGTTTTGGCATTTATTTTTGTCTTAGCGTTTTTTTTCGTTTTGGTGATTTTTTCCATTTTTGTTAATTTGTTTCGTTTTTTGACGATATTTTTAGTTTTTGTGATTTTTAGGTTTTAGTGTTTTTTTTTTGTTTTGACAATCTTTTTCGTTTTTTTTTTGTTTTTTTAGTGTGTTTTGGCGATCTTTTTTTAGTTTGGGTGATTTTTTGCGTTTTATCGATTTCTTTTAATTTTGGTGCTTTTTTCTTTAAGCGCTTTTTTCATTTTGGTGGTTTTTCGTTTTGCTTTTTTTTTGATTTTAGAATTTTTTATTTTTGGCGTTTTTTTAAATTTGAAGATTTTACCTCTTATGGTTTCCAAGATATAGTAAATTGTCTAAATTTCATAGTCAAAATTACATAAGCTGATAGAACACCCTTTATTTTTTATTGTGTTAAATATCGGTGTTAATTGGGGTAACCTATTCTACAGACTACACCAATTAATACTAACTTTGAAAATTTAAAGTGTCTATATATAAGTGTATGTATATTACATTAGTTTTTCAACATTTTTCTTTGCTCGCCTTAGAACACCATTTAATTTTTAACTGTCATATATTTGTTATTAGAGCGGCTAAAGTTTTACATATTCTGTGAAAATTTCAGGTTCGTAGACAGACAGTCAGTCGGACAGCATAGCGAAAACAATAGGGTTCCTGTACACTTTTGGTGTACGGAACCCAAAAAACACGATTTGTTTTGTCTGCAGTTTAATGATGATATAATTGGATAACGCAGTCAGACGAAGGCGAGATATGATTTAGAGCATTTTTAATGCTTCGAAAGAAGCGATGTTTCATGTCAAAAATAAGAGCTCCTAAGTTGGACTTCGTGAACAAAAATCAAGCCTGCTTGAAGCGCTTTTCAAAGAAGGGAGAAACAAAAACAACAAGCTTCTCTCGCTTACAGACTTGCTTTGGCCACAGCAATAGTTTTTGTTGGGTGATTATTATGTATCAGTACTTATATCGCGGTGGTGAAAGGCTTAAATAAAATGTTTGGATAATATATAATATTGATGCCCCCAATTATATGTTAGCTTCTAGAACAATACGATTAAAGGTACGAGTATTTAGAATTAAACATTCCTTCCAAAAAAATGTATATACCGATAGTGTCCCTATACCAACCATACTTGATATAGACCAACTTTCCCCGACCTAATATATTTTTGTCGCTTCTCAAAATTTTTTTCCAATTGCATAGACTTTTAGCAATTTAGTATTATATTTCGCTATTATTTGTAATATTTTTTTTTCTTGCTCTTCAAAAGTACTCATTTCAATTTCTATATTGTATATTTATAGACTTCACTTGTTTTTATGAGCTCAACGATAATGGTGATGGCGTTGATGATGTAGATGTTGATTGTTGACTGGATTGTTGTCTAAATGACTGACTGGCTGTTAGAATGGCTACAGAATGCTATTCCTTTTTGCTGACTTTTTGTTGCTTTTTTCATAATGGCGGGTATTAAATGAAGCTCGAACAGTTTAATATTTAATGTTCAGTTAAGTTTGATTGTTAGCGTTTTTTGTGTGTGTGAGTTTTTTTTTCAATTTTATATTTTAATATTTAAAATAAATATCTGTGTTTTTATATAATATGAGCATCAGCAGTGTTTAACGTTTATTTTACCAAATATTATATGAAATGTTAGATGATTTTTTGTTTTCATTTGTTTTTATTAGAATTATTTTGTCTGGTGCATTTTCTATGTGTTAGAAAGTTTGAGGTAAATTTGCATGTAAAATAATGCCGAAATATCATGCTCATTAGGATAAAAATAGTGATCAATTTTAAGTAGAGATTATAATTCGAGCAAGCTAAGTTATTATACTATGTAGAAATATATGTATGGAAATTTTCATAAGTAGCTTTATAGCTGATTGGCATATTCGAGCAGAAAAAACAAACCAATGGTAACTCTGTGGTTTGTTTAGATAAACATCAGATAAACGTTAAATAAGAAGTGATGCATTTCTCGCATTCAAACTTCTCAAACACTTTGTATATTTAAGAATTGCGATCACATTTACTAGAGCCACCTAACATATGGTGATAAGCACAGATACACAATACCACTGATGATGGGAGCGTCCCGGCTTCCGAAAACAGCATTATTGTATTCTCATGTGTACATTGAAAGTTAAAATGATGTCAATTTTACCTTAGTTTCTTGGAATAAGGATCATGTCAAAATCTAAATATAATAATACGCACCTTAGCCTTTATAATCACTTTGAATTAAAAAAGCAAAGCTTAAACTAATTTTGTTATATTATGCAAACTATAACAGTGTGAGCCTTCATATTTTCTAAATATTTTCCCTCCTAAAATTTCTCTATTGTGTTTACATAAATATTTGAATCTTTTCTATATTTTAGAATATTTAAAGCCAAAATCTTTTACTATTAAATACAATTTGTTTTTTATATTTTTGCTGTTGACATTCGCTGTCCCGTTTGGATAATTTCCATTTTCGAGTGATATTAATTTGTTTTCTGTTGATGTAGAGTTTTTTGTTTGTTTTGTTGTTCCTTTTTTCATATTAATTTTTATGTTTCTGACATAAATTAAGTAGAAAATTGCATGTTATCTTTTAATGATTGTTCGGTAAGTTTTGTGGCATGATGCGGTAAAAAAAATATCTAATTGTATATTTACATACACATACGTTTTTTATCCTCTTTAATTTTTATGCTTTTTAATTTGTGTGTTGAAAATGTATAAATTATTAATAAATATTTAATGGCTGTAGACACACACTATGGGTGGGGGACGATGATGATGATGATGATGATTGGAGATACTTCATATTGATAAAATAGCATAAAATAAAAATAAGTTTTTAAATGGCGAAAGTCGTTAAATGGTAGCTATTGATTTTTTATTTTCTTCTATAAATAGATAAAGTATGTATAAAGATTTGAATTGAAAACAAATGGCTAGAAATAATATAATCAAGTATTGTAGCAAGTGTTTATACTGAAGAATGTCTGTCTATTGCAGTCTTTGGTTTTGAAGTGTAAATTAAAGCAAAATGTTCATAATAATAAGGAATAGAGAACACTTCAAATCAAAATAATTTTTTTAAGAATATGCTAGTTAAAGTGGTTTTCTCTATGACAAATTCAAGAAATTTATTGTAAGTCTAAAGTTCGTAACGTTATATGCAGAAAGAATTGGGCATGATTAATATTCCTTACGGAGTAGCCGTTCTCCCATCGGACGCGTCCCCAGGTGTCTCATAGGGGAATGCCCTGCAGATATGCAAGATAGGTGGGAAATCAAATACCACCCGTGGTCCATAACCGGCAAAAACCTCCAATCCAAGTAACGTCTGTGTCATAACGAGCTGTTCTCGGTAGGCTACTGTTCCTCATGTTAGAGGCGGCCTTCATGTTTATATCCGTCGGTCTGGAGACTACAAGCTGACAGCTCCAGCACCAGAATAGGATACTAATCATATGTTTGTCTGAATGCAAATAATTAATGAAACTGAAACAAATACAAATAATAATAACGAACCATAACTGATGACGAATTTTGGCAAGCGTAAACGGATATGCATTGATCAATGGAACGTAAGGACTCTGAACGATAATACCAAATTAGCCCATTATGAGCGAAATGCGGTAGAAAGGATGCGGGCAATTGGTGTCAGGGAATGGGAACCTCATGCTTTACAGTGGACACGGGACCAGGCATGAAAGAGGTGTTGGCATAATAATATCCGAAAAAATGCGCTGTACACAAAGACATACACAGAAAAAATTATCACCAAAAAATTTTAAAACAAAAGTTTGTCTAAAAATAAATTTCATTTTCAGTAAATGTTCTTTACATAATCAACTAATTATTTGTTTGACTCTTATTTAGGACGCAAGTACCAAAAACAAGAAGAAAAACTCTGTCGTACAAAAACAACCCCGATAACGACATACACACAAATAATAATAATAATAATAACAACAACAACAACAATGATAGCAAAATGAATGCGATTATACCAAGTTTGTTTACTGAAGATTTTTGAGTGAATCAATTCGTTAATATCGTTGTGCTACTTCTCATTTATTTTTTTAGAGTCTTTAGATAAACATTCACATTCAACAAAGTACAATGTAATAAATGCTTAGTGGATGATAATGCCCAGACCAAAATTTTGTTTGATATAAACAATTTTGTTTATTATTTGTTAGTATTTTTAGATTAATTGTTTTATAAATTCAGACTAAAGTATTGTTTGATATTTTTTAGAAAATCCAGTTTATCTTTTTGTTTGATTTAGTAAATAGTTTTTTTAAGAATTTGTAAATATTTTTAGACAAATTGTCTTATAGATTTAATCAATTTGTTCAGTGAAAAAACATGTTTTTCTTCTATGAAATTGTTGAGATATTTTTGTCTTTATTTACAAATTTGTTTGTAGGTCCGTTCCTAGACAAAATATTTACTATTTCATTGAATTTCTTTACAGAAAATGAAATTTAGTTTTTTCTGTGTAGGCTCTGGTTAGCGATCGGATAATTACAGCACGATTTATTAGTTGCTTCAAAAATCATATGACGTTGGTTCCGTGCTATGCGCTGACAGAGGAAGCGGACGAAGCAGATAAGGACGCGTTTTATGACGAACTAGCCAAAACTCTAAGTTCTGTTGCCAGACGGGATATTGTTATTCTACTGGGTGATTTCAATGCGAAGCTTGAGTGCGTACATGCTGGCCTAAGGCAGGTAATAGGTCGTCACGACATGGATACTAGAAATAGAGAATAGAGAACGGTTTGTGGAGTTATGTAAGACATACGAAATGGTTAATGGCGGGTATTCACAAATATACCTAGACCTCGCCAAATGGTAATACCCGCAATCAAACGTCCACACAAAAAAAAAGTGCAGATATTGACAGTGGCCATGAACTAGTGGTTACATACGTTAAGATTAAGCTAAAGAAAAACAGGAGTGAAGTAAAAACGTCAAACAAGCGTTGGGATATAAATAAGTTAAAAACTCCCCAAAATGAAGAAGGAAATAAGTTATCTAATGAAGCATCGAATTTTGAATAATACACCAAAATCATGACACGATGCAGGTGATATACTGAACCAAATTGTGGAAGATACACTGGGACCAACCCAAAAGTCCAATAGGAAACAATGGATCTCTGAGGAAACTTGGAAATTAATAGAAAACAGAAATATCTTGAGATCTCTGATGAAAAAAGGCATTTCATAAAAATCCAAAATATTCCCTTGCCGCCAAAATGGTAAAAGGATCAGCAAAGAACGACAAAAGGAAGTATGTATATGGAATTGTTAGCAAAGGATGCCGAAACCGCGGCAGGAGCCAGCAAAACAAGAGATCTTTATCAACTCATCAACCGCATGACACACAAAAAACACGAAGTGAATCAACCGATTCGGGACCGCAATGTCACATGGCTTACAACCACAGAAGAGCAGACATCAAGATGGAGGGAGTACTTTAATGAACTAAGTAATGGTGATGAATGTATTGAAACATACCCAACAGCCCCTTCAGAAAAATGCATTTATAAACTGTGAAGTACCAACACTCGATGAAGTCAAATCTGCCATAGTCAAACTAAAAAAGGATAAATCGGCAGGAGAAGACAATATTGCTTCAGATTTGCAGTTAGTGGCCCCTGACACTTCCGCCAAAATCATTCATGGCCATATAGTATGCACATGGATAGAAAAAAATTTAAGCAACGAGTGGACTAGAGGAATCATAGTTAAAATTCGCATAAATATGATTTGAGAGATTGCGAAAATTGGAGAGGGATTACACTGCTTAACATAGAGAACCACACAGTAGTTGCCTTGATCAAGCCAATACACTGAGAATAATAATTGAACAGTGCGTCGAATGGCGTTGTCCACTTTACCTGATATTTATAGATTTTAAAAAAGCATTTGATACAATCAAGAGGAATGCAACCTGGCATGCATTGAGACAGAAGGTGTTTCCGGATAAAATAATTAATATTTTAAAACCGATGTATGCAACAGCTGAACTACAAGTATTACATAATGGTTCAATCAGCAACTCATTTACAACCAACATCGGAGTACGGCAAGGATGTCCACTATCGCCATTGCTTTTTGCTGTTATTCTAGATAACATCATGGTGAAACTATGCATAAGGAGAAGGGGTATCGTGTGGGGTCTACAAACGCAACTTGAAGATTTGGAGTACGCTGACGACATCTGTCTGCTATCTCATAAGGTTTTCGAAATGCAGGAAATAGTAATTGAACTCGTGGTGCTAGCTAAATATGTAGGGCTTGAAATAAACAGAAGAAAAACCTTTGCTATGCGCTTGAATAACAGCTGCAATAGACATATTACGATTCAAAATATGCCAATTGAGTGGAATAGAGGCACACGTCAATAACAGATTAAATAAAGCTAGAACTGCTTTTGGACGGCTTAGAAAACCGTGGCGTTGTACACAAATTACGAGAACCACGAAGATAAGAATATTCAATGGCTTCGTCAAATCAATTTTGTTGTATGGCAGTGAAACATGGCAATTCACCGAAGCCATTATATACAGGCTGCAGGCTTTCATAAACAAATGCCTGCAAAACATATGCGGTATATTTTCGCCAAGAACAATTACCAACGAAAGCTTGTGGAACATTGCAAAAGAAGAAAACATCGAAATACAGATCAAGAGAAGAAAGTGGAGATGGATTGGCCATACCTTGCGACTCAGTTGCAAGGATGGCCTTAGAATGGAATCCACAGCGAAGCAGAAGACCTGGTCGCCCTCGCATGACATGGAGAACAACTCTCTTGAAGGAGAAGAACTCTTTTGCCAAAATAAATAAATCCTGGGACTATGTTAAGTTAAATGCTAATTTCCAATGAAATTTATTTGCTAGTGTTTAAGCATTGTCTGCAAATGCAACATTTCATTGGTGCTTTACCAAATCGTCAGTAGACTTCTTTGGTAAGAACAATGCTTAAACACCAGCAAATAAATTGCATTTAAAATAAAATTATGACAATAAGTCAAATAAATTTCAGAAAGGTTAAATGCTAATGCCAGAAGTTATTATAAATGTATTGTTGATGTCCTATGTTCCCAAGAGGAATAAATAAAGGAATAAAAAAATATTCCAAGGAACAAGGGAAAAATTAGCATCAACTTAATTTTTCAGCGCCACTTTCGGAAGCCGCTACACTTCCAACGTCAGTGCTCACATGTATTTTGCTTATCACCACTTGTCAGGTGGCTCTGTTCCTGAAAATTGAATTCGAGAATTAAATCACTTCAATTTGATATTAAATTGCACTTTCCCAGTGTTTCCGTTGGATTATTTTTCTTCATTCCCATTTTTCTAATTTTTTGTTCGACTCAAGTCAAACTTTTTTGGTTTCATTTTATACTTAAGTATATATGAACATGTAAACATGCGAAAAGCTCAAGCCAATAACTGCTAATTGTTTATTAATAAAATTATTTCGAACTTATTTGCTTGTGAATCGAAATTGATTATCAGGCTAAGATTTAATTCAGAAAGAATTGGGCTTGATTAATATTCCAAGGAACAAGGGAAAAATTAGCATCAATTTAATTATTTAATTTTGCCTTAAGTAGAGCAAAAAAATAAGATAAGAAAATATGTTCTACAAAGATATTTGCCCTAATATTTTGTACAAAGTTCCTGAACACATAGTATCACGTACCGATATGCTGCATGATCAGGCGAAAAGCGGGAACTTTAGCCCGCCCCCCTCGCCTAAATTATATATTTCTTTCCTTCCTCTATCAGAATCGGTTTACATAACCCTGTAATTTTTTTTAATTTTTTTTTTATATTTTAAATAAAAAATAAAATTATTAACCCTGTAATTTCTTATCGTGTTATACAGTGCAGTTATTGACACCATGTCTTGATACTTAATATTATAAACAATTAACAATTTAATAATATCAATTGAATTATTTAATTCAAAATATGATGTTTTCAATTTACGATTTAATTTGAAAAAAGAAATCAGGAAATATTTTTGTCCCGTGCACGGTGGGCAATGCAAAATGCCCTTCAATCAACCAATCCATCAATTACTTCTCATCAGCAGATTTTCGTCTGGAGTTGCTGTGACCCTTTGCAAAGTGGGCATAAAACCTAATTTATTTAGAAGTATGTTGGACTTACCCATAATGTATGTGAAAATATGCGGAATAGTTATATGGGACACAAAAATTAAGAATTGCTTCAGAAACGTACATCTTTCGAAACATGTTATACTGTATATATGTTTTGACCACTTACCTCAGTATTGCATAAAAACAACATTACCTATTTGTGTAATTTCCTTTTCGAATAATAAAATGATTATTTAAAAAAATACATGTATTTTATAATACATCGCAGTTTGGCCCTGTAAGTTAAAATGACTGTTTTAATAGTATCGTTTGTTGTCCATAAGCTTAAAATATCTTAATATTTGATTTAAAAAATTGAACTTTCCTTTAAAGCTATTAAGGAATTTATCCCCATATTTGAAAGAAATATTTCATTTATGGTTGTAAAGAAGATTCTTTACAAAAAAGTCTTAATAGAATCGACGTTTATGTCTTTTTAATAAGTTAAACTTTTACTATAGATGAATGCATTTACATTTATTTGTATATAATGACGACTTGCAATACATCGATGCATCTATAAAAAAAAAATATTTTCAATTTTCTTGTATAAGTTTAAAATTAAAATAAATGCGTTCATTGATCTCCTTACACATGAATCTCCTATTTGACTGCAAACTTTATATTCGACATATGACTAACACGCATACAAAAATATTATGTAAAAATACTTTAAAGTACCCAAAATATTTTGGTTTTATATCAAGTACTCACATACATTTGTATATTTATTTGTTTTTGGTTGGTTTGATGGTTTGTCTGAGGGTCTTGCAGGCAGGCTACTAACTAAGTGTGTGTGGCAAGGGATTTTAAGATGATAATGTGGTGTAATGCGTAAAATGCAATGCCATGCTTTGTTGCCTTTGAACATTTTCTTTGCTTTTTATTATTATTTTCTGCTATCGAGTGCAATAAATCTTGATACGCTGTCATGTTCTGTCTAATTAGTAATATGTCAATAAATTTAATTCAATGATTTTTTTACATGAATAGCGAATTTGTGGACAGAAATGGAGGGTATCGGAAGCAAAACATATTTTATCTTAACAATTTCAAACGAGATATACGTACGATCATTAAGTTATTTTTAAGTGTAGATAATATATGTTGAAGCAGTTTTTGCCATACATATGGGCATTTCCATGTAAAAAATTAAAATCAAAAAAAATTAAAAAAATTAAGTCCCTTAAAGCATTTTTTAAAATATGGTAAAGAGAAACAAACAATAAAATTTTACTATGTAGTAATTCTGAGTGAATTCAATAAATAGGTGTGCCCGCATGGCTTTTAATTTTAATTAAAAAAATTTTACCGATTTCATACATTTTTATAATTGATCTAGCTTTTTAAGTACAAAAGATATTGAAACGATTCGTGCTTTGCTTTATAGGGCAGTAATGATGATTTAATATTGCTATGCAAAACAGAACTGGAATAATTAAATGGCCGAAAAGTGGCCACTTGAAAATTGCACAGTTTTTTCTCATTTAATCGATTTTCAACCAAACCCTGCGTGAACCCTGTTGAGCATAAAGCATTGATTTTTTTTTCATTGTGCTAAAATATTATCTTCTGCAAAAATAAAGTTGCAAAAATGTATATATATTTTAAAAAATGCTCAACTTTGAGCTTCAAAAACAAATCTGATATTTTCAGAAAATAAAGGTCAGTAGATACTACGTTATTATGCACACTTAGTGCCGCTTTGATATTTTCACTCTATTACGAGATATGATTTTTTTAAAGTATAATTTTTATAAAAATTTTTATAAAAATTTGAAATTTTTAGAATAAATAGCCTCTACTGCGTTCATTACGTGACAATCTGTTATTTTCATTTGTTTACGAGATATGATTTTTTTGAGTGCTACTCTTAGAAAAATTAGAAAGTAAAATATGAGGTAGAAAAAAAAGGGCCAAAAATACGTATTTTTTATTTTATTTTATTGTATATATAGAGGTATTTATATCTTACTACAATTTTTAAATATAAAAAATAATAGACTAATTTTAAGACATTGCAATAAACTATTTTCGATTTTGTAGCGACTAAATTCAGTTAACCAATTATACTTTGAAATTTATGTTCCAACATAAAAGAACAAGGTTCACGAGCAAAGACACAAGATAGAGTTCAATTAGCTGTATATATATTTATTTTCTTTGGATGCCATTCTAATGTCACGTACGTAGTGCAAAAACATTGTTTGTATATGTCATTTGATTATGACCGGTCGCAACTGTTTCAAAATAAAAGTTTAAAGCAAGATAAGTATCGCAAAAAAATATTGATCACAATTTTTTTCCAACCTGGTGTAATAAAAATTTTATAAGCATTTAAAATTCGTCACGTACGCTATTGTATTACTACAAATGCAACTAAATGCAAAATAAAAATGGCAAAATTTCCATCGGACCTCAAAAATAAAAAAACTTCATCCATTTTCATATCATGATAGTCAGCATATATACGATTCTGGAACTGCGTATTCATTAAGCGAAAAAATTTCAAATTAATTAATATGTACTACTCTGAAGTAGGCTAAAGTGTTGCGGTAAGCTCAGAACCAAAGTAAATGGCATATAGTATAAAATGAATTTGAATCTTGATTGTTTTTCTTACTATTATCACCAAATACATATTTGTTATTTGTTTTTAAGTTTTTGTTTACATATATTTACAAAACATATCATTACTTAAAAATATCATAAGAGAAAAATCTGTCACGTACGCTATTAAATTTTGTTCATTATAAAATCATCCAAAAGTTTTTTTTATTCCAAACTTACGGATAATCAAGGAAAAATAGTTGGCTTCGTTTAAGAAATTAAAAAAAAAACATTCACAATTCGCAGATTTTTGCATATCTTTACATACTCCCTAACATCGCTTCCGTTTTATGTCACGTACGCCCTTATTTCCCTCGATATTTGGGACAACCGGGTTCCAAATATAATAGTTATAGTGAAATTTTTTTTCATTTACTCCTATTTTTGCAAAATCTATTCCACTTAGTAGGCGTTCAAATGGCACATACGCTGACATGGAAATGCCCATATGCTAATTTAATTTACTGATTTTAAAATAAGGCAATTGTTAAAAAAGTATTTATTTCTTGTGGGTTAAGTTAGTCTATATGCCCTCATTAGATTGGCTTGACCCACAACAAATAAAAATTTGATGAATTTTGCAAATCAATGTATTTATTTATATCAATGGTGTTTTTCTTGTAAAAGCTAAGAGTTTTTAGAGAAGAATTCTAATAGATAGATGGTTGCCTTCAAATAGCATCCGAATATTTTTAAATGTAATAATATGAAGGAGCTTATTTCATTTATATTTATATGTTTGGGATCTTAATTCACTATAATTGTTATCATGTAACAAAGTAATACCAACCAACATGTCATATTTTCATATTAATGGAAATATATTTTAATGAAATAAAATCTCGTATTAACTTATAATTTCTTTCACCTTAAAATCAAATTTTTTAAACCTGTTTTGCCACTATTACATCTTTATTTAATCTTTTCCCTTTTAAAAGATTAAATATTACTTTACTTTTGCTTAAATGTTTTGCTCATTTACCCGTTTACAAGCAACTCAAATAAAATGATGAAAATCTATTGCCAATAAGAAAAAAAAACATTGCTAGACATTTTGTATTTTGCAATACGCAAAAAAGCAACCATAAAAGCACTTTATTTTAATATAAGGACTAGAAGAAAAAAACAAACACCTTAACGACAACGGTAAAAATAACACAAACAATAACATCGATAGGAATTACCAGAACAACATCAACAATCGAATAGGAAACATAAGCAATGAGTCCCTGTGGATTTTAATACCGGAAGTTAAAATACGTGTATGTCTGAGCATATGAAAAAGGTAACATGATGCAAAATAAACCCAGTAAACATTTTTAGAAATTAAAAATGAAAGATAAGCAGGGAAAAAATTTTTTGCTGTTAGAAAAGCAGCACAGAGTGGACTCGCGAGATAAGATTAGTTGCAAGTAAATATGTATAGCAAAACTGAAATTAGCGAGAAGAAAATAATATAGCAACTTTCATTTATCTTGTCCCAGAGGGGCCTTATTTTAGCAAAGTTGTCAGAAGAAAGATGTTATAGTCACAGGCATGACGAAACCAAAGAAGCTTTTCGAATCAATTACGAGACATATGTGTGCTCACAAGCTTTAACCGCTTAAGATATTTCAAAAATATTTCTGGAGAGCTGTTTAAAGTATCAAAACCTCGCTTCTTTCTTAATTTGTTTTTATTTAACTTATTTATAGATAACACTATGCAACAAGAAAAATTCCCAGCTGTACCACTATAAATAACTACAAAACCAGTCGAAATTTTATTATATACTCTTTGGTTTCAGAATTATTCAGAACGTAATGATGAAAATTTTATATATTTTTTATGCAAAATTGCAATATTTTTATTTATAAAAAATTTATAAAAAATCCAAACTTGCAAGTGATTACATTTCTTTTCGCTCGCCATAAAGCTAAATATACCGCAAATAAAATCAGCTTTATTTGACGAAAATCGCTGAATAAATACGGATTTTATTAACAATAAAGTGAAATTGAACGATTTTTGGAAAATATATAGTTTCGGAGACGTTGCTCCACCGATTTTATCATAACTTGGAAAAACGCTATCCAATTTTCTTATCAAAAAACTGAAAAACTTAAAATAAAATTACCTTTAAGCCATTCTAACATAATTTTTTTATATACTAAATGTTTTCGGAATTATACAAACCGCAATGATGAAAAATATATATTTTTTTATGCAAAATTGAGAAAATATTTATTATTAAAGAATTTATAAAAAATCGAAAAGGGCATAAACTTACCAATTTTATTAAGTGATAATAAAGCCACATAATAATAACACCTAAAAAATAATATAGTATTAATCAAAGGTCATGACAAAAGTTTTTGTTGCATAGTGTTATAGTCGACTTAGAAAAGTTTCAAAGTTGAAAAAATGTGTAGTGAATTAATTTAGGTACGAATGGACTCTATCGCACCAAAACTTAAATTTTGTGCTAACTCGAATTAAGCGGTTAATGGCTGTCGCGAAAGAATTCCAGAGAGTAATATTTTTCAAACACGAAATTTGTTCATTTTACTCTTTTCCAGGCATTGAAGATACGTTCTTTTGTATCCGCTTCCTATTAGGGACAATTTTACCCCTTTTAACAGGTAGCTCCTCTGATGAAAAGGTTGGCTTCAGGTTCTGAAGTTTATTCAGTATGAATGGAATCCCTTCTACTATCTTCCTTCTACTGTCTGAAGGTGTGATAAATATAGCTACCGAAATAATGGGGCTATCATCTTCCCGAGCCAATATGACTTGGCAGACGTTCAATCTGTAACAAAGTAAAACAGGATCGTTAAAATCGAATACTAAATTGTTTCTATGTAATCCCTTCAATACTGTCTTCATGGCTGACTCGTTATCCCAGCGCTCTATAGGAAATTTTTTTCATACAAAATTGCTTTAAATCTATGGAAAATAAAATCAGGTTTTGCAATTAATGGCATATAACTTTATTTTTTTGTCGGATCGTCACGCTTTTAAGCTTCGTTTATTTAACACAAAATCATCCTTTACGCGTTCACTTAAACTAAGCTATTAAATTTTTTAATATTAATAAAGCAAATTAAAATTAAATTCATTCAACTGCCGACAATGGTAGAAGGCTAACAGATATGTGAAAAAAATATAAAAAAAATTATCCAAAGATATTTAATTATATTGTGTTTGAGTTCGGTTTTAACTGAATATTTCATTCAAATTATATTTTTATTTAGAGATAAATATGAAGCATATAGACAAAGAATAATTTGACTGTGTGGAGGGTTCAACTGGAATGTTTCGACAGCTCCCACTATTTTCGCTTGAGTTCCGCGTAGACCACTCGACCAAAGTCGGTGGTTTGCAGTCAAGAGTTGTACCTGTAATTAATTCGTACTGTCACTTTAGAACTGTATTTTATTTTACAGTTACTGCTATTCACTTTTTCCTTTATGTATCCAATCGATAGTTTAGTTGATATAACAATTGACGAAAGGTTCTTATCATGGAAATAATTAAAAATTTATTAAATTTCATATAACCGCGAATACCTCGAATTGGTCCTATTTTGTTAAGCATAAATAACATACGCTGTCCAATAATACCCGAAGGTAAAATACTTTGGTTGCTTCAGTCATTTGAAGTTCATTACACCATATCCAAGTAAACTTCCTAGACTTTAGAGATGTACAAATTAATATTTCGCTGCAAACTTTGTATAAACAATATTTATATAATTTTCTAAAAAAAAACTTTGGCTATCGGTTACTGCAACCCGACTACTATTTTAAAGCACTTCTTATGTGTGTGTGTGCGTGTTTACTGATCTTATAGCAATAATTTAACAGCAATAAAAAAACACAATTTTATAACACAAACACAGACGATATAGAAGCATTTCCCCCAAAGACCAGCAGCAGCACTGACATATTCAGTCAGTGTAATTTGTTTTTGTCGGAAAAAGTAGTTTGAAAAACGACTAAAAAGCATTTGATATAAACTACGTGAGATAATGGCAGAATATTCAATGAATGAATAAAGAACTCAAATAACAAAATTATATTAGAAAAAACTCACACCAACACCTTTAGATATGCACAAAACCACATATATTTAAAAAAAAGTTCGATTAACAACATTGGCAACAAAGTACATTCAAATAGAAAGAAACAAATCCAGAGGAAATAAAAAATAGTAAAACGGAAATGTGCGCCATAACAAATATGGCGCGCCGCGTCCAATATCTTAACTAAGAGCAATGGCATTGACTCTTAAATATTTTAACGTTCACCGTCAACAAAAGGTTGATGTGTTTTTAACAAAAATCGGTGTGTGCGTGTGTGTGTTTTTTTCTAACAACCACGGCCATGAATTTTAGATGCTTGTATTTGGTATGTATTTCTTTTTGGCAGCATCTATGTGTATTTTTGCTGATTTTAGCAGCTTCCCTGTAGTCCCAGTTGTTACCGATGACATGTTCATCGATGTTGTCTGCAAGACAAACAATGATTTGTCGCCTATAAAATACATTAGAATTTGTTCTGACAAGATTATGCAAATTTGTGCTAGAAAGCTTTATTGACGACCAGGAGAGTAACAAGTGTATCGAAGTTGTCATGTGTACAGTTTTATTGCCGACAAAGAGCATAAATACGGCATTGAAGTTGTCGTCTGTACGGTCTTATTGACGACAACATATGTAACAACTGAATCGAAGTTGCGTGTGTGCGTTTTTATTGCCGACAGCAAGAGTAACAACTGCATCGAAGTTGTCGTGCTTCGAATTATGTATATTAAAGATATTAAGTTGCCAAGAGAACGTGTTTTTGTATAAAGATTTTTGAATACCGCTGTAGGCTAGTAGGCATCGTGTGGAGGTGTGGAGGTGTGGAGGTTGTGGGTTCGATTCGAATAAAACATATTAAAATTTTATTGAAGACAATTCTAGTAGCATGTTATTAACGTTGTCATCGGCGATTTTGTGCCTTTTGTTCGAAAATGTCTTACATATGTAGTTGGCTTTGACTGTAGTCAATTCGTTTTCAGTGAGACATACTTCTGTCGCACATGCATCGATGATGTCTCGAAGACTTGGGCTATGGGATTAAAACAGCCACACACACAAACCCTTTCACACATCTATTGTTTTAGGTAGTAAAGTGAATATATGTGTGATTAGAGGCGGCAAGGATAAAGAGTCATACCTTATACATCGCACAGTGGAACGGATCAACTAATTAATGATAATAATTACCAAGTAAAAAAGAAGTAAGTTCACTATTTTATTAAAATATAACGGTCTCTCATAAAATAAATATGTAATGTAAATAAAAAAAATTAATAGCTTAGACCGAAAAATCTTGTATACCTCATAATATACTTTAAATAAACAAACAGAACAAGTCCTGACGAATCTAAATTATGAAGTAAATAGTTATATGCTCTATTGCTGTTGGAAGTCTCAATAAATCTGACATTTAACTAATATATAAAAGCAATTATTTTATTACGCAATCAATCCCACTGTGCGCTGTTTTGTTAGTTTGGTACTTTAAAACATGTCGCATCCTCTTTTGTTTTATTATTTTATTTCAATGTTTTAAAATAATAGTCAAAGTTTTCTGTTTTTATTTCATTGTATTCACTTTGGAAGTGAAAAATATCCCCAGAATAACGTGTTGCATTTTAAATTTCTTTGTTATAGTTTATTGTAAAGAAATACGTAGCGCTAAAATAGTTTCTTTGGGGAAATTGACTAAACTATGAATTATTGATAATATTAAAAGTTGTGCGAAAGAAGTTTAAGAATTAATTGATTTGGTCTATAAGAGTTTATAAAATTTTACAAAAAGTTTCAAATATTTTATTATAATTTGTGAAGAAATGGTTTGTTATGCTGGTGAAAAAATTACAGTCTCAATCGTAATATCAGATTGCACTATCTTGCAAGGTCCATGCGTACCAATGTAACGAAATTTGCATTAAAATAAAAAAAGTGTTGTCTCTTAGGGGGATATTTTTATAGGGATCCTTAAGTAAAAAAATACAATAATGTGAGTGAGCGTAAAGCTCCTTCGGCATAAGCTAGAATAAAAAAATGGAAAGGGCTGGTGGAATTCCTATCACATACATTTCCATATGAGACCAATGATAGTGTAGATGCGATCCATCCGAAGTCTGTATACAATTCGTACTAACATTTACGCAGGGATTGCCTAGGCCATCAGACAGTTCCGACACAACAGTGCTGTGACTAAATTTTATTCGTGTTTGTTTTGTTCTTCCCTTTTAATTTACATATAATTTTACAATGGGATATAAATAAGACTATTCTGAATTGGGTGTTAGTTTTAGGCGCTGAAATATTTTGTTTTAAATTTTCCTATTGACAATCGGATGCTTTTAAATGTGTGATAGCTTGTGGAATGCTGGGTATTAAGACTGTTACCGTTTTTCCTGTTCTATTAGTCTAAGAGTAATGCGAGTAATATGGTACCCTCCTATACCACATTACCCGAACTTACTCTAACACTGACAGAGCAACTTTGTTCATATTTATGGATATGGAGGATGTATTTGATAAGATTTCTTTTGACAAACTGAGAATTGTCCTCGCTGACCGCAACCGACGCCATGATGGTAGCATTGAGAGACTCTGTTATACGGGCTATAAATCTCAGTAATGGAAGTATCAGTAGTCAAGGAGCGATGGTCAAATGAAGCTCGCAGGGATACATTCTTTCGCTCCTAATGTGGAACATTGCTGTATATAGAGTTTTGAATTCACACTATGTAGTATTCAGACAATATAGCACTCATGATTGTTGGCAGGTTCAGTGATGCCATTCTTGGCGACATGAGACACGCTCTAGCCTATGAAAGAGATTAGTTTGACAATAGTTAGGCCGATAAAATATCATTTAAATAGACTCTATTTCAACTCACGCTATCGATTTTCTATGAATCCAAAAAACAATCCATATTCATTATAATAAGAGCATAAGTGTAACAAAGATATGATTCTGATAATTTTTAAATTTATTAGATCAACCGATCGCATGCTTTTAGCATGACTAAGTAACAAATATGATGATTATTGGTACTTGCAGCTAAAAAAGTTATTTCTTAAATTACTTTGCTTTATATCGGTTGCTGCAAATAAGTAGTAATTAATTTTATTATCATTGGTATACCTAACCGCTTAAACGATTCGCATTAGCAACTATATAATAATGTAAAATAATTTATTTTCCAATGAAAACTCTACGATAGTTGGTGCAACTGCCAAAATTAGATTGGCAGCAAATGCATCAGTTTTATCTGTCTAGACGTGGTGCATTGAACAGCGACTAACCATAAATGCTTGAAAATCAGACAACCATGGCGGCGTTACTCGAAAAAGAAAAGTTAGAGAGTTCAATACTTTAAGGTGTTTCGGTCAGAAATTAATGTATTGCGAAAGGTAAAATATCTAGGGATAACGCTAGATACGAAACTGCCCTCGAATGATCACGTTGATTTAAAGCTACGAAAGACGAAAAAGATAATACATCAATTTACATCGCTGTGTGGTCAAGGATATGGAATCTCGCTTAAGGCTGCATACTGAATATACACTATGATGTTGCGACCTACACTTGCTTAAGCATCAGTTGTCGGGTTGCAGAAGGATTCGCAGAAAATAATCAAGGGGACTTGCCGCTTGGCTCCGCTTTGGTTTCAATGCTGAACATATGTAGGAATATTCTGGCCCTGGTAAATAATGGTTTAAGTGAGACACAATTCATGTTGGAACGCTTGTGTAGAAGAAGGGTAGTCGAAATATTGAATCGGAGTCATCTTGCCGATGTTAACGTACATAATGAATGTATGGATAGTGACATAATGAATGTATGGAATGTATGGAAGTGCGAGAACGGGTGGTTACTCAAGTTTATTAACTCTCTCCTGTGTCTTGCGTTTACAAAAGCACAGGTCCGTCTATCAGGCAAAGATGTTTTGGCTGATGAATGCATTGGATGGACTACTAGATTGAAAGTTAGATGTAGGTGAAGAGACTTTTCATTGCATTCGACAATCAGGCGGTGATCAGATGCATTCCGTAGGTGCCTTATACTCTAAATGGAAGCTAGAATGTGTTCTAAAACTAAATAGTTGTAGATCGAGATGGATCTCACAGTTGTTGGATTTCATAAACCTGGAAAAGTGGAAGGAAACAGCAACATCTACGGAGTATCGTATACCGCTCACGATGCACCTTGGCAGGATAGCGCATACGTTTATAAGTATACCCAGAGAAGCTTCAGGAACAATCTGGCTAAGATAAAAAACTATACTCTGAAAGGAATATTTTCATATACCACACGAAATATGTATAATCTTAATTTTTGTTTAAATATTTACATAAAGTTTTGAAAATGGTCTCTTTTCATTCGAATATCTATCAATCAGAAATGTCTAGTTGCTCAGAATTGTGATAGGTACTCCCACCATTAGAAGCTTAATTACATTTGCAAATGAATATACATATACTTGTTTTCCGCTGACAATAATGTAAAATAAAATTTACGCCTCTTTGATTTCAATATATTAAATTTAATATTCTCAAATTGTAAGTATGAAAAAACCCCGTTTGAATGCATTATTTATCAAAAAAAAAGAAAGATTTTTCAATTCCATTTGCTTTCTTTTAACCAATTTTCACTTTATATGTACGTACTAATGTTGCTTCAAATGTGTTAAAATTATGTCATAATTTTTTCTTTCTTTTGTATGATTTTCTTAATAAAAAGTTATGCTCTCCTACCTTAAACCCAATCATTGAAGCAAGAAGTACACAGTGTGTTTGAATATGAAAACCAAATATAAACACTAGGAACTACTTGAAGGAAAATATTGACAGCTTAAGTGTAGACATTGATTTTTTTGTTATATTTCTTTTTTGTATTTGATTTGAAAGAAACATTTTCATTTCACTTGTCATTTAAAGCAAATAAGAGGGTTATTAAGCAGAAGCGATGAAGAACGATTGTCAGTATCTGTATGGAAAATTAAAATCATGCTCATTTTTTTGGTTTGTGGCAGTAAAAAAAATATTTATTTAAAATACAATTGCTATAAAAAGGGAACTTTCCACATACAAATCAGTCCTCTTGCAAGCAAGTTTGTAAGCGGAAGCATTGGCTCACGCCCTTATAAACCTGTTTATATGGAAGGTCCATTTTTTACTGGTTATTAATACTAATATTATCAATATTTTATGGAGTAAAAATTTATCTTAGAAAATAATGTCCTTAGAAGTCCTTTCATTCTATGAAAAAATTTTTTGTTTGTAGTCTGCATCATATGAATCGCTCGTCAAGTCGTGTGTACCACCCAACAATATGTAGTTTCTTAATAATGGAAAATCTTTCATTTGTTTTTACTACTTAATACTTTTTCTAGCTGCTTGTTAAAAACGTCTATTGATTTTCTTCGATTCTTTCACCTTTTCCACTAGTGAATTGTGTATTTTTGTATACGAGTATTTGAGTTTTTAAGACCTTTTTTTTCTTGCTATTTTGCATTACTTAAGGATCCCTATGGGTACTTGTGCTTTATGTACTTACATGTGTGCGAGTGTGTGTTGCATAACAAACGTACGAGTGCTACGTTCGTTATAAATGTCAAAAACATCTAACGTTATAATACGTTTGATGTATGCATAAATATGTACATAAGTAACCAGAAGAAAAGTGGTGACAATGCCCTAAAAAGGGCCTCATTAATCCATTAAAACAGGATATCGTCCCTACCATGTTAAACTTACAATAATAAAAATTCGTTTTTTAGATTTGTTATTTTAGTACTCCAACTTATACGAAATGCTGAAATTCTCATAGAGGATTGATAATTAAATGAGAAATATTTTAAGCCGGCCACTGTTAAGAATACTCTGACTTTAAATTCATAAATGCGCTCTTCTGAAAACTACAAATTTGCATATTACATAGTTTGACATGGTAGGGACGATAGGAGAAAAATCTCTTTTTAGTTTAAAAAATCTGTGCCTGAAACGGGCTCATATTAAATTTACGGTGGCATGTCATAATGTCGAGTGACATAACGTCAATGCACATAATGTCATGTCACTCCAAAAATTTTCATAACACTTTTGAAAGTGTTATAATGTCCATGGACTTTATGACATTATTATTATTATTATTATTATTTAAATTATGACACTTTTATATGATCCATAATGTCCATACTTTAAAAAATTAAAATAAATTCAAATATCCATATTTATCACCATGGTTGGAAATAAACCCAATAAAAAATTTGGAAACAGCGTAAATAATGCTTAAAGTGACGACTTCAAGAAATATGTGAAATTAGTTGGAAATTTTACTTATATTACTAATGATTTTCTGCGTAGCAATCAGCTTTTAAAAGCTCTATAAACGGAATTATACAGAAAATTATGTGAACAATTTAAGGATCGGCTTCTCAAAAGAGAATTATATAGAGGAACATACAAATTAGCTCGAATATAACCCAAATTTTTTCGTTAAAAAATATAGTTCTGGAATACATGATTTTCTGACACTCATTTGATGTCAGGAAGCTTATTAATGGGAGCCTCCGAGAGAGTACATGTAGTCTGTCGTAAAATGTAATAAAGGTCATATTCAGGCACTAATTCTTGCGTAATATTTTGTTTTATTTCTTGCCAAAATGCATTCAGGGCTTTCACTGATAACACTATGCAACAAGAAAAATGCCAAGGAGTACCACCATATTTGTTTGATCTTTTATGATCCCATAACTACAAAAACAGTCGAAATTTTAAATTCTATGGATATATATTTTTTTAAATAATATTCTAAAATTTGGGATTATTGAAGCTGCTTATATTATAGAATGAAAAGGAGTTGTCAAATTTTATTACAAAAACAACTAAAAAACTTGAAGTAAAATTACCTTTAACATAATTTTTTATACGATTATACTCAAGGCTTTCACAATTCTTCTGACCGCAGTAATGAAAAATAAATTTTTTATGCAAAATTTAAAATAATATTTTTTTATTAAAAATTTATAAAAAATGGAATATGGCAAAATGTTACGATTTTTATTCTTTGGTAAAACTACATATACTTTAAATAAAATAAGCTTTAGTTCATAAAAATCGATGGGTAAATATATATTTTATTCACAATAAAGTGAAATGACCTGATTTTTGAAAAAAACGAGTTTTGAAGAGGCGCGCGGATCCTGGGGAGGGGAAAAATATATATTTCCCATCCGAACACTAAAAAAATATTATCATTACTACTGAGATTTCTATACGAAAATTTTCAAAAAAGGATTGTTCATATAAAAATTCCCCTCCCAAAAGCTTAAGCTGGATCCGCACCTAAAGCTGCTGGAATATTATTTTTTTTTAAATTTAAAATTGGAAAATTTATATTTTTTAAAATTTATAAAAAAATTGTAAATGGCAAATATTTACTATTTTTATTAACTAATTATAAAGCCACATACACTTAAAATAAAATAAGCTTTATTTAATGAAAATCGATGGATAAGTATTGTTTTTATTTATAATAAAGTGAAATCACCTGATTTTTGTAATAACAAGTTTCTAACCGCTGATTCTGGTAGAGGCCACCAATGTATATATAAATCTATCGGCGTTTTGAAAGAATACATTTAATGTTGTTACATAGTGTAATCAAGGATCTATATTTATAGCAAACTCTAAGTATCAATTTTGGCGGCTATTGTTGTCCATGTAAAGGCCTAAATGTTCGATCTAAGCTATGCGAAATAGAAGACGAAATGATTCATCGTGCTATAAATTCGTCATCGTCTACCTCTATGTATTGACAGGAATAAAGAATTAGCTTTTTCTCGGCCGGCGTTATATTAGGTATTATGACGAAAATGCATCAGCTGTGAACACTATGTTAGAAAAGAAAAATACTAAATATGATCTTTATTATTTTAATATATTAAAATATTTAATGAATGAGCAATTGTCTGTAGATTGTGGAAGCATAACAGTCTCCTAAAAAGCATTTAGTATTTGATTTATTTTTTACCATAACAAGTCATAATATTTTTGTTATCCGTTACCTCACTTTCGATTTCAGCATTCGTAAAGACATTTCACCTTGTTTTAATTGCTTAGAATTACTTTTAATCAGAACCAAAAATATTATAAATAAAATAAATAGCTTGAAGAGTAATTCTCTTTACCTATAAATTGCTTTTTCCTTATATTTTGCATACTGTTTTTCGTCTAGTTTTGATTTTTCTCTATAACGTTTTTGAATCTCTGTTCTAGTTAATTGAGCTATCTTCTCCTTTGTAATCTAAAACAATAAAAAAACACCGAAATGAGATATAAGAAACTACCACAAAGAAATCCATATAAATAAACAAGTCGCGAATCACAATTTTGTATATATATTTGTATCTCTTCACAATAAAATTTTAAGCAATTCGGCTAATATTATTGAATTATTAAGGACTCAAAATATTACGAATGAAATATAAATTTGTTCTTTTCCAAAAATTCTTGCTTTTATTCAACACTCGCCTGAATTTTTGGAATAAATACTCAACTAACGAATGGCGAATTCTTGGCAAATTCATGAAGATCATGCTACAAATTGTTCAATAAACAATTCAATTTTACATGTTTTTAATAATTTTTTATGCATTGCAATTATTAATTAATTTATACGACTCGCTATTTAATTGATTTATTTGATAATGATATATAATATTAAAAAGAAAAATCACGAATGACAAACAAGCTGTAGACATTTGCTCTATTTTGTGGAAAGTATAAAGTATATTGATATGATTACTTTTATTCACGATTATTTATATTTGAATTTGTCTTCTGCTTTTGTAAATTATGCAAAACTTCATCTTAAAGCAGGACCAAAAATTTTATGAAATGAGAGTGAAATATCATTTTGTGTAAGAAAAGTGCTAGCAACTGGTTCTAGTTCTAGAATTTTATACGAAAGATACCTGGCTCTTTGCTCTTAGTTCTTTTGTATGAATTTCGGAGGCCCTTTGTAATAGCGGTGCCCTAATGTTATAGCTTCTATTATTTAGTTGTTGACTTTAAATACATATTACATATAATGTAAGTATTCATGCATGTTTATTAATATACGAACGTCGATTGTTCTGTTTAAATTTTGATTCGACTTTATATCAAACATCAATACGTTTGTAAAGGTACAACAACAGCATTGTACTTCAAGTGAAACAAAAATGTTTAACAAAAAAAAAAAGGAAACTCACTTTATTTTAAGGAAAATGTTGAACATAAAATGACAGGCTCAATGAATCAATACACTTGCATTGATACACAAAGTATGTGTATGTGTTTGACATGTATTTTGAAATTTTGACATTTTAATAGAAATAGAAATTTGTTTAATGCTATTATTGGTGTTTTTGGAAAATACTCTTTCTCAAAGAATTTTTTTTTGAAAAGTCATTATTACTCGTCCCACAGAAGCTATTTTTAAAGTGTTTTGATTTTGATGGGAAATAAGTACAAATTATAGGCATTGAAACATGTCAGATGACTTACCAAAAATATGCTCATAAATTTTTTTTTTAGAAAAAGAATTAGTTATTTTAACAATAAAATTTTGAAATCAACCATTAGTTAAAAAACACCTGCCTTTTAAAATTTTAATTCGAGACCACTTAATAGAAAATATTGATTTTGGTGAGAAAATTTTCTATGATAAATGGAGTTTAATTAAAAAAACTATTTAAAAATTTTAGTTCGAGTTTGCCAAGTTAGCAGGTTTCCTGCAAAAATTTTGAGTTATAGTTCTAATAAACATAGCCTTACTACTTCTAGCTTGGCATTTTAACATTTAACTTTAACATGGCGATGTCACTGGAGGCAAGTACTTACCACATTACAAATAACAAGTTAAAAATATCAATACTTAAGTGTAGTACACATTGTCGAACATGAGTGACAGTTTTCCTCCACATTTGTCTGGATCTTTAGTATGACCATAAATTTCGTCAGTCAACAGTCAACCACAAATTTGTTTGTGGTTAAGTTATAGTCGGCGGCCATATTGGTTTTTGACTGATAGCTTGTACCAAAAAGCGTCAGTGAAGAGTTATTCTTTGTAGCATAAACTTCACAACTTAAACCAGGAAAACTCTTTTTTTTAGAGAAATTCATACATTTTTATGGAATGCAAGGTTGTCTGTGTGAGATATTAAGACAAAATCGTACGAGGAGTTGTTAAATTATAAGAAATAAAATAAATAAATTAAAAATTTCCATTATAAAAATTTTTGTTATCAATAAAGCGCATAAAATTTTGTTATCTCCTATGTTTGTGTGTCAAATTTGTTTCTTGAGTGTCAAAGTTGATCGATAGTCTGCTCAGTCAAAAGTATCCTTCAAAAATTATGAATTATGAACGGGGCCCAGGTGCTTAGTTCACTAGGATACACCACAACTATATTGTTACGGGCTTAAAACTTGTTTTTACAAACATGAACACAATTTAAAAAATCTATTTTGCTTTTCCAAGGGTTGGACTGCTTATCATCTGTATGATAAGCAGATATAATAATAATATATATGCCTTGTATATTTACTAGTAAGTAATTCAGACGGTATATTGTGGTGAAAAGTATGTTGTTTGGTAATGGCAACATATCACTAAGCTTTTTCTGGATTGCGTGGAAATGGGATGGTATTTTACCTATCAATAACTTAGTCCTCAGTACTCAGTTAACGGCTGAAATATTTTGATAGAGACACTTGGCCTTTATAAAAAGTTCAGGTTTTCAGGTTTTTTTAATCACAGTGTACAACGCAAAAAATTACATGGTTCTAAGGCCTGATTCTGGCCGAAGGCATCAAAAATATATACATCTGGGCTTTATGTTAGGGATAGTTGAATTCCCACCTTGGCTCATAGTAATACTGACAAGGGATGCCAAACGTGAAATCTCGAATCCCGAAATCCCGGGATTTTTCGGGATTGACAAATTTCGAATCCCAGGATCTGTGAAAATAAATCCAGGGATATTTCGGGATTTCTTCTATACCAATATTTATGTAAAAAATACGTATATATTTTATTTAATTTTCATTATTTTATGGAATTTTTTTTAATATTTAAAAGTCCCAATAAATTTTGCATGCCTTTTTTTTAACAATTTAATGACTATTCGTGACAAACTGTTTATAAATTAACAACAAGAGTAAATAAATTAGGTACTTTTTTACGATTATTTTCATCAAGTCTTCTGCCAATATACAACTGAGAATTATTTGGAAAGAAAAAGAGGTAATATGAAAAGAAAAATAATATGTATTTGGAAAATTCATCAGTTTGAAAAATGCATACCTTATTCTATAACTCTGTATATGTCGACGTTAATTTAACCCCACACCATTAAATGGTCACTTCTGTTTTCGTTGTCTATACAAATTAAGTACTATTGATAGCTTCTTACAATTAAGCTCCTTACGGTTAAGCTGTTTTTAGAATATTCTACAAGCTGTTTGACTTCTGCACAAAATGCAACCATGATATAATGTGTTTTATTGCTTTTTAAAATTTTCGATTTACTCATAAGATTTTTGTGCCAAATTTTAACCCTCTAACTACTCGTTGTGTGGGTGTTTTTGTCCCTTTCTTAAAAAAGTTACCAAAAATGCCCTTCAGTTGTGACAGAGCGGGTTAAAATATTCTACTCAAATACTTGCCATAAAATTCCACTAAATTTCTTCTAAGATACCCAAGTTCCAGAAAAAACTCTAAAATCAGAAATCATCCAAAATTTAAAATGTGTTTATGGGTTAATTTCGTACTAATACACAATTGGTAATCGGCATAGGAAATCTGTTAAGCCTTACATTTAAGACATAAAATTTGTTTGAAATTTTCATGTAACATACCACGAGAAACATTTTTGTGAAACATTTTAACCCTTTAACTTTTGGTTGTATGGGTCTTTTCGTGCCTTTCTTAAAATAGGTACCAAAAACTGCCCTTCAGTGGGGATGTAGCAGGCTAAGATATTCTACAAAAACGTTTGACATAAAATTCCACTAGAGGTTTTCCAAGATACTTAAGTTCCAGAAACAACAACTTGAATGTAAGAAGTCATTTAAAACCTAAAATGTGCTTATGGGTTAATTTCGTACTAATTTACAATTAGTAGTTGGCACAGGATATCTTTGTTATACCATAAGTTTAAGGTACAAATATCTTCAACATTTTTATGTAAAACACTAGGGATGGGCAAGTGAAAACAATATATCGATATATATCGATATATTTTTAAATATCGATCGGCATCCATATATATCGAATCAAAATATCGATGTATCGAAATATCGATATTTTTTAACAATGATAATTCATACGTAGTCCCCAAATGTTTTTAAAAATAAAACAAAAAAGTACCTTTCTTATAAATAATTAAGCTGGAAGGAGATACTCTTCCTTACTGTTCCACCAATATTTCATGGAACATACATCAACAAAATTACACTCAAAGAATGATAATTTTTCGAAGAGGCAAAATATTATAAATAAAACAAAAGATTTTGCTAGTAATATTCTACTTGTTGAAGAGTGTACCAAAGCTTAAAAAAAATCTAATTTGATACTGTATATATATTTGGAAAAAATATCGGTATATCGAAATTAAAAATATCGACGATAGATATCGATAAACTTTTTTTTGCCCATCCCTATAAAACACCACGAGGAATATTTTAAAATTTTCGCCAGTATAATGCCGCTGAAGGGGAGTTTTTGCCCCTTTTTTTAAGAAAGGGGCAAAAAGATTCATGCAACGAAGAGGTATAGAAACAATATGTTCCACAAAAAATATATCCCGTGGTGTTTTACATAAAAGTGCTGAACACATCTTATACCTCGAACGTAAGGCTAACAAGATTTCGTATGACGACTAACTATAAATATATGGAAAATATGGCGAAATTTAACTCCCCTTAAAAAAATACCATATGTAAACCTTAAGACCGTCTGCACACAATTTAATTTTTTTTATTGCCCTCTAATAGCAACAGTCGTTAGATGTAATTTTCTTACAGTATTATACTTACGTACTTAATACGTATACACGAGTATGTATGTATCTGTTCGAAACTTTTTTGATTCACTGCCCATTTGTCATTTCATTTGTCTTTCCACAAAAAATTAAAGTAAAACTGAAAGAGTTACTATCACTCACTTTAACAAACAATTCCAACAATAGAGATAATACAACTTCTCTCCAAGGAAATCTAATTAAAACTAAAGACTAAACATATCATCATATGGGAGTCTATTTTCATACATAAATTAATCTACATACAGACAGAAAGTTGTAATAAAACTTCCGTTAAATTTCATTTTATATTCCTATTCCAGGAACTTCATAAATATTCTCACATTGAACAATTGTTTGGTTTCACTTTTAAAAATTTCGAACTAATTTTGATCGATGAGTTTGCTAACCAACGTACATGCTCATCTACATAAATTAAAAACAATTATGCTGTTGTACATACAGAATCAAACACACACACACACACCGTCCGCTCTACCCAAAAAAAACATTCGTTTCTACGAGTATCAATATAATTTTTATGTGGAAATTTCAGACAGACAAATAATGCTCCTAAAAAAGCCGATTTCCAAAAATTAAGTATTCAATCAATGTCACTGTAAATAGCTGCTACTGTTCTGGTATTTGTGGAACGAAATCAAACAATGAATTGATACGTTTATTTAATGCCATTGAATACTCTAAATAAAAACAACAACAGCAGCAGCAAATATACAATAAAGATGTTTTAATTCACAACAACAATACAAAATCCATTCAGAAAATTTTAAATTGTCACCATAGCAAAAGTTCATTTCCATTTGTTGACTTAATAAGAAAAAAATGAAAACAATTACATATACAAAAAAGGGAACAATAAGAAAAAAAGAATGCCTTATAGACAAACTTCCCAGCCCTGCTATATACGCATATAATCCTACATTCTCTGCCTTTGGGGAATAACAAAAATATTATATGGGATCTTCTGCTATAAAGTACGGGTACAACTCTTACATCTGTTCGTTGATTCTAAATTTCAATTAAATATTATTTTAGCGCATACAAGCTGATATTATTAAATTTTTACTTTTTGTACTTTTTATTGTAATGCACATTGGAGCAGAATTGAAATATTTTGGAAATAGTACAGCCATTAATCTCTTGAGCCACTTTGAGAATTCATGCTATAAAACTAAATAATAATACATCTCCGATATGTCCGTGGGTAATTTTATACCGTACTAGTTATCCATTTAGAAATGGCTGATTTATTTCGCAAATATTTTGTTTCTGTCCCACTGTGCAATGCGACATGTCTTCGAATATTAGCTTTTTTTGCGTTTTTATTCCATCATCAAAGTTTTTTTTTTTACTTCTGGATTTTTCATTAGCTACTGAGGTTAATATGTTTATGGTTACCCTTTCTAATAAATTTTCATTTACATTTTCTTCATCTAATTTCTTGCAAACTTTTATGCGAATAAAAAAACGAAATGTTTAGTCGCGTCATGTTTATAAATTTTTGCCCTAAATATGTTTGCGAAATTTTTATATATCAAAGATACCAGTTTCACATAGAAAAGCAATGCCTCATTTTTTGCGAACATTTTTATATAGAAAAACTCTGAGAATACTTTTCTATGGAAAAACTATCAGATTCTTAGAAATATATTCAATAGAAAAACTTAAAAATTTTGAGAATATACATATTTCTATAGAAAGTCTCTAAGAACATTTTTTATAGCATAATCCTTCTATGAAAAATGTTTAGAATCTGAGAACGTTTTTCTACAGAAAAACTTTTAGATTCTGATTAAATATTTATACAGAAAGATTCTTGGATTTTGAGAATAATTTTATATTAAAAAATTTTTAAAATTTGGCAACATTTTTCTGTAGAAAAATTCTTAGACTCTGAGAAATTTTTTCTATAGAAAAATTCTTAGACTCTGAGAACGTGTTTCTATAGAAATATTTTTAGATTCCGAAAATATTTTTCTATAGCAAACATTCCTATATTCAGGGACCATTTTTCTACTCAAAAATACTTAGACTCTCAAAATGTTTTTGATAGAAAAATTCTTCGTCTGTGCGAAGATTTTTCAATCGCAAACTTCTTAGACTCTGGGGATATTTTTCTAAAGAAAAATTGTCAGACTCTGAGAAAAATTTGCTGTAGAAAAATTATAGGACTGTAAAAACATTTTCCTATAAAAATATTTTTAGGCTCTCAGAATAATTTTCTATAGAAAAGTTCTTATGCTCCGACAACGTTTTTCTCCAGAAAAATTCTTAGAGTTCTAAGACAATTTTTCTATAGAAAAATTCCAAAAGTCTGAGAAAAATTTTTTATAAGATAATTCATATCCTCTGAAAACATTTTTCTATAGAAAAATTCCTTAACACTGAAAAAATTTTTGTATAGAAAAGTTATTGGAACCTGAAATGTTTCTATAGAAAATTGCTAAAGATCTTAAAATATTTTTATATAGAAAAATTTTTAGGCTATTATGATATTTTTTATAGGAATTTTTTTACATTCTTAGGTCATTTTTCTATAGAAAAATTCTTAGACTCTCATAACATTTTTCTATAGAAAAATTCTTAGACTCTAAGAACATTTTGCTATAGAAAAGTTCTTAGACTCTAAGAACATTTTTCTATAGAAAAATTTTTAGACTCTAAAAACATTTTTCTATAGAAAAATTCTTAGACTCTAAGAACATTTTTCTATAGAAAAATTCTTAGACTGTAAGAACATTTTTCTATAGAAAAATTCTTAGACTCTAAGAATATCTTTCTATAGAAAATTCTTAGACTCTAAGAAAATTTTGTATAGAAAAATTCTTAGACTCTAAGAACATTTTTCTATAGAAAAATTCTTAGACTCTAAGAACATTTATCTATTAGAATCTAAGAAAATTTTAATATAAACAAATTCTAAGAATCTGAGAACATTTTACTATAGAAAACTTTCTAGACTCTGGGAATATCTTTCTGTATACAAATTCTTTCTATAGAAAAATTCTGAGACTCTTAAAACATTTTTCTATAGAAAAATTCTTAGATTATGAAAAGAGCTTTCAATAGAAAAATTCTTAGTCTGAGAAAATTTTTTATAGAAAAATTTATAGGCTCTGGGGAGGAACATTTCTAGATTGCGAGAAGGTTTTTCTATAGAAAATTTCTTACACTTATAGAAAAATTCTCTATAGAAAAATTCTTATACTTTTAGAACATTTTTCTAAAGAAAAATTTTTAGATTTTGAGAATATTTTTGTATAGAAAAATTGTTATATTCTATGAAGATTGCTCTATAAGACACTTAGTTTTGGAAGGCACTGCTTTACCCGTGTTTCTTTCGAAAAATCATAAAATTCTCAGAAATTTTTTTAACTTTTAAAATTTTAAAAATTTTTCGGGATTTTAGTTGTTTCAAATAATTTTTTTCTGCACATATACCAGTATAACTACGACACAACATCCTCCCTATTGAATTAAATTTTTTATATTTTTTATATTTTCTATAACGCCTGCACACTTATATGTGTCAGTCAACAATTGTGTTCGTCTACGGCGGAATTGATTCAAATAATGTGTCGTCTCAGGCGTTAAGTAGTCTGTAAAGTTTTTGCTACACTTTATATAATAATTTTTTTTTTCTACTTTACTTTTTTGTTTTTCAATTCTAATAGATGACATGGTGTGGTTCCTATATATTTGCGTAGCTTTAATTTGTATGAACGAACAAAACAATTTGCCACAAGTGGCTCAGCGGTGCGTTTAGAATATTTAATTAAATTTTAAATTTATCTTTTGCGCAAAAGCAAAAATGCACGTATTTGTTTATGCTTACTATGGTTAGTCTTATTAAAGAAATATATGTATGTTTATATGTATGTATGTACAATACTCTTATGGAAGTGACTTAATACTAAAAATACTGTCTAGGAAGTAGATATTATTTAAAGCGGACTTAAGTACTTGTCTGAGTAAATAATGCAAAGTTTTAATAGAATAAATACCTAAACATATGTCTGTATCATTTATTCAGATTTATTAACAATTTAATAGCTTAAACTTCGTTGCTATATTAAAAATTTATTAGAGAAAAATATTTTCAAGGAATTCTTGTATTTTTCCCTTTTCGTAAAAGTATATTTCAACACAACTTCAATTTTATAATATAGTTTTTGTGACCATAAAAAAACTTTTGTCATGAATATGGTTGAAGTATGTTGTGGCTAACCAAAAAAATTACTCAGCTTAGTCATAGAAATCGTTTTAAGAAATTAGTTATTTAAATCAAATTTTAAAATTTTATGGTTTCAAGTTTTTAAGTTGATTTTGCTTTTTGTTTTTATGCGTCATTAAGTTAAAAATGGCCGAAATTCTTTTCTGCATTTTAGAAATGCAGTGGTATATAGTCTCAGGAGACTACTTCTTTAGTTTATTTTTTTGCAATAAATTAAGTTTGAGTTTAAAGTATACATATCAATCGAACTAACATTCTGATACTTCATTGACATTAAAAGAACTTAGCAGTCTTGAATTCATACTGCGGTATCATTTGAGCTGCTGGTTTTCGTATTAATTACTTTTTACTTAATTTTGTAGGCATCTCTTATGTGTTATTTATGATGATAAATTATTTTTTTAACGCAAACTATTCTCCAGAACCCTTTTCGTTTAAGTGCTCTTCTCTCAGTATGTTAATTAGGTTAGCAAGATTTGTTTTCCTTACATCCCTGATGACAATAACGATTCAATAGTCAATACATGACAAAATATTGAAATAAATTATGTACAGAGTTTTATTTGAATTATTTGTGTATGGAAATATTTTCTCAACATATCGGCATGCGCGAAATTATCGTATGTTACAAAAACTAAATTTTAAAGGAGAGGGTTTTAGATAGTTTGACTTTATTTGGCCGACAGCATTAACACGAAATTTTGTATATATATTCGAATGCTTTAAATAAATATATAATACTTTTTGTCGAAATGTTTGTATATATCAAAATAATGAAAATTTTTGGCACATATGATATTTTTGCTCAGAAAGTTTCTAAGGCTGTTTAATATTGTTAGTACTTACGATAAATTTTGTATCAATTTAAGTTACGTATCAATTTAAGTTAAGTATAGTATTAAAAAAGTATGGAAAAATCATGTTTATTAATGTTCTCATATTATACTTTTAGACGTTAACAGAAATATGATTTCAACTAATTTGTGTAAGTATGTAGTATATAAAAACATGTTGGATTCAAAATCAATTTGCATAAAAAAGTGTAACATACGATAATTTCGCACACAGGAGTCGATATGTCGTCGCCTTGCTTCTTAAACCACGTAAGCGCCAACAACTCGTTTTTCAGAAAACGAAAAAAACTTAATAACTTTTTAAATATGTGTTTTATAACAAAAATTTTTTTTACAAAACATGGCTTTACGACTCTCTGAAGGGAGTAGCATAATTTTTTTAAAAAAATTTATTACTAACAAGTAAATGTATCCAAATTTGTCGCTTACGTGTTTTTGGCGCAAACAGCAATTCGCAAAATTTTGTCGCTTATAAGGTTTTGTAAAATTAAAAAACAGAAATTTCTGTGTGTAAATTAACATTTATTCTTATATTTTTCAAAGAAAATGTCTATTCTCTTAAAAACAAAGTAACGAAAGATGTTATATAAAATGAATGCAAGAAACTTATTACATATTATTTATTTCACACTTAAGCTCACGTTAAAAATTCAAAATATTGTGACGCTGAAAAAATGTAACAAATAAACCGAAGATATAATATCAAAAAAAGAACATTCCATTGGTAAAAAGAAAGTTTTCTTACGGCACTTTATACAATGAGTTGACGTGGACTTTAGCGACAAGTTTTGTATTTCGAATTTGGCGTTCAAGTCCACGCTAACTTTTAATCGTACATTACGAAAAAGGCCGATAAATAATTAAACTTAAAAAACACTTAAAAACTCTTACTATTTATTATTAATAACGAGTTGTTCAAGAAAATGGTCATTACTTCTTTCAAACTTATCAAATCTTCATATTTTTCTTTTCAATGCCAATGGATCTTTTGTAAAGTGAAGGCAACGTTAAATTGAGACCAATATAATTTTTGTTATGGGGAGAGAAAAGAAATTTATTTTCAAAATTCAATTTATAGAACATGCCATGTTCGTTATATTGCGTAAAAAAATAATAGCTCGATTTCGATCAATTTCATATTTTTCCTTACATTTTACGGTTTGTATGGGAGCTACTCTAAGGATTACAGATAGCGCTTTGAATCCTTTGCAATAAATGTTGGTTATATCAAAATAATTGTAGTCGGTCCTAGAAATTAACCCTCTATGGGCACGCGTTAACCCCTTAGGGTCCGAAAGCGAAATTATGCTCAAAACGGCTTTTTGTACGGCAGCTATGTTTATATATCGAGATAAAGCTTTCGCATACAGACAAAAGCTGCATTTTATTAAAATAATGGGGGTTCGAGGAACATTTATGCTGTTTATGATATATAGTTACTGGACGGGAAGTATCGTTTTTACAAAAGTTACTGACTTTGAGAGCCTGACGCCGCACCAAGAATGATCCGATTGGCCTGAAACTTTCCAGACTTTTTTTTATCTCAAAAACAAAGAATTTGGTGGGTGAGACTTAAACATTTCCAGCTTTAAATATAAAAAGAATTCTATTTTGCATGAAAATGTCATTTTGTATGGCGCATACGAGGTTTTCGAAATGGCTATAATTTCTTTTTTTTTCATACAAAGTTGTCAAGATAAGAATGCAATCGGGTGGCAAATGTTACTTTCTACCATAAAAACCAAAAAAGTCAATTTCGAAAAAATGGCGCTTACGTGGTTTAAGAAGAAAGCCGACGATATGTGTGTCAGCGCAAAATGGCAATACAATTACAGGCAAACAAATCCACCATACACAAATATAAATCACCATATCAATATACAAACACACTCATACACTAATATTCATCTGAATACACAAAATCTCTCAAGCAGCTTTTAAACATGACTTAATAAACACTTTAGGCTCTTCAAAATATTATCCAATAATAACAACAACAACATTAACAGATATGAATTCTCTAAAACGAATGAGAATTTATTGATATACACTGGCCAGCAAATGTGTAATCATCTTTACAAAATACGAATTAAAAAAGCACTAAAACACCTTTTCGGCTTACTGCCAAAATTAAAATTGAACAGCTATTAAAATTTAACAACTTTAAATAACGTAAGGGTAAAAGCAACTCAGTAGAAAACTAATATATAACGGAGGCTGGTGCATCCTAGAGTGAAACAAAACACCTTGCTAACAACAAATACAGATTGAAGACGTTTGTTGAGGCTCTACGCTCATATATTTTCCTTTAGTTCCTTTTAGGAGCACAGGGCCTCAACAAAGGCCTTTCATCTGGATTTGTCCCTAGCAATGTGTTTAATATCATTTTAGGATGTAGCAGCCTCCCCTGCTTCCATTTCCACTAATCTACGCCATGTTTTGGATGGATGGCGCCTTCTTCGGCTTCCTTGAGCTATCTCCTTGTCTTGTGACATCGTCTTGTGATCTACGTAGGGTGTGTCCTAGCCAGGACCATTTGCGTCGTTCCATTTCCATACGATTCGGTGTCTGCCACAAGCGTTCTCTCAACTCCTTAGTTGTGATGATGCTAGGCCAGATTATTGGCAAAATTTTACGTATAAACGATTTATAAAAGCTTGCATTGCTTGCAATTTGCGGTTGGAATAGTTCCACGTTTCACATGCGGACAGGCTTTAGATTGGCATTAAAAATATTTATTTTTGTGTCTCTAGATATGGTTGAAGATTCGCAGAAAAAATTATCATAAAAAAGTTTTCAAGCAAAAGTTTGTCTAAAATAAAATTCAACTTTCAGTACATGCTCTTTACTGAATCAGTGAATTTTTTGTTTGATTTTAATTTAGAATGCAAATACTAAAAACAACAATAAAAACCAGTTTTTTGTGTCGTATAAAAACAACACCAACGTACACATAAATAACAGCAACAACAATGGTTGCAAAAGGAATGCGATTGTAACAAGTTTGTTTACTGAAGATTTCTGAGTTAGTCAATTCGTTAAAGTTGTTGCGTTAATTTTTATTCATTTTTTAGAGACTAGATAAACATACAGAGTTGAACACATTTAAAAAAAATCAAATTTCATAAATGCTTAATGGATGATCATGTTATTATTTAAAACTTCAAAATATCTTTAAAAGGAAAAGATTTTTAATGACTCACACAAAAAGTTTGTTTGATATACAATATTACAAAAAATTAGTAAATATTTTTGTTTGATTCAGTAAATTATTTTGTTTAGAGTTTGCAAGCATTTTTAGTTAAATTTTTTTTTATAAATTCAGACAAAAATGTTATTGGATATATTAAAAAAACAGTAAATATTTTTGTTTGATTTAGTAAATTATTTTACTTAGCATTTGTAATTATTTTTAGACAGAATATTTTATACATTTTAGCAAATTGTTCACTAAAAAACGTTGGCTTTTGTCAATGAAATTGTTGAGACATATGTGTCTGTATTTAAAATTTTTTTGTAGGCCCGTTTCTAGAAAAAATATTTACTAATTCATTGAATTTCTTTACTGAAAACGAAATTCAGTTTTGTCTGTGCTACCAAATCGAAGAGAATATACCGAAGGTAGCTTTAGCTTTACATAAATGTGATACTATATATTCACTGGAACCGCCACTACTGGAGATAATACTCAAGAGATATGAGAAGGAGGTTACTGACTCTATTTCTGCATCTGTAAAAGTACTGACGCCCATGGTTTTCGTTTTACCAACATTAATATTTAACTTGCACTCGGCTGCCATATTGAAATGCTTGCAGTTTAGATGACATATGCGAACTTTTATGGGCAAAAAGACAAATCTCGTCTACATAATCTAAGTCATCTAGTATTCCACACAGATCTTACGAAAGGGCAGTGTTTATTTGGATCGCATTGCTCAGTATGTTGTCCAATGTAATGTTGAATAACGAGGGCGATAGGACACATTCTTGCCTAGCACCGTTTGTCACGGTAATCCTGTTTCTTAGGAAGTGATCGTAGTTGATACGACCACTTGCTCCAAGTTACACTGGATTTAGATTTATCTACCAGTGTTTATTATATTTAACTTTTATTAACATAATATAATTAATTTCGTTAATATATTGCCGAGTGGCACGAATTAGGCTCGAACCAAGGAATTTTATTTCATGAATTGTTTAATATCCAATGCGCTTACCACTTGAAATCCATCATTATTAATAAGAGCCACGGCATGACGCTAACATATACATACAATTACTTTCAGAGTAGCTGAGAGAGTAAATGTCCTTGGCAGAGAGGATAGCGAAAGTAGACCAATATTTTTATTAATTATTTGGGTGTTGTTAATAATTACTTCCTGAGATGTTGAAAATAAATAAATATTGATAGTTCGGAAGCAACTAACAAATAGTTCGGCATTCAGGTGTAATTGCTTTTATTGGAAGGTGTGAGTGATAAATAGAAATACAGTAAATTCCAAAAAGACGACACACACCAAAAAAAATAAATAAATTAATATATATTAATAAATATACTCCGTAGTTGTAAACCTGCAAGATTTGTGGGCAAATTGCACAAATTGCTGTATATGAAAAATTATACTCTGTGGAAAAGTACAGAACTAATTTCTACTAACAAATAAAACTTTTAATAAAATCCATTTAAGAAAGTTTTGTCTCATAAAACTGTTCTAAAGTTCATAATCATAACTTTTTTCGTACACTGTATATCTCTACAAAGATAAAATATATTACTTTTAATACAAAGGCGTTTATATGGATTTGTATAAATATATTTGTATAAGCATAAGTGTGCACTTATTAACTTAAATATTCACACATGGCCAACATTTTACATGTGAAAATATTTACCCATCTATTACATATACAATCTCATAATCATATCCTTTTGCATAAACACTTAAAGATGGTAGTTTGTACAAAGGCAAAAGGTATGAATATGACAGTTGATTAGCTTTCAATAAACTTAAATGTTCTCTTAAGAAAAGAATACATACACTTCTTTTATGATTCGATTGTTGATTTAATGTATATGAGCTTTAATATTAAGTTTCTTAAGTTTGTCATTATATTTAAGTGAGTTTCTAGAAAAATTTCAATTTGAAAGAAATATTTTTATGAGTAAGTGAGATATTTTGTAACAATGAATGAGTGAATGGGCTAGTGTTATATTACAACACCTGTTTTTTGTATAATCGTATTATCAAAAAAAAAAAGAAACACTTCAAACACAAATTGGATATTTAGTCTACTTAGCAAATAACTGAAGAAATTAAGCTGCTTTTAAAGTAGATGTGTATTACTAGGCGTAAGAATAGTCAAAGATTTTAAAACAAGCTTTTAGGCAGACATTATATGAACATGCAAACAATCATTATATATTGACAAGCTGACTACGATGGTATCATTAGTTGTTTCCCTAGCAGCTTTAGGTTTTAAGATATAGTGACATATAATATATCAGTAGTCCACTTTCGAACAGCGGCAAGTTAAAAAAAATAAAACTCTCAAAAAGCCCTCATTTTATTTGTTGTTTGAAGATTTAATCGATTTTGTCAAAATTGCGTTCAATTAACTAGCGGACTTTGCAAGTGCACTACTCACATGCATAATTTACAGCATTTTTGTACTATTCGCTTAATACTTCTCGAACGGTCCGCAAAACCTTGAAATACTTTCTGGATTATCTACACAGAAATCTCTTTCATTTGAGTTTATTAAAATATCTTACTGTTATTCAAAAGATATTAAAACCAGTGCGTTTTTTGGTAAAGTCCTTGAAAATCGTTTGTTCTTAAATTTTCTAAAATAAAAGTAACTAATCCTTAAGCAGGATTTGCTGTGAAGTGTTAATTTCATCGTCTTTGTAAAATATTTTTTCAATGTTTGATATGCAAAGAAAATAGAAAGATTCTAAAATATCAATCCATTTTCGATAACATCCCAAAGACTTTTACAAAATTCATGAGAGTTTCTGTCTAAAAACGCACCTACAGAGAAATTTTGTAAGTCCAGACAAAAGTTTCAGTAAAGAAATTGCCTAAATCTCTAAAGCAATATGTCTAAAAATATTTACAAATTCTTAACAAAATAATTTACTGAAACAAACAACATTATTTACTGGATGTTTTGTAATATATCTAACAATATTTTTGTCTAAATTTATTAAACAAATTGTCTAAAAATACCTTCAAGCTCTCAACAAAATATTTTACTGAATTAAACCAAATATATAATGAACTTTTTGTAATATATCAATCAACATTTTTGTCTACGTCAAGTTTTAAATAATAACATCACCAGCCATTAAGCATTAATGAAATTTTAATTTGTTAAATGTGTTTAACTCTGTATGTTTAACGCAACAATACTAACGAATTTATTCACTCAGAAATCTTCAGTAAACAAACTTGTTACAAACGCATTCATTTTGCTATCATTGTTGTTGTTGTTATTTATGTGTATGTCGTCATCGGGGCTGTTTTTTTATGACACATAAAACTGGTTTTTGTTGTTGTTTTTAGTTTTTGTGAGCTAAATAAAAGTCAGAAAAAATATTCACTGATTCAGTAAAAAGTATTTACTGAAATGCAAATTTGTAAAAGTTTGTCTAAACTTTTGTTTGATAATTTTTTGGTGATAATTTTTTCTTTAAAACAGCTTAAATTTAAAATTTCATCGTGCCTCATTTAAATTTATATACAAACATTTAAATTTATATACAAAAATTTCTGCATACATTCTAGAATCCAAAGAATTCTGGATTTGCAAAATCATTCTTAAAGACAGAAATTCTTTTTAAATGTTTTTCCGCATTTTTTCATATTTTTCATATCAAATACTAGTTGATGGCAAATATAAACAGTAGGAGGTCAAAGAAATTCATAGGAATTCATCCTAGACACAGCAACATAGAATATAAAGTAATAGAAAAGAAATTAATTTACTTTTTTCATTTGAAAACTGACAAATATTAATATGTACAAAGAAGTAACTCCGAAAAAAAACAAACTCAACTGTACATAAACTAAAAAAAAATTGTTCCTTTGTTGTTTAGCTCCTTAAGATAAAAAACTAATAACAAATATTTTAGCTCAAAATGAAGTGTAAAAAAGAACAGATATCATACTTGAATATTGGATGGAAAAAAGTTTTGGTATATGCGAAATAATTTCATTGGTCTGTAATTTTAATTTAATTTTTTATTTTTCAGGACTTCATATAAAACTTAGAGATTATAATCTAGAGTTTCTCCAGTTATTATCTGAATTATATAAAATCAAATTCGATCAGATGATGGCCTGTGTAACTCAGTCAAATGCTAATCCAGGCTGGACGTTTTCACAGAATATGCGTTGCACTCGTGCTCGGCTTCATCCAAGTATAATACAATTGTATACAGCAAAACTCTCATCTTCCTTGATTTTCATCTTAATAAAATACGTTAGATTCAATTTAAAGCAAATTCACTTACATGCAGGGTACCTCATAGTCGCCTTAATCTTGTCTTAAACTCCTAAACGATGCCGTTGTCTGCTTTTAAATGAATACACTTTTGTGTATGTTCTTGAAAATTTTTACTCCCTGCTCACTCCTTGCAGAAGCATAAGCAAAAATTATTAAAAGAATAGTACAGCAGAAAATTTCTCATTTGATGTCATGTTATGTGTTGATTTTTCAGTTTATTTTATGGTCACATTGCGTGACAGTAATTACAAAATAAATGCAAACATCTGCTAAAGATCACATAAACTTTATTGGAAAGCTGAAACATCACGACACACTCTGCATGCATACACATATGAAATCTTGCACATATTAAATGATATGAAGAGTATTATATTAATATCAAAGTAAAAATTAATTTAAAATTACAATTATGAAGATGAAGACGAAGAAAACACAAGCAGTTCAGTTTAATAAGTGAGTCAAAATACAATTATAAATTTCGACCTTTATTTAGTTCCGCATGAGTTGAAAAACGGAAGTGCTATATTAATATGTTTTGTAAAATGAATAAATATTTAAATACATTAGGCTTAGCTGCCTATTGCATGTATTTCATATGGTAAGTTGGGTTAAAAAGCTTCTTTCCCACTTATGCCACCTAGGAGGTAAAGCTCTTTATACTCGAGTAGAAATACTTTGCAGGTGAAAGTTCTGACGGCTCTTCGAAATTAGAATCAAAAACGGTTTAGTAAGTTAAGCCGTTGCTATCCATAGAGCAGATAAGGAATGCAGGAATTCTTTTTTATATTCTTTCAGGTAAAGTTCTAGCACTAGAAGTGTCGCTACCATTGGGAAACGCAATACGTGGATAATTTATGGCGCAAGATCTCTTTCCGCTGTATAACTATTATAAGTCTTAAAAAAGAAGTAGATACAACGACGAAAACACGTCTTTTTTCTTGCATATAAAATCGGGTCTCCTGAAGTCTCAGACTTAGATTTTGAGCTGAACATTGTTTGGTATTGAAAATCAATCTTTATACAAATTCCAGTAAAAAAACTAAAGAGATAATTGTAGAAGGGGAATACATCCAATACAGGGTAAAAGCTATTTACCGTATATATGTTGGGCTATGTCTTGGGCTAGAGTCTTTCAATTTGGAGTACATCACTCCGCAGCCATTGTGAGTAGTCAAACGAAAAACTGATCGGATGGGAAGCACAGCAGGATTAGTTCTCTTGCAAAGCAAACACTTTACAATTAAATCAAATGAAGGAGAGTTTTTTCTCCTGTTTTTAAGAAAGGCACAAACAGACCCATAAAACGAGGAGTTACTGAGCTAAAATGTTTCATAAATATGTTTCTCGTGGTGTTTTACATAACAAATCCAAACATATCTTATATTTTAAAAGTAAGGTCATAATAGTTCCTATGCCGAGTCACTATAACTATATGCAAAAGTGGGAAAGTTTAAAGCCCCTTAAGGAATATCATGTGTAAAATTTTAAAACGCCGATACAGGTGTACGCTCTCGTATATATTTAAAAATTGGCAACTCAAAAAATGTAAGTGCTCAGGAGAGCGAGAAAACTATTTAATTTGCAAAATATTGAACGAACAGTCAATATATTTTGCATAATATATTTCATAAAAGGTACGAGCAACAGAACATATAAATTCTGTACGATTACTTGTATTTGGCTTAGCATGGCTAACATGTTTTTGGCTCTTTGCTTTGAGCAATTTTTAGTCCAGCCGCACAATGCGTTTCATGAGTAGGGATTAGGATCCCTACTCATGAAATAAACAATTATAATTAACATGTATTTTAAAACTTTAAACTATAAAGATCATATATTACGAAACTAAAAGTATAGCCGCATTGGCCTTAAATATAAATTCATATTATAAAATATATTTGTATTGCGGTTATTAAGGCAAATTTTACCTTTTAAATATTTATTTATTTATATTGTAAGCTCACTCAGGTACTCATATTTAAAACTTACCTTATTACCACATAATTGTAAAAAAATCTCTTTTATAAATCCTCTGCTCTGTTTGCCTTTATAAAATAAATAAATTAACTAAAGTGCGACTTTGGCTCGCACACGTTTTTGCCCTTTTTTCATTTTGGCAATTTTTCCGTTTAGCTTTTTTGTTTAATTTTAGTTTTTCTTTTTTTAAATTTTTTCCGGTTTTTGGTGATATTCTAGTTTTAGCGTTTTTTTTTGTGTTTTGACACTTTTTTTCGTTTTGGCGATTTATTTTTAGTTTTGGTGTTTTTTTGGGCTTTTTTTTTTGTTTTGGTGCTTTTTATCGTTTTAGTAACTTTTTACCATTTTTTTTAAAGATTTTTTTGGATTTTGATGATATATTTAGTTTTAGCGATTTTTTTAGGTTTTAGTGCTTTTTTCATTATAACGAATTTTTTCGGTTTTTTGCGGTTATTTTAGTTTTTTTGCTATTTTTTTATTTTGGCCATTTTTTGCATTCTATCGATTTTTTCATTTAAGCACTTTTTTCATATTGACGATTTTTTGTTTTGAATTTTTTTTTAATCTTGGATTTTTTATTTTTAGCGTTTTTTTTAAATTTCATGAGTTTGTCTCTTACGGTTTTCAAGATACAGCAAATTGTCTAAATTGCATAGCCAAACTTACATTAACTGATAGAACACCCTTTAATTTTTATTGTTTTATATATCAGTGTTAATTGGTGTAGTATATTCTACAGACTACACTAATTAACACTAACTTTGGAAATTTAAAGTGTCTTTATATAAGTGTAAAAGTGTCTTTATATTACAGTAATAATTCAACATGTTTCGTTGCTCGCTTAAGAACACCTTTTAATTTTTAATTGTCATATATTTGGTGCTGTAGCGGCTGTGAAAATTTCAGATCCGTAGCTCATACGGACCTGAAAAGAACCTGTGACAGACAGATAGACAGACAGACAGACAGATGGACAACGTGGCGAAAACAATAGGGTGGATTTACACTTTTGGTGTACCGAACCCTAAAAAATAACTTTCCATAATTTAAAAACTAAACATAATAAAAATCCATCAGAAAATATATTAAACTTAAAGCATATCTTATAAAAAATAGCATCACAATTTAAGAGCTCGTGTATGACAGGATGCATCAAATTATATAGTTGCATTCAATAAATCTTTCTTTAATTCTTATCATTCACTTTAGTTTTTCCTTTCTTTGCAATGAAACGAGTAAAATTGAAAACATAAAACAAAAATTTTAAAAGGCATGCCAGTATTCATGTTAGTGTGAGTGTGTATGTGTGTGTATGTCTATCCATAGAGTGAAATTTGTGCAAGTCTCAGCTGTTTTTCCAATTCATTCATAAGCCCATATAGCACAAATTAAAATGGCATGTGCGCCTAAAAACCGTATGGTGCTTTCATCTATTTAATGCAGAGAGACAGACAGAAATAACGGACAGACAGCCAGATAGACGGACTTGGGCATGCTTTAAGAAAGAAAAGAAAATCATGAGCAAAATAGGAAAAAAAAATATTTTGAAACTCAAATGAAAATAAAATCCTTATGATGTCGTCTTGTCAATGGCCTTTTATAAAATATTCTGCCGGGTATAAACGACAGCCTACAAACAATTTCTCATACCAATTCGCCTGCAACATTCATTCAGCTAGTTGTGCTTATTGCACTTATACGAACACGTCTATTATCAGTGGAGTTCAACGTTTTTTGCATTTCTTTTTTGAATTCTTTGTCAGTATCACAAATATTCAGAAAATGAACTGTTCGCTGGTGGTTATCTATTGTAAGTGAAGAGATGAAAAAAAATATTGTCTGGCTCATCACAGACTTTTCAGACAATTTTCATTTCAATCAAGCAATTTTTCGGATACCCTACCATTATAGTTTATTAAATATTACATGTAACATGTTACTTGAGGTGATATGTAGATGATAAATTTTTTGTTGCAAAAATATTATATATAAAAAAAGTCATAGTCGGTCGGTGCGGAAAACATATTCTCATATAACATTTGGATTTAAATTAAACATGAAATTGCCAATTTCTATAATTCATTAATCATGGTAGGGCATTTTCAATTTCTTGTTGAGTCATTTACTAGTTTGCATCAGTCAGTTACTTAAGCATACAATAGCATTTTTCCAGCTGATGCTTGTAGTGAAACTGAAAACTAAAAAAGGATGTGGAAAAAGTGTATGCGGTATGATATTACACGCATACAAACACATCCAAATATACTTACACTTTTAATAAAAAGGCGATTGCCTGATATGGTTCCTGTTGTTTATTCATAGATTTTATTTTGAAGTAAGTTACTTTGTGGTAAAAAGGGGCGTTTAAGACTATTAAAAAAGCAGCAGCAACAGCAGCAGCAACAGCAGCAGCAACAGCAGCAGCAGAAGTTGTAGTGTTCTTTCCCCTGACCGCCATTGATTTCCTTACAATCTCTTTTTTTTACATAAAACGCATTTAATCCTTCCAACGGTATCGCAACATCAATTTTTTACACTCACAGCTTTTGTACTACTCATTGTTTTTTCTTTATTGTTTGAAGGATATTTGCTGTATGCAGTAACGCACATACACGTATAGACATGTATATATATGTTTTTTACATATATGTATGCATGTGCATGCAGATTGCGAATGTTGCTTATTGATGCAAACGTTATATGATTGTCATTGTTAAACCGGAAATACTCACTTCAACTCTTAAGTCTGATGTTGTACAAATTGTATTGATGATATTGATTTTAGCTCGAGCCTCAATGTGGCGATAACATTCGCAATACACAGATGATGAGTATGGCAAATAAGCGCTGCTTGTCTAGTCATTGTAAAATGTTGCAAGGATGTCATTGTCACAATGGAGATTGTGTACGTATGACAGCCTTCACGAGAAGCTCGAGTAAAATAACAATTAATTGTTGGTTGTTATAATTGGGTGGTACCTAGGAGTTTTTTTTTATTTATTAAATAATTATAAGATTTATAGAAGTTTTTTATGCAGACAAAAATAAATCATTTTTAGTAAGGCAGCTCGAAAATATTTTTTTAATAAAAAAATTGTTCTGGTTCAGTACTGTTCTGATTGCCTTTTCAAGCAACTGATACACTGTACAACAAAATAAAATTTTGTCAAAATAACGATTTTCTAACGACTGATTCTGATAGAGGGCGCTAAAAAATATATACGAATATCGGTGGTTTGAAAATTTACATTTGGAACTCATTTTTGGCGGAGTTAAAAATCCCCCTTTTTTGCATAGTTATATAGGACTCGGCATAGGAAATCTGTAAGCTTTACTTTTAAGGTATAAGATGTGTTTAGCATTTTTATGTAAAATAGCACGAGGAAATTTTTTGGGGCAGATTTTAATCCTCTTACTCTTCGTTGTGTGGGTCTTTTTGTCCCTTTCTTAAGAAAATAAGGAAAAGTCCCTTTCAGTGGTAATATAGCGCGCTGAAATATTTTACAAAAACGTTCCTAGTATTTTTTGCTTAAAAGTGATTAGCACATCATTTTCCTTAAATTTAAGGCTTACAAGATTACCTATGCCGAGTTATAATTGTGAATAACTGCAAAATTAACCCATAGACACAATTTAAGTTAAATTGAGTGTGCAGCTTTGGTGCATTTAAGGACCTATAATAGAATTTTATGACAGATATTTCTGTTTAAATTCTAGCCTGCTACATGAACATTCAGGAGGTTTCTTGCTCATTTTGTAAGAAAAAGGCAAAAAGACTCATATAAAGTAGAGTTATACAGTTAAAATATTTCAATAAAATTTTCCTCGTGACGTTTTACATAAAAAGGCTGAACACTTATATCTTAAACGTAAGGCTTACAAGATTTCCTATGCCTACTACTAATTTAGAATAAGAACGAAATTAACCCTTAACCACATTTTAAGTTTTGAATGATTTCTGCCGTTCAACTTGCATCAGGAGCTTAAGTGTTTTCATAGAACTATAATAAAATCTTATGGCAAATGTTTTACAAAACATTTCAGCCGCTATTTTGCTGCTGAAGGGGAGTTTTCCTCCTAGAGCTATAAGGTTAAAATTAGGGATGTAACGATTACCGATACCGATACCGATATATCGGTATCGACGATATTTTACTATCGATACACCGATACTTTAAAAAAAAATTTCAGAGTTTTTTTAAGAAATAATTTATTTTTGTTCGATTTTACCGTGAATTAAATTCACTTCGTTATTTTTTAAATCTTATTAATATCAATTTTAAAAATTAATAATATTTTATGCTGTAATTTTGTAAAAAAAATATATATTTTTTGTTAACTTTACCATGAATTCAAATTCAAGTCGTTGTTTTTTAAATCTTATTTCAGCAAAAAAAAAGATACTCCAAAGAAGTCATGAAAATGTAGAATTCGCGATCTGAATGTATTGCAAATTTGGATAATTTCTAATTAGTTTTACATATCCTTGCCATTGCAAGTAGTTCTGTTTTTCGATTACCAATCACCGAATAGGAAGCGATGCTAGGACAAATTTCTTTTTCGGTATTCTATAATGATTTTTCCGCAAGAAAAAAGGATACAAAATCACCTATTTTCACAATTTTTTTTATGCGAATTTAAACTCAGAACTGTATTTTCATGTAAATATAAGTGAATATATATAAACTTAGAAGTCTTTTAATAATTAAGCTATTAAGCTATTTAGAAGAATATTAGTTGATAAATGTCCTTTAAAAAATCGATTTTTTAAAAAGCATGGCGGGTATTTTTTTAAAATTATAAAGGAATTGAAAATGTTTACTTGCTTTTGTACTAATTATCTGCATATTTTTAATATAGATTTTTTGGAAGCAAAGAAAATGTAGCTCCTTAAAAATTACTTCCCATGTTTTATCAATTTTAAATATTCTCTCTTATAATGTAGTTTTGTATAATAAAAAAAATTGCGCTTGAGTTTTGTTAATCTAATCTTGAACTTAATTTCAATATTCGTATCGGTATCGGCGATATTTATTTTTAAATATCGGTATCGGTATCGGATCGGCAAAACGGCGTATCGTTACATCCCTAGTTAAAATGTTTCATAAAAATGTTTTTCGTGGAATTTTACATCAAAATGTTGAACATATCTTTTACCTTAAACGTCAAGCTTTCAAGGTTTTCTAAGCCGAGTAATAATTGTGGTTAAGTACAAAATTAAACCTTAAACTATTTTTAAATTTTGAAAGATTTCTTTCAAACTGAGTGTGAGCTTTGATATTTATAGTACATAATTTTATGGAAGTAGAATTTTATGGGCTCAGTACACCAAAAGTGTAAAGGAACCCTATTGTTTTTTTGCTACGCTGTCCGTCTGTCTGTCTGTCTGTCTGTCGGTCTGTCTGTCACAGGCTGTTTTCTCGGGAGCCGTAAGAGATATGGACTGAAATTTTGGCCGCTACAACAGCAAATATATGACAGCTAAAAATTGAAGGGTGCTCTAAAGCGAGCAACGAAATATAATGAAATACTAACTACAGACACTTATATATAGACAATTTATTTATTTTTTATTATTTTAATTGGTGTAATCTGTAGAATAAACTGCATCATATTACACTGATATTTAAAACAATAAAAATTAAAGGGTGTTCTATCAGTTAATGAAATTTTGACCATGAAAATTAGATAATTTGCTGTATCTTGGAAACCGCAACAATCAAACTATTGAAATTTTAAACAACGCTAAAACTAAAAAAATTCCAAAATTAAACAAATATTCTATCGAAAAATCGCCAAAATAAAAAAGCGCTTAAAGGAAAAAAGCACAAAAGTTAAAAAAAAAACGCTAAAATGCAAAAAATAACCAAAACTAAAAAGATCGCCGAAAAATTATACAAAAACCAAAAAAACCGAAAAAGTTCGTCAAAACGAAAAAAAAACACTAAAACCTAAGAAAATCGCTAAAACTAAAAATATCGTCGAAAAACGAAAAAAATCGGTTAAAAATGGAAAAAATCACAAAAACGAAAAAAAGCGCTAAAGCGAAAACAAACGCAAAATCTAAAATAAATCACCTAAAACCGAAAAAATCGCCAAAAATCGAAAAAGTTACCAAAACGAAAAAAAAGTGTTGGCTGGGTAGTTAGCGCGTTTGACTACAAACCCTGGGGTCTTGAGTTCGAGACTAGTTGCAGGCAAGCCAACAACATCATGCATTTTTCTGATGTGCATTGGTGTGTTATTGTGTTGGTTGTTGTTGAACTTTTAAAGTGATAAAGGCATAGCGCTGATCACTTTGGTAGAACCGGCAGCGATTAATACTAACATATCCGAATGCACTTCACAGCACCCTCCTTCGTCTGTATTGTAGTAAAACCATCGGCGAAGTAAAAGAACAAATAAAATGGTTACACAGCTGAAATAACTCAATGCCTCTACTTGACACCAGAAGGGCTTGCAACACAAAAAAAAACGCCCATTAGCACGGTTGTAAATGAATTAAGCTTTCTATCTCTCTCCCACTTCACCACCTATTCTCTCTACAACGCATTAATTAATGCGTTACCTTCTTTTCCCAAAGAAGGTAACGCATTAATTAATGAACTGGTAGGCATAAATCGCTAAAAATAAAAATTCACAAAAAACCGAAAAAATCCCCAAAACCGAAAAAATCCCCAAAGCCGAAAAAATCCCCAAAACCGAAAAAGCGCCCCAACTGACAAAGCGCCAAAAATAAAATAAAATTACTAAATCGCTAAAACTAAAAATATCGTCAAAAAAGCAAAAAAATGTTTAAAAAAACGCCAAAACCAAAAAATCTTTGAGACTTTAAAAATCGGAAAAAACGAAATATATCAAAAAATTCAAAAATAAATAAATATTAACCGATTTGTAAAATTTTAAGCGCGTTGGATTTTGCTAGAGAAAATAAAGAAAAAATGGGTTTAGAATTATTTTTGTACCTTTTATAGTTTAAGAGATGCTAATTTCACTTTGAAATTAAAATTTTAAATATTTATGCCTCGAAATTTTTTTTTTGGTTTTTGGTTGTCACTTCTTTATTAAGCATCTGATTTTAGCTTATAGCACACCAATTAAATTGCTGATAAATGCTAAGTAAACACACAGAACAAAACCATTAAATCGTAAAAAAGGTCAAAACTCAAAACTCTGAAATTTAACTAAAAAATCGTACATTTTTCCTTTCATATTTTTTGAAATTGTAACAAATTTTGTTAGAAATGTTAACTTTATTTTTTTGACACGGTAAAATTCCATGCTTAAAAGATGTAAAATCTAACGCGTTTAAAATATTACAAATCAGTTATTATTTACGAAAGCTACAAGCCGAAAAATGTTTTTCATACCTGAGGTAGCTAAATTTCCCCCTTTGTAGCTCCACCCCTGGCACAGCTAAAGACTTTAAAAGACACAGCTCCAAAGACCTGGCTGCTGCTATGCAACCACTCAAATTTTTATACAAGTCCATTCAGTAGCTTAGAAGTTCCATACTTATTATCATGTTTGTTTTTAATTTACACCACTGTGCAACAACATACACTGAAAGAATTTCGCTTCATAAATCCAATAAAATAATTTCGTTAGATTTTTTCACAATTCTAATGAAATTTCATGAATATTGTGAAAGAATTTCATTGGAAATTCTTCGTTAGTTTTCATAGTTTCGTTAGAAAATTTCATAGGATTTATGACAACAACATTTTGTCATTTTATATGTTTGTTGTTGTTGTACTCTTTCGTACTATTACACACTCATAGACAGATCATCTTAACAGTGCTGTTGACTGAAGTAGTTAAGACGTTGCCCACAAAGCGAAGAATGAGAATCGTGAGTCTGATTTCGATACTGTGAGCGGCCATCAACATTACAAATTTTTTTGATGTACATTGGCGTCTATCGTAAGTATTTTTAGCATGGGACTGTTAATAAATTAAAATAGTCAATAAAAAGATAAGATAATGAGGCATACTAGGTAATGTAATAATTTCATTAAAACAATGAAATACCTTCATGACAATAATGGCAGAAATTCATTAAAATAATTGACAGAATTTCATTAAAATGATTAAATATTTTTAATCAAATTATGAAACAATTTTATTAAAACGATGAAATTATATTACCAAAACAATGAAATATGTTCATTAATTTAGCGAAATTATTATAATGGATCAATGAAATTATTACATATATCTACTGAAATTTTTATTAAAATAATTTTAACGAAACTTTTTTCATTAATTACACATTTTTTATTTTTTCAAGTGAACACAAGTCAAAATTAAAACAGTAGTCATAACTTTTAATTTCGTCCTGCGATGATTATAATTTTTTTAGAGAGTAGATGTGTAGCGCTTTCAAACCCTATACTCATTTTTTATGGTGTACCGTGAAAGCGAGTGTAACGTTCAGTACACACAAATTTTAAAGAATCGAAATATATAATTTTACTGCAGGATCAATTGAATGAGGCGAAAACTATAATATGAATCCTAACTTCTGACATTTCCATTCGTTACAAGGGTTAAGCAAAAAGAAAAACACACATACAAAATGCACACTTAAAATGAGAATCACGCATATATATTCTTTTTGCACCCTCTGCCAGAATCAGTTGCTAGAATCATGTTATTTTTTTTTACAGTGTAGCTATCGACTGACCAGTCAATCACTTATCCTTATAACATCAGCAGAGTTTATTCCATATATCTTTTAAAAAGTTTTAAGTTCCAGCTCCTAAGAACTACCGAGAACTAAAGCCTAATAGTCCAATTCGTAGCGCATTCTTTGAAAGGTACATTAAAGAAAATATATATATAAAATCAAACCTAAATTAATAATGTCTGAATAAAAAACTCCTCAAAAAATTTAACTGTTACAAAAATTATAAACATTTTTATCTATTAATTTTATACAAGTAATATAAAAATCCGTCAAAGAACTAAAAACTTAACTATAAAATGTTACTATAAACTTTGCAATTTGTACTAACACTGCTTTAAACTTCAGGATATCTTCACACCATTATCCAAAGGACTCCTGCTTTCCCCATACAAAATTTCTCGATATTTATCTGCAAATAACTTTTTCTTAAATCATAAATTTTTAATGTTAATCATTTAGCTATATTTTTAAAATATTTGGCACAGAAATTTCCATCTCCTACGCATAATCGTTAAATAAATTATCCTTAAGGAAAACTATTAACTAAAACATTTTTCATAAAAAAATTTTGTGTTTTCGTTCCAAGAGCCAAAATAAGAAAATATACAGGGAAAAGAAAATGTCAACCAAAATATATATTTAATAGTAAAAGAATAACTATCAACTCAAACGCTTAATACTAATCATTGTTTAGTGTCTACCAGGAGTTAAAGTGTTGGCGTCGTTTGCCACACCATTAAAAATTCATGATCTCAAGTGGCGTAGCATTATTATGGCATGACTTTCCATCTTCTTTCTGCTTGTACAATAGTGCGACTGTGTATACCAAACATTTGGCAGCAGCAGCGATATCATACAATTTTGTGTGTAATTTTCAGCATATTTAGATTTGCCCGTAAATTACTTTTTGTGTACACTCGCTTTTCTTTCGTTTGGTTTCTTACGCAGTGTTGTATCTTTTAACATTTGGTTACATATATCATAAAGTTTCTTGTTGTTGTAGTCGATTTTCAAGTGGTTTTCTTATTAAACTTGAAAAAATGATGATGTTGTTTTTCTTTTCCTACTATTTTTTTAAGGATATTTTGTTTGTCTCTGCCGGTTTTGAGAATTTGTGAGGGTACGTTTAAGATATACTAAATCATTTGTATTTCGACACTCGCTGCTTCTTTTTTATGTTTCAAGCATTGGCATTTGGCGTCATTTGAGCGTCATTGTTTTCACATATTAATAAAACTGATGATAATTGGTTGTGATAATAATGATGTAACGGATATTTGTTGAGAATACTCAAGACTTTATTCCACGACGTACATACTCGGTTTAATACTACAACCAATTCAGAAGTAGAACTTACTGGCAGTGAACTAAAACTGAACTGAACAGATCTAGAGCTGAACTAGAACTTAACTAGAACTGAACTCGAACTGAACTCGAACTGAACTAGAACTGTTTCTACTAGAAAGTAGAAATGAGCTAAACTAGAATGGGACTAAACTAGATTTGAACTAGAACTGAAAAAAGGACCGAACTAAAATTAAAATAAATCTAAACTGTGTATATAGACGGTCAGTTTTGATATACTGGAGGCAGTATGATGCCCAGCTTTCAGTATTGTGAGTCGTGAGCATGTATCCGCACAAAAACATAAACGTGAACATGAGGCCAAGTTCCTATCCAAAAATTTAGGCCGTTAAAAGTACTGAGATCAAAATGAAGCTCAAGGTATTGATAGGTACAATAACATTTCATTTCTTGGCAATAATTTTGTTACCTTTCTAATATGGGAAAGAATTATGTGAAAAATATTGCCATCAAAAAAAACAGTGAATTGGCTAAGAATGAATCGGATATCGAAGGCCTTGGCAGCTGTGCTTACTACATTCAATCTAGTCTTAGAATGCCGCACATCACTAAACGCGATGGTGATTCATTCGATCATCAACATCATATGGGTACGTGGCCAAGAGTCCATTTCAGGCAACATCATCATCGATGATCTGGATAAGAGGGTAGTCCTGCTTCGTGATATCGATATTGACAATTTCTGCGGTCCCTTACTCTCATTCTGTTAGTTGCTCAAATCAGATTGTACAATGAATCTGACCTCGCCTCGACGTTAACAGAACTAGGAAAGTCCTAAATTTCCAAAAGTTGTACTTGAGAAACCTCATGGTCACGGTCACGTGTCAATGGAATTTAGAAACGTCCGCTAATCGAATAGGTCTCCTCTATAATGATTACTGCTTTAGTTGTAATAACGAAAAAGAAGAAAATATTATAAACTTTCTGTGCCTCTATCCAGCTTTGGACGTTCATCGGCATCGCCTTCTCGGCGAAAATATCCTTCAGTAGCCTCTCCGAACTATCAGCAATAGAGCTCAAAAGTTTAACTCCGTATATCAAGACCAGGAAGGTGGCTATCGCTCTGACTCCTAAATTGGGGCTTAATTTATAAAATGCCCCTTCTACAGGGAACTCTTTACCTCTATATGTCTAAACTCTCACTTTCATAACTCTCTCCACAATCTAACTTATCACTTTAAACCTAGCCCTTCTATTTTTACTACTCCCTATCTTCTACTTTTTCTTCCACAGATATTACAAGGAGATCGTACTCTTGGACCCAACTGGGCTTGAATCTTTCTTTCCCATATACCAGCAATATTATAACCTAACCTAACCTTTTGGGAGAGAGGTTTGCGAAAGTAGAATAACATTCTGATTAATTATATGGATTATAACTTCTAAAGATGCAAAAAAAGCAATAATGAATTTATTCCATAATATGAGTTTAAATTATTTTCCTGTGTAGGATCGTATTTAAATGGACGGCACAAATACACATGGACACAGGCCGCCTGCAATAGCGCTCAAAAGCTAATGCCAGTCATGAATGGCTTCTACGACTGCAACTCGGAGCTATTGCGGATCACGCGGAATTGTTATACGAATCTTATAATTGTCGAGTAAATATGAAATCAACTGCACAGAGTTACGAGCAAGAGCATGACCTTAGAAGCAAATGGAGCGACAATGCCATTTAAGGTCGGTATCTGTTGAATCTTTAAGCCGCCTCTACTACGAAATAGGAGAGTCGTTTTGGAAACGCTAAGCAGACTAATACACAATTTACACAGAAGTTTAATTAAAGATCAGTGAAGTAAAATGAGGAAGCAGATTAGCTCGCAAAAGTGCTATCAGTTGCAGCGTTTTCTGAAGCAGATCTTAGTGATTGGACTTATATTTGTTGAAAATGTGTCAGGAGACAACTTTTTTGTAAGCAGTCCCGATTACTGTTCAAGAGACCCAAGCAGGACATAGAAAAAATTGCAGTGACGGTCTGCTTCTGTAGCATCTAGACATGCCACTATGAGGAAAATTGTTTATAAATTAACTTGAACTGAAATATACTGTTTTTTCTAGGTTCAGAAGCTTCAGATATTCAATCTATTCCGATTTTACAAAAACATTAATAAATTATTAAACTGTTGTGTATTTATGAACTTAAAAAAAGTCAATTAGCAAACTACTTGACACATAATTGGCTTATCTTAACAAGAAAAATGAATATTGTAAATGTGTCTCAGAGACTTTCTGTCCGGTTTTTGCGTAGCCTTTAAAAATAATGTCAACCACGTTTCAAACGCCACACAATATGCTGACAATTATTGGATTGTTGGGGGGGGGGAATAAGAAAAACAGAAACCATGTAATTAAAAAGGGTGACCATATTGAAATTTGCATAAGCATACATAAGGACAACAAAAAAATTAAGAAATAAAAAAACAGTTGAGGTTGTATAAGGACAGAACGAATCAAGCTTTTTTCAATTAGTTTATCCGAATGTAAGGAATATAAAGGGGGACATTTAAATAAAGATTAGTAGCTTTGTCTGTGTTTGAGGGTAGAGGGTGGGAGGAAGAGTTATATTATCTAATATATATGGCCATGTTTTCAGTAATAGATAACAATAATAATATGATACTTTAATCGATCTAATTTACATATAAGATTAAAATAAAAATAAAAACATTTTGTTATTCGAAAAATTTAAAGTAAGCAAAAAACCCAAGGAAAACTTCATAGCCACAATTAAGCAGCTATTAGCATGACAAGTGCTTAAGAGGTCTAGTATTATTTAGAAAGAATATATTTTGCCAGTTTCCCTTCAAATATTTATCATAAATTTCAATACACTGTTCTTATGCCCTGCTTATATATGACCTAAATTTTCTTTCCTCTGATTTTTTCAGTTTTTTTTTTTGTTAAAAGATCTAAATCTTTAATAAAAATTTTCCACCTTTTTAAACATTTTATTTCCATTTGATTAAATCGTTTTAACGATACAAAACCAAGCCAATACTAAATCATCATCATCACCTACCACCACCATTAGCAGCAGCATTAAACTAATACTACTCATTCTTCAGCTAGAAATATGAAAAAAAACAGCCAAAATCATTGACAAAGATTTCAACACGTGTGCCTTTTATGGCTGCTTAAGCTTCCGTTTATGCTCTGCTTATATTTTTTCCGAAACAACAAATATTTTTTTTTGTTTCGAAGATTTCTAGGATGGTTAGTGCGAAAAATTGTCTGTCAATATGCCAGTTTCCAGCCTAAGCTTTCGTAAATATCCGCAAAGGCGTTAATAGACACGAAATGGAATTTATAGCAGGGAGCGAGAAGTGTGGCGTTAGAGATGAAGTGCCTATTTTTTTTCATTCTTTGTCTTCTACTTTTTTTTGCCAGATCATCAAGTCTAGCAACACATTTTGTTTGTCATTACAACTAGTTACTAGCTTTCCCTTGCTCATACATTGGTGATGTTGTCTAAGGTATTAAAATCAATATACTTTAAATCTTCAAAACCACACGTATTACAAAGATTTTGACTCAATCTATTATTAAACAGCATTAAGGAGCGAGTAGAAATAATGATATGACAATCAATTCAATGAGTGTTTAATAAAAATAACACTAGGCTACCAGGAAGTTGGACAATTTTCGTTAGTAAGACTTTGTAAAAAAAGTTTCGTTGTTTTAAATATTTTATACCTTAATTATCGATGTCAAAGGAGTTCTTTCTTTCTTAAAATTTCATTTAAAACAAAAACCAATTCTAAAATTTTGTTTTTGTTTTAAATATAATTGTAAGAAAGAAAGAACTCATTCGGCATCGATAAACAGGCAACTAAAATTAAAATAAAAAAGGCTAACCACTATAACTACTAACCATATTGCTGAAGTTTAATATAATATCTCTAGTTTTCCAATGAGATTTTGGGAAAAGGTTGCCTGATGATTTACATTAGCCCCAATGAAATATACATAAGCACTAGCTAATACCCTTCCATAATTAGTTACAATATATTCTAATAAAACTTTAAGATTTTACGGAATAGTAAAATATTAAAGTGGTAAAAAAATAGTTTCAATATTAAAATTAATTTAGTTCAATAATTCCAAAAAAAAAATTTTTTTATTATTTTTTATTTGGAAAGAAATTATAAAGCATGCAACAATTTGAAAGACAAAGAAAGACTACGTGGAAGGTCCTTTCAATTGTATAATTGTATAATTTAATTGAAAAATTGAATTTAAAATAAAATATCTTAAGAAATACATTACCGCACAACTTTTAATGTACTATTTCGTTGCCTAGTGTATTTATTAAAATTTTCCATAAAGATGTTAAAAAAATCTAAAAAAACAAACTACCAAATTATATTGCATGAATGAAACTAATAAAAATTTAATAACAATAGTAACATAAACACAGTAAATAATAATAATAAAATACATACACAAGAAATCAAAAAATCATGAAGTAGCTTCTTGCTCATTTCGTTCTTAAAATAAAGGATGTCATCAACAAAGTTTTACAGCAAAAAAGCAGAAAAATACCAAACAGGATATTTCATCAACACTAAGATATTCACACATACTCACAGAGACACACACACACACACAACCCACACACACACACACACGCACACAGAATCTCACATAAAACTTATCAGAACATTTCATCAAAAACAGCAACAAATTTGTTTATTTTTTTCTCCAGCATCACCAACACCAAATCAAACAGAAGCAGCAACGGGAGCATCATCATCATTATCAGAAAAATACACAGACACACCTACAATTTTGTTGTGCTTTATCAATGTTTAACGATTAAAAATCAGCACTCAGCAGCCAACAAAAAAAGGTACATTTTCCTTTTTATATTCCCCCCGTTTGCAACAACCGAAAAAACTCTGTCATTGAAAAAATCATGCGAAAGGTAATTTCCTTTAAAAAAAGGTAAAATTTTCATTTTTATATAAAATTTTATTCAATGAACGCAATATTTTTGTTTCTTTTTATTTTCTTAGATAAATATAATATTCACTTTATTGATTTTCATTAGAGGGCAAATGTAAAAGAAATGGAGTTTTGTTGGTAGAAAATTTACATGGAAGGGAGGTTCAGGTAGACTTTTTACGATTTTAAAGTGTTGCTAGAAGTTTTAGTAGGTGGCTGCCAAGAATGAGTAAAAATTATTGCGTGTGTGTGAGTTTATATATTTACATGTTTTACGCATCATTTACTTTTATCTTTTTGTATTGTTATTAGGTTTTAAAGTTATTTTTGTTCTAAACACAGTGTCTGCTAAGAACTTGTAGATAAAATATGCACGTTAGAATTAATAAATATAAAATTTTGAGAGACAGTGGTGAAGAGGACATATAGAGATAATATATATGTATAATAGAATGCCTCAATTGGCTGCCACTATGGCTGACTGGTAGCGATGCTAGGATGTCAATCTAGAGGTAGTGTGTTCGATTCCCGCCGTAGACCCTGGGTGGTTTTCGCATAGAAGTTAAAACGCTTCATGGGCTGTTCTTGTTTTATTAAATATATGTACTTTTTTAAATTAAATTGTAGAAAAATAAATCTAAATCGCCTCCAAGTTTTGTCAACGTTGTTTGTACATCTTTCACTACTTGTAACAAGTTTGATGTATTTTTTTAAGATTTTTAAAAGAAGGATATTGTAGATCATCTTTTATTACTTAACCGATATGAACCAAATCTAAGCCAACTGTTAGCATGAATTTACCGCTACTGAATTTGTTTTCCAATCCGGCGCTTTTAATAGTTATTAAAGGCTTTTTAAGAAAAAGGTTATATGACAGTATAACGATTCCTTGCAGTGATTAAGCTAAAAGTTGGTACACTTAATAAAAGCGCTATTTCTGGTAGATGCAGTATTTTTCAACTGATAAAATTAAGGAATTTATCTTTAATTAAATTTTCAGAGGTTAGGTTATAGAGGAGCTACAAAAGTCCTTGCACCAATTTTTTGAAAACTTTTTAATTTATAACAGTGTACTGAATTTCATTGGCCAAGGATAATTCCTTCTTTTTTTCCCATCGTTATATGACAACAAAGGACAAGTTATTGCAATTTTTTATAGGAATCCTTTCAAAACTTATATATGACTGTGAGTTCGAGAATATGGATTTCCAAAGTAGTCCTGGGATATCGGAAATTATAGCATGCATGACTCGAGAGTCCCTTACATATAAAATCTGATTTGTATTTGCCATTTCCATTGTTATATAATTTATCGTGAGCATACGTGATCGTGAGAATTTTCATAGTACTCATGCGTGAACATGCGTGATTAAAAAAATCTGTCCGAGAGTGTATTTGCGTAATCGTGTGAGACATTATAAAGCTGTCGTGAATGAACGTCCGCGATCCAACATTATGTTTCAATGTGGGTGACTAGTCGTGAGCGAAGATGCAGTCACGCAGTCCAATTATTTATAAATTAATATCTTAAAATACACATAAAGTATTAAAAGGTTTTTTGGAAAAATATGTTGAAATTGACGAGTGCAGAAGCCTCAATATTTGTGGTAAAACTTGCAAAAATATTTACTTTTCAAAGCAAATGACTCGTGAGAAAAGCATCTTCCCAGACAATATGAACATATTAAGATTACTAACTAAAAGTTGGTACTTTTCCTTAGTGGCTAATATAAATAAAGGTCCAATCTTCAAAATAAAGGACGAACAATTAAAATCAATTAACATAATTTGTTATTTTTTACAATTTCAATAAAATGTAAGTCACATTTCAGGCTTTATTAATAAATCACTAAAATCTTTAATACATATTTATCTTCCATAATTTAGAACTAGATGTGTTTTTAGTCACCCACGAAAAAAATGAGAACATTCTACTGAATATTAAAAAAGTTACACACATTTTCATAAGTGATAAAAGTATAAAGTGTAGAATTTTTTTCTAATGCACAAAAAGTCATATTTTTAGCTTAAATGAAAAAAGTTGGATATTTGCTCTACATTATATTGTAGACAGGTATGGTAGCTTCAAAAGCAAATGGAAGTTAATATAATCAATTAACATATTTTTTTTACTGCTCTATTAAACTTTTGTTATTTTTAATTGCGAACAAAAAAAGTAGGGTTTTCAATACTCTATTGTAAACGTTTATTGCAGTATTTTATACAAAACTGATACTTTATTTAATTAAGCTAGTTTGTTGTTATTGCAAAAATATAAATTTCATCCAAAAAGAAGACTAATGGAACACAGCACTGTGAACCGTGTTACACAACACTGTGAACCGGTGCCTAGATATCGTAGATACCGTGGAAAAGTTTACATACACAGTTTTTTGAATGATTTCAAAAGCAAATATATTATTAAACTGATCCACTGTGCTTTATTTCTTATGCGAGTGCTACAATTGATTTGATGTTTGCTTTATTTTCTTGATTTTTCTTTAGCAACAGTAGCGGAATATAGCCGTAAAGTGGCAAAGTCATACAATATATCCATTTTATTATTTATTATTTACAAATTATATTTTGCGCACAAAGAAAAAAATGTTAAATTATACTGCGAAATCTGTTAATGGCTGTAATAATTTGTTTCTTGTTTTTAATTAAATAATTCTATAGCATCTTGCTTAAGAGATTTACATCTGTAGCTCACTTGAGTACAATTTTACTTTAGTTTAAAGTTTTAGCGAAAACATATTTCCGAAAATTAAACTTCTATACATAGCAGAAGCCTCTTGTGGCTACGCTTGTGAATAGTGGAGTTATCCATATAAAATTTTAAGACCACCATCGTTCTCTAGATATAATATAATAAAAATTAGTTTCATTCTGGAATTCAATGCCCTGAATACATCCAACAATAGTCTTCATGTGGGATTTCGACAACAGGAATGCTTTTTCTACGTTTTGATTGTAATTGACCAATATATATATGTACAGATATTTTGAATATTTTTTAATTGCATTTCTTTCACATTTTTTTCTTCTAAATTTGCAGTTTAAAAAAAAAACTTGGCAACGCTGGACATACAATACAATAACCCCTAACACCTGTAAAACTGCTACAATATTATGATTAGCACTTTAAAGTCATCAACAGGCAGACAAACAGCCAGTCCAGTCAAACAATGTTTGCTAAGATCCTTGAGTTTGCAGTCAGATTTTAACATACACACAGTCATATAAAGAAGTAATGTTAAACGGATAACATTAGTTTGTTATCCATAACAGAATATATTTTAGTATCATAATGAGAGTCATACACTATGCGACCGTTGGTGCAACTCAGCTAGTAATCAAGATGTATGTTTGTCAAATAAACGATACAATTTAGTGTGCAATCTCATTCACAACTTCATTTTGCAACCAAGTTTTGTCCAAGTAAACATCGTCCATTTTATATTCTCAATACTCACAATAACAATACTCACATTCAATGTTTACTGCAAGACGATTATAACAAGAATAAACACATGTATACTACATAAAATAGTAAGCGACAAGCACACAAACGTTGCGACAGTGCTGTACAACATGGCAATAACTCAAAAATCGTATAACCAAGACACAACTTAATACAATGAGCCCACAAATGTTACAATTTTATGTACAAATTACTCAAGTTGTACCAACTGTTGTAACGTGTATGGCTTGCTCAATATTTGTGTTACAGTCTGTAAGTGATAGATAATTTGAGTTAAAAAGGTAACTAATAAAAATCTCTTATAAAATGTGCAGGCAGAAAATAATTATAATTAAAGGAACAGTTGAAACTGAAACATAATAATTTTTAAAGAGCCATGACAATCTGTAGACATGTGCTTCTTTTAGTTTACAGAATTATATTTATTTTTCTCTTAATATGTTCTTCGTTAGTAACATTTTAGTATAATTTAGTTCATATCTCTTTGCTATGTACAAAAGAATTGGTTCAGTTTCAAGAGTTAAACAGAATTAATGTTAGTTATGAAAAGGTCAGACGGGGCAAATATTAGATGATATATAAATTTATATATATTATTTATATTCGCTACCTTTAATATGCATACTTTCGTTGTTATAAATTTTTATTTACTCTAAGTTCTTAACTAAAACCATAATCGACAAACATCTCATTTTATTTTATAGCACTAAATCTCTATAAAGCGTAAGTGGGTGAGTGGTGGCGATGCTATCCCGTCAGTCTAGAGGTCGTGTGTTCGATTCCTACCATAGAATCTAGGTCTTTTCCGCAGATAAGCTAATCGCAGTTTGTGTTTGTTTGAAAAAAAACTGTTATTTCTTGAATAGAAATTATTTCTCAAAATTATATAAAAATAAAAATAGGGGAATCTTGAGTATACAAATTTGTTTATATATACACAGATTCATTCATAATATTATATTTGAAGAAATTATTAAAAGAGTATTTTTTAAAATATGCCATTAATTAATACACAAAATTAGTTTGTCAACGGTTTTCAAAAAGTTTTGTGGTGGAATAATTGGTACACATCTTCTCTTATGCATAACGATCACATGCCATAGCGTATGAGTTATATTTGTCGAAAGCTTCGTTTAGTCGTTTTATCACACAAACAATGATGCCATTATAAAATGTATTTCCTAGAATAATGTTTGCTCGATTAATCGGAAAATTAAAGCTTAATATTGTTCGATTAAACTAAAATTTCTAATTTCAAGTAAAAATTTAATCGACTAATTTAAGACGGCTAATCGAATTACTCGAGTAAAAATTTAATGAAAAGTTACTTTTTTGGATGCATTTTTACAGATTTCTTAATCAAAACTGGCAAAAGTTTTATCAAATCTGTCATTCAATTGTTGTTATTTAGTAGCCTGAAAATGCTTTTTTCACAATTGTTATGAGTCAACATCAAGCCACCACAAAATCAGCAAATGTTATATCATAATTTCTATTAAATAAATAATCTTAAGTCAATATAATATTATTAGTGTTTATTAAATAAATATATTTAAGTCAGTACCCTTAATTTAAATTGTGCATTTGTTTTGAGTTTAATAACAAACTTGCTGGGTAGTGTAGTGTAGGCTAGTGTCTAGTAATAGCCAAATAGTTGATACCTTCGAAACCTACGTGGGCCCTTTAAGTTAAGTAATAAGAATTAATTAGCAAATAAACGATATCCTGTGTATTCCTAAGTGAACTCTCCAGGATAAATAATAAGAAATAATAAATAAATATAGGATATAAAATACAAAATAAACGCGTTATTATTTAAACATAAAGTAATCCTTATTGTGCTTCCTTCCGTCGGGAACTTCGACACAATATTGCCACACAATAAATTTGAGATCATACGGCGTTAAGATATATTTGTAAAATTTTTCTGACAATATTGTTAGGTCGAAAATCATCGTAACAGAGTATGAAATATGTCTGTGCTCTAAAAAGACGTACCACTAGTTTCGCCAAGACTTAAAATTGCCCTGTATACATGTTTTTCCCAAACAATCTAAAAGCTTTTCTTCTGCGAGCTGTTGCCTTTCCGCAGTTTTTCCCACTTGATATATCGGTGTCATCAGCATCTGGATTACAAGAATTTCTTGCCAGAACTTCGGAAAGGTGAACAACACTGGCCAGCAAATTCGGTTCAAGCTCTTATGTATTTAAGAGTAGGGCATTATGAGTAAAACTGCCGACTAATAACATACATACATACTGTTAAAATATTTAAGAGAAATTAAAATGTATTATTGTTGAGGTATTATTACATTGTTATAAAATTTTGCCGGCACTGTGTTGTAAAGCAACAACGCTGAATGTTTATAAACAATTAATTTAAAAAAACAAACAGAGAATAACTTCCCATTTGAAAAGAGTCAGCGCGAGAACTAGTACGTTTCAGTTTATGAGTATGCTTTCGCTCATACATTGGAGCATTTTGGAGCTTCACGTAATAAAGAAATTTTAGGGAGCAATTTTTATGTAGGAGTTTCGAATATTTTTTTTTTCTTCATATTTTCTGTCTATAATTTTGGAGAGTTTGTTGTTTGCCACTTTGAGAAGGTGGAAGAAAAGCAACAAAACAAAACAGGTAACAAAATGTAATCAATAATATTAAATATTTAATGGACAGGTGTAGTTTGTATAATACATATTTGTAGTAAAAATGAAAATTTTACTTTTCGGTATACCTGTAGCAACAAATTTTTCTATAGTTGCTTGCTGCTAATCTAGTAATGTATTCTATAAGCTGAAATATATATAAAAAATTGAAAAGAGTTCTTAGTTTTAATAAAATTTATGAAATATATAACTGGATACATGTGTATATATGTATATACCACCTACATACTAAGTATGTGTTAAAAAAAAAAATAAGAAACACAACAAAATTACTTAATTTGAATTCATTTAATTTACTTACAGCAAATTTTTCTATAGAACTCTTTATTTTATATGATACAAAATTTTACTTATCGGACAATTTTTTACAGAAAATTGAATTAATCGAAAAATGTTCGGTATGCAATTTCTGTAATCAAAAAAATTTTAATAGAATATTGAAGTCATCGCAAAGTCTATCTTAATTGAATTAATTATCAGGATATTTTAAGCAAAATAAATTTATACACAATTTAGGAAAACAAAAATTATTCTCTATAGAAAACTGAAATTATCGAAGAATTTATTTTAGAAAATTATAGTAACCAAAACTACATACATATGTATATACCTGAGTCGCTCAACTTAGAAATGGGCGGTAATAGCTTTCCTACGTTCAAATCTCCGGGAACAGGTGGAATAATATCAGCTGATCTATACAGAAATATCAAACTAGCTGTAACTTGTTGATCTATTATATACAGGGAACAGGTACATACATATATTAAGTTTTCATTGATTTCTGGCGTACCAGTTGCGTCTAGTGCTTGGTTGTCTTTAAAGACCTATAGTAAAATTATATGGCCACCATTTTCGTAGAATATTGCATTCCCATCCTCCCTCTTTTTACTGGTGTTTTAGAAGATTTGTTAGAATGGAGCTAAAAACTACCGTTATGTGGAAGAGTTGGAGGGTTAATATGCTCTACAAAAATATTTACCTTATTATTTTCTACAAAGCTGTGAAGGGTATGTTCACTTCACCTCAGATGTAAAGAACACATAGGTTCATGTGCCGATGAAGTTTAAAATAAGATTCCGATGTGGTCTTGCAAAACGCCGACACATGTATATTTTTGTTTTATCTCCTCTACCAGAATCGGTTTACAGAATGGCGTAATTTTGAAAAAAAGTTCAAAATGGTTGTATAGTGTTATTTAATCTATTTCACATAAGAAAATTACTTGAAATGATTAATTATGGAACTGTAAGTGTATAAGTATTTACATCTAATTTTATATTGGGGTAAAAACGAAAATTTTCGACATGAAAACAAGGGTTTGTATGTTTCACCTCTCCGATTTAAATGAATATCGTAACGTGGAGTGACGTTCGAATAAAAATTACTTACAACTACTAATAATTACGTACAAATATTATTTTATAGGCCTCGAAACTTTGGCATCTCGGCAGTTTTTGAGAAAAGTTCGTCATATTGAAGATTGAATAACTTTAGAACGCGTCATCGGATATAAATAAAATTAATGTCATTGGAAAGGTTTCAGTCTCCTCTTAACGAGTATTGATTATAAAGGACATATGTTCCTGCTACAAGTGCGTATAAAATACCAAAGTATCCTTTATCCTTAAATAACCTTAAAGATGGTATTTTAATTTTCATTATGTTTTTACAGAATGTAGCCAACTGACATGTCTTTCTTGTGTGCAATTTTCAATATGGGATGAAAAAAAACTCAAAAGTTATAGTAGTTTCTTTGGGATAACTCGATAATTTCAATGAAAATTTTATAAAAAATAATAATAAAAACAACTATATATTTGAATACATTACGATTTTTTTTTTTAATTTTTAAAATAGCATAATTTTGTTGGGCGTCACCAGATTTTAGTAATTTAAATAAAATTTAAAATGTTCAAGCTCACATTATTCAAATCCAAGACAAGAAAATCGTAAGTGAAAAAAATCATTTAATCCTTAAATATCCTGAAAAGTGGTATTTATTTTCTATTCTTTTTTTAACAGCATTTAGCAAACTAATCTATTACCATATTGTAAAAAATACAAATCGAGACTTTAGGAAATAGGTACTATGGCTACGTTTGTTTTTATTGTTATTGCTTACACAATTTTCATAGAAATTATCGTATCGTACCACAGTAAGTTTGAATCCGTTTTTATCCCATCTTGAAAATTTTACACAATAAAGACATATCAATTGGCTATATTGTGCAAAAAAATAAAGAAAATTACAATACCATTTTTTCCGGATATTTAGGGATAAAGGATACTATGGCATTTTAGACGCACTTGTAGCAGGAACTGTCCTCCTTTCTAATCAATACTCTTTAAGAAGAGACTGTAACTTTTCAATGACATCAATTTCGTGTCTATACGATCACGCGTTCTAAAGTTATTCAATCTTCAATATGACGAACTTTTCTCAAAAATGGCCGAGATGCCCAAATTTAGAGGCCTATAAAATAGAAACAATAAGAGGTATCAATAGAATATATGTTCCGAATTTCATTAAAAATCGGAGAGGATTAAAATCCAAACCATGTCGAAAATTTTCGTTTTTAACAATTGGAAATTGAAATAATATTATTACTTTGGTTCATAAATTATTGTATTTGAGTTAATTGCACAAAAACACGATACCTTTTCAAAGGTATACCCTTACTTATATTTTTTACATACACATATTTATACTCCAAAAGAAAAAATGCTGCAAAGTAATGGTAAAACTTGAATAATAATATTAAACAATCAAAAAATCATAACAAAATCTGAAAATTTTATTTAAGAAATGATTTAACTTTCTTTATTCTTTCTTTCATTACTCAATTTTTCCAAAAAAGAAAGAAAAGTCTTGATTTAAAAAAAAATTAAACTACAAAAAAAAAAAAAAATATTAAGTAAATTGCTCTTTATTAACGTTATTAGCGCTGTTAAGCTCTTTTTATATATAAAGAGACATAGATAGAGAGCGCTCGGAAAATTCCATTTGTTAAGTTGTTTTTCGTTAGACCCAAGACCGTTATTACTTACAAGAGTACCTTCTCGGTTACTGAAAATTATAAACAAAATTCTCTTTTGATAAGAGAAATGCATTTACTGTTGCATTTTCTTGTATTTGTTATTGGAAAAGAGCACATAACGGTTTTGATTTCTTTGAACTGCATATTACTAAGTTTTATTTGTATTTTGAAGAGTAAGCAAAGAGCACACCTTAAAGTTCTAATTGTAACTATACTCTTATTTACATTATATAGAAATTTTATTGTCATATTTTTGCAAAACAACAACATGATGATTTTATAAACTCCATTTGAATGGTGGATAAAAAAAAAGTTCTTGTACACCAACAATATGTTAATGCCGCCTAAATTTAGCTTGTAAAGAGGAAAATTGTATAGGGAAATTATATATTTTGTTGCTGGATTTTATGTTTCTAGTTGTTTTTGTGTTTATGTAGGGAGTATGTTCTGTTGAAGTGTACTCTTCTATTTTTAGAGTAGCAAACTCATAATTTTTGCGTACTCCAAGGAAACGGAAATTGCAAAAAACACCAGTCGTTATAAAACTCTTGATGTAGAAACGTGTCGCGTTTTTTGTAAAAGTTAAGAATTTAAACAGATACTTAATAATTTACGTGCTTAAAAAAATATAAAAAAGTATGTATGTGCATAAATAATTAAACGAATAGTTAACGAGTGAAAATTTAAAGTTCATATCTATTTAAGTTTCATAGAGAGAGAGAGAAAAAAAATTTAAATATCCAAGTTATAAAAGAAGCAGTTTGTGAGAAATATCTAAAAAATAAATAGTGGAAACAAATATTTTAGTTTACTAATACATACATAGTTTAGGCAGCATAGATCAATATTACAAACAATAACAGGTAAAGTAGAATATAAAAAAAATATTTGAGCTTTTAAACTGCGAAAAGCCGCCATGTTACTTCCGTTTATGTCTGGCTTGTTATTGAAAAATGTATATTAAATTTCTCAGCCCATTTATAGCTGAAACAAATTTTAAAGCAACAGTGTGCTTTTGTGTGTTTGTTTTTTTTCCTCGATAGTGCCAACCTAACCTTACGCACTTTTACATACTGCTTTCCATAATGACTCTTTCCTCATTTATTAATGCCTAATATATGGATGTGTGTATGTACAGACGTATATGTATGTGCATAATACTTACATATTTCTCTTGGCCCCTTCTGCTTTTCTAAAAATGGCTCTCTCTCTTTCTAATTCTCTTGCTTGACATATTTCCAACAAACATTCATTGACTTTTGAATGTTCTAAATGTTTTTTTGTTATGGTTTGTCTTTTCAGTTTCTAACTGTATATTGTTGCAAAATATTATTTATTTTTGTTGTAAAACGGTCTCTGCTATCGTTGTTGTTGTACAATTCTTCCCCTTTTAATATTTTTATTAATAACGTACGCAACGTAATAATAAGGAAAATATACGTATATAAAATATATATAAAACTTAAACCTAATCGGTGAACATGGCTGTTTTAGGCATGCTGTTAACCCATTATACCCCATCGTGTATTTTATAGGACTATCCAAAAAATATTTTATATAATTTTAATATTTTTATTTATTAATATTTTACCAAAACTAAATTTGTTTTCGTAATTTTCAAAAGTTGGAAGTGGATGTATTAATAGTGTAGGAGGTGCATGGGTTAACAGTGTTGACAAACTAATCTGACACTCTCTAAATTCAGATAAAACTTTTCCTCGCTCCATGTACTCCAAACCTAATGGAAACTGTGGAATCGGTTCATATTAGTAATTTCTTAGATATTCTACGTCCAATTGAAAAGCTGCAGAAGACATGAATTCAAATATGATTTTTCATGATCTATCTGACCACAGTATCACTTTGCAAAATGCCAAAATGAAGACAAAGAAGGTACTGTCTGTCAAACACCAAATTTATCGATGTAAAGCTCTATCAAGAAGTATGGCAATGAACTTGGGAAATTCGACATTAGCTCACTAGCGACGAATATTTTGGCATTGGTCGGTAGCCTCCATTAAATCTCTTCACATCCGTCGTTCAGGCATCACAAAGGGATGAGAGGACCCAACAGATAACTTATTTTGTAAGTGTTCTTGAATTAGTAGAAACTTACTTACGATCCCATCTATATTACATATAAATAGATTTAGTGGAAAGAATAAGATTTATAAATAATTCACATTTCAGCAACAAGTATGTCCCTTATTTTTAAAATAGGAATAAACCTAGAAAAAAATTGTAACCTTATTATATTGTCGCACACATCAAGTACATATTATCTCATATTTTAGTTGTTGTTTTTATTGTCACGATAGCAGTCTGTTTTTATTCCTTTCCAAATTGTCTGTTTTGCTTGTCATTATATTTTGACATTTAACGCATTCCGTTGCTTCGGTACTCTTGTCCGGGTATGTGTGTTTAAGCCTGTGCGTTTTTTTTTTCTTTCAAAAATATGAGTTGAGGAGAAGTGTTGTGGGGTGGTTGTCTTTTCAACTGCTCGTGACAGCTCCTTTTTCGGTTGCCATATAAAACAATGTTAGAGTTGTGTCTTTTTTTCTTTACTGCTATTCGTGCAAATTTTTATTGCATGAATGTGCAAAATATTTCATGAATTTTGTTTATGCATTGTTGGTGATTCCTTTCATTTTTAATAAAGTGAGTTTGTGGCGCTGTTGCTTTAAAATTGATTTCCGGCAAAAAATCAATAACGAAGTTTTTGCTTTCTGCTTTCTTTTCTTGTAACAGTTTGAGATCTTTAAATATTTTTGTATAATTGAAAACATTTTCGGCACGCTTGAAATACTTAACCTCTCCGAATTGATAAAGTACAGTACTAATATCTGTGTATCGCAATCCGTAAGATTTTATCCGATACCAATTATAAGTTACAGCGGAGAGTTGCCAATGGACCCGCTACATTGGAAATATAGTGCTTAAATACTAGTTGTGGAATTTCATCCGTCCCAGCTAAAACTTTTTCAGCCGCTCGCACAAGCAATGGTTAATTCCTTAAGGTAGTTTTAGTCTATCTGTGTTTAACATCTGAATTGTCCGTTTTGCGGCCCACATGTAACTTTTCGTGTCTGTCAAAATTGTCAATTTACTGACGGGTTAACATTTTAGCTTTCAAACGTACATGTATAATTACATCTGACATAACCTCACAGTGCCACCAACATATACTTGTTAATTAAAAACAGCTGATGTCAGATGAAAATAGAACACGCTGTTATTAAACATTTTGTCATCTGGCTGTGGTTCTGTAAATTTCAGATGACAATATTTCAAAAGGTTCACACTAAATGTATAGATTTTGCAGTGGGAAATTTGACAAGTAAGATGTAAAAGACAGATAGTATAAAGCCACCATTACCGATAAATGAACGGAAGTATTCAAGAGTATCGTCAGTACCTGCTTTTTGGCCTAATTTGACGGTGCTCCAAACACTGTGCGAAATTGACGTTCACCCCACATCCGTGTTAAACCTCAAAGGGACCTCTGCTACTTATTTTATCTGAACCACCAGCTATGTATAAACATGCCATCCCATACTACATAAGCCAGCAGCTTAGTGTGATGCAGCCGATTTTAGCCAAGGTATGACCAGCAAGCTAGAAGTCTACCACAAATACAGACGACTGCTAAACCGGCCTTCCCCAGCACACGTCTATAAATACTACTTGCTGCATTTTCTGCTGTCTTGATAACAAGACAAAGAGCGCTAAAGATGCATATTCGGTTGTTAGAAGTCCTACAAGCCGCAAACCTTGGCTGAGCATCAGCTATTTGAATAACAGCGATTTTAGTTTCAACCGCACCCAGCACGTGAACTGTCGTAAAAAACCACACCAATTAACGCGCACAGAATCATCCTTACATTGAGAGTAAAAACAAGTTTTCCAGTATGTCCATTTCTTGTGGATTAGTGTATGACATATTGACTATCATCAACTCTTTTCCCCTCTAGGAGGCAAGTTATCTGTAAGCCTCCTGGTTCCTGGCGAAGCTGTGTATGTTTACCAGTCAGACTACGAACAAAAAACCCTAGAGATTCTCTTTCTTTCGAATTAGGTGAGGGCGGCGACCTTAGATGTCGCTTCGTGTTTTAGCAGACTAGCATAGTCTATCCTGATTCCTTTATATAGTTTTGTGCATGCCTGTTGGTTTGTTGTTCCACAGATTAGTTAGTAGCATCCCTGAGGAAAAATTTGTACCAATTGTCTTCAACGTACTTGTCCAATAGAGATGAGTCGTTCCGCACCGGCCTACTTCCACTGAACGATTTCCTAATTGGAACAGTGCGGAATATTTCTTGGAGAGTCATTAATTTGTTTTGGCAACAGAGAAGTTCTCTCGTTCCTCGTTCATGCATTGTTCAAAGTAAAAAACAGGAACGATGAACGAAAGGAACATTATAGTTCCTTTAGTCTTTCGAATTGGTTAAAACTATCCTACAAAAGAAACGATTTTGTCTATCTCTAGATTTAACCCATACAGTTCGACTAATAATTCATAACTTAATTTTTATAAACTCTAAAGGCACTTAGCTAAGAATAAACACTGTTCAAATAAATGAACAAAGTAAAGACATAAGGAGAAATACATACCCTAGAGGGAAGAGCACCTGTAACAAGACAGGTCACGTAACTGGTTCCCAAGGACTAGCAACCGGTTTGAGTTCCGGAACTTTTAATAAAAGGGATCAGTAACTTTTACATGGCGATGTCATTGAAGGGGTTCAATTGACATAATTAAAATACTCAGAGATAGGTTCTAGACTAAAAGTTTAAGGTACTTGTCCTATTGTTGTTTCTTTAAAGGTATGTTCACATACTACGTAACGCTACTTTCGGAAGTTTTATACCCCTCCCTTCGTAGCGCTTTTTACAAAATTTTCAGTATAAAGTATTTAATCCGTAACAAATCTTTAACACCATTTTCAGGCAGATTTCTTTTTTTTATGAATTTTATAAATCGTTAACAAAAAATTATTATGATGTCTACCAACCCATTTTCAGAATATAAAATGCAACAAAAAAAATTTTCGCCCACCCTATTGTATGTTGGGGATATGTTGCTACCATTTTTATTGTAGTTTTGTCATATATTCTGTTTTCACCGGTCACGATTCAGGAAAAGTTTTTAACACACCCATTTGCACCATTAATAGGACAAGTAGGTTTAAAACAATTGATACAACATTCGCTACAAGGTACGAAATATCAATTTATATCAAATGAAAAAGCTGAAAAAACTCTAAGATTGACAGCTGAACTGATTAAAGGTAAATTATATTTTATTACTTAACTGGAAACTATTGACCTTGGTCGAGTGATCTAAGCGGTAAAGAACTCTGTTGAGGAGCCCGCGAGTTATCAAAACATGTAAATTCAATTCTCTGCGCAGTAAAATTTTTCTTTGACTGCTTCACATATTTCTTCACATAAAAATATAATTTAATTGAAAATTTTAATTAAAACCGAACTCAAGCTAAACTAATTAAATTTCTTTTGAAATTTTTTTCGAAATGCTAAATGAAATAAAGGAATATGCATTCCCATATCAGCGCTCACATATGGGAAACTAAATTTTATGGGAAGATGGTAGTTTTATTTATATAGATTATAAAAATATTTGTAAACATTTATGTATTTCTCATACAAATTAAACTGCTTTACTCAAGTAACTCTAAAACTTGGATTTTCAAATCGTGTGTCTCATATGTGGGTCATTAGCGTGACACTCTCTCATTGATTCACAACTGTTATTGTTAACTTGTGTAGAGTTTATCTAAATAATTAAAGGATTATTCTTATTATCTCTGTTGCAAGTACTCCTACATTGAAAATGTTTAAATATTAATTTTTTAGTTATTTTAAAAACAAACTACCCACACTTGAAACCTTAAACACACATATGCACAAGTTCGACTAAATGAGTATGTGAATCGCCCATGTGTGTAATGCATATGTGTGTCTTACTATTCTACGGGTTTTGTTTAAGATTCAGCAATATTTTACGTAATTGAGAAGGGGTTGTTTGTAAATGCCACCAAGAACTGTTATCGAAAAATGGCATTATCATTTTATGGCAATTTAATTAAATTTAAAATACATTTAAAATTTCTTTCTTTTTTTCAATTTAAACTAGATTATTTTAAAGCAATATGTATAAAAGACTTCCAAAAAAAAAATTGTATTGATAAACGATTAAGGGGTTATAAACTTCACATGTATATTACATGTTTCAATTGTGACCTTTTGTTCGCCTCTAGATCTGTTGGTATTTAATTTAAAATTATATTAAAATTTATTTAATCATTTTATATTACATAAGCTCATTATACGTATGTATGTTTGTTAAATAGTTGTTTTCCTAGAGGTAATTAAAATATGCAAATAGTTTTACCATAAATCTTTCACTTTAGTCGTAAACAATACTTGTCGTACATACTTTTTTATATAACAAGGTAGAAAAGTTTTATTTTAATTTTCTTTTTATTCCTTGCAGTTTTAAATGAACTATTAAAATAAAAGTAAGCAAATGAGTGCTAACTAAATAGGAACTTATTATATAATATAGAAAAAAAAACATGAAAGTTTTAATACTCAAGGGCATAGAGAGCCTAGGCTTTAAACTGAGGAAGGCTAAATAGTGCAATGTGGGAAACTATAGTTTTTTAAAAATGCTTAGTTTCCCTTGTAACAAACTGACAATGTAATACAATCTTTCCACGAAGTTTTCACCATTTTCAAGACTTCCGATCACCTGGAAACTTTTGACACACTTATTGTTACCATGACATTACAAGCTGATGTTATAAAAGTAATATGTAAACATCGTTTTCAACTACTTCGACGTCATAAAATCTATTTAAAAATTGCCACACAATTTATGTATAATGAAACTGTGTATAATTAGTTAACGATAGTAACTTTCCCACACTGAAATTAAATAAATTCAGTAAAGTGCGATTTTGACTCGCACACGAAAGCTTCCTTTAGAAAATCATAATTCCATTTTATCATTTTGGCGATTTTTGTTTGCTTTTGGGGACTTTTTTCGTTTTGAATTCATGTTTGTTTAAGCTTTCATTTTATTTTTAAAGAAATTTTTTCTGTTTTTGGCGACTTTTTTTCTAATTTTAATGATTTGTTAGTTTTGGCGTTTCTTGCCTTTTGGTACCATTTTCGTTTAATCCCTTTTTTTCGTTTTGTACATTTTTAGTTTTGGCTTTATTTTAATTTAAAGATTTTTTGTGCTTTTGGTTTGTTTTACCGCTTCTTCCTTTTGGCATTTTTTTGTTTTGGCGAATTTTTGCGATTTTTTACTTATGGTGGTTTTTCGTTTGACTTATAACATTTTTGAGATTTTTTAATATTGGTGTTTTTTAGTTATGGCGGTTTTTGGTTTTGCTGTTTTTTTATTTTAGAGCTTTTTTCATTCTGGCGATTTTGTTAATGTTGTCTATTTTTTTTTTTTTTTTGTTTGGGTGTACTTTTTCTGCTAAGGTGCTTTTTTGTTCTGGTGATATTTTTAATTTATGGCGATTTTTTTAATTTTTGCGGTTTTTTCATTTTGGTGCCATTTTTGTTTTAGCCCATTTTTCATTCTGACGATTTTTTTAATGTTGTCTACTGTTTTAGTTTGGTGTCTTTTTTCGTTTAGCTGATTTTTTGTCTTTGGCGATCTTTTTAACTTTTTAGCGATTTTTTAGTTTTTACGATTTTATTTCGTTTTGATTTTTTTTAATTCTGGTGGTGTTTATATTTTAGTTCAGGTGGTGTTTTCATTTTGGTGCTTTTAGTTGGTGCCTTAGTTCAAGCATGCAGCGTACTTGAATCAATCCTGCCACTTACTTGAATCAAGCCCGCTGCGTACCTGAATAAATCCCGAGTAGGCATATTTTTACTTATTTTATCCTAGCATCATTGGCCAAGCTAGAAATTTCTCTGGAGGAGGGGAGCTAAAGCCTACATTATTCCCTACACTTCGCTTATATTATCAAAATTACGCCAATATTTCAAATTTGTAGGGGGGGGGGGCTACAGCGATTCTGGGCTGGATTAGGCCTCGCGCCTAAATGGGGTAGCAACGATAATGCCTGGAATAGAACTGAATTTATATATTATTAATACTTATTTTTGTTCATTTCTGCTACTGAACACTTGGATATATTAGCATAGAGATAAAGACAGCTAATATCCAATATTCATCACACAGTGGTGTAAATTAAAAAAAAAAAGTTGTAATAAGTATGGAACTTCTAAACTGCTAAATGGTTTTGTCCAAAAATTGAAATCGTTATATAGGAGTGGCCAAGCTTTCAGAAACGTGTCTTTTAAAGTCTTTAACTGCATCAGGGCGAAGCTACAAAGGGTGAAAGTTGGCTACCTCGGGTGTGAAAAATATTGTGCGGCTTGGAACTTTGAATCGCGTTGCACTTTGCTCGAAAAGATAAAGAAAAATTGTGTTAACAATTGTTTTTGGATCTTTTATAGTTTGAGAGATCTTCACTTCGAAATTAAAATTTCTTCTTTTTTATTTCGCCTAAATCGGGCTGAAATCTGTAATTTCTCTTTTTGAATGCGGGAAGTTAAAAAAGGGCAATTTTTCTTTTGTTTTAAAGATCAAGTACAACCTACAAAGCGACTGATAGGATAGCATCGCTACCAATCAGCCACGGCGGCAGTATAGTCGATATACATATATATATATATATATATATATATATATATATATATATATATATATATATATATATATATATATATATATATATATATATATATATATATATATATATATATATATATATATATATATATATATATATATATATATATATATATATATATATATATATATATATATATATATATATATATATATATATATATATATATATATATATATATATATATATATATATATATATATATATATATATATATATATATATATATATATATATATATATATATATATATATATATATATATATATATATATATATATATATATATATATATATATATATATATATATATATATATATATATATATATATATATATTTGTAACAAACAAACTTAATTTACTTCGATATCTTATTACTCAAAGTTTCTCTAAATTTAACAAAACTTTAATTTGAAATTTTCTTAAAGCTGTTTTAACAACATTTCATCTTTTTTTATCTACGTCTAAACATTTCACTTTGTTTTTGTTACTAAATGGAAAAGTTAAATAGAAGTTTTTTTGTGTGTTAATTTCATTTCTTGCACACCATTTTCTTCTTTCTTACCTTGAATACAAATAAAACAGAAAAAAGTTATATCAAAAAGGTAAAGAAAGAAAGAAAGAAAGAACTTTGTAAATAATTCAGTCTTTATGTTTTTCGTTTCAAGAAAAAAAAACAAAATAAATAAAATTGTTTTCTTGAAACAGTATTTTTTTTATATTTTTCTTTTACATACATTACATGTTGCAACAATAATAAAAAAATCTAACTTTTTAATTCTTAAAGCTATTTTGGGTGTATGCGTGGCTTTCTATTGGTGGGAGTTTGTGTGTGACTATCCAGTTTTATGTAAATTGAATTTAATTTTGGTAAATTTTATGAAATTTGAAATTTGACCTCTAGACGTCAAGCCTCATAGTTGTCCTATTTGCCTCAAATTTTGACTTGCGCTTACTAAAATGTCGGTTAGCATAAATAAAGCTTAATTTTTGGTATATTTCACAAAGTTCAAATTTCGACCACAGTGGGGCACGCTTGAGAGTTACCGGACTTGGCTGAAATTTTCACCACGTGAGTTTTGGACTAAGAACTATAATAGTCTGAACAGCTTTTGTTTAAACTAAATAAATAAAAAATTCCATATATTTCATTGCCACCCTAATGTATATGTATATGTATATGTATATGTATGAGAGAAACCATACACATATACCTACTTACTTAAACTTTTTGTTCAAGCTATTTATTATTCAATATTGTTGTTGTTGTTATTTTTAGCTAACAATATTTGTTTTTTTTTTGTTGTTGTCTATTTTTCTATATTTTCTTGAACTTTTCCCCCAACATTTCCGGTTTCGCCGTGTCAGTCGTAATAAGTTCCTCATGTCTCACAGCTCGTCTTGATTTAATTTACACGCCTGTATTTAATGTGTTTTTAATTTACTTTTCTGATATGTTTTACCAGTTTTCGTTTTATACTCATATACTTCTTGTTTTTTTTTCTTACTGTCTCGTACAATTTTTGCGCAAAAATCGTTTACGGGAAACAGTTTGTTAAAAGTTAAGTTTATGTGTGTGCGTGTTATTGCTCTGCTATAAATATGTTTCAACCAAAATGGAGAAAAATATATATTTATGTCTTTATGATGTCGAAAAAATAACCATGTTAAGGACAAAGTTTATACAAAAAAATAGAACACATACTCGTATAGAAACTTTTATTTTGTTTTATTATTTTTGTTATAGTTATTGTTTTTGTTGTTGTTTTTTTGTAATTTTTCCATAATAGAATTACTTTAATATGATTTAACAATAAGAACGTGTATTAGGGATGGCTAAAGCAAATAAAAAAACAAATAAATAGGAAAAAGTTTGAATTAAATAGTAAAGGTCAAAAAATTCAGACAATCAGCAATTGCGGTCGTTCACAGCATCTATTTGTTACCTCTGCGATTAGCCTCTTGAGACCATTGAAAAACGTTCATGTTTATTTCATTGTAATATTTTCAGTTTTTAATAGCGGATGTGAATAGAGCTCTAAGGTCATCGATTGGTATACAGCATCAATATACCAGCAACAAAGGACCCTTCCGAATAGAGGTCTGCAAAGTGTCCACAAATGTATTCGCAGAATGTACTCGTATGAATTTCGTGTGTGCATAGATGTATGTTCTTATGTATATACTTATGTATACATGCATGTATATGTGTGTACATACATAGCCACGACCAAATATACATATATACATACATATATACACACATATATACAAAAAAACATACATGCATACACACACAAACATACATACGAGTACTTTCGAATATATTCGTGCAGCCCTCTACTTCTAATGGTAATTTTTTAAAGGAGATTATTTTTCTTTCTCTCCAATCGGCTTAGTTAGAACTCTTATTAAGTTATTGAGGTATGGTAACCTTCTTTCTGTTGCCATCGTGAGGAGTTAACATCCATACTTTTGTCAGTATATACAGTTGCGGTGTATAGTATTTACCTCAGTACACTTTGCTTCCCTGTTGTACACCTAACAACTAATGTCGCTATTGACTCCAACTATATTTTATGCTAAAAATTTTCAAAACAAATTTCATTAAAAAATATCTCTTCCAAATCGAAAAAAGACAAATAGTTGAAAGGAAAACACATCAAACAAAAATAAGCGCCTTATAATCAAACGCATCATTAACATGACTTTAATTTAACATGTGAACTCTCGAAACAGCAACAACCACAAACCAGAACCAAAACGTAACATATCAACTTGTTCTTTGCAACACCGAAAAATGCTTTTTAAAAATAATAAAAAATTAAAAGAATAACACATTCACAAACTAAACTGACACCTGCATAAATGCAACAAAATTGCTTAAGACTACAACCTCTGCGACTGGGAAGACGGCGACAACTTCAACGACACCAACAGTTTATTTTTTATTTATATATTTGCGACAAATCGAAAAAAAAACACACACACACATTTTTACCGCATAGAGTAAGTATAAAAGTGAAATAGTAAAAAAAAGAAACAACAACGACAACTATTGATGACAGTTGAAAGTAATAAATTATAGAATATAAAAAAATAAATAAATACATAGAAAAAATCATTATGGATATTCCTTTTTGAAGACATCTACGGTTATAAACGCACATACACTCTGGCACTCTCAATAACAGATGATGCAGATCTTTTAGCTAGATATGAATTTTCTAGCCATAAAAAAATAAAAATAATTTTAAAGTTGTTTTTAAGTTTTTTTATTTATTTTTTCTAAGATCAACACCTTGATGCGGAAATTTGTGTTGGCCAACGACCAAAAGAAACCTCCTACTTTTTCTATCTTGTTTGTTTGTTTTTGAACTTTTTGGTCATTGGGAAATTTGAATTTGATTTTTTGTTCTTAAATAAAATGACAAAAAATTAAAGTGAAATAATTTATTAAGCCGAGTATGGCTTCTTTGATTTTTTTTTTTGCCAGCCAAGAAGGCAAAAAAAAATTTTATGATTTACGTTGTAATTGCAAATAATTTGACTCGATTACTAGTTATTTATTTAATGCAAGGGCACCGCGAGGCTCCATTCTATATCCTACCATATATCTTATTGTTCGTAATGATCTCTCTCAAACTTCAAATCCTCTTTACCAGTGAGGCCAACTTTTGGAACACAAAACACGAAAAAATTTTGAAAAATGGGCTAAAAAGGGCTAAGTGGAAAAAAGACACGTATAAAGCGAAAAAAGCGCTAAATTATAAAACAGGTTAAAGCTTTGAAACCAACTTAAAATCTCAACCAATTTTTAAAGAAATAGAAGATTACACTAGTTCACAAATTTTCAACTTTTTGCGATCACCTCAAAAATTAAATGTTTTCTAAGGTATATGGGGTCACTGAACACGAATATGGCATTCATTTATTTTTCTTAAGGTTATTTAAAAACCTGGAGTACTGTTTACTTGAATTGAGCAAATTTGGCACTGTTGCATAGATATGTTTTTCCTCTTTCAGCCCATATTCAAAATGTGTTGATCGGATCAAAATTCAATGAGTTACAGGTCTTTAGATTTGAAAAAACTTTATTTTTTCCACGTTTTTTTTTTTTTAATTTACGATCTTAAGTCGCTACAGTAAAGCAAAATAAATATTTTTTAATTTATTTTAGACCCACATCTTAAAGAATATTTTGTTCCAAATATTGCAAGCGTAAAATTAGTTACATCGGAAGAAATATGAGAAAGTTACAACATGTTTAGTGAACACATTAAAATTTTCATTTTCATTCGTTGGTCCTCAGCTCAATACGAGTTTTTGCTTCTATTCCATTACTTTTACTTGCTTGAAAAAGAACGGTCGACATATCGCATATCAAAGTTACCAAAATTGTGTGTAGTTTTCAACACTGTATTCAGATTTTTATAATTAAAGTTTTTATGAAAGACTTATGGCAAAACAAGTGGAAAATGGTGGTATATGGTGTTTTGTGCATATTAAATTTTTTCTTAATGCTATAAAATCGTTCATTATTGATATTTCCAATGAAATTTCGCAGTTATATAGGAATTGATGTGAAAACTATGATTTGTTTCTGACAATTATTAAAATTCCTAAGAAAGCTTCAATAATTCAAAAAAATAGGTCGATTTCAAAAAGGTGCATGCACGCCAAAAATTTTAAATTCGATTAAGTTGTTTTTCTAAAATCATGTTTGTGAAGACACTTTTTAGACGTGTATATTATAATTATTTGATCCTTGAGAAAGAAATTTTATAGAGAAAGCAATTATGGTGCTTTTTTGGGCAAAAATTTTTATAAATTAAAAATTTTTAAATTTTAAAATAAAAGATTGTATATTTTTTAACTGTAAAAGAGTACTTCCATCAAGTATTTTGTTAACTATTTGAAATTTTGTCATGTAACTAACAGAGAAATAATTGTGACAATCGGTTGTTATTTGGATCCGATATCTTAAAAATAATGGACCAAGGATTTGAAAAATGTAAAAATTTCAATATTCAAATGACCAAAGACTTTTTTAGAACTTTACAAGTTATATAAGGACACAAAAAATTTTTGGAACCGAATGAGAAACAGAGAAATGACAAGCGTTGAACAATTTTACTTGACCGAAGTACACTACTTTGCACTTCATATCTCTGAATCTGAGAAATATAAGAAGCTCATCTTCCTAAATTAAATTGGAGCACTTCTCTGATATCTCCATGTAAAATTTTATAATGATCGGACTAAAGAGTTAGAAATGGTTGATATATTTCCAAAATATATAATGCTGCCACACTGGCATGTATCTTATACTCATACGCCATACAAACTCTTTTATAAAAATTCAAAATCATATATTTTCACTAAATCTATTGTAACTTTCTAAATTTCTGCTCAATGCTAACAATTTTATTTTTGTACATTGGGAACAAAATTTTATTTAAGATATGGGTCAAAACAAAAATTTAAAATTTTTTGTTTGTTTTAATGGAGCATTTAAAAATGGTGAATTTTGAAAAAACGCAGAGTATAAAATTTTGTTCAAATATAAAGGCTTGTAATTCAGTGAATTTTTATCTGATCAACACAGTATAAGTATGAACTGAAAGAGGAAAAACATATCTATGCAACAAAGCCAAATTTGCTCAATTCAAGTAAACAGTACTTAAGATTTTGGGAAATATCTTTACAAACTGCGAAAAAACTAGTTTTTGGCGAATATCTCGAAAACGATTCTTAAGAAAAATAAATTAATGCCATATTCGTGTTCAGCAGCTCCAATTTAGCTTAAAAACATCTCATTTTTGAGGTGCATTTTTTTGTGAACCAGTGTTATTCTAGACTATTATTCTTTTTATTACTGGTACAGTAAACTAACAAAAGAAAATGAGTAAAAACGATGTTGGTATGTTAATTCACAAGTCGATATTGCTAGAATAAAGGAAGAAATAGTTTGCAAAAACGAAAAATGTACCCATATTGACCAAAAAGTAAAAAGGGGCTAAGACGGCTAAAAGATAATTGCAGAAAGTGCTAAATTTGCGCGTTATTCTGTTTCGGGCTATAATTTTTTTCGCTTTTTGAGTAACTAAAAACGGGCTAAATCTAGCCCGCTACTAATACACTAATACATCAGGACCACCCATAAGTCGAAAAATATGATAGCATCATGAAATATTTTCTTCCAAAAAGTTGCTGTCTGTGAAGTTTCCAACAGCTTTTGCCATACAGACTTTTATCCATGATTACCGCATAACTTTTCCATTTACGGACCGATTTTAAAATTTGTTTTTTTTTTTGTTTGAAAGGGTTTCCTGGCAGTTTAGTCTCACATTTTTCTACAAGCTGTAGGGCAATTTGAGTTCCCTCCCCTCGAAATATTGATTATGGCATAACTCTTCCATTTATGAACCGATTTTCAAAATTCTTTTTTCCTTTGCAAACATTTGTTTGTAGTTCGGGCATATATTTTTTTCGAAACTCGAACGGAATATTTGTTCCTCCCACTCCCCTAGACGAATTATTGATTATCGCAAGACTTCTCCATTAATGGACCGATTTTCAAACTTCTTTTGTTTGAAAAGGTTTGCTTACAGCTTGGTCGCTTAATATGTTTCGAAAATCAGTGAGGCCCCCCACCCCGAAATAATGTTTGAAAAATTGTTGCACAATGTAATTTTAACTAATACTATCTACATCCTACCATGATTTGTAATATCAAATTGGATGGCAACAGTCGTTAAGATCAGGTTTTATTTTGTCACTTATGCTAACTTCATGGCAATTTTTCTTTATACATAATACTGTACGTGTTTAAAGAAATCGTCTATTGGTTCTTGATTCTATTTCACTTTGAAGAATATATATTCTGGCTCCTACCATTCATTATTGACTTCGCGGTGGGTGGTTAGGCATCATCTATATAGCTTTCAACAAACCTTCATACAAAATAACATCAAAATGAAGCATTAAAGTTTTCTTTTGCAGACAGATAAAACGCCATGTACTTGCCCATCTCATGCTCACCTTTCACAATCAACAGTGTCATCACAGTTTTGAAAAATTAAAAAAAAAATTATCAACAGCTCATACTGCTTCTCGTCCACTTGAAATTGTCAATAAATCACTATTTGTCAGTTCGTTTAAAGAAATTCCAACAGAACAAATAACAACAATAGCAAAAATAAAATTTGACATAACGAGAAAATATTTGAACTGTTACTGGAATAAGGCCCATTGTTATTTACCTTTGGCATGTAGTGCTATTGTTATGGCATTTATTTTCATGTTACTGTTGTTGTTATTGCGTTTCTGATACCATTGAAGTTTTCCTGCTGCTGTTGTCAGTATATGTTTTAACTTTTTCACCAGTCTGTATGTCTGTTGTATTGTCTGGCCGCGGTCATGTTTAAAAAGATGTTTTAAGGAAATTAACTTTATTTTTTCATTGTTGTCCTGTTGATTACAAAATGTTGCTTTAAACTGGGGAGTGGCTGAGTAGATCGCATTTAGTTTTAAGAGGAATTTTTATTCAGACATTGTTAAAATTTTTTGGATCAAATAAATATGTTGTAAAATAAAAAGGTACCTGTTGAGGCGCCACTTGTGGTGAATGACCAATATATCACTTTGTTTGTACTGAGAGTCTTACTGAGCCAAGACAGCATTAAAGTGATAATTGACCGGGTCTTATCCCTGGACAATTTTAGTTTTATACTTATGTAAAATTTATTAAAAATCGAGTTAACTAAAAACAAACTGTTTTAAATTTTTCTATAGGCCACCTAAAAAATTTGTAACTTTATTTCTTATATGTATTAAGTTTTCCTTTCGAAGATAGCGAACCAAACTTTTCAATATATTTTATTTAGTTCGCGCTTCTCTATATTAAGGTAGACTTCATAGATTATTCCTAATTCAACATCCTTTTATTTCTAGCTCACATTTTTAATACATATGTATATAAACCTTAACCATAACGAATGGCTTTCTAAAACGTTTAAAGCAATCTCAAATAAGCTAACGGCAAGTAAAAAACACATACTGAAAATTAATTTATTAAATACAAAATCGTTATTGCTTTGCAATCATTTAAATGACAAACTGTATGCTTAGTAGCATCTTGCGGTTGTAGGCAAAAATTCTTGCTAACATATTTAGACTTTAAACCTAAAGTAAGAAGTTCTAATTCCACCTTTATTCACCTAATTGTTTTATAATATTCCAAGTATTTTTACTTAATTAATATACCGATTATATAACTTTCTCATATTCCCACATTCCCAAAAACATATGAAACCATTTTAATAAAAAGTGTCACATCCTCACCCTTATCTTATATATTGTTATTGTTACTTTATTTTTATATACATAATTTAACGTCAATTTTTTGTTATTTTTATTGCTATTGTTGTTGTCATTGTGCTTCTTGTTTTCTTGTTAAATTTACTAATTGTTATTTTATTGGTAACATGATATCTTGTATCCTCCCTCAACCACAAAACCACACATTCATATTAAGTACAGCTACCAAAATATCAAAATAAAAACGAGAACAGAAACAGCACGTATGGTAAAGTTTTATCCAATAAAAGATGATACCAAAAGGTACGTGTTGAAAACAAATTACTGATATATATAATGGAAATAGTAGGAGGATGGTTTGAAAATAGGCCACTGAGTGAAATTGGTAAATAACACTAGTTCAAAAAAAAATCCACCTCAAAAATGAGATGTTTTTTAAGCTAAATTGGGGCTGCTGAACACGAATATGGCATTAATTTATTTTTCTCAAGAACCATTTTCGAGATATTCACGAATAACTAGTTTTTTTGCAGTTTGTAAAGATATTTCCAAAAATCTTAAGTACTGTTTACTTGAATTAAGCAAATTTGGCATTGTTGCATAGATATGTTTTTCCTTTTTGAGTTTTTTTTTAAAATTCACCATTTTGAAATGCTCCATTAAAACAAACAAAAAATTTAAAATTTTTGTTTTGACCCATATCTTAAATAAAATTTTGTTCCCATCGTGCAGAAAATAAAATTGTTAACATCGGGCAAAAATTTAGAAAGTTACAATAGATTTAGTGAAAACATCCGAATTTGAATTTTAATAAAAAAAAATTTGTATGTAGTATGAGTATAAGATACATGCCAGTGTGGCAGAATAAAATATTTTGGAAATATATCAACCATTTCTAACTCTTTAGTCCGATCAGTATAAAATTTTACATGGAGATATCAGAGGAGTGTTTGTATTTAATATAGGAAGATGAGCTTCCCATTATTCTCAGGTTCAGAGGTATGAAGTGCAAAGTAGTGAACTTCAGTCATGTAAAATTTTTCAATGCTTGAAATTTCTCTGTTTCTCACTCGATTCCAAAAATTTTTTGTGTCCTTATATACCTTGTAAAGTTTTAAAAAAGTCTTTGGTTAAACAAATATCTTGTATAGTTAGTGAGGCATACTCATTTTAATATTAAAATTTCTCAAATCCTTGGTCCATTATTTTTAAGATATCGGATTCAAATAACAACCGATTTTCACAATTGTTTCTTTGTTAGTTACATTACAAAATTTCGAATAGCTAAAAAAATAGTTGATGGAAGTATTCTTTCAGAGTTGAAAAATATATATAATTTAAAAATTGAAAACTGTTGAATTTATAAAAATTTTTGCCGAAAAAAGCACCATAATTGTTTTCTCTATAAAATTTTTCTTTCAAGGATCAAATAATTATTATATACATGTCAAAAAGGTAGCTTCACAGACATGATTTTAGAAAAACAACTTAATCGAATTTACAATTTTTGGTGGGCATGCACCCTTTTGAAATCGAAAAATTTTTTAGATTTATTGGAACTATCTTAGGAATTCTAATGATTGTCAGAAAAAAATTATAGTTTTCACATAAATTCCTATATAACTGCAAAATTGCATTGGAAAATATCAATAATGAACGATTTTATATAATTAAGAGAAAATTTAATATGCACAAAACACCACATAGCAACATTTTTCCACTTGTTTTGCCGTAAGTCTTTCATAAAAATTTATATTATAAAAATCTGAATATAGTGTCGAAAACTACACATAAGTTTGGTAACTTTGATATGCTATATGTCGACCTTTCTGTTTCAAACGAGTAAAAGTAATGGAATGGAAGCGAAAACTCGTACTGAGTTGAGAACCAACAAATGAAAATGAAAACTTTGATGTGTTCACTAAACATGTTGTAACTTTCTCATATTTTGTCCGATGTAACTAATTTTACGCTGGCTATATTTGGAACAAAATTTTCTTTAAGATGTGTGTCTAAAATAAATTAAAAAAAATTATTTTGCCTTACTGGAGCGACTTAAGATCGTAAATTTAAAAAAAACGTGGAAAAAATTAAGTTTTTTCAAATCTAAAAACCTGTAACTCATTGTATTTCGATCCGATCAACACATTTTGAATATAAGCTGAAAGAGGAAAAACATATCTATGCAACAATGCCAAAGACTTTTTTGAAATTACTTTATAAACTGCAAAATAACACGTTATTTGCGAATATCTCGAAAACGGTTCTTGAGAAAAATAAATGAATGTCATATTAATGTTCAGTGATCGCAAATTACCTATTAAAAATTTCATTTTTGAGGTGATCGCAAAAACTTTAAAATTTGTGAACTAGTGTAATCAAGTAAATTTTAGGCCTTCGTATGTATGAATTGGAAGTTCTTCTAAGAGTTTTAAGTAAAGTCGACGTTGACGGACTGTGGCGACCATGTTATTACACAAAGCGTTTGTAATATTTTGTTTTCATTTTTCAGTTGCTGATGCAAAGTCACAATGGCTCGACCAAAACGATTCTTTGTAAGCGCAAAGGACATCACGCTTTGCGTCTCGCTTATGGCATACGCGGTTCTACAACGTTCGGTTAGAAGACCTTTTAACCTTTGTATTGCAAAAAAAATCCAAATCGTCCGCCAGCCCGTATTGTTAAATAGTTTAGCACTAATCGTGAATAAGTAGAATATTAGCCCTGAACACATTTTAAATTTTAATCTATTTCTGGCGCTCAAGTTTAATTTTTATCTTTAGTGTCTATGAAAAGTTACAGTAGAATTTCATATAAAAAAACATCATTAAAAATTTCATGTATAAAGTGCCTTAACTGACAAATATTTTTTGAACATTTATTGAAGTCTTAAATGCTGACGTGAAAGGCTGCAATGTTAAGAATAACTAATGAGAAAATGAGTTTCGTAACAATGAATTTCTAAAAGCCTCCTTTTTCGACGCCAATTGTACTTTAATATTTTTAGCCGAGGCTATCAATTCGTGTTTATGTTGTTGTTGTTTTTTCTTTGCTAGGTCGACTAGCTTTGGCCCCGCCCTAGTATATGCCGATTTTCGCAATTATTTTGTTATCTGAAAAGGCTTGCAGTTGGTTCCAATTTTTTTTTGGCGATAATTTAAAATGTGCCCCCTCCAAATATTGGTTATCGTATAACTCCTTCATGTATGGACCGATTTACAATTTTTTTTAAGCTTTGCTTGTAGTTTAATCCCGTATTTTTTTCAAAATCGGAAGGGCCATTTAGCTTCCCCTCAAGAAAATATTAATTATCTCATAACTACTCCATTAATATAACAAATTTCATAATTTTTTTCAAATTTCAAATTTTGCTTGCAGTTTGATCCCATAATTTGCTTTTGAAAATCGGTGAGGTGATTTGCCCCCCGGAAATATGGACCGATTTTTAAATTTTTTATATAAAATGGAATGAAAGGCTTGGCTTTTTGTATTAAAGTCGGGGTTTTTTTGCAGAATTGTTTATTTTGAAGTACATACAGTAGCCACTGAAGCCAGACGATACTAAAAATTGTTTTCATGTCTTCATTCTATTGCCAAACATATCTGCTGTGCTTGCGAATGGGACAAAAATGACCCAGCGACAGTGCTAGGTGAATCGGCATTTTTTCTACTATTCTTACTACAAAACTAAAATCATTGTTAGTTTTATAAATATGTACATGAAATCATCAAAAAGTTTCACGGATATAAATAAAAAGAACAAAAAAAAGTTACAGTTGTTTAAACAAACGGCCGGGACAAAAATGGAACGGCGTCGCTTCTAGTATTAAATAACATAAGTCTGATGCCCTTAGTCTTACACGTAGAAGCTTATAAGAAATTAACTCAATTTCACGTTTGATCTGAAACTACATATTTCCTAATTTTTTTTGTTGTAATTTTTTATGTTTCTGTTAATGTCGACTTTACAAAAAAAACAAACAAAAAATTATTAATTACTTTAGATTAAAACCACGCCCATTTAGATAGAATTACTAATTTTTGGAAAATTATGATTTGACTTAAGTGCAGTTTCCGCAATACATACAACTGATTCAGGTAAAAAATTTGTATAGAGATCACTCAAAGAAGTAAGTGCTTGTCATACGTCTTTTCTACTCAAATCAATTGTTTGTGGAAATTGTGTGTGGAAACCGCACTTTAAGTAAATAAACTAAAATCACAATTTTAAAATTACAAAAACAGATCTATGGCAACTAATTGGAGGGGTCACAAGATGTCTTGAAGGTGTGCTTAAGACATTTGGTTTGGTTTAAATACTTTCGCAAGAATAATGTTGCGAGCAACATGTAAAATATAGCACTATTGGAAAGTAATTTTTTGAACTTGTACAATATATGGAAACCATCTTCGCACCCAAAAATTTCATTAAAAATATGTTTTAAAAAGTCTTTCGAAATACATGCTCATCAAAACATAACTGCTGTGAATGTGTTTGAAACAAAACACACTTAAACACACTATCAACTCTCTATTTGGCATATCCTACTTGCTCTAAGGTCTCGGATGTTTTTGTGGAGCAACATTCCTTCTATTTTAGAGTCATGGGACTACAGATTCAGCAACATAAGACTTAAGCTACGGCCACATTTGGCAATTATTTGACAAAAAAAAAAACGCGATCAACAGACAAACTAAAATTATATTTCATTTATATATTTGGTTCGCATTTATTAAAAACGATGTAAAAATTCCTGTATGCAGCATAATTAATTTTATTTTGTAATATAAAAAAAATTTAGATCACAGTAAGCCTGAGCAAAAGTAGTTGTTACGCTTATTTGGTCAAATATTTGCCGAATGTGAGCGTAGGTTTACTATCACCGATTGGTTACCATAGAGCAATTTTTATAATTTTTATATTGAAATTTTAAATATTTAGTCAAATTCAGAAATTTTATACATATATTGCGAAATGGACGTATTTTCAATCTAAAACAATTAATCAAATACGTTTTTAACTAAAGTCAACATTAACAGAAATATTCGAAAATAACAAACAAATCAGAAACTTATTTCAGCTTAAACATAAAACTGAGTTTTATTGCTTATCTTGTACGTGCAAAACTCACTGCATACGAGTTAATTTAGTTAAATTTATATTTAAATCAGAATTTAATAGTTTTGATTTTCATTTAAATGTAGTTTTGCTAAAAACTGCATAAGAAATAGAATAGTGAAACAAAATTTTAGCCCGGTGCACAGTGGTTGCAATTGGAAAAACCGGATAATAATCTGTATCTTTGAAACTTGTGAACCGATTATAAAACGATGTATGTAATAATGCTTGCAAAGAAAAACCGACTACAAAATAGCCGTGGCACTATCCATAAATATTATCATAATGCTGTACTTTCACGAGAACTAATTATGTGGGAAGTTTCATAAGAATCGGTTAAGTAGAAGTAGTATAAATGAATATTTACTTTTCATGGGCGTGCCACTGCCCAATTTTATAACAATAATGTTGTATTGCAATAATAACTAAATATTTATGCAAAATTGCACAAAAATCGGTTTAGTAGAAGTTGTTGAAAAAGAATATTAACTTTGCATGTGCGTGGCACTGCCCACTTTTTTAATCATGATGTACTATTCAAAGAGAAGCTTAATGTGTGTGCAAACTTTCATAGGAATCGGTTGACTAGAAGTAGATGAAAAGGCATGTGTATTTACTTTGTATGGGCGTAGCCCCGCCCACTTTTGAATGGGACCCATCTGGAAGAACATTCTATTAAATGAAAAAGTGCGAAATCGGTTTATAAATGGCGGAGTTTGACGGAACATCCATAAAAAAATATATAAATGACGAATTGATAACCATTTCCTTTTCTGAATATCTCTGAAAGTATTATATATATCTTACTGAAGTAAAGTGTATTTTCTTTGCTTGCTTGTAAGCTTTACAAAACGTTTAAACTCTTTGAAATCAAATTATATTTGTAAAAGTTATGAGGCCAACAAAGTTTTTCATGCCCGACGTAGTCAAATTCGCTACCCTCTAGTTCACTGTGTATTTCAGCAGAGTAGTCCAAATTGCATTATTCTTAATGGTTAAGTCCTCCTCTATGATTTTTACATACATCATTTTATAATCGGAGCGCCAAATTCAAAGATACAGATTTATAGGTATTTTCCTTTTTTCCAGTTGGAACCACTGCGATGCAACAGCACAGTGTCATCATTTCATATAACGATCGGCCATAAATAGAAGGAGTTATTGCTCAACGATAAAATTTTGCACACTAATTTATATGCACAGAAGATAAAAATACTAAAAATTTGCAGCATATCCCAGCAAGGATTCGAAGTCTTCCCATATATCCTGAAATGAAAAAAGTTTATAAAGGACAGAAAAACTGCACAAACTCTAAAAATAATTTGTGCATGCAATTAAGATAATGCATCTCACAGCTTTATTAAATTTCGCTCAATTTTGAATAAGGATACGCTTAGCTCAAAAATGTCCTTTGGAAAAAAGTAAAATATTAAAACTTCTTTTGTTTCTTTCAAGTTAGCTTTAAATTGAATTTAAACATTTTTGGCTGCATAGAGTTTTCTCTCCTCTTTCAGCCAATGCAATGAATGAATCGATCGGATAAAAATGTATTGGGTTACAGACGTTTAAATTTTAAAAGTAAATTTTTCGATGTTTTCTCATATATATTTCTCATATATTCATTAAGTTAAAAACGTCAATTTTTTTCGTATTAAATTGCTTTAATTTTACGAAAAATAAAACTGGGTTTTTCACTTAAGGTCTATAAATTTTAAATTTTTTGTTAGATCTCAATGATTTTTAGCCTCGTTTATTCAGCACAACATTGTCTTTGCTTAAAATAAATTATTACATTTTTCGATTTTTATTAGAGGTTCATCTATCGAAATATGCAAAAACACGATTTGAAAAAAAAAACAGTTGGGGCGTTTCTACTTTAAGCTTACGATGTGAAAAGCTTACTTAATTTACATTGCAACATATTCTACTTATGTAGAAAATTTTAATATTATACTTCATAGTCACCCTCGCATATTTGCTAGTTCTTATATGTAACAATTTAACGACTAAATGTGTGAAATGATATTAACACCGACTTGCAGGCATATACAATGAAATGGATACGGACAAAGACAAAAATATTTATAAGTATCTAAGCAATGTTATGTGTTCTTATCTTAAAAAAGTTTTATTTTTATTGAACACAAATTACTTCAAAATATAAATTGACACACACATATCCTTCTGTGAGAATATTTGAACAGAAACCCAGAAAAAATTTAGGTGTGACAATACATATATAAACAAAAAGAGTTCGCATAGGAAGAGTTTAATCAAATTAATAAAACCTAGTAATTTCAATATACATTGATATATTTGTTAATTTGTCTCTTCTGCCATCTTTAAAATTAAATGTAAATTTTATCAGATCTCCATTAAATCTTACTTGTTGTTCTTTTTTCTATTATTTGTTGTGCCAAACGAAATTTTTTCTTATTAGCAACAACTATTTTTATTATATTTATTATGTTATTTTACATTTATTGTTGTCATGTTTACCGCAAAATATTTGAAAAGTTTTTGTTTGCTGTTTTGTTTTTTATGAGAAAAAAATCAATAAAATATTTCTTATTATTATCCAGTGCGGCCTCCTGCTACTCGTCTATTAGTACACTGAAAAAAACGTTTAATATTTTATTTGGTAACCTCAATATAATATTGACTCTTCTATAAAAATCAAAAGAGAAAAAATAACCGAATATGAAAAATTACTTTTAAAAAAATATGATTAATGTGTCTGCAAACTGTAAATGCCTGAAGCCATAACCAAAATATAAACAAAAACGTCAAGTTAAGGACTAAAATTTTGAAGAGTTTAAAATTTTAGGGTTTTGTTTATATTGTTCATTTTATGCGTCAAAAATTTATCTTTTTTTTTGCTTTAAAGTTTTATGAGTAACTTAAGTGGCCATTGTTTATTGGATTTTTGTTCGAAGTATTTGATAAACAGGAAATTAATGGCTCATCTGTAGTGGAAATTTGCTGCAAATCAGTACGTATTTGCCGTTTATTTAAAGGTCTAAGGAGGAGATTTAAATCTATTGCATTCGTTTATTTAACTTCCTATGAGAACACTGAAACTTGGAATCGATTGATATTGGAACCATTTTTATAATGTAATTCCATTGTTGAAATTAGCAGATTTTCTGCATTTTATATTATTGCAAATACGCAGATAATGGATTAAAAATACTATTAAGATAATTCAGATAATTGGTGAGACTTAATATACTTTAGCCGCTTTCCAGGAAATTTAAACAGAGTCAAACCAAGATATTGACTTCCCCAAATGAAGGATTTGTGGCAAGCTTAGCTGAAAAACGAGTGATGATGCAGAGTGTAGTGTCATTCGAAAATACATTGATCTGTACTAGTGGTCTGCACACCAGAACATGAACTTCAAACTTCGTAAGCAATTACACAGAAAAAAATAGAAAAAATTTTTGTGCAATAAAACCATGTTATTGAAAAAAACTATAAGTTTCAATAACATTTGTTATTAACTTAATACAATTCCACGTAAAACGGCCCTCTGCAAGGAACAAATTATTTTCTCATTTTTAATAAAAATCTCTCAATTGATGTTTTTTGTAGAATGACATTATAGAAAAAATAAAAAAATATACCATTTAATATTTTTCAATAAATTTGAGGCACTCTTAAATGATCATGCAAGAAAGCTTTTGCTCTCCCTCTTTGTATGTTTAATGTCTATTTCCCATGAACAGAAGCCTAATGTGTGTGCAAAGTTTGATAGCAATTTATTGAGTAGAAGTAAAAGAAAAGCAGAGTTTGGGTGTGCGCACTCCTCTGATCATTGCGCATTGCGCACAAGCGCAAAGAGCGGAGCGGCAAAATAAAGAGCGATTGGTATGCGCAGTGCAAGCGCTTTCGTTTTCTTAGCGCCGCTCTTTACGCAATGTGCATTTTATTTTTTTGTTTAGCGCTTTGTTCTGCACATTGCGCATATTGAGCGGCGCATTGCGCATGCTCTTTTTTATACCAACAGTGGTTAGTTTGAGTATATGCAGTGCTGCAAAACACGTCTTTCGTATTAAAACGATTTTAAGACATTTGGATTTGTAGCATTATATCGTTCTTCTTTACTTTTTTATTCTTGATCTCATACAAATATGAAGTGCCTAGACGGGTCAAACTTCCGGACCGGAACCGGAAATATAAACCATTCTTATGACCAACTTCTGGTCCGGCCCCTAAGCCGGAAGTGTGAACTGCACCACCGATCCAACTTCCGGTCTTAACCAGGACCGGATATATGAACCGCACTGCCGACCCAATTTCCGGACCAGCCCATAGACCGAACGTGCGAACTGCACTATCGACCCAACTTCGGGTCCAGACTGTGAACGGAAATGTGAACTGCACTACCGACCCAACTTTCGATTCAGCCCATAAATCGGAAGTTCGAACTGCACTACCGATTCACCTTCCGGTACCTAAACCAGACGTGCGAACTGCATTACCAACCCATTTCAGGCGTAAGCTCGGACCCAGTACTGACAGCCCACTGTTGATGTATCCGTGTTGAGATTTATTCCTGGACGCAGCCATACGGAGTGTTTAAAAAAACTACGATGGAATGCAATAACATCCATGCCCATTGCTTTTTTAACATTTTTTACTACTGTAAATGCGCCGCGCGTATTTCATGCTCTCTTTGGCTCTTTTTGCGCATTGCGCAAACAAAAAGCGCAAAAAGCGCAAAGGAAAATGCTCCTTTTAGCGCTTGCTCTCTTTAGCTCCGCTCTTTGCGTAAAGTGCAAAAAAGAGCAACAAGAGCAGCGCTGCACTGCGTTTTTCTTACTCTGATGAAAAGGCATATGTATTTACGTATGGGCGTGAGCCCGCCAATTTTTCAACGGGGCCAATCTGAAAGTACATTGCTTTAACTAAAGAAAAAAACCAAAATCGGATTATAGGAAATTTGAGGAAACATCCATAGAAGAAATAAAGTATTTGCCGAATTGATAACCTTTCTCCCCTTTTTGAAGTCGCTCAACTAGAAATGTTCATGCAAACCCATTTGGGATCCAATTAGGATCACAACTAAGATGTAACAGAGAAACATATTTGGGATTCATAGACATTGTGTGGGGAAAAAAAACTCGCAAAAATTTGCTCAAATCGGAAAAAAAGCAAATTCTAATATTAAATTTAAATTGCTGAAACTATCCAAGGGACAAAAGTAAGCAACAATTGAAGATGAGCAAAAAATAAGATTAAAAATCCTTGTTAGATCTTCCCAACAAGTTCACAATAGTTTCCCACTTGAGCAGAACTTATGTTAAGCCGCTAATTTGTAGATTTTTTTTTAAAGAGAAGTAACACAATAAGGAAATTAATGCTTATCAGTTACTTAATTAATTAATGTGTTACCTTCTTTGGGAAAAGAATAGTGTATAGAAAACAGGTTATGAAGTGGGAGAGATATAGAAAGCTTAATTCATTTACAACTCTGCTATTGCGCATTTTTTTGTAGAGCATTGTTGCAGATCCTCTGGTGTCAAGTAGAGCCATTAATTGGGTTTAAGCTGTGTAGCCATTTAATAGTTATTTTACTTCGCCGAAGGTTTTGGTACAATACCGGCGAAGGAGCGTGCTGGAGTAATAATACACCAATGCACAGCAGAAAAATTCATGATGTTGTTGGCTTGCCGGAAAATACACTTATACTACAATGAATAATTTTAGTCACGTTGAAGTTCGATATTCCTTTCATTCTCTACTAAAAATGGAAATATTTTTAATTAATGTGTTAATTTCTAAAGAAGACAGAAGGAGTTAGGCGGTATCAGTTTTTATGCGTCGCTACATACATCATCAGCAACCACACACTTTGCTCTACTTGGGCAGATTTATTTAATTTTTCATTATACATTTTTATCTTTCAAAGAAAACCACATCATTAAAAAAAGCTACTAGCTCAGTTGTTACAAATCACTCTTACCCCAAATACTGCAGTCATTAAGACCTTGAACTAAATAAATAAACTGAAAACCAATTTACTTTTTATTTCATTTTGTTTCAGTTCTTTTTTTAGCTTTATTTGAACTCGAATTTCTACAAATAATAAAAATTAAATTTAATTATCTTTATCAATTTCCAATGAACTAAAGACAACAAAAAAGCATTAAGGCGAAGGAAATAAAACAGCAACTTGAGTGCAGCAATTTATTTGTACTTTAAAGTTTAATTTTCTCATTTTCTTTCCTTAAGCGTTCAGTTGTTGTTTTTATTTTTTTTTTTGCCTTTTGTTTGTAAGTGTAAATTTTATTTGTGCTTCCCACTGCCACCAGTATTGGGAGTTAAATAAAAAATGACACTTTTTACTCGTTTAATGTATTGGCTCTATTAAAATCGTACTCGAAAGATAAACATGAAACGTGACCCGTTTTAACGAGTTTACGACGACACAACGACTGCGACAACAGACTGGTGCTGAAGACGATTGGATCTACAATACCAACCAAAGTTAAACTCAACAGTTACAAAGAAACTTCTTGAAATGGAATATGAAATCGAATGGCAAAAAATGGGTTGGTTGGCTGTTTGCTGTTGGAAAAAGGAGAAGAACACCAAGAAACTATTGATTTTTATTACAAGTTCTTATAAAAATGTAGCAAAACATTTGTTGATTATATTTTGGAATTGGCCAACAAATGTATTTCTGTATATATGTATGTATGTGTATTTGTTCATGTGTATTTATAAAAAAGAAAAAAATTTATTTCATTTAAAAAAAATTTTTGCCCAAAGTGTGGGTGGGTGTGAATGTGAATTAAAGCTCTAAAGTGTTTCTCAAGTATTGTGTTGAATGACATTGTCGTTCGTTTTAAGTTTCAGACTGAGTTGGCTTCTTCTTAGATTTTTATTTTTGGTCAAAAGTGTTTTGAAGATGATGGTTAGTTTTTGCTCTGTTCTTGTTTTTTTTTAACTTCCAAGTTTCTCAAGTTCTGTTTGGGGAGATGTTGACAAATTAAATTGGTGCGTGTTTAAGTTTTAAAATAAGAAGTTTTCTATTTTAACTGCAGTATGTTTCAACCCTCATATAAGAGTTTGTTTTTCGTTTAAACAAACTAAAACAACTGTGTGTCAATGTGAAATTGATAAGATTTGAAGAAATTAAAAGACTAAATAACAATAAAACTATTTCTATTTAAACGTGTTTTATTGCATTGAAAGCTACAAATTAGATGCTCGTAAAAATTAAATAGTTTCGTTGATAAAATAAAAAATTAATTAAGTGAAATTATAAATATAAACTACCCACATAGAGTGGACTAAAATTTTTTAATTTTTTTTAAACTCTATGCGTTTTTAGCAGCAGATACACTGAACAAATTTCGCTTCATAAATCCAATAATATATTAAATTGAAAATGGAGTTTTTCACAAATCTAATGAAATATTTCACAATTCTAATGAGATTTCACGATTATTGTGAAATAATTACATTGGAATTGCTTCATTAACTTTCATAGTTTCGTTAGAAAATTTCATTGGATTTATTACAGCAAAATTTTGCCGTTTTATGGGAAACCCTTTAAGTTTGGACAAAATATTTTAATTGATACTTAAGTATATCCTACAAAAATTAAAAAAAAATTAAAGATTGTATGTTCTAGAATATCATAATTTTAATGAAATATATTTCATTGATTTGATGAAAAGTTTCATTGGATTTATGAAATAATTATATCACATACATATTTTTTTTCAACATACCTTTATATATTTCAACAGTTGTCGGCCAAAAGCGAACAACAACAATAGTTTTATGTGTTTGGTTGTGTTGTTGTACTCTTTCCTATTATTATACACTCATAGACACATTGTGTTGACAGTACTGTTGGCTGAACTAGTTAACACGTTGCCTATAAATCAACATTAAAAATTATTCTGGTGTGCATTGGCGTCTTCGTACGTAGTTCAACCTTGGAATTGTCAATAAATTAAAATAGATAATAAAAAATAAATCAATAATTCTACTTAGTAATGTAATAATATCGTTGAAACAAGGAAATAATTTCATTAAAATAATGAGAGAATATCATTAAAATTATGAAAGATATTCATTAAAATAATGAAATAATATCATAAAAATGATGAAAAAGTTTCATTAAAACAATGAAATAATTTCACTGATATAATGAAATGTGATAATTAGCTTAGTGAAATTATTACATTGAAATTTTCCAACGAAGCGTGAAGTTGGTTGAGTTTTAATGAAATTTTTCATTGTATTTATGTAAAAATTCATAGAATTTATGAACAAAATTCTTTCAGTATACTGGTACTAAATATAAAAATGTGTATTATTATTTGAAATCAATTTTATAGCACGCTCAGACGTTTTCAACATATAAACAGAAACAGTATTGCTGTAATAATTTTTCAAAGCTATACTTAAGTGACAAAAATTTACCCTCTCGAGAAAATGGGGTCTATAAGTTTGGATAGAGTTTATGGTCAAATATTGTAAGAAATTCCATTTAAACAACAAGTGTTCGCGTTTTAACGATTGCATATAGTGCTCTACCGAATAATGACATAGAATAGTTTTGTCATCTGCAAACAAGAGTTTGTTGTTAAACGACAAGTGCTAGCGTTTTAACGATTGCAATGGTTAAAACACGAACACTTGAGGCTCTAGTCTTAAGACTACTGCGTTGTAGTGCAAAGCTGGGTTATATGATCCATCCGTAGAGCATCGCAATGTTAAATCGACCAAGTTTTCTCAATACATTTGGGTTATCTTTGGCCTAGTCCTAGTTCTATATGGACTATACTTTACATGCGTGTATGGACTAGTCGCGTTGTACTGGATAAAAATGGAATCGTTGGTTTATTTTTTTTATGAATTTTTAAAAACAAAAATTTTCAAATTTGTTTATGAAATTTTTGATTTTTGGGCTTGAACTTTTACGATATCCTTGAAACTTAAGGGCAGATTTAGAAACAATGTTCTCCCAATGTTCTCTTACAGATAAGTTTGTGTGCCACTATAATTTGCTTTTTTTACTGAATAAGGCAAACCCTTCTCCAGTTATGCTAATATATGTCGTTCAAGTGCCTTCATTGTTGACATAATGGCATATTTCTAAAACAAGGGGCCCAAATATCTGAAGAAACAACTTTAAGTTCTAGGGAACGATAAAGTTTATCGACATTTATAAATTTCTGGATTTTCTTTGTTATTTTAATAGTAATTGATATTTTGCTGTTTTTTGTTTTGTTGAGTATGTGATTAAGAATAAAGTCGTTAAGGCAAAATCTATTGGAAACTTCAAACACAAAACTTATTAGAATTCATTTTTGTCAAATACTTTATTTTTAGGTTATAAGACATAAAATCAGAAAAAAAAACATTCGTACATATTCTGATTGGCGTAGGTCAAGCCTTATTCTCAGCTGTTTGCACTGAAATTTCCATCGATTTGGGGTATGAGACTTGAAGAAATCCAAATTTTAATTTTTTACGACCAATCTAGTTTACACACACAAATAAAAACTTTTTTTCTTGCAGATAACGCGACCAGTTCAATACTGTCTGCAATTTGTATATTTCATAAAGAAAACTTTTATTTCCTTTGTGTGTTTCCTTTCATGTGTTGATACTATATACTCGTATTATGATTAATTAAATATTTAATTATATCAATTACATTATTTAATGAAACTATAATTTTTTCCAGTTGACGATTTAATTAAAAAATCTTGAAAGTTTTTTTTTCTGTGTACTTGATTGGTCATGTTTACTTATAGTTTTCGAATAATATTAATTAAAGGAATCGCGTTAGACAACGTAGCAGTGGCTTTCATGATTGATTTTGTGGCCTCGCCCACGTAACAAAAATTTTGCCCAGTTATGCATCCCTGAGACAGTACAGGTACCGGAGGATACGATTGCCTAGATTCCGGCTCCTAGATGCTATCCTACAGAGCCGGGCAGTTCCAGAGAAGATGTTGCACTGATTATACAGGCGTGCGAAATAATATTTTTTGCACGTTTTTTTCTCAAAGTATAATTATTTGTTGTTATTGCCGTAAAAGTAACCGGGCATGATTCATAGCATGTCACATTTACTACGTAATGGTACATTGTGAGTTTCGAGGCTGGCTTGCTAAAAGCAAGAGATATATTGCTTCAAAGGCTGCTAAATTACGCATCGAATGGTGTCTGAGTTATAGTGAAAGAAATCTAAGATTTTATATAATCATTTTATATAGTCATTAGTTTTATAATTAAATTGTATAGTCCATTCGGTTACAATAATGTAAGGCCATAATAGACCGAAATCGGATAAAAACTAAATATCCGATAATAAAAAACAAAAACACAAATAGATCTCATTTCAGCTTCTGTAGAATGTCTCCCAAATAATTCGTGGTCTTCTAACTCTTCGCCTCGCTTGCTGCTAAAGGATTCCATCGTAGAGCTTGCTTGGAAATGTTGTCATCCTCGTAGTGAAGTACCTGACCCATTTATTGCCATTTGTGTTTGCGTATTTCAGTTTGCTACTTCTAATTTTCTAGCTCTCCACAACAATTCCCCATTTGATATTATCAGTGGCCGCAAAATTCAAAAGCTACCCAGTAAAAAACTTGCTTCCAATAGAGCAGGTTTCTACTATTATGGAATAAAAGTAGCGCTGACAAACCTGCTGATATCGCTGCTGATTTTTGTATGGCGAGTTCCCGGATTGGAGTACTACATTTTTGCTCAGAAAAGAGCTTTTAAAGCGCTGAAAATCATCAACATTTGCAGCACTAGGACTGAAAATATATGAAAAAAATAGTTCGATGTGGATTGGCGTCGTTAACGCCATTTTGAATTTTTCTTATTTCGTTACTTTATTTATTTTTATTAATTTCATATTTTTACTCAATGTTTGTTATTTTAACTTCAACTGGTATTGAACTAACAATCTTCAGGTTTGAAGTCCAACGTACCAACCACTCGACCAAAAACACTGTTGCAAAACGGCACCAAGAAACTCAAATAAACTTACTTTTCATTCTCGCTTAAAAACCTGTTTTGGATCAGCACTATAAAATCAGCTTTTTTGTATAGCTTGTGTACGAAGCTTTTGTATAAGTAAAAAGCAAATACTTTTCTCGCTTCAAAAACTGCATTGTTGTGACTTCATAGCGTCACAGCTTCTGAACAGCTCATATTTTAAAGCGATTTATGAAGCGCTTTATTTATTTAGTGCTTCAAAAAACATGAACATTTTTTACTGGGTAGTTACTAAAGCAGCCACAACAACTGCGCTTGGTATCGTTGGGAGCATAAGCTGCACCCATTTCCTTACTTTCAAAATGATGAGTGTAAAAATGCTACACGGCTATAATATAGATTATGTATGTTTGATGTTAGATGGCGGTAATATGGAACTGCAACCTAAGTGGAACCGATGTCAAATCAAACAAGAACTGAGCTTGAACTAAACCAGAAACTAAATTGAGTTGATTAAATAGGAAATTTTGTTTGCAAATAACTTAACATAATACGGAAACTGGTTTTCGAAATACCACTTTTTACTTCCATGTTGAACTGATGGCACAACAAAATAAAATACATAAAAAAAGGTGTAAAACAATAAACTGACCCCGCATGAATTAAATATTTGTAATAGCTTTTCTGCAGTTTTTGTTTAAAGCTACATTATATTGATTTTTATTTACAATATGGCCGAATACCTTTTGTCTACTTTAAAAATAAATAAAGCAAAATATAATATAAAACATTTTTACAAATCTATGTTAATGACAAAGTAAACTGTCGTTTAAAATTTGTATAAGGGTTTCTTTATAGCTTTTGCCGTTCAAATGGCCAGCCGTAATGTCTGTTGTAAAAATTTCCAAATACCTTAAGCTAAAACCAAAAACATTTTTCAACTTGTATTTTTGGCTCTTATCGTCTTTGTTGGTCTTTTTGATCTCGGCAGTTAACAAAATTCACACGAGTTTTTTTTTGTAAAACCATTTAGTTTTATATTTTATAAATTTTTTTTATAAGTTTTTTTTTAATTCCCTGTTTTATTTCGTTACGGTCATTTGACTTTGCATATAAATTGTTTTATTAAAAGTAGTCATCAGTTTTTATCGTTGAACGTTCTATATATTACTTTATTGATTTATATGGCGCAAAAGGGTTTAATTAACATTTTATTTTTGTGTGTTCGAAGTTGTTCTTATTTCTTTTAGTTTCGGAGAATTTTTGTACCTTTGACCATTAAACATCCCTAGCAGTTTTCGTCATGTGTCAATATTTACTTTGGCTTTTATTTTTTTATCATTCCTCTCATTTTTTGTTTGTACTATTTTCTTTTTTTGCCGCCGTTAGCCTTTTTATATTCACAAAAGTTTAAATGTTTGTTTAAAAACTCATTCAATTGTGTAATTCAGTTTAATTTTTATTATTATGTTTTTTTTATTTTTAATTTATTTTTATATTCATTATTTAAACTGCTTTTTGTTGTTAAAGTGTTGGACAAATTTATGTAGTGGTTCAATAATTTTAATAAAAACGCTGGTGGCTAATAGACATTCATTTCAGAAATAATGATTAATAAAACAATAATGCACATTGATAAAAAAAAACAAAATAAAATAAAAATTAAGAGCATTTGGTCAGTCACTGTAACAAACTTTATATATAAATTAAGCGTAAATATGTCTAGTTAATTCCTTTTTTTGTTATATATGCAGCGAAAACCGCAACAGATGTGTTACCTGAAACAAATAATTGGCTAAAAAGTGGACAAGCAGTCGGGAAAACAGACATGCATATATTTTTATTGTACATATACATATGTTAAAAATTTTAAGTCGTGAATAAGTGACAGTTTCATATTTTAAAGGAAAAATATTGTCGTTTTAAGACTAAGTACACACTGGTCGTAGCGTTGAAGCCACCAATATTTATAGTTAAAACTGTAGTATTTTTAAGCAAAAGTACAGTCAGATACAAAGAGGAAGTATTTAATATCTGGCGTGGTAAGAAATTGTAGATACTGATTCGCTGCGCTAAAGGGCAAGATCTTCGTGTGCAAGAGTACTAAGCTGCCAAAAAAATCTCTGTACGAATAGTGCCCTTGTGCAAAAGTCCTTACAGCCCCTCGGTGTAGCAAGACCTTTTGGTCATTCCTTAATAGAGTAAAGGATAATGCTATACTCAAAACAATAATCGAGCCGTTCGTACTTAAATCAAGCTAAAGCGGTGTTAAAATTATAGTAAGCGCGGGATCTCTTAAATCAATTACAAAACGATTGATTCAAGTACGGCTTCCGGGATTGAGTCAAGCCAATAAACTCGGTTCAAGAACATGACAGGCTAGATTTAAGAAAGAATTGGAAGTCTTCGGATTAGATGCAGATGGATGATAGAGAATTCTTTAGTATACACACAGAATATTTTCATACTAAATCATCGAAAACGAGGTTAATTTAAGACTTTTCGGTAATGATTTTGCTTCATAGGGGTTTCATGTTAACCCAAATTGTCCGGGTGCACTCATATGGTAACGCAAAAGACCATTACATTAGAAGCTTCACAGCAACACAAATGCAACAAATTTTTACAAAAAATCACTCGCAGTGCATCATAGAGATACCTGTTAACATTTGAAAATTGTTTGTAGGTCAGTTGTGTTTTGTGTTTCAAAGTTAGTGGGTTTTGTCAAAAACCTTGAAAACAAAAGTTGACAAATAGTGAAAAATGGATTATATGAAAAAATAGGTTACCCTTTTTTTTACCTGTGTTTTGCTAATATCAATGTTTTTTTTACCTATTACAAAAGCTCGTCGTACGTCAACTAAATTTGCACGATGAAATTGCTTAATTTCTCTTTCAAAGTTGCTATGTTTCTCATCGTCTGTTTAAATACTAATACCTTGTTTATCGATGTCGAAGGACCTTTTTCATTCTTACAATCTCATTTGAAAAAAAAAATCCTAAATTTGTTTCCTTGTTATAAATGTACCTGTAAGAAAGAAAGATATCCTTCGACATCGATAAACAGGCAGTAAAATATCCAAACAATTTATTTTTAATACAAAATAAAAATGTGAGCGGTTCAAACTTATACAGAAATTTCATAAAAATTTCTTGAAGTTGAACTCATACCATTTCTCTTAAGCCGAGAAAAATTATTTCCTGATTCGAAAAGTACATGCAAGATGAATTTAGTAATAGATGTCGTTTAATCACTAATAACAGAACAAAGTGGAATACTTTGTATAATTATCAATGCTTGCAGTGCTCTCTAATACGAGTAGTACCCTAAAGTAAATAATTCCATATTAAACGAACTTAAGAGGAATTTTCCGCAGAATTAGTGAACAAATTTTGGAAAGTACAGTGGAAATTTTAAGCTTATAGAAGCTGTAATAACATTGAGCTGACACTACTTAAATTTATTATAAGTTGACGCAATTATTGAAACCCTGCAGAAGATATTTTAAGATAAATAAAATTAATAATCAGACATTTAGACAGACTGTAGCTCAGGATATGTAAAATTCAGCTCAGCTGAGTAACTTACTTGTACTCAACGATAAGAATCATTTTGGAAATTTTTCAAGAAAAATAAGAAAGATTACGGCAAATTCTTTATAAAATGTTTTGGAGGCCTTAAAATAAAATGTTTAACTAATTTCGATATAGTCGTCAATTAGTCTTTATAGAATCTCCTGCTGTGTAATAACTATAAAAAATCTATTTGCTTAAATTCACTTTAAAATTTTTAAAAATTTGTTTAAAATTGCTTTTATATTAACGTTTATTTAAAAAGAATCTTATATCAATACAACAATCGAAATTTCGCCAATTTTCATTTAATAAATGTATTAAATTTAGAGAATTACCTTAATTTTTCATTCGCGTTTCCAGGGAAGTGCAAAAGTCCGGAAAATCCCAAACCCTACTCTAAACGTATAAAATCTTCCATTATGCCATTAGAGCCCTGTTTTAATTTTTTTCCTTAATTCTTAACACTTCTAATTGTTAAGGTTAATTCTGTTAAAATATTTCTTGTATTACTATCGATAGTTTCTTCTGTTCCCAGGTCATGATCTGACTCATACTGACACAGCTCTACACAGAACATTCTGTAAAAAAGTATATTTCCAAATTCCTTAGTTTTCGTTTTTGTACTGTATGTTAAAACACTGTTGCTAGAAGGAAATATTCCTGAGTGGAGGTTTAAAATAATTGAATTCGTCACTCATTAAATCTCATCCTTAGATTTTAATTAAATCGGTGGCAATATTATTATTGCCTTTTATTAAACTATTAAACAAAAACTTAATAATTCCCTCAAGTTCAATTAGAATAGCAGAGCATTTACTAAGCTCTTTTATAGCCACGTCCAAAGGTTTTAAAGTTTTACTTAAGTTAAAATCACTGAACAGACTTCTTTGTATGAAAAACAATTTCTAAACACATAACTTTTGCATATGAGACCAAACAATTAGTTAGAGAAACAAAAAAATTTTATAATACTACAAAATATTAAAAAATTTTATTACGTCGTTTAATCGGTTAATCGACTGAAACTAACCGGTTTAGCCGTTATTAGAAAAAATCCAATCCTAAATTAACCGATCAGTTAATCGGGTAGTAATTAACCGGTTAACCGATTATCGGTTAATCGAATAATTACCCTAATAGTTACAATACCATTTCATTTCTAGGCAACCTGTTAGCTTGGCAATAATTTGTTTGGCCTCTCTAATATGGGAAAGAATTATGGGAAAAATGTTGCCAAGCTTACAGGTTGCCTAGAAATGAGATGGTATTGTACCTATCTCACTACTATTCACATTTATGTTTTTGTGCGTACCTGATTCTATGCCTAGTTAGGCTTATTTAAGTCTAGAACAAACTTGAATTAATAGTTTTAATACTAGAAGCCAAAATACACACGCATGAAATTACTGTGAGAGTAGCTGAGAAAGCAATGAAAGAGAATGATACATGGAAAAAGCGAAATATAATTCTCAGTAACGAAATTCAATGACTTAGTAAATATTTGTAAATAGAGAAAAAAATTCTCAACAATTTCATTGGAAAACTTGGTTTTTTTTCAATAAAAAAATTTTCCTAATCTATAAAACAGTTTGTCTAAAAATATTTTCAAATTCCAAACCAAAGAGATTATTAAATCACACAAAAATATTTACTGAATTTTAATATATCAAATAATAGTTTTGTTTGAATTTATAAAAGAATTTGTCTAAAAATACTTACTAGTTCTAAACTAAATAGTTTACTGAGTGAAACAAAAATATTTTCTAGAATTTTTTTGTAATATATCAAACAAACTTTTTGCGTGAGTCATTCAAAACCTTTTTTTTTACATTTTAAAGTTTTAATTAATAACATCATCATTCATCCCTTAAGCATTTATGAAATTGCACTTTATTAAATGTGTTCAGCTCTGAATGTTTTTGTAAAGAATCTAAAGAAAAATTAATGAGAATTAGCGCAACAACATTAACGAATTGATTCACTCGGCAATTTTCAGTAAACAAACTTGTTACAATCGCATTCCTTTTGTTATAATTTTTTTCTGTTATTTATGTGATGTCCTCATCGGGATTGTTTTTTCATGACACAGAAAACTGCTTTTTGTAGTTGTTTGTGATGTGTGCATCCTAAATAAAAGTCAAACAAAAAATTCACTGATTCAGTAAAGAACATTTACTTAAAGTGAAATTTTATTTTAGACAAACTTTCCTTTGAAAAGATTTTGGTGATAATTTTTTTTTTGTGTACGATCTTGTAACAAACTCTGAAGGGGATGTAATGCATGGGGCAACTCCTTATATAGTAAGTTGCTCACAGGAAAATCCGCGCAAGATGCCAATGGCTTTCATAACACTAGGCAACAAGAAAAATGTTACTATATTTTTTTGATACGTTGTGGTCTCCTAACTCCAAAAACAGCCGAAATTTGAAAACCTATGAAGAACAATTTAATAATTAGTTATGTTGCGCTAACTAAGTTATGAACTTTAGTCAAAATGTATAAATCTGTTTTGATATAATCTGGTAACTTTTTCGCAAAAACCGCTAATTTTTTAAAGCAAACAAGTTTTTCATTAAGAGCACATTCATTTGTGATCAATACGCATGTAAATCATACTACGCATTAAAGAGAGCATTCGCTTTTTGATCTGACAGTTCATATGTTATGTGGAATAAGCATTCTGTAGAAGTCTTTTTTATCACTTTCAATATTGGAAGGTTCAAATCAAATACCCATAAACACTACTCCCTCTATCCTCCCTCCCATAACCAATTTTCTTAGCTCTGACAAAATTCATTGCATGCGCATCACCTGAGTGCCGGTTTATATAAAAACAACAATAAATAAAATATTAGTTTGGTCGCTATTAATAGTTTTGTTGAAAATTTCAGTTGGGTATAAAATAAACAAAGACAAATTACCGCTTCGTATTGTAGACTATATAAAATCAATACTTTATTTCAAGTTTTTAATACGAAGCATTTAATAGTTAATTAAATATTTTGTTTTCTTTGAAAAACTTAAAAATTTACTGATTTTCATTAGTTCCAACAAGAAACAAACAAACTAAAAACAATTTAATTAAATCATAAATAAAATAATTTATTGTCTCGTTCATATTATCAAAATTAAAAATCTTAAACAGCTGGTGGAGTGGCGACTTAAATACAAGTATGATTACTAGAAACAAACTCTTGTCTAAGCTATCTTTTCAATACAATTTTTTTAATGGTTTCTAATTAATTTACTAAACATTTTAAAAATTACAGAATATCAAATGAAGCAATAGGTGGTCAAAAAACTTCAGTTATTAAAAAAAGAAACATAGAAAACGTTTTAACAGCCAAAATATTTATAAAAACTTACATGTTAAAGTACCAAACTTTGAATAAAATTTAAACTTTTAATAAAACGATTGGCTTATACATATTTTTATGAAGATTTTTGTTAAGGGCATGTAGAAGTCATGTTTCTTAATTATTTAACATGGTCGTTAATAGATAAAAGGTTTAATAATAGTAAATTTTTATGGTAAAAATATACATGAATATGCTTATAAAGTCGTTTATTCACATGCTGCACAATGGGGGCTTTATTCGAGAAGTTAGGCAAAAATCATAAAACAAAGTGAATCTATGGGCTAAGGCTCGAAGCGTTATATTCACTAAAATTAGACATGATTGTAAATTACACGGAAGAGCCGAACAACGTTTTCCTAAGCAGCCATACTCTCATCATTAGTGATCATGAGTGTTCCCGTAAAGTAGTCGTTTGGAAATAAAATTTGGATTTCGTCAAGTCTCATGCCCCCCATCGATGGGTATTTATAAAACACTACATTAAAAAAATGCAGGTCAATCAGTTAAGATTAAGGTGTGTCGCACGCCTACCAAAGTTTGAGCAAAGGCTATTTTTCTGCTTAATAAAAGTTAATAAATGTGGTATATACAATAAAACTTTGTTTTAAAAAGTTTTGGTCTTTCCAATATTTAATTTTTTAAGACCACTCTTGTATTCCCATGGTCACCGTTTGTTACGTGGCTTGATTGTGTGTAATCGCAATTTTTATTTATACAAATCGCATCAAAAATGTTCATACAAGAGTTGCATCACTATACAATTGATGTTAATCACAAAAAAAAATGGCCCAAGTTAATAGACGAGCCCAGCAAAAACGTTTGACACTTTTGTAATCGCTAACACTTTTTTAATGGATTACAAAGGAATAAGCGGTTGGTGGATTGGTTTACGTGGCTGCCTGCTACGCACAATAAGATTTCGTTTTGACAGACCACACCACTCGTCAGTGTCAACCTATGTAGGTCCGGACGCAGGCCTCGGATTCGGTATTAGAAACTAGATCTAACCCGTCACATTGATATACCTAATCAGGTCACCCAGACCTATCCGTGATAGCTCTGAAAGTTCGTCTAGTATGCTGTTGCCAAAGAATTTGTGTCTCGAGAGGCGCAAAGAAAGTGGAAGATTGTTTCTTCTTTGCTTTGATCCCGGCAACTATGGCAGAACGCATTGTAGCATGTCGGCCGATTGCAGAGTGTCCCGTCACTACAGCGATGAGCCTCAAGATGTCCCTACGGTTTCTGTTAATTAGTTGTGTTGTGCCCTTATCGTTGTAGCAAGGCCACAATTTCCTAGCTACCTTACACGTGCTCAACTTGCGCCACCTATCTTCAGCTTTCTGCCGGTAATATTTGAGAATGCAATTTCTAATAGTGCCAAACGGGATGGCTACCGATTCAGCAGTGGAGACGTCCATGGCAGATCCAGCCCTGGCCATCTCATCCGCCTGTTCGTTGCCAGGGAAGTTGCTATGTGTGGGAACCCAGATGACGTTGACGTCAGTCTGACCACCTAACCTGGATAACACGTCTTTGCACTGGCTAACTGGAGTAGAAAAAGTAGCGTGTGACCTTAGTGACAGAAGTGCCGCCTGGCTGTCGACGAAGATGCCGACTCTTTCTTGGACACCCCAGTCAATTAACAGTCTACCCGCCTCCCTTATAGCCAATATTTCAGCCTGCAATACACTAGCTTCATTTAGAAGTCGAAAGGAGAGTTTTATTTCAAGGTCCTTCGAGAAGACTCCAGAGCACACACCGCAGATTATTCTTGATTCAACGGTAGACATCCCGAAGTTGAATTATTTTTCTATGTTTACCCCACTTCTACCACTGTCTGGGTGAAATAAGGACTTTGAACGTAATGTTAAAGTCGAGATGAGGTACCATGCAATCGGTGGGTTTCCTCAGTGTCGGTGGTAGCCGATCAAAGATTCTGGCATGGTCATATGTCCTTGATCTCCACCTCTCAGATTCCGCTGGTGTTGCCACACTGCTTTAGGATGCAGACAATAAATGAAGGTCGATCGGAATTAGGTTTAGTATAGCATTCAGAGCCTCTGAAGAACTAGTATATAAACATCCAGTAATCCCGATGCATTCAGATCTCTGTATCCTTTATATTTGGTCGACGACATATTCTTTAATTGTGGCGGACCACCATACTACCGATCCGTAAGTCAATGTTGGGCATACAATTGCTGTGTACTAATAAGCGGTACTTATTTCTCTGATTACAATGCTCCAAATTTAATGCTATAAATTACTATAATAAGTAGACATACGCTCTTTAAGTTAATATGTGGTTGTATATCAAAACAAAATTTGAACACTTTAACTTATAAGTCAACCATGGCTGAGTGGGTAAAGCACTTGTCTTCAAATCTGAAAGAGCATAGGTTCGTACTCTAGTTGGGTCAAAAAAAATAATAAAATTAGGTGTGAAAGAATATAAATAAAAGTCTATAAAAATTATTTATTTCATATTTTTGACTACTTACTTTTGAGCTTTATGTAAGTCAAATAATAAGTATTTAATTGTTGCTACATTATAAGTACATCTGTAAAGGGTACCTTTTACATTATGAACATTCCAAACAAAGTATAAGTACTTATCGAGTCAAATTATAAGTAGTTACGAATTAAATCTTTATATACTTTCTTGCTTGATGACAGCAAGTTTTTGCTGGCAAGATTACTGGAGGTGTAATTGGCGGCTCAAATAAGATAATTTCTCCAGCTTGTATAATTTATGTGCCTTTTTATATATTTTCTAAAATTATTAAATAATAATTCTTGCAAAAAAAAAGCCGACTACAAAATAGGCCATTTTTTATCATCATGTACTTTTACTAGAACTAATTGTGCATGCGAACTTCATATGAATCGGAAAAGTAGAAGAAGTTAAAATTAATATTAAATTTTTATGGGCGTGTCACTGCCCACTTTTCTCACCACAATGATGTATTGTAACGATAACTAATGTGTATGCCAAGTTTCACAAGAATCGGCTAAGTATAAGTAATTAAAATGTATATTTACTTTTCATGGGTGTGGCACTGCTCACTTTTCTAAAAATAATGTTGTATTGTAACGATAACTAAGGGTGCGTGCAAAGTTTTATAAGAATCTGTTTAATAGAAGTTGTTGAAAAAGGATATTTACTTTGCATGGGCGTGGCACATCCCACTTTTTTGATCCTGATGTAGTATTTAAACAGAAGCTTACTGTGTGTGTACAGTTTCATAAGAATGGGTTGAGTAGAAGTAGTTGAAAACGAATGTGTATTTACTTTGTATGGGCGTGGCCACGCCCACTTTTCAAAGGGACAAATCTGGAACTACATACTTTTGAATAGAGAAAAAAATCCGAAATCGGTTTATAAATGGCGGAGTTTTGAGGGAACATACATAAAAAAATATATTAAAAAAAACATGACGAATTGATAACCTTTCTCCTTTTTTTGAAGTCGGTTAACACATTAATTTGAATTGAAAATGAACTTGCATTTGCACTCTTAAAATTATCAAGAAATAAAGATTTTTAAATTACACACATAAAACGTTTTCTACTTGCGAATAAATCAGAGAAACAATCTGCTAAAGAGCTACACTTTTTTTCAAAACTTCAAAAAAAATATATATAATTATGCAAAAATTTTCAAACTAAACATAAAATCTATGATTTATAAAACGTATTCTGTTGTTGCTGTTACTAAAACCAATTTCCTTAAAATAACAAAATCATCAAAAATCTACAATCAATAGAAATATTTAAATTTTTAGACCCGCACAAAAATAAACATTCCATGTATTGTTTATGTTTTTTTATTTTATCCAGCAAAAGGCAATATAAACCAGACTCTAAAAAAAATATTCAAAATATTTCAACAACTTAAGTTAGTATATTAAAGTGTATAGAACAAATGACTGCCGGTTTGAAAAAAGTCAAAGAGAAACAAACTGAAAAGTCCCTAAACTCTCGAGCTGAATGATAGATATACCACCAGAAAAAAGTACAACTACAAAAATAATAAAACCTATAACAACAAGTAACATAATTTACATGTCTGCAGGATATCTGTCAGACATGTATCACTTTGTTGTTGGAAAATATTTTTTGTTGTACTGGTTGGGAAAAGAGATGAATTTATTTCAACCATGCATGTGCATATACCAAAAATATAGATACATAAATATACATATATTGATATGAAAGGAAAATCCACTAAATTTTATGAAAATTTACCTTCTTTCAAAAATAACCCTTTCAGTGTGTTAACTTTACATACAAACTTAAAAATCGAGACAATAACTGTCCATAGTAGACCGTTTTGACATACTTATATTATTTTACTTAAAATAATATTTGCTTGATATAACAATATAAAAGGCTTTCATTCATGAAAAATATATATATTTTTTTTAATATCTTTAATAAAAAGTGCTGAAAGTGATTGATAGTAGAGTAGTGGTTTTTTTATAAAAACAATGAACGATAGACACTTTTATGAATATTCCAAAACGCAAAAGAGCGCCAGTGAAGCTTTAGTATAAAATTCTAGACATGTATACAAATTTATTTCAATATTTTCATTTAAAAAATATTTTGCATACTATTTTAGTTCCAAAACTCAAGGATTACCTAAAAAATGAAAAACAATGAGTATTTCTAAGAACGTTTTTTATTTGTAAGAGAGTTTAGAGAAATTGTTTTAGTACAAGGCTAAAATAATATGAAAATTTTTGCATAAATACGTACATAGTTGCATATTTTTAGGGGAGTGCTGTATAAAATGTCTAAAGCAAATTTTTAGGGGAGTTTAAAATATATTTTCAGTGGCATACAATAACGACTAAGAAATTATGTCCATGAATATTATATCCAAGTGGAAAAATATATAATGTAAATCGACACTAAATCCGAAAAATTATTCTGTTATACTCCCTAAAAGTTGCTCATTGATTAACATTATTCAGAAAAATTTTTACAAATATTTGACATGCTGTAACAACCAACAATCTTTGAAGGTAACAAAAGGTGTATTAATAAAAAAAAAATAGAAATAAAGATAGTATGAACTTTATTGAAGAGAGAGGATTAATGTTCGAAATGAAAGAAAAGTATTTTAGAAAAATCCTTTGCTAAAAAGTTTATATTAACATAAGAATATATTAAATTAACTTTTAAGTTATCAATAATATAGCCAACGGACCACACAATCTTTCGTATTCTAGATCTATATAATATTATTAAAGTTCATAGAAATATTATTTAAACGTCATAAGAAATCTCTTTTAAAAAACAGCTACACCATATATAATGCACCTTTATGCCTTTCCAAAGAACAGAAAGAAATTTGGTGTGTTGTTGTTATCGTTACAAAATCAAAAGCAAACTCTACAAACACCCATACATGTTTTGCTTCTTTTTTTTAATTTTAAACAAATACATACATTGTACTATGCCCGCATGTATTAGTAGCAAATTTATTCGCTTGTAGCTCCAGAGGTACCAACCTTACTATAACAGGATATAGATTTTGCACATTTTTCGTTAAATATCTTTAAAATGGTATAAAGCGTTAATAAAATTGGCTTTAGAATGCGAGCATAAGCTGCATCACTAAAAATTGTGTCGAAGATTAATTATATAGAAGATATATGTATATGAATCAAGGGAATGATATTGAAATATTATGTAATTATATGAATGACGTCAAGGCAATTTTATAGAAATCCATAACATACTTAAGCTAATTCTACCCACCTACGAAAAATTACCCCAGTAAAAAAATTGCTTTCAATAAAGCAGATTTCTACTAATATGGAATAAAAGTAGCGGTGACAAACCTGCTGATATCGCTTCTGATTTTTGTATGGCGAGTTCCCGGTTTGTGTATTTTTTCTCACAAAAGCGCTTTTTGAAGCGCTGAAAAGCATCAACATTTTCAGCACTAAAACTGAAAATATGTGAAAAAATGGGTCGATGTGGATTGAAGGTGTTAACGCCATTGTGAATTTCTATTATTTCGTACCTTTTTTTATTTTTATTAATATTATATTTTTTCGCACTGTTTGTTATTTTAACTTCAAGTAGTCCAACTTATCAATAACTCGGTCAAGAAAACTGTTTCAAAACGGCACCAAAAAACTCCAAACTCCACTACTTACCCTTCTTTCACGTTTAAGAATCTGCATTGGATCAGGACCATAAAATCAGCTTTTCTGTATAACTTGTGTACGAAGCTTTTATATACCCAACAAACACACAGGATTGATGTCAAATTGACGATGATTTGAAATCAAACCTTTTCTCAAGCGACAAACGTGTGAAAATGATTTGAAAATAACTTGAAAAACAAAGCCCTCTCAACAAAAATCGGAAATTATTTTCAAATAGAGAAATTTGTTTATTCTCAACTTACTTTTAAGGGTTATTCTCAAATGTTTTTCAAATGTTGATTGTTATATAAATGTGTAACTTAAATAAAATATTTTTTTAAGTCCATATCTTACATGTTTTTCTTATTCACGTTGTTACTCATGTTTCCTAGTTGATTTATAATATGAGAATACCTCCACATCAAATTGATAACAAATTCATAAAACACTGACTGCCAAATGTTTATATTCAATCATTATCAACTTGAATTCAAGTGTTAAATAGAAACATTTGGAAAAGGTTTTTTGAATTGTGCTGGATATCAAATGATAAAGTCATCTTATTTTAAAGGTTTGACTTCGCGTTCGCTGGGTAAGTAAAAAGCAAATACTTTTTTTATTCATACTACCCATTGGAGATGTGTGTAGTACTTATGCTAACTTTTTCGCTTTAAAAACCAGCATTGTTGTAGCACTATGTAATCAGATTCTGAACAAGCTCATACTTTAAAGCAAATTATGATGCGCTTCAAAAACATGAAAATTTTTCACTGGGATGATAATTGATAGAAAACTTGAAAGTATGTATTTTTGGATATCTATTTAATAACATCATTTTGTTCTTTAACTAATTGGAGTTATAAACAATTCTTATTAAAGGCTCTATCAAAAAATAATAATAATAATAATTTTAATAAAAAAAGAGAAAATTAGAAAGCAAACCTCATTAAAGAAGATGTTATCTCTAGCCAAAAATAATGAACACAAATAACATGAACTCTTCACCTTTTTTTATTAAATCGTTTTATCGCTAAATTGAAAAAAGATTTAATCGAAATTTTCTAGTAACAGATTTTTTTAAATTTTTTTTTTGTCTACTTACATGATGAAAAGCAACAAAATCAAGATTAATCTTCATTAACGATTGCTGATCACCATGGGGGGAAACGTAAAAAGATAGACAGCGACCCTTTACAAGTAGTTGCAGACAAGTCATGTACGATTATAGAACCAAAACGATGTATTTTACAACATGATTTCGAAATTCAACAACAACTAATAAGTCATGTAGGGAATTAACCGCACATATACACGCTGATAGATATGCCGCTGAAGCACTTGCTTATGCCACCATTTAAGGAAGGCTATTGAAGAGTAAGAATTAGTTGCAATAGAAGACAAATCATTAAGAAAGACCACAGCTCTTTTGTTGTGCTTTAGTGCGACTGCAATTGTGCACAGTGGGGCCGGGTATAAAATAATTAGTAATAAATATACAACTTCAAATATATTAACTGAATTTGTTTAAAACTTCACTTTTACTCAGTTATTTCTTATGACTCCAGTTGGCTAAATCGTCGTAAACGACATTGTCTTCGGCGATAAGGGTTTCTAATCGACAATTTATCGTCATTCATGCCAATCTAATAGACAACGTCGTACGTTTTCTCTTCAATAAAACTTTGTTGAGGACAATTTAAGCGATAATGTTCCACATTTTTCTTTAATAAAACTTTGTTGAGGATAAACTTACTGACAATTACTCACGTTTTGTCTTTAAAAAAACTTTATTGAGGATAATCTATGCAACAATTTCCCACGTTTTGTCTTAAATAAAACTTCGTTTGAGGTACCATCTGAGCGACAATGTCTCAGGTTTTGCATCTAATAAAACTTTGTTGGGGACAATCTGAGCGATATTATTCCATGTTTTGTCTTTAATAAAACTTTGTTAAGAACAATCTAAGCAACAATTTCGCTCGTCTTGCCTTTAGTAAAACTTTGTTGAGGACAATCTGTGGAACAATATCGTATACTTTGTCTTCAACCAAAAACAAATGAATATATTGGCCTCTTTTAAAGATAAAGAAAGAAGACTAAGTTCAAATCCAGCCACGTCAGCCCTCAACAGAAATAATTTAAATTAAACGGAAACTAATGAGTAGTAAAAAGATAAATTTGAGTTATTAAAATATTAAATAAAGCCTGTTCTATTTATGACTAAATGTTCGTCATTGTTGCCTAGGAAATCGCTGACGATAAGATAAAGGAACTATCGTTGAAGACATCATGAAATACAATGTCACCAGAACGGTCGTTAACGACCAGCTTGTAGCTATATTGTCTAAGATAATACGATGTATATTGTCTTTTATATAGTCGTCAGTGACAATCTGAAGGTGTAGTCTTTTATATAGTCGTCGATGAAATTGTTCAGAAACATGTAATTGAGAAAAATACTTCAACGACGAGTTGAGCGACATATTCGCTCATCTCGTCTTGTGTGACCTCTTCCCCATTTATATGAACATTTCGTTAAAGAAGTCTTAAAGACGTGGCCTATTGGGATTTGAAAAATATTGAAGTAGTGGCTTAGAATTTGTATATACACTATAATATGATGACGACTACAGTGCTCTATGTGATTTATATGTACGTACTTGTACTTGAACATTAATTTAATAATGGTTTTATTTCTTTTTTCGTTTCTGTTAAAGACTGGCAATATTAAATTGAGTTTTCTATAGCTGTAAAAAAACTATTTAATATTTTAACTAGAGATAACTTATGGAAGTGTTTTTTTCTGTGCTTGTTATTTAAGTTCATGTAATCTTTGAGTTTGTTGAGGCATCATAAATTACTTAATTAATAATCATGTTTGTACACGTATAATTTATATTCATTTAATTAAGGCAAAAATCTAAATAAAAGTCCATTTCTGAAAAAATAAATCCATATGTTCTACGCAATATTGTAGGTCAGACAAAATAGAACAATAATAAATAATTATTGAAATTGTGCAGGAAAAGATTTAAGTTTATATAATTTCTATTCATCACACGTGATATACAATTCAAATCAGTGGAACTTGCCAAATATTAGTGCTGTCATTTGTACAATATTAATTCAGAGTCCCTACTCAGTAAGGATGTGAAAGATTGTTTTAGCAAAAATCACCAAATTGAGCCTTTTAAGACTACCATAGATGATCAAAGGCTGATTAATCGGTTGTGCGCTTAAAACACAACTCCAAAAGGAGGCCCACAAATGCTTAGAAAGCGATTTCCTTAAACAAAACCCAAGGTGTCTCGGGGACACCTGGTCAGACCTACGTTACTTATCTATAGAAAAATAAAAACAGTTATAAATATGATTAAAAGATAACCTGCTGGCGTTTTTAAAATCATATACGATAATTTTCTTTCAGATATAATATTTGTGGTTCTAAATAATAAAAAACTTAAAAAAATTAAAATGTTGATATTAACAGAATTACAGCCCTTTGCACAATGTACGATTAAACGTTAATGTGGGTACCTTAACAGCAAGTTCGGCATATACAAAACTTGTTGTTAAATTTCACTTTAACTCTTAACCATGTATTGTGAAAAGGGCTGATAGTTGTAATATTAAAGTGTATAATTAATTAATTACTACATTTATTTTATTATGATTTTCAAAAATCAGTTGTAAATTCTCAAAAGATTTTTGAAAGTCTGTGCATAAGACCACCACCGATAGTTTTCTACTTCATATACTGAAAAAACAAGCTGAAAGATTTTAAGTGTATGAAACATCATGTATAGAAAATATTTTCATTCAATATTTAATCTTCCTATACTCACGTAAAAGTATGAAACACGAATACTCGCTGTTGGTCCACCAGACCGATGTTTGTAGAGCCTAGAAACCTTATCGTGATATGAAACGTAATACTATATATGTGACAAAACTTTCAAAACTGTTTTTTATTAATTACACTTAGCTACAAAAGTTGAGAAAAAATATTCAGGGGTTCTCATGCACCAATTCTATTTGCTTGGAGTCTATAGGGAAAGAAAATAAATAAATAAACAATCATAATTTCTCTGTTTCAAAACGGATATCTATGATCCTTTACAAATTTAAAAGATATGCTTCTCATCTTTCAAATAAGATACTTTTGGAAATCAATTATTAAATGGCTAAGTTATGGTGGTATAAGTATAAAAAAAATAAAAAATTTTCAACAAAATTTTGCTTTCCGCCAGCTCTCAGTTGCTTATGAGATACTAAGCGACCATACAAATTAACTTTTATGAAAAACGGCATTAAAATAGCTTTCCAAAATATGTAATTACATTCGAATCGGTTTAAAAATAAATGAGTTATAGTATGTTTTCTATTTTGACTTTTTTATTTCTTATTTAAAAATAGTGCAGCCACGCTAATCTATTTCATCCTAACTTGAGAACGATTAATCCGATTTTGATATTATAAACAACTGTAAACATATTTTTTAAATATGCAATTTTCCGAAGCTATTCACTAGTTTTGTCATGCAATTACATTTAACATTTTTATTATTTTTATTACATTTAACAATTTTATCAATAATACGAAAGCTGGGTATATTTGGAATAAAATAAGCCATACATCATTAAAATCGCTCGACAAATGTCGATTTTATTAAAACTTAAGTGAAGTAACTCAGTTATTGTACTCCTATACTAACAATTTTTATTTATATTATGAGTAATTCCAAAAAATTTTGAATCGGTTATCACGTACATGTCAATGGATCTGAAGAAAACTTTGCAGCCAAATATTTGACGTATCTGCCTCCTATGTATCGTTAGTTTATCAAATTTCGCTACAGTTTTCGAATTATCGTAGGTCGTTTTTTAGAGAAATTTAATGAAATACCTCATATATAAATTAACCCTCCTATACTCATGTCAAAATATGTAACACGTATACTCGCTTCCGTCTTTCACGGCAGTCCTTGTAAAATATGGTTAAATTCTTAAAAGATAAAAAACATAAAAAAGATATATTTCTATTAAAACTAAGCAACCCAAAATACAATAATTCCAAGAAAATAACACAGGTAATTAAAAAAATATAAGCTAAATCTAATAATAACAAAAAATTAAAATATATTTGCAAAATATAACCTACGAAAAAATGTTACGCCAATACTCACGTCAGTCTCGCAGACCAACTATTGCTATCTACGCACACCAGTCTTATTGCCACAAACTTTTTAATGGCACTAAATTGAAATTACAGAAATTACAATACTTTCGCGTTCATCGTTCATAAGAAAAAAATTACTTTTAACTAAAACATACTATATAGCAAAACTTGTTTTAGAAACTCAATAGAAATTTGGTATATTTTTTCGTTTGGGGGGGGGGGGGGGGAATATACCACCCCTCCCCCTTGTATCCACCACGGCCTTAGGTAATGTTTTACGTATTCGAAATTAAAAACTAAATATTTTTAAATAGTTTATATTGCCGAAATGCATACATAGTTTGGGTAAAGAAAAACAGTGTTCCAGAGTGACACAGATCATGTCACGTGATTAGTCCTTTGGGGATAGGTACCGGTTCGAGTTCTAGCACTTTGTATGAAGAGGACCTATCACTTTAAAATGGCTTTGTCATAGGAGGGAGCAATTGATATATTTTAGTTACTTTTTGATGGGTCACTAAGCTGATCTAAAGAATACTGCCGGTTACAGTTTCTACAATACTGGTTCGCTCCTAGTCGCTACGAAATTAGTTGTAGAACTGACTATAAAAATCTGTTTAAGATAAAACCCGACTGAACTGGCCACAGAATAACCTAAGTGAACTGACACTATTGTCAATATTGACTCATTTAACAGAAATTATCAAATTAACAGAAATTATGATGGTACCATAATATTACTCATATGTAACCGTTTCCCCTAATAAGTCGACTTTTTTTTATTAATACCATCCAAATTTGAATAGGCAAAATTAAAAATACCTTTTAATCGTTTAATTTATTAATCAGAATGGGATTATTAAAAAGGTCTCATTGATTCAGTAATGAAACATGCCTTGTGTGGGGTGATGATGGGATTTTTGTTCTCTTACTTGCTTGTAGTCACTTTGAAACTAAAAAACGTTTGTCTTAGTTTCGTGGCAAAAACTTCTTAAATATTTCTGAAAATGTTGATCAGATTAAAGAATATTGATACGACAACTTCAATGCACGTTTTTCTTAAGTTCTGCGAAAATAGGTAGTGTAATTTTCTTAATAATTGATGCATTTATTTATTTGACCAACCAGAGTCAATTCAAAATTAAAAAGCAAATGAACGATTTCACTTTTGACCTTGACGGTCAGGTCATCTATTGCTGTTAAATTTTAAATTTCGAGCATGAGCTAATTTTGCAGCTAGACTACAAAAACTATACTTTTGCGTGAGTTTTAATTGCAAGACAAATTTCTGAATAAACACACAAAAATTTTTCGCACGAATATTAAACAAATACACTAAAGTTTTTCTTAGAGTAGCTGAAAAAATTTTACTTTCTAAGGAATTTTTTTCATAAAATTTCTTTTATTTTACTTATTTATTCTCGCCTATGTATATTTCAAACCAAACATTTTTGCTAGGTCACTCAACAATGGCCACCAGTAAAAGAAAAATTACAACAAACCCAAGCAATCACAAAAAAAATGTTAAATAGGAAGCGGGGGTTAAGTGACTGAATGAAGCGAAAAAGCTGAGTACAAAATTGCTCATTCATAAATAAAATTCATAATAAATATTAAATGCAAGACGCCAAACTGTCATAATGACCTACGTACATACATAAGTAGAAGCCATTTTGATTTAATATTTGAAATTGTTGCCATTACCGTTGCTGGTCATGTTGTATTTTTGAGTGACTTAAGTCATAAATTATGCCAAGCTTGTACTTCTTTTCATTAAAAAAAAAGTTTTAAGGTTCTTTTTTCGGCGACACGACCTCTATTTTGTGTTATAATCCTGTAGGCTTTTTCAAAAGGAACATAATTTAATGTTAAAATTATGAAAATATAATTTTTTCATCAACGGTCTAATAATGGAAAATGGATTATTTGTATATACGACAATAACAACAATAAAATTACCCAGAATATAGAACAAAATGGAAGAAAAATAACTTTATTGCGGATTTTGTAAAGCTAATTAGCTTTTTAATGTTTATTAGGCTTTTACTTGTGGTTTTTTGTTTGTATAATTCTGTGTTTTGCGCCACATTCTGCGAATGTTTTCTTAATTCAATTTAGGGGGTGTTGGAAAATATACGTACGTACATAAATGTGAGATGGTGTTGTGAGTAATGAATGACTATGCAGTTTTGCGAATAAATATCACTCATAATAGCTACAAATCGTACTTGAAAAGTCCTCATAAAAATTAAAAATATATTAAATTTGTATAGCCAACGGACGACATACTCCGCCGTGTTCTAGAGGTAAATCATTTTATTAAGGGTTTGCTTTGCTTTTGCAAAGACAATTATCATATAACATTTTTTCTCTTCTTTAAAATGGTGTTGTTGTAGGAAAGGCTTAAAACTACTCCAATCATGTCTAAATCAAATCGCTACCAATTTTTTTACGTACATATGTAACTTTTTCAAGTCGCCAATTATCTATAAATAAGTAAAAGAAAATCAAACTGAAGACTGATTGGAAGGGAGCTTTTGATACTTTAAACAGCGCTTCCGAAAAATTTTTTAAATGTCTGAAGCGACTTACCTGGGTGTCAACTTCTATCCCTTTTTAGTGTACATCGGTGTCTTGTAATGTACATACGCAATGAAGTTGTGTACCAGTGTCAGCAATCACTAGGCACGTCTGATCCTGAATTTACCTGCCTCTGGGTTAAATTCAAAATCAGGTCACACTATTTGCACTTCAGGTTTTCTCACAGAAGTCCAAACGCGGAAAGGGGTACAACTGTTTTCGCTTTCGATACCCATTCCGATTCCATGTAGAAGATTCTCGAGAGTTGTCCGAACAGTGAAATTGTTGTTGCTGGTGGTTTCAATGTTCAAAACTCTTCTTGGCTTCACTATTCAAGCCATACATCTGCATAAGGCCAATATGCTGAGTTATTTGCCGCACACAATCACGGACAGCTACGAAACGTTTAGAATATATCTACGAAAAGGCTCGTTGGGCTGAGCTAAATTAATTTTTCGGCATTTTAACTGGAAAATATGTTTTCATGACAATGATGTCAATGCTATGGCAAAAATGGTAGAGAACACAATTTTACTGAGAATGAAAACGTTCATTCCAACTAAGCCCAAAAAGAACCCATCTAGAAATTTTTATGCAAACACATTTGGGATCTAACTGGGATCCTAATTCCGATGTAACGCAGAAACGTATTAGGGACCCGATTGGTTTCCTGTGGGGAAATAGCAAAATTTTGCAAAAATTTGCTCAAATCGGCAAACTATCAAACTCTAATATTGAATTAAAATTGCTGAAGCTATCCAAGGGACAAAAGTATGTAACAATCACCTCTGTTGAAGATGAGCAAAATATATGATTAAAAATCTATGATAGATTTTCCCAACAAGTTTCCCACTTGGGAAGAACTTATTATGTTAAGTCATTAATTTGTAGATAGGCTATCCCAACAAGTTCCAGATCAAATCAGAAATGCGATAACCCTTTGGGGTGTGCCACATGCATTCCCAATCGGGCCCTGATATGAGTATTGGGAAAATTTCTAGTCGGGAAGTCGTGGTTTAATCAGGCTAGCAAAAATGCAATCAGATCCAAAGAGGAACCATTCAGTATCTGGCGTAGTAACAAAAACGCAGATACTGATACGCTGCGCAAACAGGCGAGATATTCGTGAGCCAGGGTACTAAGACATTAAAACTCTTTGCTCGAGCATCGTTTTCATACCAAGGCTCTTGCTGCCCTTCGGGGTAGCAAGAACTTTTTGGTCATATGTTAAAAGAGTAAAGGATAATGCTAGTTCCTCAATTCCGACTCTTTTGAAAGATGACCAAATATTAACTGAACCGGTTGATAAAGCTAATCTTTCCGCTGAATTAAATGCAAGTAATTCTCACTTGCCGGAAAGCAATCAACCACTGCCCGTGCTTGAAAGAGTATCTGTAACTATGCCAAAAATATTCTTTCGAGCGCGTGCAGTTAAAAAGGTTTTAGCGGATCTGAATATAAATAAGTGTCCTGGGCCGGATGGTATTCCAGCACTGGTATTGGCCCTCTTTAGTACTTTGTATCATGCTGGTGAATTCTCCTCGTGTTGGCATGTTGCCAACGTAACGCCAATCCGTAAAAAGGGAGAGGCTACTAACACTGAAAATTACCGCCCAATGGCAGCATGTTTTGCACTTTATAAAATAATGGAATGTATGGTGAATTTACCTCTTGTAAGGTATTTGGAGTACAAGTGTTTACTCAGCGACCACCAGTATTGCTTCCGTAGAGAACGCTCTACTTGTGACTTACTGGCCTTCCTTTCAGAAAAATGGTATCACTCCATACACCATTTCGGCGAGAGTAAGGTGGTGGCTCTAAATATTTCTAAGGCATTTGAAAGAGTGTAGCATGATGCTCTTTTGTCGAAACTTGCTGCTTTTGGTATCGGTGATGACCTCTCTCGATTTATATCGAGCTTTCTCAGGGATCGCTCTATACGAATTGTTATAGGTGGGATCTCATCAAACGAGTTCAAGATAAATTCAGGGGTACCACAAGGCTCCATTCTTTCTCCTACCCTATTTCTTATTTTTTTTAATGACCTTCTCTGTAAAATTTCCAATCCTATCTACTCTTTCGCAGATGACATCATCATTTGCCATTCATATTCATTCAGTAATATACCAAGCCTGTCGGAGATTGGAGTCATGAGGTAAAACATTAATGATACACCTAATCGCGATTTTTGAATGAGGTCATGAAAATACGGTCGATTTCAATGCGCGTAAGACCCTGTATTGTATGCTTACCCGCAGATCTATAACCGATCGTGCAGCTTCATTTGTAAATATGGGCGGTATGTATATCGAGGAATCAGTAGCTCTTGATGTTCTTGTCTCAAAAGAAGCATTCAAGCATTCAAGAAGCAAATCCGCCCGAAAATGGAATACAACTCTCATGTATGGGCCGGTGCTTCAAAGTCTATTTTTAAGTTACTCGACGGCGTACAGGAGACGGTGAAGAAGCTTATCGGTGACAGTAGGGTAGCCAACTCTATTGACTCGCTGGAGCATCGGCGCAATATGGGGTATGTTTCACTGTTTTATCGTTACTACTATGGAGTGTGCCCTGATATTTTTGCGAACAACACGTTCTTCATCCCATCTGATCTTCTCAATATTTAACAATCTCTGAATATGGTCATGCGAATAGGACCCAATGTTTTATGCTTACCCAGAGACGTATGACCGATCGTGCTGCTTCATCTGTAAATATGGCTGGTATGTATATCGAGGAATCAGTAGCTCTTGATGTTCTTGCTATGCAAATACAGTACGATGTTCGATGGACGGATTAGATTTTTCAGGTCTCAAAAGAAGCAGTCAAGCCCCTTGGTTTCCTGATACGGTGTAAGAGATACTTCACTTCATCTGATCTTCTCAATATATATATCATCGCACGAAAATGAAATACAACTCTCATGTGCTTCAAAGTCTATTTTGAAGTTACTCGACGAGCTACAGGAGACGGCGAAGAAGCTTATCGGTGACAGTAAGATAGCCAACTCTATTGACTCACTGGAGCGTCGACGCAATGTGGGGTATGTTTCGCTGTTTTATCGTTACTGCGATGGAGTATGTTCTGATAAAAGCAGGGAACTTGTTCCCGAAACTCATTTTTACGAACAACACGTTCTTCAATAAGAGCACATCCTTTTATGGTCGATACGCCAGTGAATCGCACTACCTATTACAGGAAAAATTCGTTCTTTGACGGAACAGTTCGTATGTGGAATAAACTCCCTGCATATGTCTTTCCTGTCACTTTCAATGTTGGGAAGTGTAAATGGAATACTCATAAACACTACTCCCTCTATCCCCGTTAACATAACAATTTTTATAATTCTGGCACAATGCATTGCATGAGTAGGGGCCATCCCCAGAGTGCCGGTCTAACTAAAAAAATAAATATATACTAACACTTATTCATTTTTATATATGTTATGAAGACCTCCGGTATCTCGGAACTGGGATAAGTCAGATGCGTCTAGGGTCCGCTTACACATATTTGTATATAAAACACTTAATGTTTTACTACAATATTTCACTTTATTTATGTTTATGCGATATTTTGTTATTTAATATATATTTATTACCCGGTGCAAAGTCTCGCTCCTACCTCTGTCTCCTAAGCTTTTGGTACTCTGGACGTGAATCCAGCATCTACCCTTATTCTGATATTTATTCAGACCCTATGATTGCGAGTGACTACCTCTCCTTCTTGGCCAGATATAAGTCTAGCCACAGCAAACTAGATATAAATCCTCCTTGCGTACGCCCTGTCTTGGCCTACGCTGGAGTTGGTATCAGCCAAATCCCGAGTTTGCCCTTAGCTTGCATGGCTCTATTCACTTGCACTTGATCACCACTTTACTTAGCATTAATCATAAAACACATTCTAGACCAGCACTTGTTGATTTAACTCACTCGCTGTTACCTCGTGGATCGCCAGAAAGTAAAAAAAGAGAGCTATTGGTCCGCTTCATGGTCTTTTATACTCGCCTTGAGTTGCAGGATTATGTCTTGGTAGCTATCTCATGTTCGTTATGTTTGAACCAATTGCGGTTGTGATGTTCGATGTCTCTCGTAGGTTCGATTCTGCTGCTGTGATGCTGATGTAGTCCTGTATTGTACGTGTGTGCGTATTAACTTTAAATATTCGTACTGTTTTGTTTCCTTTAACTGCATATCTGTTTTTATTGTACGTGAGTGTGTGTGCTGTTTTATATTCATTGTTTCTTTTTAACTTTCGACTGCTGCTGTTGTTGTTGATGTGGTGGTTCGTTGTTATCTTGTAGTTCTGTATGTTGTATTATTATTACTATTATTGTTGTTGTATTTCTTGGCTTTTCACGGCATTCTAAATTAATTATTCTCCTCTGCTTCTCTTTCTCTCTCCTTTCGACTTCTCTGCTCAAACTCTTCTGTTAGAACTTCTGTTTCTCCTCTCTGCTCCTACTGCTGCTACTCTCATCTTCTACTCTGCTTAATTGTATATGCTCTCGCGTCACCGAGAATGTCAGTCTGACGTATGCGACAAGAAATATCCCAATACTTGCCCCAGACTCATTGTAGTTGTTCTTCCTCTTGTACCCCTTCGTCCTCCTGCCAGGAATGCCTAGCTCCACCTCTATCCCATCGACCTACATTGTACCTCCTCCACCGTCTGCCTGAAATGAAAGATCCTTGGCAGATATAAATCTGCCCTTATGTAAGCGGATATTAGTCCAACTTCTCTTTACCTAAATTCCCTAAATTTTGGTCTTTACAATAAAATAGATTTATTTATTGAAAATGATATAATTTCAGATTGTAGCCTTTATTAACGCCCTTCTACTGAACTTATTATATGTCTTACATTAATTTTTGTTTCATTCACGCTCATAAACACTCACTTGTTAAAAAAAACTATTCACGTGAAATATTGCCATCTCTAGTGTGTATTTAATGTCCTCTAATTATGTTAACCAAATGTGGTGCATATTCTTAGGCTTTATTATTAAAGGATTCGCAAATTACCATATACATTAGGGTCGCCGGTAAAATTAAAATTTTCCGGATGCCCAAAAAAGCCTATATAATGATATAAAAAAATAAGTTGATTTTTTTCTTTTTTAAACAAAAATAGCATGTGCCGCAAGCCGTTTCTCGTATGCTCTTTTGATTGATAGTAGTTTTTCCCCTCTTTCTTGAAATATTAATCATGCCTGATTCTTTCTGAATATAAAGTTACGAGCCTTAGCCTAGTAAGCAATTAGATTCACAAGCAAATAAAGTTAATACTCTAAGTTTTCTTTTTTTAATGAGCAGATGCCTTAATTTGTTCACTATATAGTTTATTAGTAAAATATCTCCATATATATGAAAAAAATCAAATAAGATAGTTTTTGTAGAAAATTTCATTTAACTTTTGCTCTAATTTGTATACTTTAAGAGATATTTTGAAAAAACGGTTTTATTAAAAATTAACATAGATTAGCTTTGCGGCACATGTTTTTTTTTTATGAAAAAATCAAATTATATTTTTTATCACAAGAAAGGTTTATTGGGGCGTTCGGGAAAATTAAATTTTTAACGACCACTCTAATATACATAGATACATAAATACCTTAAAATCCATAAAAAAGCGAAAAAGTAAGTTAATATTAAAGACAAATTAAATTGTAAAAATATTAATTTGAAGGTAATGCCTAAAATTTTAAATTCCGTACTCATCGAGTTTTATTAAAAACACCAGTTTAAGGTTTGATCTTATAACCATAAACAAATGATATATGGAAAAGCACTTTAAATTTTATTTTAGTGTAATCCCCAAATATGGATGTTTTAATAACTCTTCTTCCAATATGCATAAATTTTCATGCCCCCAAAATGGTTTTGGCAGCTTCACCAATTAAGAAAAGCAATAAAACAGACCTTAAAACCAGCAATTGTACAGAATTGACATTAAAATTGGGACCAACGCTGTCCCTAAGTCCACCCGCCTTCCATGCTCTTACAAGGTTGCGACTATATTGTAGCTTTTTGCCATAAAGCAAAAGTCAGACCTTTTAATATAATTTCGAAACACTAATCTCATCAAAACGTTTTTTTTCGCATCCCTAACCAATCAAGTCGATAATTGATTTGACCGAAAAATAAATGATATTTCGTGACGTTTAAATTGAGATTTGCTGGTATCAGCTATCATTCATCATGCAAAACAGCTATTTATAGTAGTTTTAATATTAGTATAATAATTTAGTATTATGTATTTTATTATATCAATTTTAATATTATACTTGAAACATAAAACATAATATTTTACTAATAAAAATTCCCCTTAACAAACCCTTAGCACAAAACCTTCAATCGAGTTGAACTTTAACCCTGTAATCAATGTCTGTTTTCTTGGAAGTATGTGTGTGTGTGCAATTTTTGCCATACCTTAAAATAACAATTTTTATTTTCTAATTTATTTCATTTTTACTAGAATTTCGTTCAGTTTTTTTTACTTCTAAGAAAACAAAAAAAAATCTCTTCTAAATCACTCGAATATGTCATTACCATGTTCACCTATTTGAGTTTCAAAAAACAAAAGTAAAAAAAGAAAAAGAAAATTGCAGAAAAAAAACCTAAAGCTTATGGTAGTAGCACAACCATTGAAACTACTTCCATGTCATCTATCTTTGTTTTATAGTTTTAGATTTCTTTTTTTTCAGCTTTACTTTTTTAACTAGAAACTCTCTTAAAACGAAAGACTAGCAATCCATCAATTTGTAAATCTCGCCTTAAATTCCACTTCAAACACTCATACTAAACTACTAACAAATATTAAAGAATAGAATAGAAAAACTACATTGAAATCCTGTTACACAACCTCTAAGGACATAAATTGTATACATATGTATGTATATAGACAGTTGCTATGTTATCAACATGTGTGAGTGTGAGCTTTTTTGAATTGTATTCTTGCTTAGTTGAGAAATCCAAAATAATGCAAGAAGAAAAAAACTCTTAACAACATTTTCAATGTCCAGTAGAGAAACATGTCAAATTTCAAACTTCCTGTTTTACGTTTTTATATATTATATACTTTTCTCTGTGTAGAAGAAAAAAAATATAAGAATTATTGGAAGGGAAGGATTCAACATAACGAAACTTTTCGCCTGATAAAATCTTTATATACTCGTATTCATAATAATACGGTAGCTTTTTTAACTCTTAATTGTTAGTAGTAAAAATAAAATAAATCAACTTAAATTTCTATTAAAAGTGATAACAAATATTCCAGCAAGGTATACTTCCTTTTCTTTCTACTCCGAATTCTCAATTCTCTTCCTATTCTGACCCTTAGGTGGAAAAAAAACTATGTAAAAAGTATTACAAAAGAATTTCAGTACTAAGAAAAGAAAATAAACTAAAAACAATACAAAACTTGAAAATAGTATTAGAGAATCCACTTCGAAGGTACAAAAACCCGAAAGGCAAAATACTTTGGGTTACTTTTCATATCACTTCTTTCGGCTCGTATTTACATTGATAAAGAAAAAGTTTAATTGAAACAAATTTTTTTTTAGTTTTAAATATATTTGGGGAACGTTTAAAGGAGTCCAATTATTTTAAATAACATTGATCATAAGAATATTAAAATATATTTATTATCCTTACAAGCTTTAAAGAAGTATATTTTTAGAAATATTTACATTACACTGTACAACAAGAAAAAAATTACGGGGTTCTATAAACCGATTCTGCTAGGGGAGACAAGAAAAATATACGTGGGTCGACGTTTTGCAACATCACATGGTAATTTTATTTTAGGGGGCTAAAGTTTCCGCCTTTTGGCATGTTCGTGCAGCATATCGGTACATTAAACTATGTGTTCTTTACATCTGAGATGTAGGGTATGTGCAGAAGCTTTGTAGAAAATATTAGGGAAAACAATTTGGAGGAACATATTACTCCTCTAGCTGCCCCACATAACGGTAATTTTTGGCTCTTTTCTAACAAATAGTAAAGGATTTTTGCAGGGAAGCTATTCCACATACGAACAGTTTTGGTAAAGAACGGACTTTCTCTTCGACTTACTGGCGTATCGATCACAAATGGATATGTTTTAATAAATATTGCTTTGTTTGAAAAAAAGAACGGGTTTCGGGAACGATAAAGCAACGAAACACACCCCACATTGCAACGATGCTTCAGCGAGTTGGAAAACCTACTATCACCGATGAGCTTTTTCTGTACGCGATCGAGTTAGCTCAAAATAGACTTTGAAATATCGAACTCTTCTTTTTTTGAGACTTGAAAAATGAGTGCATCGAACGTTACACTGGGTTTTCCTATCACGAACATCAAGAGCTTCTGATTCCCTAATATTTTTGCATCCTATAATTAAAGATGGAGCAGCAAGTTCGGTCATGCGTTTGGGAATGAGCACATAGCGTTGGATCTTAGGAGCATTAAAATCGATTCTACTCGTGCGGCTCCACTCAGAAAACGTTGTGAGATCGTGTTGATCGTGATTGTATCATTCATATTTTCATTTAAAAAAATAAAAAAAAGGATAGGGCAAATAACGGGGCGTTGCGGTTCCCTTGAATTAATAGATATTGACCTAATCTATCTATAACAACTCGTACAGATTTGTCCAAGATTTACGTCAGTACCTGCCTAGCGGCCTTACCTGACGGTGCATTTAACATCGAGTGGAAGCGATGCGTCTACCAGCGTCCCCATTTCCAACAAACTGTTACATATGAGTACCAACTTTAAGACATGCATTTGGATATGAGTTCCTCCTTGATTAGGAGCGGAGACTAGCTAAAACTCTTACCGATCTTCGAGTCACGGCACCCAGTTGCAATACTATTCCACTCCGAGCTCATGGTTTTCTCCCGATTTGGTTTTAAACTACAGCCACCACTAATGCTCCCAAAGGAGCCACACTATATTCAGGCAAGAACCGAAGCTCTTGGGTATCCTAGCTTCAAGTAGTACCAGAATTAGGTCCCTGGTCAGAATTTGTAATCGAAACTATTACCAGTTGAAGTCCAAACAATTCGGCACTGGTGGCCAGGTACAGATGTATTCAAGATGAACGTTAGTACCTGCGATTATGGCGTTATCTGACGCTGCTCTTAACTCCGAGTGAAGCCGAATGTGCTGCACATTTGTGTGACTTGTAAGGAATACACACAGGTAGTAACTTCTTGTGCATGGCCACCATGCACAAACATCTTGCTAAAGTGTTTGAGCTATCTAACTCATACCTCATCAGCAGCTAACGCAATGCAAGCGAGCTTAGCCAAGCAATAAGTTAAGTCTACCACAAAGGCAGACGACAGCTATACCAGCGTGTCATACCACCCGACGACAAAGCACCACCGATGCAGCCACTGTTGGTTTAGCAACAGGACAAAGATTCTCCCCATTGGTTGTCCCTAAGTCCAATCAGCCACTAGCACTAGTCAAGAAATCATTCTCTAAACCAACACCTCTTCCAGCGACTGTAATAGCAATCACACCCGGCACGTGGACTCCCACTTGAATGGCGAGCATCATCTCTTTAACACTCTAGAATGCAGGCCATGTGTAGGGCTACCGGTTCCCGTGATACCAGTATTTGGTTAATGGTCGAGTCTCGAAAGAAAACCCCTAAAGATTAATTTTCTATCGACTTTAGTCTTGAGCGAGACCATAGGTGCCTGTTAAACTTTTCTGAAGTGGCCCTCGCTGTATCCCCTTCAAAATCGCAGATCTACTCCAATTATATCGGGGCCGTATTAACTTTAGTATTGAGTATGTCACCTCATTACACTATCGAGGCTACGCAGTCTCATATTCTGCTGAATTAATGTTTTGCTGCATTTCAATGATACGTCAACCATTTCCATAGTTGATCAATGGGAAATGTCTCTAGTAAAATTAGTCCACATTTTTCTTGTTAAAGGTATCTACTTGATATCCTGATGAATAAGGTTTTATCGCAATTGACAGCAGACTTTCAATAATTATTTGGTGACATGCTGACCTGAATGTATAATGGGTGCCATTAAATAGACAAGCACTCCATATGTAATAATGAGTTTGACCACAGCCATCAACATTCAATGTTGATGGCCATCCTATACGCATAAAAATTACTTGGGAAATTTATAATTTTGCTCAGCCATTATGATTCCACGAGAACTTTGATATTAAATACCAAACACATGGTCTCTTTCGAGAGTTCCGGATTAATACTATTCAGTGTTTTATGTCTTGGGGAAAAATATGACATGCGACATAAGGTCACTAGCCGCAGATAAAAGTTTTAAAAGCAACAACATTTCTATTGGGGCTGTGTGGTTGGAGCCAAATTGTACCATTATGAAAATAGATCTGGGCCGAATTACCGCATGCACACTGGCAATCTTGAGATTCCTCAGGAGACTAGGTTTAGATGAGATGCTCTAGCACCTGGCAGGGGATACAATAGATCTACCACGGTCGCAGTGTCCTGTGTTTCCCGCCCAGCTTCATTCATTCATTCATACCGCATACGCGATCGAGTACAATTGTTCGAAATTTGCTTAAATTCCACTCGTTAGCACTACAGAGATCGAAAACAATATTTCATAGCATGGAACATTATCAATAAATGTTATTATTTGTCGTCAAATCGACACATAATTTGTCTTTAATCCATTACAAACTCTTAGTCGCTTTAACAACAGATGTAAAACAGATCTGGTAAACTCTTCAAAAATTTCGATATGGTAGCTAGCGAATGCAGTAATCCATCCATTCGATACGTGACGAAATTTTATTCGATATTTATACTTACGCGATCACGTATGCGGTAACTCGGTCCCTGTTCTAAATATAATAAACATATATATGGTTCTAAATAGTCACACATTTCTCTAAGTAACCACATATATAGCCATGTCTGTTTTATAACCATAGCTTCGTTGTAAAAAAACTGTGTTAAAATAAGATGGTTCTTGTTATATATTATTGCTGTAGAATCATACCATAATTGTATTCTTAAATATATTATGATTGTAGTCATAATGCTTTTAATAATATTTATTGTTAAATACAACCATGTTGTAATTTTATAATGTTTGTCGTAAACTTATTAACCATTTTAGTCCCAAATTAATTTGGGCGTGGCTAATTTTTTTCAAGTACATGTTCATGCTATTAATGACATAAATATGAATTAGTTTTAATTTCAAAATGCTGCGTATCCTTGCTTGGTCGTTATGGAATATTATCTATAGGCAACATTAGGCAATGATGCAAATTTTTTATTTAATTTTTTAAAAATTTAGTTTTTTTTTAAATTTGTTTGAATTCAAATTAACGTTGCATGTCGTGCATTTGAGTTAGCCCTTTATGGGATATGTCGCTTCCACTGAAGCCAGTAATTTATCTCGCTTTTATGGACCCCAAACTATGCAACTTTTATTAGAAGAGGGTAATCTTTGGTGCTTCGCCGCAATATTGCGGGCATATAGGAAGAGGGCCTCTTTTACGTGGTTGAGGTATTTACTGATTTAAATTTCAGTATTCTTCTCTTTTCCCCTATTTTTCTCATAAGCGGAATCACCGCAATCGAGTTAGTTAACTTTTACAACTTTTTGTTGATTAAACTAGGTGGAGGAATTTGTACATAAAGGACCAATGTTGGGAACATTTTGCTTAGGAAAATCTGGAAGACAAACTAAAAACGATTTTTTAATTTTTAACTTAAACTTTATGCAGCTTATTTTCGACACGTGCAACAGCGACTTCGAACAGCTTACTGCTGAGTACTATCAACTCAATGAAATTTTGACAATGCATTCTTAAACATCGCAACTTTTGCGTAAAAAGTTAAAAATAATATTACATTAAATAATATAACGGGACTTCTGGACGCAAATGCTCCATGTTGCGTATAAGCAACAATGGGGCTGAAAGGGTTAAGGCTCAATATCATCTAAAGCAGTTGTAGCTTATATGCCACAACCATGAACTATGTTTGAAAATAGAACATTGTTGACACAACTATGACACAGCCATATCTTTTCTAGGCGTGAAGGACTATTCTCTCTGTTAAGTATGGAAACGATTACTCCAGCAACTAACAGAGAAATTTCACGTACTTTCATAGAACCATGACCTCGGTATTATAAGTAAATATGTCAAAAAGAAGACTAGTTTTTGGTTTTGATTTAGATTTTATTTGTTGCCTGGGATACCCTGTTAGGTTTTATATAAATAGAGCATTATGGTAAGCCGTCGTGTAACATTGCAATATCTATAGATTAAAAAAAGATATAGTCGCTTATTAGGAAGGTAACTAGACTTAAAACATTGAAAAGTGTAGGTTTAGAGACCTACAGCTTATCAGCATGTACTATCAAGCCTATCAATATTAGAAAAATTTTAGCTTTATTTATATATACATATTTTTTAAACAATGCCTTGAAGCGAGTCCTCCTTATAATGTATACCAACTTAGCTTAAGAAATCCATAATATGTGTGATTCTTCTACAGCAAAATCTTTCTGAAATAGTATAAACACTTTTGACAACCTACAATTTTTCACAATAATTTATTATTTATTTAATAGAAATTCATATAAAATTTGTTAAAGATATTTGATTACATATAACAAAAAAATATTATATAAAATACAACATTTTGTTTATGCAGTAAAAATTTATCTGTTGAAAGAAGAAAAAACTATACTTGAAAAATGCACAAAAATATAAGTCCTAAAATGAAATCATCCTGAGGAAACAGACAAATGTGTTTGTGTTCTTGAACAAGTAAGAAACTATTACAAATATAAAATACACAAATATTTGGAATGTTTTAAAGAACTGGCTTATAGTTTTCAAAAAGGGTAAGCGTAGGTGTTATTGCTAAAGAGTTAACAATAGCTTAAATTTAGCTTCAAAAGTTAGGCTGTATTTATATTTTGTTACCTTAGTGAATACCCTTACTTTTTTAACAGGAATTTAGACAACAAATAGTACAAATGGATTTGTTACAAAAAGTTAAGTAAACACTCAGTTATAGGAAATACAAAGAATAAAAGAAAAACTACAGACAAAATGCAACATAAACTTAACAAAAAGTATTTGTATGATAAATTTTCTCTATAAGTGGGGTATTTCATATTAATACTTGACATGTATAGAAAAATTACTTGGAATATAAATCATGCCCAATTCTTTCTGAATTAAAACGCTACGAAACTTAGCTGTTTTTAAGTCTATCTACAAGTTGTTTGTCGTTCGTGATTTTTCTTTTTCATATTATATATTATAATCAAATAAATCAATAAAATGGTGACTCGGATAAATTTATTAAAACTCTATTAGTAATGAATACAAAGCAAACAAAAATAAAGTTTCTAAAAACATGTGAAATTCAAGTGTTCATTGAAACATGTGTGTTAACCAATTTGCTAAGTATTCGTCATTCGTTACTTGAATACTTATTCAAAAAAATGCAGACGGGTGTTGCATGAAAGCAAAAATTTTTCAAGAGCAACATATTGTGCTTCAATTGTAATAATTTGAGTCGTTAATAATGCAATTATATTAGACCATTTGCTTAAAACTGCGTTGTGCAAGAAAATATATTAAAAAAATTTGTAATTCGTGACTTTTCTATTTGTATGGATTTTGTTATGGTAGTTTCTTATATCTGATTTTGGTGTTTTCTTTTTTTTGTTATTATTATTATTTAAAAGAAAATAAAACTAGATTAATCAGAGCAGAGGTCAAAATCGTAACGGAGCAAAACTAAAAATACACGATAAACGGTAGCAGAATATAAGCAAAAAGCAATTTAAATGTTGTGAAATAAGATAGAAAGTATATCATCCTAAAGTCAGGTAACGAATGACAAAAATATTATGCCTTGATATGGTAAGGAGACTATTATGCTTTCACAATCTATAGGCAATTTACCATTTACTACATTTTTTAAAGTAAATAAGTTATATAATTTTTTTCCTTATAATATTTTTCTATATAATTTTTTTCTTTTTGTACGATGTTTAGTTGGAGGGCCGATGAAAATAAAATTTGCATTTCTCCAAGACTGATTTATAACAAAAACTACCCTAAAAATTTTCAGATCATCCAGTTGAGATTAAGGCAGCCCACCAAAGTTGGAGCAAATGCTCTTTCTCTGCCTAAATGTCTTATTACTCAATAAATATAGTATTTACAAAAAAAATTTTCTTCTAAAAAATTGTTGTCTCTGAAGTTTCCAAAAGCTTTGACCTTACCGACTTTTATTTAAATCGTATATTTAACAAAATAACTAGCGAAATATCAAATAGCTCATAACTATTAAAATAAAAAAAGCATATTAATCTATAAATTTCGGCAAACTTTTGCATTCCCAACAATTTGAAGTTGTTTCTTTAGTTATTTGGGCCACTTAACGCAAATCCCCATTTTTTTAACAGCTCTACACCTTTTCCAATTATAATTCAGAAAGCGTCAATTGAAATTCAGGGAGCATCACTTGTAATTCAGATTAGTCAATTGTAATTTAAAAAGCGTCAGTTGTAACTCAGATTAGTCAGTTGTAATTCACAAACCGTCAATTGTATTTCAGATTTGTCAATTGTAGTTCAGAAAGTTTCAATTGTAAATCAGAAAGCGTCAATTGTAATTCAGAAAGAACACAAGTTTATTAACTATTTATTTTTATTTTATTATAAAAAAGGCAAAAAAACGCAATCAAAATCGAAATACGTGTATGTAGTATTTCGTTGTATATTTTGAATATGTAGTTTATCGACCGACCGCCATATCATTCATTGGCGAACTGTACACTGTTGCACAGCACGAGCACAATCACCCTCAGTTTTGGTGTTCGTTGCATGATCTATAATATCTTCCAAGTAGATCAATCTTTGTTCAATCACGCCAGGACCTGCAACGTTTGGAACACGAATGTTGCTTTTGGCATAGGCTTTAACTTTAGACCAAATATTCTCAATAAGCTTTAGTATCGAAGAATAGGTCCCTAGCCGCAAAAGGAAGGCTGGCGTACCATTGATGACTCCTTCAAGCTTTGAATGACAAGGTGCATTGTCCGCAACAATCACAAATCTTCCAGCTGATTTCCCATATCTTGTAAGTTTTCCATTAAAATGACTACCCAAGCATTTGCTCACCTCTTCCTCGTTCCATGTATGCGATTCCTGTAGTATAAATTTCTCCAATTAAATGAATGTTAGAACCTCTCGATGCTGGAAGGTGTTGTACTGCTCTATTCCCAACTCTTGTACGGCTTCTCGTTTGGTGCTGAACTGTTTGAACTTTTAAATTAAATTGATGAACATATGAATTCAGATGTTTTAACTGAAAAAAAAATCACGTCCTACTGTGTTGTAATATTTGGTCGAAATTTTTTTGTGTTTTTTTAATTACATTTATTATTTTCTGAATTACAATTGACGCCTTCTGAATTAGAGTTGACTAATCTGAATTACAGTTGACTCTTTCTGAATTACAATTGACTAATCTGAATTACAACTGCCGCTTTCTGAATTACAATTGACTAATCTGAATTACAACTGGCGCTTTCTGAATTACAAGTGGAAAAGGTGTAGTTTGCGAGATATATCGTTATGTCAAAAAATGAAGGCACTTGCACGACATATGTTAGCATAACTAGAGAAGGATTTGTCCTCCTCAGTAAACAAGAAAACCCAAATTTTAAAATAAAACCATCTTTAATCGAAGCGAACATTGTTTCTACATCTATCCATTAATTTCAGAGATATCGTAAAAGTTCAAGCTAAAAATTAAAAATTGCATAAAATTTGTGTTTTAAAAAATTAATAAAAAAAATAAACTATACCAACGATCCAAATTATTGTCCACTATCACGTAGTGTAATATATTTTAAAGGAAATGAGTAAATTTTCCTTGAAATTGGTGCATGACTTTTAAATATATTCACATTTTATGGAATTTTTAATTTTGAGGCTCAAACTTTTACGATATCTCTGATAGTAATGGGCAGATTTAGAAAAAACAGTTCACTTGACTTTAACCCTCTGCGAGTGACATCGTAGTCTAGCAGACACCAGTAAACAGAAAACATTGTTTTACGCCATTATTATTATATCGATTCTGGTGCTTTCAGCACCTTCTTATTACGTACTCTTGTGTACGTTAGTGCGAAGAAAGCAATTGAAACGAGCGCACGCGTTGATGTGAGCATACAAGTGTCTACACGTCTACCACGTCAGTATTATGTTAGACCTGACAAAATACGTTATAACTTTTTATTAAGCCATTGATATTATCTCTTTTTTCTCTATAGTGATTAGCTTAGGTATAAGCTAAAATTAATGTTAAACTTTTTACCAAAAAAAAAAAAAATTATATAGATTTTTTTTTTAAATGGATGTAAGTTTTTTAAGGCTAATTTATGCCATGCCAATAATATTGTTTTTAATAAGACCTGTTTTGTTTTCAAAAAAAATTACAATAAATAAGAAACTAGTACATTAAACTGAAATCAAAAATATTTTCGGTGGGTTTATAAACGGAACTTGGAAAATATAAGCAGTCGAAATAGTGTCTAGTGTACTACCACGTCAGTGGAATTGTGATAATGAAGTCACGTTATTCGCAGAGGGTTAAGATAATTTTGTTGTCGAATTTTGGTTTTTATTTTGTACTCGAAAAGGCAAATCCTTTTCCAGTTATGCAAATATATGACGTGCAATTGCTTTAATTTTGGACATAACAGTATATCTCGAAAGCTAATGTTGATAAAAAGAATGGAGTAAAGAAACCATGTACTAAAGAAATAACTTCAATTTCTAAGGAACCAAAAAGCTTACCGAGCTTTCGAAAGGGCCGTTATTCGTATAAATCATGATCGGATACGAAGAGGAGGAAAACGGGATATATTCGCACCAAAACGAATAAAATATCCCATTTTCTATTGAGTTTCTAAAGGAAGTTTTACAAAATAGTACTTTTCCGTTAGAAGTGACACCTGTACCTCCCCCAAAGTTCAAGCAGGATCCTCGCCTATATAAATAAACATTTTATGTAGCATCTTTAGTTTTTTTATGCGATTGTTGGGAAAATGTTCCCTAATGTTCCCAATAATCCTTAACAATGTGTTTTTTCATAAAACAATTAATATGTTACTGAATATGTAAAATATTAATTTTGAAGAAAAGTGTGATTATAAATTTAAACAAATTTTCCAGTTGCATTTAATTTTTATGTAAAAATAATTGTTTTGGACAAAATACCCCACATACTATAAATTAAGTTACAGGACTTTGTACAGAGAACCAAGCATCAGGTGTTGCTATTCTGCAGGATTTATGCAAAAAAAACAGAAATATATAGATTTATATATTTGTTTGAAATTGAAATTTGAACATTGTGTTCCTGTTTTTTTTTTGCTAACAAACTAAAAAGGAAAACTTTATAAACAAATACGTGTATAGTACGAGTTGTTTGGTATAAAAAAAATTTTAAAAATTTCTGTGTATGGAAAAGAAATACCAGCAGAACATGTAGATGTTTTCTTCTTGTACAAATTCATTTGAAAATTTTGATATGATTGTTGGAATGTGAAAATATGTGAATGAGAATGAATATGGAAATGAATGGCTTATAAAAGTTATCACATATATCCTGTGTCATAAAAAATTATATATAGTAGAGAAAAGAAAGAAAAGGTATGAATGTAGTAAAAAGCATTTTTTTTAATGAAAATATGACATTTATAAGATTTGTGGTATGAAATAAAATTTTCATAAAAAATTTCAAATATTGAGGCAAAAGCCATAGTAATTTTCGAACAGTATTTTAATTTTGATAAAATGTAGTTAGTTTTCTACTTTTTATTTTAAATATCATATTTTTCATATGTTTAACACTAGGTAAAAATAAGTTAGAGAAATTTCTGAAATTGATTTGAAAGTATTCCCTATGTAATTTTTATGGGAAATGAAAATCTGCGATGACCGACGTCTAAATATTAAAATATATAGCTCCGCTTCTAACAGATATCTTTTCTATGTTTTATTTTTTTGTTTAGTGTGTGGGATTTCGGCCTAGAACTTTTGCTGTAGAATGAAAAAATCTACCGAAAAGAAAACAAGTTATGGGAAGGGTTTAAAATACATTTTCATTGTTAAAAGTAAAGTACTAAAACATGTTAAAAAAGTTTATTTGTCTTATTTTTTTTAGTAACTTTCGCATAACCATGTCACTTCTTGGCCGATTTCAACATGTTTTATTTGAATGGGAATGAAGATTTGATAGTATAAAAAATTAGGGACGAAATCACAATTAGTAGAAGGACACACTATTTGACCTAACGCATACTTGCGTCCGATAAATAACGCATTAAGGACTTTTGCTCAAAAAGTTTAAAGCCCGTGCATCGCCGGGTGGATAAAAGCTAGTTAAAATTATTATCAATATAGTTTAAAACTGTTTCTTTTACTGCGTTTGATTAAAATCCAAGAGTAAATGTAAAATGACCAAGTCAATCCTTAATCAAGACATTTCTTGTAATAAAAGAAACAAATTTAATTTTTTATTTTGCAAATTATTTCTATAAAAAGCAAATATTTTATTTTTTTCAAATCAATCATTTCTTCAATATGTATTTACATATGCATGAAATATTTTATTTAGTTTCAGCAGCTTTTAATTTCCTGCCTTTTTGGATATTTTTAAAATAAAATAACGCCTCTTGATTGTTGTTTTTCTTACTGGAGCCGGTTTGGTCGCCATTACTGACCAGTTGAATACCAAGGGGTAGTTTTACATTATTAGTATTAACTGTAAATGCATTATTGTCTTCTTCGGAATTATTGATTATTGCAAAGCCGTTCAAGTTTCCACTAAGGCCATTTGCTACACTATTATAATAAAAGTCTCGTTTCTGGTCATCACCGGTTGCTTCGGTTCCATCAAACGCATCAGTAGTTCCTTTATTTTCATCATATGGATAAATAGTATTGCTGCTGGCACTTCTAAGCACAATAAGATTGGGGGCACCACTTGCAGCATTATTTACGGCGTTAGTAATAGGTGAAATAACGCTGCCAGCATTGAGAATGGTACCAGTACCGTTTGCATTTAACAATACGATTATTGGACTTAGAGGCTGCTGATTTGATGGTGCTTGATTACCATTAAATTGGCAATAAGAAGGATTATTATAAGGATTGCAGGGATTAGGAAAATAACCAGGATAGTTAGCTTGACCTTGTTGGTAAGGATTTTGAGTTTGTAGATAATACGTAGGTTGTTGAGCTTGTGCAATACTAAAGCTTAAAGGTGTTAAAAGCCTAGCTTCTGCAAAAAAATAAATATTAGTTATATGTTTAAATTTAATCCACTTAAGATATAACCTTGTCCACTAAAACCACTTGATGTTGCTTTTAAGGTTTTTTCTTGTTCAGCAAATACTGCCAAACTGCCCGCGAATAATACCAAACTTAATTGTTGCAACCAACTCATGTTGATTGCTATACAGCTAAATGAAAACTATAATCAATTTCTTTTTTTTTAAGCGTATTTATAGTGATCTTAAAGAAAGTTGGATATTTTGCAGAAATTATTTTTTTTACATTTGCATTTTAATGGGAATATATTATGGAAATAAAAAAATTTCAGTTTGCAAATTCATTAAAATTTGATTGGTTTTTTGTTTATTGCCAAATCAATCTTATTTAAATTTTTTACATCTCATTTATCTTTAAGTTAATTGTTGTAGGTGTTGTTGAGAAAGATATTCAGGCTATAACAGTTCTTAAAAAAACTAAACAGACACAATATTAAGAAAGATATACAAACATACATCAGCAGCATAAAGATAAGCCACAATAAAACATAGAATATAAATTTTAAGCAAAATAGATAACAATCTAATTGACAACAAATTAAACACTACTCTAAGCCAACAATAGTCTTTTTTAGTATGTTTGCTCTAAAAATCAACCAAAAGTTTAATGTGTTGTTTCCACAATGCAAACAAGCACTGCTTGTCTAAAATTTATATGAAAAGTACTCAGTTTTTAGAGTGATTTCCATACAAATTTTTACTCAAGTCGCTTGTTTGCATTATCGTAACAGCACATAAGAAAATAATATAAACGTTCTATATCTGACTTTTCTAGTCTTATTAACCCTAGAATACATAGCCGGGTACCTGAGCATCCACTACCAACTTTAAATGAGTAGTGAAACTTCGGATCTAGGAAATTCAAGTCCTTCTGTATCGTTTTACTGACCATTTGGGAAATTCGGCTCAAAGGTTCCATCGCTATAAGCTTCCAAAGATCACACCTACGCAAACGCATAACCGGGGTACCCGTGTATCCAGTAGTTTTTATATGAAAAAATTTGCGAATAAGAGGCTGTTCAAAGATTTGATTATGAAATTGTTACTAAGGATTTTTAAATATACATTAATTAACGCCATTTAAAATAATTTTTTTTTCTGTGCAGCTGAAAATTATTAAAAATTAATTATTAAAAATTAATTTTTATAAAAATTGTAATGGTTTTTGTAAGTAAAAGAGATACATTTACGATTTGAATACAAATATGTATATCTTTCCAAACATAGAGAAGTTGTTAATAATTTTTATTAAATATTTCAGTAATTCTGGGGGGCAAAGGCCTCTCAACGCCAATGTGCGCCTTTGAGGGTGTTAACAGTAAATTGATCTCTCACATTAAGTACAAAAAAATGTTTAGCTGTACGGCAAAAATACTAAAATATACTAAATATTTGAAAGTTAGTAGCTCCCAAGAAGTTTCAGATACCCAGATTATCAATTTCACATAAGGGGTAATTTCATGTTGTACAACTCTATTCTAAAACCAATATGGTCTTAAGGTATTCAGTTATGTGGTTCTGCCTCGGCATCAAATGCAGAGAAAATTCAGAGGCTACAAAATAAAATATTCTGTACGATTACACCAGCCCCATGGTATGTTAGAAATAATCGAATTCATAAAGATCTAGATGTATCCATTATTAAGACTGTGTTTGCAAAACATTCGACAAGATACATAAAAAAACTTGAGTTACAATCAAATCCCTTAGCCCGCAACATCATCAACTTTAGAGGCCACACTCGGCTGAGAAGGAGGGACACTCCTACTCTCAGCCGAACACGAGAGACGTAAGATGACCTAAAAACCAAGCGCAGAAACAAATATTTTTGTCTGACATTGGCTGGCTGGACTTAAAAATTATAATTTTAGATTTAAGATTTGAGTACTCATTGTTAGTTCATTTTTATTGAAGATACAATAACTAAAAATAACCGAAAAAAAATTTCATAAAATAACTTTGTTTCATTATTATTCTTCGTGCTATTTCAATATCAAATTGACATTGTTTAAACTTGAAATAGCTTTTATTCAACATGATTCGTATTATTTCAGTATTAAATTCTCATTGTTTCAACTAGAAATAACCTTAGTTCAACATCGTATTATTTCGGTCTCAATTGCATTTTGATTTAACTGCACTGGACTATTAAATCAACATGAAATATAGTTATTTAAAATCATTATTTCAATCATTGTTTTCGACGAGTTTATTATGAAATTTTTCTGTATGTATATACAAATTTATGTTGATTTGCGCAGGTTAGGAAATAACTTGCGACCTATTAACAATTGTTTCATGGTGAAGTTTCCTTTGAATTGTCCACCGATTACGTTTTTGCTATACAATTTAATCGTTTTTCCCCATACAAAGTGAACCGCTCTAATGTACATGTCAAGAAAAATTAAAATTTTGTTTTATTTTGCAAGAAAAAACATTTTTTCGATAATTATTTGTAAATATTTCCGCTAGCGTTGATCAAGTAGGAAACCCAAGTCTATTATAAAAGTTTAAAGCTAATTTTGTCATGTATATTTTGGAGTTTTGTTGATCGAAATCGGGCATACAGTTCTCGATTTAGGGTGAAATATATTGATGTATCTTGACTTAATATAGGGCATGCCCTTTTAAAAGAAATCTGTACGTAATAAAAAAAAACAATCTGAAAATGGATTTGAAATAAGCGCATTTAACTCTGTATATTCCACATATTTTTACATAAAGAACATTTTCAGTCCAGATTAGTGTAATTAAGCGGTGATGCAAAAATTCTCAATCGCCTATTATAGTAATAGACCTACACAATTTTACTTCAATAAATACAAAGCCAAATTTTTGTAGTATTAAATTTTTTTGTGACTTTTTTTATTATTTATTTCTTTAAGAATACTTAGCCCAATTTAAAATGTTTCAGCAGATTTTTCTTCTTCTAGTTGCTTACTTTTTTTAAAATTCCTCAAAAGTATCAAAGCCTCTTGGTGAATTTCTTTCTTATTAGAATCATTTGAAATTGGATTTGGATGAGTGACTAGTTGTAAGACCAATGGTAACTTAAAATCATTGGTATCAGTCGTAGTCGCATCGCTTGCTTTTTCAGTCGGCATGTCTACAGATCCACCACTTAATTTTGCACTACGTCCATCTACTGTACCATCATAGTCCAAGTATTCTTTGTGATCTTCAGCTACTATTTTGGGACGATTAAATGATTCGAACTTTCTTGCGTGTACAACATATGGATATAATAGACTTTCTGAAGAATATCTAAGATTATTGTCATCGGTACCAGCAGTACCATCAGTATCGTTTCCATCCACGGCAGCTCCATCGGTAGTACCACTAGTGCCAGCACGAGTTACACCGGCAGGGGTTATTCTACCGACAACAGGAAGGGTGATAATAGGAGTGGTACCGTTAGCGGCTGGCTGTTGTATAACTATAATGGTTGGTTCGTTACTTGACGAGTTTAAAGGTGGAGGAAACTGTGGAAAAGGCGGAGCACAGGGATTGCACGGATATTGCGGATATTGTGCAAAAGGCGGAGGACAGGGATTACACGGGGATTGCGAATTTGATGGCCAATAATTGGGACTTTGGACGAGAGGCTTGAGCACAACAACTGGACGATTATTTGTAGGTTGTAATTGAAAAGATTGTAAAGTTTGTAATAAAAGGTTAACATCTGAAAAAAAGTAATATTATATTTTTTTTACAAAAAATAAACACTTTAAAACATTTTACTTTCAGTAGTTAAAATACGTGGAGTTTCCTTTGAAGTTTCCGAATGCTTAGCAGAGACTGCAAAGCTTCCTACGATTAGCAACAGACTTAATCCTTTTAATAAACTCATGTTGATTGTTGCACAGCTTAATAAAAACTATTCCATACTATGTTTTCAGCGTATTTATATAGTTTTTTCTTATATTAATTGTGTAATAAAGTCTATAAGAAAGAAAGTCGAACAGTTTTAAGAAATTGTTTCTGAAAGTAGTTAAAGTTTAATAATACTACTTTTGGCTATCATCTTGCAGTTTGAAAGCTCATTAATATTTTATTAGTATTCGTTTTTTTTAATTTTGCTAAAATCATCTTATTTAAATTTTATCGCTTTAATCTGTATTTAAGTAGCTGGTTGTTAGATATGATTTCTATAGTTTTAGAAGAAACAAAGACCGTTTATTCATAATAAAGTTTGAAGATTTTAATATGCAAATTTTTAAGCAATAAATAAAATAAAAAAGTCATTGAACTTAGTGGGAGAGTAGGTTAGTAAAAGCGAATATAATTTAGTTGATCTAAATATGTTATGAAAGGGGATAAAAATTTATGATTATTTGAATGCAGTTTTTGTTGACACTGAAATAATTTTGTTCATAAATTCTGTGAATTTTTTCATTATTCCAATGAAAAATTTCATTAAAATTTAACCAACGTCACGCTTCATTGGAGTAATGAAACAAGTTTGACTAAGCTAATGAACATATTTCATTATATCAGCGACATTATTTCATTGTTTTAATGAAACTGTTTCATCATTTTAATGAAGTTGTTATTTTAATTAAACTCTGTCATTGTCTAAATGATATTCTGTCAATATTTTAATGAAATTATTTCATTGTTTTAATGAAATTATTGCATTACTTAGTAGCCGCATTAACTTATCTTTTTTATTGTCTATGCACGTCACAAAAATTTTTAACGTTGATGACCGCTCACATTATCGAACTTGGACTTTTGGTTCTCGCCATTTGTCTATGAGTGTATGAAATAAAGTTTATGCAAATTGGACTGCAGTGTGAAGATTGACTGCATAGCTGGGCTTTGAACGGGACTAATTGTTTTCTTCTCTGGGTATGTCGAATAGTGGCTTTGCAGAGCTTAGATTTACAAATCCACTATTCGAAATTCCCATAGACATTATTTCCTTTTTAAGTGGAAATAATGTCCGTGGACATTATCGGTGGTGTCGGAAATGAATGTTATATAAATTTTAAACGAAATGATAAAGTTTTAAGTGCATATTTTTTTTTTTGCATTCAGAGGGATATTTTGAAGTTTTTAGTGCCTGACAGGGATTGAAAGCTCTATCTCTTTTTAAGGTTGTTTAGATTTTACTGTTTATGTAACGAGTGTTAGAACAATTATGTACACAAGTCTTCATTCTTTAAAAAATATTTTTATCACAATCTTTTTTACAAACTTTATTACAATTCAGTGAAATTTGCAAAGTTTTTTTTCTAAATTTCGTATTTTTAACTAATTCCTATAATTTACCCAATTATCACTTTTATATTTTATGATTGTTGTGTATAAATCTGTCTGACGTCCAAACAAACATGATAAATGTATAATTCTGTATGTTGAATAAATTAGCATGCAGCTCTTATAATTTGGCCCATATAAGAATTTTGAGCATAATAAAACAATCTATTTTAATCACTTAAAATAAAAGACCAAACTTTATAGTGAATATGAATTATAAAAACAAGAAAGATATTTAGAGTCTGTGTTAGTTATATTAGCATAAGTTTGTTTAAATTTGAATAAACTTTTAGAAACAAAATTTTGTCAGTCTTGTCAATGAAACATTTTTTTTTCGAGTTTTATTGCCAACACAGCTTTAATATATGAGCTTTAATTAGTTTATGTTTTTGAAAAATATTGGATTTAACTCGTATGTGAATACCAAGGTACCCGGGTACCTTTAACGTTTTAAGCTTAATTTTTTTTTAGAAGCTGATGATCCACATACTTGAAACTTCTTGAGAACTCCTAACTTTTAATAAAATTTCTATTATTAATGGCTTTGAATTAAAAAATTATTTTAGACAAGAGTTACAGACCAATCTACTTCGAACAATCTTAACAGTATGGCAAGGTAGCTGGGTACCGTCATACGTTTTATATATAATTCTTCTGCAAGTGTTCATACACACTATTCCCACTTGAACTATTGAACTATTCCCACAGAATTTTATTTAAATTGGTCCAGCCATTAGACCAATTTAGATACAATTTTGTGTGTGTATCTAGATGGGTGCAAGAATGGCTCAGATTTATAATTAGTCCCGGTAGGTGGCACTGCAATAATACAACATCATGATATGGATATCAAATGAAAGGGTTTGTTGAGACGAATTCGAAAAATTAAACGACGTCATTATAAATTCTATATGTCAAATGATCCAATATGGCAAACCATATATTTTATGCAACCTCAAGTAAAAAGGTATGCTAATGTTAATCTTATTTCAATATGGTCAATGTTCCAATGTGAAATAATTTTGCGTCACTCTAAATGCAGTATCACAAAGCCAAAGTACGGACACACAAACGTCTGCTACTATTAATAAAATAAATGAAAGTCGATATGATAAATTATTTATTTCATGAAAAAGAGTATACAAACACAAAAATTAATGTTTTATATAAAAAAGCAGCAATGCACACTAAGCTACAAATAAGTTTTTATTGATCGCTTTGTGAACAATTTATTCATATTGGATAGTTTGATGAATGTGCATTGTAAATCGGTCTAGAACATCTGGTACAAGCTTTGCGGGGTTTTCTTTTTTTCATACGTAGTTGCAACCGTACATAACAATTTCCTACTACAGGAGTACGACCGCTTTTGGCCTTTTTTTGCAAACAGGAAATATCCGACTTTACAGCTTCAAAGTATTTTCAAAGCATACTCAGTATTGCTGATGTGACAGACAATTAAGAAATCCTTTTTGCTTTTTTAGCGCGTTGCTCCTTAATAACTTCCATAATATAAAGCGGTAGCAACATATTAAAACTTTACGACACATGTACGTATTTGTAAATCTCAGATTTATATTACATGGATTTAAGTCTTTTGATTCCACTTCGCTGCGCAGATTTTTGTTCCTTTATAGTAAAAATTTAACAAAGTAAAAATTGGAGCGAGTCCGATAACTTTTAATGGACCAGGAAACGATTTCAATAACAAATGTTTTGAATCGCATGTACTTTTAAGGTCTTATCGTTATTTAAACTACGACAAATCCACAGAAAGATGACAAACTTTTCGAAAAAATATATGAGATGTTCAAGTTTAGAGGGCTATAAAGTAGGAACCATAAGATTTATCGGACTAATGCGTGTGCCATGTGATCCGTATACTAGGGTAATGTAAGTAAGTGGAATAACATTAAAATCGGAGATGGTAAAAATATAAGCTCTTGTTTTAGTGTCGAATTTTTTTTAAATATTCCATAGAGGTATATTGAAGTCGTTTACAGGTCTAGTTAAAATTATTGGATTTATTCCAAATTTAATTTATTTATTTTAATAATATAAAGCAAAAAGACTCTGGTCGGCGGTTTCTAAGAATCCTATATTTAAAAATAAGAACTCCCCTATTTTCCATATAGGTACCCGGGTTTCTTGCCATGCTGTTGGAGGTGTTTTTGTTTCCAATCACTTAAGGGTTAAAATTTTTGACTTTCTTTGTTTAGGAAAAAAATTATGAATACAATATATAGATTGGTATTTTAATTCTTTTTCGATTTCCATAAGATCCGTTCCTGACGTGCTGAACATTGTACCAGAGTAAATCCATTTTAGTACATTTAAAAAATAAAATAAAAATAATAAAAGAAAAACAAGTCTAGTAGTGCGGAACATAGCGACTTCTACAATCAGGAAGCATTAAACTCGAATCTTCGCAATAATGGTTGCTTGGTCTAAAAGTCGCTATGTTTTGCCAGTACTGCAATTTGTTTTTCTTCTCTTTTTAGATTTTTCACGCAGCCGGGATTTCTGATTTTTTAAATATATTTTTGATTTACTTGTTTTCTTTTTAGTTCACAATTGGGGTTTTTTTATTGCTAACCTACTTTAAACCGTTAAAGATCATAGATGGTCCTTCGAAATGAAAAATGATAAGAGACAGCTAGAGATTATTTTCAAATACCTGTTCAATGATATCCATTTTAATATAGTTTGCCGACATTTTCGCCTGTTCGCCACCATATTGCATTTTGACTACAGTCATATCCTTAGTTACACTCGCAAGACTACGACAAATCGATATGCGTAAGAATCATCAAAATCGGCTAACGAGTTTGGTCCATATAGTGCCACAAAGGCACACACATATGTACATACATACATACATACATATGCTGCTAAACACAACACCCTTTTTTGCGTCGCACAATAAAGTAAAAATGTCAATTTGGAAATTTTCAAAAATCAATATGTTTTGTGAATCCAAATTGATTATCAAGCAAAGGTTCGTAACCTTATATTCAGAAAGAATTGGGCATAATTAATATTCCAAGGAACAAGGGAAAAATTAACATCAACTTAATTTTCCAACGTACACAGAAGAACAGAGTAGCGCCACTTTCGGAAGCCGCTACACTTCCATCGTCAGTGCTCACGTGTATTTTGCTTGTCGCCACTTATCAGATGGCTCTGTTGAAAGTGATTGTAGTTCTTATTTATACAACTTTTTCGTAAAAATTTAATATATTGGCTAAAGTAGTTGCGACGTTGCCTTTGAAGCAAATGATGAAAATCAAAAGTTTGAGTTCGATACTGTGAGTAGTCATCAACACTACAAGTTTTTCCGATGTGGATTAATGTCCATCGTACGTACATAGTTGAGACATGGAATTGTTAGTATATTAAAATAAATAATAAAGCAGTTTAAGTTAATGAGCCTACTTAATAATGTAATAGTTGCATTAAAACAATGATATAATTGGATTAAAGTTATGACATAGTTTGATTAAAATAATGAAACAACTTCATTAAAGTAATGCAGTAGTGTCGTCAATATAATGAAATAGTTTCATAAGTCTATAGATTTAATTACATTGGAGCATATATCATATATTCTTATATTTGGTGAAATTTTCATTACCATAATTTTAATGCTACTTCTTTCATTAATCCAACGAAGCGCGATCGTTGATTGAATTTTTATGAAGTTTTTCATTGGATTAGTGTCGAAATTAACAAAAATTATGAAGAAAATTATTTGAATGTTTAATCTAACTTCTAAATTTTGCTCGCTGCGCTTAGCGCAGAAAAACCTGTGTTGGAAATCAAACCAACCAACCCTTCAAGACTCTCATCACAGTATCAGTGAATTTATGAATATATGTAGTTTTGCATTTACTCAAGCCACTGATTACAACCAAAAGCAGTTAAATTTTTTCAAAGCAGTTTGCCACAGTTTTCCATTTCGCTTCTTGTTTAACAAAAATGTTTCTAAATTGTGTTAAATTCAACACAAAGTCTTATTTAGAGCAAGCAAATAGCTAAATAACTTTTTTTTTCTGAAAGTGAAAATTGCATTTTTAAGCTACATTTTTTATTTAAACCATAGAAAAAAGCAAAACAAAAAAAAAAGTGAAATTCTTAAAATACTTCCATTCAATACTAACTAACCAAGTTATAGATCAATAAGGATTTCCGGTTCAATTCGTTTTTCTTCGCTTAGTTTTTTGCACTTCAAATGATTTGTGCTCTTTTGGAATGTATTCCTTTTTTCCCAATGTCCGCTTGTAAAGTGTGCAGAAAAGTTGTTAAAGAATTTTTATTTCCTGGTAAATTAAGTTTACGAATTTTCTTGCTTTAGTATAAATGAAGATGGAGATGAAGAGCGTAAGAACAGTTTTAGATTTAAAAATATATTTTTAAATTTAGAAGTGTAGCAAATTCGATTTAAATTGCGTCCATAACTATACCATTTATCTTTATTTAAATAAAAATAAAATATTTACAATACATTTTACGTGAGTACCTCAAATTATATTGGAATCTTTATGGTTCGCTTAACCTTAAATGAAATAAATTATTAGATTAAACTTCCAACAATTATTTTAATATCCTGAAACATGGCTATTAAGGATATAATTTCATTACGTGTAATTTTGTTAATATTCCCCATTTATTATCTAGAACATTGGATTGTATAAGAATGGACAGGTGATGTGCCATTGCTTAACTATTCAAATTTCGGTCAAATGTATTTTAAAGCGGTAGGCAGTTTTTTGAACTCGGGTCTATACCAATCAGGTGAATGTCCTGCTATAGGAAGCAAATTAGCAATACGATAGAGGTCGTGCTGAAATTTATTAAAAGTCTAATGTTAGAACTTGACAGATTGTACCCAACTTCTTTTGACCAAAAGCATCTACAGGTAGGCGGCGGTCATTATATTTCTTTATTTATGCTATCGATTTTTTTATTTATTTTATTTGTTTAAATAAAATTGCCATTAAAAAAGTAAAGAAATAACAGTTTGAAATATATCTTCTTGCCCCACCCAGCAGAAAATCCTTGAGAATGAAAGGATCTTAAATAAATAAAAATAGCAATAACTAACGGATATAGAATAAAAAGCAACATACAATGAATAACCCAAAAAAGTATGTTAAAAAGCATAAAATATAAAAAATAGAAGCAAAAAATAAAAAATGTTATCCTAAGCACGTAAAATCTATTCTATCCACTTAGTCCTTAATATTAGGACACTTTCTTCTTTTTTTTTTGATATTTATTTTTTCCTTTTTAGCATTTGAATCTTTGGCAAATATTTATTAAATGTTCAATGACAAAGCCATTTTTTCCAATAGGATACTATACGATTTAGTAGATACTTGAATTGAAAAAAAAATTAAACTAAATTTCAAATAGATAAATTGCCTTGATTGACCATAAACCACCTGTTTTCTTTCTTTCACACAAACATACATATTGGCATATAATTCTCACACACATATACTTGAAAATTTGTCCTAAAGGGGAAAATATTTGACATTACAAAACAGGAAAAGTAAAAATACTTCAAATACATGCTAAAAGTTATAAAATGCCATGAAATTTGTTACGTTAGCTATCTTTTATGGGAATTTGGAATCTTAAAGCTTTACAGGCAGGTTGGAAAAGAGAAGTTGTGCAAATTAAAGTTGTTGCAACAGGGATTTCGTAGAAGATAAATATGAGGAATTAAAAAATTGTTCTTATATCCCATTCTATACTAGGTTTATCTCATTGCCGGAAATATTTTGGGCTAGAATAGGTCAAGTATAATCTCCCAGCAAAAATGTTGCTTGCTGGTAGGCTAAAACGTATATGAAGATTTAAGTTGTAATTACTTTTAATTTGACCCGATAACTACATTTTTTGTTTAAAAAGTTCAATAAATAATTAGTACTCCTTACAAATGTACATATATTGTTACAGCAATTACCTAATTATTATTTGACTTACTTGAAGCTAAAAAATAAGGAGCCAAATAAACAAATTATAATTAAAATATATTATACAAATTATTTGTTATTTATATATTTTAAAATTTTGTGTTTTGTATTTTTTTTTAACCAGTTTGGGTACGAACCTGTGCTCGTTCAGATTTGAAGACAAGTACTTTACTCACTCAGCTATTGTTGACTTATAAGTTTAAGCGAAAAAAATTAGTTTTCATATACAAACACATATTGACTTAAAAAGTAGTCAATATGTGGTTGTGGATTCGATTCCCACCATTGTTTCACTACAACGAGTGAAGGTCTTTGTTACTATTCTCGTTTAAATTAAGTTATGATATAATTTGTGATTGTATTTGTAACATTAGTAAATAAATAAATAAATAATTATTATCCGATAATGAGAAAAATACGTACTAATTTTATTAAAAACTAAGTAGTCGTGCTAATTTGAAGCATATTAATAAGATAAATAAATACCACTCATTATTTTGTAAGCCATTAATAAAGTGACAAAAGTTTTGGCTGGGTTTTCAGAACATTGTGAACGAATAGCAAATTATGTACATTATTTTCGTTTATTTTTGGCTTACCACTAATGCCAGGGAAAGCCTTTTAACAATTTTACCTTATTTGTGGCGAGGGCTTATTCATAGGAAAGAAAAACATATTTAAAAACTATTCAACAATATACATAGCAAGCAAATTTTTCATCGCAATATATTATTTTTGGAAATATATTTTTGTATAATTTTCTTACTTAACCACTGTTTCATTAAAAATAAACCCCCTCAGAAATTTATCCTGCTTCCATCCAGCATCTAACTAAGCACTTGCATATATGAAAACATACACGTGTATTTAACTGATATCCAGCGGTAAATTGCAGGAGTAAAAAGGCCTTCTAGAAAGCCTGCTTAGCAGACATAAGGCCTGCCAATCCGTATTCCATATGCTGATTACACATTATGGCATTTCGTGACATCACAAGCAAACACAACAGTCTCTACTAGTGGCAATGTTTGTCAGTTCCGATACTTTTCTGTGTGTGGCCTTATGACAGCACAAAGTGACAACAAAAGAAATGCCAAATGTGTACTCAGCAATACTCATTTCTTTTTTACCCATGCTGGCATTGCGGCGCAGACCTTACATTCTTACAGAATTCTTACAGGCCTCTTCAGGCATGCCATTTTGAAGGCTATCTAAGGAAGGACGGTTAAAAAGCAAATAGAGTTGCACATGGTTTTCTATTTCAGTATTTTCATAGCGGTTTCTTTTGATTTGATTACTGATTTTTTTTTTATTTCGAGCTATTTCTTTTCATCCAAAGTAGTTTTTTATACATTGAATTGGATATGATGCAGTTCCGGCGGAATAACGATAAGTTAGCAGCATGTGTGATGTCTCTTGTATGTAAATTTTAGTCTTATATACAAATTACATGCGAAAAAAGAATACGAGAATCTTTGTTTGTTTAAAAATATAATACTCCTTTCATCTTCCCTGCTTAAAGACGGGAATGTGGAAAGTCTATCGACCGAAAAATCAAAAAATATAGTAGTACTTCCAGCTTCCCTTCTACAAAAGGGCAGTTTGCACATGTATCGGTCTTGCAGGTCTTCAAGAAGGCCTGCAATTGAAGACCTACTGCTTTTTACCGCTGGGTAATGCCTGCAATTGTATTAGTATCTGTTGGTATAAAGGTAGACAATTTCCGTTCGTTATTGCACACAAAATGCTGAACAAATATTGAAATTCCTATTCAATGATGAAGTGGCAATATAATTTTCCAATTTTTTTCTCTCTCTCTCTCTCATCTTCTTTTTCTCGTAACTTAATTTTTTTCTATTTCCTGTGTTATTAGTTACGATTTTTGCCAATGATTTGTAACTAAATTGCGGAAGAAAAAAATATATTTAAGAATATAGGTTACTAGCTTCATTTTACTATTTCAATTAGACATGTTTTTAGGGGCCATGCGTCTGTGTGTGTGTGTTTTTGCGGCAGTATTTTGTTTTTATTGGCATGACAGTATTAAAAAGATTAAAAGAAAATATTGGATAAATGTAAATAGAATTTTTACTTATTTTAACATTTTTGCTTTTCTTCAGTATGAAATTGAGTTTTAATTAATTTTTATTCCTTCCTGGCATAGATATTTGCTTAATGGCAAATATATAAGACAAATATTAATATTATTTTAATAGAAAAATAACTATAGATGCATAGAAGTTTCTGCATACAGTTTTTATTTTATAGGCAGGTGATAATCAATTAAATTTTGTTCATCAATTTATCAAAATAGAATATATAATAAGAGGTGATATTTTAAGTAAATTTACATTTTCAAATACATATTATCACAATTTTAATTGAGTTAGTTGCTTTGCACAAAAAGAAATTGGACATTAAACCAAAAAGGTTATATTGTATACAGAAGAACGTTTCACTAATGCTAAGGTAACTTAGTATGCCTAAAAAACACGCTTGTACAGATATCTATTGTAAAATCATTTGTTATACATAAAGAACAGGAGCTAAAAACTTCCCTTCAACAGCAACATATTAAAGAATTTTATCTGCAATGTGCAATTATTTAAGAACGCTATACAGCAAATTATATGCTGTATAGCGTTTGATACCGATATCGAATTCCGTAGATCTAAAAGAAAAATTTAATAAATAAGTTCTTCCTTAAATACCCCAATTGGATTTCATCTTTTTATTAATATTTAATATGTTCTATATGGTGACTTATAGTGAAATTTTACGTAAGATATATTTGAGTTTTTGACAAGTATTAATACTAAATCTAATAGTCTGAAGGCCGCTTCTTTATCAAATGAAATACAGCTCTAAAAGTGACAGTATGAATTTATTAGAGGTAAATGATATTTAACTCTTGACTGTAAACCACTGACTTTGGTCGAGTGGTCTACGCGGTAAAGAACTCTGGCGAGAATAGCAGGAGCTATCGAAACATGCCAGTTCAACCCACCGCGCAGTCAAGTTTTTCTTTGCCTACATACTTCAAAATTATCTCTGAATAAAAATATAATATAATTGAAGAATTAAATTAAAACCGGTTTAAGCCAAAAGAATTAAATTTCTTTGAATACAAAAAATGTTATTGTAAATATTTCGGGGATATATTTCAAGTTCCGAATTTTAAATTTATATTTACAAAAATTGTTGTAGGTTTAATTTCAATTAATTACAATTAAATAATTATTTAATTGCAATTACAATTAAACAAGTATTTAATTATAATTACAAAATGTTAATTGTACTTACAAATCTTTTTCTCTCTGTCGTCTTGGCAGAGTATACGAATATGTGGAACCATTTCTAATTCTTTGTCATGCTTACCGATGACGAATGAATCTTAAATGTTCGTATGTACAACGCACATACATATCTGTGTCGTTTTATCATAACATCTTAAGTCGATTTAATTCAAAATCGATTTAAGGTCATATTTTGGTTCGTCTTCTTACAAGTACGAATCTGAGTCCAATTCGTTTTTAAATACGGTTTATTTTTTAATTATCTAGAATAACAATACAACAGATTTTACATGAAATCGTTAATATCTCCAAACACGATGTTTAGACTTAAGATGTTATGATAAAACGAAACAGATATATAAAAATCCTCTTTAAAAAATATATTTTCTTTTGCTTGATATTAATGTTCACTTAATCTTTTGTGCAACGTTAGTTACTGTAGGTAGATATTAAAGGTAATTTATAGCAAAAAGAGATACAAAGAAAAACTCTAAATAATGTCATTAAATTATGGTAATTTATGGGCGGATATTAAAATTGATTAATAACGTATTAAAATCAATTTGGAAAGTATTGATATTTACATTGCCTTGGCAAAGCTAAAAGACAAATCTGAAAAAAAATAAAAAATAAAATACAGAAAGAAAGTAAGTTCAAGCAAGATCGGCAATTTAATACCCTATATAACATTATAATAGTGATTCGATTAAAAAAGTTAATAAAAAAAACTTTTTATAATGGGTGATTTTATAAGAACTATCGGAAAGTAAAAAAAAAAACACATAAAATTCAGAAAAATGCATGAAATATTTATTTGGATCGATAGTTGGGTCGATATAATTTAATGTTTGAAGATTATTTCATGCAAATGTTGGCCGCGGCTGCGCCTCAAATAGTCCATCCGCTTAGTCCAATTTTGGCATACTCTTTCCAACATTTCGGCCGGTATTTCACGAATAGTGTTGGCAATGTTGGCTTCCAGTGCGTCAATCGAAGCGGGCTTGTCGCTATAGACATTAGCCTTAACATAGCCCCACAAAAAATAGTCTAGAGGCGTTAAATCGCACGATCTGGGCGGCCAATTGACTGGTCCCAAGCGTGAAATAAACTGTTCACCGAACTCGCCTCTCAATTGGTCCATTGTTTCGCGTGCTGTGTGGCATGTGGCACCGTCTTGTTGAAACCACATGTCATGCAAGTCAAGCTCTTCCATTTTGGGCAGAAAAAAGTTTGTTATCATCGCACGGTAGCGCTCACCATTCACAGTAACGTTGTGATTCGCATCATCTTTGAAGAAATACGGCCCAATGATGCCGCCAGCCCATAATCCGCACCAAACGGTTGTTTTTTGTGGATGCATTGGTAGCTCTTGCAATGCTTCTGGCTGCTCTTCACTCCAAATACGGCAGTTTTGCTTGTTCACGTATCCATTCAACCAGAAATGAGCCTCGTCGCTGAACACAATTCTTCGCGCGCGATGAACTTTCTTAACAGAGCACGCATTTTGGTAATAAAATTCAATAATTTGCAAGCGTTGTTCGTTTGTAAGACGATTCATGATTAAATTATAGACCAAACTGAAGATGTTTGACAGTGACACAAGATACAAAACGTGCGTGAGCTGTCAAAGCTAGTGTTGCCAAAAAGATAATAGCAAAAAAATCACTCGTTACATAGCAAGCAAATTTTTCGTCGAAAAATATTATTTTTGGAAATATATTTTTATATAATTTTCTTACTTAACCACTGTTTCATTAAAAATAAACCCCCTCAGAAAATTTATCCTGCTTCCATCCAGCATCTAACTAAACACTTGCATATATGAAAACATACACGTGTATCTAACTGATATCCAGCGGTAAATTGCAGAAGTAAAGAGGCCTTCTAGAAGGCCTGTTTAGCAGACATAAGGCCTGCCAATCCGTATTCCATATGCTGAGTACACATTATGGCATTTCGTGACATCAGAAGCAAACACAACAGTCTCTACTAGTGGCAATGTTTGTCAGTTCCGATACTTTTCTGTGTGTGGCCTTATGACAGCACAAAGTGACAAGAAAATAAATGCCAAATGTGTAGTCAGCAATACTCATTTCTTTTTTACCCATACTGGCATTGCGGCCATTCTTACAGAATTCTTACAGGGCTCTTCAGGCATGCCATTTTGAAGGCTATCTAAGGAAGGTCTGTTAAAAAGCAAATAGAGGTGCACATGGTTTTCTATTTCAGTATTTTCATAGCGGTTTCTTTTGATTTGATTAACGATTTTTTTATTTCGAGCTATTTCTTTTCATCCAAAGTAGTTTTTTATACATTGAATTGGATATGATGCAGTTCCGGCGGAATAGCGATGTCTCTTGTATGTAAATTTTAGTCTTATATACAAATTACATGCGAAAAAGAAAACGAGAATCTCTATTTGTTTAAAAATATAGTACTCCTTCCATCTTCCCTGCTTAAAGACGGGAATGTGGAATGTCTATCGACCGAAAAATCAAAAAATAAAGTACTACTTCCACCTTCCCTTCTACAAAAGGGCAGTTTGCACGTGTATCGGTCTTGCAAGTCTTCAAGAAGGCCTGAAATTGAAGACCTACTGCCTTTTACCGCTAGCTAATGCCTGCAATTGTATTAGCATCTGTTGGTATAAAGGTAGACAATTTCCGTTCGTTATTGCACACAAAATATTGAACAAATATTGAAATTCCTATTCAATGATGAAGTGGCAATATAATTTTCCAATTTTTTCTCTCTCTCTCTCTCTCTCTCTCTCTCTCATCTTCTTTTTCTCGTAACTTAATTTTTTTCTATTTCCTGTGTTATTAGTTACGATTTTTGCCAATGATTTGTAACTAAATTGCGGAAGAAAAAAATATATTTAAGAATCTAGGTTACTAGCTTCATTTTACTATTTCAATTAGACATGTTTTTAGGGGCCATGCGTCTGTGTGTGTGTGTTTTTGCGGCAGTATTTTGTTTTTATTGGCATGACAGTATTAAAAAGATTAAAAGAAAATATTGGATAAATGTAAATATAATTTTTACTTATTTTAACATTTTTGCTTTTCTTCAGTATGAAATTGAGTTTTAATTAATTTTTGTTCCTTCCTGGCATAGATATTTGCTTAATGGCAAATATATAAGACAAATATTAATATTATTTTAATAGAAAAATAACTATAGATGCATTGAAGTTTCTGCATATAGCTTTTATTTTATAGGCAGGTGATAATCAATTAAATTTTGTTCATAAATTTATCAAAATAGAATATATAATAAGAGGTGATATTTTAAGTAAATTTACATTTTCAAATACATTTTATCACAATTTTAATTGAGTTAGTTGCTTTGCACAAAAAGAAATTGGACATTAAACCAAAAAGGTTATATTGTATACAGAAGAACGTTTCACTAATGCTAAGGTAACTTAGTATGCCTAAAAAACACGCTTGTACAGATATCTATTGTAAAATCATTTGTTATACATAAAGAACAGGAGCTAAAAACTTCCCTTCAACAGCAACATATTAAAGAATTTTATCTGCAATGTGCAATTATTTAAGAACGCTATACAGCAAATTATATGCTGTATAGCGTTTGATACCGATATCGAATTCCGTAGATCTAAAAGAAAAATTTAATAAATAAGTTCTTCCTTAAATACCCCAATTGGATTTCATCTTTTTATTAATATTTAATATGTTCTATATGGTGACTTATAGTGAAATTTTACGTAAGATATATTTGAGTTTTTGACAAGTATTAATACTAAATCTAATAGTCTGAAGGCCGCTTCTTTATCAAATGAAATACAGCTCTAAAAGTGACAGTATGAATTTATTAGAGGTAAATGATATTTAACTCTTGACTGTAAACCACTGACTTTGGTCGAGTGGTCTACGCGGTAAAGAACTCTGGCGAGAATAGCAGGAGCTATCGAAACATGCCAGTTCAACCCACCGCGCAGTCAAGTTTTTCTTTGCCTACATACTTCAAAATTATCTCTGAATAAAAATATAATATAATTGAAGAATTAAATTAAAACCGGTTTAAGCCAAAAGAATTAAATTTCTTTGAATACAAAAAATGTTATTGTAAATATTTCGGGGATATATTTCAAGTTCCGAATTTTAAATTTATATTTACAAAAATTGTTGTAGGTTTAATTTCAATTAATTACAATTAAATAATTATTTAATTGCAATTACAATTAAACAAGTATTTAATTATAATTACAAAATGTTAATTGTACTTACAAATCTTTTTCTCTCTGTCGTCTTGGCAGAGTATACGAATATGTGGAACCATTTCTAATTCTTTGTCATACTTACCGATGACGAATGAATCTTAAATGTTCGTATGTACAACGCACATACATATCTGTGTCGTTTTATCATAACATCTTAAGTCGATTTAATTCAAAATCGATTTAAGGTCATATTTTGGTTCGTCTTCTTACAAGTACGAATCTGAGTCCAATTCGTTTTTAAATACGGTTTATTTTTTAATTATCTAGAATAACAATACAACAGATTTTACATGAAATCGTTAATATCTCCAAACACGATGTTTAGACTTAAGATGTTATGATAAAACGAAACAGATATATAAAAATCCTCTTTAAAAAATATATTTTCTCTTGCTTGATATTAATGTTCACTTAATCTTTTGTGCAACGTTAGTTATTGTAGGTAGAAATTAAAGGTAATTTATAGCAAAAAGAGATACAAAGAAAAACTCTAAATAATGTCATTAAATTATGGTAATTTATGGGCGGATATTAAAATTGATTAATAACGTATTAAAATCAATTTGGAAAGTATTGATATTTACATTGCCTTGGCAAAGCTAAAAGACAAATCTGAAAAAAAAATAAAAAATAAAATACAGAAAGAAAGTAAGTTCAAGCAAGATCGGCAATTTAATACCCTATATAACATTATAATAGTGATTCGATTAAAAAAGTTAATAAAAAAAACTTTTTATAATGGGTGATTTTATAAGAACTATCGGAAAGTAAAAAAAAAAACACATAAAATTCAGAAAAATGCATGAAATATTTATTTGGATCGATAGTTGGGTCGATATAATTTAATGTTTGAAGATTATTTCATGCAAATGTTGGCCGCGGCTGCGCCTCAAATAGTCCATCCGCTTAGTCCAATTTTGGCATACTCTTTCCAACATTTCGGCCGGTATTTCACGAATAGTGTTGGCAATGTTGGCTTCCAGTGCGTCAATCGAAGCGGGCTTGTCGCTATAGACATTAGCCTTAACATAGCCCCACAAAAAATAGTCTAGAGGCGTTAAATCGCACGATCTGGGCGGCCAATTGACTGGTCCCAAGCGTGAAATAAACTGTTCACCGAACTCGCCTCTCAATTGGTCCATTGTTTCGCGTGCTGTGTGGCATGTGGCACCGTCTTGTTGAAACCACATGTCATGCAAGTCAAGCTCTTCCATTTTGGGCAGAAAAAAGTTTGTTATCATCGCACGGTAGCGCTCACCATTCACAGTAACGTTGTGATTCGCATCATCTTTGAAGAAATACGGCCCAATGATGCCGCCAGCCCATAATCCGCACCAAACGGTTGTTTTTTGTGGATGCATTGGTAGCTCTTGCAATGCTTCTGGCTGCTCTTCACTCCAAATACGGCAGTTTTGCTTGTTCACGTATCCATTCAACCAGAAATGAGCCTCGTCGCTGAACACAATTCTTCGCGCGCGATGAACTTTCTTAACAGAGCACGCATTTTGGTAATAAAATTCAATAATTTGCAAGCGTTGTTCGTTTGTAAGACGATTCATGATTAAATTATAGACCAAACTGAAGATGTTTGACAGTGACACAAGATACAAAACGTGCGTGAGCTGTCAAAACTAGTGTTGCCAAAAAGATAATAGCAAAAAAATCACTCGTTATATTAATTTCATGTTCAATGTCATAAATATCTAAAAAAGTTGCCACGCAAATCAGTTATTTATAAAAGAAAACTGTATAACTTTAAATTATAGTATATTTTACATTCTCGGCAGTGCAAACAGTAGACGAGCCAACAATTTTTTTTGGAATATAAAAGTTCTATAGTATATTTTTCCTAACCTTCCTAACTTATACATACTATCTCAGCAAAAAAATATTATGCTCCTCGAAGCAGAATATTACTCTCATGCCCTCCACATGCAACGCTTTTTCCACGAGAGCTCTCCATGGTGGTTGATTATTTAGTGGGTACTCTGAATAAGTAGAGTTCCTTGGTACCGCAATTGGTTAAAAGGTAGAGGTGCACATGGTAAGTTTTGAGTAAGTGGCTTAAAGATTTTTAAAATTCCTTTTTGCATTAAAAAATTCTCAAATTAAAATTGTGCCTTTAACCATATTTTCATAAATAACTATACTTGCAGACATAACACAGGCATATTTGTACATATGTACACACAGAAAAATTTCAATGTAAAATCGTCGAAAACCGTGCTAATTTAACATTTTTCGATAGTGATTTTGCTTCATAGACGTTTCATGTTAATTCAACATGGTCAGCAATAGTCTTGAAGAAACACCTATCCTTTTGAAGCAACTATATCATGTTGATTTCGCTGGTAATTCGTTTTTTGTCGTCTACATAGCCGATACATGTAAGAGTAAACCACAATAAGTCACACAACTAAGCACAACAGTGAACTGTAGCAATGAACAAAGCAAGTAAACACTAACATACTTAAACGACAAATTATTTCTTGTAAGTTTAATATGATTTCAAATCACAATTGCGTCATGTTGATTTTACATTCCTTTTTTTCTGTGTGTACATATGTATGTATTTGGTGTTTGATTATTAGTTTGTCAAAGCCCTAGAGGAAAAGTGTCAAGTGTCAACGCCAAAATACAAAAAATAATTAGGTAGGCGTACTTTGTTCGCTTTTTTTTTGTCTTTTGATTTTCGGTTTCCTTTTTGGAGGAAAATCACAGAGCAGAGTCAGTATAACATTTTATTGCCAAAGCCAAATTATCGAAAATAAAATAAAATGGAAAAAAATAAACTTGTAGTTCTTCATCAGACATTGAAAAATGAAAAGGGCAGACAGACATTTCAGCACAATCATAAAAACAGATGTAGGCGGAAGTTGCCTGTAAGCCGTGAAAGATGTCTGGCCAAATGTTTGACTATGCCTGTGTGTAGTGTGGCAACAAGCTTTGTTAGCAGCTAGGAATATAAGAAGCAGAGGAAGATGAACATAACCACACATATGTCTCGACAACTGTTACAATGTACATATGTGCATATCTATGAAGTGTGTATATTCTGTCAGTTGTTATTACTTTTGTTTGTGTGTTTTTTTTTTCTTTTTTGTGTATTAAAACTCTAAATGCAACATCATCAATGTGTGTTTTGTAAGTTGCTAACATTGGCCATGAATTACTTTGACAACATTAAAGCAACATTAAAACATTTATGTTCTTCAAGGGAGCTGAACAGGCAAAAAATTATATTCGCACTTGTTTCATAAACAAGGTGACCAGTTGGCTTTTAAAATCTAGATTTTTGTAGCTAAATTGGGTAAAATAGTTTAGGAATAAATTTTTTTTAGGGAATTTTGATAAATATACTTACTTAGATGATTTAAAATTTCTTCTAACTTCTCATTCTTTTATAAAATTAGTGTTAGAATAGAGTTGTATAGGAAAACTTTACTTGTAGTCTTGTAAATAGTTTTTCCTAATGCGGCAATTAGGTTGAACTGCTTTCAAATTTTATTTGAATAAGCAAAAAATCTGAAAAAATGCAAATAAATAAATCTATATATCTGATTAGCAGTTTCTATGTTAAGTACAAAATATCTGTACGTGTGAAGATACTTACAATTTCTTAATAATATAAATGGAGTTGGCTAGGTACTTTACCTATTAACAACTCAGCAAATTATTTTTTTTGGAAACAGCAAAAAAATGCATGTCTTCGACATGCGATTTTTTAAAGGGTGATCCAAAACAAGGCAGAGATTGCTCTGTGTCCATTTTGTTTAAATTACGCAGCTAAGTCTGCGTTTTACATTAATTTAACACGAACTTCAATATAAACAAAATCTTACTCAGTACTACTGAGTCAGTAGCATTGTAGTTTTCAGCAAAGTAGTTTCTAAAGAATTATCGCACGCATTGTTTCAAATAAACAGTAACAAATTTAACCACTTTAAACACATTTAACGCATGATCTCTCTCTACATTTTTCACTTATTAAATGGAGGAGAGATATTTATAATAATTCACGATTTGATTTGTCTGTAGTTTAACGATGATACAACTGGATGACGCAATAAGACGAAGACACCTGATTTTAGCGCATTTTTTGAGCTTCAAAAAAGTGCTATTTTATGCGAAACTCAAGGCCTTCCAAGTGACACATCGCCAACAAAAATCATGCCTGTTTGAAACGCTTTTCAAAGCAGAACAAAAAACAACAGCCAGCATCTCACGCTTACAGACAAACTAAATTCAGTACAAATAAATTCAGTAAAGTGTGACTTTTACTCGCTCACGAAGTGTCACGTACGAATACCATATACATACATACGTATATCCCTTTTTCCGTTTTGGCGATTTTTATATTTTTTGGGACTTTTTATTTTTAGCGTGATTTCTTTTTTCGTTTTGGCGAACTTTTTCGTTCTTCGCAATTTTTTTTTTAGCTAAGGCGATTTTGTCGTTTGACTGTTTTTTGTTTTTTTTTCACGATATTATTACTTTTTTTGCGATTTATTTAGTTTTAACGATTTTTGTTAATTTTTGCGATTTTTTTCGTTTTGGCGATTTTTTACGATATTTTTGGTTTAGGCGTCTATTTCAGTTTTGGCAATTTTTTTCGTTTCCGAAAATTTTTTATTTTGTTACGATTTTTCCATTTTTAAGGCGTATTTTTTGCTTTAGCCGACTTTTTGCATATTTGTAATGTTTCCCCCTTTAAGGGCATTTTCCATTTTGCCGAATTTTTTAATTTTGTAATTTTTTTATATTTGCATTTTTTTTTGCTTTTAGAATTTTTTTTGTTTGCCGACTATTTTTCGTTTTGACGATTTATTTGCATTACTTATTGGGAAGCCCTTTAATAATTAATTAACCTATTAATTATTAATTTTGTTTGCTTCAAGTGTTTAATTATTATGGTTGAGAAGATACAGTTAATTTGAAAATTACACTACCTGATAGAATACCCATTAATTTTTTTTAGTTGATTTGATTTTTTAGAATTCGCTACTGTTGCTACAAAATGCTGCATTTGCTGTGAAAATTTCAAGAGTTTCCCTCTTATTGTGCCGAATATACAGCTAATTGTCAAAATCACATAGTAAACTGATAGAATACCCTTTAATTTATATTTTGCTCATCATTCAGTAATTATTGATGTAGTCTGCATAACCATACACTAACTTAAAAAATTTCGAGTGTCTTTATATCTATAAGTTGCTTTTTTTAATTTTTAAACAAACACAACCCGCGAAGCGATTAGCTTGTCTGCGGAAAACACCCAGGGTCTAAGGCGGGAATCGAACCCACGACCTCTGGACTGACAGGCTAGCATCGCTACCACTTAGCCACAGGGGCCCCTGTATGTTACAATAAGCTTTCAACATGTTTCGTTGCTCACTTTAGAGCACCCTTTAATTTTTTACTTTCATATATTTGATATTCTAGCGGCCATAGTATACATATTCTCTAAAAATTTCAGGTAAATTTCTCTTAAGGTTCTCGAGAAAACAGCCTGTTACAGATAGACAGATTGACGGACAGCGTAGCGAAAACAATAGGAATCTTTTTCACTTGTGGTGTACGGAACCTTAAATAATATATTCAGCAAAGAGCATCTTTGGCTCGCACACGAAGGGTTCCGTACGAATACACATATATCCCTTTTCGTTTTTTCCATTTTTTCATTTTGAAAATTTTTTCGCTTTGATTTTGGTTTAATTTTAGTTTATTTATTTTAAAAATTTTTTTTTTTTTTGTTTTGTGGATTTTTTCGTTTTTGGCAATTTTTCGTTATTTGCGATTTTTTTTGTTTTTGGCGATTTTTTAGTTTTGCCGCTTTTTTGGATTTGCTGTTTTTTTTTGTTTAGGTAATTTTTTCCATTTTTGGCGATTTTTTCTTTTTTTAAGATACTTTAAGCTTTAGCGATTTTTTTTATGTTGTAGTGCTTTTGCGATTTTTCGTTTTTAATTTTGGAATTTTTTAGTTTTCAGCGTTTTTTGAAAATTTCAAGAGTTTCCAAGATACAGCATATTGTCTAAATTACATAGTAATATTACATTAACTGATGGAACACCCTTTAATTTTTAGTGTTTTAAATATCGGTGTTAATTGTTGTAGTCTATTCTACAGATTTCACCAATTAACAATAACTTTGAAAATTCAAAGTGTGTGTATATAAGTGTCTGTATATTACATTAGTATTTCAACATGTTGCTCGGTATATGACACCCTTTAATTTTTTAATTGTCATATATTTGTTGTTGTAGCGGCAAAAGTTTTACATATCCTGTGAAAATTTCAGGTCCGTAGCTCTTACGGTTCTCGAGAAAACAGTCTGTGACAGACAGACGGACAGACGGACAGCGTAGCGAAAACAATAGGGTGCCTTTACACTTTTGGTGTACGGAACCCTAAAAATGGTGGTGTAAGTTGAAAAAAATTTTCTATTTAGCTCACTCGGCTAAATGTGATTTCTTTAAAATGAAATTATCAGCTGGCCTTCTTAATCCACATGTTGTAAAATTAACTCTATATGTTGATGATAATGATGATGGTATAAGAAAACATGATGTTTGTTCATATTGCACTTAATTTTTTGTGACATTCACATTATTTGCTAAATGTTTTTTACATTTGTTTGTCCCGAAAACATATTCAGAAACATTCACAGGCCCTTACACACTCATACGCACACACACACACACACACACTCTCATACATCCTGGGGCGCCATCTGCAACACAAAACGACATCCATTTATATTAACAATGAATGCAACATATGATGATTGTAAGAACAACACATATGAATTTGGCAACTAGTAGTGTGGCAAGTTTCCCTACGTCAACACATTATTACAATAAATAAAAAGGCTTAAAATGCTCTGAACATAACAACAAAACTTAAAAAGCAATAAACGACTAGGAAAAAAATCTTTAGATGTTGAAAATTCAACGCCTGCTCATTTTTGGCCAGATGAAGATCATGTTCTTTATGAGTTAACGCACACGTTAGTTCGTTAATTTTCAATTGAAGTTTTCAAACTGTTGCAAGTATACATACATACATGCGTATGTTTGAAAAGCCATTAAATTTGTAACATAAAAACAAAGAAGTGAAACTTTAAAGTTCTACATGCAATGGGCAACAAATGCCATTTTTGCTTTGTAAATACTTGTTGACGTTTCTGTTTAAACGTTTTCTTATTTTGTTTTTTCTTCCTACTCTAACTAGTTGTTTTTATGGCCCAATTGTCAGTTTATTGTAGGGGCCTGTCGCTTTACAGAACATTAAAGTTAGTTGTTTTTTTTTTGCTTTCATTATGTTCTCTCAATTTTTATAACTCAATTATTTGCTGTAATATTTTTTTAAACAATTTTTGTGCATTCATTTATTGTGGCATTAAAATTGTTCTGTCTTAAATGTCTTTTAAAAGTCTACTTTAGTTTTGTTCTTAGCATTGCCAGCACTTGTTTCTCTGGTTGGCTATAAACTTTTCTTTAACTATTTTTATTTCTTCTATTCTAAGATGACACCCACAGACAACTTGCTCAACATCCGTCCATTGGTTGTATGAGTACAAACTTATGTTGTATTACGAGCTGCAATTGTTTATTTGCTGTTGTTGTTAGTGTCTTTCAATCAGTTCTTTTTGAAGTTTTTGATGTGAGTTTTGGTTCATTAATTGATGCACATAGTAAAATAAAATCTAAATTTCATGAACGTATTATAACATACATATATATTAAAACATTAATTAAAACTTTTAAAATTTGTTCTATATATTACGCAGAAAAAGTAAAATACGATTTCAATAACGAAAACTGCTGATTGAATTAGTTTCATCGTTCAAGTTCAACCGACGATGAAAATCGTGTATTCAATTATTAAAATTCAAATTTTTATTTAAACTTAATTTGTAAAAATTGTTAGAGCATTTAATTTTGCTCACATGAGTAATTAATTCAATTACGAAATTAATTGAAACTTGGTTTAGTTTTTGATTAAGTGTATTAATTGAATGTTTTTTAAATAATCTTCTCCTTTGTATACCAAAAAATTTAACTTTAAAGCTCGTCATAATGTCAAAAAAAGCGTGTAATATAATTGCACACACAAAAATTTGGTTTTTGTTTAAAATACCGTAATTTTCGAAAAATGCTGCTGTATAGCACAATGTTCCAATAAATTAAAAAAAAACAAAAACAAATAGTCACACCCTTGCATATAAAACCGACGGTTTTCGAACTGGGAATGAGGAAGTAATAAAAAAAACTTATTAAAATTATAGAAGACAAAGAAAATAGTGAATTTCTAGACCATAAAATTAAGCTTTAAAAACTTCCAAGTAAAGGTTATTCAACTACCTGACTGCATCTGTCGTGATTGGCAGTGAGGTTGGTCTCGAAGCATCATGGTGTCAGTTCAAACTTCCGTGCTGGCAAAATTTTCTTTGTCTTTTCCATTGTTATGTAAGTCACACACTTTGCGACCGTTGGCACAACTCAGCTAGAAATTAAGTTCTATGTTTGTCGTACAAACGATACAATTTAGTGTGCGATCTCATGCACAACTTCATTTTGCAATTAACTTGTGGGCAAGTAAAGATCTGTCATTTTATGTTGTTCGATGTTTACTGTAAGGTGGTCACAACAAGAATAAGCGGGTATAATATATAAAATAGTATACGACAGGCACACAAACGTTGCGACAGTGTTGTACAGCATGGCAAAAAATTAAAACGTTTTGATCTTTCGTACAACCAAGACACAACTTAATACAACGGGCCCACAAACTTTGCAATTTGGCTGTAACGTGTATGGCTTGCTTTACATGCTTTCGATTTTCTACTTAAATAAAACTTACAAATTTTAAAAACTAAATTAGACGAACTTAATCCAGCAAAAATTACGATGGAAAAGTAATGAGTTAAAATGCTAAAAAAACATACCTTTCACTACTTCTACTTTACCATTTTAACAAATTACTTTAACATACCGATGTCATTGGAGGGAAGCACTTACCACCTTCGCTTACAGCTACCAAAGTAAAAATTTCAAGAGTTACTGAATACACACAAAAAAAATGTATAATAAAATCGTCGAAATCAAGGTAAATTTAACATTTCTCGGAAGTGATTCTGCTTCATAGGAGTTTCATGTTAATTGCACATAATTTTACACAAAGAAAAATTTCAATGTAAAATCATCAAAAACCAGGTTAATTTAACATTTTTAGGTAGTGATTTTGCTTCATAGGCGTTTCCTGTTAATTTAATATGATATCTTGAAGGAACATTTATCATTTTGAATTAACTATATTTCATGTTGATTTAATATTCCAGTACATTTAAATCAAAATGAAGTTGATACTGAAATAATATAAAATATCATGTTGAACCAAAGTTATTTCGAGCTGGAGCAACGTGAATTTGATATTGGGACAACACAAAGACCCACGTTGAATCAAAGTTATTTCAAGTTAAAACAACGTGACTTTGATATTGAAACAACAAAGAATCATGTTGAATTATAGTTAAATCAAGCTGAAACAATATGACTTTAATGGAGATATTTTATTAATTATTTTACTTACGTGATTTTTATTAGTATAGACTACTATAAAGTAGCCAAGATTTGAACTCGTGACACTTGACACTTATGTGCCCAAACCATTGCCATTTCCGTTTACGTACTTCGATTGCTACTGGTATTTGATATGTCTCAGCGAGCAATTTGATGTTTGAAATTCTTCGAGGCCAGAATATACGTAATATTCGTTTGATACTATGGTTGATAAAAATTTGTGGCTGTTTTATGATGGCTTTTGTGACCTTCCAGGTGGTACATCCATATAGAAGGACAGACTTGACATTAGCATCAAAAATTCTTAGCTTTATTCGTCAGCTGATTTTATCGTTTTGCCATATCGATGACAATATTCCGAAGAATGTTCTGACTTTGTGTATTCTTGCCTGTACGTCTAATTCCGTAACGCCGCTGATATCTCACATCCAAGATAGCAAAATTAGTCCACTGCTTCAAACGTTTGGTCGTCTATAGATATGGCTTCTGTGAAAGTACACACACTTAACGCCTTAGTTTTCCCCGGGTTTATTTTTAGCCTAGTGAACTATAGATTTTGTTGAAGATCTTTTGTTGTGTGGGTGAGATTACTAAGCGCTTCAGGTACTTATTATTAATTTTCCATTGTATTTCTCTCCTGCTATTCTCGATATTACAGAGAACATCTTCCATAACTATAAAGATAAAATGCAGCCTTGACCGACACCAAACAATGGATCCGACAATTTAGCTTTGTGTAACACAAAGCATCTAGCCTGATCATAACTTTGATTTATCAATATTATAAGTATCTCTTGTATAAATATTTTTCGTAGCGTCAGCAAAATGCATTCCCGATTAATGGTGTCAAACGCCTTTTCGAAATCTACAAAAAGGATATACAATTTCGAATTATATTTGGCACATTGCTCTATAATAATATGCAGTGTATTTATATCATTACTTACCAGTAGTTAAACAAGCCATTTCTTCTCTTATTACCAGAACACTTGTGCCTGCGCTTATCATACAGATGATCAACAGTTCAACTCCTGCCGGAGCAAACTGATTTTTGTGTGTAAAAAAATTTCTAAGTCCATAACAAAATAGTTGTGCAGAAGACTAGTGAGTAAAACCCTTGACGTACAACAAAACAATAGCTTAAAATGGCATGAGTTCAATGCTCTGCAGAGATATTAACTGCCAGCCTCACTATATGGACACGATTCTTTCTTTCGCAAAATTACATTTAAAACAAAATACTAGAATTTGTTTTTGTTGTAAATGTAACTATAAAAAATAAATTATCGTATGGAAATAGTGGTCCTGGCAGTTAATTTTTCGTATGTTTTGCATCTTGAATGAATTTTAGATATTGAAATTTCTAAGTTGTTATTTGTAAGACAAGGTGGTAAGTTAAAGCAATTTGTTAAAATGCCATAGTAGAAGTAGTGAAAAATGTGTTTATCAGCATTTTAACTCATTACTGTACAGTAAAAATTTTTGCTGGGTACCTGCTGTTAAAGAGAATTTTTGTTTTATATGACAAAAATTATAAAAATAAAAATAGTTAAGTAAGCTAGCATAAAAGATTTTGAAGCCCTTAAATCAGTTTTAAAATGTACAAAAGTGCATATTTTAAATGCCTTTTTGAACCAAACTTTAACACTATTTTTTCAAAGAAAATATTAGTAACAGTGTAGTATTAATATGTAAGCAAAATTTTCTAGTTTTATGTCGTGCCAGGCTATTAAGAAGATTACAAATCAATAGATTATGAAATATTTCTCAATTATGATCATTATTTAAGTCCTTAACATCCTAATTGATTGCTTATATTGAACATTTCAATTTCTCTAATACTGAAAATTCTTAAAGCTTCCTCTAAATTGGTCTCCCTATATAGCCTAGCTTATGTCAATAACAAAAATTATTATCTGCATGACTTCAATAGTCATTATTTATTGTTTATTGCTGTAACAAACATTTCTCATTTTATGAGATAAACTCTAGACTCTATTAATCATGTTAAATGCCATTTCATACTAATTTTCTCCCTCTTAAAATTGCAGTTGATAAACAAAAACCAACAGTTTAACCCCAAGAAAAAGCTACAATTTATCGTATCTTCATCGCAGTTTTGCTACAACTGCATAATTGTTTGAAAATTATTTACGTTTTTTTTTTTTCATTTTATTTTTCTTCTTTTTTTACTAAAAGTTTTGTTTTGACTGTCTACTACATTGTTGGCATTTTTAACAAATGTCTGGACATTTATTGCAATTATAAACTTGAGTCACACAAAACTAAACAAAAAAATAGAAATGCATGTTAAATGTTTTTATGTTTTTCTTGCCGTATGCTTCAACAAATCTATTTAATTTTAATATTTTTTATTTCATAAAACAAACCCAGATACATATAGACAATATATACTCCCCCCTAACCTTAACCTTTGTTGCTTTTTAGTATTTTGTAACAAAAAACAAATTTATATATGTATCTTTTGTTTTTGAACTCAACCAACAGTCTAAGCAAAATTTATAAAAGAATTTTTCTTTTTCCATTGAAAGCAACTATTTTTCAATGTTTTACACTGACGGCTATATGACTAAGGAAAGTTATTTCGAAATTTTAGCAACAAAGTTTTCAAGTTTTGGTCTAAATTATCTGAA